>CM061544.1:285404583-286687083 GCA_030864215.1 Capsicum pubescens | reverse complement strand
ATTATACAACAATTAAACATCATGATTCAATTCTAATTTCATTATTCATAGGTTTAATCATAGATTTACCTGAATCTACATCTATACTAATAAAATCCACATAAAAATTTATCCCCCAACATCGAATAGAATTCAATTACACTTTATCAACATGAAGAAGAGCAGCCCAATCATGAAATTCATAAAGAAAATCCCTAAACTTAAACTTTGAAAAGAGATTCTTGGGCTTCATGGATGAAAGGAGTCCATGAATGAACACTATGCATACCTGGGTTAAGCTTCTTGAAGTTCTTGAACTTGAATAATTTGAATATGTTAGTTCTTGAAGAAGATTTGGATTTTGTTCTTGGAGATTAATGTTAGAGAAAAAACCCTAATTTTGTTGTTGTAGAAGAATAAAGAATTTTTTTGAGCTTTGGTCGGATATAATTGGGTATATAAATGGGTGGTAATAGATAAAAAATGTCCCTTTAAAAAATGATTTAAAATAACTGAACGGGACCTGCGACGGCTCGTGCGATGGTCCGTCGCTGGCTCGACAGTCCGTCATTCTGACCGTCGCACGTGGACTTGAATAGGGTCTCACTGCCTTGGCTGCAACATCTTGGACGATGGTTCTTGGAAATTTCAGCGGTCTGTCAACCTGTCCATCGCACCTTATCTAGAAGACGGCCTCACTGTTTCCCTTGCGACGGCCTGAGCTATGGTCCATCGCTAGTTCGACGGTCCGTCGGCCTGGGCCGTCGCTCCTAGGTAGAAGGTAGTCACACTGCCTTTCTATGACGGTCCATCGCTAGTCCGATGGTTTGTCGGCCTCACCGTCGCTCCTAGGTTGTTTTACTGCCTTCTGTATTTTGTCCATAACTTTCTCCTCCAATGTCGGATTTTGATAAATTGGTATCGTTGGAAAGTTAATTCAATTTTTCACATGACAAAAATTGAAAATCTTAAAAATACCATATTTACAAAAGTGGATTCATCTTTCAAACAAAGCTTCTAACATTCTTGGGACAAATTTCAAGATAGGAAAAAGTATGGGGTATTTCAATATCTCCCCCTTGAGAACATTCGTACTCGAATGAGACTTAGTGAGGGGAAAGAATAACCAACATACATACTGAACATAAATATTGAAACATGATCTCATGATTTACATGACTGATAACTGAACATATCATACTAAACATGCATATCTGATGCATGTGTAACTGATTCATGAATGCATGACTGGGTGTTCTGATGAACTAAGTTTCTCACAATGAGAATGCATGTATGATGCATAATTATATAACTGAGATAATACATGAATGCATGACTGAATTTGCAATGGTATTTAATACCAATTTTGTGATGAACACTGAACATGAAACTGAGTAAGCTTAAGGAGAACTATTACCTTGAGCTTGATCTGAGTTGGCGGAGAAAAGGTGAGGATACTTGGTACGCATGTCTGCTTCTGTTTCCCAAGTATCTCCCTCGACGGACTGATTTCTCCAAAGAACCTTAACTAGTGGGACTTCTTTGTTCCTCAATCTACGAGTCTGAAATTTTAGAATTTCAATCGGAATCTCTTCATAAGAGAGGTTGTTCTGAACATCTTTGCTCGGAATAGGGACTATAACTGCTGGGTCACCCATGCACTTTTTGAGCAAGGAGACATGGAAGACTGGATGAACAAAAGTTAGATCTGAAGATAATTCGAGCTCATCAGCTACCTTGCCAAAGTGACTAAGAATCTTGAAGGGACCGACATATCGGGGATTGAGCTTTCCCTTCTTGACAAACCTCTTCACTCCCTTCATGGGAGAGATCTTTATATAGACATGATCACTAATATCAAACTCGAGATCCTTTCTATGAACATCTTCATAAGACTTCTGTCGGCTCTGAGAAGCCTAAAGTCTTTCTCTAATCCACTGGACTTTTTCTAAGGCGTCGAATACCAATTTAGGCCCTATGACTGAGGCCTCACTAACTTCAAACCAATCAATTAGGGATCTACATCTCCTACCATAGAGAGCTTCAAATAGAGCCATGTGAATACTGGAATGATAGTTGTTGTTGTATGCAAACTCAATCAAATGCAAGTAGTCATCCCAACTACCCTTGAAATCAATTGCACACGCCCTTAGCATATCTTCTAGAGTCTGAATGGTCCTTTCTGCTTGACCATCTATCTGAGGATGGAAGGCTGTACTGAGATGAACTTGGGTACCAAGTCCCTTTTGGAATACTTTATAGAAATAAGAGGTGAACTGGGTACCTCTATCTGAGATAATAGATAGCATAACATCGTGCAATCTGACCAACTCCCTGATGTAGAGTTTGGCGTAATCCTCGGCTGAATAAGAGGTATGAATTAGAAGAAAATGATCTGATTTGGTCATCTTGTCTACAATGACCCAAACTGAATCATGTTGACGACGAGTTCGAGGTATACCCGTCACGAAGTCCATGTTCACTTTTTGTCACTTCTAAATACGAATACTGAACTCCTTCATGGACCCACTACGCTTTTGATGCTCTATCTTAACCTGTTGACATGTAGAGTACTTATCCACAAACTCTGCAATATCTCTCTTCATCCCATTCCACCAATAGATTTACCGCAAATCATGGTACATCTTTGTGACCCCTGGGTGAATAGAGTAGCGCACACCATGCGCTTCTTCAAGAATTCACTGCCTTAAGTCATCTACAACTGGAACACACAGATGACCCTGACAATGCAAAACACCATCTCCACCTTGGGAGAAAACCTCTACTTTTTGATCCTTGACTGACTCTTTTAACTTGACAAGGCTAGGATCCCTATCTTGTTTTTCTTTCACCTCGGAAACCAGAGATGATTCTGAACTACTCTGAACCCATATATCACCCTCCTCTGTATTGACTAAGAGAACGCCTAGTCTGGAAAGCTGATGGACTTCCTGGGCTAACTTCTTACTATCCTCGACATGAGCAATACTATCTATAGACAGGCTACTGAGAGCGTCGGCCACTATGTTAGCCTTTCCTAGAGATAAAGGACGCTCATGTCATAATCTTTCAAGAGCTCTAACCACCTTTTCTGATGAAGATTTAGATATTTCTGAGAAAAGACATACTGAAGGATCTTATGATCTATGAATACAACTACATGAACACCGTATAGATAATGCCTCCAAATCTTCAAGAAAATACTACGGCTGCTAACTCAAGATCATGAGTAGGATAATTCTTCTCATGAGGTTTAAGTTGTCTGGAGGCGTAGGATATGACCTTACCATGCAGCATGAGGACACAATCCAAACCTACTCAGGATGTATAACAATACACTACAAACCCATCTAAACCATCTGGAAGAGCTAGAACTAGAGCTGAGGTGAGTCGAGTCTTCAACTCCTGAAAACTCTTCTCGCAAGGATCTGACCACTGAAACTTGACTTTCTTCTAAGTCAATCTGGACATAGCGAATGCAATAGAAGAAAATCCCTCAACAAACCATCTATAATAGCCAGCCAAACCTAAGAAACTCCTAATATCTGATGAAGAGACAGGGCGAGGCCAGTTTTTTACTTCTTTGGTCTTTTGTGAATCTACTCTAACGCCATCACTGAAAATGATATGGCCAAGGAATGCTACTGCCCTTAGCCAAAATTTGTACTTACTAAATTTGGCTAATAGCCGATGATCTCTGAGAGTCTGAAGTATGGTTCTGAGATGGTCTGCATGATCTCTCTCACTGTGGGAATAGACCAAAATATCATCTATGAAGACTATGATCAACATGTCCAAGTACTGCTTGAACACAAGGTTCATCAAGTCTATGAAAGTTGTTGGGGCATTGGTGAGACCAAAGGACATGACTAGGAATTCGAAGTGACCATAACGAGTACGGAATTTTTTTTTTGAAAAGTCACATTCTCTGACTCTGAGCTGATGATAGCCGGATATGAGGTCTATCTTAGATAAATAGCTAGCACCCTGAAGTTGGTCAAACAAGTCATTGATTCTGGGAAGAGGATACTTGTTCTTAATCGTGACCTTATTAAGTTGACAGTAGTCTATACATATTCTGAGAGAACCATCTTTCTTCTACACGAATAAGAATGGTGTGCCCCACGGGGACACACTGGGCCTGATGAATATCTTATCTAAGAGATCTTTAAACTGCTCTTTCAGTTCTCTAAGTTCTGCTGGGACCATTCTATATGGTAGAATAGATATAGGCTGAGTATCCGGAAAAAGATCAATGCTAGGAGTCTATTTCCCTTTCGGGAGGAATTTATAACGCCCCGAATATGGTACCCGAAATGCTACACGGTGCTCATGACCCCAAATTACCACAAGCTAACCCATGACTGATATTTGTAACTGAGCACTGAATAATAATGATAATATTGTAACTGAGCACCAAAATTGTGGGATGTATTCATCTAACCGACATTCACCATACTAAGCTAACCGGGGTCCAACTTGTAACGCTAGCTGGAAGGGTGTCAGTACCGCACCACTGGTAAAGACAACTGATGTCGAGTCAGTCCTAATCTAGCGGGTGACCCCTGGGATAAGTCCTATATTTAAATATGCTAACGGGTGATCCCTGAGTTTGTCAGTCCTATCAACGAGTGACATCTCGTTCCTACACTAGCTACGTAGTTCTGTAACTTGGGGATTTCTTCTAGAGATCTCAGTCCTATCTAGCTGGTGAGTTCCCATCCCTAGGCTCGCTCGGTGTTGAATCCTACTCCCATCTGAAAGACACTAAACTGATTAATTGAACTGAGTTGATTAACTGAACTGAGCTAATTTTAATGGTATTTTTTAGCGGAGCTAAACTGAATTTACTGAGTTCCATTGATTGATGGATTGTACTGAGTTCTGAGAACTGACTGAGAATACTGAAGTTACTGAGATTACTGAGCTACTGAAATTACTGAGATTTCTAAGATTTCCTGAGTCACATGACTGACTGAGTTCTATGGATCATAGCTTGACTGAGGAGATCATGAAAACATGACATGGCTCTAGGCACACAGCTAAATGTTCGGGTACAAGTACTCCCAGGACTCGATGAGAAGAAACTGACATATCATGGCTTACTTGAACACATGACCAACAACATAATTCACAATTCATATATTGAAGCACTTCATCAAACATGTGATATGTATAAACTTGTACATGATTGGGGATTTCATGATATCATACTAGTTGGGCATGTTTCCTTTATCTAGGCATTTAATCAAACACATAATAGACATAGAATGTGTAAACAACATTATACAACAATCAAACATTATGATTCATCTCTAATTTCATCATCCAAGGGTTTTAATCCTAGATTTAAATGAATCTACATCATTACTAATCAATTACACAAGTAATTTATCACCAAACATGGATTAGAATGCAATTAGTCATTATTAACATGAACAAGAGCATTCCAATCATGAATTCGTGAAGAAAGCCATAATCTAAAATTTAGAAAAGGGATTCTTGGACTTCATGGACGAAAGGGGTCCATGAATGAACACTATGCATACTTTAACTTGTGATTCTACAAAGGTTGATGGAGAAATTCTTGAAATTTGATGGTGGGGAAATGTTGGGTAATTATTCTTTTAAAAAAATAATATTGGTAATAGTATATTAGCTTACAAGTTTTTTTCGTTGCATGTTTGGGTTGTAGTAGATTTTCTCTCATTTCGGTTTGTTACAAAAAGATTTTTCGTATTCAACTATGTTTAATTTTTTATTTTGTGTTTATTACCTTTCTTGCATCAAGAGAATCATATGCTCATTTTCGTAGTTTTAAATATAATATTTTAAACCTTTTTAGGAACTTCAACCTCACATTCAAATCTTCTCAAAAACTCTCTCAAAATTCTAACCCTAAACCCTAAAACCTACAATTTAACTGGTCGCCGGCCAACATGGCCACTACCTCCGGTGGGACTGTAATACCCCGTGTTAGTCTTAGCTCAGTTCAACCCATAGTTCTTGTACAAGAGGCTTAGAACCTAAAAATTTAGCTAAGTGTTGAAGACTTAGCTTTATTTTTGGCCTCTTAACTTCGATGATTTTTAAAGTGATCATCCCGACCCCGATATGATGGTTTCCAAGTTAATTCATATTCAGGGGTGTACGTAGCATGTTGTAATACCCCGTGATTTCCTAGATTAGATTCATTCTTAGAATGTTAGGGGATAGCTTCCAAAATGAAGAATATTTATTTCATATGGAAGTTTTCAGATTTAGACTTCCCATTGTGTGGGAAATTGAATAATCCTTCCATCGATATAAGATTCGCCAAAATCTTATAACCGAGTAAGAAGTTATGGCAATTGTAAGTTCCAGTCGTAAAACACTGTCATTTCGGTCATTAGCGCGTCGCGGAGAAGGTTTAAATAATGATTGTCAAATTCCAATGGACCTTCGTGATATTGGCGCATTGTAGAGAGGGCCAATTTCCTGGTCATCAAATTCCAGTGGATCTTCGCGATACTAGCGCATCGCACCAGTGGTCAAAATGGCAAACCAAAGGGCTCCGCGATGGTGGCATGTCGCGGTGAAAGCCCAGTTCTCATTCGTCCATTTTCCAGTGAGCCACTGCGATAGTGGCACATCACGGTGGCCACCCAGTTCACAAAAAAAGTTTTTTTTTTCCAGTTCCGTCTAAAAGATAAAAGGGGTATTTTGGTAACTTACTCAGCCTCAATCCATCTTAAACAATGAATTAAACCCCTCCAAAGCACTTTACATCCGCTTTTCATCAAATTTCTCTCGAGTAAAACCCTAGCTCATCAAACTTTCTCCCCAAGAAATCCAAATTCCTCCATTAATTCTCCAAAGAAATTCAAGATTGAGGATCCCCAACACAATAACTCGAAGAAATCATCTTCAAAGCATTTATAGGAATCCAAGATTCAAGATTTTCATCAAAGATCATCAATTAAGGTATGTGGGGTTATGAACAAGGACAATCCTTTCATCCTTGTGTCAAAAATTTATTTTAAATTCAAACTTACTGAATTTTATATGATTTTCCATGAAATTCAAGTTAGGGTTTACACCCATTATTGTTATTTTCAAGTTTATGATATTTCCAATGATTTAAAAGTTGAATTCCATGATTGCGTTCATATTTTCATGCATATTGCTGAAATTTCTAGATTTTGAGTTGTCTTATCCATATTTACATTATCAAGCATGATTATTATAATAGATTTAACATGAGATTGACACATTGGTTATTTATCCCAAGATTTAGTATTATTACTTCAAGAAAGATGATGCTTTAAGCATCTTATGAGCAGATTATTTATTATTTTTCAGTAAAACTTTGATCTTTCGATCATTGATTTAGCTTTGGAATCCACTTTACAGATTATAACATTTTACATAACTCATATTAGCTTTATTTACAGATTTACTTATATAAATGCATAATTGGTTTTCCATATGAACCCTTATGCTAGTTTTAAAAATTGATTTCCAATGGTTTGAGCATATAGATTTAAAAGGGAGTAGTATTTAGCACTGAGCAAGAAGTGTGGGATTAGCGTGCCCTATCTTCCATAGAACTACGGAGCCAACATAGGTACAGATTATCAGATTATTCCCATTTCTGTATAGATGACATATTTAGCTTGTGATTGATCACATGGATTAGGTTATACTCCCTAGCAAGAGTATGACACCTCTCCCAAACATGAGGTTTCTTTCTTAGGATGTTAAGACGTTGAAATCCATGTAGCTCACATGGTTTATGTCGGTTAAGAGAACCTCCCTTACAGATAAGCTTTTGAAAAAGTATTTTCCTAACAGTAAAGATTTTCAGAATAAGTTTTCAAATTTCACTTAACCTATATAATTTAAGATTAAGAACAGGATGCATATTTTAGAACTAAATGTTAAGGCTCACAAAATTTATAGTATATGCTTTATTATTGATGATTTATAATCTTCAAATTTCAGATTTACTCAAGGCTATGTGAGTTATTTACATTTAGCATGCATGATTTTATAACTTGTGGTGATATTGCTCACTTATTGAATTCATCCCCATATACTCAGTACATCATCAAAGTATTGATCCACATATATGTCTATGTGCTACATTTTCTCATAATATAGGTTTATGTGCTTAGCCACAACAGCGCGAGTGATTTCTGAGCATCTCATCTACATCTCTGCAGTTGGTAAGTCCTCATAGTTCAGGGACTTAGCTATTCATATTTTCAGTTTATTAATAGATGTTTCCGTATTCATTTCATACAGTTTAAGTCAGCTGGGGCCTGTCCTAGTGACTCTCTAGATTCAGTTGGTAGAGGCTTGTCGAACTACTAGATTCAGTTTTAGACATTTGATTCAGTATCCAGAATCCTTCACTATTGTTTTACCAAAACTTTTAGTATGTTTCAAATAAGATTCCATATATATTATAATTTTACATTTATATCTCCTATTTTGAGATCCAAACTTAGTAAAAGGCAGTCAGGGTTAGTTCAGGACTACTTGTAGTTTGGAGCACCGTGTGGCATCCTGGGAGCTCAGATTTCGAGGCGTTACAAACTTGGTATCAGAGCCTAAGGTTTATAGAGTCCTAGAGAGTTAGATAAGCCGTATTACGTAGAGTCTTGATCATTGGTGTGAAGTGCGCCACATTTATGAGCAAGAGGCTATGGATTATTTTAGTAAATCATCTCTTCTTTCATGATCTATCATGCATTCAGTGTCTCTATCTGCCTCTAACTCGTGCTTTTACGTGATAGTTGAAAATGCCTCCTTGGCAAGCTAATGCCCGCATAAACGATAATCAGCCACCTCAGCCTGCAGATCCTTTGAATGAGAATATGTCACATACAGAGTTTCGTTCTACCTTTAAGGCATGCCCAGGCTGTGACAACTAATGTTTAGGGCAACTGTTAGGCTGTAGCCCTACTTCATCAAGATGGTGACTTAGCCACAGCCAGAATTTGAGATTTTATGATAATGAACCCACCAGAATTCTTTGGGTTGAAGGCAGGTAAGGACACACAGTTGTATCTAGATGGGGTGAAGAAGATCACCCAAATTATACATATTTCTAAAGAGGAGAGTATAGAATTGGCATCTTATAGGTTGAAGGACCTTAATTATGATTGGGTAGTGATGTGGAAGAAAAGTAGAGGGGATAATACGACTCCCATGACTTGGCAATATTTTAGGATGTGTTCTTAGACAAGTTCTTCCCATGTGAGATGAGGGAAGATAGGATAGAAGAGTTCATGAACCTGAGGGAAGGCTCAATGACAGCGAAGGAGTATTCACTCAAGTTCAACCAGTTGTCTAAGTATGCCCTGAACAGATGGATGACCCTAGGTCAGGCAAGAGTAAGTTTGTGACTGGTGTATCTGGGTTGGTAGTTAAGGAGTGTAAGACTACTATGCTCATTGGAGATATGGATATTCCTAGATTGATGATGCATGCTCAGCAGATTGAGGTAGAGAAGATGAAGGAAAGAGAGAGAGTAAATAAGAGGGCTAGAATAGGGCAGTTTGATTATGGTCAGAATAGGTCTGGAGGCGGAAATCATTAACAGTTTTAGAATCATTCATCTATGCCTGCACCTTCTTCAGCCAGTGCTCCTGCACCTAGAAACAAGCAGGAATAGTGGGGTAAGTCTTCTATGTCTAGATCTCAAAATACCACGAGTAATAGGACCAGTTATCCTTAGTGTGCTAGGTGTGCTAATAATCATCCTGGTGAGTGTTTAGCTAGTTGGAGAGGTTGTTATGGTTGCGGCCATCCAGACCATGAAATCAAAGAGTGCCCGCATGCTAGGCTGGGAAATAAGGATGTTTGTCCTCAGACTCAGGATAATAGTACAACATCTCCTCTAGGTCGCCCAGCCCCTCCTCGGGGTGCCTCATCCAGTACTAGTGGTGGTCAATACCAGAATCAATTTAATGCTTTACCATCCCTTCAGGAGTAGGAGGATTCACCCAATATTGTGACAGGTAAGCTTCGTGTCTTTTATTTTGATATTTATGTGTTGTTAGACCCTGGGTCGAGTTTCTCTTATGTGACCCCGCTAGTTGCTGTGAGTTTTGAGATAAATTCTAAAAAGATCCCTAAGTCTTTCTTAGTTTCTACCCCAGTAGGTGAGTCAATTGTTGCTAAATAAAACAAAAAGTGTCCTATCATTGTCCTTCATAAGGTCATGTTAGCAGACCTAATAGAGTTAGATATGGTTGATTTTGATCTTATTCTTGGTATGGATTATCTCCATTCTTATTATGCAACCATGGATTGTCGCACCCGTGTGGTCAAGTTTCAGTTCCCAGATGAGCCAATCTTTGAGTGGTTAGGCAATTCAGTGTCTCCCAAGAGTCATTTCATATCTTATCTTAAGGACAGAAAGTTGATATCCAAAGGTTGCATTTACCATTTAGTTCGAGTTAAAGACACCAAGTTTGAGTCTCCAACACTTCAATCCGTTCAAGTGGTTAATGAGTTCCCAGAAGTTTTCCTAGAAGATCTCCTAGGGGTACCTCCCGATAGAGAGATAGAATTTGGTATTGACCTTCTCCAATATACTCAGCCTATTTCTATCCCTCCTTATCTAATGGCTCCCACAGACCTTAAGAAGTTGTAGGAACAACTCAAAGATCTTTTAGATAAAGGTTTCATAAGGCCTAGTGTTTCTCCATGGGGCTCTCCCATCCTATTCGTGTGAAAGAAAGATGGTTCTTTGCGTATGTACATTGACTATCGTCAGTTGAATAAAGTTATAGTCAAGAACAAATATCCCTTTACGAGAATTGATGACTTATTTGATCAACTCCAAGATGCCAGTTATTTCTCAAAGATAGACCTTAGATCCGGCTATCGTCTGCTTAAAGTAAGGGAGTGTGATATTTCAAAGACAGCTTTTAGAACCCGTTATGGTCATTTTGAGTTTTTAGTCCTGTCTTTCGGGATAACAAATGCCCTAGTAGATTTCAGGGACCTCATGAACCGAATGTTCTAACAATATCTAGACATGTTTGTCATAGTATTCATAGATGATATCCTTGTGTTCTCCCATAGTGAGGATAACCATGTAGATTATCTTAGAATTGTCTTGCAAACCCTTAGAGATCATCAATTGTTCGCCAAATTCAGCAAGTGCGAATTTTGGCTAAGATCAGTAGCCTTTCTCGGTCATATTGTTTCCACCGATGGTGTTAGAGTCGATCCCCAAAAGACAGAAGACGTAAGAAATTGGCCTAGACCTATTTCTCTGTCAGACATTAGAAGTTTCTTGGGTTTATCCTGCTATCACCGCCATTTTATTGAAGGTTTCTCATCTATTGCATCTCCTATGTCTAGACTGATCCAAAAGAAATTTAAGTTTCAGTGGTCAGATTCCTACAAGAAGAGTTTTCAAGAGTTGAAGATTCGACTCACTACAGCCCCGGTCTTAGCATTACCTGATGGTACAGATGGTTTTATGGTGTATTGGATGCCTCTAGTGTTGGTTTGGGTTATGTGTTGATGGGTTGAGATAGTAGATTATGACTGGAATGCATGGTACACGTTATTCTATTCATCCCAGTGCTACCAAGATGTACTGCGACTTACGAGAAATCTATTGGTGGAGCGGTATGAAGAGGGACATAGCGGCATTTATAGCTAAGTATGCAACTTATCAACAGGTTAATGTAGAGCACCAAAGACCTGGTGGTACATTGTAAGAGTTTGGTATCCCCACTTGGAAGTGGGAAGAGGTGAATATGGATTTTGTGACTGGTTTACCCCATTCGCGTCCCCAGCATGATTCGATTTTGGTTATTGTAGACAGATTGACTAAGTCAGTACATTTCTTTCCAGTTCATACGTCCTATACAATTGAAGATTATGCTAAGTTGTATATCCAAGAGTTAGTCAGATTTCATGGAGTTCCTTTGTCTATCATCTCATATAGGGGTACTCAGTTTACTTCCCAATTTTGGAGAGATTTTTAAAAGGGCCTTGGTACCCAAGTTTATCTTAGTTCAGCTTTTCACCCTCAAACAGATGGTCAAGCAGAGAAGACCCTCCAAACTCTAGAAGATATGTTGAGGTTATGTGCTCTTGATTACAAAGGTAGTTGGAATGAGCATTTTCTATTGATTGAGTTCGCATACAATAACAGTTTTCATTCTAGCATACAGATGACCCCGTTTGAGGCTCTTTATGGGAGAAGATATAGATCACCCATAGGTTGGTTTGAAGTGGGTGAGGCCACTTTTCTTGGGCCCGATGTAGTTTTTGAAGATATGGAGAAATTTAAATTGATTAGAGAAAGATTGAAAACAACTCAGAGTTGTCAGAAATCCTATGCAAATGTGAGAAGAAGGGACCTTGAGTTTGAGTTTGGTGATTCAGTGTATCTGAAGATTTCACCCATGAAAGGGGTGAATCGATTTGTAAAGAAGGGGAAACTTAGTCCCTGGTATGTTGTCCCTTATAGAATTATGAGTCATGTTGGGAAAGAAGCTTATGAGCTTGATTTGCTGGCAGACTTGTCAGCCGTTCATCCTGTATTCCATGTCTCTATGCTTAAGAAGTGCATCGGTGACTCCATCATTGTAGTTCCTTTAGAAAGCTCAAATATTCAGAATAGCCTTTCTGACGAAGAGATTACAGTTGAGATTTTAAATCATCAGATTCGTAGACTGAGAAACAAAGAAGTTACCTTGGTCAAAGTTCTTTGGCAGAATCAGTTTGTTGAGGGTGCCACTTGGGAAGCAGAAGCAGATATGCGAGCCATGTACCCTCACCTCTTCTCTGCAAACTCAGATTTAGCCGAAGGTAATACTCTTCCTTAATTCAATTCTTTTCTAATCACAAATTCAGCTATATAGTTGTCCTCATGTAAGTTCATGCACTTACAGAATTACTAAAAAACTCAGAATGATTTAGATTCAGTTGTTTAGTTTATTTCAGTTGTGCATGAGAGCGTATAGCCTTATATTTTCCTTAATATTCTTAGTCTAACTAGCAACATTCGAGGACGAATGTTTCCAAGGGGGAGATATTGTAATACCCCATGATTTTCTAGCTTAGATTCGTTCTTAGAATGTTAAGGGATAGCTTCCAAAATAAACGATATTTATTTCGTGTGAAATTTTTCAGATTTACACTTCCCATTGTTTGGGAAATTGAATAATCCTTCCATCGATATAAGATTCGCCAAAATCATATAACCGAGTAAGAAGTTATGGCAATTGTAAGTTCCAGTCGTAAAAAAATGTCATTTCGGTCATTAGCGCATCGTGGAGAAGGTTTAAATGATGATTGTTAAATTCCAGTGGACCTTCGTGATATTGGCGCATCGTAGAGAGGGCCAATTTCCTGGTTGTCAAATTCTAGTGGATCTTCGCGATACTAGCGCATCGCACCAGTGGTCAAAATGGCAAACCAAAGGGCTCCGCGAAGGTGGCGTGTCGCGGTGAAAGCCCAGTTCTCATTCGTCCATTTTCCAGTGAGCCACTGCGATAGTGGCACATCACGGTGGCCACCCAGTTCGCAAAAAAAGTTTTTTTTCAGTTCCGTCTAAAAGATAAAAGAGGTATTTTGGTAACTTAGTCAGCCTCAATCCATCTTAAACAATGAATTAAACCCCTCCAAAGCATTTTACATCCGTTTTTCATCAAATCTCTCTCGAGTAAAATCCTAGCTCATTAAACTTTCTCCCCAAGAAATCCAAATTCCTCCATTAATTCTCCAAAGAAATTCAAGATTGAGGATCCCCAACACAATAACTCAAAGAAATCATCTTCAAAGCATTTATAGGAATCCAAGATTCAATATTTTCATCAAAGATCATCAATTAAGGTATGTGGGGTTATGAACAAGGACAATACTTTCATCCTTGTGCCCAAAATTTATTTTAAATTCAAACTTACTGAATTTTATATGATTTTCCATGAAATTCAAGTTAGGGTTTACACCCATTATTGTTATTTTCAAGTTTATGATATTTCCAATGATTTAAAAGTTGAATTCCATGATTGCGTTCATATTTTCATGCATATTGCTGAAATTTCTAGATTTTGAGTTGTCTTATCCATATTTACATTATCAAGCATGATTATTATAATAGATTTAACATGAGATTGACACATTGGTTATTTATCCCAAGATTTAGTATTATTACTTCAAGAAAGATGATGCTTTAAGCATCTTATGAGCAGATTATTTATAGTTTCTCGGTAAGCTTTGATCTTTCGATCACTGGTTTATCTTTGGAATCCACTTTACAGATTATTACTGTTTACAGAACTTAGATTAGCTTTATTTATAGATTTACTCATATAAATGCATAATTGGTTTTCCATATGAACCCTTATGCTAGTTTTAAAAGTGGATTTTCAATGGTTTGAGCATACAGATTTAAGAGGGAGTAGTATTTAGCACCAGGCAGTAAGTGTAGGATTAGTGTGCGCTATCTTCCATAGAACTACATTGCCAACATAGGTACAGATTATCATATTATTCCCATTTCTATATGGATGACAAATTTAGCTTGTAATCGATCACATAGATTAGGTTATACTCCCTGACAAGAGTATGACACCTCTCCCCAACGTGAGGTTTCTTCCTTAGGAGGTCAAGAAGTTGGAATCCATGTAGCTCACATGGTTTATGTTGGTTAAGAGAACCTTACTTACAGATAAGCTTTTGAAAAAGTATTTCCCTAACAGTAAAGATTTTCAGAATAAGTTTTTAGATTTCACTTAACCTATATAATTTGAGATTAAGAACAGAATGCAGATTTCAGAACTAAATGTAATGGCTCATAAGATTTACAGTATATTCTTTATTATTTATGATTTATGATCTTCAGATTTTAGATTTACTCAAGCCTATGTGAGTTATTTACATTTAGCATGCATGATTTTATAACTTGTGATGATATTTCTCACTATTATATTCACCCTCATATACTCAGTACATCATTAAAGTACTGATCCACATGTATGTCTATGTGCTACATTGTCTCCTAATGTAGGTCCAGGTGCTTAGCCACAGCAACGCGAGTGATTTTCGAGCATCTCATCCACATCTCTACAGTTGGTGAATCCCCATAGTTTGGGGACTTAGCTATTCATATTTTCAGTTTATTAATATATGTTTCCGTATTACAGATAGTTTGAGTCAGCTGGGGCCTGTCCCAGTGACTCTCTAGATTTAGTTAGTAGAGGCTTGTCTGAGTACTAGATTTAGTTTTATACATTTGATTCTGTATTTATAATCCTTCAGTTTTGTTTTACCAAAACTTTTGGTATGTTTCAGATAAGATTTCCACATATATTATGATTTTATATTCATATATCCTATTTTTAGATCCAGACTTAGTAGAAGGATTCCAAGGTTAGCTCAGGACTACTTATAGTTTGAAGAATCGTGTGGTATACCGGGAGCTCAGATTTTGAGGCATTACACATATCTCAGGGAAGTTTTGGATTTTTTGGATGAGGATTAAGGCACGTTTGGATTTCAATTACAGAACCGCACCACAATTGTGGCACGTCGCGGTGGGTTTAGTGGCGGCATCCCTGGTACGTCATAGTGATGTCCTAATCGGCGTCCCAGTTATGAACTTAAATTCTAGACGGGCAGTTTTATCTTTTCCCAGCATCCCAATTTTTTAAAAAAATGGGATTAAATCGTTGATAGGGCATTATATGCTTACCTTCCCTAATTTTATTCTCAAATAAACCCTAACCCTTCCCCAAATTCATTAAGTTCAATCACTATTGCTTCAAGAAAACTTAAGAATTCAAGTTTCACCACCCAAGCACTATCAAGAAAGTTAATTCTCATGTAAGATTAAAGCTTTATGGTATGTTAGATGTCCATCCATGGGCCCTTTTCACCCTTGGAGTCCAAGAACCTATTTTTATATTTTAAATCATCAATTTACCTATTTACACTGAGTTATTTTCATGAAGCTTTTATGAAATTTGATTATACATGATGTTTGCAAGTGATTTTACTTAGAGAGTAGCCCTTACACGTTTGAAGCATGAAATTACATGTTAAATCTCCAATGTATGGTTTTAGTGTTGTGATTATGTTATTCCCACATGTTTTAATCATCCCCATGCCTATGTTCATGAATTTTGAGTGTTTGATAAATTGCCTAAATGGTTGGATTTTAAACAATGACTACTTATTATTCTTTGAAGATTTAGTATGTTTCTACTATTAATGTTATCGATACCTGTGGGTTATGAATACCCATAAACTTAGCTTTTTACTTAGTCTCAGTATTTTTAGAATGGTTCCAGATATATTAGAGTATTAAAAGTTCAGTTAGTTATCATATCAGTAAACTTAGTTCATTCCAGTAATCAAAGTCAATCTAGTTAGGAGTAGTATTTAGCACCGATTGAACCCAGGGATGGGGACTCACCTGCTAGTTGAGGGTGTGACCGTTAGTAGCAGTCCCTGCATTCCATAACTACGTAGACAGCGTAGGTTGAGATGTTAACCTGCCAATTGAGGGTTGACATATATCTCAATAGAGCATCTGCCAGTAGAGGGTGACTCTTAGTCCTCCAGGACTTTACTTTAGTGAATTCACACAACTAGTGTTTGTACCCGTGGCATGGTACTAAAACCCTTCTAACTGGGGTCAAAAATTAGACCCCAATTAGCTCATATTGGGGCATATCGGTTAGATTATAGCTCCTATAGTCTTAGTCCAGTCTCAGTTCAGAAGTCAGTTTAGGTTTGCTTGACCATAGCATACAGTTTATTAGTTAAATTAGTACTCAGATTTCATCATTTCAGCATACAGACTATTCCAGTATCATGTTATATTCTTGGTCATGCATTCTCAGATTTTACAACTTTCACGAATACTATGCATTAGTTATCTCATGTTATTCATTTAGAAAGTTATTATTCATGCATATGAGCCTATGTATATCAGCCTAATCTCATTTAGCATACCAGTACATTAAAAGTAATGACTGTTTACTCATTTCTTGTGCTATGATGTCTTATATCGTAGGTTTAGATGCTTAGGTTTCCGAACGCACTCAGACATTCCAATGCATTAGTAGCAGTAGCAGTGGTGAGTCCTTATATTTCGAAGAATGATTATGTTTATTTGAATATTTCACTTTATCTAGACAGATGGAGTTAGTTGGTTCCTGTCTCTACAACTCGTATTCATTCAGTTTAGAGTAGATATATTCAAATAATTTAGTCAATTTTGTCATGATTTTACCAATTTTCAGACACTTATTTCCAGGCTTATAATTTCAGAGATATTTTTGTACTTAAAACCTTATGGCATACTCATTTGTTTCTGCATAAGTTCATTACCAGTATATTATTCAGTGCTCACAGCAGGTACCAGCTCATGGGTAAGCATGTGGTCACTTGTGACCATAAGCACCGTATGGTTCCCAGGGTATACTCCCGGGGCATTACAAACTTGGTATCAGAAACTATGGTTTTAAAGTGTCCTAGAAAGTTTGAAAGCCATGTTGAGTAGAGTCTTGTTCATAGGTGTGAAGCGCGCCACACTTATGGACAAGAGGCTATAAGACGTTTAAGGAAAAGTTTTCCTTCTTTTAGTATTCATGTCGTGCAATGAATAATGATTTTGGACCACACTTTGTTAGTTCACGATTTTGGCTCCCTTCATTAAAGGAATTTTGGTCACTTATCCTTAAGGGAATTTTGGATAATTCATAGTGTTTTCCAACACACCAAGGCCACTCTTTCGTCATTAAGGGTGTCTTGGTCATTTTTCCATGTAATAAGCTAGGCTATGTATAGTCTCTTTTAGGTCTTTTCTTACTAGTTTTATGAATAATGAAATATTGAAACATTGAAAGTCCTCTCTTTGAGAGTAGAACACCTTAGTGTAGTCTTAGTTAGGGATTATAAAAGCTATTGTAGTTTAGGGCTTGGAAAGTCCAATATTGACATTTTCTTAGAAACAGTGGTTCTTGAGGTAAGTTGATTCTCTTAGCGGTCACCGTAAGAATATTGGTGTTTGATTATTGCGACTTTGAGGGTCTCTTCGTTCAATACACGTGTTGGTTCTCATTGCTTCATAAGATCTTATGTCATCTTGTCTATCCCTTATATTATTTCAATTTATATGTTTGTATCTTGTCTTCTTTATATCGTGTATCTCCATTGTTGCCGTGACTTGTCTCTTACTTTCTCTCGGTTTCTCCTTATGTTGTGGACTATTTTAACACTTTAGATCATTCCCGTATCTGTTAATGAAAGCTAAACTACAGGAGTTTATCAATTTAAAGTAGTGGAACATAAGTGTGAAAGATTATTCTCTTATACGTACTCGGCTAGTCAAGTATGCTCCTAATGCGGTGTCTGATAACAGGTCTAGGATGAGTAAGTTTGTTTCTGGGGTAGCTAATAACATGTTCAAGGAGTGTAGGACCGCGATGTTGATTAAGGAGATGGACTTGTCTAGGTTGATAGTCTAAGCTCAACAGATTGAGGAGCAGAAATTTAAGAAAAGAAAAAAAGAGAATAAGAGAGCCAGAATTGGTAGCTTTAGTTTTGCTCAACCTATGTCTTAGGGTGGAAACCATCCTCAATTCCATCTATAATCCTCAGCCACATCTCCATCTTCAGCTAGTGCGTCAGTTCCGAAGTTCAAAAATAATAATCGAGATAAGGCGCCAGGCTCTAAGTCCCAGGGCAGTGTGAACGTACAAATTCTCATTGCCAGAAATACAAGAGAAACCATTAGAGTGTGTGTAGAGCTGGAAGTGATGTATGCTTTAGCTGTAGCAAGCCAGGTCACAGAGTTGGGGATTGCCCAAATAGTGGTCAGCAGGGTCAGTCTAGTTATCCCCCAGTTCCATCCGGTCGTTCGATTCAACAGGGCGCCGCTTCCAGCGCAACCAGTGGTCAGCGCCCAAACACATTGTATTCACTTCAGTCCCAATATGATCAATAAAGTTCTGATGTGGTTAATGGTATTACAGATCTTTCATTTATATGTTTATGCCTTGTTAGATCTCGAAGCTTCTTTTTCTTTTGTAACTCCCTACATAGATGTTAATTTTGATGTCAGTCCTGAGACTTTAGCAGAACCCTTCTCAGTGTCCACCCCAGTAGGCCTCTCTATTATAGCCAGGAAGGTATACAGGAACTGTTCGGTCATAATATCCCATAAAGTCACCTCAGTTGATCTTGTGGAGTTAGAGATGATTGTTTCTATATCAATCTCGGCATGGATTGACTCCACTCATGCAATGCTTCATTTGATTATAGAAATAGAGTTGCTCATTTTCAATTTTTGAATGAACTAGTCCTTGAATGGAGGGGTAGTACTTCAGCACTTAGAGTTCATCTTGTTTCGTACCTTAGAGCCAGAAAAATAATATCCAAGGGAAGTGCCTACCATCTTTTTCAAGTTAAAGACTCTAGTTCAGATATTCCCAATCTCGAGTCATTTTTAATAGTGAGGGAATTTCCAGATGTGTTTCACGAAGATCTTCCCAAAGTTCCTCCCAAAAGGGAAATCGATTTTGAAATAGACCTTCTTCTAGATACCCATCCTATCTCTATTCCTCCCTATAGAATGGCTCCCATAGAGCTTAGATAGTTAAAAGAATAGTTGAAAGATCACTTATTTAAGGGATTCATCAGGGCCAGTGTTTCCCAATAGGGCGCTCCAGTCCTTTTCGTGCATAAGAAAGATGGTTCTCTCAGAATGTGCATCGATTATCGTTAGTTGATAATAGTCACTATTATGAATAAGTATCCACTCCCTAGAATTGATGACTTCTTCGATCAACTTCAGGGTGCCAGTTATTTCTCTAAGATAGACCTCAGATCCGGCTATCATCAGCTCAGAGTCAGAGAATGTGACATTCTGAAGACAGCTTTTAGAACTCGGTATGGTCACTATAAACTCCTATTCATGTGCTTTAGTCTAAAAAATTCCCCATCATCCTTCACGGATTTGATAAACAAAGTGTTCAAGCAGTACTTGGACATGTTCGTCATAGTTTTTAAAGATTACATCCTTGTCTATTCCCATAATGAAACTGATCATGCAGACAACATCAAAATAGTATTGTAGACTCTTAGAGCCCATTAGTTGTTCTTTAAATTTAGTAAGTGTAAGTTCTAGCTAAGATCAATAGCTTTATTGGCCACATTATTTCCGATTATGGCATTAGAGTTGACCCTTAAACGACCAAAGTAGTGAAAAACTAGCCTAGACCTATCTCTCTATTAGATATCAGGAGTTTCTTGGGCTTGGATGGCTATTACAGATGGTTTGTTGAAGGTTTTTCATCTATTACATCTCCCATATCCAGATTGACTCAGAAGAAATTCAAGTTTCTGTGGTCAAATTTTTGTGAGAACAGTTTTCAGGAGTTAAAGACTCGACTCACCTCAGCCCCAATTTTAACCTTGCCAGATAGTACAAATGGGTTTGTTATTTATTGTATGCTTCCAGACCTGTTTTGGGTTATATTTTGATGCAGAGAGGTAAGGTCATAACCTATGCCTCTAGACAGATTAAGCCCCATGAAAGTAATTATCCTACCCATGATCTTGAGTTAGCAGTTGTTGTGTTTGCCTTGAAAATTTTGAGGCATAATCTGTATGGGGTGCATGTTGATATGTACATGGACCATAAAAGTTTGCAGTATGTGTTTTCGCAGAGAGATTTAAATCTCCATCAGAGAAGGTGGTTAGAATTATTTAAAGACTATGATATGAGTGTTTTATATCATCCGAGCAAGGCCAATGTAGTGGCAGATGCCCTTAGTATATTATCTATAGGTAGTGTGTCTCATGTAGAGAATAATAAGATGAAGTTGGTTCAAGATCTTCATCAGTTTGCTAGATTAGGCGTTCGTTTGGTTGACTCAGTTGAGGGTAGTGTATAGGTCTAGAATAGTTCGAAATCTTCTTTGGTTGCCGAAGTAAAAGAAAAGCAAGAGAGAGATCCCAGTCTAGTTAAGTTAAGAAGTCAATCAAAGATCAAAAAGTAAAGGTTTTCTACTAAGAGGGAGATGGTGTGTTGTATTTCTAGGGTAGACTGTGTGTGTCGTGTTTCGACGGTTTGAGACAGTGAATTCTTGCAGAAGCACATGGTGCACGTTACTCTATTTACCCAAGATCCACTAAGATGTACTATAATTTATGAGAAATTTATTAGTGGAGTAGAATGAAGAGAGATATTACAGAGTTTGTAGCCAAGTGTGCTAATTGTTAGTAGGTTAAGGTTGAGCACCAAAGGCCTAGTGGCACTATACAAGAGCTTAGCATTCCTACTTCGAAATGGGAGAAGGTGAACATGGATTTTTTGATAGCATGATTTGATTTGGGTTATTGTAGACATAATGACCAAATCAACCCATTTCTTGCCAGTCTATACTTCTTTTTCAGACGAGGATTATACCAAGTTCCATATTAGACAGTTGGTCAAGTTACATGGAGTCTCGTTGTCCATCATTTCAGATAGAGGTACTCAGTTTACCTCTCACTTTTGGAAAGCTTTTCAAAAGGGTCTTGGTACCCAAGTTTGTCTCAGTACAGCCTTTCACCCTTAGATAGATGGTCAAATAGAAAGGACCATTTAAACCCTAGAGAAAATATTGAGATCTTGTGTTATCAACTTTAAGGGCAGTTGGGATGATCATTTGCCATTGATTGAGTTTGCTTACAATAACAGTTATCATTCCAGTATTCAGATGGCTCCATCTATGGTTCTTTATGGGAGGATATATAGATCTCCTATTGGTTGATTTGAGGTAGGTGAGACTGCGTTGTTAGGGCCAAATTAAGTATTTGATGTATTGGAGAAAGTTCAGCTAATCAGAGAAAGTCTTAAGATAGCCCAAAGCCAAAAAAAATCCTATGCAGATGTGAGAAGAAATGATCTTGAGTTTGAGGTTGGAGACTTAGTTTATTTGAAAATCTCTACCAAAAAGGGAGTGAAAAGGTTTGGTGAGAAGGAAAAGCTCAGTCCCCGATATGTTGGCCTTTACAGGATCTTGAGTCGTTATGGGAAAGTAGCGTATAAGCTTGAGTTGTCAACAGATTTGTCATCGGTGCACCCAGCATTCCATGTTTCTTTGTTAAAGAAGTGTATTGGCAATCCAACTATAGTAGTCCTTTTATAAAGTACGGGCGTTCAGGACAACCTTTTTTACTAAGAAATCCCAGTCGAAATCCTTGATCGACAGACCCATAGACTGAGGAAGAAAGAAGTTTCCTTGGTCAAAGTTCTTTGGCAGATTCAGTCCATTGAGGGAGCCACTTGGGAAGCAGAAGCAGATATGCATACTAAGTAGCCTCATCTTTTCTCCGTAAACTGAGACTCAGCTCAAGGTAACAGTTTTCCTCAGATTATCTCTTTTCCATTCTCAGTTCCAGCTATATAATCTTTCTGTCATTACATGCATTCACGAATCAGTCTAGTCATGAATCATGTCTCAGACTCAGTTATGTAATAATGTTTTCAGCAATGAATGTTCAGTAAGTGAATTTAGTTTCCTCAGTATTCTCATCTTAATTAGTCTCATTCAAGGACGAATGTTCCCAAGGGGGACATATTGTAATACCCCGTGTTAGTCTTAGCTCAGTTCATCCCATAGTGCATGTACAAGAGGCTTAGAACATGAAAATTAAATTAAGTGTTGAAGACTTAGTTTTATTTTTGGACTCTTAACTTTAATGATTTTTAAAGTGACCTTTCCTTACCTCGAGATGATGGTTTCTAAGTTAATTCGTGTTCAGAGGTGTAAGTAGCATATCTCAGGAAGTTTTGAAAAGAGTTTTGGGGTATCTTAAATACACTCAAGACCATGATTTGCATTATAATAAATATCCCACGGTACTTGAAGGATATAGTGATGAAAATTGGATCACCGGATCAAATGAAGTAAAATCCATGAAAGGGTATGTATTTATTATCGGTGGAGGTGCAGTCTCTTGGAAATCATCCAAACAGGTATGTATTTCTCTCTCTATAATGGAATATGAATTTATCACATTGGATAAAGCTGGTGAAGAAGTAGAATGGCTCCAAAATTTCTTGAAAGATATTCCTTTTTGGCCCAAACCAGTGGCACCAGGATGTATACACTGTGATAGCCAAGCGTTAATAGGTAGGGCAGGGAGCAAGAAGTACAATGGTAAATCTCATCACATACGACGGAGACATAATGCCATTAGAGAACTTCTCTCTAGTGGAATTATCTCTGTTGACTATGTTAAGTCAAAGGATAATGTGTCGGATCCACTTACAAAAGGCCTATCTAGAGAAGGAGTTGAAAGCACATCCAAGGGAATGGGTTTAATGCCTAGGACAAGTCAGCATGGAGGTAACTCTACCTAGCAGACTGGAGATCCTAAGAGCTAGGTTCAAGGAGATTAAACAAAGTTGTGTCTGGCAGGTTCAACATTGTCAATTAGCCAACCCATTCTCATAATATAGATAATATTTAGTAAACAAGGATAAGACTTAAGGTGAAAAGTCCTTTAATGATTATCTAAATTTGGCATATTTGACCAAATAGTTTAATCTATAGGATTGAACATAGAGAAATCACATATGTGAGGGCGAAGTGGAAGCCGATTCAAGGAGAATGTTAGTAAAGGCCTATTCTCTAAGCTTTCATAAAACCGGGATGTGTTCATGGCTGAAAAGAACAAAACCGTGAGAACCATAAATGGTAAAAGGATGATTGTATGACATGTGTTGTCTAGGTGTACACTAAATCTTGATGGTTCAAAGATATCAAATCTACCGATTGGCCGAGTGCACCCGATGCATGTTCACTATGGAAAGTTCAAAGGGAAACCCACTTATGCACATGTAATCAGTTTTTGCTTGATGATCACATGCTTGTCCGTAAAAAAATTATGAAAAAAATAGCCATTTCCCATTCATGTAGGGGATTGTTGGGTTCAAAGTATATGAAAAAGTGTGAATAAAAAATGGTGGGAAAATGGTGGAGAGAAGGGAGACACTAATTTAGAAAGTGTACTCCCAAATTGGAAAGTTCACTCTTTCTCCTACATTGGTGGAAAAAGAGAACTTGTGAGCATTTAAAATAAGGAACACTTACCCCACATGGTAAGTAAGGCAAGAAATAAGAGATGCCTCATGCCGTCGTCATCTCCGCTCGCTCGGCTCGGCTCGGCTTCGGCTTCGGCTTCAGATTTGGATTTGGATTTGGAAAATGATCGATCGATGAGATCTATCTTTTTGGACAAACTTTATTTGACAGAAATTCAAAAATTTAGTTCAAAAATACCAAAGGGAAAAACACAACCTTTTTTTGTGTGTTTGATACTCCATTTATATGCATAAATGCAGATTCTGAAATAGTGTTTCATAAAAGTGCAGTGCTGAAACAAAGGGATGCAACCCTTCAACGAAATGACACACTGATTCATGAAATAGTATGCCTGTTCAAAAAAGACATATGCTTTGGACGAACAGACATGGGTTTTCTAGAAAGGTCATACCTTTTAAGTAAACCATTGCCACTTTTTAGAAGAGGCACATGTTGGCTATATAAACTTGCTTTCATCCACAGGTTTAGGTACGAATTTTTCCTGAAATACAAACTCTCTTCTTTTCTTGAAAAACTTTTTGTGTGATCTATCAAACCGTTGAGTGGGTTCGCAAAATCCAACAATTTGAGGTACCGCTATTGTTCGAATTGAAGGCCATTTTATCCTGGGAGGAAGATTCCAAAACCTCGGGTACAATGAGGGGAATTATTCCTTAAGGACACTCCGTGAAATTGAAGGACTTGGTCTTAAATTCTATTTCATCTCTTTTCTTAATCTTAATACACTTTTTAGAAAGATTATTCATAATCTAGTGTTAAAGGTGTTACAGAACTTCATAAGTGTTCTTGTCTTGGACTTGAACTAGTGTTGAAGTTTATGTTTCTTATTTACAGATTCTTGTACCCGAATACATAAAACATAACAAAATTTAAGAATGACTTTTGAGTTTTGTCATCTTAAATTCAAGATACGTAGAATGTATCAACTTGTTCTTTAATCTTGTGGTCTTAAACATGTCATGTGTGAAATTTGAACTTAAAGACTTCAAAAAAATGTCTTTTGAAATGGTCTAAAAATGAAAGTAAAGAAAACAAATTGAAAGAATATAATTTATTTCTTGACGAAGAAATTCTATTTCCTCTGATTCCCGAAAAAGAATCAAGGGCTTTGATCTGATTTTTTTTTTGTTTTCGTTCTTTGTAGTGCTTATTTCCCTTCTTATATGACAAAAAGGTACCTCCCAAACTTAAAGGCAAGTTCTACAGAGTGATGGTACCGGCGTTGTTGTATGGGGCGGAGTGTTATCCTATTAAGAAGTCCCATATATACAAAATGAAGGTGGCAAACATGAGAATGCTTAGGTGTATGTGTGGGTGTACTAGGAAAGACAGGATTAGAAATAAGGTTATTTGAGATAAGGTAGGTGTGACTTCAGTGGAAGAAAAAATGAGGAAAACGAGGTTGAGATGGTTCGGGATGTGATGAGGTGGAGTACGGATGCCCCAGTGTGGAGGTGTGAGAGGTTGGCTAGGGATGGTTTCAAGCGCGATAAAGGTAGACCGAAGAAATATTGAAGGGAGGTGATTATACATGACATGGAGCATCTCCATCTTACCAAGGATATGACCTTGGATAGGAAGTTGTGGGGGAGGCGGATTAGGGTAGAAGGTTAGTCTGAGTTTAGGGTATGGTATCTTTTGTTGTGTTACTTGGAGTGCCTTGTTTATGGTATTATTGAGTTTGCTAATCTTTATTACATCTTGTTATTTTAATATTCTTACTATTTTTGTTCCTTATCATAGATTGTTTTATTTTGAGTCGGGGGTCAATCGGAAACAACCTCTCTATCTCACATTTGAGGTAGTGGTATGGATTGCGTACATTACCCTCCCCAGACCCCACTTGGTGGGAATATACTGGGTATGTTGTTGTTATTGTAGTGCTTATTTCCCATGTTATATTATCTCAGTAGCAGACCTTTTCTATGTTGTTTTCAAATTACATCAGTAGAGAATCTTTGTGATAATTTTATTTTCCCTTTCTTCCAAAACCCGTTTAATTCTGTAACAGTGTAACCAACATGCAGAGTTAATTTCTTAAGTGGTCACTCAAGTAATTGTAACTATCTCAAAAAGTCACGTTCTATTAAAAGGAAATTGAAATAAAGAAGAAATATGACTTTATGAGATGATAATTATTAACTGAGTTACCTTATGAGAAATCAACACCCAGTATACATAATTACAGTGTCGGTCTTGCTAAAACTTTGATGAATCCTTCTAATATTTCACCCAAGTGTAATAATTTTGTTACTTTTTCTCTGGACTACTTTTCGTTGAGTTGAGGGTCTATCGAAAATAATCTCTCTACCTCTGAGGTAGAGATAAGGTTTACATATAATCTACCCTCCCCAGAACCCTCTTTGTGAAATTGTACTAGGTATGTTTTTGTTGTCTATCACAAAAAGTGAAATCTAGAATCTGCTTAAAATATCTGTTAATATATGCAATTGTCTAAGTGACATATCATGCATCATTTTATTGATAACTATAACTATATCATTTCATATAACTTGCTAAAAGCTTTAGAATAGCTTCTTCAGATTTTTTCAATTTTTATACAACTCATTTATTAAGAATTGACCTTAGGCTTGGATATTTCCAATAATCCAACACTTTGTAACACTTGGAGGGGATATACAGATAGTTTGACAAAATCTGGAAGAATTTAATCAGGCTAGTAAATGAATCTAGAGAAAATTTTGAGTCGTGGCTACAGGATCATTTACATGTAAGACCATAACTACACAACTATAAACTCTCTTCTAACATTATGTAATATGGCAACAAATAATTATCTATAGATGAAGTAATACTGATATAGGATCTGTATCAGATGACTAATACCAAAAAGAGAAAAACATTTTATTACCTTTGAGCAGTACTCTTATTTTCTATTTCCTTTAGTGTCTATGATGACATTATATTTTCAATTTTGATAAATTTACAGCTGAGATATGGGAACACAATCAAAAGTGTTGTAGCTAACCTCATCGTAGACTTGTCAAAACAAATGAATATGCATGCTCAATTTGAAAGTCAGTTTATGGATATGAAGAGAGAGCTGAATTTCATGCTTTCATATCTCACTGAAGCAAACAGAATGAAAGGAAACAACAAGTCTATCAAGTCAATCTTATCTGAACTTGATGAACTAATTTATGAAGTAGATAATGTGATCATGGATTGCCAAATTCGTGAAGACTATCTGAAGATGAAAGGGAATCCTTCTTGCTTATTTCCATCTCCAAGGGAGATTTTCAGAAACAACACAGGAAGGAAACTGACAGAACTCAATAAGGAGATAGTGAAAATGCATCAGAAACTGAGGATCTTTGTTGGTCCAATAACTGAACAATCAATAAGTGACCATAGCAATAGTAGACAGACTAGATGGACCTCACATATTTTTGATGAATCTCAAATTATGGGGTTATCAGAAGATATAAGAAAAATCAAAGAATGCATCCTATCTCATAGCAAGTTACTACATCGCATTGGCATTGTAAGGATGGATGGTTTATGTAAAACCACAATTACGCAAAAGATCTACAGTGACAGACAAGTAAATGTGAGTTTTCAAAAGAAAGTTTGGGTTTCAATATCTCAAACTTACGATGAGTTTCACATCATGAAAGGAATTTTGAGACAGATGAATGTAGATGACAGTAGAACTGTTAAAGAAGACTTGGTAAACAGAATTCTTGAAGCTCTTTCACATAAGTCATACCTAATTGTCATGGATGATGTATGGAGTATTGATAATGAATGGTGGGATAGGATCTCAAGGGGATTACCTAAGTTCTTAGAGCACAAAAGTTGTATTATAATCACATCAAGAAATGAGGATGTAGTCAAGAGGATGGGAGTGGCAGAATCAAGAATTCATAGACCAAAATTGCTCGATGATGAATAGAGTTGGCGGTTGTTTTGCAAAGCTGCATTTTTGCCATCTAAAAGGAAGTGCAATGCTCAATTAGAGAAAGTTGGAAAAGATATTGTGCACAAATATCGTGGTCTTCTTCTATCCATCAAGACCACAAGTAGGATGTTATCATTAATGCCACATTCACAGTGGACTAGGAAATGTGAAAATTTTCGAGACAAATTGGTATCAGATTGTGTAAGCAATATCTCTGTAATTGAGGCTTCTTTGCAGCTAAGTTATGATAAGCTTCCTTCTCATCTAAAATAGTAAATATTATGCTTCTCAATCTATCCAGGTGGTGTATGCTTTATGCGGATGATGTAGTATGTATTGATGAGTCACGTCAAGGTATTAATGATAAGCTGGACGTTTGGAGACAAACCCTGGAGTCTAAAGGGTTTTGGTTGAGTATGACCAAGATGGAGTACTTGAAGTGCAAGCTTAGTGACTCGAGGCAAGAGGAGGAGGTGGTAGTGAAGTTGGATTCCCAGGCGGTTTGCAAGAGGGATAGTTTTAAGTACCTTAGGTCTAGATTTAGGGGAACAGAGTGATAGATGCGGATGTATCTCATCGTATTGGGGTAGTTTGGATGAAATAGAGGGTCTTTTTGAGAATCTTATGTGATAAGAAGGTGCCCCATAAGATGAAAGGAAAATTCTATAGAGTTACAATCTGGTCGGTTATGCTTTATGGAGCGGAGTGTTGGGCAGTTAAGAATTCTCATATCCAAAAGTTTAAGGTGACAAAAATGAGGAAGTTGCGTTGGATCAACAGATTTACTAGGGATGACGGGGTTAGTAATGATATTATTCGGGAGAAGGTGAAAGTGGTATCGGTGGAGGATAAAATATGGGAAGTGAAGTTGAGATGGTTTGGTCATGTGATGAGGAGGGGCACGGATGCTCCAGTTCATAGGTGTGAGAGGTTGGCCTTGGTTGGTTTCAAGCAGGGTAGGGGTAGACCAAAAAGATACTGGAGAAAAGTGATTAAACGTGACTTGGAGAGACTACAACTGACTGATAACATGACCCTGGATAAGAAGATATGGAGGAAAATCATTAGGGTAGAGGGATAAAGTGGGTGGATGAGTCGTAGTCAGTAGGTAGGAGGTCCTCGGTGTCCTTTTTTTAGCAATGTACAGTTTTGTGTGGATATCGTACCTATGTTATTTTTATCGTGTTCCAGGATTTTGATGTTTTATATACTATCCTTTATCTTAAGTCGGGGGTTTATACACTCTACCCTCCCCAGACCTCACAATGTGGGAATTTACTGGGTTTGTTGTTGTTGTTGTCAATCTATCCAGGTGACCATAAAATTGAGGCGGAACACTTGGTTCGTTGGTGGGTAGTGGAAGGATTTGTTCGTCGTGATGACATAGAAACTGCAACAGATGTTTCTTTTAATTATTTGTCTGAACTAGTAAGTAGGTTCTTGGTTGAAACTGTCCAAAGAAGAAACTTTGATGGCAGAGTTTACAGTTGCAAGATGCATGACATGGTGAGGGACATGACAATTCTAGTTGCAGAAGATGAGAAGTTTTGTAACTTTAATAGAGGCAGGCACCTAGCCACCGTTAACTCTAGGAACTTGGGGGTCAACAAGGAAACAAGTTTCCAGTCCTTGGCTGGGAACTCAAAGCTATGAGCATTTCTTCTCACTTAAAAAAATTCCATTAGCTTCAACCGAAAAATTACTCTTTCTAAAATCAAGACTCTTAGGGTCTTGGGCTTGTCATCTGTCAACCTAGACAATATATGTTTACTTGATCTATGGCAATGGATCACATTACTAATGAGATTAACATATTTAAACCTAAGAGATGTTGCGAACCTAGTAGAAATTTCAGACACCGTGAGGAAGTTATGGGGCCTCCAAATACTGGTCCTGAGAGAAGTCAAGGAACTGAAAATCCTACCAACATCAATCACAACACTTCCAAGATTGGAAATTCTTGATGTTGGAGGTTGTCCAACTTTGTCATATTTACCACAAGGTCTCTCTGGGATTTCTAATCTTAAAGAGATGTATGGATTCAAGATACCGAGTTCCGCAACAACAAAAGTTTGTTGTCTTAGTGAGGTTTTGGAACTGAATCAACTTCGAATACTGCAATTAGAGATAATGAAGAAAAGCATGGTAGATGAGAGAGAATTGGCTGCATTGAAACAACTTCAACTACTGAGGGTGATATCAATCAACATAGGGGACAGTGAAAACAATAGCGCCATAAGGAAGCTGGATAACTTATCACCAGCAACGCGCATTGAAGAATTATATCTAAAGCACTTGGAGAAACCACACCATCATGGATAAACCCCATTTCACTTCCCCAACTGCAGTACCTTTGCATCGAAGATTCAACAGTTCTTAGTCACATAGTGAAAATTTCTAGGGAGACAATGAGGGTAACTGGAACATTGAAAGACTCTACTTAAAATTCCTGCCTTGGCTCGGTGAAACATGGGAAACATTCCAAACTGCAATGCCAGCCCTCAAATACTTAGATGTCATCCACTGCAATTCGCTAAAAAAATTCCATGTAATGTTAAGGGTATAGGATATTAGACAACAACAGAGGAAGAGCAGGAAAACAAGGAAGAACAAGACGTGATTTTGTGCCACGGAGAATTTGATGACATCCACTAAAATTATAGGATTCCCAATCTTCAGTTTTAGTACATAATTATGCATTTCTTTTTTTCTGGTGGGGGGGAGGGGTCTAGAAAACTTGTACCACATTATGTGTTAGCACAGTGACTACTTATTTGCTATTATGTATGTTTGTTCCACAAAATATCAGGCCCCTATTTGACGAGTCGTTATTCAAATATAGTTTTCATGTAATGGACAAGTAAAAATTTGTATTGTTTGCTGATTTATATGAATGCAAATGATGAATCTTATGTTTCCACTCCTGTCCCTACCTTGGTGAATTAACCTAAACAACCGTCCACTCAACTATTTAAATTAAACATAGCTAGCATATGTATAATATGTGTGTGGTCTCAACAACCCTATGTTTTTCATCAACTTTCGCAATGACAATCTTTTTTTGCGAAAAAGAGTCGTTACACAGCTACCATATGACATTTTCATCAGTTCTTAAAATGCAATTTTTGTAGGGGAAGTATGGTACAACAAGAGTTACTTCATTGACCAATAAGGGACAGAGAGGTTAGAAATAGCAGAATCTTGGATGGAGAAAATGGTGGAATGAGGAGTGTAATAGAAAATCTCCAAAGAGACTGGAGGAGAGTAGTTAAGATATTGAATCCATATTTTTTAATGATGAGAATTTGTAGAACACTCTACCCTTACATCCTTAAAGCTTTGAACCCTATTTAATTTCCCCTCCTTTGTGAATTAAGAGAGTTGGAATGTTATTAAAGGGTTATTGAAAGGATACAGTGGATTGCTCCTTTACTCAGGAACCTATTCCCAGCCAGATGCACACAACAAGAACTAGGATATGTATGAACTAAGAAGTGTAAGAATAAAGTAAATAGTGGACACAAGATTTTTACATGGAAACTCCTTGCTTAAAGGAGAAAAACCAGGACCTACATTTCTAACCTCCACTATACTCAAGCAAACTCTTGAATACAGACTCCAAGGATTAACCTCCTAATCCTTTGTTTCCTAGCAACAACTCTATTACAAATAAACACAAGCAATACCTCTACTGCTTCAACCTCTAGGTAACTCTAACTGGACTCCATAAGCTAACTCTAGCTTGAACAATCACCTAATTCTAGATGAGTAAAATGAAAGGAGATACACCACAACACCTAGTGTAATTATAAGAAATCATAGGCAAAAGTTCAAGAATAATACACAAAGACTCAACTACAACAAGGAAGTAAAAATAAAACTCAATGAACAATTAGTTTCCTGCTACAGTGTGTAGTCTTTGATTTCAGCTTTAAAAGATATTTAGTTATGAAAATATTGAAGCATTGATTTTCTTTTTGAGAAAGATAAGCAATATATAGTATGACACAAGAAAACCTAGGAGAGATCCTATAGGTTGAGGTAAAAAAGTGTCAGCAACTTTTTCCACTAACTTTTGTACTTTGTGTCAGTTGTGACTGTTGACCATGATAGTGATAGATGAGCCCAACTTGTTCCCTAATTCATAGTAGCTTTGTGATCACAAAAACTCTAGAAAATAGGTCCCAATATAAAGAAACATATAGTTTGTCAATCATCAAAACTAAGGACTTAACAATTTTCCCCTTTTGATGATGACAAACCTATGAAAGCATTCAACATTTTCAAAACATCCACACACACCACAGTCTACACCTCAACAACACACTACAAGCCACAAGTCCATGCCAAACCAATTTTCCAAATCAATTCCCCTATCACTGATACCTATAAGTATATTGGCATCCTACATCTTATTCCCCCTATTAATAGGAATCGAATTCCCACCGAGTGAGAGAACTCCTATCTTCACTCTTGATCAACTATCTCCATTCTTAATCAACACAACTCATACATCACCACCTAGCCAGAGTAATGCAAGCTACCTCGGACTTTCCCCCTTTTAGTATCATAAAAAAGGCTAAGCATAATCAACATGGCCATTGAGGCTACACTTACATGATAAGGAAAGAGTAGATAAGAAAAATAACAAATAACACCAAGATAGATCATGCAGGGACCAGGAGGTAGCATCATACAACATACAGATCGAGGCCCAAAATAAGAGAAAACAATAGTGCCTAGGAGAGAAAAAAAAGACTCTATGTAAAAAGGATCAACCCCCACCCTTTGTGATACATACATGGATATATATTTTTTTTATAGTAAATGCATAGTAACAATGGATTCATGGGAAATGACTCTATAAAGAGTGACAAGTAGATGGCACTGTTGTTGGTAGAGAAGAATTATGGCCTCTTATCCAGAATAGAGTATAATACAAACCCGAATAGGTACCAGGTCCCTACATGATGTACTGAGACACTAAGGTATACAGTACTCGAACTATTTTATATTTCTCCTTATTATTTCTTTACTGCCATGGGTGTATATCTACAAGAGATATGAGACTGAGTTAGACATAAATGAATCACCCAACCTGGATACCTCTCCACCAAATTATAGCTATAACGGGAGGAGGAAGAAGAATAGCAAGCATCCAACTTGGTCTCATCAACCCCCACCTTGACCTATACCAAGTGCTTTGGTAAAGATATCAGTATTCTGATCATCAGTACTACAAAAAATCATCTTAATCAAATCCTTTTCAATATTTTCTCTCAAGAAGTGATGTCTAACATCAATATGCATTGTTATTTTATGTTGAACTTGATTATTTGCCATATTGACTACACTAGTGTTTTCACAGTACAATGATACATAATCTAAAAGGATGTCAAAGTCTTTCTCTGGCTTTCAAAAATAGTGTATTGTCAATTTTTCCTCTTTTGAACCCATTGTCAAGTAGGAATTTAGACAAATTTTCATACCAAGCCCGGGAGATTATTTCTAACCATAGAGGTATTTGTCTAACTTAAACACATGATTAGGTAGATCAACATTCTCAAATCCTGGAGGTTGGACAATCTTTCATACCAAGCTCGAGGAACTTATTTCAAACCATAAAGGGCTTTATCTAGCTTAAAAACATGATTGGGTAGATCAACATTCTCAAATCTTGGAGATTTCTTGACAAACATATCTTCATTGAGAAGTCCATTTAAAGAAGCACTTTGAATATCCATCTTGAACTCCATGTAAGAAGCAAAGGCAATCAGGATTCGAATTGACTCCATTCTTGCTACAGGAGAAAATTTTTTATCATAATCTATGCACTCTTCTTGGTTATAGCCTTGCACAACCAAGCTAGTCTTGTTTTTAATAGTATTCCCATGTTCGTCTATCTTATTTCTGATAGTATTCCCATGTTCATCTATCTTATTTCTGATAGTATTCCCATGTTCATCTATCTAATTTCTGATAGTATTCCCATGTTCATCTAACTTGTTTATGTACACCCACCTAGTGCCTATGATAGTTCTATCCGAAGGACTTCGAACTAGATGCCAAACCTTACTTCGTTCAAACTGGTGGAGATCTTCTTGAATATTATAAATCCAATCCGCATTCTTTATTGCTTGTTGTACATTTTTTAGTTCAATTTGTAACAAGAATGCAAAGAAGGCACAAAGATTCTTAACTTTGTTCCTTGTTCGTATACTAGAGTTTAGGGAAGAAATGAGATTGTCAAGAGGGTGAGAGGATTGATGCTTCCATCTGAATTTAAGAGGAGTGGGTTGACTAGAACTAAGGCTAGTTCCTATTGAGATATCACCTTCAGGAGACTGATCATTGCCTTCACTAGATGGAAGATTAGAATCTGAAGGAATGACTTTATTCTGTTGATTTCCTATATCTTCATCTTCTGGTCCTGGTTTTGGACCCTGAGACACAACATCATCATTTTCTTCATGTGGCTTTTCTAGGAAAATTTGGGGATTTCCTAATTCATCATTATCATTATAGGATAAGTTTCCCTTGTTAATATTTCCTGCTTAATCAAATATGACATGAACACTCTCTTCCACACATTGTGTCCTCTTGTTGTAGTTTCTGTAAGCTTTGCTTGTGGATAAGTAACCAAAAAATATTCCCTCATCACTTCTTGGATCAAATTTTCCAAGATCCTCCTTGCTATTATTTATAACCAAGCACTTGCAACAAAAAGGTTTGAAGTAACTTAGCTCGGGATTTCTTTTGTTAGAAGTTCATAGCGAGTTTTGTGTAGAACGAATCTCACAAGATACATATTGATCACATAACATTCTGTATTGCTGTATTCTGCCAAGAAGTTATGAGCAAGTCCAAAATCTATCAGCATGGTCCTTCCAATATCCATAAGAGTTCTATTTTTCCTCTCTACAACTCCATTTTGCTGAGGTGTTCTAGGAGCTAAAAAATTATGACTGATTCCCAGCTTAGAACAGAATGTTTTGAACTTGGCATTTTCAAATTTTGTACCATGATCTGATATAATTACTGCAATCTTCTCATCATACTTCACTTACACTTTCTTTGTAAAAGCCTCAAACACATAACATGTCTTATCTTTTGATTTATAAAGAAGGTCTACGTAAATCTAGAGTATTCATCTATAATGACTAAGATATACTTCTTCCTTCCTCTGCTAACAACTTTTATAGGTCCACACAAATCCATGTGGAGAAGTTGTAAAGGTTTGGATGTACTCACTTCCCTTTTGGGCTTTAAGGATGATTTAGTTTGCTTCCTTTTTGCACATGCATCACATACCTTGGAGTTGACAAACTTTACACTTGGATACCCTCAAAACAAACCCTTCTTAACTAATTTGTTGAGCAGTTTGTAGCTGACATGCCCAAGTTTTCTATGCCAAGTATCAGCAACATCCTATCGTACACTAAGACATGTCATGTTTTTAGACTCACAGGAGCTCTGATCAGTAAAATACAAATTCTTGTTTATTCAGGATGTTAATACTCTTTACTATTACTGATCCTGATGATAGTACATTCGTCTGATCTTAATCTAACTTTATTTCCCTTGTCACAGATTTGAGCAACACTTAGCAAACTGAATTTGAGTCCATAAATAAAATCAAAATCATCAATTGCCTCATTAAAACTGTTCTCAATCTTTTCGATACCAATAATGTATCCTTTGTTACCATCACCAAAGGAAACATTGCCTCTTTCATGGTCTTTAAGTGAGAGAAAGTTTTCAATTCTCCCTGTCATATGCCTTGAACAACCGCTATCCATGATCCAGTGGTGGCTACTTTCTCTAGCTTTGCCCTATAATGACAATAAGTGATCAGTTTTGAGAAACTATTTTAGCTTGAGCTCCCAATAAGGTGTTAGAGGAAATATTAAGTTCTTTCTTGTCCATATAGATAGATTTATATTTTTCCCCATTTTGAAAAAAGACTCCTTCATTTCCTTTAGAGCAGCAACTCTTGTAGGACATGACTCCTTTGTATGTCCATTTTTTCATAGTGAAAATGCAAAATATTATCCTTAACAGAGATATACTTGCTAAAAGAATTGTAGGTAGGTGTAACACCCCGAGTCTGCACCCCAGACGTCACACAGTTCTTACGACCTCGAAGGACCTCAAGTTAACCCATGACCAGTACCTGCTATGAGCACTGAATCATAATACTAAAATAATGCAGAAGTTAGGCTGAATTCCATAAGGTTCATAATCTGAATACAGAAAAATATAGCTACTGATAATAATATCTGAAAACTGAATACTGTCTGCACTAGTCTAGATTGGAAAACCTCTACTGAACTATCTAAATATAGAGTTGATAGGACAAGCCCCTAACTAACTCCGACTAATAAAATGTTGAATCTACTATAATACTGAAATAAAAAAATATCCTCGATGGATAAGGACTTACTACTGAATCTTATGCTACTAACTGAATTTGGCTAAGCGTGGTCAGGAACCTGAGCGTCCAAAATTAAGATATGATACATCATAGCGCAAAAAAAAAGTATGTGATCAGTACGTGGAATGTACTGGTATGCTAGATGAGGTAAGGCTGAATGCACAGGTTCATGTGCATGAACAATAACTGACTAAATGATATGAAATAACTGAATAAGAGTACATGGATAACTTAAACCACAGTAAACACTGGTTATGCAATACTGTGCATATACATACATACTGTGTCTGAGATTTATACTGAAGCTGAGTACTGAGTTTTGATAACTGAGAAACTGATATATGAGATTACTGATAACTCAATTACTAATAATGGGGTGACTGTCTCTAACAGTCTTGATTCTGTAGAAATGAACTGAGTCTTATGCAGAGACTGAAACTGAAACTTTGGGAGGTAATCATCTAACCGACATGTCTCTCACTAAATTGATTGGGATCCAACCTGTAACCCCAGTAGGAAGGGTGTTAGTACCGTGCCGAGAGTACAAACACTAGCTATGTGGATCCACTGAAATATTGTTCCAAAGGACTAAGGGTCACCCTCTACTGGCAGGTTCCCTGATGAGAATGGTATTACCCTCAACTGGCAGGTAAACACCTTGTCAACCCTTAACTGGTAGGTTGATATCTTAATCTATGCTGGCTACGTAGTTCTAGAACATAAGGACTGCTACAAAAGATCACACCCTTTACTGACAGGTAAGCCCCCATCCTTGGGTTTGCTCGGTGCTGAATCCTAGTCCCAACTGAATGACACTGATTATTAAACTGAACTGAACTGGACTGAGTTTCACTAAATTTTGGAAGTGACTGAGTACTACTGTTTGCGACATTACTGAGACTATTCTATAGGTACTGCGATTCTAGGTATATAGCTAGATTTCGGGTATTAAATACCCCCAGGACTGGATAGAATCCATAGTAAATATGGCACAATCATGAAAGCATAACAGTAGTTTCTTGTTCACAATGCATTCATTTAGACATTTTGTCAAACACTTGAGAGGCATGAACTTGTACATGAATGGGAACACATGCTAACAAGTCAGGATTTCACTGTTCCATTCTCATAGGCATTCTAACAAACACTTGGGGAGCATGATTATTTCACATAATAATAAACATATATAAATATCATGGATACAACATTCAACTTGTAAATTCAAGGATTTAACATGAGAATCACATAATTCATCACATATGCTATCTTAATTTCATGAAAACCTATAATTAATCATGGATCAAAACCCAAACAACATCATGAGAATGAGTACAATCTAATTCAATCATGGAAATCACAATTCTGAAAACTTGTATTTTTAAAAAGGGTTATTGGACTCCATAGGCTGTAAGGGCCCATGGATTAACACCTAACACACCTGGGAAGATGAGTTCTTGAAGTTTCTTGGTGAAATTTTTTATGATTGATCTTGATTCTTGAAGGCTAGGGTCTTGTTAATTGAGAGAGTGTTCTTAATTTTGGGGAAAATTGAATAAAATAATGACTTAACTAGGTTATTAGAGGTTAAATCATGTGTTTAGACTGATTAGGGTCATAGGAAAAGAGCAAATTACCCCTGGAAAGAATTAAATTTTTCGTCACTGGATTCCCGATTATGGGCTTCACCACGACGTGGTGGCATCGTGGTGAGCCTTTGGAAGTCAGCTGAAACTATTCAAAAATGGACCATCACGAAATTCCCTTTTGGTGCGACGTGGTGCTATTGCGTCAGGCTACAAGAAAAATGACAATTGCAAAAATGGACATTGGCATGATGTGCCGTTATCGCGTTAACACACTGGAAATTTCCAATTGGGAACTGGAACTTCACTGCGATGTGTTGGAATCATGGTGTCTCACTAGAAACTAATGAATGTCATTTTTACCCTTACCACGATGCAGTGCTTTTCAATTTAACATACTGTTTCACAAAAGAGCCATAACTTCTTACCCGGATATCGGATTTGGGCGAACTTTATAGCGTTGGAAAGATGGCAGAATTTCCTACATTTTGGTAAGTCTTAAATTGGAAAATTCTAAGTGTATTGAAAATTTTATATAGGAATTCTCATGTACTGAGAGCTAAACTGAGCAAGGAAAATACAGGGTTTACAATATCTCTCCCTTGGGAATATTCATCCTCGAATGAAACTGATTAAGTTGAGAAATACTGATAGACATGAGTTTACATACTAAACATGTATAACTGAAGTATGAAATATATAACTGAAACTGATTCATGGATGCATGACTATCATGAAGATGGTATGCAATGGTAACTTAGACCAAGTTTGTAACTATAACTGAACATGGAAATAAGTAATTCTATGAAAGACTGTTACCTCAAGCTAAGTCTGAGTTTGCGGAGAATATATGAGGATACTTGGTCCGCATATCTATTTCTGCTTCCCAAGTATCTCCCTCAAATGACTGGTTCCAATAAAGAACTTTGACCAAGGGAACTTCTTTGTTTCTTAGTCTATGAATCTGACGATCAAGGATTTGGACTGGGACCTCCTCGAAAGAGAGATCATTCTGAATATCTACGTCCTCTAAGGGGACTACCACTGCTGGGTTACCAATGAATTTCTTTTGCAAGGATACGTGGAATACTTGGTGCACTAAAGCTAAGTCTGAAGGCAACTTGAGCTCGTATGCTACCTTTCCAAAATGACTAAGAATTCTATAAGGACCGACATATCGAGGACTGAGCTTCCCTTTTTTGCCTATCCTTTCTTCACTTTCTTCATGGGAGAGATTTTCAAGTACATAAAACCGCCAATCTCAAACTCGATATCCTTTCTCCTCACATCTGCATACGATTTCTATCAGCTCTGGGCTACCTTAAGCTTTTCTCTGATCAACTAAACTTTTTATAAGGCATAAAACACCAAGTTAGGCCCTACTATTGTGGCCTCACCTACCTCAAACCAACCAATTGGAGATATACATCTCCTACCATAAAGATCCTCAAACGGATCCATCTGAATACTAGAATGATAACTATTATTATATGTGAATTTGATCAAAGGAAAGTGGTCATCCCAACTACCTTTAAAATCAACAATACATGCCCTTAACATATCTTCTAGAGTCTGAATAGTCCTTTATGCTTGACCATCTGTCTGAGGGTGAAAAGCTATACTGAGGTGAACTTGGGTACCAAGACCCTTTTGGAATGCTTTCCAAAAATGAGAGGTAAACTGGGTACCTTTATCTGAAAAAATGGATACTGGGACTTCGATTAACCTGACCAACTCTCTGATATAGAGTTTGGCATAGTCCTCGGCTGAATAGGAAGTATGGACTGGCAAGAAATGAGCGAATTTGGTCATCCTGTCCATAATAACCCAAATCGAATCATATTGACGATGAGTACGAGGCAAACCAGTCATAAAATCCATGTTCACTTGTTCCCATTTCCATGTAGGAATACTGAACTCCTGCATGGACCCATTAGGCTTCTGGTGTTCAATCTTAACCTTCTGACATGTAGAGCAGTTAGCTACAAACTCTGTGATATCCTTCTTTATCCCACTCCACCAATAGATCTCCCATAAATCGAGGTACATCTTAGTGGCCCCTGGATAAATTGAGTAATGTGCACCGTGCACTTCTATAAGAATTCATTGCCTCGAGTCATGTACACTTAGAACACATAGCCAACCCTGGTAACGCAATACCCCATCTCCTCCTTGGAAGAAAACCTCTACTTTATGATCTCTGACGGACTCTTTCAACTTAACTAGACTGGGATCTCTATCCTATTTTTCCTTTACTTCAGAAACCAGAGATGATTCTAAACTATTCTGCACCCACACACTACCCTCTGTTGAATCGACTAAGCGGACACCTAGTCGAACAAACTGATGAACTTCTTGAACTAGCTTCTTATTACTATTCTCAACATGAGTAACACTACCCATTGACAACCTACAAAGTGCATCTGCCACTACATTGGCCTTTCCCAGATGATACAGAACACCTATATCATAATCTTTCAACAACTCTATCCACCTTCTCTGGCGTAAATTCAAATCTTTCTGAGAGAACACATACTACAAGATTTTGTGATCTGTGAACACATCAACATACACCCCATACAAATAATGCCCCCAAATCTTTAAGGCAAACACTACTGCTGCTAACTCAAGATCATGGGTGGGGTAATTCTTCACATAGGGCTTAAGATGTCTAGAAGCATAGGCTATGACCTTACCTCTCTGCATTAGGACATAATCTAAACCTACTCTGGATGCATCACAGTACACCACAAAACTATCTGAACCATCTGGTAACGTCAAAACTGGGGTTGTAGTGAGTCGAGTCTTCAACTCCTGAAAACTCTTCTCACAAGAATCTTACCACTAAAACTTGACTTTATTCTGATTCAGTTTGGACATGGGGGATACAATAGACGAAAACCCTTCAACAAACTGATGGTAATAGCCATCTAAACCCAAAAAACTCCTGATATCTGACGGAGAAATGGGTCTAGGCCAGTTTCTCACCATCTCGATCTTTTAAGAATTAAATCTAATGCCATCACCGGAAATGATATGACCAAGGAATGCTACTGACCTTAGCCAAAATTTGAACTTACTAACTTTGGCAAACAACTGATGGGCTCTGAGAGTCTGAAGTACGATTTTGAGGTGATTTACGTGATCATTCTCGCTACGGGAATAAACAAGAATGTCATCAATGAAGACTATAACAAACATGTACAAATACTACATAGATACGCGATTTATTAAATCCATGAAGGCTGTTGGGGCATTTGTGAAACCAAAGGACATAACTAGAAACTTAAAGTGACCATACCGGGTTTGGAAAGTTATTTTTAGAATGTCATATTCTCTGACTCTGACCTGATAATAGCCTGATATGAGGTCTATCTTAGAAAAGTAACTGGCGCCCTGAAGTTGGTCAACTAAGTCATCGATTCTAAGAAGTGGGTATTTTTTCTTGACTATAACTTTGTTCAACTGAAGGTAGTCTATACACATTCTGAGTGAACTGTCTTTTTTACGCATGAATAAGACTGATGCGCCCCATGAGGAAATGCTAGGTCTGATGAACCCCTTATCTAAAAGGTTCTTTCATTGTTCTTTTAACTCTCTGAGTTCAGCTGGTGTTATTCTGTCTGATGGAATAGATATAGGCTGAGTGTCTGGAAGAAGGTCTATTCTTAAGTCAATTTCCCTTTCGGTGGGAACTTCGGGAAGATCTTTGAGAAACACATCTGAGAATTAATTTACTACTGGAACTGACTCAAGACTAGGAGTATTTGAACTAGAGTCATTGACTCACCCAATATGATAGACACATCCCTTGGATATCATTTTTCTCACTCTAAGGTATGAAATCAGCTGACCCTTAAGCGTTGTGATACTACCCCTCCATTCAAGGATAGGTTCATTTGAAAACTAAAAATATACAACTCTACTTCTACAGTCAACTGAGGCATAGCATGAATGGAGCCAATCCATACCGATAATAACGTCGAAATTCATCATCTCTAACTCTGCTAGGAATAATTAAATTTCATTTAGGTATAAGTGACCACATCAGGAGAACTTTCCTGATTTTGTCTGAACTGAAGTGCAGAAAGCCTGTTTGGGCGTTGCCCACTAGTGGCACTAGAGGTGGCACCCTACTGATTTTGGCATCCAGACTGAGTTAGGGAACGATTGTACTGACCCTGCGAACCTGAATAAGAACAATCTCTAATTCTATGGCCTAGCTTGCCACACCCAAAACATACATCACTACCTGCTCTACAGATACCTTGATGGTTTTTTCCATATTTCTAGCAAAGAGGATTTGTTCTAGCACTACTGACACTACCCTGAGATTTAGAGCTTGACATCCTATCTTTGTTACCATTTCTAAATTTAGGTGTTGGAGCACTGGTTGGGGACAGAGCTGGAACTGAAGATTTTAGGTGAAACTGGGAACAGTTACCTCCTTCTAACTTAGGCTGGTGAAATTGAAGCTACTCGTTCTAGCTCTCTTATTTTCTCTCTCGCTCTCCTTATTCTTATCCTCTTCTATCTACTGAGCATAGACCATTAGTCTGGATATGTCCATCTCCTTAATTAACATTGTAATCCATCACTCCTTGACCACACTCTCGAACACCCCAGACACAAACTTGCTCATTCTGGACCTATTATCTGATACTACATGGGGAGCATACCTAGCTAACTAAGTAAACTTAAGGGGATACTCTTTCGTACTCATGTTGCCTTATCTAAGATTGATGAACTCTAATACCTGGGTTTCCCTAAACTGTAAGGGAAACAATCTATCTAGAAAAGCAGTAGTAAACTCTTCCCATTCTATGGGCTCAGCATTTGTGCCCCTGTCTACCTTCTACTGCTTAAACCACATATGAGCTACATCTTATAGCTGATAGGCAGCTAACTCAACACTCTCACTGGAATTCACTCCCATAATATCTGTGACTTTCTGCACTTGATGGAGGAACTCCTGTGGATCCTCTTCAGACTTAGATCCTAAAAATAGAGGAGGATTCATTTGAGTGAAGTCCCGAATCCTGGCTACAGCAGTATTGTCCACTGGGTTGGCCTGAACACTAGCTGGTCATTCATTCTGAGCTGCTACAGAATGGGCTAGAGTGGCGAATGCTGCTCTAAATTCTGTATGGGAGACATACTCGTCCAGGGGATCTTCCTGAATAGGCGGAGGTGCAGGCTGGTTTCCAACCTTCTTCCATTGGTCTTTTTGGGAGGCATGTTTTGTAAACAGAAGGAAAAATTAGATTAAATAGAGAGTCTTAACTTGAGCTCATGCTCACTCACACAACATGAATACTAAAAGAAGGAAAATTTTCCTAAAAACGTCTCGTAACCTCTTTCCTATAAGTGTGGCGCGCTACACACCCATGAACAAGACTCTACTTGATGTGGCTTTCAAAATACCTAGGACTCTGTTGAACCTTAAGCTCTAATACCAAGTTTGCAATGCCCCGAGTCTGCACCTTAAATATCACACGGTGCTTAAAACCCCAAAGGACCATAAGCTAACCCATGACTTGTACCTGCTGTGAGCACTAAATAATAATACTAAAATAATGTGCAAGTTAGGCTGAATGCCATAAGGTTCATAATCTGAATACTAAAAAATAAGAACTGTTAATAACATCTGAAAGCTGAATACTGTCTGAACTAGTCTAGTCTGGAAAGCCTCTACTAAACTGTCTGAATGTGGAGTTGGTGGGATAAGCCTCCAATTAACTCCGACTAATAAAATGTTGAATCTACTGTAATAAAAAAAATATCCTCAAAGGATAAGGACTCACTACTGAATCTACTGCTGCTAACTGAATCTGGCTAAGCGCGATCAGTAACCTGGGTGTCCGAACCTATGATATGATACATCATAGCACAAGAAAAAAATATTCAATTAGTACGTGAAATATACTGGTATGCTAGATGAGGTAACACTGAATGCATGGGTTCATATGCATGAACAATAACTGACTGAATGATATAAAATAACCGAATAAGAGTACATGGATAACTGAAGCCACTGTAAACACTGATTATGCAATACTATACATATACATACATACTGTGTTTGAGATTTATATTGAAATTGAGTACTGAGTTCTGATAATTGAGTAACTGATATCTGAAATTACAGATAACTGAATTATTGATAATGGGGTGACTATCTCTAACAGTCCTGATTTTGTAAAACTAAACTGTAAAACTGAACTGAGTCCTATACTTAGACTGAAACTAAAACTGTGGGAGGTAATCATCTCACCAACATGCCCCTCTCTGAATTGATTGGGGTCCAACCTGTAACCCCAGTTGGAAGGGTTTCATTACCGTACCATGGGTACAAACACTGGCTGTGTGGATCTACTGAAATGTTAGCTCAAAGGACTATGGGTCACCCTCTACTAGCAGGTTCCCTGATGAGAACAGTATTATCCTCAACTGGTAGGTAAACACCTTGTCAACCCTTAACTGGTAGGTTGATATCTTAACCTATGCTGGCTACGTAGTTTTGGAACACAAGGACTACTACTATATATCACACCCTCTACTGACAGGTGAGCCCCCATCCCTGGGTTCGCTCGGTGTTGAATTCTACTCTCAACTAAATGACACTGATTATTAAACTGAACTAAACTGGACTGAGTTTCACTAAATTTTGGAGCTGACTGAGTACTACTGTTTGTGACATTACTGAGACTATCCTGTAGCTACTGCGATTCTAGGTATACTACTAGATTTCGAGTATTAAATACACCCAGGACTCGATAGCATCAATAGTAAACATGGCACAATCATGAAAGCATAACACTAGTTTTTTTTCACAATGTATTCATTTAGACATTTTGTCAAACACTTGAGAGGCATGAACTTGTACATGAATGGGAACACATACTAACATGTCATGATTTTACTATTCCATTCTCATAGGCATTCTAACAAATACTTGGGGAGCATGATTATTTCACATAATAATAAACATATATAAATATCATGTCTACAACATTAAACTTGTAAATTCAAGGATTTAACATGAGAATCACCACCACAAGCCAGCCATTCCCCTCCCCCTCCACCCCACCCCCACCTTCATTCACATCTTCTTCTCTATTTTTTCACTGTCATACACACACAGAGCCCACTCCCTTTTTCCTCCATTTCCATTACCAAAAATCTCTCTAACCATCTCTATAAATCCCTAATTCTCATCCTTCCTTTCATGTCCTAAAACCCCCCACCATACCTCACCCCATACCCGCCCACCTATCCGTAAAATCTCACTAAGAAATGGGTTTTTTAGTAACATTTCTGAAATTCAATCTTTAACTTGAATCCACAAATCAAAATAAAATTCAAAATTATTCTTAAAATTAAAAAAAAAATTGAACATTTGATGAATAGTATGGGTTGACGTTAATGAATTTTATAAATGTGTTGATGATAAAGTTGGAGAATAGAGAGATAAAGGAAACAGCACGGAGCAATCAAGACAAGAACATAGTGTAAAGAAAGAGAACGTTTCAGTTGATATTAAAGAAAGAATAACGTTTGGTTGGTAGATACGAAGAAGAGAACGAATGAGGGGTGAGGGGGTGGGGGTGAGGGAGTTTATTTTATTTTTTTTAAATATTATTTATATTTTATATATTTTTAGAATATTTAATTTCCTACGTGTCATTGAAAAAAATGACATGGCATGCCACGTGTCAGCGAGTGTATTACACTCATATTAGTTGGATGAAAAAAGGTTTAAAATGTTATTTTTTATGGGTAAAAGGTTTAAAAAATTGGTTTTACATGGGTTCAAGGGTCTAGATGACAAATGTATAAGTAGGAATATCCACTTTACATATCAGACCAAGTACAAGGGTCCACTGAGTTATTTTATATATATATATATATATATATATATATATATATATGCATGGGCATGATATTAAGAGCTTCAATTCATGCTGCTAAACCCTTTAACTCAACTCTTTGCTTTACTTCTGAACTAGATGGTACACCCTACAAAGCGTAGTACCCACGGGCTATATGGGTCCGCCATTAGCTCGTCGGTTAAGCCTCCAATCCCAAGTTTGCCGCAAGGGGGTGGAGTGTTGATATCTGATATGCCACAAGGTTGTTGCCAGCATATAATCCCTATGTGTAGACATCATTATCTCGTGTAGGAAAAACATGATTTTGGGAAATGAGTTATGTGAACTCGTGCCTTTTTCGGGTAACCACCTTGCTCTCTTAGAGCCCATTTTTACCCTTTTAAAACATGTAACTTACTTAAGACATTCTTTTCTTTCATCTTAAGGGTATTCCATAATAGTTATGTTCATACCTAGACTTGCAAGCCATATCGTATCACATCAAATCCATATCCCTTTTATTCAAAATCATGTTAATGACCTCGAAAAGATTTAAATATCATAAGGGAGTTTTATTTCCATTAGCGTGGAAACTTATGCAAAACATTCTCCTTTTAATATGTTAACATGTGGTGGACAATTAAATCATTTATTAGATGCATTATCTCCATTAGGATACAAAAGCCTTTAGAATAAGAATCTCTTCTTTGGAAACATGTAAAATAACAAAGAATAATTGATGAAGAGGCATTTATAATTTGAGAAATATAATCATTCATAAAGCATCCCCAAGATTAGTAATTACATAAATCTCACGATCAAAAGGGGGCTTATAATCATGCTCTCAAATCTATTTCACAATTCATAACACATTAAGACAATTTTTATCATGCAAGGGGGTTTTCATAAATCATGCTCTTAAATCGCTTTTCGAAACTCATAACATATGTGCACATGACTATAACTCAAGTTCATGGAAAATCCCCTATTAATTTCATAATTTCTTCAAACATGGGTTCATGATGCATGCTCTTCAAACAATTTTCAAAACCTATTACATATATATATATATATATATATATATGTAAATGAAAAATTTATGTTCATGAGAGTTAGGATAGTCCCACATAACATGATAATGATGAAAACGTAGAGTAATTTGACCCTTGGAGCTTAAAATCCTCAACTCTAGGTAGTTTCTCTTCTCTTGCTTATGGAAAGATGATTTGGGGATTTTAGAGAGGTGAAATAATCGACGTTATATCATGAAACAAATAAAAATAGGTTAATATAGTGTTTAGGGGTCGTTTATAAGTGAAAGGACTTCAATACCCCTCCTACCAAGTGAAAAACCCCAAAAATTAACAAATTTAAAGCATCGCAGAGGGTAATCTCTGCGATGAGCTCCACGTCACGCTACTATCACAAACCCTTACTGTCTCCTCACAAAAATGCTCATAACTTTTTCCTCGGGTATCAGATTAAGGTGAGATCAGATGCGTAGGAAAGAGGACCCATTTATATATAATTTGGTAGGTCTTGAGCCTCAAAATTTCACATATTGCAGAAGTTATACACAAATTTTATCCTTGTAGAATCAAATTCCAAAATTTGGTCGATAACGAAAGTACTTAACTCTACTTCACTCGTAGTGTTTACTACGAATATTCTTACCCTCAAAGGCACTTTTCACACTAGGATAATGATCATGAAACTTATATTTATATAGAAAGTAGACACGTAATTTTGTCTCATCAAAAAATTATTTTTTGTCATCTTAGCCCATTTCATCACACACCCTACCCCATTCCATAATTTTTTCCAAAAACGGGGAAAAATAATCAAATGCATAACACTTTTGACATCTCTCCATGCCACCTCACACATCACTCCCCATTTTTTATTGAATACACACAAGAAACACACGCCTCACTCACCTCACACACTCAGTTACATAGGACCCACACGCCATACACAATTCCCCAAACACTAATACATGATCCTCATTATTTTGGAATGACACAGATCTGAAAAGAATAAAAAGGGGGGACACGTATGTGCACAGGGAATGAAAAAAAAAGATATTTCATTATTTTAAGGGGTCCCACGTGTATATTGGATTCTCTTTTTTAATTGATAAAAGAATACACATCAGTTAAAAGAAAAGGAAAACACACACCATTTTTGGGGGTACATACACAGGCACACGCTAATTTTGGGAGAACAAACGTAAAAGTCCATCTTCTCTTCTACACAAAGGCACACACTACACACAGAAAATGGGGATACACGTACATAGCACTTCAAAGGGTACGGGATTCCATGGAAAAAATAGCAAGATAGAAATGATTTTGAGAGGTGTTCTTCTCCTTTTCTAGCTTCAAAGGCAGAGCATACACCAAAATATTGGTTTCTCCATTCACAAAAATTTGCACACATACACAATGAGCAAAAAAATAAAAAAAAATGAAGAGGATTTGAGAGATTCGATCATTTATCTTCAAATTTTTGGCAAAATCTAGTCGGAATTGGCATCATTGGTGTACAGGTCATCTGTTCAATGAGTTTAGTCGGAAATCCCCAAAATTTTCTCTATTTTCCCATTGGTTTCTAGCTAAATCTGGCTGGAAAAATATCAGGGTAATCAGAATCTAACCCTTCCCGTTGGTTTTGGTCACTGTCAGGTCACCGAAGCTTAATTCCTAGAGGTTTTCAGTTCTTTATTGGATTTAGAGAGCTTTGGGTTTGTCTATTTCGTGATTGGCTCTTCAATAGCATGCTTTAGGGGGTGTCTCGCAATCTAGTGGGTTCAATATTCATGAGTTGGATCTCTGCTCATTGTTGGGGTTACCGTTCGATGATTTCAATTTTGAATTTCTTTATTATCAATGAAAATAAGTTCCATTGAGGTCCATTTCCTTAACCCGTTCTCTTTCTTTATCTTAATTTATTGAATTGGTTGTGATTATGTGTGGGGTGATTATTTTTGTTGGATTTTTGTTGATGTCATGATTATATGCTTGACAATATAATTTCGGTGATATGTGGAATGAACTCGAGTAATTCTTGATAGTGTGATAGATAAAAATAAAGCTAGATGGGGTGGAGTGGAGAAATTAATAAAATTGGGTGAATATAGATTAATTTTGGTTTATTGTTGTTTATGTGTGATTTGGAATAAGCATGAATATTGTTAGAATATGATAGAATTATGATAGGTCGACATGGATAGGCAAATATAGGTTCGGGTAGGCGAATTTTAGGAATGATGTTTTGTTGAATGTTTGAATGTGCATGAGAATAGTTCTTTCACTTTATCGCACAAGATTTGAAGATGTATTCATTCTCCGGGGAATGCCCCAAGGTTATATTGTACTTATTCATGAAGGATGCTCCAAAGTTTTTTGTACTCGGAGGACGTTCGTGACGAAGGCCCGTGGCATCGGGTAAAGCATTGGAGCATAGTTTAGGATTAGCGTAGGTTAGAATAGGATTTATATTTTTGCATTTTTCATTTTAGACTGTATAATTGGACTGGACACTCTATTTTTGGATTATTTTTGTCTTGTTTGTTTGATTGATTGTTTGATCTGTTTCTGTGTGGTTTATACATTTATAGTACAAAAAAATATCCTATAATCTTAATCAAGCGACCATGGTCATACCACCATACCGAGGGTTGCCTAACACCTTTTCCTCGATCAATAAAATTCCTAAATTGGAATCTCTATTCGCAAACCAGTATAATGAGTCAAAACCATTTTGAAAAAGGATATCCAAGGGTGACTTGGCACACCCGACATGCCAAGTGGTGATTCTGAGTTTGAATATAAAAAGTTCTTTTCAAAACAAATTTTCACCTTTTGTCACTTAATAATAAAACACTTTCAAACTTTAAAATTCAATCTTTTTGGTTAAAAAAATGGTGTGACAGCTCTGGCGACTCTGCTGGGGAATTTTCATGAATTTGAGCTTATTTCGGAGTTGTATCGGCTTAGTTTGGAACTATAGGTGTATAGACATCTTGTTTTTGTTGTTTTATGTTTTTGTTTATCATTGTTGAGTGCCTAAGTGCTATTTGTTAACAGTTTTTATCTTATGTGTTACCGCTTTATATCTAGTATCATGTGCAAAACTTGAGTCATTCTTTCTGCAACAAGTCTGTAGTACACATGTGTACATGGCCTCTAGTTGAGTCACCCTTATTTTAGGAGGGGGATCCATTGGTTGTATGGAGTAGGTGGAAAGCCAAGCATCCACTATCGACCATATGCTCCCCCGAACGGGCTTGTTAGTGAACCCCAGTGTAGGCCAACCTTTAGGTCATGCTTATCTATATCATATTAAGACATAGCGGGGTCCACCTGGTCCTTTATAAGAGTCTCACCTTTAAAGTATCCCTACATGCTAAATATTGCATCTCTGTGGGTAACGTGGTCGTTTGACGGACTGATTTGGGGAAGGCATGTATTAGAAGTAAGGTGTGTAGGCAAGGAAAAAATGAAAAAAAAAAAGAAAAAAACAGTGAATAAAAAAAAGAAAGAGTTTCAGAGTTTTAGAGTTTTTTATGGATTTTGTTTTTCACAATCCAAAAATTCAAAAAGATTTTTAACCTTTCACACTCATTTTCTCTAAAATATCAAAAAGATTTTCCTTTTGTTCCTGTACCATACATTCATAATTCAAAAATTTCAAAAAAAAGATTTTTTTAATTGGAACTTTTTATAAAGGAAAAATACAAAAAAGGTGGCAGAAGTTTTGTACATTTCATGTAACGAAAATTCCAAAAAGATTTTTCTTTCATAGTTGTTGGTGTCAGTTTTATGTGTAGTGTCAAATTGAAAACCCAAAAAAAAATATTTTATTTTCATCGTGTAGTCGTGTCTCTCAAGTCAAGGTTTTGTTTGTTCTATAATCCTTAATTGTCCAATATGGATGAACTACGCATATCTGATTCTCGTTCCTTGGGGCGGGATACGTAGGCAACCCTCGGTGGGTCCGATAATCTTTATTTTTGGTCGTTGTCTTCATCTTAGCCTAGGTCTTTCTCCTCGTAATCTAGTATTGTTAGCTGGTCCTAGACAAATAGGCTGATTTAATTTAGTGGTACTGTTCGGTGAATTGGAGTCATAAAGTGGTCTGTCCCTTTGACATATGTCCGCGTAAAAATCCTAAGGGTTGGGAATCTTTTTCCCTTATCAAATTTTTGAGATAATTTCCTATGTGTTATTACAAGATGGATCTGTCCACAAAGTCTAGAGTCCTGATGGTTGTCAAGGTGCCCAAAAATTTAATTAAGTGGTGGGGCATGTTCAACTACTCTGACAAGAAGGAACTGATTAAAATATTAGGTGATCTTACGGAACTTCTGCATATCATCCCTCGTCCAAATCTAATAGAGGTTGTGTTGACCTTCTGGGATCCAAGTAGTTTGGTGTTCAGGTTTGGATAGTGTGAAATGACTCCTACTTTGGCAGAAATATCCGGTCTGTTGCATTTGTCCTATATCGATAAAGGTATGATCTGAGCTCGAAATCATACTAGCACGAGGGTTGTGGGTTAAAAAGTAGAAATAGGCATTTGGGTTGTTTGAATCAATCATGGATTTCCTTAGACTTTTTATTCGCTGGATTCGGGCCCTTGGAAGGTTTTGATTGCTTTTGGGATGAATTTCATATGACTAAGGAGAATTGGGAAAGAAAGCATCTTGAAGTCTTCACCCTCGCTTTGTTAGGTACTTTAGTGTTTCCACTAGAATAAAGATGTGTCAATACACATTTACAATCTATAGTGATGGCCTTATTTTATAAAAAACAAGGGGACAAGGTCATTATCATACCTATGATCTTAACAGAAATATATAAGGCTTTAACCGAAGAGAAGGGAGGGATGAGATTTTTCAAGGGAAGTAACCTGATATTGTAACTATGGATGATAGAGCATTTGCATGTGCCTTCTCTAATTAGACCGGATGTGGTTGACCGTTGTTTGCCCAATCGAGTGAAATCCATGGAACACAGAATGTGTTTTGATAAATTCTCTCCACCCATGGGAATCGATGCTTGGATTGAATTTCTTGAGTCAAGAACTGAGGATAACATTTTGTGGATCTGTTTGTGGCTTTGTCCAAAAATAATCTTGTTTGGTTGTCAGATGCAACTCTTTCTGGTTATGTTAGGGCACAATTGCACTAGACCATACACTCCTTCTAGGGTAATGCACCAGTTGGGTAGACCACAGGACGTGCCACCAGTAGTGGATCTTCTAAGGGATGTTGAGTACTTTATGAACCAAGCCTTAGGTGAGAGCAAATATGACCAGTTCTGGAATCACGTGACAAAGCTAGGTGTGGATACCCTCAAAGAAAGTTTAGATAATCTGGGGTACACTCAAAGATTTGAGATTTGGCTACAATCCATACCCCGGGGTATAAGTAAGCCATTACCAGTGCAACTTAGAGGATGGATACAAGAAGCGAGCATAGGTGATGACAAGAAGGATGCAGACGCGGTAGAAAAAATAGTATTATTGAGAGTTTGATTATCAAGTTTGCTCACAACTATAGAAGGGTATCAGAAAAATCTTTTCAGGTGTACTCCCCGTGAGGCAGAAAAACGTGCCAGAAGCTTCTTCCCAAATATCAAAGTGTCCTTGCAAGAATGCTACAAAGTTTGAGTGGGAGAAATAGAACTTCACATATGGGTCCATCTTAGCCAGGGTCATCACACAACGCACCATTTTGAAGGAGCATTTCTTATCTTTTGTTTAGTTTGAGTCCTTTGTTTCTCTGTCATTGTAGTATGGTGCATTTGTTAGGTCAGTATCAAGTTTGCTTTAACTTTAGAGTATTTATAAGGAGTATTACATATGTTGTCATGTTTGTCCAGAATGTTGTTCAATCTTTGTTAATTAGTATCAAGGTTGTCTTAATCTCGAAGTCTATTCGGTTGTTTCTTTTATGAAAATGTAGTGATGTTGCATTGTTTTTTTTCTTTTGTTTGTTTTTCATTTTTTGTCAAAAAAATCTAAAAATCATCAATTTTGTGATATTTATGCCTATACCTCCCGAACTACGCAAGATCTGATTCATGTACAACATGATACATAGGCAACCTACTGTTCGATCTAATCATTATGTTTCTTTGTTTTTCCCTAATTTTCCTCTTTTAAAGAAAATAAAAAGCCATAAAGAATGATAAAAAGAAAGGAAAGAGCGAGAAAAGAAAAGAGAAAGAAAATAATGATTATAGCAAATGAAGGAAAAGAGACTGAGGCAAACAAGAGAGAAGCAAGAGCAAATGTAGAAAAGAATGAGGTGTAATGAGAGGGGAAGAGATAAATAATGTGAGGAAGAGATCAGGATCATGTTAAAATTGCCTCATTACCCTCAAAGGCTGGTAAAAATACGCATGAATCTAGGATGTGTATACAATGTTATTTCCATGCTTGTTGTCTGACCTAATCCTAACGGGATTTTATCTTTGATGAACATGTTCTTTCAGATAAAAGTGGTTGGTTTGTAGAACTCTGGATAGTGACCCTTACTTCACTAGATCAAAAGCAATGTTTGCCATGGCTAACAGGGAGATCAAAAATTTGCTCGTTGACCTAGATCAGGATCCTATAGAAGAGGGTTCAAAACGCAATGATGAGGTATTGAGACACAAATATGCCTCCTCATTTATTCCCTAAAGTTCTTGGGAACATCTCCAATTGCCCACTACTCTCTCAGGCATAATTTTCTTCTCCCATTGAGTCACCCGAGCACGCGCTAGGATTCACTCCACATAAATATTATCCTGACACTTCTAGTGAACCCCTGGCAGTTCCCCAACCAAGGTCCACTGCTCATACGGTGCCACCAGCAGTGCCTATGTTTGTGGCTCTACCACCATCTGAAGCTTCCATTTATGTTGTGCATCCAACAATTATATTCCCTCGGTCTACTAGTGAACTCGTGCTTAAAATGCCCGAGGATCAACAACATGCTCTGGAGCTTACCTTGAGGTTGAATGATCCTTATTGTTACAATCAGTCTCCTGCATTTCACTTCGATGCAAAATAGCCCATCACAATGGAGGAACAAAAGGTATATCACAGAAATTAAAAAGTTTGGAACAGGCCTTGAGAAACCTATAGGGTCTTGGATGTTGTAAGAGTGTTTCCTATAAAGATCTATGCATGTTCCCAGGCGTTAACCTTCTTCTTGGTTTTAAAACGCTAAAGTTTGAGAAGTATGATGGACACGGTGATCCCGTGGCGTATTTAAGACGTTATTGTAACCAATTGAGGGGTGCAGGAGGAAAAGAAGAGTTACTCATGGCTTACTTTGGAAAAAGTATTTCCAGTCTAGCTTCGAAGTGGTTTGTTGATCATGATACTGACAAGTGGAACAGTTAGGATGACCTGGCTAACGAGTTTGTGCAACATATAATGTTGATCTAATTCCTGATGAGAAATCCCTAGTTAACATAAAAAAGAAGAGTACTGAAAGCTTCAGGGAGTACGCGATAAGGTGGTGTGAATAGGCCGCTAGGGTAAAACCTCCAATGAAAAAGAGTAAATTGGTGGAGGTCTTCATTCAGGCAGAAGATGAGACATATTTTCAACATTTTCTTCCAGCGATGGGTAAGCCATTTATCGAAGTCCTTAAAATGGGTGAGATAATAGAAAAGGGTATCAAGACCGGATGAATTGTGAGTTTTTCCACATTAAATGCCACCAGACAAGAATTCAAAGTGGTTCTGGAACTTTTGGAGAGAAAAAGAAGAAGGAAGATGTGGTGACTATTGTAGATGGACCCCATGCCTATCTGAAAAGACCACCCAACCCCTATCTCCAGTCCCAAGCCCAAGTCTATGCCCAAGCTCCATATATTTCCCCCATCACTACTACCTTCTGCAAAACCCACTATATTCTATTCCACCGCCCCCATACCCAGTATATAGCGAACAGCCAAATGCCCAAACCCCTTCTTACCCATAATGGTATGCACAAGCTCCTCAAAATCGTCCCTCAACTCCACAAAATTACCAAAACCCTTCCAAATCTATTTTCAACCTAGGCTTGAGTTTAAGAAAGGAAATTTAGTCAAGAATGAATTCGCACCTCTCGGGGAGTCGTATACTAGTTTGTTCGATAGGTTGAGGAAGATGAAGGTCTTGAGTCCAATTTAAGGAAGGCTTTCAAATCCACCTCCAAGAAATCTAAATTATTCTTTAAGGTGTGCATATTGTTCTGACATGCTAGGATATGATATCGAGAAATGCTGGTATTTGAAAAGAGTCTTCCAGGATCTAATTGACGCAAATCATATTTTGATATAGGCCTTATAGATTCCAAACATCAACTAAAATCCATTGCCAACCCATACTGAAACCAATATGTTGGAATTTATATATGGTGATAAAAAATCATCGATGTGTTACAAGTCTGTGTTAGAACACAAGCTAACGAGGATAAATCGGTGAATGTGGCAGATTTGATGAAGGCGATGTCATTGATACAAGAAGAAATGGTGGAAGATAAAGCCCAAGAAAATACGAGAAAACCAGTGATCATTATAAAAGAAGTTGGAAAAGCTAGTGTTTTAAGTCAGGACAAACCTAAGTTAACGGTAGTTGGAGCTCCGAGTGAGCCTATTTTGATGGTAAGAGGAGTACTTGCAGAACCTATTATTATCAAACCGGTGACCCAACTCCAGTTAGTTGATATGAAAGGGTCCCCTGGATGTATAATCAGACTGTGATGACTTATCAGGGGAAGGAAATCGTGGAAAAAGTAGATGAGGTAGGAGGGTTGACTCATTCCGAAAGATATTTTGTGCCTGAAGGTTTGTGGAAGCCTAAACTAGTAATGAATAGGCCTTCGTCTCTCAAAAATCCTATCACCGAAGAAGAGGCGGAAGAATTCTTAAGGAAGATAAAATTACAAGAATATTCAATCATAGATCAGTTGAAGAGAACTCCAACTCAAATCTCTCATTATCTGTTATTACGTTATAAGGAACATCGTGATGTTATATTGAAGGTATTAAATGAAGCTTATGTTCCTGGGGAGATTACAGTAAACTAGCTCGAGAAAATTGTTAGAAAAATCTTTGAGGTGAATCGGATTAGCTTTTTCGATAATGAATTGCCTATAGAAGGTACGGGGCATAATCGAGGTCTTTATATCACTGTGAAGTGTGAAAATTTCTACATCACTCATGTCATGATTGATGGAGGTTCTAGAGTAAATATTTGTCCTATATCCACCTTACAAAAGTTGAATATCAGTGTCAAGAAGATTAAACCCAAAAATGTATGTGTCCGAGCTTTTGATGGGGTGAAAATAGACTCCCTTGGAGAGATAGAGCTAATGTTGACTATAGGACCTGTTGAATTCTCCATAGATTTTCAAGTGTTGAATATCGACACCTCTTACAATTTGTTGTTGGAAAGACCATGGGTTCATAAGGCTGGGGTGGTTGCATCTACATTACACCAAATGATCAAGTTCGAGCATGATAAGCAAGAGGTGGTTATCCATGGTGAAGGGGATTTGTCCATCTACAGAAAATCTCCCATGCCTTTTATTGAAGAAAATAATGTAGAGGAGACATTTGTCTATCAATCTTTTTATATAGTGATAGTGGATCGTATCTTCGAAAGGCAGGTTATGCCAAGGACACCACTATCTTATACTTCTGTCATGATGGTGAATGAGATGTTAAAATATGGATTTGAGCCAGGAAAGGGTTTAGGAGTGTCTCTGCATGGTATAGTTCGTCCAATATGCCCGAGTGTAATCATGGTCACTTTTGGTCTAGGATTCAAACCTACAACTGAAGATTAGAAAAAGGCCAAGAAAAGGAAAAGGAAACATGGTCACTCTCTCGCCCAATGACACTACTCAGTAAGTCATTTGTCAAGAGCAGTGTCATAAAGCGTATAGAGTTCGAGGCTGAATTAGTTGATGATTTCCAAAACGTGTTGGTTGAAGTTGACATGGTTGAAGCGGGAGAAGGTACCAGTAAGGCAGATGTACAATTCGTAGGTCTTGATGTCCAGCTCAACAACTAGGAAGTCACTCCTCTCCTTGTCAGGAGGGAGTTTTGGTAGTTTATTTTTTTTCTTTTTATTTATCCAAGTTATTTCAGGGTTGTAATTTAGAATTTACCTTGTTTATGTTCTATTGTTGTTTATGTTTAAACCCTCATATCTTTCTCTTTTAATGAAATGTAGTGTCCCTTTTGTTTTGTGTCTACTATATTTTGTTTTTGCCTTTTCTTTATACAGTTCTATTTATACTAATTCTAGTGATATGACATGTATGCAGAATTTTTAGCGTGATCTTAAAATCTAATCTAATCAAGATATAATGAAGAAGGAGGTGGAATATAATGAAGAAGAGGTATTTGAGGAAGTAAGCAATAAATTGAAATAATTTGAAGATAATCCAAACCCTAATTTGAATAAAACTGAGCCAATTAATCTGGGAGACCAAGGAGATACTAAGGAAACTAAAATAAGTGTACATGCTTTGCCACAGTTAAAGGAGGAAATGATTCAAGCATTAATTGATTATAAAGAAGGTTTTGCATGGTCTTATGATGATATGCCCAGTTTAAGCACTGAATTAGTGGATCATAAATTGACAACCAATCCTGCATTCCCTCCTATCAAATAGAAGTTGAGGAAGTTTAAAACTGATGTAAGTATAAAAACCAAAGAGGAAATCATGAAACAACTTGAAGCCAAAGTCATTCGAGTGGTTCGTTATCCTACTTGGTTGTCCACTGTTGTTCTTGTCCCAAAGAAAGATGGCAAGATTTGAGTATGTGTTGATTATCATGATTTGAACAAAGCAAGTCCAAAGGATGATTTTCCACTACCCAACATCCACATTCTACTAGATAATTGTGCTAAACACGAGATTGCCTCTTTTGTGGATTGCTATGTCGGATATCACTAAATTATTATGGATGATGATGATGCGGAAAAGACGTCTTTTATCACACCATGGGGGACTTACTGTTATGGAGTGATGCCGTTCAGTTTGAAGAATGTTGGAGTGATATACATGATAGCAAGAACTACTATGTTTCATGATATGATGCACAAGGATATTGAAGTCTATGTAGATAATATGATTATTAAGTCAAAGAATCAGGCTGACCATGTTAAAGATCTAAGGAAGTTCTTTGAAAGGCTTCGCAGGTATAATATCAAACTCAATCCAGCAAAGTGTGTATTTGGCGTTCCATACGAAAAGTTGTTAGGGTTTGTTGCCATCCGTTGGGGCATTGAATTGAATCCTTCAAAGATCAAAGCCATTCAGGATCTGTCGCCGCCCAAAAATAGAACAGAGGTGATGAGTTTACTTGGTAGATTGAACTATATCAATAGGTTTATTTCTCAACTCACAACCACATGTGAGCCTATTTTCAAGTTACTAAAGAAGAGTGTTGAGGTTGAGTGGACTGAGAAGTGTCAGGAAGCATTCGATAGAATCAAGAGATATCTGTCAAATCCACCAACGCTGGTGCCACCCGAGCCCGGCAGGCCTCTAATTTTGTATTTATCGGTTATGGATAATTCGTTCGGTTGTTTATTGGATCAACATGATATCATAGGAAAAAACAAGCAAGCTATTTATTATCTTAGCAAAAAGTTCACAACGTACGAAGCCAAGTACACTCTCCTTAAAAGGATGTGTTGTGCCCTAACTTGGGTAGCACAAAAGTTGAAGCATTATCTTTCATCCTACACTACTTATCTCATCTCCTGTATGGATCCTTTGAAGATATCTTTCAGAAGACTATGCCAACAGGTTGACTGGCGAAATGGCAAATATTGCTTATCGAGTTCAACATTGTATATATGACTCGAACCGCCATGAAAGCCCAAGCCTTGGAAGATCATCTTGCTGAGAACCCCATTGATGAAGAATATGAACCATTAAAGACATATTTTCCCGATGAAGAGGTGTTGTGTGTTGGTGAAGTCATTATTAATGTTGATCCAGGTTAGAAGTTGTTTTTTTATGAAGCCGTAACGTGAAAAGAGTCGAAATAGGTGTAGTTCTTATCTCTGAATCGGGGAAATATTTCCCAGTAATATATCAACTTCAATTTTATTGTACTAATAACATGGCAGAGTATGAAGCTAGCATTCTAGGGATAAGGCTGGCTATTGACATGGGCGTCCAGGAACTATTAATGTTGGGAGACTCAGATTTGCTCGTCCATCAAATTCAAGGCGATTGGGAGACATGATATCTAAAGCTCATACCGTATAGACAATGCTTGCAATATCTATGTTAACAATTTGTGTCAGTAAAGTTTAAGCATATTCTAAGAATTTGCAATTAAATTGCTGATGCTTTAGCCACTGTCTTCAATTCTCCAACATCCTGATAAGGCTTACATCAATACAATGCATATACAGAGTTGTGATCAATATGCTTACTGTAATGCAGTTGAAGAAGAGATCGATGGTGAACCTTGGTTCTTTGATATCAAATGATACATTTAGTTGGGAGAATACCCGACACATGCCACCAGTGATCAAAAAAAACTATTCGGCATTTGGCTAGTGGATTTTTCTTAAGTGAGGGAATCTTGTACAAGAAAAGCCCTGATCTAGGACTCTTGAGATATGTAGATGCAAAAGAAGCTTTGACAATCATGGTTTAAGTACATTCCGGAGTATACGGGCCTCATATAAACGGTTAAGTCTCGTCAAAGAAGATACTTTGAGTGGGTTATTATTGGCTTACTGTGGAGAGGGATTCTATTTGTTTCATTTGAAAATGTCATCAATGTCAGGTACACGGTTATCTGATACATTCTCCTCCTACTGAGTTACACGCAATGGCTGCTCCATGGTCTTTCATATCTTAGGGGATGGAGTGATCAGGCCGATTGAGTCGAAAGCGTCAAATGGGCATAGATTCATTTTGGTGGCCATTGATTACTTTACAAAGTGGGTAGAAGAAATAATTTTCAAGTCATTAACAAAGAAGGTGGTGATAGATTTTGTTCATACCAACATTATTTGTAGATTCAAAATTCTCAAGATGATCATTACAGATAATGCTGCCAATCTTAATAGTCATTTGATGCAAGAAGTGTGCCAATAGTTTAAGATCACACATCGAAATTCCACTCCATATCGTCCAGAGGCAAATGGCATTGTGGAAGCTGCCAATAAGAATATCAAGAAGATACTGTGGAAAATGATACAAGGGTCTAGACAATGGCATGAGAAGTTTCTATTTGCTTTGCTAGGCTATCGTACTACTGCTCATACTTCAACAGGGGTAACTCTGTATTTATTGGTATACAGGACATAAGTAGTCATTCTTGTAGAAGTTGAAATTCCCTCTCTTCGAGTCATTATGAAAGCAGAGATTGATAATGATCAGTGGGTCAAAAACCGACTGGAACAGTTGAGTTTGATTGATAAAAAAAGGTTGACGTCGGTATGTCATGGACAATTGTATCATAAGAGATTGGCTTGAGCATATTACAAAAAGGTACGTCCCAGGCGTTTTGAAGTTGTTCAGTTGGTATTAAAGTGTATCCTCCCTCATCAGGTTGAAGCTAAAGGTAAGTTCTCCCTAAATTGGCAAGGTCCTTTCATTGTGAAGAAAGTGTTGCCCAATGGAGCTTTATATTTGACAGATGTAGAAGGCAAAATGACAGAAATGGCCATCAATACTGATGCAGTCAAAAGATATTATGTATGATATTTTATCCTTTGTTAGTTCTATCGCATGTTTAGTACTTACATTTTGAAGATTGATATGATGAGGGAATATCATTTTGATATCTAAACATTGTGTTATCCTTTGTTCACCCCGTTTGAGCCTTAGTGTTATTTTCTTTCATATCCCTCTTTTGGAATCAAAACAGAGTCAAAAGATAAAGCGTCAAGAAAAAATAAGAATAAAAGATAGAGTACAAAAAAAGAGAGAAGAAAAGGAAAAAACTCAAATCAAAACAAAGAACAAGCTGTCGGAACTACGTGTATCCTGATTCTCCTCTCGAGAGAGTGAGATACGTATGCTGCCCTACTCGGGGCTTGGTCCAATGAAATAAATAATTTAGAGTCACTCAGTCAACAAAAACTAGGGCATGAGTTAATTTTGTTGTTTGAGTCGATTCTAAAAGTTGTAAGTCCCACCCCACTTTAAGTGTCGTTTGAGCCTCCTGCCATCTTTTTCTTTTAACCTTATCCAAAAGTCAATTACAATAAAAGAAAGACCTTCAGATCAATCTTTGAAAATTGTAAGGCTGAACATGCGATGGATATATGGAAAGGTTTTTGCATTACATTTTCTGCATCATCATGGGAAAACATGAAGAAATAAAAATGAGAGAGTCTTATTAGTGAAAACCCTCACGGACACCATAAGGCGATGGTGAGATAAGATAAATAAAAATGAGAGATTTTATTGGTGAAAACCCTCATGAGCACTGTAAGGCAATTGTGAGTCGAGAGAAATAAAAACGAGAGATCTTATTGGTGAAAACCCTCACGGGCATTGTAAGACGATGGTAAGTTTGAGAAAAAGGAAAAGGAAAGAGGCTTGTTGGCCAATATCTTTCCAGATGTCATTAATTGAAAAAGGTGTATGGGTCCAATGGATTTGAAGAAGTGACTCAGTGGCAAAGGCATGAACTCAATAACAAATGGAAGTTTGGGTGGAAAGATCAGGCCGCTTAATCCAAAATGCATGTTATAACCATTGGAGTTGGTTGTCGTATTCAGATAAGTTTTCTTTTGAAAGAGGGATATTTCCCTTTTCTTTCGTTTACATATTCATATTTTTTTGTTTCATTTATCAGAATAAAAGATACCATCATTTCTTTATATTTTGAGTCGAGTCTGTGTCAAAACAAGTGAGAAAGGATTTCAAAACTTGCTACCATTCTTCCCAATTGCATGAGGAAAAGCCATGGACAGCACATGAAAGAAACATCATCATAATTCAAAACAAAGAAAAGAAAGTTCATCAACCGACAGGTTCTTGGATGCGTGGAAATATTCAGGTTTTAAAAGGTGTATCTCGTTGGCAGGGTAAAATAGATATTCGATGTCTGAATCAAAATCACTTTTCTTAATCTTGGTTTGGGTCAATGATGCGACAAGATAGGGGCAAATATCGGTAATCTGAAGCAAAGATAAAGAAAATGAGCGTTTCAGCAGATGTCTGGAAAGCCAAGTGTTGCAAGCCACTAGTAAGTTTTTGATCGATAAATTTTTCTTTGATAAAACAGGGGCAAAGTTCTGTTCATTAAATTCGGCTACCGTTGGGAAAGCATATCTGAGAATTCACTTCATGTTCAGGACCCGCCTGAAAAATGGGAATTTACTTTTCGTTCAGGACCCTCCTGGAAAATGGGACATTACTGTTAGAAAAATGAAATCTTTCTTTATCATAATCTTTGTTTGGGATAATTTTTGTTTTAGTTTTGATTTTGATTTCAGGAGCCTACCTGAAGAACAGGGTAATGAAATAGCAAGTTAGGAGCCCTCCTGGAGAACAGGTTGATGAAATTAAAAGTCAGGAGGTCGTTCGAAGAACAGAGTGAGAAATTGCAAGTCGGGGGGCCCGCCTGAAGAGTAGGGGTGCTAAAATTTAAAGTCGGGAGCTCAGACGAAGAACAGATCAAGGAAATTACAAATCAGGGGGCTCACCCGAAGAATAGAGGTGATAAAATTTAAAGTCGAGAGCTCTCCCGGAGAACAGAGTGAGAAAATTGTAAGATAGGGGGCCCGCCTAAAGAATAGGGGTGATAGAATTGAAAGTCGGGAGCTTGCTCAGAGAACAGAGTGAGAAAATTGCAAGTTAGGGGCCCGCTCAAAGAATAGGGGTGATAAAATTGAAAGTCGGGAGCTTGCCCAGAAAATAGAGTGAGAAAATTACAAGTCGGGGGTCCGCCCAAAGAATAGGGTGATAAAATTGAAAGTCGGGAGCTCGCCCAGAGAATAGTGTGAGGAAATTGCAAGTCGAAGGTCTCGCCCGAAGAATAGGGGTGATAAAATTAAAAGTCGAGAGCTCGCCCGGAGAACAAAGTGATGAAATTGAAAGTCAGGAACCCATCTGAAAAATTGGGTGATGAAATTGAAAGTCACCTGAAGAATAGAGTGAGGAAATTGCAAGTCAGGAGCCCGCCTGAAGAACAGGGTGATAAAATTTAAAGTCGGGAGCTCACTCAAAGAGCAGAGCGAGAAAATTACAAGCCAGGAGCCCGCCTGAAGAACAGAGTGATGAAATTGAAAGTCAAGATCCCACCTGAAGAATCAGGTGATGAAATTGAAAGTCAAGCAACAAGGTGAAGATATTGAAAGCCAAGCAACAAGTTGAAGAAATTACAAGTCAGGAGCCCGCCTGAAGAATAGGGTGAAGAAACTCAAGTCAAGAGTCCAAAAGAAGTTGCATAGACAGGATTTTTGTAATTTCGTTTATATTTTTAACTTATAATTTAATTTTGGATGTAATAACAGAGCCGCAGACCGAAACCTCGATGGAACCTCTCTCGACTCTCCACCTTTATATGGTCCTTCTCCTTCCAACCCTTTGAGATACTGGTGACTTGCCTCTCACACAACTTGGGATGAGTATGATGTCTAAAATCAAGACTTGGTCTCCCTCCTTCCTTTTGTGTCATTCTTTTAAATAATGATCAGGATAAAATTCTGTCTCGTTGTCTAATACTTTGAATGAAAACACTTTGTGTTTACATCCAATGGGGGCATGATGTAGACATGTAATTTTGTCCTGTCAAAAAAAAAAAAATTGTCATCTTAGACCATTTCATCACACACCCTTCCCCATTCCATAATTTTTTTCCAAAAAAAGGGAAAAAATAACCAAATGCATAAAACTTTTGACACATCACCATGCCACCTCACACATCACTCCCCATTTTTTATTAAATACACATAAGAAATACAAGCCTCACTCATCTCACAAACTTATTCATATGAGACCTACATGCCATACACAATTCCCCACACACCAATACATGTTCACCATTATTTTGGAATGACACAGATCTAAAAAGAATAAAAGGGGGGACACGTATGTGCACTGGGAATGAAAAAAGGGGTTCCATTATTTTAAGGGGTCCCATATGGATATTGGATTCTCTTTTCCAATTGATAAAGGAATACACATCAGATAAAAGAAAAGGAAAACACACGCCACTTTTGGGGAAGGGGGGTACATACACAGGCACAAGCCAATTTTGGGAGCACACACTCAAAAGTCCATCTTCTCTTCTACACAAAGGAACACACTACACACAGAAAAGGGGGATACATGCACATAACACTTCAAAGGGGATGTGATTCGATGGGAAAAAAAGGGAGACAGAAATGATTTTAAGATGGGATTCTTCTCTTTTTCTCACTTCCAACGCAGAGCATACACCAAAAGATTGGTTTCTCCATTCACGACAAACTGAACACACACACAGTGAGCAAAAAATTAAAAAATAAAGAGGAATTGAGAGATTCGATCAATTCTCTTCAGATTTCCGATGAAATCTCACTGGAAACGGCGTTATCGGTGTCCAGCTCGTCTGTTCGACAAGTTCAGTTCGAAATCCCCAAAACTTTCTCCATTTTCCTATTGGTTTCTAGCTGAATCTGGCCAAAAAAATATTAGGGTCACCAGAATCTGACCCTTCCCATTGGTTTTGGTCACTGTCAGCTCACCAGAGCTCAATTCCTACAGGTTTTTAGTTTTTTACCGAATTTAGAGAGCTTCTAGTTCGTCTGTTTCTTGATAGTCTATTCGATATCGTGCTTTAGGGGGTATCTTACAATCTAGTGGGTTCAATATTCGTGAGTTAGAGTTTTGCTCATTGTTGGGGTTGCCGTTTGAGGATTTTAGTTTCAGATTTCTTTATTATCGACAAAAACAAGTTCCATTGAGTTCCATTTCCTAAACCTATTCTTTTTTATTTATCTTGATTTGTTGAATTGGTTGTGATTATGTGTGGGGTGATTACATTTGTTGGATTTTTGTTGATTTCATAATTATATGCTTGACAATATGATTTCGCTGATAGCTGGAATGAACTCAAGTAATTTTTTATGGTGTGAATGATAAAAATGAAGCTAGATGGGGTGGAATGGAGAAATTGATAAAATTGGGTGAATATAGATCAATTTTGGTTTATTGTTGTTTAATTTGGAATAAGCATGAGTATTATTAGAATGCGATAGAAGTATGATAGGTTGAAATGGATAGGAAATTATAGGTTTGGGTAGGCGAATTTTAGGAATGATGTTTTGTTGAATGTTTGAATGTGCATGAGAATAGTTCTTTCACTTTATCGCACAAGATTTGAAGATGTATTCATTCACCAGGGAATACCTCGAGGTTATTTGTACTTATTCACTGAGGAATTCCCCAAATTTTTTGTACTCGGAGGACGTCTGTAATGAAGGCATGTTGATAATAGGCGAATTTACGCGCCTATATCAATATATTTTGCCCATATTTTAGCCTAGTTTTGAGAACAAATTATATATTTCATGCACTTTTAGTCCTTTTTCCTGTAAATGAGCTAACGAACATGATTAGTAAAGTTTCAGGTATAAATGATGCAGAATTCAGCATTTTATGGCTTACTTGACGCAAAAGAAAGCTCACGAAGGAAGGGAAGGGAGTTTACACGCCTAAGGACCAAAACTGCTGCATGGAAAATCTGTCCCGGGCTAAAACAGCAATTCTAAAGACTTTGGGGACTTATAGACACAAAGCTGGATTTTGACAATGATACATTAACCTAGTACAATTAGGTTATGTATTTCATTATTTTATGTGGATTATGATAATGTTACCTTAACCTAGTACATTTGGGTTAAGGATTTCATTAGTCTAGTAGGATTTGGTTATTTATTTCATTAGCTTAGTAGGATTAGGATATGGGTATTATAAATACCCTATCATGCTAGAGATTTTGAATCATCTTCTATTCCTCTCTTATTCTACACTACAAACAATTCTACAACTCTTCTAATCTTTCCATTAATTCTAGTTTTCTTCTTCTATTCATCTATTCTTAATTTCCGCAACAAGAGAATCGTTACCTTGCTAAGGAATTCACGCCTCACGCCTATCACTTGATCTACACGCCATTACTCAATATCGTGATATAATAACAATGTCAATCGTGATTTCCTTCGCATTCATGGGTAACTGAACTTCTCTGTTGGGGTTATGGAAGCCGAATGAGTTACTATCTATTGCTGTGAGTTTGTGAGTTCAAGGCACGTATATTGCTTATATCATTATTCTCTTCATCTTAATCTACATTCTTTGCGGTTGCAAACGCAAGAATACGCCAGTCTAACATTTAACTTGTTCGAGAGAAAAGTTATTTGTCTGGAAAAGAGATAATGTCAAGGTAGTAGGACACCCTTTCCTATTAAAAAGCTAGTGCCGTAACTGGACTAACCTCTTGGAGAATTCGTACCGTTAGACACGCTTTAAGCTCGAGAGAGTTAAAGTGAAATAGTCCTTGTTTAGGTCGAGAGACGCTTGGATTTACCATCGACTACAATCCTCTATAAGCAATTGCATGTCAGAATTCTACACACTCATAGCCAATAGAGACGTATACCTCAGAAGGTGGACATAACCCCAACGCTTCAATTCTCATTGTTTACAACCAACGTAACAATCTTTCTCTTTTTACTTTATTATTTTCAGCTTTTGTTTACATTACTTGCAAAACAAGAATCCCCCCTTCTTACGAGACTTGCACCAAAAGTTTAGTAATTTTACTTACTTGTTGGCCAAGCTATTCCCTGTGGGATCGACACCCAACCCAGGTTGGGTTCTATATTTTCTAACGACCGTTTTACACTCAAACGAGAGCTGTAGATTGAGCGTTATCAAAAATTGGCGTCGTTGCCAGGGAATACAAGTGTCAATTAAGTTCGTAATAATTACTAGACCCTTTGGTCAAAGACTCTCGTACTTTTACTTTTAGTTTTCGTTTTTGTTTACTGCAGGTTTTTTGTTCAGTACATCAATGGATGCACAACGTGAAATACCATTCGATGATGATGATGATGATCTTGATGGAGCTGGTGCCACTGGAGCCATTATTCTTCCGCCATTAGCCCCCGGAGCCAAGTTCAACATCACGAGCACCATGATTCAGTTATTGCAACTCAAGGGATTATTTGGTGGACTAGCAGGCGATGATCCGAATATGCATCTCATCAACTTTATTTCTACATGCAAGTCATTTGACAATCCTGGAGTTGGTCAGAATGCAATTCGATTACGCTTATTTCCATTGTCTCTGTCTGGGGAGGCAACTCTATGGTTGAATGGGCTGACTCCTGATTCTATTACAAATTGGAGGCAATTGAGAGACGCTTTCCTCGAAAGATTCTTTCCGCCATCCAAAAGAGCACAATTGAGAGATGAAATCAGCAACTTTCGTCAGCTTCCAACTGAAGCCCTTCATGAAACATGGGAGAGGTTCAAGACGAAGCTAATAAGGTGCCCAAACCATCACATGACTAATGTTCACCTAATGGAGATAATTTACAGAGCCTTGAATTCAATAACTAAACCAGTGGTGGATAATGCGGCTGGAGGATCTTTTATGGACCTCACCTTTGGTCAAGCAAGCAATATGCTAGATCGCATGACGAAACAAAGTAGAGCTTGGCATACCAGGGATTCCGAGGTAGCAAGCCCCACTTTATCTATAGGCATGACTGCAGACCAAAGAAGAAGACAAGAAGAACGTGATCAAGATTTAGCGCACATGAAAACGCAAGTGGATCTTCTGACAAAGCATTTATTATCAGGGAAGACCGAAAAAGTGAAAGTTGTAGCACTAAAAGGAAGAGACGAATCTGATTCGGAAGAGGAGGCCAACTACTTGAACAATCAGGGGGGTTTCCGAGGTAATACCCAAGGAAACCAAGGTCGGAACTATTATGATAATTCTGGAAACAAGGACCAAGGTAGTTGGAGAAAAAACAATGAAAAGAGTGGTGTATATGTTCCCCCTGGTAGACGTGATACCACCACATCTAATTCTGGAAGTATGGAAGACATGATGGCTAAATTATTGAAAGGAGTGGAAGCAACAAGCGTGGGAGTTACTGAGGTAATTAATGATTTGTCCTCCATAAAACAACTAGTTGATTCTCATTCCACTTCAATCAAGCAAATAGAGCAGCAATTGAGCCAACTGTCAGCAGCACTCAATCAAAGAAAGGCTGGCACTCTACCTAGTGATACTGTGCAAAACCCAAGGAATGATGGGTCATGCATGGCCATCACTACCAGAAGCGGTAAGGTGCTGGAACCTTCAGCAAAAGGCAAGCAAGTGGTTGACGAAGTAGCGGACATGGATGATAACGCAAAAGGAGAAGATGCCGCAACAACCAGTCCTGACGTCAAGGACGTCACGCCCAGTGACGTGCAGCCTGAAAAAATGGAAAAACGGAAGAAAGAGGAGAAGAAAACCGTGGAGAGAACACTTCCATACCCACCACCACTTTTTCCCCAAAGACTGAAGAAGGTGGTGGATGACACTAAGTTCAGCAAATTCATGACTATGTTAAAGCAGCTGACCATTAATGTTCCATTGGTGGAGGCACTTGAACAAATGCCTGGGTATTCGAAGTTTATGAAGGATATTTTGACAAAGAAGAGGGCAGCAAGTTATGAGCTGAAGGATGATGTGCATCATTGTAGTGCAATTGCTACCCGATCGATAGTTCAGAAGAAGGCCGACCCCGGAGCTTTCACTATTCCTTGCACCGTCGGATCTTTGAACTTTGCCAAAGCATTATGTGACCTAGGATCCAACATCAACTTGATGCCATTATCGATCTACAAGAAGTTGGGGTTAGGAGATCCTACACTAACTAATATGAGGCTTGTTATGGCGGATAGGTCGGTAAAACGGCCGGTTGGTATTCTATGCGATGTCTTGGTAAAGGTTTCTTCATTTATCTTTCCAGCAGACTTTGTCATCTTGGATTGTGAAGCAGATTCTGAGGTTCCCATAATCTTGGGACGCCCTTTCCTCGCAACTGAAAGTGTGCTTATTGACATGAAAGATAATGAGCTTTTGTTTCGAATTAATGACGAAGTGGTCCGCTTTGATATATGCAAAGCCATGAAGCAGCCCAGTGATATGAATGAGTTATCTGTAGCTGATGTTCATCATGAGGATATGAAAGCATTATCTATAGAGAAACAGCCTACTGTTGAGCCATTGTCTGCTGCACCACTGAAAGTTGAGCATGAGGATAATGAAGATTATGAAGAACTTATGGGTGCTCTAACAGAAATAGAGTCCTATTCCCATACTCCTAAGCAACTGGACCGTGATCTTAAGAATCAACCTTCACCCACAGCGAAGACTTCCCTTGAAGAGCCACCAATGCTAGAATCGAAAGAGCTCCCCGATTATCTAAGGTATGTGTTCTTGGAAAGTATAAAGATACTTCCGGTGAGTGCGGATGATTTAAGAAAACAGCACGTAGATGCTCTCATCTCTACTCTGAAGAGATACATGAGAGCTATGGGTTGGACTATTGATGATATAATTGGTACCCCTCCTACAAGTAAGCCTCATTGTCGTCTGAATCCATTCAGAAAATGATCCACCATCTATCTCGACGAAGTCTGAGTACTCGAGGTAACCATGTCGTGCTACGATAATAAATAAGGCGCTAGATGGGAGGCAACCTATCGTTTATCATTTTTCATTTATCGTTTATCGTTTTTCATTTTTCATTTCGTTCTAGTATGTGTTTTGCTTTTGATAAATAAAAATCCAAAAATAAGAGTCGTGCCACGACCAAAACTAAGGCGCTTGATGGGAGGCAACCCATCGTTCTAATCGTTTTTATTGTTTTTGAGCAAATGTAGGTGCAAGAGGTATTCAACGAGGAGATTGATTTCAATTGACGATTTGGACGCATTGTATGGTAAAGATGGTAAGTTAGGAATAGTGATGCATAAGGCTATGGATTGAGCATTGCTCATGCCAAACTAGGCATCGAGGAAGGCTAGGCCTAGGTAAAACTAGGCCACGAACGATGCACAACCTATCCTATAGCCTAAGGTCTCGGAATCTAGTGTGCTATACACTATGCGCCGCCTATTCCTAGGTATGCTTTTGAATATGCGCCGCCTATGCTATGGCATTTGGTCTCAGTATCTCATATGCCATAGACTATGCGGCGCATATGTCTACAAATGCCATAGACTATGCGGCGCATATGTCCCATTATGCCATAGACAATGCGCCGCATATACCATGACTATACCAAGCATTATGCGCCGCATATGTAGCATTTTTGTCTCCAAACCCGATTGTAAATGGGTCAAAACCCGACCCATTCTCTTCCTATATAAAGGAGACTTAGTCTTGAAACACAAACACATTGAAAACTTGACCTAGGCGCCGCATATACTCTCCAAATCATCTCAAAACTTTTCTTTTTTCTCTCCCACTTCACAAGAACATCTCCAAAGGCTTCAATCACTACAATGGCACCCAAAGCAAGACCACTTCACAAAAAGGCAAGAAAAGAGGCTGAAAAGAGCAAGGAGAACCCTCCTCGCTGCAAATACCTCGACTCACGCTTGGAATTAAGTGGGATGCTTATGAGGAACTTCTAAGGATGACAACTCTGATGATGATTCCAATGCAAGGGGTATGACCCCAGACATAGAGGATGAGTCCGACTAACCAGGTTCTTCTTATTTATTTTCCACTGAGGACAGTGTCCCGACTAAGTGTGGGGTGGTGGTATTGCATGCTATACTTCTCTACTCGCATCTATGTTTGTTTTCTTTGTTTTTTTTTCATTTTTTTAGTAGTAAATTTTTTCTAGCTTCGCATGAAATTATTTTGATAGGCAGCATGAGATTATAACAAGAGTATGTGCTACAATTGTGACTATTGAGACGTTTAGGCTCTAGTTGTGACTCATTATGTAATATTGTGTGGTTCAATTCCTTCACTTGTTGGGTCGAGAGTCTATATTACTTCCAAGCAAGTCGACCATGTGCCTTGTGTGTGTGAGATAATCGTATATTCTATGTGTGTGGCTGATGCTAGAACTTGCCTGGTATGTATGCAAAGCGAAAATAAGGAGTATAATTTTAGGATATGATTTAGGCATTTCTTTGACAACCTATATTTGTTTACCTTCAGTTTTACCTACCCATGGACATCATCCTAGTTAACCCCTTTTGAGCCTTTAGCCTATTTCTTTGACAACCTTGTATGTAAGCCTAATCCATATTTTTCAAGACCGTAATTTGATCCAAATTCCTAAGTGCTTTAAAGTGAAAAAGTCATGTGACAACATAAGAGGAAATTGGGTAAGTATATGATGCTTTAAATTGTAAGGGTGCTTGAATGTGTTATGAAAAAGAAAGTGCTATCATAAGAGGTATGTTATGAAAAGAAAAAGGAAAAGAAAGCTGAAAAGTGAGTCATGCTTAAAAGTGAAAAACAAAAGAGGAGAAAAAGGGTGGTAGAAGAAAAGAAAGAAGAAAGGTTGTGTGAAAGAAAAAGTGTTAATGATACAAAGTGATGTATTAAAGCGCTTAGGAACTTAGTCACTATTCCTGGCCAAAATAGTCCTACCCGTCCCTTAGCCTACATTACAACCATCAAAAGACCTACTTGATCCTAAGCTTAGCATTCTGACATTTAGTAGAGTATTACATTAAGGGCAAGCCTATGGTCATCAGTTGCTACATATGAATTCTTTGTGAGAGTGAGAGCAAGGACATTTTGATACCCATGTTTGAAAAAATATGCTATACTTGTGAGTGATTATGGGTACTATAGTGTGAGACACACATGGTTGATGAGTTTTGGGTAGTTATATATGATTCCTTGTACCTTAACGTTTGCATGCGAGTTGATCACCATCACGAGTCTATGCTAGAGGTTAAACTGTTTCTACTTATAATCGAAAAGATACTCTTTGTTGATAATTGTTGTGCTTGTCTTGACGAATATTTTGTGTTGTTGCTGTAAAACCCTAAGTTGATGTTTAGAAGGACATGATAGTTTGTTCGAGGACGAACAAAGCTCTAAGTGTGGGGTGTTGATGATAGGCGAATTTACGCGCCTATATCAATATATTTTACCCATATTTTAGCCTAGTTTTGAGAACAAATTATATATTTCATGCACTTTTAGTCCTTTTTCCTGTAAATGAGCTAACGAACATGATTAGTAAAGTTTCAGGTATAAATGATGCAGGATTCAGCATTTTATGGCTTACTTGATGCAAAAGAAAGCTCACGAAGGAAGGGAAGGGAGTTTACACGCCTAAGGACCAAAACTGCTGCATGGAAAATCTGTCCCGGGCTAAAACAGCAATTCTAAAGACTTTGGGGACTTACAGACACAAAGCTAGATTTTGACAATGATACATTAACCTAGTACAATTAGGTTATGTATTTCATTATTTTATGTGGATTATGATAATGTTACCTTAACCTAGTACATTTGGGTTAAGGATTTCATTAGTCTAGTAGGATTTGGTTATTTATTTCATTAGCTTAGTAGGATTAGGATATGGGTATTATAAATACCCTATCATGCTAGAGATTTTGAATCATCTTCTACTCCTCTCTTATTCTACACTACAAACAATTCTACAACTCTTCTAATCTTTCCATTAATTCTAGTTTTCTTCTTCTATTCATCTATTCTTAATTTCCGCAACAAGAGAATCGTTACCTTGCTAAGGAATTGCCGCCTCACGCCTATCACTTGATCTACACGCCATTACTCAATATCGTGATATAATAACAATGTCAATCATGATTTCCTTCGCATTCATGGGTAACTAAACTTCTCTGTTGGGGTTATGGAAGCCGAATGAGTTACTATCTAATGTTGTGAGTTTGTGAGTTCAAGGCACGTATATTGCTTATATCATTATTCTCTTCATCTTAATCTACATTCTCTGCGGTTGCAAACGCAAGAATACGCCAGTCTAACATTTAACTTGTTTGAGAGAAAAGTTATTTGTCTGGAAAAGAGATAATGTCAAGGTAGTAGGACACCCTTTCCTATTAAAAAGCTAGTGCCGTAACTGGACTAACCTCTTGGAGAATTCGTACCGTTAGACACGCTTTAAGCTCGAGAGAGTTAAAGTGAAATAGTCCTTGTTTAGGTCGAGAGACGCTTGGATTTACCATCGACTACAATCCTCTATAAGCAATTGCATGTCAGAATTCTACACACTCATAGCCAATAGAGACGTATACCTCAGAAGGTGGACATAACCCCAACGCTTCAATTCTCATTGTTTACAACCAACGTAACAATCTCTCTCTTTTTACTTTATTATTTTCAGCTTTTGTTTACATTACTTGCAAAACAAGAATCCCCCCTTCTTACGAGACTTGCACCAAAAGTTTAGTAATTTTACTTACTTGTTGGCCAAGCTATTCCCTGTGGGATCGACACCCAACCCAGGTTGGGTTCTATATTTGCTAACGACCGCTTTACACTCAAACGAGAGCTGTAGATTGAGCGTTATCACATGTGCATCGGGTAAAGCGTTGGAGCGTAGTTTAGGATTAGCATAGGTTAGAATAGGATTTATATTTTCGCATATTTTCATTTTGGACTGTATAATTGGATTGGACACTCTATTTTTGGATTTGTTCTGTATTGTTTGCTTGATTGATTGTTTGATGTGTTTCTGTGTGGTTTATACATTCGTAGTGCCAGAAAATAGCCGATATGCTTCATCAAGCGACTGTGGTCATACCATGGGACCGAGTGGTGCCTAACATCTTCCCGTCGGTCAGTAGAATTCCTTAACTGGAATCTCTGTTAGAAATCCAGTATAAAGAGTGAAAACCATTTTAAAAAGGGATATCTAAGGGTGACTTGGCACACCCTATTTATGCCAAGTGGCAACTCTGAGTTTTGAATATAAGAAGACCTCTTCAAAACAAATTTTCACCTTTTGTCACTTTATAATAAAACCCTTTCAAATTTTAAAATCCAATCTTATTGGTTTAAAAAAGGGTGTGACATAGAAAATAATTGGATTCAAGTTTATACACGTAGAAACAACGGTTTGAATTTAGACCAAAATGTGGGGTGTTACAGGAACCAATCCTTCTTTCTCTATTTGAACCTAGATTAACAAGACTTGATAGGGTAACAGATGAAGTGGTCCGCTTCATAGCTTTATCAAGCTCAGCCTTTACCATTGCCAGGTCCCTTTTCAGTTCAACACTCCTTTCCAGTAAGGCAATCATTGTATTATTAGCCTCAGTTTTTCTTCTAGATCAGGTAAAATTTGTGAATTTTCACTTTTTCCTTTTGACTTGACTCTATAAACTTCATTCAGTTTTTCATTAAGGGGCTCATTTTCAATAGAAAGCAATTGACTAGTGGCCTAAAGTTTAGTTACAAGTACATTCAAATCAATAACTTCTTCATATATTTCAAGATTTATCTTAGAAAAACTCCTTGTCTTTAGTTAGATCATTTACAGTGTCAATCAATACAACAGCAAAGGATTTCAACTCAGTAAGAGAATAATTTTTGAGGATTTTTTATGTCTAGAAGTGTTTCCTTATCATCTTCATCTTAGTCTGAGTTTTCCATCAAGGCAAACAGAGAGTCATACCCTTGTACATCATCCTCCATCACTATTATAGAGAATTACATAGCCACTCTATTAGATTTAACTTTTCTGCTATACCTTTATTGAACTTGTTTCCTACCTCCTTTCTTTTCACTGTTCAGCTTGGCATATTCTTTGTATTCTTTCCTATGTATAGAATAGTCCCTAATGTAGTGTCCATCTTCCCACACTTGTGGCATGTATAATTTTCTTTTTAATCTGTGATGTATCTGCTGGATTCTTTTTTCTTGGGGAAGACTACAGATTTCTTCAAAACCTTGATAACTCGCTTAGCAATGTAAGCAGTCTCTTCATCCTCGGTGCTTAAAGTTTCTTTGGCAACCTTCAGAACCAGATTCTTCTCATCCTTGGGCTCATCTTTTAGATTCCTAAGTTTCTAAACATCTCATTTGTTTTAAGATTACCAATAAGCTCATCCATGGACATCTTATTCAGATCCCTGGCCTCAGTAATTGCATTAACTTTACTCTTCCATCTCTTGGGCAGTATGCTCAAGAATTTTCTCACCTGCATATGGGTTAGGATAACCTTACCCAGACAATATAGCTCATTAGTTATTGCAATGAACCTTGTGTGCATTTCCTGAATGGATTCAGCTACCTTCATGGTGAAGGTATCATATTGAATTGTTAGAATATCCACTTTGGACTACTTCACCTGAGTGGTTCTTTCTTGGGTTTTCTGAAAACAATCCAAGATCTCCTTAACAATCTGACAGATAGAGATCCTGTTGTACTCATCCAGACCAATACCACACACAAGAATCTTCATGGATTTATAGTTTTTCTCTATCTCCTTCCTGACATCATCATCAAACTCCTTCTTTGTTTTGGGATTCTAGGAGGTCACATCACCAACTTTTATTGCCTTTGTAGGAACAAAAGGGCCATTCTCTATGACATCTCATAGATCACAATCCTCAGCCATGATGAACGTAGACACGTGATTTTGTCCCTCCCTAAATTATTTTCCACCGATTTACCTTATCCTACCATAGACCTTCACCCATGTGATAATTTCCACTCAATAACAAATCCAACAAACTCTCAACCATTTTTTGACACCTCACCCTAACAAATTTAATAAACTCACCCTATCCCTCACACACCCTTACCCCTACCCCTACCCCTACCCCCACTTCACCACCCCTTTGTCATATTTTCCATTCTTTTTGGGAATAGCTACACACCAATACAAATAAAAAAGAGGGGGACCCACGGGAATGCACACTGCGCACCACTCTATTTTCTAATTTTTTTCTCTCACAGCAAATACACCCACATACTCATAATTCCATTCATACTTACTCACCCCATAATAATTGATCTTATCCAGGGGAATTCAGACTGGTTCTCACTATAAAACATACACATCACTCACACACCCATCGATATACATATATTAATACAAATCTCACAGAAAGACGATACACTCTAGAGACCCGATGAAGACATACAATGATACAGTCACCCATTGATAGACCTACTGGAATAATAAATGAAGAGAAACAGGGGAAGTGATACAGAGGGAGAAAATACACACTAAAAAATAGAAGAAAATTGAGAAAGAAGAAAGAACGTATGAGAGAGAAAGAGATCAGAAAGAGATCCTGAAATCGAAGGAAAGAGGGAGAAACCGACGTTTACTGACTATTTTAGACGAGTTTCTCACTGGAAACTTGCCAGATTTGCCATCGAAGATACAACTCCAGCCGCTGCTCATCTCTGTTCCGGTTGAAACTCACCAAAAAATATCTCAAAACTACCCCAAAATAGTTCCATGATGTGGTCGTTCCGATGAAAACCACAATCAGAAAACTATTCGAGTTGGTTTGTTCGTCGTTGAGGTTCGGTTCGAGATTTTGTCCACGGTTCAAGTCGAATGAAGCTTCTCAGTTTAATTAAAAGTAAATCTTCAAATTGAGATTTTCTCTTTTATTTTATTGTCCATGATATTTAGTGGGTGAAATTGAATATTTCTGTGTTGGTTGATCTCCGTTGGTGATGGATAATTTTTTGTGTAAATGCGTTGTTGATATACTTGCTTAGCGAATTGCGTATTGAATTAGTTTAATCATGTTGAGAATGGATTTGGGGGATGAGAATTGAAAATGGATAAAAATGAATGTGATTAGTTTGCATTGATTAATTAGTGTTTGTTTGATGCAAAATAGACATCGGATTTTCTAAATTTGCTAATATCATGTTTTAGATCGAAACTAGTACGGAAATGTAGGTTGTGTAGGCAAAGTTTAGGACTCGTGATTTTGTTGAATGTTTGAATGTGAGTGTGAATGGTATTTTCTAGTTTATCGCACAAGAATTGAAATTGTACTCATTTAGACGGGGAATTCCCTGAGGAAAGATGTATTCATTCACCAGGGAATTCCCCGACGTATTATGTCTTCAAAGGAGGATCGTGATCAAGGCCCGAGGCATCGGGTGAAGCCTAGTTTAGGACTAGTGTAGATTAGAGTAGGTTTATATTTCAGTATTTTTTTATTATTTTTCGTCTGTAATAAATTGGACTGGACACTATGTTTTTGGACTTGTTTTATTTTGTTTGTTTGATTGATTGTTGTGTGTTTTATGTGGTTTGTACATTCATAGTGTCTACTAGCTGATATATACTCTACAAAGAGACCGTGGTAGAACCACGAGACCGAGGGGTGCCTAACACCTTCCCATCGATCAACAGAATTCCTTGACCGGAATCTCTATTCATGGATCAATTTTAAAGAGTCAAAAACATTTTGAAAAAGGATATCCAAGGGTGACTTGGCACACCCGATTTATGCCAAGTGGCGACTCTGAGTTTTGAATATAAACAATCCTTTTTGAAATAAATTTTTATTTTTTGTCATATAATAATAAAAATGCTTTTCGAACTTAAAATGAATCTTTTTTGGTCAAAAAAGAGGTGTGACAGCTCTGGCGACTCTGCTGGGGATTTTTCAGAATTCGAGTTTATTTTTGGAGTTGTATCGGCTTAGTTTAACACTATAGGTGTATAAACATTTTGTTTGTGTTGTTTTGTGTTATTGTTTTGTCATTGTTAGATGCATACGTGCTACATGTTTACTATTTTTTTTATGTGTTACCACTTTAAATCTGTCATCATTTGCATAACCCGAGTCATTTCTTTCACAACAAGTTCCGGAGTGCACGTCTTGTACATGAATTCTAGTTGAGTCACCCTTATTTTAGGAGTGGGAGCCATCGGATGATGGAGTGGGTGGAAAGCTGTCGCAGCCACTATTGACCATATGCTCTCCCGAACAGCCTTGTTAGTAGACCCCAACATAGGTCAGCCTTTAGGTCATGCTTATCTGCATCATACTGATACCTAGAGGGACCCACTTGATCCTTTATAGGAGACTTACCTTTAAAGCATCTCTACGTGCTAAATGTTGCTTTTTTTAGGGTGACGAGGTCATTTAACGGACTGATTTGGGGAAAATATGTGTTAGAAGTAAAGTGTGTAGGCAAGAAAAAAATGAGAAACAAAAGTAAAAAGAAGAAAACTGAGTCAAAAAAAGGAGCTTCGTAGTATTTAGAGTTCTTTATGGCTTTTGTTTTTCACAATCCAAAAAATTCAAAAAGATTTTTACCTTTTGCACTCATTTTTCAAAAATAAAAACGTCAAAAAGATTTTTCTTTTGTTTCTTTATTAAGCATCCATAATTCAAAAATTTCAAAAGGATTTTTCTAAATAGGAGCTTTTTATAAAAGAAATATTTTAAAAGATGGTAGAAATTTTGTACATTTCATATAACAAAAATACTAAAAAGATTTTTCTTTCATAATTGTTGGTGTCAGTTTTATGTGAAGTGCCAAATTGAAAAAAGACCCAAAAAAAGATTTTATTGACATTTTCACCATGTGTCTTTGGTCTTGTCTCTCAAGTCAGGGTTCAGTCATTTGTTTAATCTTTAATTGTCCAATCTAGACGAACTACGCACCCTTGATTTTCCTCTCTCGGGAGTGAGATACGTAGGCAGCCTATTGTGGGTTCGGAGATCTTATTTAAAAAATCCAAAAAAAAAATTCTTCACTCTTCATATAGAGTAGGTGTTTCATATACATCCTTAAAAGAAAACTACAAAAATATTTTTCTTTAATAGTTTCAAGTTTTATTTTCGTATGAAATTTAAAATCGAAAACCCAAAAGGATTTTTCTTTGATAATCATAGGTTTCATTTTGTATAGGGATTATAAAGATAAAAAATTCAAAGAGATTTTCGTCTATTCTTTTGACAATTTGTTATTTTCTTTTCTTCTTAAAGTTTCAAAAAAAAAAAAGAGTTTGTTCGGCCATGTTTTCCCAAAACTTCACGAACTACGCACACCTCTTCTCCTCTCTTGAGAGTGAGATACATAGACGCCTTTCTTGGGTTCGGTGATTTTTTAAAAAAAAATAGAAAAAGATTTTGGGAAAAAGTGTTGAACTCTAATGCATTTGTTATGTCTTGTTCAGTTAGTTTAAGGTGGTTGATTTGCGACTTTCTGACTAGTCCTCTATATCATACCAAATTCAATGGTTAGTTGTGTCCAACAAGGATATAGAGAGTGACATCATAAATCAAACAAAGAGTCAAAAAAATAAGAGTTTAAAGCAAGAGATTAGGAGGCTAAGGCAACAAATGATGGAAATGCACCGAGCTTGGGCCAGTGGGTTGTATCCTCCTCCATTTCCCGCTTTTGATCCTACAAATACCTCGAGTTTTCCACCAAAATTTCAAAGCCAATTTCCTACTGATGTTGATTCATTGTAACATGACTCAAAATTTATTCCAAGCCAAAAGCATTTGAATACTTCTACCACTCTTTCTCTAGCTCCTCAGTATAAGCCTGTTAAATTCACAACACCACATGTCATCTGTGATTTTGTTGCTCAGTCCTCTATTGAGGCTTCCATATTGGTCCGTCTAACGATTGTGTTACCCTATGCTGCTAGTGAACCCATGTTCAATACTCTTAGTGGTCATTATTATACTTCGAAGCCCACATCAATGTTAATTGGACAACCAAAATTTCTTAAAAAGAAGTCTAGCATGTCAGAAGAGCCAGAGAAAATGGTTGGAAAAATGAAGTGTGCAGAAAAGTATATGAAAAGTTCTCTAGGACCTACAGGTAAAGAAGATGTTTCATACAAAGACTGGGGCATGCCTTCAAGTGTTAACCCTCCTTCAATCCTTAAGATGACGAAATTTGAGAAGTAAGATGGACATGAGGAATCCATGAAATATTTGGGACAATATTGTTATCAATTAAGGAAAAATGGAGGGGGAAGAATGAGAAAGATGCAACTGCTATTGTAGTTGGACAACGAGCACGTCCAAGAAGACCACATCGTTGTTACCCTCAGTCTCAAGACCAAGTTCATACCCAAGCTCTCTATAATCACTCCCAAAGTCCATTATACTTTATTTCCCCACCTCCATATCAGTAAACTGCGTACAACTATATGTTTAACTTCTTTTTTACTCACAATGGTGCTCACCAATGCCTCAGAGTCACCCTCCAACTCCACAAATATATCAAAACCCTTCTAGGCCCGATGTTCGATCCAAGTCAAATAATGAGAAGAGGCAGAAGCCTAGGTATAGTTTCATGTCAATTGTAGAATCATATGCTAGTCTATTCTGGAGATTACTACAATGGGGCACGATCACTCCTCTCTTTGGGTATACTCTTGACCCGTATTCAAGAAATTTTGATCCTCATGTACGATGTGCATATCATTCTGATATTCAGGGTCACAGTATTAAAGATTGTCAGTCTTTGAAAAGAGAAATAGAAAAGATGGTTTAAGATAAATTAATTGTGGTTCAGAACATTGACAAGGGTGAAAGCACTAGTCATGATGACATGCAACTCAGTGGCTAAGATGTCAAGCTCAGCAATTGGAAAGTCACTCCTCTCCTTACCGAGAAGGATTATTGGTAGTTTGTTTTGTTTTCCTTTCTGTTTTCCAAATTATCTCAGGGTTGTAGTTTGGAATCTATCTTATTTTGTTTCTTTGTCGTTCATGTTTAGACCCTTCTATCTTTTATTTCAACTAAATGAAGTGTCCCTTTCCCTTTGTGTTTTAAATATGTGTTGTTTGTTTATTTTTTTTATACGGTATATTTAATGTTGATTCTAGTGATATGACATGCTAGCAAACTTTTCAGCCAGATCTTAAAATCTAATTTAATCATAAATCGTTGAGTCAGAGGATTATAGTTAGAAAAGGAGAGCACGTGAGAAAATAGATAGAGTTTTGAGGCATTTGGTGATCAAGTTGAAGCCTTCTTTAAAAAATCAAGGCAATTATTTTGAGAATCATAAAAATAACTTGTTCATCAATTGAAAGACATATCTCAATTAGGCCAAATAGTGAATGTGCGATCCTATGTCAAAAGGAACAGAAAGAAAATCAGCTCCACGAAGTTATGAGTCCTTCAGCATGAGGAATGAACAACAAAGTTGGAGTGGTATGTTGAACAAAGTGCAAGAGTAGTGATGCACAAATTCAGTTAAAGTTAGTGTTGTAGAAATGTCGTGAATGATCTCAATCTTTCACTTTCACATTGCATGATATGTACTTGAATTTTCAAGGATTGATATGACGAAGACATTTCATTCTGTTATCCAAACATTGTGTCATCCTTTATGAACCCTATTTGAGCTTTAGTTCTATTTTCTTTCATACCCCTCTTTAGGAATCAAGATAAGAGTCAGTAAAGTTTAAAAGAAGAGTGTCGAGCAAAAGAATAGAGTAAAAAAAATGTATCAAAAAATAAAGAAAAAGAAGAGTGTCAAGAAAAATAAAGTCAAAAATAGTTTCAAAGAGAAAAAACGAGAGTCGGAAAAAAAAATCAGAATCAAGCAAAAGAGTGAGCTGACGGAACTACGCATGACCTGATTCTCCTCCCTTGGGGGTGAGATACGTAGGTTGCCCTACTCTGGTCTCGGTCCAACCAAATAAATAATTTAGAATTACCCGTCAAAAGAAACTGGAGCATGAGTTAATTTTTGTTGTTTAAGTCGATTCCAAAAGCTGTAAGTCCCACCCCACTTCAAATGTCATTTGGGCCTCATGTCATCCTTTCTTTCTAATCTTATCCAAAAGTCAAATTACAACCAAAGAAAGACCATCAGATTAATATTTAAGAATGTTAAGGCTAAGTATGCAATGATATGATGACGCATTTTGGGTACTACTTGTCTTCCTCAGCATAATGAATCAGGTGAGAAATAAGAATGAGAAAGTATTATTGGTGAAAATCGTCACGGGAACCGTAAGGCGATGGTAAGTCAAGAGAAATAAAAATAAGAGTCTTATTGGTGAAAACCCTCACGGGCATCGTAAGACGATTGTGAGTTGATAGATATGAAAATGAAAAGTCTCATAAAGTCTTATTGGAGAAAATTCTCATGAACACCGCTAGACGATGGTGAGTTGAGAGAAATGAAAATAAGAGAGTCTCATTGGTGAAAACCCTCACGAACACCATAGGGAAATGGTGAGCCGAGAGAAAGAAAAATGAGAGAGGCTTGTTGAGGAAAACCCTTCAAGGTGTCACTAGCCGAATGAGGTTTATAAGTGCAATTGACCTAAGAAAACAACTCAGTTTCATGGTCATTAAATCAACAACAATGGGTGAAAGTTTGGATGGAAAAATCTTGTATCTTAATCCAAAATTCATGTCATAATCATTAGAGTTAACTGTCACTTTCAGATAAATTTTTATTTTCTCTGTTTCAGTGGGGACATTCATTATCTGCTCTTTCTTTTTTATATTTTTATTTTTGTCCTTTTAAGTCTGTCATTCGAACAAAAAATAATTTTTCTCATGTCTTTGAGTCAAGTCCATGTCAAAACAAGCGAGAAAGGATTTCAAAACTTGCTACCAACTTCTTCAATTACACAAAGCAAAACAAAAGGCCAGTAAATGAAAGAAATATGATTGTAAGTCAAAACAAGACAAGCAAAAAGTTTTATCAGTAAATAAGTTTGGGAAATCGAGTTAATACCAAGGGCCAAAGGATTTATCTAAGAGACATAGAAAAATGGAGATATTATGCTTTCTTTTGATTCATTTTTAAAGATCTAAGTTTGGTTCAATGGTGCAGCAAGACAAGGGCAAGAAAAATTACCTCCAAGGCCAAAGCAACAAACCAACCACCTTGTTTTAAACTCACAAGTTTTCTTTGTATGAAGCAGGAAAAGTTGCTACCTTTAAATCAAAGGCTTCAAAGCTCAAATATCCAGAGGTACAATTCCTCATTTCTGCAAATGTAAGAGCAGTGTCGTTGTACAGGTTTGGTAATCACAATTATGGCAAAACTCATTATTTTGTACAACTAAGAAACACATTCTCTAATTTGGGTCTTTTATGTCTCATGGCTATGAGGTGCACCTCTTAATTTGAGCCTCTAATCCTATAAAATGCACTTTTCGTAAGAATCTCTCACTTTAACTCTTAAGCGAGGGACTTGTTGGTCTCAGCCATTCAATTTTACCCTCAAAAGGTGAATTTGTTAATCAGAATCATTGATTCATCTTTGCATTATGCATTGTTGCAAGTAGTTGTGATTGGGTTTGACACCCACAAAAGCTTTCGATGATAAATTGGGGCAAAAAGAAAATTTAATTCCTGTTATTAGGAACTTCACCTTAGGACCCTCCTAGCAAAATGAGACTTTATTTTTCTTGAAAATAAAATCTTTCTATATCATAATCTTTGTATAGGATAATTTTATTCTATCTTTGATTTTGATGAACAGGAGCCCTCTTGAAGAATAAGGAAATAAAATGGCAAGTCAGGAGCCCACTGATGTGTGAGCAGCTGCTAACACATTTGAGGCTTTTAACTGAGAATAATTGCAAAGTCTTAAGCAACTTTTATCATTTTTGATTATTTTCTCTTTGATATTGCAGTAAAAGTCGAGATGCAAGACAACCAGCAATAATGGAAGTAAATGAGTTGATTTTTGAGAGAGTAGAGAGGAAAGTATAGCTGACGACTTGTCTAATAATCCGTCATCCTTGTGATAAGTTATCAGAAGTACCGTCAGCTTTAGACAGAGAATGGACTTTAGCTAGAATACGTGATGATATCTGTGATAGGCTGTCAGAAGTATGATAAGCCATTAGGATTGTCGTTACGCTTAGCCAGTGAATGGGATTTGAAGTGAATAATCACGATGTCTATGATAAGTCACTAAAGGACTGATAAGCCTTCATGCCTCATCGTCAACCTAAGGCAGAGATTGTCAAAAGTGAAGAGGAGCTGACGACATTCCTGATAAGTCATTAGACTCCTGATAAGCCATCACCCACAACGTCATCTGTCCGAGAAAAAAAGTTGTGATCTGTGATTTTGTTTCCATAATTAGGCTGAAGTATTTAAGGACAAGTTCTAGGGTTTTCATGAGAACATCTTGAAAATGGCTGGAACTTATTCCAAAGGAGTTTACCTCTCTTTGGGGGATCTTAACTTAGAATTCAATATTCAACTCTTTGATTAGGTTTTGAGATTTTTCTCTTGAACTTGGAAGAGAATCAACTTCATACTTCATCTTTTGTGAGTTTAATTACTTTGAATGATGAATATAATTGTTGCTATCTCTTTCTTTCTCATGTGGAGCTAAAACCCACAACTAGGGTTGTAGGATCTATGATTATTTCTCCATGGATTTAATAGTTGGCTAGGATTTGAGTGATTGTGGAGACATATTGATAATTCCTTTGTTATGATTGTTATTTATTGGTTGCAAACAATAAATCCCTCTTTATGTTGATTTGCTCGAACTGAGAAATAAACTAAAGGTAGTGAATTATCAATAAGGATTTGGAAAGGTTAAGCTCCCATCTAATGATTAATGTTGTAACAAGATTGATCAACTTGAGATAAAATCAGTATGAATAAAATGATTTCCTGAGTTCGAGAGAATTAGGGAGTTCAACATCTAAGTAGGTTGAGAAACACTTAGATGGATAGTCAAAACTGATAGTTTAATGTTTCCCACAAGTCACGAGAACCTAATACTACAGTTATTATTTAATGGGGATTAATAATCATTGTGATCCCAACCCAAGTTTCTCTTTATCATTGATTTGAACCATTGAAATTTTAGCTTTGAGTTCTGAAGCAAGTCGAAACTTTAATTATTGTTTGATTGATAAAAACCCCCCATTTTATATTTTTGCAATATTTGTTTAAATTCAACTTGTAGCTATAGTTTCAAATTAGTTTAATCGACACTCACATTGTTCCTCGTGGATTCGACCCCGACTCTAAAGTTTGGTAAATATATTGACAACGACCGTCTTGAACTAAATTGATGTGTAAGTTGAGTGTTATAAAAAATGGCACCATTGTCGAGGAACAATTTGGCGTATTGAGTTGGTTTGGAATTTTAGCTTACTTGCTTGAATTCAAACTTGTAAATATTTGTTTTTAGTTTTCTTTTATTTCTTGTGTTAGGTATATTTTTATTTTAGTTTACTTATTACTATGGCATCGTGGAATGAACATGAGCTTGGTGGTTGAAAATCTTATCTTGATGATCCATGTCCATATTGTGATGGACCTCACTTGTGGCAAGATTCTAGATATACTCCCCGGAGAGAGATGTGTGCACCATCTCCATCCTACTGGGAGTATGATTGTTCTTTATGTAGTGGTCAAGATGGACATTGGAGTGATTACCCAAATTCCCCCTCCCCCTATTGCGCTAACCCAAATTCTAGTTCTTATTATGAGTTTGATAGGTCTTATGGTCAAGAAAAGGAAGAACGAAGAACCGATAAGTGGGATTGAAGCTATGTTTCAATAAATATTGGATCTCCAAAAAGAAACGTATGATATCATATGTGATATGCATAAATACATCAAGCCAATCATTCATGAGGAGATAGATATAGAGGTCAATCATTCAAAGCATTCTTCTATATTATGTTTAGATGATATCTTATATGTGGAATCATTTAAAATAATAGAAGAGTGTGAAGATGAGGAGCAAGAACCCTATATTGATGTTGATCTTGATGATGATCAACCCTCAGTGATTTCCCAACCAACCATGAGAGATGATGCCAAGATTGAGGAAATGGTGCTAGAGGCAAAAGAAATAACCAAGTCAATCTCTTATAAAGTCTCTAGCCCAATTCAGGGTGAAGAAGTCGAGAAGGATGCAACTCCAAAATTAGGGAGAAGACCTCACTTGAATCACTTTTCAACATTATGCTTGGTGGATGTGATGAAAGTCGAATCACCCAAGCAAATGATGAATTTTATAAATGGGGAGGAAAATTCCAACATTTTGTAGTTTGTCATGCCGAAAGGGTATAATACAACCCCAATCTTGAAGTCCAAGAAGCTTAAAGATCGATGTCCATTTAGTGGTTTCTGAAGATTCTCACCATTGCCAAATGAGCCCACACAAAAGTTCAGTGCAAAATTGGGCAAGCGGTTCATGTCTTCGAAGTGGGGCGAGAGATCTTTCCTTATTATGCTCTCACATTTTCCCAATGCACCAAAAAGATGTGAAGATCGAAAGATGGGCCGACGATTCAAATCTTCTAAGTGGAGAGATAAAGGATGAAGTACTTTTAAGGTATCTTGATGAATTCTGAGTAGTCAAGATAACCTAGTCGTGCTGCGATATTAAATCAGGCGCTGCTTGGGAGGCAACCTAAGGTATTTTGTTATTTGTATTCGTATTATGTGATTGACATCAGATCTTCGCACCTATGGTGCCACAAGTATGTTTCCAACTCTCTTGTTTTGGTTTGACGCATTAGGGACATTGCATGATTTTAAGTTGAGGGTGGGCTACTTGTGGGTGTTGATATCCGCTTGGGATTTTTATTATCGTGACTTTTTTCCCCAGAGTCTTGTTCCTAGTAGAGTTGACATGTTCAGGCGTATTGTGATTTCTTGCAAAATGTTGTCGTTAACTAGGAGAAATACAAGTACCTTAGACAGTTAACATGTTTTTGTTGATTTTTGAACACCTCTTCAAAGGTCTGTTTTATAACTGTGTGATATGCATTTATGTGTGACCACTGTGCATCTTATTATGGCATTAGTACTAGTGACATGATAACCATTTCTAAATAATTGCATGAACCGAATGGGTAGTAGCTTGTGATATACCTTTGTGTCGTGTGTGAGATACTACCTAGTTCCCATTGTGTGTTAAATTCATAACTTGCCCGGTTGGTCTTGCCTTGGTTGTAGGATTATGGTTAGGAAAGGACCATAGGTCGTTGTTGATATTATTCCACTTTTAGCCTAAATGACCTACCATGTGCAAATAATATCCCTTGATCCTGATTTTGATCCTGAATGTCTATTCTTTTTATGTTACTAATCACCTTCCCATTTGTATCACAATGAACCTGTTTTGGCCTTGGTCCTCCTTGGACATTGTGCACTTTGACTTAGGCAAATAGCGTAAGTTGAGGGTGACTATCATAGGGGTGCGTGATGTAAAGTGAGTATGAAGAAGGGTAAAAAAATGATGAAAAATGCAAGGCTGGGTGTGGTAGAAAAAAATGAGAAAAGAAAAGTTGTGAAAAAACATGAATGAATAAAAACTGCACCCATCTTGAATGTGTTTTAATCAAGAAAGGGAGAAATAAGGTAAAGGTAGATAAGTGAGACCCCAAAAATAGTGTAGTGCCAAGGAGGCTTAGTTACTTTAAATATCCTTGTGTATCATACCAGCCCCAAGCCTACATTACAAGCTGAAGAAAAGTCCTATAGTGATCCTAACTTAACTGTCTGAAAGCTTCGGTAATGAAAATAAGAGCAAGCTTATGGTATTTGGCATTCATTGACTGGAACTTCTTTCTGTGAGTGAGTGTCTCTTGACCGTCCCCACATTGACATGCTTGAGTTCACATATGAGTGAGGAGGGACCCCTTTGTTGTAAGGGCACACTGGTTACGTTGCTAATTGCTAACTTGTTTGGATAGTGTAGTCTTGGTACATGCATGGTTGTTGTTGCTGAATTAATGCCATATCTTGATTCATGTGTGTCGCATTGTTGTTCTTCAATAATATGCACAGTTGTTTTTTTAAAATTAATTGACCTTGGAGATGGTGAAGATGTTTTGAGCTAAAATGGATGATTGACTATCGAATGTGCTTTGTATCCTCTTAGTTATGTTTTAGTTGCTTGAGGACAAGCAATTGTTTTAAGTTGAGGGTATTGATGGGTGAGAAGATGCTAACACATTTGAGGCTTTTAACTGAGAATAATTGTAAAGTCTTAAGCAACTTTTATCATTTTTTATTGTTTTCTCTTTGACATTGCAGTAAAATTCAAGATGCAAGAGAACCAGCAATAATGGAAGTAAAAGAGTTGATTTCTAAGAAAGTAGAGAGAGAAGTATAGCAGACGACTTATCTGATAAGCCGTCAACCTTGTGATAAGTTATCAAAAGTACCGTCAACCTTAGATAGAGAATGGACTTCAGCTAGAATACGTGACGACATCTGTGATAGGCCAGCATAAGTATGATAAGCCATCAGGATCGTCGTTAGGCTTAGCCAGTGAATGGGATTGAAGTGAATAATCGACGATGTCTGTGATAAGTCATCAAAGGTCTGATAAGCCTTCACGACTCATCGTCAACCTAAGACAAATATTGTCAAAAGTGAAACGGAGCTGACGACATTCCTGATAAGTCGTCAGACTCCTGATAAGCCGTCACCCACGACGTCATCTGTCCGAGAAAAAAATTTGTGATCTGTGATTTTGTTTCCATAATTAGGCTGAAGTATTTAAGGACAAGTTCTAGGGTTTTCATGGGAACATCTTGAAAACAGCTGGAACTTATTCCAAAGGAGTTCACCTCTCTTTGGGGGCTCTTAACTTAGAATTCAATATTTAACTCTTTGATTGGGTTTTGAGATTTTTCTCTTGAACTTGGAAGAGAATCAACTTCAGACTTTATCTTTTGTAAGTTTAATTACTTTGAATGATGAATATAATTGTTTCTATCTCTTTCTTTCTCATGTGGAACTAAAACCCACAACTAGGGTTATAGGATCTATGATTATTCCTCCATGGATTTAATAGTTGGCTAGGGTTTGAGTGATTGTGGAGACATCTTGATAATTTCTTTGTTATGATTGTTATTTATTGGTTGCAAATAATAAATCCCACCTTATGTTGATTTTCTTGAACTGAGAAATAAACTAAAGGTAGCGAATTATCAACAAGGATTTGGGAAGGTTAAGCTCCCATCTAATGATTAATGTTGTAACAAGATTGATCAACTTGAGATAAAATCAGTATGAATAGAATGATTTCCTAAGTTCAAGAGAATTAGAGAGTTCAACATCTAAGTAGGTTGAGAAACACTTAGATGGATAATCAAAACTGATAATTTGGTGTTTTCCACAAGTCACGAGAACCTAATACTACAGTTATTATTTAATGGGGATTAATAATCATAGTGATCCCAACCCTAGTTTCTCTTTATCATTGATTTGAACCATTGAAATTTTAGCTTTGAGTTCTGAAGCAAGTCGAAACTTTAATTATTGTTTGATTGATAAAACCCCCCATTTTATGTTTTCGCAACATTTGTTTAAATTCAACTTGTAGCTATAGTTTTAAATTAGTTTAATCGTCACTCACATTGTTCCTTGTAAATTCGACCTCGATTCCAAAGTTGGGTAAATATATTAACGACGACCACCTTGCACTAAATTGACGTGTAAGTTAAGCGTTATCACCCTCCTAAAGAACAGGGTGATGAAATGGCAAGTCAGGAGCCCGCTTGAAAAAACGGGTGATGAAATTGAAAGTCAGGAGCCCGCCTGGAGAACAGGGTGATAAAATAGCAAATCAGGAACCCGCATGAAGAATAGGGTGATGAAATTGCAAGTCAGGAGTCTGCCTAAAGAACAGGGTGATAAAATGGCAAGTCAGGAGCCCACCTGAAGATTAGGGTAATGAAATGGAAAGTCAGGAGCTCGCCTGAAGAACAGGGTGACGAAATCACAAGTCAGGAGCCCACCTGAAGAATAGGGTGATGTCAGGAGTCCACCTGAAGAACAGGGTAATGAAATAGCAAGTCAGGAGCCCGACTAAAGAACAGGGTAATGAAATTAAAAGTCAAAAGCCTGTCTAAAGAACAGGGTGATGAAATGGAAAATTAGGAACCCGCCTGAAGAACAGGGTGATGAAATGGCAAGTCAGGAGCCCCTTGAAGAACAGGGTGATGAAATTGCAAGTCAGGAGACCTCCTGAAGAATAGGGTGATAAAATAGCAAGTCAGGAGTCTGCTTGAAGAACAGGGTGATGAAATTGGAAGTCAGGAGCCCTTCTAAAGAACAGGGTAATGAAATTGCAAGTCAGGAGTCCGCCTGAAGAACAGGGTGATGAAATCGCAATTCAGGAGCCCGCCTGAAAAATAAGGTAATAAAATTGTAAGTCAGGAGCCCGCCTGAAGAACAGGGTGATGAAATGACAAGTTAGGAGCCCGCCTGAAGTACAGGGTGATGAAATTAAAAGTCAGGAGCCCGCCTGAAGAACAGGGTGATGAAATAGCAAGTCTGGATCCCGCCTGAAGAATAGGGTGATGAAATTGAAAGTCAAGCAACAAGGTTAAGAGATTGAAAGTCAAGCAAAAAAGTAAAGCAATTGAAAGTCAATAAAGTGAGGAATTTACAAGTAGGGAGCCCGCCCAAAGAACAGGGCGGGGAAATTGAAAATCAAAAGATTAAAAATAGCAAGTCAGGAGCCCGCCTGGAGAACAGGGTGATGAAATTAAAACACAAGCAACAAGGTGAAGAAATTGTATGTCAGGAGCCCGACTGAAGAATAGGGTAAAGATTTTCAAATTCAGGATCAAGGTTCAGAAGTACCACCGACGGAACATGGTCAATATGTGAGTTCATCCGACGGAACATAGTCAATATGTGAGTTCATCTCCAACAGAAAATTTTGTATGGAGAAAGAATCTATTCGCAAGTTCAATCCAAAATAAATCAGATTTTTTGTCAATTTTGAAAGCATCAGAAACTCAAGTCAAGAGTCCAAAAGAAGCTGCATAGATTGGACCTTTGTAATTTCAATTATCTTTCTTACTTGTAATTTTTATTTTTGATGTAATAACAGAGCCGCGGATCGGAACCTCGACAGAGCCTCACTCGACTCTCCAACTTGGTATAGTCTCTTTTTCTTGTCAACCCTGAAGCTACATGCAACTTGAATCCCACACAAATTGGGATAGGTAGGATGCTCAAAATCAAAACTCGATTGCCCTCCTTCCTTCTATTTATTTCTTTTGAATAATAGTCGGGATAAAATTCTGTCTTGTTGTCTACTTTTTTGTCTGAAAACACTTTGTGTCTACACCCAAAAAGGGGCATGGACACGTAATTTTGTCCCTCCCTAAATCATTTTCCACCTATTTACCTTATCCTACCGTAGACCTTCACCCATGTGATAATTTCCACTCAATAAAAAATCCAACAAACTCTCAACCATTTTTTGACACATCACCCTAACAAATTTAATAAACTCAGTCTACCCCTCACATACCCCTACCCTCACCTCACCAACTATTTGTCACATTTTCCATTCTTTTTTAGAATAGATACACACCAATACAACAAAAAGGAGGGAGGCCTATGAGAATACACACTGTGCACCCTCCATTTTCCAATTTTTCCTCTCACAGCAAACACACCCACATACTCACAATTCTATTCATACTCACTCACCCTATAATAATTGATCTTCTCCAGGGGAATTTAGACTGGTTCACACTTGAAAACACACACATCACTCACATACCCATCGAGATACATATACACACACAAACCTCACGAAAAAACTATACACACGAGAGATCCGATAAAGATATACAACAATACACATACCTGTCGATAGACCCACTGGAATGACAAATGGGGAGAAACAAGGGAAGTGATATAGAGGGAGAAAATACACACTAAAAATAGAGAAGTAAATTGAGAAATAAAAAAAAACATGTACGAGAGAGAGATCGGAGAGAGATCGTAAAATTGATGGAAAGAGGGAGAAACCGACGTTTACTGACTGTTTTCAGCGAGTTTCTCACCGAAAACTCATCGGACTTTCCACCGAAGATACACCATCAGGCACCGCTCATCTCTGTTCCAATTGAAACTCACCGAAAAACATCCCAAAACCTCCCCAAAACAGTTCCAAGATGCGGTTGTTCCGATGAAAACCACAATCAAAAAACTATTCGAGTTGGTTTGTTCATAGTTGAGGTTAGTTTTGAGATTTTGGCCACAGTTTGAGTCGAACGAAGCTTCTACATTTAATTAAAAGTAAATCTTCAAATTAAGGTCAAATTCTACCCTTTTCCTTTTTTATTTTATTGTCCATGATATTTAGTAAGTGAAATTGAACATTTGTGTGTTGGTTGATCTCCGTTGGTGATGGATAATTGCTTGTGTAGATGCGTTATTGATTTACTTGATTGGCCGATTGTGTATTAAATTATTTTAATCATGTTGAGAATGGATTTGGGGGGTGAGAATTGAAAATGGATAAAAATGAACGTGACTAATTTGTATTGATTAATTGGTGTTTGTTTGATGCAAAATAGATGTCGGATTTGCTAAATTTGATAATATCATATTTTAGATCGAAACTAGTAGGCAAATATAGGTTGGATAGGCAAAGTTTAGGACTCGTGGTTTTGTTGAATGTTTGAATGTGAGTCTGAATGGTTTTTTCTACTTTATCGCACAAGAATTGAAATTATACTCATTTAGCCGGGGAATGCCCCGAGGAAAGATTTATTCATTCACCGGGGAATGCCCCGACGTATTATGTCTTTGAAAGAGGATCGTGATCAAGGCCCAAGGCGTCGGGTGAGGCATAGTTAGGACTAGTGTAGATTAGCGTAGGTTTATATTTCAGTATTTTTTTTATTATTTTGGGTCTGTAATAAATTGGACTGGACACTATATTTTGGGACTTGTTTTGTTTGTTTGATTGATTGTTGTGTGTTTTATGTGATTTGTACATTCATAGTGTCTACTAGCCGATATATACTCTACGAAGCGACTGTGGTAGAACCATGAGATTGAGGGATGCCTAACACCTTCCCCTCGGTCAACAGAATTCATTAATCGGAATCTCTATTCGTGGATCAGTTTTAAAGTTCGAAAAAGGATATCCTAGGGTGACTTGGCACACTCGATTTATGCCAAGTAGCGAATTTGAGTTTCGAATATAAACAATTCTTTTTGAAACAAATTTTTATTTTTTATCACATAATAATAAAAACCCTTTTCGAACCTAAAATGAACCTTTTTGGGTTAAAAAGGGGGTGTGACAATGAAATGCATTCTAGTTTTCCACCACCCATAATATTTACCATTGAATCTTGGTGGTCTTGTAGTTGACTGTCCTTCTTCTAGATTTGAAGGAGCCGCCATGTTTCAAAATCCTTCTAAGGTATTAGCTTTTATAGGAAGACCTTCTATGATACCAAATAAAGGGATGTAGTGGATTGCTCCTCGGCTCAGTAACTTGTTCCCAGATAGACGGACACAATAAGGACTAGGAGATATATGAACAAAGAAGTGCAAGAATAAATTAAATAGTGAACATGAGGTTTTTACGTGGAAACTCCTTGCTCAAGGAAGAAAAAATACGACCTGCCTCCAGGATTTCTAAGCTCCACTATACTCAAGAAAACTCTTGAATACAGACTCTAAGGATTAACCTCTTAATCCTTGTTTCCTATCAACAACTCTATTACAAGTAAACGCAAGCAGTACCTCTACTGCTTCAACCTCCAACTAATTCTAACTGGACTCCACCAGCTAACTCTTGCTTGAACAATCACCTAAATCTAGATGATTAAAATAAAAGGAGTTACACCATAGAACCTACAGTAATAATAAGCAAGTGCAGGCAAAAGTTTAAGAACAATACACAAAGACTCAACTACAACAGGGAAATAAGAATATAACTCGATGAACAATCAGTTTCCTACTACAGTATGTAGTCTTTGATTTCAACTTCAAAAGATATTTAGTTGTGAGAATATGGAAGCATTTATTTTCTTGTTGAGGAAGATGAGCAATATATAGTATGACATAAGAAAACCTAGGAGAGATCCCATTGGTTGAGGCAAACATGTGGTAGAAGCTTTTTCCACCAACTTTTATACTTTGTGTCAACTGTGACTGTTGACCGTGATAGTGACAGGTGAGCCCAACCTGTTTCCTAATTCGTAGTAGCATTGCCATCACAAAAACTCCATGAAACAGGTCCCAACATAAAATTTAGATATAGTTTCTCTATCATCAAAACTAGTACTTAATAGTTATAAACAGTACTTGATGACCTATGGACGTTTTGAGTGAGTGGGGGATGTTTTTAGGTGTAAAAGGACCAAAATACCCCATGGGTACTTAGCAATTTTTAGGGAAATCGTCGGCGAACAGGAAGGGAGTGCGACACGACCCCCATCGTGAGATAAAGGCCTCGCGCTGCGCCACGGCCCCCATCACATGACAAAGGCCTTATGGAGTGACCCCTATCGCCGGTTGGCCCCCATCAAGGCGTGGGGTCCTTCGCATGTGTGAGTCAATGGCCCTCCGCGGCGACTTTCATGGAACGGGGCTATCACATAGGGTCCCTCTTATGATGCACGGTCTAATTTCTCATCTAAAAATCTCCCTAATCTATCCAAACCCATCATAAAGTGGTTTACGCTCGATTTAGGGGTCTAGTGGAGTTGTTTTTAACTCAAATCGCATATCAAAATACTCGGGTGTTACATATACATACATATACACACACTTATATTCTTATATTAATTTAGTATATTCTTATTGGGTTGTCGGTTCACCCAAAACCCATAAGAAAACCCAAAACCAAACCAATAACCCAATAAAAAATTCATAAAAGCACTAAAAAACTTTTAACCTAATAACCCAATAACAATAAATTAAAAGCATTTTTATAGGTTCGATTTTTGCACACCCTAACAGAAATGTCATAACATATTTAAAAAATCATAAGTTTTTAATTTTTGTAACTGTAGACATCGAAATTTTTTGGACTTTAAAGAATTTAATTTTTGTTAGAGTTCTTGAAGGCTACTTTACCCTTAATCTAGCTTGGAGGGTACTCTACCTAAACCCTAAATTACGCCTATATAAACGGACAAATATCTCTTGAAGAGGCATCTCCAAGATCCCATAATTTTTATGGGATATTCATAAAGAGATCAACAATCTCTAATATGCCACAAATTCATGAGATATTCATAAATCTCAAATATCTCTAAATAATTTCATAAATTCATGGAATATCACAATGGGATCAAAATCCTCTCTTTTTTATAATCAAATACATCAAGAAGATCCACAAATCCTACTTTCATGGAGATCAAACCCAAATATTCCTTTGTTCGAGAAATACTCTACTGACGGCCCTCAAATTATGGAGAAAATCAAGAGAGAAGAATCAAGGGAAGAATAGATTTGTACCCACATCGTTTATCAATAAATAAAAATTCATGTTTCTTCATATTTTTATTTGTGATTGGAATTTATTTCTGTCACTGTAAAAATTTGTTGGAAACAAACTGGCACGTCCAAGTGGGACCAAATGTGCACTTCATCTCTTCTCTCATAAAACAGATATGCATATCTGTAGCCGTGAGATCGTTAAGATGGAAGTTTCAAGGGTACTTCAAGACTCGTCTTTGAGTTTCATCAAGTCTATACTTCGACAAGTCTTGAAGTATGGGGCATTTGTGGACTTTAAAGAATCAAATTTCTGTTAGAGTTCTTGGAGGCTACTTTACCCTAAATCTAGCTTGGAGGGTATTCTACCTAAACTCTAAATTACGCCTATATAAACGGGCAAATATCTCTTGAAGAGGCATCTCCAAGATCCCATAATTTTTATGGGATATTCATAAAGAGATCAACCATCTCTAATATGCCACAAATTCATGAGATATTCATAAATCTCGAATATCTTTAGATAATTTCATAAATTCATGGAATATCACAAAGGATCAAAACCCTCTCTTTTTGATAATCAAATATATCAAGAAGATCCACAAATCCTACTTTTATGGAGATCAAACCCAAATATTCCTACGTTCGAGAAATACGCTACTGACTAACGGCCTCAAATTACGGAGAAAATCAAGAGAGAAGAATTAAGGGAAGAGCAGATTTGTACCCACATGGTTTATTAATAAATAAAAATTCATATTTCTTCATATTTTTATTTGTGATTACAATTTATTTCTGTCACTGTAAAAATTTATTGAAAACAGTAACATCTTCATTCTATGTTTACACATATGCTTGTTGGACTTCACTTTGCTTTAAAAATTTGATTTTTCATTAGTCGTAGGGAGAAGTTATGACAACTGACATGTGAAACTCTTTATCATCTCTCATTTAATTGTGAATAGCAAGGGTAGTTTGTTTTACTCAGCCTTCATTGACTTATTTGGAGTTAAATTTGCTTGTAACAGAAAAGAATTGCATGTTCGCATGGATAAATAACAAAACTGCCCATTATCAAGTGATAAAGAAATGGTCATTGGATCATCAAGTGATATAAGGAGATCAAGGACCTTTTAACCCACCGATGTAAAATTCCAATATCTAGTCTGTGAAAACATTTGGAGCAGTGTTCACTTGGCAGGGAAGACAATCATTCTGTTCTAGTTCTAGCAGAACTGATAATTACTATTTCCTCCCTCCTTAATTGTTAGCACCAGCACCACCAATATCATATTCAACGCATTCCCACAAGTGAGATCTAGGCGGGATATTGTGTGCCGACCTTATCCAACTTTGAAAGGTAAATTGTTAGCACCGATCTTTAATTTTTGTCCGTCTTTAATTTAATTGACCTTGTCAAGACTGACATATTCCACATGTATAGGCATGTTTAGCTAATGGCAGTACATAGATTTAGCAGCATTCTAACAATTTAGATTTAGCAGCATCCTAACACAATAATTAAGTATAAATTAAACAAAAAAATAGAAGAAACTGAGAAATTAAGAAACAAGGTCTCAACCTTAAGTAATACAAACAAACCACTTTCAAATGTTATTGCAACACTGAATATTCCAAACATACATGACTATATGCTAAATACCACAACAGAAACCTTCTAGCGGAAACTACTTACAATATTGTTATATAATAAAAGTCAAATGAGAAATGCATCAAAATAAATACTGCATAATACAACAGTTATAACAACATAAATGACAGCAAACAATTGCACAAACATAATACCGATAGACTTGGAATGATAATTCTAGTGAATTGACTAGTTCATTTCGTCTTTGTGATGGCTTTGATGGTGTTCTTCCAGGAGCGAAACAGCATCTGACTCTTCATTTTCTTCCTCTGGTTTTCGCCAAAATCCTATATTCTTAACTGCACAAGTGAATGACTTCAGCGAGTTGCAGTGGCTTACTTCGACATACTTTAGCCCAGGTATTGCACTTCTGATTTCGTCCCATGTCACCTCTAGATTTGGCAAGTATTTCAAGCACAGACCTTCTATTTTCCATTTATTTTCGTCACTACCCCTGAAACGGTCGCTCATATATTGTAGCTCGTTGGAGTCTTCGATACAAAGATATTGCAGTCGATCTAGCATTTCAGGGGCTATCCATGATGGGGTAGTATGTCCACAGAAGTGCATTAGGTACAATTCTTCGAGAGATTCAGGTGGTGACAACTTCTCCAGGCTCTCTAAGAAAACTTTATCATTACGGTTACCAGCATTAACCGTTAACATCCTTAGCTGTTGAAATTGTTCGAGTACTGTTAGTTCGTCTTCCTCTATCATGCTTCCCTCCATGACATCCAATTGTAATACTCGAAGTTCTCTCAGATCCTTTAGGTCACGCAAGTGACATGCATTTGGTGTTGTTGCATCAGGTATCTTGAAGCCATACAACTCTTGAAGATGGGAGAGTTTGGAGAGACCTCGTGGTAGATAAGAAAGAGAGGTACAATTCCCCACATCCAAGACTATCAATTTTGGAAGAGCAGTGATTGATCTAGGGAGCTGTTTTAGGTCTTTGCATTCACCAAGCACCAAAACTTGGAGGCCCCATAACTTTTTGATGGATCGTGGCAGTTTGGTCAAGTTCTCCACATCTCGAAGACCCAAATAAGCTAGGCGTCTCAAAGATGTGATCCACCGCCATATATCCTCTTCACAAAATTGGGAACTCTCCTCAAACTTGATGTGTGAGAGGTCTAAAACCCGGAGAGACTTGACTTGAGCTAATGCAACCTGCCTAGTGAAGCCAATAATCCAATTAGCTTTGGTGACAAGAAGTGCCCTTAACTTTGAGTTTCCATGTAAGGGTTGCAACAATGTTTCATTGGTCACGCCCAAACGACGAGAGTGGATTGAGGCTTTGTTTGCATTTTGATCATCTAAACTGCTAAAGCTCTCTCTTTTTGCAACTCTGATTATCATTTCTCGAATCATGTCATGCATCTTGCAACTATAAACTCTCCCGTCATAGTTTCTTTTCCTCACCGCTTCAACCAGGCATCGACTTATCAATTCTGATAAGAATTCAAGAGCCATTTTTCTTGCAATTTTTCTCCCTTTCTTGTAAATGAAACCTTCTCCTATCCACCAATTTGCTAGTTGATCAACCTCTATCTCAGAATCCTCTGGATAAATTGCAAAACATAGAATGCACTGTTTTAGCTTGACAGGAAGTTCATCATAACTTCGTTGCAGTGTAGCCAGTAAAGAATCATAGCTCTTGCTTTCATCTACCAATACCTGAGGCAAATCTTCACCTATATCCTGCCACACAGAACGCAACTGAGATTTCGATGACAACAGACCTCCAATTGTCTTTATTGCTAGGGGAAGACCACCACATTTCTTCAGAATGCCTTTTCCAACACGTTCTAGTTCAGGATCTTTACATTTTCCCTTGGATGACGCGAATGCGACCTTGCTAAACAACAACCAACCCTCTTCATCAGAAAGCAACTTGGGCCGGTGAATTTGTTCTTCCTCGACTCCCATTCTCTTAACAACTTCTTCGTTTCTAGATGTAACAATGATGCAGCTGCTCTGATTCTCTGTTTTCGGCAGTCCTTCAAAGATATGTTTCCACCAGCCGTCCTCAATGCTCCACACATCATCCATGACAATTAAGTATTTTTTGTTCAAAAGTGCTTCATGAATTCCCTTCAACAACACACTTCTATCAGACCCGTGATCGTCCTCTTTGAGTTGCTGCAGAATACTCTTCATGATCTCAAGCTCACCAAAATTTGATTTACAAACCCAAATTTTCAAGTTAAAGCGTGAACACACTTCTCTATCGTTGTAAATCTTTTGGGCAAGTGTGGTTTTGCCCAACCCTCCCATCCCTACAATGCCAATTAGTTGTAAAGATCCATTGCAAGGAAGGATCCACTTTTTCAATATCCTAGTATCTTCATCCAAGCCAACGGTCTGAGATTCATCGATGATGTCTGATGTCCATCGCACCTTTCCACTACCACTGCTACCAAGTTCTTCACTTTTATATAGGTCAATCACAGAGGAAATAATGTTCAAAGTTTGATGCATATTTGCTATTTCCCTATTGATCTCCACCAACTTCTTTCCAACTTGATTACGGAAATACAGTCCACGTAGAGAAATAGAGGATAACCAACTGTCTTTCATCTTCTCGTAATCTACTCGGTTTTGGCAGTCAATGACCAAATCATCTATTTTATAAATCAGTTCCCGTAGTGTAGAAGAGGCAGCTTCAAGAGTGTTGTACCTTTCTTTGTGCCTATCAACGTCAGCGAGGTATGATTGCAAACTTACAAGCTGTAACTTCATCTCCTCAAACTCATGATCAAATCCAAGGACATAGTGAACTTGAGCATCAACTTTTTCAACCAAGCCCTTCATTAGGATCTCAACAGCCGTATCAACTAATGCACTTTCAATCATTTTGTCTGCAAAATTCCTTTTCAGAAATCTCATCAGTCAAATAACTCGCACATAGAGACTTTAGACAGTTCAAAAGATAAAAACTACTATACTTTAGACAGTACGAAAGATGAAACTACTATGACAATATGGTGTAAAAGAGTAATTACATATAACTGATATATCAAATTACTATATCTACGACTCCAATACCCCTAGAATAACAATGTATGTGCTCATAAGATGCGCAAAATGATCAGTTCCAATAGAGACAGGAATTCATAGACTTCAACCATCATATTGTGATAAGGGTCAAGAAAAAGGTAATTAGATACTATATAGTTCATCCATTAAATAGAAATTACTTGCTTACATATGCTGCATACAAAAAAGCAGTAAATGTATGACTTATATCATTTTTTTTTTAATAAAATGCAACATATTTTATCTATATGTATATCTTTTACTGATGATGCTAAATACAGATGAAGAATATAAGAATCCAATATGGTGTAAAAGAGTAATTACATATAACTGATATATCAAATTACTATATGTACGACTCCAATACCCCTAGAATAACAATGTATGTGCTTATAAGATGCGCAAAATGATCAGTTCCAATAGAGACAGGAATTCATAGACTTCAACCATCATATTGTGATAAGAGTCAAGAAAAAGGTAATTAGATACTATATAGTTCATCCCTTAAATAGAAATTACTTGCTTACATATGCTGCATACAAAAAAGCAGTAAATGTATGACTTATATCATTTTTTTTTAATAAAATGCAACATATTTTATCTTTATGTATATCTTTTACTGATGATGCTAAATACAGATGAAGAATATAAGAATCTTTCAATGCTTGTCTATGTATCTTGATGAACATTTGACTCGACCAACAGTTTGTCGAGTGGTTTACCTCTATTTGTCTAGGACTCTAGGTTGCTGCCAAATTTCTGCCTCGACGCATTCGTATAGCTTTACTACGTTTGATGGATTTTTTTAATTCTGGTAAGTTATTTTAACTACAATCTTATACCTGGTACCTATTGTAATCTTCTACCTTGGGGATTCTGTTGTATAACTGAGGTGTATGATTAGTTAATGTAAACAATGAGAGGTTTGGTAACTATAAAGAAGCAACTTATCTATGTATTAATTTCTATATAAGTTGTACAACATTTATAGCTCGTTAAAAAAAAAATTATTCACGTGTAAAATTAGTACAATGTTTGGTTTGCAATTTCGAAACCACATCGCTAACATGTACAAGTTACGAGAGAATTGATGTATTATCTTATGCAGAGTAGAAGATGGAATAGCTAATATATACATAACTAATGTTTGCATTAGTAACACCTCTGTAATTCTAACCAACAACTAAACGACTCCTGATCACATAACTAGCTGCACTTTTACGCAAATTCTAACATTGTACTCCCATCTCAACACAAAACGAATAGTCCTCTTAATCTGGTTTGGGAAGTGGAACACATGAGAAATAACTGTCAATCACATAGGGAGCTATACAAAATATTTCACTAAGCTAGTGGAACACATGAGCTACTTGCTATCAGAGGCGGAGCCAGGATTCAGATTCCAATTAAGGAGGTTCAAAGTTTGAAGAAAAACTAGCCGAAGGGTTCAACATCTAGTATATATACATAAAAAAATAATTTTAGTCTGCATAAATTATGGTAGTTTCATAAAAATGACAACTTTACAATATCGAACTATCACATAAAATAAAAATAAAAAACAGTGAAGGATTCTGTTTTCTGTTGGAAAATAGATCATTTCAAATTTCAATATGCAATTCAAAATTCAAATATAGTTCGAAACAAAGAGAAGAACACTGATTGTAGCTCGATCACTCTCAAATTTGACCATCTTGAACAAAAAATATGCAAATAATAGAAGTACCTAAAAAAAGAAAGGCAAAATACATGGACATTGTTGTTTTGGGTACACAATCTGTATGTTTGCACAAACACTTCAACGTTTGTTTAAGACAGTTTCAAGAACACCTATGAAGTTTTTAACACCTTCAACACAAGTTCATCAAGAACTATCAAAGAAGTGTGTTATTTAAAGAAACAAGATGAAGTAGAAAATAGAACCAAATCCTCTGATTTCACGGAGTGTCCTTAAGGAATTAATTCCGCTCAAGTACCCGAAGTTGTGGAATTTTTCCTCCCAGGATAAAATGGCTCACAATCAGATTGTAGTGGTACCTCAAACCTTCTGATTCTTCGAACACACTCAATGGTAGATGATCACACAGAGTTTTTTAGAAGTAGAAGAGTGTTTTTCAATGCAGAAATTTTTATACTACCTGAGGAAAAAAGTTCAGGTATTTATAGCCATCAAATGCCCCTTCGAAAAGGAAGCAATGGTTCATGGAAGGGTGTATCACTTCGGAACTGTCATGTCTGTCCATTCCGAAATAGTATGTCTTTTATGAATAGTCACATCCGACCAAACAGTCACCCCTTTTCCAAAACAGTGTGTCTTTTCCTCGAAGGGTTGTGCCCCTTTAGAGGTGCATTTCTACATGGCATTTCTATGGAGAAAAATATTTTGTTTTTCCTTGGACTTTTTGGGTAACTTGTTTATTCAAGTTTCAAATAAACTTTGTCTAAAAAATTAATCTCATCGATCATTTGCCAAATTCAAAGCCGAAGCCGAGCCGAGCGAGCGACGACGACAGCGCAAGGCACCTCTTGGTTCTTGCCTCACTATCCACTTGAAGGAGTGTTACTCGATAAAAACACATTAAAGTTGTTTTCTCCCTCCAATGTAGGAGAAGTATACTTTCCTTAATTGAGTACATTTTTCCTCCAAGACTTTCCCTCCATTTTCCATTCACGCCAATTAAATCCAACAATCCTCCATATGAATGGGGAATGACTATTCTTTATAAAACTTTACGGACAAGTATTTGATCAGCAAGTAAAGACTGGTTGCATCTGGATAAGTGGATTTTCCTTTGAACTTTCCGTAGTGAACATGCATCGCATGCACTTGGTCAATCGGTAGATTCGATAGCTTTGAACCTTCAAGCATTAATGTACACCTAGATAACACATGTCACACAACCATCCTTTTACCGTTTATGGTTTTCATGATTTTGTTCGTTTTAGCCATGAACATGTCCTAGTTTCATGAGAGCTTAGAGAATAGTCCTTTACTAACATTCTCCTTGAAGCGGCTTCCACTTCACTTTCACATAGGTGATTTCTAAACGTTTAATCCTATAGATTAAACTATTTGGTCAAATCTACCAAATTTAGATAATCATTAAAAGGCTTCACACTACAAGCCCTCTCTTTATTTACTAAATATTGTCTACATCATGAGAATGGGTTGGGTATCTTGACAATGTTGAACCTATCAGTCACAACTTTGTTTGATCTCCTTAAACCTAGCTCTTGAGATCTCCAGTCTGCTAGGTAGAGTTACCACTATGCTGACTTGTCCTAGGCCGTAAACCCATTCCCTTAGATGTTCTCTCAACTCCCTCTCTATATAGGCCTTTTGTGAGTAGATGCGACACATTATCCTTTGACTTCACATAGTCCACAGTGATAATTCAACTAGCGATTATTTCTCTAGCGGTATTATGTCTCCATCTTATATGACGAGATTTATCATTATACATCATACTCCCTGTCCTACCTATCGCCACTTGGATATCACAGTGTATACATACTGATGCAAATGGTTTGGGCCAAAAAGGAATATCTTTCAAGAAATTTCGGAGCCATTAAACTTTTTCACCGGCTTTATCTAATGCGATAAATTCAGATTCCATTGTAGAGCGAGCAATACATGTCTGTTTGGATGATTTTCAAAGGACTACTCTTCCACCTAAAGTAAATACATTCCACTCGTAGATTTTACTTCATTCGAACCGGTGATCCAATTTGTATCATTATATCCTTCAATTACCACTGGATATTTATTATAATGTAAAGTATAGCCTTGAGTGTATTTAAGATACCCCAAAACTCTTTTCATTGCCATTCAATGAGTTTCATTGGGATTACTCACGTACTGACTCAACTTACTAATAGCACATGCTATGTCTGACCGTGTACAGTTCATGATATACATTAAGCATCCCAGCACTCTTGCATAGTGGAACTGTGAGTCACTTTCACCTTCATTCTTTTAAAGTGCAAAGCTCACGTCCAATGGAGTCTTGGCAATACCGAATTCTAAATACTTGAATTTGTCAAGTACCTTTTCAATATAATGAGACTGTGACAATGCCAACCCGTATGGAGTCTTATGGATTCTTATTCCTAAGATCACATCCGCAACCCCAAGGTTTTTCATATCAAACTTACTCTCAAGTATTCATTTTGTAGAATTTATGTTAGAAATGTCTCTACTGACGATCAACATATCATCCGCATACAAACAAACAATGACCTTATGATTTAGAGTGTCTTTAATGTAAACACATTTATAATATTCATTTATCTTAAATACGTTTGCCAACATGGTTTGGTCAAACTTTACATGCCACTGTTTAGGTGCTTGTTTTAGTCCATAGAGAAACTTAACAAATTTGTACACCTTCGTTTCTTTACCAAAAATCACAAAATTCTCAGGTTGTTCCATGTAAATTTCTTCCTCCAATCCTCCATTTAGGAATGCTATTTTCACATCTATTTGATGAATTTCAAGATCATATACTGCTTCCAAGTCAATTAAAATCCATACTAACGTTATCCTTGTTACAGACGAGTATGTATCAAAGTAATCAAGGTCTTCCTTCTGGTTGAAGCCTTTCACTACAAGTCTTGCCTTGTATTTGTCAATAGTACCATCCGTTTTCATTTTTCTTTTGAAGATCCATTTAGAACCTAAAGTTTTATTTTCTTAAGAAAGATCAACCAACTCCCAAGTATGGTTGTTCAAGATTGATTCAATCTTACTATTGACTGCCCCATTCCAAAAGGATGAGTCTGAAACGTCTTTAAATGTTTGAGACTCATTTTTTAAGAGAAATGTTACAAAATCCGATCCAAATGAAGTTGACGTTCTTTGACATGTACTACATCTTGGATTCTCATCATTATGTGCATCCTCATTTGGTTCATCTCGAGGTCGTTTAAACCCTCCACTAGATTGTTCATGTCTAGTTTTATACGGATAAATATATTTAAAGAACTCAGCATTATCTGATTCAATTACTGTATTTTCATTGATATCCGAATGTTCAAATTTATGAACCAAGAACCGACATGCTTTACTACTTTTAGCATATCCTATGAATACGCAGTCCACTATCTTAGATCCTATCTTCACCCTTTTAGGCATAAGTACTTGGACTTTCGCTAGACACCCCCACACTTTGAAATATTTCAAGTTGGGTTTCCTTCCTTTTCATTTTTCATATGAAATTGATAGTGCCTTACTGTGGGGCACTTAAGTATTCGTTTAGCTATAAGGATAGCTTTTCCCCACAAGTTTTGTGGTAAACCTGAACTTATAAGTAAGGCATTCATCATTTCCTTTAAGGTTCAATTTTTCATTCCCGCAATTCCATTATTGAGGTGAATACGGGGCCGGAGTTTGATGGACAATTCTATTCTCTACACATATTTCTGCAAATAGAGATTCATATTCTCCACCCCTATCACTTCTTATCATTTTGATCCTTCTCTAACTGTTTTTCAACTTCTATTTTATATTGCCTAAACGCATATATTACTTCATCCTTACTGTTTAACAAATAGACATAACAATACCTCGTGCAATCATCAATAAAAGTTATAAAATACTTTTTCCCACCACGAGATGATGTTGACTTTATATCACAAATGTCAGTATGGATTAAGTCTAAGGGATTGAAATTCCTTTCAACGGACTTATATGGATGCTTAGCATACTTTGATTCCACACACGTTTGATATTTTGATTTATTGCACTTAAAGTTTGGCAAAAATTCTAAGTTAATCAGTTTTCGCAAAGTTTGTAATTGACATATCATAATCGGTCATGCCACAATTCATTAGATTCAAACAAGTAAGAAGAAATAGAACTTTTATTGATTTCAACTGTCATTATATTCATCTTAAATAGACCCTCAGTGAGATAGCTTTTTCCTACGTACACTTCCCCTTTGCTAAGTACAATCTTGCCTGAAACAAATTGAATTTATTTTTGTCAAGAAGTGATACGAAAATCAAGCTCTTTCTTAACTTCGGTACATAAAGGACATTGTTGAGAGTCAACACTTTTCCTGACGTTATTTTTAAGCAGACTTTTCTCATCCCTTCAACTTTTGCAGTTACGGAGTTTGCCATATAGATCTTCTCTTCACCTTGAGCCGAAGCAAATGCAGCAAACAACTCTTTATTGGCATAAATATTGTGGGTGGCACCGGAATCCACCCACCATTCTTTTGGATTTCCCACTAAGTTACATTCAGAAAGCATGACATATATATCGTCAATTTCATTGTTAGATTCAGCCATATTGGCTTGATCCTTATTTTTGCCTTTCTTTGGGGTACGACAATCTGTTGACTTGTGGTCAATCTTGCCACAATTAAAGCATTTACACTTAAATCTCTTCTTTAATTGATTTCTTACTTGTCCAGCTTTCTTCCGTTTCTTTGAGTTGTTGGAGTCGTCTTCTACAATGTTAGCTCCACTCATGAAGAATTTTCTTTCGACCTTCTCTCTGCAACTTTGTTATCTTTCTCAATGCACAATCTCACAATGAGGTCTTCGACTGTCATTTCCTTTCGTTTGTGTTTCAAGTAATTTTTTAAGTCCTTCCACAAAGGTGACAAGTTCTCTATTATTGCAGCAGCTTGAAATACCTCGTTCACAACCAAACCTACAATAAAGTTCATGTGATTATTAAGAACATTTTTAGCATGTTCAAATAAGGTAATCACTAAATTCATACCTTCAGAAAGGAGATTGTGGATGATGACTTGCAATTCCTGTACTTGAGATACGACAGTCTTACTTTCAATCATTTTGTACTCAAGGAATCTTGCAACAAAGAACTTCTTAGTTCTAGCATCTTCAGTCTTATATTTCTTTTCCAACGCATTCCACAACTCTTTTGATGTTTTCATTCTGCTGTAAACGTTGTATAAATCATCTTAGAGGCCACTTAAGAATAGTTCCTACATAGGAAATCAGAATGTTTTCATGACTCTATTACAACAAACTGCTCCTTGTCTGAAGTTTTTTTGGGCACTTCTGGAGCATCTTCAGATATAAATCTTTGATGACACAAATTTGTCAGATAGAAGAACATCTTCTGTTGCCACCACATAAAATCTATTCCAAAAAAATTGTTAGGCTTTTCCACTAGTCCCATAGCGGGTGGCGCAGTTTTGCAACTGGTTATAGCAACATTCGTTGTTGTCATACTTGTCACACCATCAATTACATGACCATCAGTAGTCATCTTTCCTGTCACAAAATGACAATCAACTTTAGTATATCAAAATACTAATTACAAGTTTATAGCAACTTTAAATACTACTTGTTTCTAGTTTAACAATGAAGTTTTTGTGTCTTCAAATCGTTAACCGAATGACCTTTAACTTGTGATGAAGTTTTTATTTCTTCAAATCACTTGTTAAGTTGAAACGGAGTAGAAAGAATAAAGTTTTAATCTCCAGAAACCAAACAATACAAATCTGTATGTTTGCACAAACACTTCAATGTTTGTTCAAGACAGTTCCAACCTATGAAGTTTTCAACACCTTCAACACAAGTTCATCAAGAACTATCAAAGAACTATGTTATTTAAAGAAATAAGATGAAGTAGAAAATAGAACCAAGTCCTCCAATTTCACGGAGTGTCCTTAAGGAATTAATTCTCCTCAAGTACCCGAAGTTGTGAAATTTTTCCTCCCAATATAAAATGGCTCACAATTAGAATATAGCGGTACCTCAAATATTCTGATTCTTCAAACACACTCAACGGTAGATGATCACACCGAGTTTTTTAGAAGTAGAAGAGTGTTTTTCAATGCAGAAATTTTCGTACTGCCTGAGGAAAAAAGTTTAGGTATTTATAGCCATCAAATGCCCCTTCAGAAAGGAAGCAATGGTTCATGGAAAGGTGTATCACTTCGTAGCACTCATGTTTGTCTATTCCGAAACAGTATGTATTTTCTAAACAGTCACCCCTTTTTCAAAATAGTGTGTCTTTTTCTCGAAGGGTTATGTCCCTTTCGAGGTGCGTTTTTGCATGCTTCTGCCTGGCGTTTCTATGGAGAAAAAATATTTTTGTTTTTTCTTGGACTTTTCGGATAACTTGCTTATCCAAGTTTCAAATAAACTTTGTCTAAAAAATTAATCTCATCAATTATTTATCAAATCCGAAGTCGAAGCTGAAGTCGAGCGAGCAACGACGACGGTGCGAGGCACCTCTTGATTCTTGTCTCACTATCTACTTGAAGGAGTGTTACTCAATAAAAACACATTAAAGTTGCTTTCTCCCACCAATATGAGAGAAGTATACTTTCCTTAAATGAGTACACTTTTCCTTCATTTTTCATTCACACTAATTGAACCCAACAGACATGTCATTTAACTTGATTACATCCATAGCCTCCATTTTTTATGTGCATAAATAGACACGTAAACTATCATATAGTCAGTGATGGACCCAGTATTTAAGGATTGTGGATGCTCAAAAGGTTCAAACACACGTATTAGCATCCAAAGTTTTAAGCTTCCACCCGAAAATCAAGCACCCAACTATCTTCTTGGTTTCATGGGTGTTTTTCCATCTTATACTAATTTTAATACATTTTTATATAATTATACCTATTCTACATCGTGTTTAACGGGTGTCAAGGCACAACATTATTGACTCTAGGTCCGCCCCTGTATATAGTTGAATAAGTAAGACATATGCGTCCTAAGGACCATTTGGCCATGAAAATAAAAAATATTCACTTTATTTGATATTTTTGAAGTTGAAAATGGAGTTGGAGCTGTGTTTAGACATATTATTTTGGAAATGAGGTATTTTTTAAGAGGATAATAGTTCAAAAAAATATTTATACTTTGCCTAAATTTACAATTTCGCATATTGAACTTTGCAGGGGTCCTATGATCCCCTAGATTTTTTTTTTATTATTTAAATGGCATATATCTGCCCACTTAAACCACTTATTCAGTCACCCAAAGGGCGGTGATTTACACGCGACCTTTCGACAAATAATTATTCCTCTTAATTATGTTTTAACTCCTAATTATATAACCCTGAGATATTATCATAGTGAGGTTTTGAATAGTAAAAGTCAAAATTAAGAGAAATAATTATTTGTTGAAAGGTTGCGTGTGAATCATTGCCTTTGAGTGACTGAATAAGTGGTTCAAGTGGACGGATATATGCCATTTAAATACGGAAAAAAAAGTCTAAGGGGGTCATAGGAACCCACAAAGTTTAGTATGCGCTACTGCAAATTTAGAGAAAGTACAGATATTTTTCGCACCTTTTTCCCTTTTTGAAGTTAAAAAAATATAAAAGGTGAAAATAAACTTGTAAGAATTTAGAGTTTATGAAAATTGGGTTATTTTATGATTAAAAAATAGATTTTTTTGGGAAAAAATAAATTAAAAAGTGCAAAAAGTAAAAATAGTGAAAGTACTTTTTGAGATGTTTTTTTAAAATTTAAATATTGTGAAAACGTATTTCGAAATATTTATGATCAAACAAGTATTTCAAAATAAAATGAAAATGTATCCCGGGATCTATAATCTATAATCTATAATCTATATCTATAATCTATAATTTATAATCTATATCTATATCTATAATCTATATCTATCTATATCTATATCTATAATATATTAAAAGTGTGAAAACCTTTGAAAAAGTAATTTGAATTTTTTGTCGTTCATTAAAATACTCCGCAATAGACAAAATTGTCTTTTCTCCCTTTTCCTCCAATTTTATTTAATTAACTTTATAATATTAATTATAATATTAAAAGATTAAAGAGTCCTAAATTATATGGTAAGAGGAAAATATCTAGTCAATTAATTTTGATAGGTTTTCTTTCCCTGTATAAGTAAAAAAAGAGTCCTAAATGTATGGTAATAAATAGTCTTAAAAAATTCTATAAATATAGGGTGACGGAGGCAGATCAATAACTATGCATAGGTTTGTCGGGTAAAAATTCTTATTTTCTCTTGCTCAATATTTTAAAATTCCTACGTTAACTTTTATTTCTTTGACCTTTTTTTTCAATTTGGAGTTCTTTCCTCAGTATTATAAAAATCATTATGTCTTGAATTTGATGATTTATTGGGTGATTCATTTAGTTTTTATAAGACCGACTCTTTTTCTGTAAATCATCTTTGCGTTTTTGGATTATGATATAATATTTGTGTATTTCTATGTTTAATGTTTTCCTACATTAACATAGAAATAATTTGTATAACAAGTGTACAAATGGACAAGTAGAATTTTAAATATTTATAGAAACATTCATGCTCAGATGTGTATACATATCCAGTAAACTAACATCATTTGAGTAAAATGCATAATAATTTTGTTAAAGAAGCATGTTAGTATAGTACAAGTGCAGATTCATATATTTCATTTGTATAAAAATGAAAACACTTCTAAAGATTTCTCTGTTTAACTATTAAATTATTAATATTATTTCGATAAGTAATGCGATGAAGGTGTCTGTCGGATCTCATTACATATGAACTCGAACAAGCGCCAAATCAAATCAAATTGATTTTTCGGGATGAGGAGAGGTAGATGAAGAGATTTTGAACTTTTTGCTCTTCACTATAATCTTAGCAATAGACAAATCGTCATTTACTATTTCTCAAATTATTAATTTATTATTTTTATTATATTAAATATAATAATTATCTAAAAAATTTAATTTTATAAAAGACTTCTAAATTTATAAAAAAATAGAACACTCAAATATTTTTTCTTTTTTAAAAAAGAAATAACACCTAAATATACAAAAAATTTTGGTTGTACATGTAAAACTAGAAAAGTCCATGTATAAGATTTAGAGGCTTTGAACAAAGTCCCGGAATTATTATTTTTTTACACCCTTGGTCGTCTTTTCTTAAGAAGATGGATGGAGATATATGATTTGTCCATTATATGTGAGTTTTGTCTTGAGCATAACCCATACTTCCTAATGGTAATATTTTTAACTTTTTCTTTTATTTTGTGAATAACTTTTGCATTACCTCAGTTTCCATTGAAAACATCTTTACATTCACAAAATAAAAACCAAGTTGCCTACACACTCTATTTATAGGACTACAATGAACAAGTTGTTGTGATTTAAAAATATTTAGCTTAAAAATTTTGATGTTGCGAAGATTTGTGGAAGTCTAGGAGCACTATATCTGTCGTAATATTAACCTTTATTGATTTCTAAGTTTTATATGAAAATCAATAAAAAATGAATTGAAGTACTCAAAAATTATGACTTGCAATTGTATTATTAGTTAATTTATCCGAATTGAATTGAAATATTAGATAACTATAGTAAAATTTAATTGACTGCGTACTTGCAGTATTGATTTTAAAAAAAAAAAAATTGCTGACTAATTGCAATGTGCACACACACTTTAGGTATTCATATGCTTGTAAAGTTGTGAGCTGCGTTGATGAATCTCATTTATTTATTTGTAATGAGTATTTCTGATTTTCTTTAAGTTTCACTAAGAAACATATTTCATTATACGTACTTGAAATATTGACTCACAAATTGTGATATTGTCTTGACAGTATCATTTAATTAATTTCTAACATTAAGAAGTAATTATTTAATGATTTTCATGATATTTAAGACTTTGAAATCAATAACATCAATTGTTGTTTTACGATTTAATAATTTTTATTCTTTTTATAAATAAATTAATTAATTGATGTGAGATACACACGCAAATTACGTACACTTAATTAGTATTTTGAAAACTATTCATGGCCAAATGCCTACTAAATTTATGTGTCTAACTATTCTACGATATAATAGTTTGAGTACCTACTTGTCCACAATTAGAAAATGTAAATATTAGTTGAGCCAATTAAATGGTATGTCTATATATGGGGAAAGGACAAAAGTGGCCAGTTGGCCAAAAGAATTGCCACCGACGAGTCATTGATTTGGCATTTCCACTAAATAGCCATTTAGACCTTTTGCAACTGCTGCCTTCTTTTTAAAAACAAAAAAATTGTTACCCTATTATATTTTATTTTAAATTTCGTTAGTTCATTTTTTTTAAATTTTGTTGGTTATTTTTTTTATTGCTTCACTTTTTAAAAATTTTGCTGCTTCATTTTGTTATAAAAACATTGTTGCTCTTTTGTGTTTTTTATACCTTTTTTGCATTTTTTTTGTTTTTTCTAAAAACTATTCTTTTAATTGTATTAAATTGAAATAATACAACACATATCTACATATATACAATATAATACAATAGTGACATAAATATTTTTATACAACAATAATATAGTTTTTATGCACATTCTATACACATACAAATATTTTATAATACAAAAATAACATCATATATTATTCATATTGATACAATCCTTATATCATATTGATACAACTCTTATACCATATTGATACGTCTCTATACCACATTCATTGTTCTATACCTATATTTTATGTATCAACATATTCTATACAACATTCATACAGTTCCAATACCACATTCATATAGTTTATACTAATAAACCTACAGATATATAGTTCTTATACCATATTAATACAATACTTACTATATTGATACAGTCCTTATAACACAATCATTGTTCTATACGTATATCTTATACATACATATTCTATACAATAATGATATATTTTTTATACAATTATACATACACACACACACACATATATATATATTCTATATATACGTATATCTTATATATACATATTTTATACAATTACTATATAGTTCTTATATAGTTTCTATGCGCATTCTATACAGTTTTAAAAATGACTAATTGGTGAAATTAAAATAAGAAAGTGGCTAGCCCATGACATTATTTTAAAAAATAATCATTTTAGTGAAAGTTTTTGTCCTGATAAATATGGGATGTCCTTTTTCCTTTACGTATTATGCGTTATAAGAAACCTCCTAAAATTGTAGAATAAAAAAAGAATCCTAATATAGAGCAGCCAAAACTGTGACATACTAATTGACAGATGAAAAATCACAGAGAACAACGAGAGATAAAGACTACAGAGGTTAAAAGGAAGTACAGAAAAAAATAAGAAAAAGATAAACAGAAGAGGTGCATATGATTAGTGTTGAATAGACTACAGAGGATAAAAAGAGTACAGGCAATACTAATTCAACACATGAAAGTATAGTTTGGTAGGGTGCACATGAATAGTGTTAGAGTGCATTAGTAATGTTGATATTAGTTGTATTGAAGTTATTTTCTATGTATTATTTGGTTTGATGTATTATTATGAATAATATATATTGCATAATTTTTTTAAAAGTATTTATAAATACCATCCACAAATACAACAGGACGGATATGAAAAATATTGTAAGGGACAATTGTTTGTTTAACCAACTAATGAATACATTAAAATTTCTTACATTACTAGTGCCATAATTTGTCATGTATTTGGTATGCAAAGTGTAATAGTACCAAATAAAGTATATGATCTAATATGATACATAGATTAAGAAAATATATCAAACAAGACATTGATAATACACAAAACTAATGCACACATAATTTTTTTCTATTTAACACACTTGACGTTAATAGAAAATATACTTAAAAAGCACCTACTGGTGCTTGCATAAGAAATTTAAAGTGTTACATAAACAATTTCTTATGAAATTATGGTTTTTGGAAAGAATTTTTAGAGTTAATTGTAAATCTAAACTATCATACAAGTTTTATATCTCAACTATTCATTATTTCATTTACTTATCTTATCAATCACTTTCTTTATAGTCAAACACACATCGCTATCCGTCGTGAATAATATTTTCAAAATAAAATTTATATATTTGATATCATCACTCCATGAGGTGATCTACAAACTTGATTTAGATAGAGTGATGTTAGAATTAATAGATTACCTTTTATTAAACATTTGACTAGTGTTATAAAATTATGATTGTAAACATTTTTTTTAATCAAATATGCAGTTCATCATGTTCTTGCAAATTGTGTTCTTTCTTAAAAAAGTTAGTAATTAATTCAATAAATTTATTAGTGATTTCAAAATTATATATCATTTATTTTGTTCCTGCAAATTTATTAGTTCTTGCAAATTATTTTTTTATAATATTAGTTATAAATCTTTTATTATTTGATACTATATTTTTTAAAAAATAACATGTACCTTGAATTCGTAGTTTTATTGAATAAAAGTAATAATATTTCATGTATAGACACATGTGTCAACGTTACACGTCTAGGTTTTTATAATTAATTTTTGTTTTTAAAAAGTAAATTATGTAATTATATTTGTGAAACCAGCCATTACGTTTGTAATTACAATGAAATTACATTATGACAAATAAATATACATGTTTTTGTAATTATTAAGTTGTATAATTACTTTACCAAAAAAGAAAAGTTGCATAATTACTAGTTTTAAGATGTGAATGAGAAATGATAAAAGGCACAATACATAAACATACCTTTTAACTTGACCTCATATCACATCTATGATCTCCAACTTTCGTTTGCACAAGTAGACACTTAAATTTGTATAAAGTTGAACAAGTAGATACATATGTCATACGTGACGTCCTATGTAATCAATTTTTGTCCTACATGGCGTCCTACGGGTATTATGCTACATAGGACATGTGTGTCTACTTGTTCAACTTTATACAAGTTTAAGTGTTTACTTGCGCACTCCCGAAGTTGAAGGTCATAGATGTAATTTGAGAGTAAGTTAAAAGACATATTTATGTATTATGCCATCATAAAAACACGCAACTTTACATTTCAGTCTTTCATTAACTATAAATTAAGAGGCCTAGGCTCTTTTAGACACTTTTTTTTTGTTTTCATTCGGTGTTTGGTGCCCGCATTGGATCCCTGACTAATCCACATCGCGCATTGCAGGGACCATTAAGGTGGCAGTGCTCCCAACAGAGTTTTCTCCATACCCAAGGTCGAACTTTCGACTTCTGATTAAGGATGGAACAACCCCACCCACTGCACCACAACTCATGTTGGTGGCTCTTTTAGACACTAATCACATAGAAATCAAAATTCTTTCTCCCCTCTAAACTGTTCTCTACATTTGTTTTAAAAAACAAATATTGCACTAGAGTCGTGTCATTTGCACCACTATTTGAGTTACAACGCTTAGGATTTAGGGGTCGTAGGTGCTTAAAAAATTTAAATATATATATCGATATTCAAAGTTTTAAAGTTCTGCCTGAAAGCTAAAGCACCCAACTACCTTCTTATATAATTATACTTAATTTTTATATATTTCTTATATAATTATACCTAATTTGTGTTGAATTTAACGAATGTCAGAGCACCAGAAATTAATACCTAGGTCCGCCCGATGAGTTAGCCAAATTTTCGTAAATTGAAGTGTCATCTTTTACAGAATAGTTTTTCTATCCCATCATGTGAGGAATTAATCTGTATATATTTGACAGTAACGAGAGAATTACAAAGAAGAAATTTAAAAAATAACAACAGTTGACACAAAATTCACCTTCTATAGCCACACTTTACAATATTACCATTTATAGTCGATGCATTCAATTTACATTCACTCTTCACTTTTACTCAATAGTATGTATTCATATAAAACATAAATACATTAATCACATTTTATATTTTATATTTTTTTATTGTCAAAAAATATGATTAATACAAGCCATGGATGACGATGAAAATATCATAACCACGCATTGTATTTGTATTTACCATCATTTTTTTATTTTATTCTTTTTTCCTTTTTTCTTTTTTTTTTACTTTTTGATTATTTTTTTCCTATTGTCGTTTTCTTTTTCTTTTTCTTTTTCGATTCTTTCTTTCATTTTTTGTATTTTTTAATTTTTTTTCGTGTTTTTTTCCTTTTTCTTCTTCTTTTCTTTTCTTTTATATATTTTTTTTTAATTATTTTTTTCATTTTTTTTCTTTTTTTCTATCTCTATCTTCTATTTACTTTCTTTATTTTTGTTCTTTTCGTTCTTTTTTCTTTTTTTGTATCTTTTTTTTGTTCTATCTTATATTTTTGTATTTTTGAAAAATATGGCTACTCGAGTACAGGTCATGAATAATAACAAAAATACCACAAATGTTTATTGTATTTGTATTCACATCATCATTTATATTTTTGTATTCGTTGATACAATTATATTTGTATTTGCATTTTATAGTTTGTGTTTGTTTGTTTATATATATATATTATAGTTCACATTTGTATTTATATTTTATAGTTCGCAATTGTATTTGTATGTTATAGTTCGCATTTCTATTTGTACTTTATAGTTCACACTTGTATTTGCATGTTATAGTTCGCATTTGTATTTGTATTTTATAGTTCGCACTTGTATTTGTATGTTGGTCGCATTTATATTTATATTCTATAGTTCACACTTGTATTTATGTTTGCTAGTTCGCACCATCATTTATATTTTATACAATTCACACTTGTATTTTAAAGAATTATTTTATATTTGTATTTTATAATTGACTGGACATTGTACTTATATTGTGTGATTTCATTTTATTTGTATTTGTGTATTATTTTTATCGATGCACTTGTATTTTTTAAAAAATATTTTTTATTTATATTTGTAAGTTGATCGCATATTATATTTTTATTTGTAATTTAATTTGTTTCATTTGTTTGTAGTTGATAAGATCATTTGTATTTTTAAACAATTGTAAAAGAATTTTTATTTTTCTTTCTACGAACACTTGTATTTATAAAATAATAAATTCTACAAATACAAATGTTACATTGCATCAAATGATAAATATTTATACAACTTGTACCATACGCATACAAAATGATACTTGCTTATATATAAATACAAATATGAAATATGAAATATAAATACTAACGATACATTTGCATTGAATGACACATTGTATAGTTATATATTTAATACTCAAATAAATAGGAAGGAGAAAAAATGTAAAGAAAAAGAAAGAAAAAATGAAAAAAAAAAGTGAAAAAAGAAAAAAGAAAGAGAAAGAAAAGAAAAAGAAAAAGAAAAAATGAAGAAAAAGACTGCAAAAGGAAAAAAAAGAATAATAAAAAATAGAGAAAGAGAAAAAATAAATGAAAGAGACTATGAATTGTAATTAGGGATAATTAATAGGTAAGATAGAGCTATAAATTGTGATTAATTGAAATTTACACTAAATAAGAATTAAAAATCTTTAAGGACACAAAAATAACTTTTTATGTTTATGTTTTTTTACTATTAAACTAACTACTTTTCATGAACACAGATACGAACAGTAATTACACTATTGACTTATAAAGCTAAATTAAATAACTTTGATATATGTATCAGGTTGGAGTAAATTTATTTTCAAACGAAAAAACACACAGCTAGTTGAAATTGTCAAAGTCATCAAATATGAAATATGTGTACCTGAGAAATATGAAGACAAGCAAAAGTTCGACTCCGAAGAAGATCAATCGGATTGGGATATTTGTATGAAAAGTTGCGCGGCACCTGCACCTAAATATTTGTCAAAGTATTCACTTGACAAATGGAACAAGTTAAGGTAGTGGAGAAATCATTATTCTTAAACATTATAATACATAAATATATCTTTAACTTGACTTTACCAAATATCTACGTACATTCTTTAAATTTGAATGTACATAAGTATGTACTTAAAGTTGAATAAATAAATATACGTGTTCTATGTGGTATCCTATATGGTAATTCAATTGAGACTTCACGTAGGACACTGTGTGAACTTTTATATAAATTTAAATGTTCATTTATACACTCATCACAATGAGGGTTCGTTTGGTTGAGTGTATTAAAAAAAATAATGCTTGTATTAGTTGTGTGTATTATTATTACCTTGTTTGATGTACTTTTTTTACCTATGTATAACTAACACAAACATTAGTTATACACTATATTGTGTATTAAAATGTGTATTATTAATACACACCACTTTCTATGCATTAACAATGCAAAGCAATTTAACACATGTATTAACTAAGTAAATGACATAATTACCCCTCAATTCTCTAGATATTTCCCGTCATTTTCCTCACTTCTCTCTGTATTGAGCCATTATTTTTTTTTATACATACTTATTGCTTATTTGGGTTATCAAATGAAAATCAATGGCGCGGCAGATAACCACACTTCACAGAACTTCCCAATTTCTTCGAGACTGTACGACGCTTCGTAGAATTTTTAATTTCTCCGATGCCTCGACCCGTAATGAATTTTTCAACCCGAAAATGAACTCATCATGGAAAAGTAATGGTAGCCTTCAACAACAATTGGATCTGGCTTCATTTACTTTCAAGAACAATGCCTCTAATTTGAACTGCAATCAAATGAATTTGAGATTTCTGCAATAATTATTGTTGCCGCTTACCTCCTTTCACTTGAAAGAGTGTGTGCAAAGTTTAAAAGGATATTTTTGTAAATAAATATTATTTTATAAAAAATTAATTTTTTATATATTTTTTAATACATCAATCAAGCAGTGTATTAGAAATGTTGACTGCATAACTAATACCAGCATAAATAATATATGCATTATTAAGGCAAACATTACTAATACACCATATTCGACATTATTCTTACATACTTTACCAAATGACCCCTAAGTGATATTTTGTAACACATATACAAAATCTTGACCAAAGTCACTGGATTTCTTACCGGACATGTAACTAGAATTCTAGCTCATGTCCCGTAATAGAGCTAAACAAGAAACTTGAAAAAAGAAAGGGGGAGATGCAGGAAAAACAAATACAGACTAAAGATTTTTGATGTGTGATTTTGTTCTACCAAGCTGAAGAATGAGAGATGTGAACTTAATTACCTGAATTCTTCAGAGTAAATTAAGTAGCTGATGGTGCAATCTTTCCAAAGCAGAACAAAACTAAGCTAGTGATCTTTGTTGTTTCAGCAAGAAAAAAGAACAAGTGAAGTGGGTAAGAGTATGTTATGTAAGAATCTCAAAATAGCAGAATTAGTAAGACCATTGAGGGAATACGTTCTATTAAGTGGCTTCACATGCAGTAAAGAAATGAGAATAAATTTACTTTTGGATACTTCCTCTATTTTATTTTATGCGGCAGTGTCCCTTTTTCTTTTTCCTTTTTTTTTAAACGGAAAACTGCAGTTGTTATTTTTTTGATGTGTTGAGGATAAACTCTATTTGAGTGTAATAATCCGTAATCCACATGGAAGAGGTAAATCACACTAGACAAGCCTCGCGTGAGGAGTTGTGCCGAAGCCACATGTAATTGAGGGACGTCAACCGACACCCTTTATCGATAAATTACATTATATAGCTCAGTAAAAACATAGATTTTTATGTATATATATTACATATTGATATTCTTTGTTTTTTTTTGTTGGAAATTTACGTTTTTTATATTCTTACATCCTTAGTGAAAATTTTGACTTCGCCACTAGCAAGGAGCTCAACCAAGAAAGCATGCACGGAGTTTCGAACCCCTCTTTTGGAAAATTACTTGCTTAACCTACTCAATCACCCTTATAGATTATGTGACAATGCTTGTGTTGTGACAATAACTCTAATAAGTTGTTATGTAACTAACTTTCAATAGTTAGTTACCAATGATTAAGTAACAAAAGTTAGTTAGAAAGTTAGTTATGTGACTAGGCCTTAGTTCTATATAAATACACAACTCTTGTACTCTTAAAAACACTTCTTAATGATCAATAATATTCAACAAGCTTCTCTCTTCTTTCCTCTTAATCTCTCTGTTCTTAATGAGATCTCTATCGTGGTGATTTAGTTCATGGTATCAGAGCCAACGAGCTTTGTATCAAAGCTTCATCTTCTTCTTCGATTATATATCCACCTCCATACTCCTGTTCTGGAAACTGTACTTCCGCTAAAACAGTTACAGAGATTGAATTGCTCAAGAAATTGTTCAAGCTTCAATGGCAACTAACAATCATTCAAGTTCCACCAATGCTGAAAATGGTACAGAATCCCAAGAAAGGAATCCAACACTAGTGATTGATCAAAACCATCCTCTCTTTCTATATCCCACTGATGTAAGTGGTACGTCTCTTGTATCTATTCAACTGTCTGGTACAGAGAATTATTTTCTTTGGAGTAGGTCAATGCGTATTGCTTTATTAGGAAGAAACAAACTTGGTTTTGTTGATGGCACATTAAAGAAAGAAAGCTTTCGGGAAGAGCTTTGGCCACAATGGGAGAGGGTAAATGCCATGGTGCTTTCTTGGTTAATGAACACCGTCTCTACTAACTACTTAGTGGGGTAGTGTATGCTTCTAGAGCTTGGGTTGTTTGGGAAGAATTAAAAGAAAAATTTGATAAGGTTAATGGCTCAAGAACTTTTAATCTTCACCAAGAAATTGCTACACTTAATCAGGGTACTTCTTCTGTGTCTGTGTATTTTACCAAGTTGAAGAATCTTTGGAATGAATTTGAATCCTTGGTACCTTCTCCTGGTTGTGATTGTGCACGATCAAGAGATTTTGTGGCCTACGTGCAAAGACAAAAATTGTACCAGTTTTTAATGGGGCTGAATGACTCTTACTTACAAGCTAGAAGTCAAATATTACTAACGACTCCACTGCCTACTGTGAATCAAGCCTACGCTATGATTGTGAATGATGAAGGGCAAAAGGTTGTGATCTCTTCCTCTTCTACTGGTCTTCTTGGTGCAGAACCACCCACTAGTTATGACCCTACTGCTCTTTATTCTAAAACTGGTGCTCAAGGTTATTAGAAGTTCAAGAAAAACTGCTCTACTCAATGTGATTACTGAAAGATAAAAGGTCATCTCAAGGAACATTGCTATAAGCTAGTTGGATATCCTCCAAGTTTCAAGAAAAGGAAGGGTGATTCAACTGGTAATTCTGGTGATGCTTATAGCGTCCAACTTGATGGTCATACTGGACAAGGGTCAGGAACAACAATACAGAACGTTTCTTATGATTCAAGTCTGCTAACCTCATCTCTGCACTCAGTTAGTGATAATCAGGTTGTAGCAAATTTGCCTTGTCTATATCAGAAAGTAATGAATGGTGCAAGTCAACCAGGGACTTGTGTGTTTACAAAAGATCAGTAAGATCAAATCCTGCAGATGATCAACGAGTCCAACAACTCATTTCGAGTAAATATGGTGGATAAATTTGCTACAGGTAGAAATGAGGGTACAGGTATACACTTCGATAATAGTAACCACAATGGTTTTTTGGTGTCAAGTAATAGTTCAAATTGGATTATTGACACTGGTGCTACTAATCACATGGTGTATGACATTAATATGTTAAACGAAGATACCATAATAGAAAGTACCATTCCTAAAAAGGTTTATCTTCCAAATGGTGATACTTCACTTGTTACACACACTAGTCACAGTTTAATTTCTACAAGAAGCACACTAAAAGATGTGTTTCACTTACCACAATTCAAATACAATTTATTATTTGTTTCCAAGGTCACCAAAGAACTACACTGTGGTGTCTATTCCTATCCTGACTTTTGCATTTTTCAGGATCTCTCAAATGGAAAGGTGAAGGAGATTGGTAGATTAGAAGATGTCTTATACATTCTTAATCAGCGTTTACATAGTAAAGATTGTGCAGCTGAGAATGTTACAGTAAAACAGTCACAAAACAAAGCTGCTACTACACAAGAATTATCCTGTTTCAGCTCACTAGACATTAGTCTTTGGCACAAAAGATTTGGGCATGTGTCCACTTCAATTTTGATAAAGCTGTTGTCTCTAAAACCTGATACTATTTCTGAAGTCATAAACTCATGCTCTATTTGTCCTAGTGCTAAGCAAACTAGGCTTCCTTGCCCAACAAGTAGTATAAAGAGTAGTGCTTCTTTTGATCCTGTTCATATGGATATGTGGGGACCATATAAAACTCCTACCATTGATGGAACTAGACACTTTCTTACAATTATTGATGACTATACAAGAATGACTTGGGTTTATCTTTTAAAGCTTAAATCTGATGCTTGTGTTACCATTCAATATTTTCTCAGATTTGTTAAAACTCAGTTCAATAAAAATGTTAAAATTTGCAGAACAGACAATGGTTCTGAATTTGTGAATGAAGTGTGTACTAATTTGTTTAAAACCTTGGGCATAATTTATCAAAGGTCTTGTTCTTACTCTCCTCGGCAAAATGGTGTTGCTGAGAGAAAGCATAGGCACATTTTAAAAGTTACAAGATCATTAAGATTTCAAGGGCATATACCTCTAAGATTTTGGGGCTATTGTGTTCTTGCTGTTGTATACATTATTAATAGGCTTCCTTTATCTATTGTTGGAACCTCTCCCTATGAGAAACTGTATAATAGACAACCTTCTCTAAGCCAAATAAATGTCCTTGGATGTCTATGATATGCTAAGATCGTGCAACAAACTGACAAGTTATTATCTAGAACTAGACCTATTGTCTTTTTAGGTTACTCTGAAGTTCAAAAAGGCTATATTTTGTATCATCTTACCACCAAGTCCTTCTTTGTTAATAGAGATATAGTTTTCCAAGAATCTGAATTTCTTTTTAAGAGTCATCGTGATAAAACTACATTACTCTTTCATGAGTTAGATGCTAGTTGTCAGCATTTACTTACTACTACTCGTATACTTATGAGTTTATGCAGAACAATAATGATACTAGAACATATGATCAAGTTCCAAATCATGAGGAACAACTCCAGCCAGCTCACAATCATGATTTTCATGATATGCCTCAAGCTCAAGCACTTCAACCTTCTCATCAGACCACTCTTTCTACTAGAAAGTCTGCAAGGACCAGACAACCCCCACAATGGATGAAAGACTTCACTTCATTGAGTCTACATAATCCACCATATGCCATTTCAAACTATATCTCTTATGATAAACTCTCTTCTAAGTATCAATCATACTTATTAGCTTTTTCTTCTGTTACTGAACCTAGGAACTACACTGAAGCTAAAGAAGATCCCAGATGGATTGAACCTATGAAGGCAAAAATACAAGCACTTCAAGATAATCACACTTGGGATATTGTCACTTTGCCATCTGACAAAAAGGCAATAGGCTGCAGATGGGTTTATAGAGTCAAGTACAAAGCTTCAGCAGAAATAGAAAGGTTCAAGGCTACGTTAGTTGCAAAGGGATATAACCAACAAGAAAGTATTGATTATCAGAAAACCTTTTCTCCTGTGGTTAAGATAATAACAGTCAGGACAATACTTGCAATTTCTACTTCAAAGCACTGGCACATCCATCAAATTGATGTGTACAATGCTTTTCTACAAGGTAATCTCTTTGATGAGATATATATGCATCTTCCTGAAGGTTTTGTGAGCCAGGGGGAAAGTAGCATAACTAAACCAGTTTCTAGACCAGTTTGCCGACTCACAAAATCCTTATATGGCTTAAAGCAAGCACCAAGACAGTGGAATGCTAAACTAAAAGAGGCTTTATTGAATCTGAGGTTCAAACAAAGTCAATATGATCATGCTTTATTTACCAAAGCAACAGGGGTTGGAAATGTGATAATCCTGATATATGTAGATGATATGCTTGTGACTAGAGACAGCTTATAGCTCATTGAGAAAGCAAAACTGTCTCTTCAACAGGTGTTCAAGATGAAAGATTTGGGAGAGTTAAAGTACTTTCTAGGAATAGAGTTTGCCAGATCAGATCAAGGTATATTAATGCATCAAAGGAAATATACTCTTGAGCTAATCTATGAACTTGGACTTGGAGCTGCAAAACCAGTTATTACTCCTATAGATACAAATGTGAAACTCACTACTAGAGCATATGATGAGTATCTAAATAAGAATCCTACTGAAGATCCAGTGTTATCAGACAAAGGTGCATATCAGAGACTTATTGGTAAGCTTCTTTATCTAACAGGTGTTGACACCCAATTTTGACCTCCTGATATCACTTTTAGGCTGATATTTATCAAAATTATTTAACCTTAATTATTAATATTTTTTACATATTATTTCCATTTTTAATACATACTAACGTGTCTCATTTGTAACTTAGGAAAATGCATAAATTGTTTTATTATCTTTTTATATATAATTTTTAAATCAAATACGATATTTTATGTAATTTCATTAATTAAATTATTTTTCACGTAATTGTGCACTCACAGTGTTACAAATACATTGTCTGATTTTCCATTATTTAATGTTGTTTATTGATATTATTATTTTTATTTATTATTATTTATTAACATTGATATCGTATGTATTATGGAAGGGCCGATTTGGCTCAGCGGTAATCTTGTTTACCGTGGTGTGCCAGGTTCAGGGTTCGAATCAGCCCTTCAACGAAGCTGGGGTGAGGCTGCCTAGATTATCCCTTTCCCGACACCCACGGAGTGGGTATGAACCGGGTCGACCCCTTTTTTTTATATCGTATGTATTATTATTCCTACTAAATTTAAATAACAACCTAAGTTAAGCTTGTTTGGCTTAGTTTGTTTAATCTTGTAGTCCAAATCTTATCCAAATCGTTACAATTCTAACTTAATTCACTTGACCCATTAATATTTTTAGCCAAGATCATTTCAATTCTAGCCACATTTATATATGCATATCCCAATTTTGGCCTAATTAAATCAATTTATTACAATTGAGACAATTGTAATTTCCATCAGATCTCAGCCGTTGATCTAATTGATCCCAACGGCTGAGATCACTCAAACTCATTCTTTCCTTTTAAATCATACCAAAAATCCTAAACTCCCAATTTCTCCAAAATGTCGCCTTCCTCAAGCTCCCTCTCTCTCCCCAATGCGCTCTCTCTCTCAGACCAAGGGTGGCGGCGCCGCTACTATGACGTCGTCCCCCTCACCTACAACTATCGCTCCGTCAGTGCGAAGGCAGCAACAACCAAACGACCCCATCGCTGCCGTCGTCCCTCCTCCTTCTCCGACGAACCAGCCTACCCCGCCACGCGAAACTATTGCCTAGACCTCCCACCGTTCTTCCTCCCTCCGTCTCCATCTCCGATAAGACCATGAACCAGCGCCGCCTTCCTCCTCCACCCCATGCCATCAAACCCTCTCCGGTGACCAACCAAATAACTTTGTCGCTGCCACCAGCGTCCCAACCATCAACCTTAAGTACCGCAATAGCCACATCGTCAGTTCTCCTCCTCTACTTGCCTCCCTCCGACCAGCCTCCACCACAGCACCAGCGCGCTTCCTCCGCGCCATCATCCTGAATTCGACTCCAGAACCGTCAACCTCCCCTCTCCATCGTCACCGATCTTTCTTTGAAAATGAAAGGTTCTCAAGAACCCGTCCACAGGTTTGATTATTTGTTTTTGTTGAATTTCTCCTACTCCTTTCCCCTTTTCTTTTTTCTTGACAAAAATCAATGAAGGTCGACTAATAGTTTTCATTTAAACTATCATCATGTGCATGCTTAGTTGTCCTTAAAAAGTTGCTATGATGTTTTGATAGCTGTGACAGATTTTTGGTTACACATTGGAATTTAATTTGATTAGCCTTATGTGATTAATAGATGAATTTTTCTGTGGCTTGGCTTTCCTTTCTCTCGGTAGTTTGGGCATAACTTTAATTCTGTGATTGATTATCGAAATTGTGACAGGTTTGACGTCTTATCTTTATGGTAAAGGGATGTTCGATCGCACATTAATTTGGGGGATTGATTTTACGTATAATTAGATGTCTGGTTTTATTTTGGTATAGAATGTCTGATTGCGTAGATTTCGTATAATTTGATTATTTTCCATGAATTTAAATTGGTAAGCATGTCTCTTGTGCATAGCATATGTATTATTCTTTTTTTTTCATAATTATTTATGGTAAATTTAATGTTGATTGAATGAATCTCTCTTGATCGATAAGGCTGTTATATATGGTAAATGCTTATTTATATGACTTTTTATTTATGTTATACATCTTTTACTTATTTATATAAGGTAACTATTATTTCCAATTGATTTTAGTCTGGTCGATTAAGGCTGTTGAAGGATTCCCTTAACCTTTGCTTTCTTTTTATCATGTGATCGAATTTTGCATAATTAATTTTATTATCTTTTTTTAAGGAAAAGACATTCTTGATTGATCCATCAAAATATTTTCTTTCCTTTTACTTTCCTGGCTCCCTCCACTATATAAACAGACCCCTCTCTTCTCATTAAGGACGGCTCTCAAGTTTCACACTTGCAATTACAATTACTACTACACTCTTACCAAAAATCATTGTTTTTTCTCAAGTGCTTTTGGTTCCCTTTCGAGGCTGCTGAAAACATCTTCCATATTGTGCTATTACGTGTGCTTGGCTTTCATTACTTTTTTTATTCTCTCCTTATTTTTATTCATTGGTGAGTTCTCGAACAACGCAATTACTTTATTCTCTGTGTGTGTTGATAGAATAATATTGTGAAGGCCTTTAGAAAGCATGACTGTAGGAATATCTCGGCCTTTGTTCTTGTTCTGAAATGCCTTGCAGGTCTAAATACACTTACAAGTTCCGAAGAGTTGCTGGAAATTTAATTAACAATGTACTCTTGATAGTTATTTATTGTTCTTCTTGATTTTTGTATTTTGGTTTGTAATATTATTGTAAAGACACTACTATTAATGATGTAATAATAATTGGGGGAACTTCTTTGGGGTGTGGGGATTACGTTCTCTATGAACGGAGTAGTAGGCACAATTTAGGTTTTTACGTGTCTTATATGCTATATGAAACACTTAGGCAAAACACGATTTAATTTACTTACTTGGCCGCCTAGAAATCCTGCTTTAGGAATTTTAATTAATTTTGACATATTAAATTAAGCTTTGGCAACATAGAAATCGGTGAATACTGTTTACTATGTATTTTTAGCATCAAAGTCATTTTTCATCACATTCTAGACATATTCTCACATATTAACATGTTAAAGAAGATGTTAATACATCCTAGCATATTTGACATCAAACATATTACTATATTATTAGACGTCAAGCACAATAGTACATTATTCGACACTGAGCATGACAACATATTAATATATTTGGTAGCTTGTAAAATACTAGGCATGTTTATATGTTTAATTAATTTTATAGCATGTCTAATTCATATTTCAGCATGTCTAATAAATCTTTTAGCATGTCTAGTTAATTTTTTCACAGGTTTAATACAATTTTCAGCAGGTTTAATACATTTTTCAGCATGTTTAATACAATTTTCAGCATGTTTAGTACAATTTTCAGCATGTTTAATTAATTTTACAGCATGTCTAATTAATTCTTAAACATTATTAGTCAATGTTCAACATGTTTAATTAATTTTACAGCATGTCTAATTAATTGTTTCCCATGATTAATCAATGTTCAGCATGTCTAATTAACTTTTCAGCATGTCTAATTAATTTTTTTCAGCATGATTAATCAATTTTTAGCATGTTTAACTAAATGGTTAGCATGTTTGATTAATTTTTGGGCATGTTCAACATAACCTTCAACATGTTCGATAACGTTTAAATATAATATCAGAATGTTAGCTTTTAGCCATCTTTAGTATGTTGGTAAACGTTAAGCATGTCACTATGAAATTCCTGCAATAATACAATTTCTGTCACATATTAAAACACATATTTTGTGCACATTTTGATATGCCTAAACACTAAATTAAGTATATTATGTCATTGTTAACATGTTAACGTCTTTAAATATTCTTGTTGATTTCTTATGTTCTCATTTATATTTTACAACACTTAATTCACAAGCACATTTTTGTTTGACACATTTACCACACTTTTGACACCTTTTATGAACACACATAAGGTTGTTGCATACACGAATCACAGTCTTTTATCATGAATCGTTGATCATTTCGACATTATGCCTATAGGTTAATGATAATATAATTTGCTTATCATTGCGTGTCATCACACTAATTAACATTAACTAATCAAAAGACTTACTTGGGATTATTACGTGCTACCTGTTGTCCAATATGTTCGCGCTTCGAGTCCTAGGCAACATAGCTTTCTTTTAGTCTAGAACACAAATCCATAATAGCAAAGTCCAATGCCTCTTGGACGATAGTCGGGACGTTAACTATTACTAAAAACGTTAGTTTTGTCCTTGTCATAGAACGCCCTTAGACTTGACATCCAGCCTAGGTGGGGTGGGACGGGTAGACTTTTTCGGATATGATGATCCCAATAAATATTAACGCCGTGGCTAATGACATTATTACTTGTCTAAGTGTTCGGCCTTTGGGTCAGATGATGATTAACAAGTTGGGTTTCTTATCCGAATAAAACCAAAACATCTCTTTGTTTGACTCGGACGATTTCTTTGTCTTTTTTTTGTTTTACATGTTTATTTGGGGTAGCTCGTTTATTATAAAGCAGTCCCCTTTTTATTATAAATTAAGTCGTTTCTTTCTCCTCGCTTATCTTATTTCTGTTTTTTATTTATTTATTTTATCACCTAGATAATCGACAATTAGCATTAACAAATAACTGTAGACACCTAATTTCGTCCCTTCCCGATATTATTTTTACCTATTGTTTATCTTATCCTACCGTGTACCCTCACCCGTGTGATAATCCCTCCACAAAATGACAAAAATAACAACCCCCTAACTAATTTTGTTTTATCCTAATATTCTAACAACCCACCCAATTAAAAAACAACACCTACCTACCCTATCCTAACAAACTCTACCCCACCTACCCTACCCCAATACCCACCCACGTGACCCTCATAATTAAAAAACACACACATACTCTCACAATCACAATAGGGGGGCACTATCAGTAACCAAAAAAAAAAGAACATTCCAATTTTTCTTTTCTTCTTCACAGATACACCCACACAAAATTGCTCTTTCATTTTTTTTCTCGAAACACACAGCTACACAGTGAGAGACGAAACCAAGCGAGACAGGAGAGCTTTATAAATACAAGAATAGCGTAGAGATTGGAGAGATTGGAGAAACAACAAGAAAATGAGAGAGAGATCGGAGAAACAGAGAGCTGCGAGGAAGGACAGAGAGCTGCGAGAGAGTACCAAGATCTGCGAGAGAGTGACAGAGAGCTGAGAGAGAGTGACAAAGAGCTGAGAGAGAGTGACGGAAAGTTGCGAGAGAGGGAGAGCTGGTCAGAAAAGAATGAAAACTGACGCGAAAGAGAGAAAACGGGGGTGGTTTGGGTAGATTTTTGGCGATATTGCGGCAGAGCCATCATCGGAGATCAACCGGAAAAACATCCCCGAGCTTTGCCTCTTACAGCTTGATTGTTGGTCGCCGAAATCTGACTTTTTCTGTTTGTTTTTTCCTACTGTCTGTTCGCCGGAGCTCGGATTGTACGTTTTTTTTTGTTTTCTGTCATTGAGGTTGTGGTTTCATCTATTTTGGTGTTTCGCCGGCGATGTCAGTCCTCGGAGTTTTCGTGTTGAAATCGTGTCAATATTTGTGATTTGGATTCCGTATTATGAGTTTTTCTTCACTGGTTTTGGAGCTGTCCGGTTATTATTTTTAATACCGAGTTTGGTGTGATCGTTGTTGAGGTTCTGCTCGGGATATTCGGATGCGGTCTTCATTTTTTTTCACTCAATTAATATTTGAATTTGAAAGTTGCGAATCGAGGTCCAATTCTATTCTCTTCTTTTATTTCATGTTTATTATATTTGATGTGTTGGAGTGAATATTGTGTTTGGTTGATGATTGTGACGTGGTGATATGTTTCGATATTGTGTTTGAGAAATTGCGATTACTATGGTTGATATTGATTGATTGATTTACGTGAATGAAGGAATCGAAAGAGTTGAATTCATGTGGGAATAAGTGGGCGAGAATTGAAAACTTGATATAATTAGTGAACTTTGATTAGTTTGATTCATTAGTTGTTTGACTTGAAATAAACGTTAATTGAATTTGGTAGTATCAAGATACGCTGATTGAAATAGGCAAGACGTAGGTCGGGTAGGTAAATCTAGAGATTGTGGGTTGATTGAATGTTTGAAATTTGATTGAATGGTTTGATTTTAGCACATTTGAATCAATTGTATAATTTGGCCGGGGAATGCCCCGAAGTATCTGTATATATTTATTCACCGGGGAATGCCCCGAGGTATCATGTACCCGGAGGATGTTCGTGATGAAGGCCCGAGGTGTCGGGTAGAGCATTAGTTCAGGATTAGCGTAGGTTTACTTTCAGTCCCTATTTATTTTGGGTTATAATAATTGGACTGGACTTTACATTTCGGGGTGTTTTGTTTTGTTTGATTACTTTGCGTGCTTCTTGTGTAGTTCATATATTTCTTAGTGCCAAATAGTCGATACACTCTACCAAGCGACCGTGGTTGCACCACGGGATCGAGGGGTGCCTAACACCTTCCCCTCGGTCAACAGAATTCCTTAGCCGGAATCTCTGTTCGCAAACCAGTTTAAAGAGTCAAATGGTTTTGGAAAGGATTTTCTAATGGTGACTTGGCACACCGGATTATGCCAAGTGGCGACTCTGAGTAAAAAATGTAAATAATACTTTTCCAAAACAAATTTTTCATTTCTTGTCACTTAAATAATAAAACCCTTTCGAACATAAAAATATGAATCTTTTGGAGTACGTAAAAAAGGGGTGTGACAGCTCTGGCTACTCTGCTGGGGAACTATTTCAGAATTCGAGCTTATTTTTGAGTCGTATCGGCTTTGTTTGGCATTACGAGTGTATAAGCATTGTTTATGATTATTGTTTGTGTTATTGTTTTCACTTTTGTGCGTTTTTGTGCTCTTTGTTTATAGTATTTATCATATGTGTCACCGCTTTATATCTGTCATCATGAGTCCGCCCCCTGACCTTTTTTCTGCAATAAGTCCGTAGTACACGTGTTGTACACAACCTCTAGTTGAGTCACCCTTATGTTAGGGGGAGAGCCGTCGGTGTTACGGAGTAGGTGGAAAACAAAGCAACCACTATCGACCATACGATCCCCCGAACAGCCTTGTTAGTGAGCCACAACGTATGTCAGCCTTTAGGTCATGCTTATGTGCATCATGCGGAGACCTAGCGGGACCCACATGGCCTTTTGTAGGAGACTCACCTCTAAAGGATCCCTACGTGCTAACTGTTGCATATTTGAGGGTAACGTGGTCATTTGACGGACTGATTTTAAAAAAATAGAAAAAGTGAGTCGAAAAGAATGAATCAAAAGGAATGTCATAGTTTATTTTAGAATTCTTTATGGCTTTTGTTCTTCACGATCCAAAAACTCAAAAAAAGACTTCTTTACGTTTTGCATTTGTCTTCTTAAAATACCGTAAGCTCAAAAAAAAAATGATGAAAAAAAGGGGGGGTTTGTTTGCCTTTTCTACTTATTTGTCAAAAATAAAATACCAAAAAGATTTTTTTTCTCATAATTGGTGGTGTCAGTCTTAGTTGAAATGTCTAGTTGAAAATCCAAAAAGTTTTCATTCGTTTGTTTTTGGTTGTCTCTTAAGTTAGGGTCAATTTATTAATTAATCGTTATTTGTCCAATCTGGATGAACTACGCATACCTGATTCCCTTCCCTCGGGTTGGGATACGTAGGCAACCCTCGGTAGGTCCGGTAATTCTTTGTGTTGGCCTTTGTCTTATTATTAGCCTAGGTCTCTCGCCCCGTAATCTAGAGTTGTTTGCCAAGTAGACTGATTTAGCTCAGTACTTCTGTTCGGCAAATTGGAGTCAGGAATGTGTTCTGTCCCATCGACATGTGCTTGCGTCAAAAATCCCAAGGGTTGAGAATCTTCTACTCCTGTCGAATTTTTGAGATAACGTCTTGTGTGTTATTACATGATGGATTTGTCCACCAGGTCTAGAGTTCTGATGGTTGTCAAGGTGCCCAAAAAGTTAATCAAGTGGTGGCAAATGTTTAACTATGTTTATCAGCGGAAACTGGTTAAAATATTAGGTGATCTTACGGAACTTTTGCATGTTACCCCTCGTCCAGATTTAATAGAGGCTTTGCTGACCTTTTGGGATCCAAGTAGTTTAGTGTTCAGGTTTGGGGAATGTGAAATGACTCCTACTTTGGCAGAAATATCCGGTTTGTTGCATTTGCCCTATATCGAGAAGGATATGATCCGAGCACGAAATCTTACTGGCGTGAGATTTTTGCAGTCTTGTGGGTTTAAAAGTAAGGGTGTACGATTGGGTTGTTTAAGTGATTCGTGGGTTTCCTTAGACTTTTTGTTCGCTAGATTCGAGCCCTCGGAAGGTTTTAATTGTTTTTGGGATGAATTTCATATGACTAAGGAGAAGTGGGAGAGAAAGTGTCTTGAAGTCTTCACCCTCGCTTTGTTAGGTATTATAGTGTTTTCACTAGAAGAAAGACGTATCAATACCCGTTTGCAATCTGTGGTGATGGCTCTATTTCATAAGGGTCAAAACGACAAGGGCATTAATCAAAAGGACAGGTTCACTCTCGTACCCATGATCTTAACAGAAATATATAAGGCTTTAACCGAAGTGAAAGGGGGAATGAGATTTTTTTAGGGCAGTAACCTGATATTGCAGTTATGGATGATGGAGCATTTGCATGCACCTTCTTTAGTTAGACCAGACGTGGTAGATCGTTTTATCCCCAATCAAGTGAAAGCCATGGACCTCAGGTTGCGTTTGGATAAATTCTCGCTACCCGTGGGAGTCGACGCTTGGATTGAATTTCTTGAGTCAAGAACCGGGGATAATGTTTCGTGGACTTGTCTGTGGCTTCGACCAAAGATAATCTTGTTTGGTTGTCAAATGCAGCTCCTTCTAGTTATGTTAGGGCTTAATTGCACTAGACCATACAGTCCTTCTAGGGTAATGCGCCAGTTGGGTAGGCCACAAGACGTGCCACCAGTAGTGGATCTTCTAAAGGATGTAGAGTACTTCAAGGACCAAGCCTTGGGTGAAAGCAAATACGAGCAGTTTTGGAAGCATGCAACAAAGCTAAGTGTGGACACGCTCAAAGAAAGTTTGGATAATCCGGGGTACACATAGGGATATGGAGTCTGGTTTTAATCTATCCCTCGGGGTATCAGTCAACCATTACCAGCGCAGCTTAGAGGGAGAATACAGGAAGAATACATAGTTGACGACCATCAGGATGAAAGTGCGGGGTCCAAAGTGGAGACACAGAGAGTTCAGTTAGTAGATTTGTTCAAGACGGTAGAAAGGTGTCAGAATAATCTTTCCAAGTGCACTCCTCATGAGGCAGGAATACGGGCCCGAAGCTTCTTCCCTAATATCAGGGTGTCTTTACAGGATATGCTATAAAGTTTGAATTGGAGAAAGAGAACTTCACAGGCAGGTCCATCTCAGCCAGGGTCATCACGCAGAGCACCAGTCTGAAAGAGCTTCTTATCTTTATTCAGTTTGAGCCTTTTATGTTTCTGTCATTGTAGGGTGGTGTCTGCTTTAAGTCGAAGTCAAGTTGTTTTTGGTATTAGAGTCTTTATTAGTAATTTCACCTACGTCGTCTTAAGGGTCTATAATTTGGTTTAGTATTTCTTGTTTAGTTTTAAAGTGGTCCCAAACTTTTTGTACATTTTTGTTGTTTTCTTTCTTCAAAATATTCTGACGATACGTCTTTCCTTTGTTTGTTTATTTTCGTTTTCGCAAAAAAAAAAAAAAAAAAAAAATTAAGTGAGTGTTGTTTATGCACATGCTGCCCGAACTACGCAAGATCTGATTCATGTACAACATGATACGTAGGCAACCTGCTTTTGGGTTCGATCTAATCATTTTGTTCGTTGTTTTTCATTATTTTCCTCTTTTAAGGAAAAACAAAAGCCATAAAGAATGATAAAATAAAGGTAGATGACGAGAGAAAGGAAAAGAACAGAGATTGATACGAAAAAAAAAAGAGGAAAAAAATGATAATAATAATAATAGGTGTAGATAAAAATAAGTGTAGATAAAAATCGGGATGATGTTAAAATGACCTCGCTACCCTCAAAAGCTGGTAGGAATGAACATGAATTTAGGAAAATTTTACCAATGTGATTCCCATGTTTGTTGTGTGCCTCAATCCTAACAGATGTCGTCTTTGATGAGCATATTCTTTCAGATAACAGTGGTAGGTTTGCAGCACTCTGGCTAGTCACCCATACTTCACTAGATCCAAAGCAAAGCTCTCCATGGCTAGCAGGGAGATTAAAAATTCGCTCATTGACCCGGATCAGGATCACAGGGAAGAAAGTTCAGAACACAATGATGAGGTAGTAAGACTCAGGAAACAATTGATAGATTTGCACCGGGCATGGGCCAGCGGAATACCTCCTCCTCCGCTCCCTGAAGGTCTTGGGAATATCTCTAACTGCCCACCGCTCTCTCAGGCGCAATTCTCTGCTCCTACTGAGTCACCTGAGTACGCGCCAGGATTCACTCCGCGACATTATTATCCTGGAAGTTCTGGTGTGCCCTTGGCAGCTCCCCAATCAAGACCCGCTGCTCAGCCAGCGCCACCGACCACACCGGTATTCGTGGCTCCGCCGCCACAAGAAACTCCCATATATGTTGTTCGTCCCGCAATAAGGCTTCCTAGATCTGCCAGTGAGCCAGTACTGAAGGTTCCAGATAATCAGTATTATGCCCCGGAGCCTACTTTGCAAAAGGAACAAACCGTTTGGGTACACTCAGTCGCCTGCATTTCCATTTGATATGGAGAAACCTTTCGCAACAAAAGAAAAGGATGTCATAGCCCGGAAATTGAAAAGTTTAGAACAGGCTATGAGGAATTTGCAAGGAATCGGAGATTATAGGAGTGTTTCTTATAAAGATCTTTGCATGTTCTCAGACATCAACCTTCCCCTCGGTTTTAAGATGCCAAAGTTCGAGAAGTATGCAGGACACGATAATCCCGAGGCATACTTGAGGCGTTAGTGCAACCAGTTGAGGGCTACAGGAGGAAGAGAGGAGCTGCTCCTGGCCTTCTTCGGCGAGAGTCTTTCTGATCTGGACTTAGAATGGTTTATCGATCGAGATATCGATAAATGGAACAACTGGGATGATTTAGCTTCTGAATTTGTTCAATATTTTCAGTATAACATCGACCTGATTCCGGACGAAAAATCCTTGGTCAACATGAAGAAAAAGAGCACTGAAGGTTTTAGGGAATACGTGATAAGATGGCGTGAACAGGCCACCAGGGTAAAGCCTTCAATGAAAGAAAGTAAGTTGGTAGAAGTTTTCATTCAGGTACAAGATGAGACCTATTTTTAACATTTACTCCCAGCAATGGGAAAGTCTTTTATTGAAGTCCTCAAAATGGGGGAGATGACAGAGGACGGAATCAAGACCGGACGATTAGTGAGTTTTGTCGCATTAAAATCCACCACACAAGCGATTCAAGGTGGATCTGGCGCATTCGGAGGTAAAAAGAAGAAAGAGGACATGGCGACTATCGTAGCCGGAACCCATTCCTATCCTAAAAGACCACCTCGCCCCTATCCCCAATCCCAAGCCCAAGTCTACACCCAAGCTTCATATATTCCTCCCCACTATTACTACCCTCCACAAAACCCTTTATATTCCATTCCACCACCCCCTTACCCAGTATATAGCGTGCAACCATATGCCCAAACCCCTTCTTACCCGCAGTGGCGCGCGCAAGCTCCACAAAATCGCCCGTTCGCTCCACCAAATTACCAAAACCCCTTCAGACCCAGTTTTCAACCTAGGCCCAAGTATAAGAAAGAGAAGGCGGACAAAAATCAATTCACACCTCTTGGGGAGTCATATGCTAGCTTGTTTGATAGGTTGAGAAAGTTGAAGGTTTTAAGCCCAATTCAAGGAAGGTTTTTCAATCCACCGCCGAGGAATCTCGATTATTCGTTAAGGTGTGCGTACTGTTCTGACATGCCAGGCCATGATATCGAAAAATGCTGGCATTTAAAGAGGGTTATCCAAGATTTAATTGACACAAATCAGATGCTGGTCCCGGCCCCGGATGGTCCAAACATTAACCAGAATTCGCTGCCAACCCATGTTGAAGCCAATATGTTAGAATCGATATATGATGGGAAAGAGTCTTTGAGGGGTTATAAGCCTATTGTCAAGATACAAACCATTGAGGAGAAATCGGTGAACGTAGCGGAGTCTTTGAAAGCAATGTCTTTGAACCGGGAAGGAATGAGAGAAGATAAAGCCCAAGAACACACAAAGAAACCCCTGATCATAGTACAAGGCGCCAGAAGGTATGTTGATTTGAGTCAGGATAAACCTAAGTTGACAGTGGTGGGAGCTCTGAGTCAGCCCATCTTGACGGTGAAAGGAGCACTGGCAGCGCCTATTGTCCCTAAACCGGTTACCCAACCTCCGATAGTTGATACAAAAAAGGTTCCCTGGAATTATGGGCGGACTGTGATGACCTATCACGGGAAAGAAGTAGTGGAAGATTTAGATGAGGTAGGGGGTGTGACTAGGTCAGGAAGATGCTTCGTGCCTGAAGGCTTAAGAATGTCCAAGCCAATGGTGAGTGGACCGTCATCCATCAAAAAGCCTATCACCGAAGAAGAAGCTGAAGAATTTTTGAAAAAGATGAAATTGTCAGAGTATTCAATAATAGACCAGTTGAAGAAAACCCCTGCTCAAATTTCCCTCTTATCTTTATTTTTGCACTCCAAGGAGCATCGCGATGTTTTACTGAAGGTATTAAATGAAGCATATGTTCCTAGGGAGGTTACAATCAACCAGCTTGAGAAAATGGTCGGAAAAATCTTTGAGGTCAATCGGATTAGCTTTTCTGACGATGAATTGCCTGTTGAAGGTATAGGGCATAACCGGGGCCTTTACATTACAGTGAAGTATGAAGATTTATATGTCACTCATGTTATGATTGATGGAGGTTCAGGTGCAAACATTTGCCCTATTTCTACTTTGCAAAAGCTGAATATTGGTGCAGAGAGGATCAAGCCCAACAATGTATGTGTCAGGGCTTTCGATGGTGCAAAATCAAATTCCATTGGCGAAATAGAACTAATGTTAACCATAGGGCATGTTGAATTCTCTATAGAGTTTCAAGTACTGAATATAGACTCCTCTTACAATCTGTTGTTGGGAAGGCCATGGATCCATAAGGCCAAGGCGGTTGCATCTACACTGCACCAAATGATTAAGTTTGAGCATGAAAGGCAAGAAGTGGTTATTCACGGTGAAGGAGATTTGTCCGCCTACGAAGATTCTCCCTTGTCTCTTATTGAAGCAAATAACGTAGAAGAGACATTTGTCTATCAAATTTTTAATACAGTGCCAGTGAATCGTATTTTTGAATGGAAGGTTATACCGGGACCACAATTGTCTTCCGCTTCTATCATGATGATGAGTGAACTTTGGAAATACGAATCTGAGCCAGGAAAGGGTTTGGGAGCGTCTCTGCACGGTATAGTTTGTCCCATATGTCCAAGTGAGAACGTGGGCACGTTTGGTCTGGGATTTGAGCCTACGGTTGAAGATCTAAAGAAAGCCAAGGGAAGGAAAAAGGAAACATGGTCACTCCCTCGCCCAATGCCACTACTCAGTGAATCATTTATTAAGAGCGGTGTCACAAAGCATGTGGAATTTGAAGTTGAATTGGTTGATGACTTCCAGAACCTTTTTATTGAAGTTGATATGGTCGAAGAAGGAGAAGGTACCAGTATGGAAGACGTACAACTCATAGGTCCAGCTGTTCGGCTCAATAATTGAGAAGTCACTCATCTCCCCGTCAGGAGGGAGTTTTGGTAGTTTATTTTGTTTTTCTTTCTGTTTATCCGAGCTATTTCAGGGTTGTAATTTGGATTTTAGTTTGTTTATGTTATGTTGGCATCTATGTTTAAACCCTCCTATCTTTTTATTTAATGAAATGCAATGTCTCTTTTGTTTTGTGTCTAATGTATTTTGTTTTTCTTTTCTTACACAGTTCTCTTTATGCCGATTCTAATGACTTGACATGCATGCGGAATTTTCAGCCTGCCTTAAAAGCCAAACTAATCAAGATGTAATGAAGCAGGATGGGTAATATGATGAAGAAGAAGCACTAGAAGAAATAAGCAAAGTGTTGGAACAGTTTGAAGACAAACCGAATCCTAATTTGAATGAGACTGAGCCAATAAATCTAGGGGATCAAGAAGATGTTAGGGAAACTAAAGTCAGTGTACATGTTTTGCCACAGCTAAAAGATGGAATGATTCAAGCATTAATTGATTATAAGGATGTTTTTGCATAGTCTTATGATGATATGCCTGGGTTAAGCACTGAATTAGTGGCTCACAAATTACCAACTGATCCTGCGTTCCCTCCTGTCAAACAGAAGTTGAGGAAGTTTAAAACGGATGTAAGTATTAAAATTAAAGAGGAAATCATGAAACAACTTGAAGCCCAAGTAATTCGAGTAGCTCGCTATCCCATGTGGTTATCCAATGTTGTTCTCGTACCAAAGAAAGATGGCAAAATTTGAGTGTGTGTTGATTACCATGATTTGAACAGAGCCAGTCCGAAAGATAATTTTCCACTGCCCAACATCCATATTTTGTTAGACAACTGTGCTAAACACGAGGTTGCCTCTTTTGTGGATTGCTATGCTGGATATCACCAGATCATTATGGATGATAAAGACGCGGAGAAGATATCTTTTATCACACCATGGGGAACTTATTGTTATTGAGTGATGCCGTTCGGTTTGAAGAATGCTGGAGCAACATACATGAGAGCCATGACCACTATGTTTCATGATATGATGCATAAGGAGATTGAGGTCTACGTGGATGATGTGATTATTAAGTCAAAAAGTCAGGCCGACCATGTAAAAGATTTAAGAAAGTTCTTTGAAAGGCTTCACAGGTATAATCTCAAACTCAACCCAGCAAAATATGTATTTGGAGTTCCATCTGGAAAGCTGTTGGGGTTTGTAGTCAGCCGTCGGGGAATTGAATTGGATCCCTCAAAAATCAAAGTCATTCAGGATTTGCCCCCGCCCAAGAATAGAACGGAGGTGATAAGTTTGCTTGGTAGACTGAACTACATTAGCAGGTTTATTTCTCTACTCACAACCACTTGTGAGCCCATATTCAAGTTGCTGAAAAAGAGTGATGCGGTAAAATGGACTGAAGAATGTCAGGAAGCGTTCGATCGAATCAAAAGATATTTGTCAAATCCGCCCGTGCTGGTACCCCCGGAGCCTGTTAGGCCTTTGATCTTATATTTATCAGTCATGGACAATTCTTTCGGTTGTTTCCTGGGTCAACATGATGTCACGGGCAAAAAGGAGCAGGCCATTTATTATCTTAGCAAGAAGTTCACCGCATATGAGGCCAGGTATACTCTTCTTGAAAGGACGTGTTGTGCCCTAACAGAAGTTGAAGAACTATCTCTCATCCTATACTACTTATCTCATCTCCCGCATGGATCCTTTGAAGTATATCTTTCAGAAGCCTATGCCAACAGGTCGATTGGCAAAGTGGCAAATATTGCTTACCGAGTTCGAAATTGTATATGTGACTCAGACCGCCATGAAAGCCCAAGCCTTGGCAGATCATCTTGCTAAGAATCTCATCGGTGAAGAGTACGAGCCATTAAAGATATATTTTCCTGACGAAGAAGTGTCGTGTGTCGATGAAGTCGTTATAGATGCTGATCCAGGTTGGAGGTTGTTCTTCGATGGAGCTGTCAATATGAAAGGAGTCGGAATAAGTGCGGTTCTTATCTCTGAATCGGGACAATATTTCCCGGTAACAGCACAACTTCGATTCAATTGTACTAACAATATGGCAGAGTATGAAGCCTGCATTCTTGGTTTGAGGTTAGCTGTTGATATGGGAGTCCAAGAATTATTGGTGTTGGGAGATTCGGATTTGCTCGTCCATCAAATTCGAGGCGATTGGGAGACACGAGATTTGAAGCTCATCCCGTATCGACAATGTTTGCAGGAGCTATGTCAACGATTTGTGTTAGTAAAATTTAGGCATATTCCAAGGATTCATAATGAAATTGCTGATGCTTTAGCCACTCTGTCTTCAATGATCCAACATCCTGATAAAGCCTACATCAATCCAGTGTATATATAGAGTCGTGATCAACATGCTTACTGTAATGCGGTTGAAGAAGAGCTCGATGGAGAATCCTGGTTCTTGGATATCAAGAGATACATTCAGTCAGGAGAATACCCAGCATATGCCACCAATGATCAAAAGAGGACTATTAGGCGTTTGGATAGTGGATTTTTCTTAAGTGGGGGGATCTTGTATAAGAGGACCCCAGATCTGGGACTTTTAAGGTGTGTAGATGCAAGAGAAGCCTCGGCAATCATGGTTGAAATACACTCTGGAGTATGTAGGTCGCACATGAATGGTCATGTCTTGTAGAAGAATATTCTTCGAGCAAGTTATTACTAGCTTACTATGGAGAGGGATTCTATTCAATTTGTTCGAAAGTGTCATCAATGTCAGGTGCACGGCGATCTGATACGTTCTCCTCCTATTGAGTTACATGCAATGGCCGCTCCATGGCCGTTTGTGGCTTGAGGAATGGATGTGATTGGACCGATTGAGCCGAAGGCATCAAATGGACATAGATTCATTTTGGTAGCCATTGACTACTTTACAAAGTGGGTAGAAGAAGTAACTTTCAAGTTGGTGACAAAGAAGGTTGTGGTAGACTTTGTTCATGCCAATATCATTTGTAGATTTAGAATTCCAAAGATGATCATCACAGACAATGCTGCCAATCTCAATAGTCATTTGATGCAAGAAGTATGTCAACAGTTTAAGATTGCACATCGAAATTCTACTCCATATCGCCCAAAGGCCAATGTTGCTGTAGAAGCTGCGCCAATAAGAATATAAAAAAGATACTGCGAAAAATGGTACAAGGGTCTAGACAGTGGCATGAAAAGTTGTCGTTTGCATTGCTAGGGTATCGTACCACTGATCGCACTTCAACAGGGTCAACTCCATATTTATTGGTGTATGGTACAGAAGCAGTCATCCCTGCGAAAGTTGAAATTCCCTCTCTTTGATTCATTGTAGAAGCAGAGATTGATGATGAAGAATGGGTAAAAACCCGACTGGAACATTTGAGTTTGATAGAGGAAAAAAGGCTAACGTATGTGTGTCATGGCCAGTTGTATCAGAGGAGGATGGCTCGAGCGTATAACAAAAAAGTCCGTCCCAGGAATGTTGAAGTTGGTCAGTTGGTATTGAGACGTATCCTTCCTCACCAGGTTAAAGCGAAAGGCAAGTTCTCCCTTAACTGGCAAGGTCCCTTCGTTGTGAAGAAAGTGTTGCCCAATGGAGCCTTATATTTGACAGATATTGAAGGCAAAATGGCAGAAATAGTTATCAATGCTGATGCGGTCAAAAGATATTATGTATGATATTTGATCCTTTGTTGATTTTATTGCATGTTTAGTACTTGCATTTTGAAGATTGATATGATGAAGGCATTTTATTCTTCTATCCAAACATTGTGTCATCCTTTGTTTACCCGTTTGAGCTTCGTTTTATTTTTCTTTCATATCCCTCTTTTGGAATCAAAATAAAGTCAAAGATAAATGTCAAGAAAATAAGAATAAAAGAAAGAGTTAGGAAATAAAAGAAAAAAAAATCAAATCAAAACAAAGAATAAGCTGATGGAACTACGTCTGACCTGATTCTCCTCTCTCGGGAGTGAGATACGTAGGCTGCCCTATTTCGGGCTCGTTCCAACCAAATAAAGATTTAAGATTCACCCAGTCAACAAAACTGGGGCATGAGTTAATGTGTTGTTTGAGTCAATTCCAAAAGTTGTAAGTCCCACCCCCACTTCAAGTGTCGTTTGAACCCCTCGCCATCCTTTTCTAACCTTATCCAAAAGCCAAGTTACAACCAAAGAAAGTCCTTCAGATTAATTTTTGATAATGTTAAAGCTAAGCATGGAATGAATATGATGATGCATTGTAAGGTACCACGTGTCTCCCTCAGCATAAGAAATCAGGAAAGAAAACAAAATGAGAGAGTCTTATTGGTGAAAACCCCATGGGCATCATAAGGCGATGGCGAGTTGAGAGAAATGAAAATGAGAGAGTCTTATTGGTGAAAACCCTTGCAGGCACCATAAGGCGATGGTGAGTGGAGAGAAATGAAAATGAGAGAGTCTTATTGGTGAAAACCCTCACGGGCACCGTAAAGCGATGGAGAGTTCAAGAGAAAAGTGAAAAGAAAGAGATTTGTTGGCGAAAGTCTTTTTAGGATGTCGTCAATCGAATGTGATGAATGAGTCCAATGGATTTGAAGAAGCGGCTCATCGGCAAAGGCATGAACTCAACAACAAATGAGGAGTTTGGATAGGAAGATCAGGCAGCTGAATCAAAAATGCATGCCATACTCATTGGAGTTGGTTGTCGTATTCAGATAAGTTTTTCTTTATGGGACATTGCCCTTTTCTTTCATTTACATATTAATGTTTTTTTTCTTTTCTTTTTATGTCATTTATCAAAATAAAAGTCACCATTATTTCTTTACATTTTAAGTCAAGTCTGTGTCAAAACAAGCGAGAAAGGATTTCAAAATTTACTACCAGTCTTTCCAATTATACCAGGAAAAGCCAAGGAACAGCACAGGAAAGAAATATGATCGTAATTCAACACGAAACAAGGGAAGTCTATCAACCGACAGGCTGTTGGATTCGTGGAAGCATTCAGATTTGGAAGAAGGGTGCACCTCAGAGGCATGGTAAAATGGAAGCCCATTGTTCGAGTCAGAACTCACTTCCCTCGATCTTGATCCGGGTCGATGATGCGGCAAGACAGGGCAAGTGTTAGCAATTTAGAACAAAGATAAAAGGAACGAGTGCTGGGAAGATACCTGAGAAGCCAAGATCTGCAAGCTACCACTAAGTTTTTAACTGACAAATTTTCTTTGTTGAAATAGGGGCAAATTCGCTTCACTTAATTCAGCTACCATTGGAAATGCACATCCGTGGGATTTTACCTTATGTGCAGGACCCTCCTGAAAAATGGAATTTTACTTTTTGTTCAGGACCCTCCTGAAAAATGGGATTTTACTGTATGTTCAGGACCCTCCTGAAAAATGGGATTTTACTTTTTGTTCAGGACCCTCCTGAAAAATGGGATTTTACTTTCTGTTCAGGACCCTCCTGAAAAATGGGATTTTACTTTATGCGCAGGACCCTCCTGGAGAATGGGATTTTACTTTATGTTCAGGACCCTCCTAAAAAATGAGATTTTACTTTATGTTCAGGATCCTCCTGAAAAATGGGATTTTACTTTATGTTCAGGACCCTCCTGAAAAATGGGATTTTACTTTCTGTTCAGGACCCTCCTGAAAAATGGGGTTTTACTTTATGTTCAGGACCCTCCTGAAAAATGGGATTTTACTTTATGCACAGGACCCTCCTGGAGAATGGGATTTTACTTTATGTTCAGGACCCTCTTGAAAAATGGAATTTTACTTTATGTTCAGGACCCTCCTGAAAAATGGGATTTTACTTTATGTTCAGGACCCTTCTGAAAAATGGGATTTTACTTTCTGCTCAGGACCCTCCTGAAAAATGAGATTCTACTTGATGTTCAGGACCCTCTTGGAAAATGGGACAACGCTTTCGAGAATGAAATACTACTTTACTATAATTTTTGTTTGGGATAATTTTCGTTCTAGTTTTAATTTTGGGTTTCAGGATCCCGCTTGAAGAACAGGGTGATGAAATAGCAAGTTAGGTGCCCTCCTGAAGAACAGGGTAATGAAATAGCAAGTCAGGAGCCCGCCTGAAGAACAGGGTGATGAAATAGCAAGTCCGGAGCCCGCTGGGAGAACAGAGTGAAGAGACAAAAGTCTAACAACAAAACGAAGCAATTGAAAGCCTAGCAACAGGTTGAAAGAAATTGCAAATCAGGAGTCCGCCTGAAGAATAGGGTGATAAAAGTTGGGTCAAGAGCCAACATAAGTTGTATAGATAGGATTTTTGTAATTTCATTTATGTTTTAACTTGTAATTTTTATTTTTTGATGTAATGATAGAACCGCGGACCGAAACCTCGATGGAACCTCACTCGACTCTCCAACTCGGTATAGTCCACTTCTCTTCCAATCCTTTGAAATACCCGTGACTTGATTCTCTCATAATTTGGGTAGGAAGGATGTCTTAAGTCAAGACCCGGTTGTCCTTCTTCCTTCTGTTTCTTTCTTTGAATAATGGTCGGGTCAAAATTTGGTCTCGCTGTCTACTTCTTTGCCTGAAAACACTTCGTGTTTACATTCAAAGGGGGGCATTATATAGACACCTAATTTCGTCCCTCCCCGATATTTTTTTTACCTATTGTTTACCTTATCCTACCGTGTACCCTCACCCGTGTGATAATCCCTCCACAAAATGACAAAAATAACAACCCCCTAACTAATTTTGTTTTATCCTAATATTCTAACAACCCACCCAATTAAAAAACAACACCTACCTACCCTATCCTAACAAACTCTACCCCACCTACCCTACCCCAATACCCACCCACGTGACGCTCACAATAAAAAAACACACATATACTCTCACAATCACAATATGGGGGGCACTATCAGTAACAAAAAAAAAAGAACATTCTAATTTTTCTTTTCTTCTTCACAGATACACCCACACAGAATTGCTCTTCCATTTTTTTTTCTTGAAACAAACAGCTACACAGTGAGAGACAAAACCAATCGAGACAGAAGAGCTTAATAAACACAAAAATGGCGTAGAGAGGGGAGAGATTGGAGAAACAATGAGAAAATGAGAGAGAGATCGGAGAAACAGAGAGCTGCGAGGGAGGACAGGGAGCTGCGAGAGAGTACTGAGATCTGCGAGAGAGTGACGGAAAGTTGCGAGAGAGAGAGAGTTGGTCAGAAAAGAATGAAAACTGACGCGAAAGAGAGAAAACGGGGGTGGTTTGGGTAGATTTCCGGCGATAATGCGGCAGAGCCATCGCTAGAGATCAACCGGAAAAACATCCCCGAGCTTTGCCTCTTACTGCTTGATTGTTGGTCGCCGAAATCTGACTTTTCCTGTTTGGTTTTTCCTACTGTCAGTTTGCCGGAGCTTGGATTGTACGTTTTTTTTTGTTTTCTATCATTGAGGTTGTGGTTTCGTCTATTTTGGTGTTTCGTCGGTGATGTCAGTCCTCGGAGTTTTCGTGTTGAAATCGTGTCAACATTTGTGATTTGGATTCCGTATTATGAGTTTTTCTTCACTGGTTTTGGAGCTGTCCGGTTATTATTTTTAATACCGAGTTTGGTGTGATCATTGTTGAGGTTCTGCTCGGGATATTCGGACGCGGTCTTCATTTTTTTTCACTCAATTAAAATTGGAATTTGAAACCTACGAATCAAGGTCCAATTCTATTCTCTTCTTTTATTTCATGTTTATTATATTTGATGTTTTGGAATGAATATTGTGTTTGGTTGATGATTGTGACGTGGTGATATGTTTCGATATTGTGTTTGAGAAATCGCAATTACTGTGGTTGATATTGATTGATTTACGTGAATGAAGGAATCGAAAGAGTTGAATTCATGTGGGAATAAGTGGGCGAGAATTGAAAACTTGATATAATTAGTGAACTTTGATTAGTTTGATTCATTAGTTGTTTGACTTGAAATAAACGTTAATTGAATTTGGTAGTATCAAGATACGCTGATTGAAATAGGCAAGACGTAGGTCGGGTAGGTAAATCTAGAGATTGTGGGTTGATTGAATGTTTGAAATTTGATTGAACGGTTTGATTTTAGCACATTTGAATCAATTGTATAATTTGGCCGGAAAATGCCCCGAAGTATCTGTATATATTTATTCACCGGGGAATGCCCCGAGGTATCATGTACCCGGAGGACGTTCGTGATGAAGGCCCGAGCCGTCGGGTAGAGCATTAGTTCAGGATTAGCGTAGGTTTACTTTCAGTCCCTTTTTATTTCGGGTTGTAATAATTGGACTGGACTTTACATTTCGGGGTGTTTTGTTTTGTTTCATTACTTTGCGTGCTTCTTGTGTAGTTCATACATTTCTTAGTGCCAAATAGTCGATACACTCTACCAAGCGATCGTGGTTGCACCACGGGATCGAGTGGTGCCTAACACCTTCCCCTCGGTCAACAGAATTCCTTAGCCGGAATCTCTGTTCGCAAACCAGTTTAAAGAGTCAAATGGTTTTGGAAAGAATTTTCTAATGGTGACTTGGCACACCGGATTATGCCAAGTGGCGACTCTGAGTAAAAAATGTAAATAATCCTTTTCCAAAACAATTTTTTCATTTCTTGTCACTTAAATAATAAAACTCTTTCGAACTTAAAAATATGAATCTTTTGGAGTACGTAAAAAAGGGGTGTGACAATGACATGTGTTTGCTTATTAATTATCGTATCGCTTAGCTGAACGTTAAATTAATAATAAAATAAGACTTTGTTTGATCACGTAGAATCCTCACGTAAAGCATGAATTCGGCCAGGAACCACCTTTGTGGACCTCGAAAGGTGCCTAACACCTTTCTTTTGAGGTAATTTGAATCCTTACCCGAACTCTGGTGAACTAAGACTAAATAAAAAAATAGGTTCGTAGTATCCTAGACCGGTGAACTAACGCACCTTAATACGTTAGGTGGCGACTCTCACACCCTTCTTTTCAGACGCAATCCCAAGAGAGTCTGTCGAGTCGAATCCCGCTTTCCACGAGGAAAATGGGGCGCGATAGAATGGCGACTCTGCTGGGGAACTTGTAAGCTTCTAACCATTACGAATTTATGCTTTATGTGGTATTCTCTCTATATGTTTTCGGTTGTTGTTTTTTGACTTGATTTATTTTCATAGGTTCTCCTTTTCTATTTTTTATGTGTTATTCATGTGTCCCATATCTACATGTTCTTTTATTGGTAATTAATTTACACATGTTATTACATTGTCCTTCCCCTTCTTTTGTGTGTTATTCATGTTTCTCCATGCCTGCTTTTTAAGTGGTTAATTTACGCATGTTAATCCCTTTTCCTTCCCCCTTTTATGTGATATTCGCATTCTCTCCATGCATATTATTCTTGGTTATATGCTTTAATGTTTATTTTTCATATTGCTAAAGCATGCCCTTGTTTGTTACTATGTGCTATGTGTTACTGCTTTATATATATGACATTCCGCTCATACTCTCTTCCACTTGGAAACCTATTTTATTTTCTCTTACGAATGGTTACGTGAATACACGGATGTTCATTCCTAAAAGACCCTTCATAAAATGTCTTGTGGATCAGTCAATCAGCGGTGCATTGACAGCCACAAGCGTTTTCCACTCCCAAGTTATCCACTTAGGGGGACCATGTCAAAACCACTCTTATTCCTAGAGCCAAGCCGTTTATCCTTTTATTAAGGAATGAACATCCCAAAAGCCTAGGATGTCATGCTAGAAAACTTGGCCCTAAGTTCTAAGGGATCCCATGATTCCGAAATGAACGCCTCACTATTATGTGCATTTTGAGAGACAATTATGCCAGAATAATCCCATTTGCTCTTTGGGGGGTAGGGTAGACTAACACTTTGTTTTGCAGATTTAATGGCCATCCCAAAATTCATACCCCAGATTTAGCATGGTTTGGTGCATGCCTCCGCACATGGAACATTGGTGGTCAGACTTGGGGTATTTGGGACGAAACAAGGTTGAACAAGCACTAGGAAGTTTGCCTTCCCTCATGAACATCAATCCTTGTAGAGAACTCATTGAAGCGGCCACCGCATTCTGGGATGAAATGAGATCGGTATTCAGGTTTGGTGATGTGGAGATGACACCACTTTTGGAAGAAATTGGGGGATACGTGGAAAATAAGATGTTTCCAAGAGCGATGAGATGGAAACAAGCTGAGGTCATCATCCCCAAAAGTGTCAATCTAGAGGAAGCGAGCAACAAACTGGGTCTCCATGGCAGCCGACTAGTAGCCTATGTGATGAGGTTGAAACTGCCCGCCAGATATTTAGCCGACAGATTCACCTACCAGCAAGGGAAAGAGACATGTGTAGCAGAGGGATCTAACCCTGCTTCTTAGGAAGATAAATGAATTTTTGTATTCATCGTCTACTTCCTAGGAACGGTGGTGTTTTCAATTGGAGCAGAAGAAGTTGTGCACACTCGAGTGATCACCGTAGCTGACGCATTATGCAATAGGATTAACAAGAGACCTTACACAGTCATACCTATGATAGTGGCAGACATCTACCGGTCCCTTGGAAGTTGCAAAAATGGGGCCAAACATTTTGAAGGATGCAACTTGCTGCTGCAGTTATGGTTGATCGAACATCTCCAGAAAATTCATGGTCTACAAAGCATGCCAAGGTCATTTGGAATCGAAAAAATCTCTTCCCATGATACCCGAGTCACGTTAGGAGTCACAAAGATTAAGAGGCCGACCGAGACAGAAAAATGGGGGCAAATGTTGAGTACTCTGACAGAAGACTCTGTGCAATGGATGTTTGAATGGTTTCCTAGCACGGACTTTGTGATGTACCAACAACACTATATTTACTTGGTTTTGATCGGACTTCACGGGCTACAACCATATGCACCTGCTAGAGTAATGAGGCAACCGGGAAGAAAACAAATAATCCCAAAGGTTGCCAACATGGACGCACACCGAATAGACTACGAAAACGACAAAATCCCAAATGCCATCAAACTGGCCAAAGCTTGGAGAGGAAAGACTCATCTCGACAAGGGGAGTATTGTGGCAGACAGATACAACGCAGACTATACGGTAGAATATATTGAGTGGTTGCATGCCGATTGGAAAAATAAGGTGACCCCGGGCATAAAAAGAGGTAAACATGTCAATGACAAGGAGACCGAAGCACAAGTCTTCTATCACAAATTCAAGAAGAGAGATTTACCATCTGAGGCACGCTATCGCCACATTATTGTGGAAAATGCCAAGGAAATGGCCAATATGGGGAAACAACTAGAGTCGTGGAAGCATCGTACTTTGATAATAGAAAGAAAGGTGATAGAACTATGAGATGGATTCTACAAGCAAGGACAAGAATGCACCAATATGGAAGGCATGGGAGGGAAATTAGTATCATCCTATCTCTTGGCAAGTTGCCACTGCTTCAACAAGGTCCTAGAAGATGACAATGAATAGCAAGAAGAGGACGTATTCAAAATTTAGTATTTAGGCATTTTTGTATTTCTTTATTTTATTATCTGCAATATTGAAACAATTCAAATGGAATAAAGTTTGTTATGGGGTTTCATCTTGAGCAAATGGCATTATTTTATGGCATAATTATCTCTCAAACAACTATAGTCCTACCTCTGTCTCAAAGAGGATCCCATTGTAGGACACGTCAAACAATGTGCTATGTGTTAATCATGTTCATTCTCTTATCACTAACACACTAACTTTTTCACCTTTTTGTGTATTTTGTTTTCCCCTACCCATAGGTTGATTTGTATATTCTGGCCTATCATACTAGATCAAAATGGGCTCCTCCTTCTCCTCCTCCTTTACCAGCAAGCTCTAGAGAAAAATAAGTAATGGGTGATCATTACGTTATTGGGGAAAAAGAAGGTACTAGTTCAAAAAGGGATAGCATTATTGGTCAGAATGAGGTGATAATGAAAATGGAATAGAGGATCCTGGAATTGCAAATAGAGTTGGAGCAAGTGCGCAATTTGGCTAAACTCTCCCTCAACCTGAATACTCCAGAACTGCAAGCCGATAGCTTTGCCATCCTGAAATCCCAAGATCCCTCAGACCATCCAATACCCTATCTTCAACCCCAAAATCCTATCAATATCCAAAATACCACAGCTCCACTATATATGCCCACCCAAGAATCAAGGAAATCCGCTTATCCATCTCCTCAAAAGCCTCCACATCCAAACATATACCACCACCACGCTTCCGAAAGCCACAATCTGAACCCCATCTATGTTGAAACACTTCCACTTGACCATCCTCAACCCACTTTCGAGAACCCTGAAAATAACTATACCATGCAAGCTATAGTCGAAAGGTTGAGACTTTTGGAGGAAAACAAAGCCATGAAGGGTCTCAATTATGAAGACTTGTGCATCCACCCCAATGTCGAACTGTCGGAGGGGTACAAACTTCCTAAGTTTGAGTTATACAATGGGACTGAAGATCCTAAAGTGCACCTGCATGTGTACTGTAACAAGCTTTCGGGTGTAGGGAAGAACGAGAAAATTCAGATAAAGCTATTCATGAGAAGCCTCAAGGGGGAGGCTCTTACATGGTATCTTGAGTAGGATGTGAAGAAATAGGTAGACTGGCTTAACTTGGCGTCTAGCTTCATTGATCGATTCGGGTATAATATCGACAATGCTCCGAGTTGGACTTACATGCAGTCCATGAGGAAAAAGCCTAATGAATCCTTCCGCAAATACGCCACGAGATGGGGGGACGAGGCTACAAGAGCTCATCCTCCAGTTGAAGAGCAACAAATGAAAGAATATTTTTTCAAGGCATAAGAGCCACCGTACCTTGATAAGATGATAATAGTCACGGACAAGAGCTTCTCCGAAATCATCAGAATCGGAGAAATGTTTGAAGAGTGTCTTAAAAATGGTAGCATTATCCGCTTGAACACACAGTCTACAGGAATAGCAGAAAATAAGAAAAAAAAGGAGATAGGGTCAATGATGGAAGCCCAACCTTTCGAGAATGCCCCAAGCCATACAACCCCCACCCCGTCTCCCTCATCCTACCCACAAATGTCCTATACTAGTCCCTACCCACCACAAACTCCAATGTCATATCAAACCCCACTATACCAAATGCCTGAACCTTACCAAATGCCTCTGCAATTCTCAAACCCCTCCTACCCCATATATAACACCCAACCTATACAAGTCCAAATCGCCCGACCCACTCATGTCCGTGCTACTAGGACTGCTACCCCTAAGCCCAAGGGAAATATTGAGATAAGGCGGTACACTTCTTTAGCTGAGCCAATGGCTCAACTCTATGAAAGGATCAAGAAGGCGGGTCATATCACAACCATTTTGGCCGTACAAGTTGACGTAAAATCCCCACAGTACCGACATAATCAGACATGCACCTACCACTCTGGCATGAGGGGACATCTTATAGAGGCATTCTACGCCTTGAAGAATAAAGTCCAATAACTGATTAATACCAAGGTGATCCAGTTAAAGGACCCAGAATCTAATGTTACCAATAATCCTCTCCCTGCTCATGAGGTGAATATGCTCGAGGTCGATGATGATGTATACTTAGAGCACTCTATTTGGTTTATTGAGGAAGGGAACAGAACCCCTATCACGGTACGGAGACAGGTTCCCTTTGAGGTTGAGGTTGCTACACCCAAAGCTCCTTTCACTGTAGTAAGAGCTACTCCAGCTGTAACCAATCCTCATGCAGTACCATGGGATTATGACATCAACATTCCAAGGAAGGCAAAGGTAGCCGAAACAGACATTGTGCAAGGTGTCACCAGGTCAGGCAGAATATACACTCCTAAAAATCGGCTTCAAAGAAGCTCTAGCAAGGGAAAGAAACCTGCCATTGTGGCTGAAGATGGCATCTGGAAAAGGTTACATGCAAAGAAGTATTCCGTGGCCGAACAACTGAGTAAGACTCCGGCCCAAATTTTAATATTGACATTTCTCCAGACTTTAGAAAACCACCAAAAGGCCTTGATAAGGGTCTTAGGTGAAGCTTATGTGCTGGATACCACTACAGAAGGAGAGATGGCCCATATGGTGGGGCAAGTATTTGAGGCTTATAAGATTTCATTTCATGATGACGAATTGCCGCCTGAAGGGAGAGCGCACAATCGGGCACTACATGTCACACTACAGTATGAGGGAAAGATGATATCTCATGTTCTGATTGATATAGGCTCGGTATTGAATATCTTCCCTTTGAACACCTTGACTAGATTAGAGATTGATATATCCAAGGTGCAAATGTGGAAAATAAATGTGAAGGGGTTCGATGGCTCTCAAAGGGGCACAGTCGGAGAAATTACATTGGACGTGATGATGGGTCCAGTCCCTTTCTCCATACCCTTCCAGGTGATGAACATTCATGCATCTTATAACTTACTGCTCGAACGTCTTTGGCTTCATGCGGCTGGTGTCGTATCCTTCACGCTTCATCAGTGCCTCAAGTTTGAATACGATCATCAAGAGGTTGTAATACATGGGGAGAAAGGATATCCAATATACGCCGTCGAAGGAAAAGAAGACCTTGATGGAGAAATATTCCATACTCTTGGATTGGTAGGAAGCATTGAAGGAGGGCCGCACAATGACGTGTTATTTGTCACCGTACAATGTGAAGGAAAGAAAATTTCACGGGTACTGATTGATCCTGGCTCTGGGGTAAATATTTTCCCTCTGGCTACTTTGATGCATTTTGAAATTGATGTGACTAGGATTCATCCCCGGGTAAGGTTCATAAGGGCATATGATGGCTCGCGGTAAAACACTATCGGGGAGATCATGCTAAACGTCATATTAGGCCCTACTGCATTCCCTATACTCTTTCAGGTATTGAATATTTCCACCTTATATAATCTGCTGCTTGGGCGACCTTGGATCCATATGGCCGGCGCAGTCCCGTCCACCCTACACCGATGCATTCGATTCGAGTACTTTAACCAAGAAGTAATGATCTGGGATGAAGGAAGTCAAGGAGGGATCGACGCTTTACAATGGATTGGGAACATTGAAGAAGACGCCATAAGTTGCATGCAACTTGAGAAACCCTTTAACGCTTAGAGTTATATGTGTTGGTTTGGGTATGAAGAGGACAAAGGTCTTGGCGCCAGATTGCAAGGGATAATTGATCCTTTAGTAGTTAACGAAAGGGAACATGATTGCGGGCTAGGCGATGAATGCAAAAACACACCCGACCCTGCATTGTCATTATACCAAATCTTTATTTCTGCAGGATTTCGTGAAAATAACGATGTCATTGAAATAACAGAGATACTTAAAAGGATCACCCTGATCGAGGACATCACCTTCTTTTACGAAGACCTATATGATATTGAAACTGAGGAGGCAGACATGATCGATGATGATATCGTGGGGATAGATATGACTTGGATGAATATAGGGGGAAAGATGATGAAACTATATGAACCTGGTAAGGGTTTGAGAGTAAAATTGCAAGGAATCATCGAACCTATACAACCAAAGTTCAAGAAGGACACCTTCGTCCTGGGGTACGAATACACTACGGAAGAGTACCTCGACTGGGAGTCCCCTTTAGGCCGCTGCTGGCCTCTACCAAATCCACTGCCTACACTACGTAAGACCTTCCGTTCAACTGGTTTTCCAGACAATTTGGAAGGAGACATCTTGAAGAGCTTAAGGTTTCTTTTTATGACGAAGGAAGACGGTTGCCATGTCTTTATTAGTGAAGAGGGAGGAGCCCCTAGCCCAATCAACGAATAAAAAGTCGCTGCCAGTAGCTGAACTGTCACTCCTTCCAGGACATGCCGTGCACTTGGGTAGACATAATAAAGATTAATGTTTTAGTATTTATTTTTTTTCAATAAACTCGATTAGTCAAGACGTTTTGAAGTTTTTAGTTCCTTTATTTTCATTTCAACACTATGTTTCACGACATTCACTTTATCAATAAAATTTCCCTTTTTGATTATTAATGTTCTTTATTTACCTTTTCTTTCAGCAAATTCACATTTAAAATTGTTGAATCTGAGATTGTGACGTTTAATGAGACAATACAACATAATATAAGCAAAGTTGATGATATAGAGGACTTTGAGATTCTCCAGGAATTTGTCACTAAGGTTGAAGATTTTGAAGACAAACCTAAGGCAAATCTCACAGAACCAGAAGTAGTGAACATAGGGTCTCCTGAGGATGTAAAAGAAACCCACATCAGTGTTCACTTGTCCAAAGAAGAGAAGGAGGAATACATCCAGTTCCTAAAAAATCATCCGGATGGGTTTGCTTGGTCTTATGCCGACATGACGGGAATAAGCACTTCAATAATGGCTCACAGACTGCCTACAAACCCCTCTTGTCCGCCGGTCAAATAGAAACTCAGAAAATACAAGACTGATTTGAGTTTGAAAATCAAAGAGGAGATCTCAAAACAGATCGAAGCCGGTATTCTTCAAGTGACGAAGTATCCAACCTGGTTGGCCAAAGTCGTACCTGTCCCCAAGAAAGATGGGAAAGTTAGGGTTTGTGTAGACTACAGGGATATCAACAAACCTAGTCCCAAAGATGACTTTCCACTCCCGAATATTCATATCTTGATTGACAATTGTGCCAAGCATGAAATACAGTCATTCGTGGACTACTTCACCGGTTATCAACAGATCAAGATGCACGAAGACGATGCAAAAAAGACTGTTTTTATTACTCTGTGGGGAGCGTACTACTATAAATTTATGTCATTTGGTCTGAAAAATGCTGGAGCTACCTACATGAGGGCCATGACCATTTTATTTCATGACATGATCCACAACGAGATTGAAGTTTATATGGACGACATCATTATTAAATCAAGAAAAGGTACACGTCATTTGGAAGATTTAGAAAAATTCCTTGACAGGTTGAGGAAGTACAATTATAAGTTAAACCCAGCGAAGTGCATCTTTGGAGTCCCCATGGGGGAATTATTGGGCTTCATCGTCAGTTGTAGGGGCATAGAACTAGACCCTGCCAAGATCAAGGCCATCCAAGATCTTCCTCCTCCTAACAGCAAAAAGGATATGATGAGATTCTTGGGTTGCCTCAACAATATTAGCCGGTTCATAGTCCAATCTGCGGTCGTTTGTGAACCAATTTTCAAGCTGCTAAAGAAGGATGCTGCTGTAGAATGGACAACAGAGTGCCAACAAGCATTTGACAAGATCAAGGATTATCTGTCAAATCCTCCCGTTTTGGTTCCTCCTGAACCTGGTAGTCCGCTGCTATTATACCTATCTGTGACCGACAACGCCTTCGGATGCATTTTAGGACAGCATGATGAGAAAGGCAAAAAGGAACAGGCCATCTACTACATGGTCAAGAAGTTCACTTCCTATGAGGCACGATATTCTCTTTTGGAGTGCACCTACTACACTCTAACTTGGGTGGCTCATAAGTTAAGAAACTATCTCTCAGCGCATACTACTTACCTGATCTCCAGAATGGATCCACTGAAATATATCTTTCAGAAGCCGATGCTTACTGGAAAGTTGGCCAAATGGAAGATACTGTTGAGTGAATTTGACATAGTCTATGTAACTCAAAAGGCGGTAAAAGCACAAGCACTAGCAGATCATCTGGCCGAGAATCCCGTAGACGACGAGTACCAACCATTGAAAACTTACTTTCTTGATTAGGAGGTGGCATTCGTAGAAGAGGACATCTCTGATGAATACGACGGTTGGAGACTATTCTTTGATGGAGATGCAAATTTCAAAAGAGTTGGAATTGGCACTGTTGTGATCTCCAAAATTGGTCAACACTATTCTGTGTCGGCCAAGCTCAGGTTTCTTTGCACTAACAACATGGCCGAATATGAAGCCTGCATCTTAGGGCTCCGATTGGCTATTGACTTGAACGTCCAAAAGATATTGGTGATTGGAGATTCAGACATATTAATCCATAAGGTAATTGGTGAGTGGGTTGTTAAAAACATAAAACTCCTACCCTATCTGGAGTGTGTACAAGAGATGTGCAAGAAGTTCCACAAGATAGAGTTCAAACACGTCCCAAGGATCCAGAACGAGTTTACAGACGCTTTAGCCACTTTGTCTTCTATGATCCAACATCCAGACAAGAATTACATTGATCCTATTCCCATTTATGTACATGAACGGACCGCGCATTGCTTCCACGTTGAAGAGAAATCGGACGAAAAACCATGATATGCATATATACAGAGGTATTTAAAAAATGGAGACTATCCTGAGAATACGACAAGTGTCCACAAACGTACCATTCGGAGGCTAGCCAACCAATTCTTCCTAAATGGAGAAATCCTGTACAGGAGGACTTCTGATTTTTTGGGATTACTAAGATGTGTCGAGGCTGAAAAGGCATCCAGGCTGATTAAAGAAGTACATGCCGGAACATGCGGTCCACATATGAACGGCTTCACGTTGGCAAAGAAGATATTAAGATCAGGCTACTTCTGGATGACCATGGAAAGAAATTGCATCCGCTACATACAGAAATGCCACCAGTGTCAAACTCATGCTGATATGATTCGAGTTCTTCCCAATGAACTCCATGTCACCAACTCTCTTTGGCCCTTCGCAGCTTGGGGCGTGGATATCATTGGTCCCATTGAGCCGGCCGCGTCCAATGATCACAGATTTATCCTTGTTGTAATTGACTACTTCACCAAGTGGATAGAAGCCACCTCTCACATATCAGTCACAAAGAAGGTCGTAGATGACTTCGTTCGAAGCAACATCATTTGTCGATTCGGAATTCCCAAATCCATCATCACTGACAATGATTCCAATCTCAACAGCGACCTGACGAAAGCCATATGTGAGAAATTCAAGATCAAGCATCGCAATTCCATACCTTACAGGCCACAAATGAACGGAGCAGTTGAGGCAGCAACTAAGAACATCAAGAGGATCCTGCGTAAGATGATTGACAACAGTCGACATTGGCATGAAAAGCTACCCTACGCATTGCTAGGGTACCGTACCACTATCAAAACGTCCACAGGTGCAACGCCTTACTTTTTGGTTTATGGAAACGAAGCAGTGATACCAGCTGAGGTTGAAATACCATCTCTAAGAATCATCCAGGAAGTAGAATTGAGTGACGCTGAATGGATACAAAACAGATTTGAGAAACTGGTGCTCATTGACGGAAGACGAATAAATGCAGTTTGCCATGGCCAACTCAGAACAGAATGACCAAAGCTTTCAGCAAAAAGGTTAGGCCAAGACACTTTGCCCCAGGACAGCTGGTTCTGAAGCGAATTTTTCCACATCAAGATGAGGCAAAGGGCAAATTCTCACCTAATTAGCAAGGCCCTTACGTGGTTCATCGAGTCCTGACAGGAGGAGAACTTATACTTGCAGAAATGGATGGCATGGTTTGGTCTAAGCCCATCAATTCAGATGTTGTTAAGAGATATTATGTTTACTTTTATCTTTATGCCCCTTGAATTGTATTTGGAACTAAGTTCGACCTGATTCCCGTTTAAGAGGGATACGTAGGCGCTCCTGTGGAGTTCGGTCACTTCATAATAAAACATTTTATTCCCCTCTCTTGGAATACGATAACTGGGGAAGAATTTTTTAGAGGACCTCAAAAATTCCACGTGGACATGATGTCGGCATAAATTGCAAACTGGGGGAAAATTTTTTAGACGACCTCAAAAATTCTATGAGCAATACGTTGGAATTCTCGCAACAAGATTAGTTCTATACTGGGGCAGAAATTTTTGAGCGTTCCTCAAAATTTCTGGGCAAGAGAACAAGGATTTGTAAGATGTTGTACCATCTCAAAACATGTCACAATCAACGATTCAACAAAATTTTTATGTTTATTCTAACAAATTTTACTTACTACTCTTAAAAGATAAATTTTCTTTTCAAAGACGGTTTTACTTTTACTGTCCGTCTACCCAAGTGAAGGCACGGACAAAGTTTATCAACAAGGCGACGACATCATGAGGAGGATACTTCAGTCAAGGAAAAAGCACAATTGAACCTCCCTTTTTTACAAACTCACAATTTTTCTTTGATACAGGATTAATAGGTACAAATAACAACAATCATTCCATCACGAAGGAGCAATAGACAATCAAACATCATGGCAAGGAACTTCACGACCAATCCAACTGCAAAACAGCTACGCTTTCTTATCTTTAATTATCTCTACCGTTACATTTATTTGCTACAATCCCCTACGCACACACATATATTCTTACTAATCCTTTCTGCCGAGTCAAGCTACAAGTGGCAGGTACGGGCAACGATCCGACAATGGAGAAGCTCAAATGTCGATCCAACAATGGAGAAGCTTCGATGCCGATCCGACGATGGAAAAGCTCCAAGGCCGATCCGATAATGGAGAAGCTCCAATGCTGCTCTGACGATGGGGAGACCAAAATGCTGACCCGATAATGGAGAAGCTCAAATGCCGATCCGACAATGGAGAAGCTTCAATGCCGATCCGACGATGGAAAAGCTCCAAGTCCGATCCGACGATGGAGAAGCTCTAATGCTGAACCGACGATGAAAAAGCTCAAATGCCAATCCGACAATAGAGAGGCTCCAAAGCTGATCTGACGATGGGGAAGCCCAAGTGCTGAACCGATGATGGAGAAGCTCAAACGTTAATCTGACGATAGAAGCCAAGCAGTTGATTATAAAATAGATACGTTTTCTTTATCTTCACAATTATGTTACGTTTATCAAATGTTCATTTCTTACATTTCTTACAGTATTATTTAGTGATATAAAGACGCAGGTAACAGAGAAGGAATAACAAATAGAGACAATTTTCGTTTCTGTTTTCGAAACATTACTCCATCTATTCATCCACCACTTGAACTCATCCTGAAACTCACCGACCTCAAACATCTTCAAAATTCTCCATACGTCATTGTTTCATTCTATCCCAAATCCTATCCGACCCACGTTACCATTTTTTTACGCCCCAACCTTTATCATTAATTTTTTTTTGGAATATTATTCATTCCTAAATCTAGAACTACAAATGGCCTGATTCTCGTAAAAACAGAGATATGTAGGCGACTTAAAGTCAAAGTCTCGGCCACACTATTTTTAACACTTTTCATACTTTCTTTCTAGCGAACTATCATCTCGGTCGGACAAAATTAGCTACTATGTCAACTTTCGTTGCTTGACAATTCTTTCATCATTCTCAAACAACGAAGGGGCAGCCGTTGACACCCAATTTTGATATTCCGATATCACTTTTAGGCTGTTATTTATCAAAATTATTTAACCTTAATTATTAATATTTTTTACATATTATTTCATTTTTTAATACATACTAACGTGTCTCATCTATAACTTAGAAAAATGTATAAATGATTTTATTATCTTTTTATATATAATTTTTAAATCAAATACGATATATTACGTAATTTCATTAATTAAATTATTTTTCACGTAATTGTGCACTCACAGTGTTACAAATACATTGTCTGATTTTCTATTATTCAATGTTATTTATTGATATTATTATTTTTATTTATTATTATTTATTAACATTGTTATTGTATGTATTATTATTCCTACTAAATTTAAATAACAGCCTAAGTTAAGCTTGTTTGGCTTAGTTCGTTTAATCTTGTAGCCCAAATCTTATCCAAATCGTTACAATTCTAACTTAATTCACTTGACCCATTACAATTTTTAGCCAAGATCATTTCAATTCTAGCCACATTTATATATGCATATCCCAATTTTGGCCTAATTGAATCAATTTATTACAATTGAGATAATTTTAATTTCCATCAAATCTCAACCGTTGATCTAATTGATCCCAACGGCTGAGATCACTCCAACTCATTCTTTCCTCTTAAATCATACCAAAAACCCTAAACTCCTCATTTCTCCAAATTGTTGCCTTCTTCAAGCTCCCTCTCTCTCTCTCCAGTGTGCTCTCTCTCTCAGACCAAGGGCGGCGGTGCCGCTACCATGACGTCGTCCCCCTCACCTCTAACCACCGCTTCATCAGCGCGAAGAAAGCAACGACCAAATGACCCTATCGCTGCTGTCGTCCCTCCAACGACGACGACGAACCAGCCTCCCTCGCCACGCGAAACCATCGCCTAGACCCCCCTCCATTCCTTCTCCCGCCGTCTTCATCTCCGGCGAGACCACGAACCAGCACCGCCTTCATCCTCCACCCCATGCCATCAAACCCTCACCGGCGACCAACCAAACGACCCCGTCGCTGCCACCAGCGTCCCAGCCATCAACCTCAAGCACCGAAACAGCCACAACACCAGTTCTCTGCCTCCACTCACCTCCCTCCGACTGGCCTCCACCACAGCACCAGCGCGCCTCCTCCGCGCCATCATTCACTTCGAATCCGACTCCAGAACCATCAACCTCTCCTCTCCATCGTCATCGACCCATTCTTTAAAAATGACGAGTTCTCAAGAACCCATCCACAGGTTTGATTATTTATTTTTGTTGAATTTCTCCTACTACTTTCCCCTTTTTTTTTTCTCTTGAAAGAAACCAACGAAGGTCGACTAATAGTTTTCGTTTAGACTATCATCCTGTGTATGCTTAGTTGTCCTTAAAAAGTTGCTATGATGTTTTGATAGATGTGACAGATTTTTGGTTACACATTGGAATTTAATTTGAATAGCCTTATGTGAATAATTGATGAATTTTTTCGTGGCTTGGCTTTCCTTTCTCTCGGTAGTTTGGGCATAACTCTAATTCAGTGATTGATTATCAAAATTGTGATAGGCTTGACGTCTTATCTTTATGGTAAAGAGATGTTCGATCGCACATTAATTTGGGGGATTGATTTTGCGTATAATTAGATGTCTGGTTTTAATTTGGTAAAGAATGTCTGATTGCGTAGATTTCGTATAATTTGATTATGTTCCACGAATTTAAATTGGTAAGCATGTCTCTTGTGCATAGCATATGCATTATTCTTTTTTTTTTTTCATAATTATTTATGGTAAATTTAATGTTGATTGAATGAATCTCTCTTGATCGATAAGGCTGTTATATATGGTAAATGCATATTTATATGCCTTTTTTTTATGTTATACATCTTTTACTTATTTATATAAGGTAAATATTATTCCTAATTGATTTTAGTCTGATCGATTAAGGCTGTTGAAGGATTCGCTTAACCTTTGCTTTCCTTTTATCATGTGATCGAATTTTTCATAATTAATTTTATTATCTTTTTTTAAGGAAAAGACATTCTTGATTGATCCATCAAAATATTTTCTTTCCTTTTACTTTCCTGGCTCCCTCCACTATATAAACAGGCCCCTCTCTTCTCATTAAGGACACCTCTCAAGTTTCACACTTGCAATTACAATTACAACTACACTCTTAACAAAAATCATTGTTTTTTCTCAAGTGCTTTTGGTTCTTTTTAGAGGCTGCTGAAAACATCTCCCATATTGTGCTATTATGTGTGCTTGGCTTTGATTAATTTTTTTATTTTTTCCTTACTACTATTCACTGGTGAGTTCTCGAACGACGCAATTACTTTATTCTCTGTGTGTGTTAACTGCATAATGTTGTGAAGGCCTTTAGAAAGCATGACTGTAGGAATATCTCGGCCATTGTTCTTGTTCTGAAATGCCTTGCAGGTCTAAATACACTTACAAGTTTCAAAGAGTCGCCGGGACATTTAATTAACTATGTACTCTTGATAGTTATTTATTGTTCTTCTTTATTTTCGTATTTTGGTTTGTAATATTATTGTAAAGACACTACTATTAATGATGTAATAATAATTGGAGGGACTGCTTTGGGGGGCGGGGATTACGTGCTCTATGAACGGAGTAGTAGACACAATTTAGATTTTTACGTGTCTTAAATGCTATATGAAACACTTAGAAAAAACGTAATTTAATTTACTTATTTGGCCGCCTAGAAATTCTGCTTTAGGAATTTTAATTAACTTCGACATATTGAATTAAGTTTTGGCAACATGGAAATCGGTTGATACTGTTTACTACGTATTTTTAGCATCAAAGTCATTTTTCATCACATTCTAGACATATTCTCACATATTAACATGTTAAAGAAGACGTTAATACATCCTAGCATATTTGACATCAAACATATTACTATATTATTTGACGTCAAGCACAATAGTACATTATTCGACACTGAGCATGACAGCATATTAATATATTTGATAGTTTATTAAATACTAGACATGTTTATATGTTTAATTAATTTTACCGCATGTCTAACTCATATTTCAGCATGTCTAATTAATTTTTCACAGGTTTAATACAATTTTCAGTAGGTTTAATACAATTTTCAGCATGTTTAATACAATTTTCAGCATGTTTAACAACATGTTCAGCATGTTTAATTAATTTTACAGCTTGTCTAATTAGTTCTTACACATGATTAGTCAATGTTCAGCATGTTTAATTAATTTTACAGCATGTCTAATTAATTTTTTTCCATGATTAATTAATGTTCAGCATGTCTAATTAACTTTTCAGCATGTCTAATCAATTTTTTCAGCATGATTAATCAATTTTTAGCATATTTAATTAAATGGTTAGCATGTTTGATTAATTTTTGGGCATGTTCAACATAACCTTCAGCATGCTCGATAACGTTTAAATATAATATCAGAATATTAGTTTATAGCCATCTTTAGTATTTTGGTAAACGTTTAGCATGTCACTATGAAATTCCTGCAATAATACAATTTCTGTCACATATTAAAACACATATTTTGAGCACCTTTTGATATGCCTAAACTCTAAAATAAGTATATTATGGCATTCTCAACATGTTAACGTCTTTAAATATTTTTGTTGATTTCTTATGTTCTCATTTATATTTTACAACACTTAATTCACAAGCACATTTTTGTTTGACACATTTATCACACTTTTGACACATTTTATGAACACACATAAGGTTGTTGCATACACGAATCACAGCCTTTTATCACGAATCGTTGATCATTTAGACATTATTCCTATAGGTTAATGATAATATAATTTGTTTGTCTTTGTGTGTGATCACACTAATTAACATTAACTAATCAAAAGACTTACTTGGGATTATTACGTGCTACCTGTTGTCCAATATGTTCGCACTTCGAGTCCTAGGCAACATAGCTTTCTTTTAGTCTAGAACACAAATCCAAAATAGCAAAGTCCAATGCCTTTTGGACGATAGTCGGGACGTTAAATATTACTAAAAACGTTAGTTTTGTCCTTGTCATAGAACGCCCTTAGACTTGATATCCAGCCTAGGTGGGGTGGGACGGGTAGCCTTTTTCAGATATGATGATCCCAACAAATATTAATGGCGAGGCTAATGACATTATTACTTGTCTAAGTGTTCGGCGTTTGGGTCGGATGATGATTAACAAGTTGGGTTTCTGATCCGAATAAAACCAAAACATCTCTTTGTTTGACTCGGACGATTTCTTTGTCTTTTTATTTATTTTACATGTTTATTTGGGGTAGCTAGTTTATTATAAAGCAGTTCCCTTTTTATTATCAATTATGTCGTTTCTTTCTCCTCGCTTATCTTATTTCTATTTTTTATTTATTTATTTTATCACCTAGATAATCGACAATTAGCATTAACAAATGACATGTGTTTGCTTATTAATTATCTTATAGCTTAGCTAAATAGTAAATTAATAATAAAAGAAGAGACCTTTATTTGATCACATAGAATCCCCATGTAAAGTATGAATTCGGTCGGGAACCACCTTTGTGGACCTCGAAAGGTGCCTAACAACTTCCTTTTGAGGCAATTTGAACCCTTATCCGAACTCTGATGAACTAAGACTAAACAACAAAATAGGTTTGTAGTAGCCTAGACCGGTGCCTTAACGCACCTTAATACGTTAGGTGGCGACTCTTCATACTCTACCTTTAAACAATTTCAAAAAGAGTTTGTCACGTCGAATCTCACTTTCCGCGAGGATTATGGGGAGCGACAACAGGCACTAGACCAGATATAGCTTATGGTGTACAAACCTTAAGCCAATATCTTCAAGAACCAAAAAAAAATCTCACATGGATACTGCAATGAGAATAGTGAGATATGTGAAAAATCAATCCGGACAAGGAATTCTTATCTCAAGCAAGGCTATTCAGAACATAAATGCATACTGTGATGCAGACTGGGCTGCTTGTGCCCACACTAGGAAGTCAGTAACCGGCTTTCTTATCAAGTTGGGTCATTCTTTAGTCTCCTGGAAATCTAAGAAGCAAACAACTATCTCAAGAAGTTCTGCAGAAGCAGAATACAGAAGTATGGCATCAACAGTTTCTGAACTGGTCTGGTTACTTGATTTACTAGAAGAATTGCAAATCAAAGTATCATTACCAGTGAATATCTTTAGTGACAACAAATCTGCTTTGCAAATTGCAGCCAACCCAGTGTTTCATGAAAGGACAAAACACATTGAAATCGATTGTCACTTCATTAGAGAAAAATCCAAAAAGGAAAAATCAAGGTTCAATATATTTCGACAAAAGATCAATCTGCAGATGTTCTTACAAAAGGTTTGAATAAAGTGCAGCATGCTTATCTGATTTCCAAGTTAGGCATACTCAACATATTCCAGAGTGCCTAACTTGAGAGGGAATGTTGTGACAATAACTCTAATAAGTTATTGTGTAACTAACTTCCAATAGTTAGTTATCAATGATTAAGTCACAAAAGTAAGTTAGAAAGTTAGTTATGAGATTAGGCCTTAGTTCTATATAAATACACATCTCTTGTACTCTTAAAAACACTTCTTAATGATCAATAATATTCAACAAGCTTCTCTCTTCTTTCCTCTTAATCTCTCTGCATTTCTCTGTTCTTAATGAGATCTCTATCATGGTGATTTAGTTAAGCTTGATTGGATAAATATTTTTAAAAAGTAATTAATAAAATTCAATTAATAATCCAATATATTATATAGTTTTCTGATTATAAAAACGTATCAATATGCAGCTGGGCTAGTGAAATGAAATCAACAAAATTGGAGTTTAGAAAAGTTAAAAGAATAAGGAAGATTGACATTTCTTCACTGGCGTTAGCGCCTTTATAGGCTGTATTTCTGATGGTGATATCTTTTGTTGATGTGTAAGAGCCAGATGTATTGAATGAGTTAACGTTTTATGCATGGTTAGTATATTAAAAAAAATTTACACCATCAGATAATTTTATTTACTCTTGCATATTATTAATTCTCTTTTTAATTATTTTTTCTTTTTTAATCATTTTTTTCTTTTTAAAAAAAATTATTATAAAGGAAAAACACTACTGCATCGACTCTCTCTTTAAATCTTCTAACTCAGATCCCTCCTTTCATGTTTATTTACTTGGCTTTCTTTCCAATCTCAGATGTTTCTCATCACTTTAATGTAACTGAAGCACTTAATATAATTAACTTAAGATTTTAATGCAAATTTTTATATAATATTTGTGATTTTAGATGCTTTCCAAATTAAGAAAAAAAGAAAAAAACTGAAATTTGTTTATATAGTAGTTTGTAAAAGTGAAATTTGCCTAGTTGTGCTAGTCATTGTCTTCTCGCTAGGTTCAAAATATTTGATAGAAATAGATTAATTAACTGATAGTATCAATCTTGTTTGAGACAAAATTATGAAAGTATCACAATTTCATTCAACACTAAAAAAGGAAATAAATTTGATTCAGGCCAAAAAAGAAATACTTCCTCCGTCTCATTTTACCATCCCAAATTTCCTAATCTGATGTCCCATTTTACTTGTCTTTTTTTACTTATCAAGATAAGACATTTTTTTTTCATGTTTTACCCTTTGCATTAATTATTTTTTCTGTAAATTAAAATATAAACATCATTTAATAGGGGTATTATGATAAACTGGCCATGTTATTTATTATTTTTCTTAATAGATGTGTCATCTCAATTTGGGACAAATAAAATAGGACGGAGGGAGTAACAAATTTGATTAGAGTACAATTTGGAATCTACTGAATTTTGATATCTTTCATTTCTAAATTTAATACTGAAGTTACTGGGAGAATTCTTTAATTTACCTGATAGTGTAAATTTTTTATGTACACTTTTGGTGCACAAAACTTAAACTCATATTGAATTGATTTATTTAGGATTTTAAAGCTAAAATAACTTCAAAATATTTATATAGTATTTGGATAAAATAAAAGAAATATTTTAAAATGCTTCTATTAAAATTAAAGTAACAAAAATAAATTAAGACCACTCATAAGTCCATCCAATCAGAAATGACCCTAATATGCATTGATCTTAATATTTTGCTAGTCTTATAAAGATGGTCTTCATAAAGGATAGTCTTGATTTTTTGACGCCACTTTATAAATATTGAAAATAAGGCAAACGTTTTAACTTTTGATTATAAGACAGAAGTTTATAATATTTCAAGACAACGAACTTACATAATTGACTAGATATTTTGCTTTATAGGCAAACGTTAAAACTTATTTAGCAGAGTCAAAAATTCATAACCATATATTTTAAAAGATAAAAAATTTAAATCAGACATTTGAGGAAAAAAATTTCAAGATCCGCACTTTGGAGAATATTAAAAGTAATTTAGGTGCATGGACATGATTTAGCTGAAATATTTCTTAAAAAATTAAGTAGAGAATAATATTGGAAAGTAATTTATGCGATGGCAAAGTCTAAGATTTTTATGAAGGGATTAAGAAAAATTAATCTTGCATATATGTTGTACTACTAAATTTTTAGCAAACCCTGGTGTCCCCATCTCCACCAGAGAGTCTATGGGCCCAATGATCAACGTGTTTCACGTTTCTCCTCAGCTTTATCTAATTAATTCCCCCTTTATTGGAAAGTAATTTTCTCCATGGAGCAACTTTATGTTGGCTCAATCAGCTTTTTTAGCAAAGCATTTGTGCACACTTCTACTTTTTCTCTCCAATAATTGTTGGCTCAATCAGTTGTTTAAGAAAGCATTTGTGCACAGTTGTATTTCCTTTATTTTCTTTTACTTGACTTTGCTTCATATATTAAAAATAGTTATTTTAATATATTTGTCTAACTTATGAAATTAATAGAGTTTTATTATTTATTTATTTTTAATATTAAATAAATATAAAGCAATAGCAGGTAAATTTAGAATTTAAAATTCAAAACATCATTAATAAATTAATTTAATAAAATATATTTTTAATTAAATTTAAAGATATACCAAGTCAATAAAACCCAAGCAAAATAAAATGAAGGGAGTTAATTTTCCTCTCGAATAATGTGTGTTGGCTCAAACATACTTTTGTAGGAAAGCATTTGTGCACACTCCAATAGGAAAGCATATGTTCCCCAGGAATCCTCCATTATTTTTCCACAATGAAAACTACACTAGCTAGTCTTCAATCACTTGACTTTGAGAAATATGGACCCAGATATTATATGTAGTCTTGGTCTTGATCTTTCTTTATAAATAAATTCACTTAGAACAAAGTTTAGCATTTTTCTAAAAGAATACAATTTTCCAGCGTTACATTTCACTTTTGTATTTTGTACTATTATTGCACAGCTCCAAGAAAATAAAGATAAAAACATGTCACCTTTATACTTTTATTAAGGACCACTCGTGTCAATTCTACTACAGTTCTCATTTCCATAGTGCTAAGGCATAATGCCATATTCAACAGACTTGTTTGCAGTACTGAATAAATTATGAAGTAGTCAGCTTAGTGTTTCTAAATAGATCAAAAACGCTTTTAAAGTATGTGAAATTAGACAAAAATTGATCTAGCTAAATTTGCCAATGTCCTCAATTGTTTGGTTCAAAAATGTCTTTATTGTTACTTAGTGGGTCAAAGTATATGTCCTTAATGGGCCAAAAGTGCCCTTATTTTTGGATCAAACTATCACCACAAAGATATTTTTAGACTAAACTATTAACGGAGGATGTTTTTGTTCAATATTTCACATAGTTTAAGGAAGTTTTTGACCCTTTTCTATGTTATATACTGTGTTGTATTATATTGTTTGATGAATATAAGTTTGAATGTATGTATATAGCGTTTCATGTCGTTTAAGGTATGAGATAGAGTTACTGTACAGAAAATAGGGTTGAAGGCAAAACAATATATCAGATTAAAAAAAAAGGGCATATGAGGGGGGGAATAAATTAATGATGCAATCACATTAAATCAGTAATTATATAAGATGATAATTTTTATAATTACATAACTATAAAATTATGTAATGACCCATTTCATCGTTACTAAATTATTCGTAATAAATTCATGAAAATTCTTAATTTTCATTCCTCAATATTAACTTGTGCCCAAAATAGCCAATATTTTATTTATTAGGTCACCTCAAATTTTCCGGCGAAGATTTTAGCCTTTGGATGTGTGTAGATAGAATCAAGCCCGATGAATTTAATTATTCATGAGTGATAATATCAATACTTTAGTTTGAAAGCTCTTTAGGAATGAATTAAGGTCTTGCAATATCTCTAACACAAAGTTAAGTATAAAACTTTCTTTCCGATAGAATTTTGATATGAGTTTCTATTAGGGTCAACTTCAAACGATCATATCTCATAGAATATGACGAGTTAGGGGTCCCAATACTTACCAAACCAAAGATCTCTGAGTCCTCTTTCCAACGCAATAAACCGTTCCTCAATTCGAATTCGGAGTAAAAAGTTATGACTGTTTTACTGAGCACTGTCCGGGCTGACACTGGATTTCGCTGTAGCGAAAATTCTAATGATATTTAAATCAGTTTCAGCCGTATTTTAGATCTAAAAAACCCTAATTTTATTCTCCAATCCTATAGAGGTGATTTTCCAAAGTTGGGATTAGTGAATTTAATATAAAGCTCCACCAAATTGGCCCGTTATGTGTTTACCCCATTATTTTGTACCCATTTACCAGCCAGAATTAATTTGGCTACACAAATATTATGAAGGAATTAAATTGGAATGAGAACACATTGATGGGACCTTGAGATCTGAAAGTGGAGAGTAATCGAGTGGTCATTTTATAGAATAAGTTATGCTGCATAACAATTGATGAGGATCAGATGCCCCTCCCCTTCATTTCGTCAAAAACAACACTTACTAAAGTTGCTTTTTTGAAATATTGATTGAAAACTACAAAAAAGAAAAATTCCATGGAGGGCCTCTATTTGCTGTCATGGGCCATTCATGACTAGACTTTGCATGAAACGTCCATCGTAACCCAAGCAAATGATTGTTTCTTTTATTTTACCGAGTAAATCTCAATGATTAGTCATTTTAGAAAAAAGACAGTGTGCAGTATTTTTTAAAATAAATAGTGCAAGTTTGAGATTTTGTTAAAAAGTGGTTAATCGGATGAAGTATTTTCACTTTATAGTTATTTTCTAATTTAGATTATTTTGGCTCCTATAGTTCAGATACAATCCATATACTATATTGATATAATCCATGTATAATACTGATACATTTTCAACTTGGATCATTCGACCCTTTTAAAAATATATATTATTTTTTTTGCTATAAATTTTTTAACTAAAAAATATTCTTCTTTTTTTATTGTTTAAAAATAATAATTAAATATAATTTTATAAAAATGCTATAATTTTTATATAGAATATGTATCTATATAAGATATATATATAAAATCTATAAAAAGTGTATAAGAAATATATAATTATTTTATAAAATGTGTAAAAAAAAAAAAAAAGTACAATTATTGTATAAATTGTGTATCAAAATTGTATAATTTTCGTAGAGAATATTTATATGTATAAGATATGTATAGAAACTGTATTGAAGGTGTGTAGAAACGGTATATAACAAGCCAACAAATTGAAATGGCTAGATGTGGAATTTAAATTTCATGACTATTTTCGTGAAAATAATTTAATTTGAAGTGTTGTTTCTGTCCTTTCCCCGTCATTTTATGAAGTGATACTATATGAATATGTCTTTTAACGTAACCTCAAGGGTATTTATGTCTTTCAACTTTAATTGGATGGGTATAAGTAGATGACACTTAAACTTATATAAAGTTGAATAATTAGACACACACATTTTACGTAACAATTAATGTGAGCTTGCCATGTAGGATGCATGTGTATATTTGTTCAACTTTATACAAGTTTAAGTATTTACTTGTACACATTCAAAGTTGAAGGGCATAGATTCAGCTGAGCCAAGTTAATGATATGCTTATGTATTATGCCGTTTATATAAGACTAGTTTAATTGTACGTGCCTCGCAAATGTAATGTTTGATTATTTAAAATTAAATGATTTTGTTTGTTGCAGAGATTTTTAATGAAGTGCAAAAAATTCAAATCACTTTTCAAAGATCCTTCACACTTTAATATAATAATGTAAATATAAACATATATTTTAGAATAAGCACATATATATATTATCACCAGAAGTTCCAAATGGTTAATAGATATCACTTTTGCATTTGTCATGCAATATCTCTTTCCCTTGCTGCTAGAGGATGAGAGAGACACATCAATTTGAACCAGATTTGTAGTATATTTTTTTCTATATTAAAAATATTTTCTTGTTTTTAAAGTGAAATCTTTACAAAATCATTGATTATATTCTTATTACATACTTAAAATTTTTAAAGATTTGGTACTTCTTAAATTTTTCTAATTCTAATGCTTTTATATTTATTTGTAGATTTTTCAAATCTTCTTAAAATTAAATTTAAATTAGTTTAGAATTATTAAAATAATAAAAAAAGTATTTAGTTGTCTTTAATTTTGTTGACTTCTAATAAGGAAATGTTTTACTATAAATATATTTAATTAATTTTTAACTCTTAAATATTAAAAAAATAGAGAAAAGACGATTTTGTCTAAAATAAAGACTTTTAGTGAAAGGCAAAAAGTTCAAACAACATTTCTAAGATCTTTCACACTTTTAATATAACTAGTTTTGTGTACGTGTTTTGCACGTGTATCTAATGTCAATCAATAAAACTATATAAAAGAAAATAAAATTATTAAAAAGTAGCAAGTAATGTTAAAATAAATACCATATCTATTTAAATGATACAAATAATATTATATCTCAAATATATTATTATTTATTGTATCTCACATGATTTTTGTTGGTCTAAAATAATTAGTTGGTTTATGTTCTTTTCTTTAATCTATTTATCTATTTTATGAATCTTTTTCTTTACTTACAAAAAAAATATAGCGTTATTATTCAAAGTCTTTCGTTGTTTCATCAAAAATACTCTAAGAACAGAAAGAATAATCATATGTATTCTCGTTACCGTTAAGTATAACTCTTTATTTGATAATCTCTATTGATTGGATAATCATACATCCAAACTTTTATGTAAATTCTAAATCCTCCGTTGATGCAAATAATAGTTTAGAGTTATATAAACGCTTCATATTATATTGGCAAGAAGTGATGGTTAAAATAAATTATTTGTTTGGGTAATGCATGTAGTTTAGAATTCAAATCAGAGACAAATTCATATTACTAACAAATAACGTACTTAATTTATTTATAATCTTAAATTTATAGGCTTTAAATAAAAAATCTGCACATCAAGATTCAACACTTAAATAACCATATGTTTCAAATTCAATAAATACTATAAACAAAGATTCAACAATAATCCTAAAAAACAATATCCAAAATGTAGTAATTAATAATATAATCAAACCAAGTCACAATTGAACAAAAAAAGAAAATAGATGTTGAATTTTTTGCTATTTTACTCAGCGGCAACATGATTATTTCATCCAACTTTTCGATCAAAACTTAACTGAAAAAGAAACATAAAAATATAATTAAAAGGGAGAAATTCATTGTGATCATTTGTTAATTACGTATAACTTATATATAATCTTTAAAGCTATTAATTAAAAGATACAAATAAAGACGAAAAGAACGATGACAATGAATGCAAGAAGTCTTGAATCAAAAAGATGATGATAATGAATGTAAGGAAACTTAAATCAAAACCAAAATATATAAAAAGTAGAAATAGAAAAGCACGTATTTCTTGTAAATTTTGATTTAAAATATTACTTAAATAGAATCATAGAAATTCAATTTTAATTAATTTAGAAGTGCTAAATATTATGATTTCTAACCTGAACTAAATAACCAAAAAGCTAATACCTATTCTATAGGATATAATTGGAGGTTTTATAAAGTTTCTTAAAATTTAACCATGGACTTTCCATAAAATTCAATACCAAAAATAATTTGATTTATTCCATTGAAAAACATAAACTTCAAATATAAAGAGATTACACGGCGTAAGTAGCACACATCCTTTTGGACATCTTATTATTGTTCATCCATAATGGACTTCTATTCGAATTCGAATTTCAAAACTATTAAGGAAAAAATAATTTTTTTATAAGGTAAAATTCTAATTAATTTAAAAATATTAAATATTATGATTTCTTAGGTAGATTAAATAAAATTTTTAAATAATTATATAATAACTTTTTTTAAAAAAATAGTAAAAGACATAAGTGAAAAGACAATACCTAATTATAGCGAACAAAGTTAAGATAAAATCTAACCTTTTAAATAAGCATATACACCCATATAATGTGGCACAAAGTTTTTCATCTATTATAAGACGACGTGAGTTATATATCGTCCAAAATATCATGTTTTTAACACTTGGAACCACTGAATAATGGCATTGCTCAATTAGGAACTCCAAATAAGATGACAAATAAAAAAACATGTTTGCACACAACATCATAGCTGTAACAATAGCGTGCTCTTTCTAATATTTGGATCACCACCAATTAAAACTAAACAACCTGCAACATAGGAAAAAGAAAAAAAAATCAGTTGAAAAGGCCAGAGCAGAAGGAAAAAAATAAGGCAAATCAAAGAACCAACGTATGGAATGGAATAATTATAACTATTTACACACACATATAAGTAGAGCGCATCCATCCATCCATCCATCCATCCATCCATCCATCCATCCATCCATCCATCCATAAACCAAAAAGACATTAATTATATTTTTGGGAAAAATCACATATCCAAATAAAAAAGGAGACAAACTAATAATTTTGGAGAAAATAACTTGATCAGCGTACTTTTTTTGTTGGTGTTGTGTTAAGGTGAATTTCTTAAAATATATTTTTGAAAAGGAAAAAGGTGAAAACACTATAAGAAAAAAATGGAAATAACATGTAAAAGAAGGAACAATGCTTAAAATAAACTCTTATTCAATTATTTTTTCCTATTAAAAAGTCTTATAAATATAAAAAAAGTGATTCAGTATTAATTGTGGGGACAAAAGATCTACCAACGCTAAAATAAAAGCTATTATATTTTTTCTTCCAAAATTGCCAGGGTTTCTTACTTTTAAAAAATATACTAATTATTTTTCTTACCATATACTTTAGGATTTATTAATTATAAAATTCAACTATTATAAATATGAAAATAGTAAAAAGACAGTTTTGTCTATTGTAAAACCTTTTAATGAAAAACAAAAAATTCAAATAACTTTTTTAAGAATCTTCACACTTTTAATAGATTATCTCTCTCTATATAGAGTGAGATTATGACAAGAGACTCACCTTAAAAGATCTTACATAGATATCTTATTCTATGTAGAAAAAATTAGTGACACAAACTCGTAACTTCACAATGAGCAATTTTGATTTAGATCAATAATAATATATTCAGTGTAATTTTACAAGTAAAATTTGTGTAGGATAAAATGTATACAAATTTTATTCTTTATCATTATAAAGTAGAAAGGTTATTTTCGCTATAGCTCGTGCAAAAAAAACACAGAATGTGGCTACTAAAAAGGAAATGCAAATAAAACAAATCTTAAACTGTTAAACATACGGAGAAATTTCTAGTTGTCTCAACAGTAATGAAAGAATATAATTTCCTATGACTACTTAAAATGTGAAAAAGAAAATGAGCCTATAAAAATCTCATGTGTTCTTTTTACTTACTCATCTCTCAAAATAGCATTGATAATAACCACAAACAAAATGGAATCTCCTACCTTCTACTTATCATTTTTGATACATTAAAGGAGAAAAGGGACCTTGATCATTTTTGTATTTTTTTTCTAAATTCATATATAGGCACTTCCCAAGTTTGAAGATGCAAAATCTTTCTTTTTCTTCTGATTTGTAATCACTAGTTTAAGGTAAATATCCCTTTCTTCCATTCTTATACTATGCTTCATTGTTTTAATGTTGCTGTTTAACATGTCATATTTTTCTTCCTTTACTTCAGTTTTCGTGTTACTTGTTATCGATACTTGTTATCGTCTTAATTGTTCTCAATATGACTTATACGCTAGTGTATTCGTTTTACATATTTGATTTTGATATGCTTACACGAGTCGAGAATCTATCAGAAACAGTCTTTCTATATACCCTCGCAAGGTAGGGCCGTAGGGGTAAGACTGCATACGCATTACCCTCCACAGATCCTACTTGTGAAATTATACTAAATACGTTATTGTTGTTATTTAACATGTACTTTATACTCTATTATACTTGAATCATACTAACTATTTAAAAAAATTATGTTACGATACTTAGATATGCCAATAGGTGATGTAAAACATGTTATACTATTTTACTTTTAATTGTCATATACTTAGTTCCTCTGAAGGGTTATACATTCTTTATGTATCTCTGTTATGTTCCATTTTCTGTTTTAATTTTATTTGAATTTATCACTTGTTATTAGGCGTCGAAGAGCTTTATTGGGAGAGACACTGCTGGATTTCTAAGTCCTGTGATCAAAATTGTTATCAGAATATCAACCAACAGTGAGGTAAGAAATCTCAAGATTCATCTTGAAAAGTTACAATATACTTCATTCATTCCGATTAGTTTGTGATTTTAACTTGACCCTGAAATTTAAGAATGACTTTTGAATTTTGTCTCTTAAATGCAAGATATGCTGAATGTTCTTAACTTGAAATTAAAGACAACTTAAAAAAAGGTTCTTTTTTTTTTTTTTTTTTAGTGCTTATTTCCCATTTTATATCATCTCACCAGCAGACCGTTTCAATGTTTTCTTCAGATTACATCAATAGAGCATCTTTGTGATAATTTGATTTAGTTTCCTCGACCAATTATTTTCCCTTGCTTCCGAAACATGTTCAGTTCCGTAACACTGTTGTCAGCATGCAGAGTTGATTTCTCAGATGATCACTCAAGTAATAGTTACTATCTCAAAAAGTCACTTTCTATTAAAATGACATTGAAATAAAGAAGAAATGTGACTTTATGAGATGATAACTATTAACCGAGTTACCGTATGAGAAATCAACACCCAACATGCATAATTCCAGTGTCAGTCTTGCTAAAACACTGATGCAGAAACCTTCTAATATTTCACCCAAGTGTCTTAAACTTTTGTTACTTTTTTTCTGGACTACTTTTCATTGAGCTGAGGGTCTATCGGAAATAACCTTTCTACCTCAGAGGTAGAGATAAGGTTTGCATACAATCTACCCTTCCCAAGCCTCACTTTGTGAGATTATACTAGGTATGTTGTTGTTGTTGTTGTGTTGTCTATCACAGAAAGTGAAACTGGAATCTGCTAAAAACTGTCAAAAGAAGGGGAAGAGGGATTGGAAAACAAGAAGTTGAAAACAATGAAAATGATGCAGCTGTAAATTGCTACAAAGAAGACTTTAGTAAAGAAGGAGAAGCTGAAAATTTTATTGAGTGTTTTCTATTTTTCTGGATGGTTAGAAAGGCCTAATATCATCCCTTATTTATATTTGTGTAGAGATGATTCTAGATACTATAAATCTGGAGTGTTCTTATACAAATATCTCCCTCAAATATCTAGCACCCTCTAGATCTTTCCTTTCTAGACTACACCATTCCTACATAGCTTGATATTTCTTTCTACACCATTCCTTTCTAGATTCTTCTAACTGGAATTACATAAATATCTAGATATTTCTTCAACATGATTATCCTAGAAATTTACTAGACTATTCTAGAGACTTAACTAGAAATCTATGATTCCAAAAAATCTACTTCAATATTTTAACAAAAACATCTGTTAAATGGATGCAATTGTCTAAGTGACATATCATGCATCCTTTTACTGATAACTATAACCATATCATTTCATATAACTTACTAAAAGCTTCAGAATAGCTTCTTTAGATTCAAATCTTATACAACTCATATATCTAGAATTGACCTTAGACTTGGACATTTCCAGTAATCCAACACTTCGTGACACTTATAGGGGATATACAGATAGTTTGACAAAATCTGGAAGAATTTAATAAGGCTAGTATATGAATCCAGAGAAAATTTTGAGTCGTGGCTACAGGACCGTTTACATGTAAGACCGTAACTATACAACAATAAACTCTCTTCTAACATTTATCTGATACGACAGCAAATAATTGTCTGTAGATGAAGTAATAACTGATATAGGATCTGTATCAGATGACTAATACAAAAAAGAGAGAAACATTTAATTACCATTGAGCAGGACTCTTGTTTTCTGCTTCCTTTAGTGTCTACGAGGACTCATTACATTTTCAATTTTGATAAATTTGCAGCTGAGATATGGGAGACCCAATCACAAGTGCTGTAGCTAGCCTCATCGTAACAGACTTGTCAAAACAAGTGAATATGCATGCTCAATATGCTATCCAATTTGAAAGTCAGTTTGCGGAGATGAAGAGAGAGCTGAATCACATGCGTGCGTATCACACTGAAGCAAACAAGATGAAAGGAAAAAACAAGTCTGTCAAGTCAACCTTATCTGACCTTGATGAACTAATTTATGAAGCAGATAATGTGATCACGGATTGCCAAATTCGTGAAGTCTATCTGAGGATGAAAGGGAATCCTTCTTGCTTGTTTCCGTCTCTGAGGGAGATTTCTTTCAGATACAACACTGGAAGGAAACTGACAGAACTCAACAAGGAGATAGCGAAAATGCATCAGAAACTGAGGACCTTTGTTGGTCCAATAACTGAACAATCAAGAAGTGATGGAAGAAGTAGACCGATGAGATGGACCTCACACATTTTTGACCAATCTGAAATTGTGGGGTTATCAGAAGATACAAGAAAAATCAAAGACTGGATCCTGTGTCACAGCGAGTCATTACATCGCGTTGGCATTGTAGGTATGGGTGGTTTGGGTAAAACCACAATCGCGCAAAAGATCTACCATGACAGACAAGTGAATGTGAGATTTCAAAAGAAGGTTTGGGTTTCAATATCTCAAACTTATGATGAGCTTTCCATCATGAAGGGAATTTTGAAACAGCTGAGTGCAGATGATAGTGGAACTGACAAAGGAGACCTCCTAAACAGAATTCGTGAAGCTCTTTCACATAAGTCGTACCTGATTGTCATGGATGATGTATGGAGTATTGATGATGGGTGGTGGGATAGGATCTCAAGGGGATTACCCAAGTTTATAGAGCACAATAGTTGTATTATAATTACATCAAGAAATGAGGATGTAGTCAAGAGGATGGGAGCCACAGAATCAAGAATTCATCGACCAAGATTGCTTGATGATGAAGAGAGTTGGTCGTTATTTTGCAAAGTAGCACTTTTGTCAACTAAAGGGAAGTGCAATACTCAATTGGAAGAAGTTGGAAGAGAGATCGTGCGCAAATGTCATGGTCTTCCTCTAGCCATCAAGACCACAGGTGGGATGTTATCATCAAAGTCACATTCCCTCGGGGAGTGGACGAGGATATGTGAAAATTTTCGAGAGAAATTGGTATCAGATTGTGAAAGCAATATCTCTGTAATGGCTTCTTTGCAGCTAAGTTATGATGAGCTTCCTTCTCGTCTAAAACAGTGCATATTGTGCTTCTCAATCTATCCAGATGACCATGAAATTGAGGCAGAACAATTGGTTCGTTGGTGGGTAGGGGAAGGATTTGTTCGTGCCGATGGCACAGAAACTGCTACAGACGTAGCTTTTAATCATTTGTCTGAACTGGTAAGTAGGTGCTTGGTTGAAGCTGTCCAAAGAAGAAACTTTGATGGCAGAGTTTACAGTTGCAAGATGCATGACATGGTTAGGGACATGACAATTCTAGTCGCAGAAGACGAGAAATTTTGTAGCTTTAATAGAGGCCGGCATATAGCCACAGTTAACTCTAGGCACTTGGGGGTCACCAAGGAAACAACTTTCCAGTCCTTGGCTGGGAATTCAAAACTAAGAGCACTTCTTCTCACTACTACAAATTTCATTGGCTTCAACAGGAAAATTGCTCTAGCTGAAATCAAGACTCTAAGGGTCTTGGACTTGTCATTTGTCAAGCTAGACAATATCTGTTTACTTGATTTATGGCAATGGATCACATCACTGAAGCGACTAGCGTATTTAAACCTTAGAGATGTTGCGAACCTGGAAGAAATTCCAGACTCCGTGAGGAAGTTATGGGGCCTCCAAATACTGGTCCTTAGAGAATGCAAGGAACTGAAAAGGCTACCAACATCAATCACAACACTTCCAAGATTGGCAATTCTTGATGTTGGAGGTTGTCCATCTTTTTCATGCTTACCACAAGGTCTCTCTGGGCTTTCAAATCTTGAAGAGCTGTATGGATTCAAGATACCGAGTCTAGCAACAACAGAAGCCTGTCGCCTTAGTGAGGTCGTGACACTGACTCAACTTCGAGTACTGCAATTAGACATAACGGAGGAAAGCACGATAGAGGAGAAGGACTTGGCTGCACTGAAACAACTTCAACTACTAAGGGTGTTATCAATCAATGCAGGGGACTGTGAAAACAAGGACATCATAAGGAAACTGGATAACCTATCACCACCAACGCATGTTGAAGAATTATATCTAAGGCACTTCCTTGGAGAAACCACACCAGCATGGATCAACCCCATTTCACTTCCCCAACTGCAGTACCTTTGCATCGAAGATTCAAGAGTGCTTAGTCACATGACTGAAAAATTCTGGGGAGATAATAAGGGTAGCTGGAACGTCGAAGGACTGTGCTTGAAATTCCTGCCAAGGCTGAAGGAAACATGGGAAACATTCCAAAGGGCAATGACTGCCCTCAAATACTTAGAAATCAGCCACTGCAACTCCCTGGAAAACTTCCCATGTAACGTTGAGGGTTTAGGATATTGGACAAAGCCAGAGGAAGAGGTGGAAAACAAGGAAGAACAAGACGTGATTTCGTGTCACGGAGGCAATGAAGGTGAAGTCGAGGAAGTGCACTGAAATTATAGGATTTCCAATCTTCAGTTTCAGTTCACATTTGTGCATTTCTTTTTTCTTTTTTTGGTTTGGGAAACTGGTATGATATGATGTGTTGGCACAGTGGAGACTTATTTGCTAGTTTGTATGCTTGTTTTACAAAATATCAGTCACATGTTTGTCGAGTCTTTATTCGAATATAGTTTTTATGTAACGGACAGATAATAATTCTGTATAGTTTTCTGATTTATATGATTGTGGCTTCAGATTCTGTTGCAGAAAGTATTGTGGCCTTAATATCTATTTGAAGTTTTTTAGGAGGAAAATCAATATGGACATTGATAGCGAGTATGATAGAAATTAGAAATGTGTAACATAGTGTTTCACTATTCTGGTTGCGTATTTGCATCCAGCAACAATTTTGGACCTACAAGATTAGCCATAAGAAGCACTATTTCAACATGCATCCAACAGAAATGCTAATGCTTTAATGGCAAAAACTAAGAAAGCTTATATTTTCCAGTGCTGTCATCTCCACGCCATCAATGACCAAAACAGGCGAAACATTACTCTTAGAAATAGTAACATTCAAACAAGGAGCCAGTGTCTTGAGTAATGATACATCAGGCAAGAAAGCCAATTCCATAAAAGTATACCTCTTCGGCATTATATGAAACCTTACAATTCTTTCAAGCAATGGTGGAGGAGACAATACAAATCCAAAATTCAAATTAGCAGAATTTGAATAATCCCATCAAGAACAGAATGCGACTTATTAGCTATCGAAAACGTACCCATCAAAGACAGAATGCGACTTATTAGCTATCAATTTAATGATTCTTGGCCAGTCAACCAAGTTCTTCGTATCGTTAGCACTTCCATTAGACATTTCTTCACAAATTGGTGATCGAATAACGTCCATATGTTCGTCCATTCTACGAAAATCCACGCAGAAAATGTTAGGGGAATATACTAGGATGGGCTCCTCTCCAATTTCATTCTCTCCATTTTCCCCAAATTCTTACTCGGATGAGAGACATATGAAGTTTGGTTAAGATTTAATTAATTAAAGTAGGATTCTAACCATGATTTAAATAATAAATTTTTCATGTATTTGCTTTCAAATTTTTAGCAATCCACAATTATAGCTACAAAGTTATTTTATTTGACACAATCCGTAAATATTTTAAAAAGTTCTCTTTAATTTTTTCTAGCCTTTTTTTATTTTCTTATGTTGTTCACTGTCTAGTGTCTATATCTTCCAATTCTCCTTGAATCTTTTGATATCATTTTACTTATTTTCCACTTTTTCTTTGAAACTAGCTGTAAGTAGGAATGAAGTTCAGCATTTTTAATAATCAAGTTTCTTTCAATTATACTAATTAGTTATTTATATGTAGTGTTTGGTGATGTTTAATTGTGTTCTTATAATACTTTGCTAGATTCATAGATTTAAATTGACAAAAAAAAGATTTTTCTACCATCATAATTTTGGTATTGTCAATTTTTTTATAACAAATATTATTTTGGACGAAGAGGAGAAAAGAGAGTTGAGAAATTTGGAAAAAGGAGAACTAGTAAAGTTTTAAAACTAATAAATGTTAATACAGTGAACACGTAAGAAAATAAAAAAAGGCAAAAATAAATTAAAGAGAACTTTTAAAAATATTTACGGATTGTGCCAAATAAAATAACTTTGTAGCTATAATTGTGGATTGCTAAAAAATTTGAAAGCAAATACAAGTAAAATTTATTATTTAAATCATGATTAGAATCCAACTTTAATTAATTAAATTTTAACCATTAATTTCAACTCATGTGTCTCTCATCCAAGTAAGAACTTGGGGAAAATGGAGAGAATGAAAATGGAGAGGAGCCCAATCCAATATACTATTAACCATGTGTTTTGTATATAATTTTTATTATTAAATAGTTATTTATTTAATTTTAATAAAGAATTATATTAAATAGATTAATTATTCGATTATGTGTATGTTTATTTATATAGTAGATGATTTTGTGTATATAGTTTAGTTTACACACGAAAGATTAAATTATCATTCTTAGAGAAAATACATAAAGTCACCATTGAAGTTATCTCAAATTTGTTAAAAGACACTTTAACTTTACGGACGACCTATTACCCTTCAAAGGTTGTATAGACCATTGTAAATTGACTATCTTAACTGCTTTTGTCATCAATTTTAGTCTAAAAATAGGCGTATGTTCCTCACTTTTTCTTTTAATTAAATAATTAAATTAAATCATGGATCAAGGACGAGTTTAACCTGACCAGACCTTTCACCTACCACTTAATCAAATATTTTCCTTTTTTCTTTTTTTTTCTTTTTTTTTCTTTTCTATTTCTCTCATCTAACTCTCTTAATTCTCTCTCTTTTCTTTATTGATTGATGATTAACAATATAGTAGGTAATTTAGAAACTTTGTTGGTCGATTTTTTGGAGAAAATAACTGATTAAACAAAGAACGATTACCAGATTAGAATTTTTGTATTTTATTTTTTTGTTAAAAATTGTTCTTTTTATTCATGTATGTGTGAATGTGTAACACCCTGAATGTTCGAGCTAAAGATAAAACAAATTGGACGTCTCTTCAAATGTACTTAGACGTGAATCTAGAAATTTAATTGTATCTAGGTGTAAAGGTCATGTCTTATATGACGTAGGGGTATTGGGTATGAATTAAGGGCATAAGAAAGCTCTAAAACAAATTTGAGTTGAAAGGTCCTTTAATGATTAAGTTTTCGTATAGGTACATACAAGGACCAAATTTAAACAAGGATTTCTCCTAGAATATTTAGAGTTACGTGACCTATAACCTATCAAATTGAAGCTTTTTGAGTCTTCTTTCCAACGCCACCAACAGCTCTTCAATCTGATTCCTGAGTAAAAAGTTACATGTGTTTAACAAAGAACAGTCAGAACAACCCTATACCTGACGAAAATTTTCTATTTTTTTCCCTTTTATTTTCATATTCTTGGGGATGATTTCGTCTTTTCCTTTTTACCTTATCCTAATCAATTAAACCCTTATTCTTCAGTGTCTAAACGTTATTTGTTTTATGGTAGACGTTTTATTTTTAGCAGAGGCGTTAGTTTCTTTTTCAGCAGATAAAATCCCCTCTATTCACATCAGTTTCGTGCGTTAAAAAAAGAAGAGTCCTTCTCTTTTCCTCAAGATTCACACGATAAAAGCTTTACTTTTCAATCAGTTTTCATATGTTTTTCATTAGAAAATATCCAGATTCATCCTATCAATTGCAACTCCAAGAAACACAAGGGACTTGAGCGAAAATCAAGTACAAATTTCTTCTTCCGATTTCAAGTTCTTTCAAACGTTTTGGGGTATGTAGAACCATTCCTTACTCTCGTTTCTGGACGTTTTACTGTTATCCAATTCAAATTATTTCTACAATTTTATCAATGAAATTAAATGGTTTAATAGTTGTTGGGTGTGTACAGATAACTCTCTGTTTCATGTTCTTCCTTTCTGAATTTTGTGAGTTCCAACAACCCTTGTGATTTGATGTATGAATCATAGATGTTTTTGGTAATAACTATAAAATATTTACAATCTGCAAAGTTAAGCGATTACACCTAGAGAGCACCTCACTATTTAAAAGAAGCGAGAGAGAACTAATTACATAATTTGTTGATCAAAGGTGACCTCTCCTAGTTATTTTTTTGAATTTCTAAATGTATCTACTCTTTCTTTGACTTTATTACGAGATTGTATATCCGTCTATAACGTGGTTTTTGTACACGGTCCACTTTCGAGCAGTCCTTATCTGATACACCTGTACCGTAGCCTTGTAGCTGCAATATGCTTCTTTACTTTCTTTTTCAATTGCATAATCACAAAACATGAACCAACGCAGACTACTTGTTCTCTCGCTGCAACGTTCAGACAACAAAAAAGAACATACTGTTACATCGCTAATTCAAAAATATCCTACTCTATTATTAAGTAAATATATTGCACAGTATGTAAGAGCAACATCCTCATTCATGACACCCCAAATGCTCAATAACTATAATAATTCATGAGGCATGGTACCAAAGAGGTTAATTTTCCAAGCATGAGTCCTAAAGGACAAATTCATGATCATTATCCTAAAATGGTAAATATATGTACGTGAGCCTAAAATGGCTAAACCATGAGCATGATCCTGCCAAGGCTAACATTTTGATCAAGAGATAATCAAATAAATAAGATAACGTCATGAGCATAAGGGAGTTAGTTAGCTGACCGTGAAGACATAGGTTGAAATTACAAATGCCCGAAACTATATTTGCCGACATAGGATAGAGATTATTCCGCAAGTCGGATGGCTCTTTTTTTTATGTGTCCCGAAAAGGGACTAACCATGGATACTTGCTAGAAAATTATGTCATGTTAAGTCCTATGCCCGGCAAGGTATAGGATGATCGGGCCGAGATCAGACTTCATGCGCTCATATCGTGGTTTATGACGGTTCACTAGTTTCTCCCACAAATAATCAAAGGAATTAAATCTACTTTACTCGGTCAATTATAAATTTAGTTTCCACTCTTGTTCCTTTCCAGTTGCCTTCACTTATATTTGAATTTCATTGTTACTTTTAATCTCTTATTGTACCACCCTCCTGAAATTGTTTTGCATACCAATACATTCCATGTATTGATCTTCTTTGGTGCTATATCATTTCATGATGTAGGTTTTGGATCTAAAGTCCGCGGTCAAGCGTATCATTAGGATTATAATCTTCTGCTATTGGTGAGCCTCCTTTCTACCGGGGAAAAATTTAGATATGATAATTTCTCTATGTTCCTTTTAGTGTCAGGATATGCCAGGGCCTTTTCCCAAAAGTTATAGTCAGTCATTAGAGGCTTCACAGACTGATTTAGTTGTCAAACAGATATTGTAATTTTTAATCTTATTTTTCGTGACTATTGTATCTTCAGATGTTAAGTGATATTAATGAACATTGTTGAAAGACTTTATCCTTTAAGAAATCTTGTCCTATTCTGTTTCCTCTCTATTTGTTATGTTGGTTGTATGCTCATGTGATATGCCAGAATGTTCGCTCATACTAGCAATAGTATCAGGTGCGTGTCACGTCTAGGGCCTCGGCTTGGGGGATGACAGAATGTTTGGGAAAATTTGCTGATGTTGTGCCTGTTTTAGTGAAAAACGTGTTAGTATCTATTTATTTAGTTAAGTTGTACTATTTATTTAGTACTTGCTACTATTAGGATTTTGTAGTGTTATATTGTGCTATCTACATGCGTGCATGTATACTTGTTACAACTAGGGTTTTATATAAACTCATTTCATTTGTAGGAAATGTTTGTGGAAAATATTTGATTATATTTGACTGTTATGATTTTGTTCGTATTATGTTAGGACTGTTGACATTTAAAATTTTGTTTACCCATTTTGTGAATATTAAAATATGTGTTTACTGATTTTGTGTTCTTTTTATATGATTATATAGGACTGTTAGACTTTTAGTCCTATATATTTGGACTATTGAGATTTAGGATTTTGTTTAATAATTTTTCGTGGTTGAAATATATTTGTTACATACTTTTTCAGGAATTTTTCTATGTCTTTTGGTTGTGATAACTTTAAGGTGGCATCATCGGGGCCAAATTGTATTTGGTCCCCCCTCCATGTTGGTGGGAGTGTGACTGAGTTCCTAGATAGAAATGTTGATATGATGTCCTATTTTGAGTTGAGAGACTACGCAGAGTATCTAGGATATATAACAGATTGTGGCTTTTTTGTTAAGTGGGATGAGTTTTTGGTAGAATTAGATATGACAAGGTTATTTGTGACTTTATCAGCAAGTTAAAAAATAGGAATGAACTTGATGTGTATGTTTCTCATGAGGTCATTGAACCTTGTCAGGCCTCACTTGAATTGGAGTTTTTCCCCCCTGTGAGAGGCAGTGAGGTAGATGAGGAATATTTGGAGTCATTTAATGAGGCTAATGTTTCTAACCCTAATATTTGGCCTCCTTCTTCTAACTTTTCTTCCAATTATTTTGCTGAAACTTCCAACCCTGCTGATCAACCTTCTTCTTCTGCTATACCTTCCAACCCCTTGATCCTACAATAGATAAAGATCCAAGTGATGATTTGGAAGATGATTCAAAATATGAAAGGCATACTAGTGAAGAAAATAAGATCAACAATGATGTCCATCAAAAGTATATCGATATAAAGGCAAGCAATAGACATTTCAATAGGTCGCAAATGAGAAGTAGAGTTAAGACTTCTTAACATATTGATGAAAAAGGTCCAGACATAAGGTATGATGAGATAAATATTGGTATTATGAATAGCTTAATTGGTAATGTAGAAGGTGATGAACCTTACAATCTAAGTGATAAAGTTTCTTGCTTTGAAATAGATGATGAAGCAGGTTGGGGATATCGTGAAGAAGTTGATCAAGTAGTGAATAAACCTATGAGAAGGAAGAAAAAAATAGAGTTGTTTTTTATGAAACTTGTGAAAGAATTATTTGGGAATTAGGAAGGTTTTTTTCAAGTGTAAAGGAATTTAGGCTAGCAATAACCAGGTATGAAATTTTAGAAAAGATTCAAATTGAAAAGTATGTGAAAAGTCCTGATAGAGTTAGAGTGAGGTATGAAAAAAAGACTTGTCCTTGGTTGTTGTGTGTAAGTAAGGATAAAACTAGTGAAGATTTTTTTGCTAAAAGATACATTCCTATCCATGTGTAAGGGCCTAATTTTTGAAAACTTAATTTTTATGTGTTTTGACTATTTTTCTCTTCTCTGAAGCTATGACATATTGATTTTGGGGTATGAGGATGATAGGCATAATTTCTAATACGATAAAAAATGATTTGGGCAGGTTTGTGGGTTAAAGAGGCTTTAAATGTCATATAGTTGACTTCAGACAATATTTGTGTTAGCCTCTTATATTTATGTTTTAATAATAACAAATTAATAAGTGAACTTTACAGGATATTGAAGATCCATAATGATGGAAGGAGATCTCACACAAAGGACATTGAAGATCTCAAATCATGGGAGGATATCTCGCACAAGGAAAGAAATATTCTCTCAAAGAATATCGTGCTAAATATGGAGCCACATCAAAGATATTGAAGATCCCTAATGATGGAAGGAGATCTCACACAAAGGACATTAAAGATCTCAAATCATGGGAGGATATCTGGCACAATAAAAGGAATATTCTCTCAAAGAATATCGTCCTAAATATGGAGCCACATCAAAAGTAGGATATTGATTGACAAGGAAACAAAAATAATATCAACTAAAGATCCCAATAGACAAGAAAATTGGATGCACCTCATGACAAGATCAAAGGTGAAGGAAGATCTCACTACTTACATGGACATATCTAATATGGACATGTATAGATGTGAGAAAGGAAAATTGCACCAAGTATAGACATACCATAAGGTGCAAACTCCCTCAATTAAGGAATCAACTCAAATCCTTGATTGAGATGAAATCTCTTAGGTTTCCTTATGAAGAAAAGAAACATATACAACAGAAGACTATAAAGGCCAAAACAGAAGAAATAAGATACTGCGCATCTTTAAGAAGAAAAACTCAAAGTGTCTCAATCTTAATCTCACATGGCTTTGTAATCTTTAGCTTACAATTGTTATGCAAAGAATAAGATTGAGTCAACTTTGTGATATAAACTGAAGTTGTGTCACAAGATTTGAAGAGCAAAATAAGTCTTCAAAACTTTTTTCTCATCATTGTACTCGAAGACAAGCTGTCACAAGATCCGAAGAGAAAAATAAGTCTTCAAAACTTTGTTTCTAATCATTGTACTCAAAGCCAATATTGAAAGATCTAAGGAAATGTTGAAACCCAAGGGGACTGGAAGTAGGCACCACATTGGTGTTCCGAACCAGGATAAATTATTGTGTTCTTTACTTTTGAATTCATTTATTTATTTACATGTTTATTTTAAATCTAATCTATTTTGTGAAGCACACTAATTTGCAGGCAAGTCGACTGTGAGAAGTGAGTAGTCGACTCACTGAAAATTTTAATTCACCCCTTCTTGAATTTCAATTGATATAAGAGCAGGTCTCACCAACATTGTTGCTTAATCGCAAATGAGAAAAGATCAAATGACAAATTATCAAATTCCCGATGCTCTTCTCAAGGATGGTCACTCCTCCACAAGACCACCATACTTTAATGAACAACACTACTCTTACTGAAAGAATTGGTTCAAAATCTTTGTCCAATGACTTCCAAGCCTGGATTGTCATCAAGAAGGGTCCAAAATCGATTCTAGGACTCAAAGAGAATCCAAAGAACAAAAAAAAGAATCTAGCAGTACTGACATAGAAGACCTTGAAAATTTTGAGGTCACCAAAGAACAACATGAGGTAATCCAAACTAATGCACGTTCTATAAGCTTACTTATTTGTGCAGTTAGTGGTGAAGAATACAACAAGATATCAACTTGCGAGACTGCAAAAGAAATATGGGACAAATTGGAGGTAGCCTATGAAGAAACCACCAAAGTGAAAAAGTCAAAGATTGCTGCCCTGGTCAATGAATACAGGCTGTTCAAAATAGAAGAGAATAAGAACATTGAAAAAATGTTTTCCAGATTTAGTAAAATTGTATGAAAATTGAAATCACTAAGGATGATCTATCAACATAGTCTACAAGTTCAGAATCTGGTCTGAAGTCTTTCAAAAATTTGGGAAACCAAGGCTGCCATTCTAGAAGATGAAGATCTACACAACATTACATATGATGAACTATGAGGTAACCTCATTACATATGAAATAAATTATATCAACAGGTATCACAAGAAGGAAAAGTAGAAACCAGTAGCCTTTAATGCTTCTCCAACTGAAGAAGAAGACATTTTGAAAAATGCCAATAGTGAAGGAATGACCCTCATCAACCGTGGAGTAAGGCAGATCATGAGACAGAGACAACAAAGATTCCAAGGAGTGAAAAATAATGATTCCACGAGAAATGATGATCACTGTTATCACTGTGGGAGGCCGGGACACTTCAAACATAATTTTCCATAGTTAAGAAGAAGATCATCTAGAAAGAATCAAAACTTTGGAACCTGTAGTGATAAAGATGAAATTGAAGAAGAAGTAGAGGCTGCCAAATGTGCTTCAGATCAACAAGTGAATCTAGCGAGGTAAGACCACACGATTGTCATAACTGTAATATTCTTGAATCTGATTTAGATATGATAACCGACAAGCTTAAAGAAGTTATATATGAATATAATAAACTCTCTCAAGAGAAGAAGAGTTTCAAAGCATGATTTAAATGAAAACTCAAAGAGGAACGAAAAAACTATCAAATAGAAATTGAAGCATGTCAAATTGAAATTGACTTACTTCATGAAGAGCTTGATGATGTAAAAATTAATTTGAATAGATTTAGGAAATCTCCAAGTTATAGTTTTGTAAGATCAAACTCTTTTAAAAACAACCCAAGTTTCTCATCAGGATTGTTTAAATCAGCCAAGCCTCTTTCTCCTCTTGAGGACCTGTCTATTTTATATATAGACTGAGAGGGAACAAATACTATAGTTGCAGGAACAATCCTAAAAGTGTATGGGTTTGGAAGTCCAAAGGAAACACATCTAACCCGCAAGGACCCAAGACCACTTGGGTACCTAGATAAAATTATATTTCTTATTTTGCAGGAACAGGTCCGCAAGAGATATAAAACGGAAATGTAGGTTATTGATAGCGGATATTATAGATACATGATCGAAAAGAAAGAAAACTTTTCTACTCTATAAAAATAGATGGGAGATTAGTCAGATTCGATGACAATGCTAGAGGCAACATCATTGGAGTCAGCTCAGTAAAACTCAACTCATCATGTGAATTCACTGAAGTATATCTAGTAGATGTCCTCAAACATAATCTGCTTAGCGTCAGTCAACTATGTGACACCGATTTTGGAGTCTTCTTCAAAGCCAAAAATTGCTCGATCAAACATGACAAAAGAGATATCTCTCTTCTCTGTGAATGCGTTGATAATATTTATGTTTTAAATAGTACTAACTTTTCTACTTTAACCTACCTCAGTAAGCAAACCAGTGATATTTGGTTGTGGCATAGAAAGCTTGGGCATACGAGTATGTATATCATTGAGAAATTGTCCAAACTGGAATTGGTAAAAGGTCTACCAAAACTCAAGTTTGAAAAGGATCACATATGTGATGCCTGCCAATTGGGTAAACATATCCAGACATCATTCAAAGTCAAGGACATTGTCTCTACCACCAAACCTCTTCAAACAATCCATATGGATCTGTTTGGCCCCACCAAGACCGCAAGTATTGGTGGAAAAAGGTATGTTTTTGTTATAGTTGATGATTACTCACATTTTACTTGGGTGATGTTTCTTTCTCATAAACACGAGGCTTTCACAAACCTTGAGATTTTTTGTAGAAAAGTACAAAGAGAAGCTAGACACTTCATCACCAATGTTCACAGTGTTCATGGAGGAGAATTTGAAAACAACATATTTGACGAATACTGTGCTCAGAACGGATAATCTCAAAATTTCTCATCACCTCGATCTCCTTAGTAAAATGGTGTGGTGGAGCGAAAGAATCGGTCTCTCCAAGAAACTTCCAGGACCATATTATTAGAACATAATCTCCCAGATCACTTTTGGGCAGAAGCAGTAAGTACAACATGTCACATCATCAACTGATACCTGATCAGACCTATTCTACCAAAAACTCCTTATGAACTATGGAGAGAAAAGAAGCCTAACATTAGCTACTTTCATCTTTTTGAACTCAAATGTTTTATCCACAACAATGGTAAGAATAACTTGGGAAAATTTAATCCATGAAGTGACGAAGGTATTTTCCTTGAGTATTCTCCCACTTGTCGCTCATACATGGCTTACAATAAAAGAACCTTATGTGTTGAAGAGTATATGCATATTGTATTTGATGAATGTAATCACCCTTTTATGAATTTAAATATTGATGATGAATATATGAGTGATTTATAATCTGGAACCAGTGCTAGCACAACCTCCGAGCCATCACAAGAAGAGCCAACTAACACCCTCAAAAGTTGACTCCCACAATAAAAATAGTCAACCAACTGTTCTAAGAGAATGAAAACATGATGCTAACTATCTAAATGAATTTATCATCAGAAATCCAGATGATAGGGTGCAAATAAGAGCATCATTGAGAAAGAAAGCGTTTGTTTCCCTTGTATCTCAAATTGAGCCAAAGAAGACTGATCAGGACCTCAAAGATAAATCATGGGCCAAAACAATGAAGAAAGAATTGGACTAGTTTGAATGAAATCAAGTTTAGACTTTGATTGAAAGACCCAAGAACTTCTCAGTAATTAAAACTAAATGGGTCTACAAAAATAAATTAAATAAAGAAGGTAAGGTTATCAGAATCAAAACCAGACTTATAGCTTAAGGATACTCCCACAAAAAGTCCTAACATCTCTCTGTGTGAGAATTTTGCTAATATGATGAAAGGAGAATCTGAAATGAGTCTTATGGGAGAGCTCACATTCGTCTTGGGATTATAGATCAAACAAACTCCCAAAGGTACCTTCATTATTTAATCTAAGAACACAAAGGAACTCATCAAAAATTCAGTATGGAAAAAGTAAAGGCCTATGGAATTTCGATGAGTCCATCCACAAGTCTTGATTTAGACTTGTCTGGGAAGGATGTTGATGAAAATATGTACAGGGGAATGATTGTATCACTTCTCTATTTGACCTCGAGTTTACCAGACATCATGTTCAGTGTATGTAAGTATGTCATGTTCCAGTTGACTCCCAAAGAGTCTCATCTGACTGTTGTTAAAAGGATTATCCGATACCTCATAGGAACTCAAGACATTGGACTATGATACCCTTGTTTTTTCCCATTTTGATTTAATTGGATATTCAGACGCTGACTTTGCAGGTGATAAAGTGATAGAAGAAGCACTAGTGAAATGTGTCAAATTCTTGGTGATGCCCGATCTCATGGCACAACAAGAAGAAAAATTCAATTGTTCTTTCAACAACTGAAGCATTTTGTGGAGGTTTTCTTATCTATTGTGACTTATTTGACCCAGTTGACTTAGAAAAAGGTGGTATTTCAATGGTCGGATGCATGTGAGAAAACTCTAAAAGCTTAAAGAGTTGTTGACTTTGGATTTTATTTTGATTTTACCCAAGGAAGATATGGGTTTTATAGTATTTTGTAATGCTTCTAGTGTTGGTTTGGGTGTGGTACAAGAGAGTAAGTTGATAGCTTATGCCTCTTATCAGTTGAATCCTTGTGAGAAAAATTACCTTACCTATAATTTATGTAACGGCCCGAGAGTACACCCTGTACGCCACACGGTGCTTACGGTCTTATGAGACCATAAGCTAAACCATGAGTTGGTACCTGCTGTGAGAACTGAATAAAACTACTAAACAACATATGTGCAATTTTGACTAAAATTCCATAAGATTTTAATAACTGAAATCAATACTGAATCATGGTTTAAAACGTCTGGAAACATACTGATAAAATGACTGATAATCAAAACTGAAAACTGACTAACTGTCTGTACTAGTTTGAAAGACTCTAAACTGTCTGACTTTGGAGTTGATGGGACAAGTCCCTAACTTCCTCCGACTGACTTAATAACTGAACTACTGACATAACTGAACTTAAGATAACTCGCCCTTGAAGGAAGAAGACTCACCATGGCTGCTGCTGCTGATGCAACGGAAAGTCTAAGTACAATTGGGGATCTGAGCATCTGAACCTATGATATAAGACATCATAGCACAAGAAAAAAATATGCAGTTAGTACTTTTGAATGTACTGGTATGCTAAATGAAGTTAGGCTAATATGCACGGGTTCATATTCATGGGTAATAACTGACTGAATGTATAGCATGAGGTACTGAGTAACAATGCATGAAAACTGTAATGACATAGAATGCATGACCATGCATAAAACAAGTACTGATGTAACCGATAAACTGAGATACTAAAATTTGATAGTTAATTAATTGGAAAACTTCATGCTATGGTCAAACAAGATTGCACTGAACTCTAAACTGAGTGCTGAAATTGAAACTGTGGGAGCATTCATCTAACCGACATGCCCCAATATAGACTGATTGGGGTCTAACATGTAACCCCAGTTGGAATGGTATTATACCGCATCACGGGTTATTGACAATGGCTGGGTCAACCCTAATCTGGTAGAAAGACTTATGATATATATATATATATGTCAACCTTAGACTGGCAGGAAGACATATTCACCTACGGTGGTTACGTATTTCTATAATTCAGGGATTTCTACTAAGGGTCACACCCCAATCTGGTAGAAATGCCCCCATCCCTGATTTCGCTCGGTGCTGAATCCTACTCCCAACTGAACCGACACTGAACACTAAACTAGGCTAGGCTTGATTGCACTTACACTGACCTTGTTAACTGACTGAGGGATCTGATGGCATATCTTTCTTTGGGTTTAGTACACAATTTTCATGAACATGATTGAAATATTTCAAACTTCAAATAAGAAAAGAACTTGATGGAACAATCCCGAGCCTGTGTGCAATCCCACAACTATCTATGGAGACTGTATGAGAAAGCTCTATCTGTAGGACTTTGAGCTTCACTGCTTCTGTTACCTTAAAAGTAAGGTATATTTGACATGAGTGGAGCATGATGATAATCTACATAAGTTTCTTAGAGAACCTTTCTATAGCACGATCTGATACATGAAAGAAGGGAAGCTTTTCTTAATACGTCTTGTAGCCTTTTTTCCATAAGTGTGGCGCACTTCACACACATGCACAAGACTCTACTTGACATGGATTTCAGACTGCCTAGGACACTTTTAAATCCTAGGTTCTGATACCAAGTTTGTAATGCCCTGGGAGTACACGCCGGACACTACACGGTGCTTACGGTCACAAGTAACCACAATCTAACCCATGAGATGGTACCTGTGTGAGCACTGAATAATAATAACAAAATAAACATATGCATAATATCCGAATACACCATAAGGTTTTAAGTTTTAAAACATTTCTGAGTCATAAATCTGAAAACAACTGTCTGAAAGTTGATAAAAATAATGACAAACTGATTGACTGTCTGAAGTGTCCAAAAGCCTCTAAAACTGACTGAATAAGAGTTGAAGGAACATGCCACACCTAACTCCAACTAACTACTGAAATGAAAGCACGAAAATAAATATAATCGATCCTCGAAATATGAGGACTCACTACAGCTGCTGCTGGTGTGCTGGAATGTTTAAGTGCGGTCGGGAATCTGAGTGTCCGAACCTATGATATGAGACATCATAGTGCAAGAAATGAGTATGCAGTCAGTACTTTGAATATACTAGTATGCTAAATGAGGTTAGGCTGACATGCATGGGTTCTGTGCATGAAGTAAAGACTGACTGAATATCATGAGATAACTAAATAACTAACATAAATACGTGAATGCTGTAAAATCTGAGAATGCATGACCAAGCATATAACATGATTCTGAAAATAGTCTGTAAAATGAAGTACTAAAATATGATAATTACATAACTGATAGCTGTATGCTATGGTCAATGCAAGCCTGAACTAAAGTATACTGAATACTGAACTGAGACTGTGGGAGGTATCATATAACCGATATTCCCCGCTCTAAGCTGGTTGGGGTTCAACCTGTAACCCCAGTTGAAAGTGAGTTAGTACCGTGCCATGGATACTAAAAATGGCTATGTGGATCCACTAAGTTACTGAAAAACCAGGATGTCAAGCCTAAACTGACGGGTGACACTTGGGCAGAGTCAAGCCTAATCTGACGGGTGACCCTTGGGAGGTAGTTAAGCCTAAACTAATGGGTGACTCCTCATACTATGCTGGATACATAGTTCTAGAATACAGGGGCTGCTACTAACGACTTTGCCTAACTGATGGGGAAGCCACCATCCCTGCATTCTCTCGGTTCTAAATCCTACTCCCAGCTGAAGGACTATGAATTATGAAATGATCTAAGTTTAACTGATTATGATGACTGATGGAACTGATAATGCTCATGGTATATTCTGAAATCATTCTGTGGGTACTGAAAACTAAGTAAAATAGCTAAATTTTGGGTATTCAAACCCCTAAGAATCGATAGTAATAATAGCAAGATCATACTAAAACATTAAGGACATGACATGTATCAATATTCAAAACTCATTCTTTGAGGCATTTCATCAAACACTTTCAATGCATGGCTTAAGCATGGGAATAGTTTTAAACATGTAGAAGTAGCATGATTTTGATACCAAATCACCAATTAAGGCTTAAATCAGCGAACAACACCATTCAAATGTGTAGTGTTTAATAAAAACAACAATTTCGTGTAAACAAGATATAAAATTTGAAATTCATGAAAGTTCATGGGCATAATTCATAAAAATATGTAAAGATCATACTTCTAAACTTGAGATTGGGTTCTTGGACTCCATGGGTGAAAAGGGACCATAGATGAACATCCAACATACCTTAGAGCTTTAATCTTGTAAGAGAATTGACTTTTCTTGAATGTTCTTGGATTGGGAATTATAATTTCTTGGTTTTCTTGAATAAGGGCTTGAAACATGTTCTTGGGAGATAATCTTGAGAGGAAACCCTTATTTTCTTGTTCTTGAGAGTGGATAGAATTATGAGTGATGAAAATTTGATATTTTATCACTTAATAGGGTTTAATGCGTGATTTAAGTCGTGGGGGTGGGGTTTGAAGTGAGGAAAATACCAAAATACCCCTAAAGAGACCAAAGAAAATTGTAAAAATCTTTAGTTGATGACCAACGTTGATGGCCAGTCACTTAGGTGACGGATCGTTACCTAAGTCATCACTTTCAGGCTAGAATTTACCCTCTACTATCCTAGGCTGATGACTAGAGATGATGGGTAGTCAGTTAGTTGATGGCTCATTAGCTTAGTCGTTACCTATGTGATGGCTTATCAGCGTAGTCGTCACTTGGTTGACAAATAGATACTTTGAAGTAAAATGAGCATAACTTTCTAATCCAATATCAGATTAAGGTAAAACCAGTTGCATTGGAAAGAGGACTTAACGATCTTTCTTTTGGTATATAGTATGACACCTGAATCGACCTATGCTAATATATACACTCATTTAAATTTTACTTTTTCTGGAGCATTTGTCAAAACTCTATTGATAGAAAAGTCCTCTACTTTTCTTTGAGTTAGGAGGATATTATGACCTCGATAAATACACAAAGATATTCCCACATCATATCTTTGATAATCACAGATGTATATACATAGAATAATTGGGTTTAAGTCTATACACATAGGAACAAAGATTTAAATTCTAGCCCAAAAATATGGGGTGTTACATTACTCCCTTCATGGGAGAGATCATCAAATACACAAAATCTCCAATCTCAAACTCGAGATATTTTGTCCTCACATCCACATAAGATTTCTTTCGGCTTTGGGCTATTTTAAGACTTTCCCTGATCAACTGAACCTTCTGTAAAGCATTAAATACTAAATCGAGCCTTATCAATGCAGTCTCCCCTACCTCAAACAAACCAATAGGAGATCTATACCTCTTTCCATAAAAAGCCTTAAATGGAGCCATCTAAATACTAGAATAATAGTTGTTATTATATGCAAACTCTATCAAAGGTAAGTGATCATCCCAGCTATCTTTAAAATCAAGGACACACTCTCTTAACATGTCTTCTACGGTCTGAATGGTCCTCTCTACTTGACTACCCGTCTGAGGGTGAAAGGCTGTACTGAGGTGAACTTGGGTACGAAGACCTTTTTGGAAAGCCTTCCAAAAAATTAGAGGTAAACTGAGTACCTCTATCTGAAATGATGGACAACAGGACTCTTTGAAACCTAACTAACTCTCTAACGTAAAGATTCGCATAGTCCTTGGCTGAATAAGAAGTATGGACTGTCATGAAATAGGCTGATTTGGTCATCTTGTCCATAATGACCCAAATCAAATCATGCTGATGACGAGTATGTGGCAAACCTGTCACAACGTCCATGTTCACTTCTTCCCACTTCCCAGTGGGAATACTGAACTCTTTCATTTAAGCACTAGGCTTTTAGTGCTCATGTCTAGGAATTCTTGTGGGTCCTCTTCAGACTTAGATCCTGAGAATGAAATAGGATTTATTTGGGTGAAGTCTCGAATCCTGGATGTGGTAGTATTGGCCACTGGGTTGGGCTAAATAGCAGTTGGCCGCACATTTTGGGTTGCTACCGAGTGAGCTAGAATGGTGAATGCATCTCTGAACTCTGCATGAGAAAGATGCTCATTCAGGGGATCTTCCTGAACGGGCGGAGGTGCCGACTAGTTTCTGTTTTTTCTTCCGTTAGTCTTTCTGGGAGGCATATTCTGTACATGGAAGGAAAAGTTGAATTAAATAGAGAGTTTAACTTGAGATCCTGCTCATTCGCATGATATGGACACTAAAAGTAGGGGAACATTTCCTAAAACTTTTTGTAGTCTATTGCCTATAAGTGTGGCGCGCTTCACACACATGTACAAGACTCTACTCAACGCGGCTTTCAGACTCCCTAGGACTCTTTAAAATCTTAGTCTCTTATACCAAGTTTGTAACGACCCAGGAGTACACTTTGGATGCCACACGGTGCTTACGGTCCCATGAGATCATAAGCTAAACCATGAGCTGGTACCTACCGTGAGCACTGAATAAAACTGATAAACAACATATGCAAAATTTCTACTTAAATGCCATAAGGTTTTAATAATTGAAACCAATATTGAATCATGGTTGAAAACATCTAGAAACATACTAATAAAACGACTGATAATCACAACTAAAAACTGACCAACAATCTATACTAGTCTAAAAGCCTCTAAACTATTTAACTTTGGAGTTGATGGGACAAGTCCCCAACTAACTCCGACTGACTAAATAACCGAACTACTAACATAACTGAACATAAGATAACTCATTCTCAAAGAAAGAGGATTCACTACGGCTGCTGATGAAATGGAAAGTCTAAGTACGATCAGGGATCTGAGAGTCTGCACCTATAATATAAGACATCATAGCGCAAGAAAAGAGTATGCGGTCAGTACTTTTGAATGTACTGGTATGCTAAATGAGATTAGACTAATATGCACGGGTTCATATTCATGAGTAATAACTGAATGAATGTATAGCATGAGGTACTGAGTAATAATGCATGAAAATTGTAAAGACTGAGAATGGATGACCATGCAAAAAACAAGTACTGATATAGCCGGTAAACTAAGATACTGAAATCTGATAGCTAATTAACTAGTAAATTACATGCTATGGTCAAGTAAGACTACACTGAATTCTGAACTGAGTGCTGAAACTGAAACTGTGAGAGCTTTCATCTATCCGATATGCCCAAATATAGACTAATTAGGGTCCAACCAATAACCCCAGTTAGAAGGGTGTTAGTATCATGCCACGGGTTACTAACAATGGCTGGGTCAACCCTAATTTGGCAGAAAGACTCATGATATATATATATATGTCAACCTTAGACTGAAAGGAATATATATTAACCTATGCTGGTTATGTATTTCTATAATTCAAGGATTTCTACTAAGGGTCACACCCTAAACTGGCAGGAATGCCCCCATCCTTGGGTTCGGTCGGTGCTGAATCCTACTCCCAACTGAACTGACACTGAGCACTAAACTGGGCTAGGCTTGAATGCACTCACACTGACCTTGTTAACTGAATAAGTACTATTGTGCATGATTCGACCAGGGCCTTTCTATGACTACTGTAAATTAGGTAAACAACTAGATTTTGGGTATAATAACCCCCAGGACTTGATCTCATCGATAATAGGACCATAACACAAATTTTTAAACAAAACAAACAGTCACAATTCAACTTTCACTCATTTAGTCATTTTTTTCAACACTTGGAAGGCATAACCTTGTACATGGGAATGATCAACATACTAACATGTCATGACTTCAATAATAAATTCAAAACTTAGGGGATTCAACATGATACTTACATCATCCAATGTACATATTAGTCTATTTCACATGAAAATCACACATTCATAACTCAAATACAATACATACATAGACATAATATGATCTAAATCAAGCAAATCCATAACTCAAGCTTTGAAAAAGGTTCTTGGACTCTGAGGGTTGGAAGGGACCCAAGAATTAACACTTAACATACCTTAATTGAAGAATTTGTGAGAGTTCTTTGTGGTTTCCTTGAAACTTGAGCTTGAATCTTGAAGAGCTAGGGTTTGTTCTTGAGAGAGAATGACTTTTAATTGAGAATGTTTGAGTAAAAGAAGACCAAGTATGCTATTTGAGGCTTTAATACCATGTTATGGACCTATTGGGTGATCATTTTCCCTTAAAACATGGAACAAAACTAAAAAAAATGCACAGATTGGACTAGGCAGGGTGCCGCGGGCTCCAAAGTGCCGCTCTGGAGTGGGCACCGTGGGCTACATCGTAGGACCCCCTGTAGCAGACTGGGTAGTGTTCCGCGAGCTAATCTCTCTCTAATACTATTTTGGAAGTCTAAACACGCCCTTACGCTTGTCCAAAAATTTCGGAACTCATCCAAGATGTACTATTGACTTCCCCAATTATGAATCAACTTAAAAACTAACTTTTTTTATGTAGTAAAGGTCAATAATAAATACAACGAAGTTTGAGGGCTTTAGAAATGACTAAGTCCTAATGCTTAGTAAAATATTATAAGTTTTGGACTCCTTTTACATGCAAAAGTGAGCTGAAATAAGCTTAGGATCTTACAGGGTCTTATAATTTGGAATTGGCAGCCGTAGTATTTGTGTTAAAGTTGTGATGTCATTAGTTGTATGGTGTTTCTTATGAGATTTTTTGGATCATCAAAGCCCTTAGTACTTCTTCAGTAAGCGAGATCTTAATATAGGGTAGGGGGTTTGACTTGAGTTTCTTAAAACTATGACCTTTATATTTTGTATCATTTGTGCAAGGCAAATGTGGTTATGGATGCCTTGATTTGGAATTCAACTAGTATAGGGAGTTTGACTGATCTCTTGATCTAGGAGTGGCCTTTAGCTTTGGGGGTTCAGTCCTTAGATAACCAAATGGTTAGACTTGATATTTCAATACCTGGACGTGTTTTAGCCTTTGTTGATACTAGATCTTCCTTGATAGAGTATATTTGAGCTCACCAAATTGATAATGACAGTTTAAGGCGATTTGACAAAAGGTTTTGAGTGGTTAAACTAATGCAACATCTTTTGATTCTAATAGTGATTCATGGAATAAAATTTGAGTTTGTGTGTTGAGAGTTGGTGGGACTAATTTTGGAGGAGGAACATTATTCAAGATATTCTATCTATCCAGGGTGACTAAGATGTATCGTGATTTGAAGCAGCTTTATTGATGGGGTGATATGAATAAGGATACAGCAAACTTCGTAGCTCATTGCTTGTGTTGCCAGCAAGTGAAGGCTGAGCATCAAATATCGAGTGTGTTACTTTAGGGATTATCCTTTCCTAAGTGGAAGTGGGAGTGGATCACTATGGACTTTATGAGTGGGTTACCTTATACTTTCCATAGTTTTGATAGTATTTAGGTCATCGTGGATTAGTTGACCAAATCTTCTTATTTCATACCTATTTAAATTTTCTTCAATGTCAAAAAGTTTGCCAGTATATATGTTTATGAGATAGTTAGTCTTCATTGGTTACCTGTGTCTATTATTTCATGCAGAGGTTCATTATTCACTTCTAGAATAATTTTTAGGAGTAGGATCGTAATCAAGTTGACCTTAGCACAACTTGTCATCCTCAGATCAACGACCAGTAAAAGTGGACTATTTAAGTCTTGTAGTATATTCTATGTGTATATGTTATGGACTTCGAAGGCCAGTGAGAGAAACATTTGGCCTTAGCGGAGTTTGCTTATAAATATAACTATCATTCGAGTATTGAGATGACACCTTTCGAGGCATTGTATAATAGGTATTGTCGATCTCTTATTGGTTAGTTTGAGACTTCAAAGGTTAGACCCCATGGTACCAACTTTACTTGTGAGTCTTTGGATAGGGTTTAGATGATTTAGGATAGGATTCGGACAACCTAGAGTAGGCAAAAAAGTTATGTTGATCGTAGGCTTCGTGCCTTAAAGTTTGGGATTGGTGATTGAGTCTTCCTTCGTGTGTTGCCCATGAAGGGTGTGATTAGGTATGGGAAGGGGGAAAAGCTTAGCCCGAGGTACATTGGACCATTTGATATTATTAAGATATTTTGGGAGGTGTCTTATGAATTGGTCTTACCTCTAAATTTTTCAGCCGTTCATCCAATCTTTTATGTATTTATTCTTTAACACTATATTTTGGATGAGTATCATGTGCTTTATTGAGATTTAGTTTAGTTGGATGAGAGGTTGACCATTATTGAGGAGCCAGTGTCTATTTTAGCTAGCAATGTTAGACATTTGCATTTTAGAGATGTTTTAGTGGTTAAGGTTTAATGAAGCACCATCCTATTGAGGAGGATACTTGATAGGTCGAGACCGACATGCATAGTAGTTACCCTCATCTTTTTACCGATTTAGGTATTTTCTTGCCTTTTTAGTTAGAGAACGAATTAAAGTCTTAGTGGTGGATGTTGTAATGACCTAATTTGTGAAAGCTTGCTTTTATGTGTTTTGACTATGTTGCCCTTCTCCATAGTTGCAACATATTAATTTTAGGGTGTGGAGATAGTTGACATGGTTTATGACGCGATCGAGAATGATTTGGCCAAGTTTGCGGGTTTTAGAGGCCTTAAAAGTCATATATCTGACTTCGGTCATCATTTGTTATTTTGAGTATCGATTGATGATTTAGACGGTTCCATCAGGTCTAGAATGTCGAATTTGGTTTAGTAGCATGGTTGGTTGGGTTAAGGACCTTTATTTTGTTTCTCAATCCTTTATTTGGAGGATAGTAAAATAGGAGTCATGGGAGTTAACTTATTGAAAATAATCTTTTTATGAATATTTAACGTTGCCAATGAGTCCAGAACATTAAAAATAGCCTGATAACATATATGGTTTGTCTTTGTGGGGTCCCAATCAAATCTCGAGGGTCCATTTAGATCTTGATAAACTTGCACCAAAATCAACATTTGTTGATATCTAGTGTAGACGCTAAAGAAGCCATGAGTCACTTAAGCATCAGTCGATTTAGCGGCCCAAGACCGCTAAGAAGTGGCCACGTTAGCAACCAGACATCGCTTTTCACACCTTTTTTAACCAAAAAATATTTTTTAAGTTGGAAAGGGTTTTCATTATTAAAAGTGACAAAAAATGTAAAAAGAAAGTAGATTTGAGATCAGAGTCACCACTTGTCATTGATTTGGTCTGCCAATTCACCTGTAATATATTTTCATTTTTCAAAATAATTTGACTCTTAAAAAAATATTGATCTGTGAACAAAGATTCCAGTTAAGAAATTATATTGACCAAGGGGAAGGTGTTAGACACCGATCGATCCCGTGGTTCGAATACGGTCGCTTTATTGAATTGTACTGACTAATTGAAACTATAAGGTGAATAAACTCACAGAAAGCACACAAGGAAAACCAACCAACCAACAAACAAGAATACCAAATAAAAATAAAATACAATCTAATTATACAGTCCAAAATGAAAGAAAAAGTACAGAAAGATAAACCTATACTATAGCCTAAGGATAGGCTTTATCCGACATCCTGGGTCTTGTCCACGAACGTCGCCAAGTATAGAATCTCATGAAATATTCTCCAGTAAATAGATATATGACTTTGGGACATTCCCCGGCAAAATAAATATAAGTGAAATTAAAGGGAAACTATTTAGGCTATAATTTAAACATTCAATGATTATGAAATCCTAAAGTTTGCCCACCCAAGTCCATTTTCTCCAAAACATTTTTTAATGAATCAACTAAATAAAATAAACACTAAAATAAGTCTAAATCATTTTCTAATTACTGTTTTAATTCATTTTATGCGGAGACCCAACTACTAGTTTTATTTCAAATCATTATCATACAATATAATTAATCCAACCTTAAACGACTTTCACCAACAATCCAACCAAAAAACTTCATTTTTGTATGGAGATTTCGATAACTATGTTTTAGTGTGATACACCACAATCTGGCATTCACTCCACCAAATAAAAGAAAAATTCTTAATTATCAAGAAAATATAGTATCAACATTAATCAATCATAGAGATGTAAGATTGAGAATAAAGATGGACCTTTTCGTAATTAAAAATCTCCACTACCTATAATTACACTATATCAGGAGCAAATGATCATCTATTTTTTGACTGGAGATCGGATTTCAATCTAGAACCCCGAATATACCCATGACAAGCAGACCCAAATCACATCCTCCGACAACGAACCCAACTTGATCAAAACTCCCAATAATGACGCCCCAATCAATGAATCCACGGTAATATCAAATCAAATTTTTGATTTTTTTTGTATGAAACTATTGTTTGGGGTTTGCTGTCTTTGGTTTTCGATGATGGGTGTTTTTATTCTGATGGAACTTTACTGGAAATAGGATCACAGGAGACTGGTTTGTGTTATATTTTCTCGATGAGAAAATCAAATTTGGAGGATGGGGATTGGATTTAAGACGATGGGTGCCAATGACAGTTCGATGGGTGGGCGTAAGCTAGACTGTTGTTTTGTCTGAGCATAGGCAGTGATAGAAAGAGAAGGCTTGGTTAATTTTTCTGGTGGGGGTGGGGTTGGTTGCTAATTTTTGGGGAGTTAAAGGGTAGAGATGGTGGTCTAGTAAAAAATTAGGGATGGGAGTGGCTGTCTATTAGAAAAAATAGAGGAGCCAATTACTTCTCTCCATTCTCCCTTTTCTTCTATCCATTTTTGTCTATCTGTGTATCGCGTATGAGATTGTATTCTGTGTATTTATTGTGGGGGATATGAAAAAATATGAGTTGTGAGTGATGGTGGGGATGAATGGGGGTAGGGGGTGGGGTAGGGTGAGGTGAGTGTGGGGACATTAGGAGGGTATATTATTTGGGTTGCTATTTTTATATTATTGTGAAGAAATTGTTACATTAGGAAAGGATGCGTGGTAAGGGTGTGATGAATGGGATAAATTGGTGGTATAATTTAGCCACAGTGTGCATACTGTAGGATATAAAAGCATGACTTGATGGACAAGATAAAAATAAAAATAAACCAAAAATTTAAGAGTATTTTTGGACCAATGAAATCACTACAAGTGGCATGATTTTATTTGTCACTATTTTTGAATTTTTATATAAAGAAAGACACTTACACTAACACAATTAAACTTGAAATACGAAGCTAGAGAGGATCAAAATTACATGTCTACATCATTTAAGTGGTAGCCGTTTAAGCAGCCATTTAGCTTCTTAAGAGGCAACTACCGTATATAACCCCTCCCTTTTTGCGATTTCACCATTTTTGGACCTCCAATCTTTGTGAAGAGGCAATTTCTTAGGATTTTATCACCGTTCTTGATTGTTAAACTCTTAAATCATATTTTCATTATTTTCTACTAATTATATCTTTGAAAAAAAACATTTTAGTCATAATTTTGAAATGGAATTTTGAGTTTTTTATCGGTAAAGATAAAAAAAGATTTTCTTTGAATTGGACCTCATTGTTAACCCATTTTCACATGGGTTTTTAACTATACACTCCCGTATCCTTGAGTAATATATTTCTAAAATAAAATTTTAATTTTACCTCTTTCATTTTCAAACTCATTCTTCAAATCCAGTGAAAAAATAAATAATATGACTATTAATAGCTTTATTTTAACGCGCGTAGATACTATTTTTGAATGTTGTAGTTTATTTTGATGGTGTTAATAAGGGGAAGGCTCCATATTGAAGCACTTTATACTTGGATTTATCATTTTGAGGTAGATTATGGATTAACTTCTTTCAAATTGAGCTGGGTAGTTAATAAATATGTAAAGCATGCTATTAGTTTGAAAAAATAACTATGAATTTTATATTTTGAGAATTACTATTAGTGTTGTATGCCCGTGTGCAAGCTTATATTCTGTTGTTGTTGACTTGTGATATCTGGTATTATGTGTTGCCTATGCGAGGGCCTTATTTGACATTATTAACCTTATTATATGCATTTTAATGTCTTTATTCTAGATATAATGCTCATGCATGGGCTTGACTTGTTATTTTAAGCCTTTTTGAGCATTGGTTGTCCTTATCATGATAAAAATACCCAATTTGAGGGTTGATATGATATAAACAATGTCTTGCATGCATATTTATTCCGATGGTGCCTAGTTAGTTGATAATCATAAATTGTGGAAATATTGAGTTGATTTCTTGGCTCTCATATATACGTGTTATATGGATTGAATATCTTCATAATGAGTTGATTGTGAGAATTACATCCTTATTCCATACATATACATTTATTAGATATTGGTACAATTATGGAACACTATTTTTGAAAGAAAATGAAACACTTTTATAAAAACCCTCTCCGTGAACATAAGCCGGAGATGTGGGTTGAGATTTGAGATATTAGTTATAGCATAGGAGGATCTAGGATATAAAGTTTGTGGGTTCCTTGGGCAAAATAAAAATTAAAATATAGTAGCTTGCAGGGTGAGAACCCACAACCAAAAGGCCTACAAAGCTTTAGCAAGCTCTTTCTCTACCACTAGACCTATGACACACTTTATTTATGGGTTTCCAACTTATAATTCTTATATATTTACTAGATTTCTCAATATAAATAGAAGATCCACACAAAATTTACTGGGTTTCCGAAAATCCCCAACTACACCCTAGATCCGCCCCTGAGTTATAATATATGGGTTATGAACCGCCCATAAGTTCTACCTAAAAACTGCAAGATCGGTGGGTATACATAGAAAGTCAAGTGACCTCTTTCATCATTCATCCCGTCCAAATTGCATTGCATTGCATTTGCATATGCACCATTCATAATTTCTTTAGTTTCTTTGATTTGGGTTTAGTTTCAGTGTATTCTTTATGTATATCTATGCTTATTTTCATTTCTCTCTCTCTCTCTCTCTATATATATATATATGTATATATATTTGAAATACTGGTAGAGATAGTGTGAACTATCATTTGGGACTTTTTTTCTTGCAGGTTACATGCTCATAAAGTTACTTTACTTACTTTTTTTCTGCTTTGTGAGTCGACTTATGAAACCTACTTAGTACAAGTGGATGGTACTTACACCTATTGTTACCTTTTAGTGCAAATCCCAATTTGAGTACTATGCTTGGTGATTGAGGTTTCGAGCGGAGTTTGATCAGATTCGAGGTATTGGATCGTCCCAGGGTTTGGGTGGATTTTAGATCTTATTTTATCTGTTATGTTGCTTTTATTTTAGATTCATAGATAGATGTCATATTTTAGTTTTCAGATATTGTACTAGATACTCTTACACTATGACTAGGGGTGTTCATGGGTTTGGTTAAAAGCCAAACCGAACCATAAACTGAACCAAACTGATTAAAAAACCGACGTTTGGTTTGATTTAGTTAGGTTTGGTTTTAAATTTTATAAAATCGATGCTATTTGGTTTGGTTATGGTTTTAATTAAAAAAACTGTGAAAATAACCAAACCGAACTGATAAATTTTATATATATATATATTATAATTATTTATATATAATTTATAAATAAAATATAAATATTTTATTAAATTTAATCTAAAACTAAATTTTAATCTATGTCTAGTCCAACCAATACTTTATCAAAATTGCCCAATGCCCCAAACCCAAGCCCAACTCAACCTACTATTACTAATAAGTTAACCCTACGGTCCCTACCTCACTTTTTCTACTTCAGCTTTCACAATACGAGTTACCATGGTCCTTGGTTCAAATGGTAGCTTTATGTCTCTTTGTTTATTCTATCATTTCCCTATATGATTAGCTCACCTAGCTAGTCTTTAAAGTAAACAGATAACTCAAATTTGCCCAACTCTGTCTCTTCTTGTAGTACATTGCAACATAATACAAAGCTCTATTTTACAATATATTTATGTGTTTTGATAACGCTCAACTTACACTTCAATTTACTGCAAGGCGGTCGTAGTCAATATATTTACCCAACTTAGGAGTCGGGGTCGAATCCACAGGGAATAATGTGAGTGGTGATTAAACTAATTTGAAACTATAGCTACAAGTTAAATTCAAACAAAGGATACACAAAGAAAGTAAAATGGGGGTTTGGTATCAATCAAACAATTGTTGGTCACTTTAAATTGTAGTGTTCGTAATCAAGAGTTTATGAGAAACCAGAATTATGTTCACTAGGGGTTTTGGTACTTGACAGATGCTACTAGTGGTTCAAGATTCTCACGGTAGGTAGGACAACAAGTTATCTTTATTGAAGTTATGTTTAAATGTCTCTCGACCTACTTAAGCATTTAATTACCTAATCCTCCCAGACTTAGGAAATTCATATTCACTGCGCAGATTTTACCTCAGGTTAACCAACCTTGTTACAACGCTGATTATTAAACGGAAGTTTAGTGTTTCCAGGTCCCTGCTGATAATTCACTTCCCACTATATTTGATTTTTTCTCAAGCAAATCAAAGAAGGTGCTATCTATCATTTGCAACCAACAGACAATAATTGAAACATCAAAATTATCAAGAAGTCCTACCAACTTTCGAATCTTGAACACTCAGCACCTTATCAAGACCTAACCTTAGATCCCATAATTCAGGTTAAAGAAATTTAGCCGCTCATGACGTAAAAAAATAAGCAACTAGATAAATTCATGCTTTAAAAGATAAACTTACCACAAGATGAATAGAAACTAGAGATTCTCAGATTAAATCACAAAGAAATCCCAAAATAATGAATGTAATCTCTTCAAAGTAATTGTTTTTTCAAGCAAGAAAATATCAAAGTATCTATCTCAAAACTCAAGGTTCAGAACTCTTAAGAAAACCCTCAATAATTATTTAAATAGTTTACCCTAATTATGGAAACAAACTAATATAATTCAGAAATCCCTCGGATTAGGTGATGATATTTGTGATAGCCTATCAGGAGGCTGACGGCTTATCACAAATGTCGTCAGCTTCTTCTTTAGTTTTGGATTTTCCTATTTAAGGCTGACGACAATCTTGATGACCTATCAACTCCGTGATGGCCTATCACAAAATGTCATCAAAGCTCTGCTTCAGTTCTCCGGTGCTGCTTCAGGCTGACGACATTCTTGACAGTTTATCAGAACCTTGATGACTTATCACAAAATATTATCACATATTTCAACTTAGGAAAATTCTCTATCTACTACTGACGGCAAACTTGATAGCTTATCACAGGGCTGACGACTTATCACAAATGTCGTCAGCTACAATTTTCTTTAGATTTTTTCAAATTTTAACTTCTTTGCTTCCATTCTTGTTGGTTCTCTATCATATCAGCTTCAACTACAAAATCAAACATAAACCAATAAAAAATGACAAAAGTTTCTTAAGACTTCGCAATTATTCTTAATTAAAAGCCTCAAATGTGTTAGCATTAGCTCACACATCATATTTGTATGTTGTTGGATAATCTTAGTGCTTACAAAACAAAGTTGGTGCTTTTCATCTCAATGTTGGTTTTGTTTAATGTGTTTGTTCTGATTTTTAAGAGTTTATAGTGTCATTTGTCCATCACTGTACAAATATTTCATGAGAAATTGTTCAATGTGATACTCTTTTCTATGGGTTAAAAAAAGGATTTTATTCTAGAGATGGTTAGAGTAGGCTAGTCAATAACCGAAAAAATGAAAAATCGAACCAAACCGACAAGAACCAAATCAATGGTTATTTTATTTTGTGGTTTGGTTAAATTCAAAAACCGATTAAATTAGTTTTGGTTATGGTTTTAACCACTAACCGATCCAAAACGACCCATGAACACCCCTAACTATGACTTCCAGATTTTTGGTGGTTTATGTAATTATTTTAGTTTCTACTTTATTTATATTCTATGTTTGCCTAAATTCATACTAGAAGTCTCGCTTTGCTAAAACCATTAAATTGTAGGGTTTTTCTTTCCTTTCTTGGTGATTGACTTACTTGTCAAGGATGAACCGTGACAAGTGAAGTTATGACCTTGTTTTTGGATCTTGACATCATATTTGCTTAACATTCTTTGCAAATCAAAGATTCTAGTTGATAATTACAAAGATAGAATAACTCAACAGCCAAACATCATGATTGCCCATTTACAAGAGATTATCAGAAAGGAGTTGATATACATATTTATAGGATAATAGTGAGAAGAGCTAGGAATAAAGTTCTATAAAAGACTATGGGTGATCAAATTGTTGAGTATAGTAGGATTTTTTATTACAAGGGCAAGATTTTGAGGAGTAATCCAGGTAGCACTTGTTAAGGTTGGAGAAGCTGATTAAAGTAGATACTTATTATTTGAAAGTTTTTGTATGTGCTTTCATGCTTTAAATTATGCATTCTTTGGATGTGCTAGTAGCCAGTAGGTTGATTTTTTTGGATAGATGTTTCGTCAAAGGCGTGTACAATGGTCAATTGTTGGTGGCTATTTGAAGAGATGGAAAAAACCAAATACTACCTATTTGTTGGGCAGTTGTTGAGGTTGAGAATCATTTTACCTTGGGATAGTTCCTTGAAATATGAGGAATGACATTGAGCCTGGAGAAATGTATCAACTAAGCACCATTATCGATATGCAAAAGGTATGACTCTATTCTTAATAAGTGTATGCTATTTTTTTCTTTAGTTCTACAGTTTAATGTGCCATGTTACTTTTTTAAGGACTAAAATTTTTTGTTAGAGAGATATTATAATGCCCCGAGTCTGTACGCCCCGAGTCTGTACCCCAGACCCTACATGGTGCTCATAATCCCAAAGAATTACAAGCTAACCCATGATTGGTACCTACTGCAATAACTGAGTAATAATACGATATAATGCAAAATAATGGGCTAAAATGCCATAAGGTTTAAATAACTGAAATAAAATAGAAATAAGGTATCTCACTACCAAAATTGAATAACTGTCTGAACATGTAGTCTGAAAAGACTCTAACTAAACTGTCTAAACTGTGGAGTTGATGGGACAATCCCCCAACTAACTCCATCCACATAAATACTGAATATAATGAGATAATGAAATAAAAGAATATCCTCGAGTGATGAGGACTCACTATTAGTCTATTACTGCTGGCTGAATCTGAATTTATCTACGCGTGATCAGGAACCTGAGCGTCCGAACCTATGGTATAAAACACCATAGCGCAATAGAAAAGTATGTGCTAGTACGTGTGAATGTATTGGTATGCAAAGTGAGGTATGCTGAATGCAAGGGTTCACATGCATGAACTATAACTGACTGAATAACATAAACACGACTGAGTGAGAAATATATGCATAAATACAAGAGCTGTAATTGAAGTCATAATAATACTGGATGCTGAGTTTACTGGTAACATGGATGACTAATAACTGATGTACTGATATATTGTTACTAAGTGACTGTTTCTGACAGTCCTGATTCTGATTGAACTAGTTGAGTTTCGTACTGAGCTGAGTGACTGTTTTTGATATCCTAAAATCTGTAAAACTATCTAAGTTCTTTACTAATGACTGAGACTGAGACTTTGGGAGGTAATCATCTAATCAACATGCTTTTTTTAATCTAATTTGGGGTCCAACCTGTAACCCCAGTTGGAAGGGTATTAATACAGTGCCACGGGTAAGGACAAGCTAAGAGTTACCCTCATCTGTCAGGTACTTTAATGAAAATGGTGGGACTCTCAACTGATAGGTTAAGATACCTCATCAACCCTCATCTGGTAGGTCTGATATCTCAACCTATGCTGGCTACGTAGTTCTGGAACACAAGGACTGCTTCTAAGGATCACACCCTCTACTGGCAGGTAAGCCCTCATCCTTGGGTTCACTCGGTGCTGAATCCTACTCCTATCCTAATAGACACTGAACTGAGTATTCTGGACCAAACTAGAATGAGTTTACTGAGTTCGATTGACTGGCAGAATACTACTGAATTTTGTTGACTGACTGAGTTTACTAAGGTCTTCACTAAATACTATTGAGTTTTCCTGAATTCTGAGACTGGCTGAGAGTACTACTGACCGTGACATAACTAAGATGTAGTCTATAACTGACACTGGCTCTAGGAACATAACTAATTTGTCAGGTATTAAATACCCCTAGGACTCGATAGCATGAAGATAATAAGATATGACAATTCTTAAATACTTGACAATAGTCAACAACTCACAATACAATTTATGAGGCATTTCATTAAGAACTTGAAAGTCGTGAACTTGCACATAAATAGGAATGCATGCTAACATGTCATAATTTCATTAAACTAATCTCATAAACATTCCATCAAATACTTACAAGGCATGCTTTATACTTGGGCATGAAAAACAATGCTAATACATCATGACTACCATATTAATTCATAATTCAGGGGTTTCTACATAAGAGAATCAAAATTCAACTTACATGCCACCATAATATTAAGAAATACATTAAAGATTTCAACTTGAACTACATACCACAACATCAACATGATTACATTCAAACCCACAACATGGACATCACAACTTATGTTTTTTTTAAAAGAAGTGTCTTGAACTCCAAGGGTGGAAGGGACCCTTGGATGAACACTTTACAAACCTTATTTATTGAATTTGGAAAGATTGATGGTGAAATCTCTTGAATTTTATTCTTGGATTGATAGCCCTAGGGTTTTGTTCTTGAGGATTGTATGAATAATTATTGTATTATGCCTCTAAAGGGGCTAAATTTTGTGTAATGGGAGCTGAAGGGTGTGGGAAAAAGACTCAATTACCCCTTGAGATGTGATTTTTAAATGATTGAAAATTAGGTTACCGATGCGCTTCTCATACTGAACATGCATATCTGATGCATGGATACATGAATGAACTGACTCATGGACATATGACTGAATATGTAATGGTATTTGATACCAAGTTTGTAACTAAAATCTGAACATGAAACTAAATAAGCTTAGGGAAAACTATTACCTTGGACTGAGTCTGAGTTTGCGGAGAAGAGGTGAGGATACTTGGTCCGCATATCTACTTTTTCTTCCCAAGTAGCTCCCTCAACGGATTGATTCTACCAAATAACATTGACTAGAGAGACTTCTTTGTTCCTCAATATGCGAGTCTGATAGTCAAGGATTTTGACTGGAATCTCTTTGAAAGAGAGGTTGTTCTGAATATCTATGCCCTCCATAGGGACTACAAATGTTGGGTCACCTATGCACTTCTTTAACAAGGAGACATGAAACATTGGATGGACTGAAGCTAGATCTGATGGTAATTCGAGCTCATAAGCTACTTTGCTGAAACAACTGAGAACTTTGAAGGGATGACATATCGGGGACTGAGCTTTCCCTTCTTGCTGAATCTCTTCACTCCCTTCATGGAAGTGATTTTCATACATAATCTCTAATCTCAAACTCGAGATCCTTTTTGCACACATCTGCGTATGATTTCTATTGGCTCTGAGCTATCTAAACTTTTTCTAAGGTATTTAATACTAGGTCAGGACCTACAACTCTGGCCTCACCCACTTCGAACCAAGCAATTGGAGATCTGCATCTCTTACCAGAAAGAGCTTCAAACGAAGCCATCTGAATGCTGGAATGATAGCTATTGTTGTATCCAAACTCAATAAAAGGCAAGTGGTCATCCCAACTCCCTTTAAAATCTATCACACATGCTCACAACATATCTTCCAAAGTATGAATGGTCCTTTTTGCTTGACCATCTGTCTAGGGATGAAAGGCTGTACTGAGATGAACTCAAGTACCAAGACCCTTTAGAATGCCTTCCAGAAATAAGAGGTGAACTGGGTACCTCTATCTGAGACAATATAAAATGGTACACCATACAATCTGACCAATTATCTGATATAGAGTTTGGCATAATCCTCGGCTGAATATGAGGTATGGACTGGAAGAAAGTGAGCTGATTTGGTCACCCTATCTATGATGACCCAAACTGAATCGTGCTGACAATGAGTACGAGGCAAACCTATCACAAAGTCCATGTTCACTTCTTCCCACTTTCAAGTAGGGATACTGTACTCCTGCATGGACCCACTTGGCTTCTGATGCTCAATCTTAACTTGCTGGTATGTTGAGCACTTAGCCACGAATTCTGCAATGTCTCTCTTCATCCCACTCCACCTATAGATCTCCCGTAAATCATGATACATCTTAGTGTCCCCTGGATGAATGGAGTAACGCACACCATGCACCGCTGTAAGAATTTGCTGCCTCAATTAATCCACACCTGGCACACATAGATGACCTTGACAAAGCAAAACAGCATCTCCCCCTTGGGAGAAAACCTCTACCTTCTGATCTCTGACTGACTTTTTCAATTTGACTAAACTGGGATCTCTATCTTGCTTTTTCTTTACTTTAGATACTAGAGATGATTCTGAACTATTCTGAACCCACACACTACCTTCTGCTGAATCGACTAAGTGGACACTTAGTCGAGCAAGATAATGAACTTTCTGCACTAACTTCTTCTTACTGTCCTTAACATGAGCAACACTACCCATAGACAGTCTACTGAGAGCATCAACCACTACATTGGCCTTGACCGAGTGATACAGAACACTCATATCATAGTATTTTAACAACTCCAACCACCTTCTCTGATGTAGGTTTAAGTCTTTTTGAGAAAACACATACTGAAGGCTTTTGTGATCTGTGAACACATCTACATAAACCCTATACAAGTAGTGCCTCCAAATCTTTAAGGAAAACACTACTGCTGCTAACTCGAGATCATGAGTCAGATAATTCTTCTCATGGGGCTTAAGATGTCTGGAGGCGTAGGCTATAACCTTACCATACTGCATGAGGACACAACCAAAATCTACTATGTATGCATCACAGTATACCACAAACCCATTCGAACCATCTGGAAGAGTCAAAACTAGAGCTGAGGTGAGTCGAGTCTTCAACTCCTAAAAACTCTTCTCATATGAATTTGACCATTGAATTTTTTTTTCTGAGTCAATCTGGACATAGGGGATGCAATAGATAAAAATCCCACATCAAACCATCTATAATAGATAGCCAAACCTAAAAAACTCCTGATATCTGATGGAGAGATGGGTCTGGTCTAGTTTCTCACTGCTTTGATCTTTTAGGGATCAACCCTAATTCCATCACTGGAGATGATATGACCAAGGAATGATACTGACCTTAGCAAAAATTAGTACTTACTAAATTCGGCGAGCAACTGATGATTTTTGAGAGTCTGCAATATTATTCTGAGATGGTCTGCATAATTATGCTCACTACAGTAGTAAACAAGAATGTTATCTATGAAGACTATGATCAACATGTCCAAGTACTACTTGAAAACACGATTTATCAAGTCCATGAAGGCTGCTGGAGCATTGGTAAGACCAAAGGACATGGCTAAGAATTCGAAGTGACCATATCATGTTATGAAAGAAATTTTTGGGATGTCACATTCTCTGACTCTAAGTTGATGATAGCCTGATCTGAGGTCTATCTTAGAGAAGTAACTGGCTCCATGAAGTTGGTCAAACAAGTCATTAATTCTGGGAAGGGGATACTTATTCTTGACTGTGACCTTATTGAGCTGACGGTAATCTATGCACATTCTGAGAAAACTATCTTTCTTACACATGAATAAAACTGGCGCACTCTACGGGGACACACTGGGTTTGATGAATCCCTTGCCTAAGATATCCTTTAACTGTTCTTTTAATTCTCTGAGTTCTGCAGGTGCCATTCTGTATGGCAAAATAGATATAGGCTGAGTGTCCGAAAGAAGGTCTATTCCGAAGTCAATTTCCTTTTCAGGATGGACCCTGGGAAAATCTTCTAGAAATACATATGAATATTCATTTACCACTGGAACTGACTTAAGATTGGGAGTTTTTGAACTAGAGTCTCTGACTCGCACAAGATGATAGACACATCCCTTAGATATCATTTTTCTTTCCCTTAGGTAGAAAACAAGCTGACCCTTGAAGGCTGAAGTACTACCATTCCACTCTAGGACAGGTTCATTCAGAAACTGAAACTGGACAATTCTATTTCTATAGTTGACTGAGGCATAGTAGGAATGAAGTCGATCCATGCTGAGAATAACATCAAAATCGGTCATCTCTAATTAGACTAAGTCTGCTGAAGTGACTTTCTGAGATATCATAACCGGACAGTTCTTGTATACTCACTGGTCTATGATAGATTTACCCACTGGGGTAGAGACTGAGAAACGTTCTACTAGAATTTTGGGACTAACTCCTAAATCAACTGCTATGTAAGGAGTAACAAAAGACAAGGAAGCTCCTGTATCTAGCAAAGCATAAACATGTATATGAAAGATCTGTAATGTACCAGTGACCACATCATGATAATTTTCCTGATCTTGTCAGGACTGAAGAGCATAGAGTCTGTTTGGGTGCTGCCCACTTGTGGTACTGGATGCGGCACCCTACTGATTCAGGCGATCAGACTGAGCTGGAGGACGGTTACACTAACCCTGGAAACCTGAATGAGGACAATATCTGACTCTATGTCTTGGCTTGACACATACAAACACATATCACTGCCAGCCCTGCAAACACCTTGATGGTTTTTGCTGTAAGTCTGACAAAGAGGATTAGTTCGGGCACTGCTAACACTGCCCTGAGGTTTAGGGCCTGATGACCTATCTCTATTTTCGTCTCTGAATTTCTACATTGGATCAATGGCTGAGGATAGAGTTGGAACTAAATATTTCAAACAGAACTGAGAACGGTTCCCACCCTCTGACTTAGGCTGAGTAAAGTGGAAGCTATCCGTTCTAGCTCTCTTATTCTGATTTTCTCTCTCCTTATTGTTTTTCTCCTCTATCTACTGAGCATGGATCATCAGCCTAGCTAAGTCTATCTCACTAATCAACATTGCGGTCCTTCACTCTTTGACCATACTATCATTCACTCCGGACACAAACTTGCTCATTCAGGATTTGCTATCTACCACCACATGAGAAATATATCTAGCTAATTGAGTAGACTTGAGAGAATAATCTTTCACTTTCATATTTCCCTGATTTAGATTAATAAATTCTAACACTTTAGCTTCTCTCAGCTCCAGGAGAAAGAATCTATGTAGAAAAGTAGTGGCAAACTCCTCCCACTCTATAGGCCCTGCATCTACTGCCCTCTCTGCTTTCCACTGTTTGAACCAAGTGTGAGCCATATTTTGCAACTGATATGCATCTAGATCAGTACTCTCACTATCTTTCACCCCCATAATATCTGTAACTTTTTGCATATGATCAAGGAATTCCTAAGGGTCCTCATCTGACTTAGACCCTGTGAAAGATAGAGGGTTTATTTGGGTGAAGTCCTGAATCCTGGATACTGCAATATTGACCACTAGGTTGGCTAGAATTGTATCTAGATGTTCATTCTAAGTAGTAACTGAATGAGATAGGGTGGTAAAAGCTTCCCTGAACTCAGTGTGGGAGACATGCTCACCCAAAGGATTTGGCTGATTGGACTGAGGGGCTGACTAATCTCCCGTTCCTCTTCCCTGAGTTCTCTTTGGAGGCATTTTATGTAGATAGAAGAAAAACTTGGACTAAAAAGAGAGTTTATCTGGAGCTCATGCTCACTCACACGACATGAATACTGAAAAAAAGGAAACTGTTCCAGAAACATCTCATAGCCTCCTATCCATAAGTTTCACGCGCTACACACCCATGCACACGACTCTACTAGATACAAATTTTAGACTTCCTAGGACACTATTGAACCTTAGGCTCTGATACCAAGTTTGTAATGCCTCGAGTCTGTATCTCAGATACTACACGGTGCTCATAATCCTGAAGGACCATAAGCTAACCCATGACTGGTACCTTTTGCAATAACTGAGTAATAATACGGTATAATATGGAATAATGGACTAAAATTCCATAAGGTTTAAATAACTAAAATAAAACTAAAATAAGGTATCTCAATACCAGAACTAAACAACTGTCTGAACATCTACTCAGAAAATCCTCTAACTTAACTATCTGAACTGTGGAGTTGATGAGACAATCCCCCAACTAACTTAATCCACTAAAATACTAAATTAAATGAGATAATGAAATAAAAAAATATCCTCGAGTGATGAGGACTCACTGCTAGTCTACTACTGCTGGTTGAATTTGAATTTATCTCCATATGTTAGGGAACCTGAGCGTCCGAACCTATGGTATAAAACACAATAGATCAAGAGAAAAGTATGCGTCAGTACGTGTGAGTGTACTGGTATGCAAAGTGAGGTAGGCTGAATGCAAAGGTTCAAATGCATGAACTATAACTGACTAAATAACATGATCATGGCTGAGTGAGAAATACATGCATGAATACAGGAGCTATAACTGAAGTCATAATAATACTGGATACTGAGTTTAGTGGTAACATGGATTACTGATAGCTGATGTACTAATAACTGATATACTGTTACTGAGTGAGAAACAATCCTAATTCTAATGGAACTAGCTGAGTTTCATACTGAGCTGAGTAACTGTATCTTATAGTCCTAAAATTTGTAGAACTATCTGATTTATTTACTGATGAATGAGACTAAGACTGTATGAGATAATTATCTAACCAACATGCCCCTTTTTATCTGATTTGTGGTCAAACTTGTAACCCCAGTTGGAAGGGTGTCAATACCTTGCCACGGGTAAAGACAAGCTGAGAGTTACCCTCATATGTTAGGTACTCTAATGAGAATGGTGGGACCCTTAACTGGCAGGTTAAGCCACCTCATAAACCCTCATCTGAAAGGTTTGCTATCGTAACCTACGCTGGGTACGTAGTTTTGGAACAAAATGACAACTTTTAAAGATCACACCCTCTACTGGCAGGTGAGCCCTCATCCTTGGGTTCACTTGGTGCTGAATCCTACTCCTATCTGAATAGACACTGAACTGAGTATACTAGAATAAACTGGACTAAGTTTACTGAGTTCCATTGACTGATGGAATACTACTAAATTCTATTAACTGACTGAGTTCACTGAGGTCTGAACTAAATACTACTGAGTTTTCCTAAATTCTGAGACTGGCTGAGAGTACTTCTAATTATGACATGACTGAGATGGATTCTATAACTGACACTGGCTCTAGGCACATAACTAATTTATTGGGTATTAAATACCCCTAGGACTTGATAGCATGAAGATAATAAGACATGACAATTCTTGAATACTTGACAAAAGTCAACAACTCACAATACAATTTATAAGGCATTTCATCAAGCACTTAAAAGTCATGAACTTGCACATAAATAGGAATGCATGCTAACATGTCATAATTTCATTAAACTAATCTTATGAAGATTCCATCAAACACTTACAAGGCATAGCTTTATACTTGGGCATGAACAACAATGCTAATACATCATGACTACCATATTAATTTATAACTCAGGGGTTTCTACATAAGAGAATCAAAATTCAACTTACATGCCACCATAATATTAAGAAATACATTAAAGATTTCAACTTGAACTACATACCACAACATCAACATGATTACATTCAAACCCACAACATGGACATCACAACTTATGTTTTTTTAAAAGAAGTTTCTTGAACTCCAAGGGTGGAAGGGACCCTTGGATGAGCACTTTACATACCTTATTGCTTGAATTTGGAAAGATTGATGGTGAAATCTCTTGAATTGATAGACCTAGAGTTTTGTTCTTGAGTATTTTATGAATAATGATTGTATTATGCCTCTAAAAGGGCTAAATTTCATGTTATGGGGGCTAAAAAGGCCCTTGAGATGCGGTTTTTAAATGATTGAAAACTGGGTTACTAATGTTCAGGTCGACGCAGCTCATTGATGTCATCGATGCGATATCCAACGCACATGCCAAGTTAGCCTCGACTAACTAGAATTTGACGCTGGTAGCTGGGAAAAATATTAACCAACGCAATAGTCAACGCGACGTGCCAAGATCGCGTTGGCTCACTGTTTTGGGATTCCAAAGGAGCTTCAAACGAAGTTTGAAAAATCCAAAACCTACCCGGGTTTACTTATTGACCTTCTTGATCATGAATTAACTCAAATATAGATATTTAAAGGACATTAAGGTCGCGAATTAAGAGCGCCAACTTCTGAAGGCTAAAAATATAACTAAGTCAGAATACTTAGCTAAATATTCTAAGTCTGGGACCCCTTGACAAGCTTAAAGGACTGAATTAAGCTAGAAATTTTGCTAGGTCTTACAACTATTGCCATTAGCTGAAGCTAGAAAATGTGCTAGTCATGTTCTTGCAAATTAGTGCAAAACTTCAAAAGGGATAAAAGAAGAAAACTATTTTGGAGGATTACAAAATCCATATTTGAAGCAAAATTAAAGGAGTATGTATAAGAAATGAAGTTTTTGGGAAAGAAATGTTTGGATGATCTTCTATGGTAAACTTGGAGACATGGTACAAAAGGTACTTTGAAGAGCATAACAAATTTTATGTTTTGGATGCATGGATACTTCCTGGTTAAAAATAATTATTACAATACTTAAGGAGATTATGGTGAAGATGATGAAAAGAATTGGTGAACTAAGGAGGTTTTCAAACACTTAGGTCACTGATATTTCTTTTATGGGGAAAGGGGTTTTGATATTTAACATAAAGGTTTCACACATACTATAGACATTATTATTAGGAGTTGTAGTTATAGATCTTGGCATCTTAGGGATATTTCTTTTTCTCATGGGGTTGATTCCCTTTATTACAAGGAATATTATACCATTAATTTTGTGGCTCGATACTATCACAAGGATACTGAGATGGAGGTGGCTTATTTTTCACAGCACCACCACTTTGCAGTTATGTCATACTGTACAACTTTAGCCACACACATGCTGTACAGTCTAAGTATAATAGACTAAGTATACAGTAACGTAAAACACCCAACAATGTACAGGAAACAAGTTCCCAACCTTTATTATTCTCTCAAAATTACAAAGGAACAATGCCACACGAATTTACTAAGGCATTACAACACTCACTGCCTTAGACAATTTCAACATTACAAATATATAGACTGCACATGGGCGGTTACAAGCAGTTTCAACTGTCACACTTGACAGCATGTCATTGACATGGACTACATGCCTATCACATGACTCAACAGACTTTATCTAAGTATTTAAATTACATATCTGAAAATCCCACTTGAAAAAACATTAAAAATTTGAATTTGCAACTGCCCAACATGACAAGTACATGGGCAGCCTTGCCCATTAGCCAATTTTACAATGCTTCACACTTAGAATATTTTTAGATTCCAATACTTATATTTCGTCCTTGTATTGTCATGTCTTTCATCCACAACATTGCCTTGCTAGCACCATGCCTTGCCTGTGTTATGTCATTTCCTACGTCCGTGCCATGCCATTGCCTGAGCCATGTTGTTGCCTCGGTCGTGTCACTTCCTAGGACACACCACTACCTAGACTATTCTAATGTTTTGACCATGTCATCACCTTAGCTATGCCAATGTCTTGACCATTTCATGCTAATGCCAATGCCTGTGCCATGCCAGTGCTGATGTTATGCCAACCCTTAAAGAGTCTATATCACTACATGGATTCATGCCCACATAGGTGAAATTAACATGTCTCTACCTATTGTACCCAAGGTTGCCTTACTGACACTTCAGTACCTTGGTCATCATAAACTGCCTGCTATCTCATAGCTACTAGAGTATCATATTACTCGTATCAGCACATGTCAAGGCCAATGTGCACCTTAACATAGCCTTCCGACCATTATGTCTTAGACTAGGGGTCTAACAAGGCATCCCCACCATATGAACTTGACGCCCTCGTCAAGGTTGTTTGAGGTAGTCCTCAATCTGCTTATCGAATTGCCATAAGTTTTGAGCCTTCTCCCAAACTGAATCCTTTTCACTCTTGCCTTTACATTGTATAAAAAATTATGTCTTGGTATTCCTCTTGATGTTACCCATAATCCGATGATCAATTATTTTCACCATCTTGGTTTTATACTACTTCGGATTCAAAGGAGGAGCCCTCTTGGACTTGTTTCTGCTCGGATCTTCAGCATCTTCATGATACCTTTTCAAAAAACTAACATGAAAAATACGATGAATCATCAACCTTTATGGTAAATTTAACTTGTAAGTAACTTCCCCAATCTTCTCAACAACTTTAAATGGGCCATCATATCTTGGAATTAACTCCCTATTCCTTTTTTTGCTCACAATCTGTTTCCAGATTATAGGGTGAGCTTCAAAATCACTTTTTATCCCACGTTGAACTCCACTGCACGTTTATGCTAGTCAAAATACTTTTTCATGCATGTTGGGGACTTTCTCAAGCTGTCTTGTGCCTTAAAAAGTATGTCATGCTTGTTTATTACATACTTGTAAGCAGCCGGGCAAATTCCATGAGTTTTTAGTGTCACTACCTCCAGGGGTGTCATAGGATGCATGCCTAAGACAAGTTAGCAAGACTGTGCTTTATCCAACAAGTCTGCGTAGTTACGTTATCTTGCTGTCACAAAATGCCTCAAGTATTCTTCTAAAAAGTGATTGATTCTTTCAGTTTCGCTATTAGCTTGAGGATGATATACTGTGGATAACTTCAAGTCAGTCCTTATCATGCGGAAAAATGTCTACCAGAACCAACCAATGAACCGTGTATCTCGACCACTCATAATATCACTGGGCAAACCAAAGTATTTCACCATATTTTTATAGAATAAACCTACAGGAACTTCAGACGAGCAAGTAATTAGTGCAACAACATGGATAATATACTTTGAAAACCTGTCTACCACCACCATTATCGAAGCATTGCCATAAACCTTTAAAAACCTCAAAATAAATTCCATTGATATAGATAACCATGGTCTTTCAAGAGTTGGTAGAGGTTGCAACAAACCTACCTCTTTTATGCGTTCAGTCTTATCTCATTGTCAAAATTGACAAGTCTTGACATAAGCTTCCATTTCATCTTCCATCTTAGGCTATAAATATACATGGTATAGCAAAGCTAGCATCCGTTCAACACTCGGGTGACTAGTCCAAGGAGTATCATGTGCCTCTTTCATCAAGTCTTTATGCAATCCACTGCCTTGAGGTACTACAATTCTCCCCCCTTAAAATAAAGAAGATCGTCCTCGACACAATACCTTCTTATTGTCCCATCTTTTACTTGACCCATCCATTTGACATATAGTAGATCATTTGTAGAATAAAATTTGATTCTATCAAGAAAACCAGTTTCAAGTCAAGAAGTAGACTATAATGCAACAAATACCTTTTTTTGACCGAGTGTATCATTAAATTTGTTGTGCTTTCCTGGTTTGTGCTCCCTTATGAAGTCACATTCAGCCAAGAATTCCTGCCACCGTGCCTACTTTGAACTTAACATTTTCTGCGTCTTAACAAAAGTATTAGCAACATTATCAATTTTCACAATGAAATGAGTACCCAATAAGTACACCCTCTAAGTTTGTAAGTAATGCACTACTGCCACCATTTCCTTTTCATGGGTCGAATATCACCGCCCCACGTAACTCAGTTTTTGACTTTTAAATTCCATGGGATGACCTTCTTATATCAACACGCCCCCAACAACTTTGTCCAATGCATTAGTGTGCACTTCAAAAGACAAATCAAAATCACGCAGCTACAAGATGGGTTCTGAAGCAATGACACCTTCAATGTCTGAAATCCTGCATCACATTTTTCAGACCATACCATTTGACATCTTTCTTCAATAAATCTTTCAATGTAACCCCCTTCTTTCAGTAACCTATAATAAACTTGCGATAGTAGTTAGCCAAACCTAAAAACGATCTCAATTGTTTGACCCCACAAGGCGCCTGCCATTCCACAATTCTTGCACCTTCTTTAGATCTATTCTCACATGGTTTTGACTGACCAAATGCCTAAGGAACTTCACTTCCTTTTTAGCAAATTTGCAATTTTCTATCTTTAAATAAAGTTCACACTCCCTCAAATGAGACAATAATAACTTTAAATGTTTCAAGATTTTATCAAGAGAGAAACTATAAATGACAATGTCATCCGAATATACCACCACAAAGTCGTCTAAGTAATTAAATAAATGTAACACCCCGCATTTTGAGCTAGAACTAAAACATTGTTTCTATGCGTAGATGATCCAAAAGCCATAAATACTATGCAAATTTGGCATGTTAATCAATTATGTAGTTTGGGAACATATTTTATCATGAATTGAGATCATAAAGGTCCCCTAACTCAAGGACGAGTTGAAAGCTTTCCTATCGTTCGAGTTTGAGTGAACGTCAAAACTTGGGTCAAATTCAATCAACCATTACTCTTTGTATATAACTAATTAGAGGGCTTACTATATATCAAATGAAATCTCTTTGAATTATCTTTCCAACGATATAAATTTTGCCAAAAGCCGATACCCGAACAAAAAGTTATGGCCATTTTTGTGAGAGGCAGTATGCTAGGACGATAAGTGAGGCGGCGCCCTGCCTATTCCTGCCAGTGTAAATTCCTGTAGTCAAGCTCCACATCTAAGAGGGGTATTTGGGTCATTTTCCACCCTTAAATAGCCCCAATAACATGAGATTCATCCTCTAATAACAAAATTATACCCTCATTCTCTCAAATTCTCTCAAGAACACTTCTTATTATTTCAACCCAAAGATCAAAATATCTTAAGATTTCACTGTGGGTTTTCAATAATTCTTTGAGATTTGAAATCCCCATTGCGAGGGCTACAAAAAGCACCCATCAATTTTTCAAATAGCATTCCTAAAGCACGAGTTCATTCAAAAACTTCTAATTTAAGGTACGTGGGGTTTATCCTAAAACTACATGGGCTTGTTGAAAACACTCAATTATGATTTAAAGATCATCAAGCATGAATTTATAAAAGGAGTTTTGAAATCCATAATTTTATTATGCTTTATGCATATTTATTGATATTGTTGTTTTGGACTTTAGGCCTTATCCTCTTAAATTGATTTACACATATAAGTATATGTATGAAACTTGAAATTGAAGATTTGTTTGAGAGCACAAATAATGAAATCCCTCTCTTGTGATAACCTTATGTTTTTGATCTTATGGTGATTGATTGAAATACATGAATTATGGCTTGAAAATAGTTTACTCAAATACCAAAGTATTTTGAGCATGATTTTGGATTTAGAGATTTAAGAGAGGGAGTTTCTTGATGTAAATATATTTTGTTAAAAGAGAAAGATTTGCATGAGATTAAGAATTTTGACATGGCCACCTTGCATCATTGAAAGTTTGACAAAGAGAGTTGCATACATGCGTTTACATGAGTTTTAGAGAAAGAGTTCTTTGAAATGATTTATTGATATGGTGGTCCCAATTTATGTTTTGAAAACACAGATTGTAATATGTTAATAATGGCTCAAAGATGTGACTTGCAAGTCAATGGTATGACGATACCATAAGTATGTATGCCATAATAGAGTATGTTTTTAGAATATGTTTTCAGAGAATGCATGTTTTAAAGAGTTAAAAATGGGATTAAAGAGGGTTAGGTGGTTACCCGAAGAAGGCTTGAGTTCAAGTAGCTCTTAGCCTAAAATTGTGATTTGCCGATCCAGGTATATTATTTTTACGTTGGAGATGGCTGTATGGCATAGTAGAGTCAGAGAATCCAACACTTGTGGCTCACTTGTGTTGGAGGCTTCCCTGCCGAGTCAATGGCGAATTCCATATAGCCCATAGAATTTCAAAGTTATAGTGTGTACCACCTAGCGCAGAAGTAAAAAAAGAGTTTCACAGAGTTCATATGATTTTTCAGAGTCTTTCAAAAATGCCCATGAGATTTCTTACTATATGATATATTTATGAACTGTTTTAAATTACTCTCATATATGTTAAATATAAATTATTATTTTGAATTTGTTCTGTGTACCAGTACATTTCTATTGACCTCCTACCTCCTATGGTCTAAAGCTTAGTTTAGGAGTCCTGCTAAGCCATAGAGTTTTCAGACAACAATGATGTGTGTAGTTGGTGAGTTTTCTTTATTCCAGAAGGCCTATGTCTTTCAGATTATGTTATTTATTTTGGTTTATGTCCACTGGGGGCCTTGTCCCAGTTTTAGACAATTGTCATTTTCAGATGTAGTAGAGATTTCACAGATTGGTTCAGATGTTGTGTAGTTGATATTGGATTTTATTTTTCATAGTTTAATTTAACACAGAGTATGACCATGTTTCCATAATGATTTACAATTTTGCAACTTCTATTATAATTTATGAATATTATGCTTGATTACCAGATAGAGAAGGGTGCTAGGCCTTCATGGTTTGGGATGCTCATCACAAAAAGTGCCCCGATTTGGGTCGTGACAAACTTGGTATCAGAGCACGATTCATGGTCCCAGGGTGTCTGTAAAGTCGCATCGGGTAGAGTCTTGTTTATGGGTGTGTAGCGCGCCACACTTATAAGCAGGAAGCTATTAGGCATTTAGGAATGTCTCTCTCTTTCTTTATATTCTAGTTCGTGCTATGGAGTCAGAATGTTCCTCTTTCATACTCTAATTTATGCTATGGTGTTGCCCATACGGAAGTAATGTTATCCCAATTCTTTCCTTACTTTGAGGTGCTCAGATATGTTTCATTATTAGGGTAATTCAAGCACAGAAGTTTAGAGTCTAAATAACATGGTTCTTTCTGATTAAATCATATAAGATTTTAAAAATTATGCAAGGACTTGAGAAGAGTCCATTAGTGTTTCAGGGTGTACTGATTCTAGTGTGAACCTTGATCTTGATAAAATCATGCTTTTCAGCCTGCGGTATTAGGTGTATTTGGTCCTTTTAAAAAATTTATATTGCAGATGTCATGCCTAAAAAGGGGAATGATGAGTAGCAAAATGTTGGAATAGTATTTCCACCTGAATGGTAGAATGAGTCAAAGTGTTTTGTCATGACCTATTGGTAGTGATATTGGACCAAGAAGTTGGTGATATGAAGTCACAAGGTTAGAAGTCAGAGAGAGAGTGATTTTTGTGTTAATAAATATTTTAGTTAAATAATCGATGTTTGAGGATGATTTACCATTTTATAATTATAGACTAATGTGGTAGCTAGTAGCATGTGTGGATAGCATGGTAGTCTATGGGGGAAATATTTGACTCAGATTTTTTTTACACAGAGTAAGATGTGTATTCTTAGATCATTGAATGTTTTGTGTCAGGTTTCTATCTTTTGTAATCTTGTTATCATTGTGTTGTTGAAACTGAAAGTCTAGTGAAGCTGTGTGGGGCTCTTTTGATTCACTAGAATAGTTACCTTGTCATTCATCTCGTTTTCTTGTTCAAAACACAAAATCAAAGTCTAGTGAAGCCGTGTGAGGCCTATTTTGATTCATTAGCAACTTGTTATTCATCTTGTTGTTCTTGTGTTGGTTGGAACTGGGGTTTAGTGGCATAATGGAAAGAAAAGTGGTAAGGGCGATTTATTGAATATATGTATGGCCGAATTTTTTTTCATGAGATTGAGTTGGTAATGAAGTGATATGTCCTTATTGTTGGTTTAGTATAAAGTAGAGAAGGAGTTATTAGTTAAGGTGAATTGTTGTTTACTTGAAGTATAAAAAGAGTTGTTGACGGTGTTTGTTGTGCAAGAAAAGTATAGGTTATTGATGAAGGTACTTGGTGGATGAGTGGTGTTAATTTAGATTCCCCTGAGGTTGCAAGAGGGAGTTTAGTTGGGACTTATAGACCCATGAACTAAGTTTAGTTGTATGAAAGGGGTAGATAGTAATGATGTGTAGAAGGAGGATGTGTTAATGGATTTTAAATAATATAGATCATAGGATTGTGATTTATCCTTACTGTTATAAAGTTTTGGTGGATTAATGTTTTCAAATGTTTGGCATGTAAGAAAATTGTGTGAAGTTGTGGTTCATCATAGCTAGAACTAGACACTAAGTTGGAATAGTAGATGGTGATCAAGGTGGATATAATGAATTGATGTGGTGGGTGTTCGTTGTGTGAGAGTGATCTAGTAGGCTTGAATAGTGTATACAAGAGCTGAAGTTTATTTGATTCATAATCAAGTCTGATGTAGAAGTACGCCCAAGGTGATATGAGGCTGCATTATTTTCAAGGATCATTGCATGTTGTGTGGTTAGTAGTACCGTTGAGTTGCTAGGTGGAGAAAGACTAGTTAGATAATATGTGATGTTCTTGATAGCTAAGTTATAGAGTTATGATTAATGATGTTGAGCCTTTTTCTATAATCTTGATTCTCATGGTTTACAAATATAAGTTTGCAGGCATGATGCTGGTAGACTATGACCGAAGTGGTATGGTCCGTCAAAGGTTCGGAGATATCCATATTTAGTGTTAGACGAATCTAAGTTGGTGAATGTTTAAGCTGTTAGATGATGACTTTTGGGGCTATAGAAACCTAAGGGTTGAATCTTAGAAGGAGGTATTAGCATTGTTGTTATACATGAAGATATCATCTTACAGGGTAAGTTTAGTTTTATGTGTAATGTTTTATCCCCGACTCTAGAGTAAAGTGATTTCAGTTCATACCAGAGTGTATATAGTGGTTCACAGACTTAGAGTAATGGCTTAAATCTAAGGGGGAGATGATAGAATGAGTAACCAAGTTTTCAGATGCTAATAAATGTGCCAGTAAGTTGTGGAATTGGCTGTGAGAAAGAATGATGCTCAATCTATTCTTATTTCAGCAGTTTACTTCAGTTATTCCAATACATACTCATGCTTAAAATTTCAGCTTCATGGTCATAGATCGTGTTCATGCATATGATAAGGAATCATGTACTCTCCTAGTTCCTAGTATGATGAGTTCCCAGTTTGTTCAGCAGTCAGAATCACTTTCCGTCAGTAATGAATTCCAAAAATTCAGGTCATGCAGTTCATGAATCTTGTGCACATGTGATACTCTTAACGATCAGTGAAAATTCAAATTTATATTAGGTACGTCCTCAGATTAGATCTCTTTAATGAGTCCATGCTGTGAATGCTCTATTCCTCACTCCTCAGTAGGGTATCAAGTTATGGTTAGTACTCCCCTCATGTTTCGGATCCCGATATTCTAATTTTTCAGTGACCTTTTCCCTTAGGTCGAGATAGTGATGATGAACAGTTGTCTAGATGGGAAAGAGTAAATATTTCTTATTGATCAAAGATGGTTATGTGCTCATTTGAGTTAAGGCAGTAATTGTGGAGTAAGATTGAGGCCAAGTTTTTGATACATGTCAAGGTTAGTTGAAGTTTTATGTGTTGTACTTGGGAAAAAAATTGTTGTGTGCTTGTTTTATATAAGTATGTGAGTTGAAAAAAAATTTTGAGGTGAAGTTTCGTGTATGGCTTGGTTAGTTAAGGATATTTTATGTGTATTATCTGAATAGTGCAGGGAAGTTGATATGGATAGAAGTATTAGAGAATATGAGAAAGATGCTTTATGAGTGTTTGTTTAGAAGTGCATATGTGGGTATGAAGATAGGCTTGAATGTCATGTTTGTATACATAGGGATGGATACTTTGAGTGGTTGTGAATGTCTAATATGAAGTTGAAGGTGATTGCTGGAGTAACAATAAAAATTATGCAGGAGATGAGGAATTGTGAAACACAGGGTGTACTGAATTCATGATTCAGATTAGTTCTACAGTATTATGTGGTGCGTCTTGTGATTTTGAGTCAGGCTGGAAGATGGTGAGGGGATTTAGTTTAGTTTAGACATTATTAGTTGGAAATATCAGCGGCCATGTGAGAAAAATAAGTAAAATCAATGAGCATGGTATTTAAGGGGAATAGTATAGTTAAGGGAGTATTCGAGAAGTGTGCTAAGCTTGAAAGTAAGAAGTTGCATTGCCTAAGGCCTGGAAATTCTATCCTAGCTTATGAGTTAAATGTCTATATTCCATGCAATAGAGTAGTGTCATTGTGGTGATTCCTTAGTTGGATGTCTTGTGTAACTATTCCCAAGATTCTTTTCTCCCTAATGCTACTTGAACTTCTTTAGAAAGAGTGTTGAAGAGATACTCCAGTTAAGTATAAGTGTTCGATATAATTAAGTCTGTAATTCAGTTTAACAGTTAGGCAAACAAGTTACTGTGGTTTTACACCTTTTCACCCACTCCTACAATTTGAAGTCTCATGCGTATGACCATCCCAAGAGATAATCTATTGCATCCATGTAAATTACGAATTTAGTTCAGTCCAAGCATCATGTTTCAGATTCAGCTATTTAGTCAGGACTGAGTTCATAAGAGTTCAACGCATAATCTCATATTTTTTTCTTAGTATTTTAGCTCAGACAGTGTAATACCCTGGTACATTCTAAGTCTTGTTGCCACATAATTTGTACTTGCACAAGTTATCACTTCAAGGGAATCCTAAATTCTCAGCATGAATCAGCTCCTTAAAGCAAGTAAAATCAAGTCAGCTCAGAATTCAGTTTCATGATAGAAGTTTAAATGTTTCAGATCAGTTATATCCTTTCTTAGAAGACATATCATGCCCACGTTATTCCATACCTTAAAGAATTCAACATTCCTACCCATCATTCGGGGAAGAATGATCCGAAGGGGGAGTTATTGTAACACCCCGCATTTCGGGCTAGAACAAAAACCGTTGTTTCTATGCGTAGATGATCCAAAAGCCATAAATACTATGCAAATTTGGCATGTTAATCAATTATGTAGTTTGGGAACATATTTGATCATGAATTTAGACCATAGAGGTCCCCTAACTCAAGGACGAGTTGAAAACTTTCCTATCGTTCGAGTTTGAGTGAATGTTGAAGCTTGGGTCAAATTCAATCAACCATAACTCTTTGTATATAATGAATTAGAGGGATTACTATATATCAAATGAAATATCTTTGAATTATCTTTCCAACGATACAAATTTCACCAAAAGCCGATACCCGAGCAAAAAGTTATGGCCATTTTCGTGAGAGACAATATGCCAGGACGATAAGTGAGGCGGCGCCCTGCCTATTCTTGCCAGTGTAAATTCCTGTAGTCAAGCTCCACATCTAAGAGGGGTATTTGGGTCATTTTCCACCCTTAAATAGCCCCAATAACATGAGATTCAGCCTCTAATAACAAAATTATACCCTCATTCTCTCAAATTCTCTCAAGAACACTTCTTAGGGTTTCAACCTAAAGAACAAAATATCTTAAGATTTCACTGTGGGTTTTCAATAATTCTTTGAGATTTGAAATCCCCATTGCGAGGGCTACAAAAACCACCCATCAATTATTCAAATAGCATTCCTAAAGCACGATTTCATTCAAAAGCTTCTAATTTAAGGTACGTGGGGTTTATCCTAAAACTACATGGGCTTGTTGAAAACACTCAATTATGATTTAAAGATCATCAAGCATGAATTTATAAAAGGAGTTTTGAAATCCATAATTTTATTATGCTTTATGCATATTTATTGATATTGTTGTTTTGGACTTTAGGCCTTATCCTCTTAAATTGATTTACACATATAAGTATATGTATGAAACTTGAAATTGAAGATTTGTTTGAGAGCACAAATAATGAAATCCCTCTCTTGTGATAACCTTATGTTTTTGATCTTATGGTGATTGATTGAAATACATGAATTATGGCTTGAAAATAGTTTACTCAAATACCAAAGTATTTTGAGCATGATTTTGGATTTAGAGATTTAAGAGAGGGAGTTTCTTGATGTAAATATATTTTGTTAAAAGAGAAAGATTTGCATGAGATTAAGAATTTTGACATGGCCACCTTGCATCATTGAAAGTTTGACAAAGAGAGTTGCATACATGCGTTTACATGAGTTTTAGAGAAAGAGTTCTTTGAAATGATTTATTGATATGGTGGTCCCAATTTATGTTTTGAAAACACAGATTGTAATATGTTAATAATGGCTCAAAGATGTGACTTGCAAGTCAATGGTATGACGATACCATAAGTATGTATGCCATAATAGAGTATGTTTTTAGAATATGTTTTCAGAGAATGCATGTTTTAAAGAGTTAAAAATGGGATTAAAGAGGGTTAGGTGGTTACCCGAAGAAGGCTTGAGTTCAAGTAGCTCTTAGCCTAAAATTGTGATTTGCCGATCCAGGTATATTATTTTTACGTTGGAGATGGCTGTATGGCATAGTAGAGTCAGAGAATCCAACACTTGTGGCTCACTTGTGTTGGAGGCTTCCCTGCCGAGTCAATGGCGAATTCCATATAGCCCATAGAATTTCAAAGTTATAGTGTGTACCACCTAGCGCAGAAGTAAAAAAAGAGTTTCACAGAGTTCATATGATTTTTCAGAGTCTTTCAAAAATGCCCATGAGATTTCTTACTATATGATATATTTATGAACTGTTTTAAATTACTCTCATATATGTTAAATATAAATTATTATTTTGAATTTGATCTGTGTAGCAGTACATTTGCATTGACCCCCTACCTCCCAGGGTCTAAAGCTCAGTTTAGGAGTCATGTTAAGCCGTAGAGTTTTCAGACTGCAGTGATATGTGTAGTTGGTGATCCTTCTTTATTCCAGAAGGCCTATGTCTTTCAGGGGGCCTTGTCCCAGTTTCAGACAGTTATCATTTTCAGATGTAGTAGAGATTTCGCAGATTGGTTTAGATGTTGTGTAGTTGATATTGGATTTCATTTTTCATAGTTTAATTTATATCAAAGTATGACCATGTTTCCATAATGATTTACAATTCTGCATCTTCTATTATAATTTATGAATATTGTGCATGATTACCAGATAGAGAAGGGCATTCGGGCCTTTATGGTTCGGGATGCTCGTCACAGACAGGGCCCCGATTTGGGTCATGACAATAAAACATCATTCATCAAGTTGTACAAAGTTGTCGAGGCCTTTTTCAATCCAAAAAGCATAACAAGAAACTCATACGAACCATACCTCATCACACATGTTATTTTAGGTTTATCTTCTTCCGCTATCCGAACCTGCCAATAACCCGATCAAAGATTAAGTTTAGTGAGTCAGCATGCCTTGCTTAGCCTATCCATAAGATCTTGCAACAATAGAACATGATATTTATTCTTCACTGTTACTTTGTTCAACGCCCGGTAGTCTACACACATCCTCATCGAACCATCCTGCTTCTTTTGAAACAAAATAGGAGCACCAAAATGAGCCTTAGATAGATGAATCAAACCAGCATCCAACAATTCGTTCAATTGTTTCTGCAATTTAGCCAACTCCTTAGGAGCCATTCTATAAGGAACTTGCAGGGGTAATAGAACTTGGCAGCAACTCTATCTTGTGATCAATGTCCCTTCTTGGCAGCAATTCCTTACACAACTCGGGAGGCATCACATCAGCAAATTATTTCAACACGTTGATAACATAGTCTGGCACCTCCACCTTTACATCTAGCTTCACTTCAATCAAGGCAGAAAGTAAAGTTTCATCACCTTTTTTCAATCGAAATAGTATAAATGATAGGGGACTTGTTCTTCACTTTCTTTGCTTCTCCATAAGGATGTACAACCTTAATGAAACTTGGATAGACCTCATTCATGATTATCACTCCATATAAGTGAGGAAAAGGAACAAAGTAATATTTCCTAAGGAAATCAATCCCTAGAATGACTACAAAATTACCCAATGGCATTGCTATCAGGTTAGGTTTCCCCATCTAATTTCCAGTCATCATTTGCACATCATATGCCAAGCCTACTATGGTTTTTAACTTGGAATAATAGTTTGGATATAGAATGGACTTTTCTTAAACTTCAGTCCATATGTTGCAGCAACTTTGACATCCACAAATGTATGAGTGGCCCTGGTATCTATCATTACCATCATATGATTGCCATAAACTTTCATCTCTATGTGAATTAAGGCATCATGGGGATTGAATAACTTTGGAGAGTCACCAACAATGTTCAACAAACTAATTTGATTGAGTGACAAACCTAAAGGATTCACCAAAGCAACAATAACTTCTTGTTCACCCCTCCTTCATTCACATTTCCAGCAAGCATAACATTCACTCTTTCATGATTGGGACAACTTTTGACCAAATTTGGTCCACCACAAGTCCAACAACCCTTTGTAATTCCATACTTCCCTTTGTTCTTGGTGTTTCTAGCATTCATGGGAGCTTTACCTTTGTCCCCCTTGTCATTTTGTCCATCCTTCTCCCCTTCCCCTTTTTTATCATCCTCTTTCTTAGACTTCGAAGTAGTGGGAATGTCAGAATTTAAATGAGTTGAATGAAAATCAACCAACGAGTCAGCGACATCAATTGTACTAGACAATCTTTTGCATTCTGCCTCCTTAATTCATTTTATGCCCATGTCTGCATTCTTGAAATAAAGTTATATAACTTGTTTTCATTAGAAATGTTTTGGATGTCCAATATCAAGGAAGTAAATTCCTTAATATAGTCACGAATTTTTCATTCCGCCTTACCTTTTTCAAATGGTTTCTAGCAATCCATAAGGCATTGCTAGGAAGGAATTGGTCTCTCATGCCCTTCTTCAACTTTTCCCACGTATCAATTTTAGGTTGGCCAACACTCTCACCATCCGCATTCCAAGTCCTCCACCATAATTTTGCATCACCTGTCAAGTACATCATAGTGATGTTTAACTTGTATCTTTTAGCAACTCGGGAAGTAGAGAAATACTGCTCCATGTCCCACGAGAAATTATCCAACTCCTTGGCACTTCTAGCACTACCAAATGCTTCAGGCTCCAGAATTTTGACTTTGGAACTGTATTCATGAGACTTTCCAGAAGCATCCACTATATGTTACAGTACCAATATTCTACCTGCAAATTTTCTTTCACCTTGCCTTGGTCCTGTACCAGCAACGATAAGGCCTCGCATGCACTCAGATATTCTACACTTTGTTCATCATAGTGGGCACACAACTGTGCCAATTCTTCTTTTAAGGCATTGATCTGATTTATCAAATCAACAAAGCCTTCACTTTATTCAAGTTTGTCAGCAATGCCGATGAAGTTTCGAACTCGTGTAACATACTCATTTAGTTGAGCGTCTGTCATTATTTTCCTACAACCAAGCTCTAATACCAACTGAGATGGAGGCATTTTATTTTTCGTAGCACCACTGATTTACAGTCATGTCACACTACACAACTTCAGCCACACACATGCTGCACAGTCTAAGTATACTAGACTAAGTATACTGTAACGTAAAACATCCAACAGTCTACATGAAATAAGTTTCCAACCTTCATTATTCTCTCAGAATTACAAAGGAACAATGCCACAAAAATTTACTAAGGCATTACAATACTCACTACCTTAGACAATTTCAGCATCACAAATATATAAACAACACATTGGCGATTACAAGAAGTTTCAACTGCCACACTTGGAAGCATGTCATTGGACATGGACTACCTACCTATCACATGACTAAACAGACTTTATCTAAGTATTTAAATTACATATCTAAAAATCCCACAAGTACAAAACATTCAAAATTTGAATTTACAACTGCCTCTTGTGATAAGCACATGGGCAACCTTGCCCATGTTGTAAGAAGATTTATAATGTTGTTGATTTATCTCAAACAATTAAGATGAGTTTATTTTGGTGCTATTCTTGAAACCATTTTGGTTCTATCATTTAGTTGAAACTCTATTTTGTTAGGTGCCTTTAGCTATCAACCTCTGTATTGTTAGGTACCAAATAAAACAAGGTCAAGATTCTAGTTGTAGTTCTCATTTTAGAATGAAATATTGATTAAGTTTGAATGAAGTTCTTATTTTGTTTTATTCTGGTTGCCTTGTTACTTTCAATATATCTATTTCAAGATTGCTATTGGTATATCTATTTGTCTTTTCATTAGTTGAATGCTCTCAACAAGTCATCAATACCACAATATAATGATACAAAATAAGTTATATAATCCTAATTTGAAGCAATACAAAACATATTGCATAAGACTTGACAGAACCAAACAAAATTACATCTTGTTAAAGCCACTACTATTCCGACAAGATAAAGCAACAAAACCAACAATCAAACTAAAGATGTAAAGTAGAACAAGAGAACAACAAAGAAAATTTCAGTTGCACACAACTATATTTCCATTCTTAAAAATCATGATAAGGCTTAAAAATCCAAAAAACACCATGACAATCATGATAATAAACTCCAAATTACAAAATTTGCTCTTTTTCTTCTCCTTTATCACCCATTTCTCCTTAATTCACAAAATGCCAATACTTCTTCCGACTCCTTGATTCTCTTTGTCAATCTCAAGATAACTAATTTGGATAATAAATTAATTTCTTATATATCCCCCCATCTAAAGAACTTTCATGATTTTCCCTAACATAGGCCATAAATAAATTAATTTAATAGAAATAGAAAAAATAATAGACTATGTATAGAGCATACATGATGGCATGGATAGGATAAAAATCTTCTAGATGGATTGTCCTCTGACCATTATGATTGCATTGAAAGTAAGTCTCCATGTTTGCATTGCATTTTCACATGCAACATGGGATCATTTTCGTCATTACAAATATGATTCAAGATTGCATTTGGCATTATAAGAATATTTTACTCAAACCTTAATCACAATTTTAAATAAATTAACACAAAATTAAAGCTTCAACAACTGTAAGAAGAAATTAGAACATTGAAGTCAAGTTCTTACCTTTTTAGGCTGATTTTGTTGACAAGAGCTTCAAAAGAGAGTAAGATTTTCTTTCAAATCTTTAACGGCTATTTCAATGGAGTTTTAGGAAAGATCGGGTCTTTTAAATAGAGTAGAACATAGGTTTTTAAAATAATTGACAAAAATGTACACGTGCCATTTTTTACTTTGTGGTTGTGGCCAATTTTCCACCTTTACATGCGTCATTTGCATGAATGCACACATGAGCTCAAAATCAATAAAAATGGTCTATTTATAATGATCTATAGAACTTTTATGGGGTAATAGACCGCCCGCAAAGTTAAAGTCTTTTAGTAAATTCTAGATAACTTCAATGATAATTTGTCTTTTCTCTCATTTCTTTTAAGTATAAATATTATGTTCACAATTAAAGATGAAGATGGAAAAACATCTTGATAATTGTGGCACAAGATTAAATATAATATAATATTGATGTTAGGAATGGTCATTTTTCAACTTCTTGTGATAGTACACTTTGTGTGTAATGAATGGACAAAGTAGAGATTTTTTATGTCATGAATATTTATAAACAACCTCTCTAGATCATTAAATGTATTTATTCTCTTAATCTTGATATAATTGTTATGATCAATGTTGTTTGTTTGTTGTCTTGATCTATCAAATGGTGAAACTCTTTCATGGGTTAAAAAATTCTTGATAGGTTAGACGATTACGAATGACATTTGTGAAATAATGATTAGTTGATAGAGTCCATATCTCGACTTGAGATTGGTGGCACCCTTAATGATAACTTGTAAGTTTTTATGTAAAAACTCTGCAGATGGATTTTGTATCTGTCACAAGAAATAAGTGTATGATAAAGGATTAAATTATTTAATATATTAAATAGTCAAAAATTTACTTCGATTGCTTGGTGTCTTAATCTTAACATATGGAGTTAAATAAGATTTAGTGAATGATTTTGAAATTATACAAAAGAGTGTAATTACGAATTTTAGTGGAATAATCTGTAATTTATTATGATATGTAAATTAATATCATAATTGGAAGCCTCTCTAAATAAATCCTGTCCCTGTTGTGACCAAAAAATTAGAAACTACATGGAATTTATTTCTTGGAGGAAAAGAAATAGGAATTTACTTTTGGTGGAAAAGAAAGACTTAGTAGGATTGGAAATGATTTAAGAACCCTAAAATTTGTGTCCTATATAAGGTTGTATTATTTCATCAAGGAAAAAGGGATGTCTTTTTGTGTTCTTTCATGAGAAATTCGCCCACACGAATTTTGCTTATTTTGATACTATTCGAATCGCACAACAGATGATCATGAAATCCAATAAACGTCACTTGGATGGCTTTTGCTCATGCTTAAAGTTGAGATTTATGTTTGTGGTCACGCTTCAAGAGATAAGTATTGATTTTGTGATTAATTATAATCTATGATTATGCGTTATCTATATGACATACAAGTGATCTTGTTTATTTACTTCCACTGTATATGCCTATTTTCCAATAGAAAAGATCATGTTTACTCCATGAATCAAAAGATTTACTTCAAGGAACACATCAGGATGAGAAACATTAATGGTTTATATGAGTCCATCATAACAAAAATGACCTGATTCGATACCTGGTCCTTGTAAAACAAAAGTACTGAATATCAAGAATACGAAATAAATAGTATTTAAGTAATAACACAAGAAGTTTATATGGAAACCTCCTTGCTTAAGGGAGTAAAATCACGACCTACCCCATTATGATTTCACCAACAACTTCACTAAAATAAGAGCAATGTTTGATTACAACCTGTTGTTATCCAAGGTTAACCTCTTAACCTCATTCCCTTATAATAGATCTATCCATGACATACTATAATAACTTTATTGCAGTCTACAACATCAACCAAATCTAGCTGACATCAACACGTCTAATGTAGCCAAACCTATCAACTAACTATAGATAAAGTAATGACTAACCCCAGCCCACCCTATCAGCTAACTCTATCTAATACAACACTTGAAAATGACAAAGATAAGACAACTAAAACCCACACAAGGCTTCTCTTAATCAGGAGTAGGTATATAATGAAGAGTAAAAACAAATATTCAAATACAAAGAAATAAAGACATCTTCAGTTGTCAAGAGCAGTTCACTTGGTGGATGAAAATTTGAGAAAAAGGTGGTGGCTTTTTACAGAGAAAAATATCAATTTTTATTCTATTGGTTGAAAGGGAGAGGCCATAGTTATACAAACTGCCACAGTTGGCAACACCTTTACAGCTGTCAGAGTTGACTTATAAAAATTGGCCTAGTGCGCCTATCTGGTTCCTCATTCTCATTCCAAGCTTGTCAAATTATCCAAATAAAGCATAGTACAGTAGTAACTATGCATCATTAATTTCCCTATTTTTGATGATGGAAAGCACATGAAGAAAGATTCTCCTAAGAACTAGATTCTCATATAGCTGACTCTGTGAAATAGATCAGGTTTTTTAGGCAGTATATCTATTCCCTGAACATATTTGTCAAATCATTATATTAAGGCATACTACTTTAACGTCTATGCTTCATCAATTTCCCCCTTTTCGATGCTTATAAATACATAAACCAATTTACCTTGAGGACTAAATTTTCCCAAAACTATATGCATACCTATGACTTCATGAACCTATTCTAGTTCTTTGCTACAATTCTACCTAAAACTAGTTGACCATGCACTTATGTATTTCTGGTTCAAGGCCCCTAATGAGTTTTGTTAATCATCAAAACTACATATCTTATGTACCAATTCAATATTTCTATATCCATTCCTCTTGTCACCATGATATTTATCAATACTAGATCCTCTCATGAGATTTGTCAATCATCAAAACCACATATCGCATGTACCAATTCAACACTTCTATGCCAGTTACTCTTATCACCATGATATCCATCTATAACAGGCCCCCTCATGATATTTGTACTCACCAAAACCATATATACATTAATTTTCCTTTTGATGATGACCAATAGTTTCTACATTTACCAATAAAAGTATCATATCAAGACAACTCTAATTCCTTCTATCACCAATAATCAGTTCCCCTGTCACATTATTCGCCCTGTCACCATTTCCCTTTGCTATCCTATATCACTATTATTACCCCTTTTCATCAAGATATTCCCTTGTTTGGCATCATTAAAAATAATAAATAGTAACCTAAGTAAAATAAAATATCAACACATATCAACACATGGCCATTGGGAAACACTAACATAAGCAAATGGAGTAGAGAAGAAATAGAGATATAGGCAAAAACAAGACATAAAATATTTTGTTAATTTCATAAAAAGTATATATAAAGTGATAGGACTGCCAACTTGACACATGGGGTTTGAAATAAAGGTTAGGCAAATATAAAAGGTAGAAATAGACATTGATAAGGAAGACAAGATAGAGTTGATTCAAGAGTAGCCAAACATAGTCGTGAGAATCAAGTTCTTAAAGGAATTGGTATAATAATGAGCTTAGAGAAGCTTTTGGATTAGGTACCTAGCTTTTATTGAGTTTAAGAAACTTCAAATTTGAGAAGTTCATTCTTGATGAAGGATGCTGTTTTCAGTGATGCTAACTGCTGTTAGCTTGGCAGTTTTTTTGGTCTTGATTTTTTGCTGTAGTATGTGGATTATTTTTCAATAAGTTATAGATTTTTAGAAGGTAGTTTTAGTGTGTGGTAGTGCAAAATTTCAGCACAACATTAAGAGACAAGTTTCCAGGTTTTGAGTGATATTTTAGACCACTTATATTATATGTTTTGTTGTATGCTATATGAATGAATATCATTGCTGCTTCTCAGATTTTATCTTTTTTTCATGTCTGTTTTCTCTCTCTCTCCTTCAATTGATATCAGAGAAAAATTAATCTTTAAGGGACTATTTTTTGAGAAAAAACACGACAAAGATCACCCAACAAGCTTAACTTGTTCAAGTCTATTTCTGTCTAGTTCTTTTTTTGACATGACATCCATTAACTCTTCTTTAATAGCAAGAATTACCAAAGTTTGGCTGTAAAGATGAAGACATACTTGAAAAGGTTTGGTTTATATTGAGGAAGACAATGCTCTAGAACCTTTGAGAGCAAACCAACTTTTCAACAGATTAGAAATCATGAAGAAGAGATTGCAAAAGGTCCAAAAACTTTGTCTTTCATTCACGCAGCCATCTCCAAAATAATTTTTACAAGGATAATGGCATGTGAAATTGCCAAAGAAGCTTGGGATATGCTGAAGCAAGAATTCTAGGGGAGTGATAGAACAAGACAAATGCAAATGTTGAATCTAAGAAAAGAATTTGAGATGTTAAGGATAAAAGAGACTAAAAAAGTGAAAGATTATTGATAGGATCATGAGAATTGTTAATCAGATTCAATTGTTGAGAAGAGCAGAGGATTGTTGAGAAGGTGATGGTGACACTCCCAGAGAAGTTCAAATAAATAATCTCCTCAATAGAAGATACTTGGGATATGTCTCATGTCACATTGAATGAACTATCCAACACTTTTCAAGATGTGGAGCAAAGAAAAGTTTTTAAAGAGGAAGATAGTTCAAATAAAGTTGCTCTTATGGCTGATCAAAAGTCTAAAGCTCAGTATGATGGTGAATTAAAAGGGAAATTAAATATAAGACATGACAAGGAGTAGAAGGAGCAATATAACAACAAAGAAAGATATAGAAGATCAAACTATCCACCTTGTCCCTATTGTAAAAAGACCAATCATACATAGAATTTTTGTTGGTATAGATCTGGATTTTAATACAAGGTCTGCAAATAGTTTGGTCATATGGATAAGGTATACAAAGAAAATCAAGCCCGTCCAACTAAAGTGCAACCAACTCAAGTTACTAAAAATGTTGAAAATCATTAAGAGAAGTTGTTTGCAGCTTCTGTTATTGGAGAATGCAATATAGCATCTCAAGATCATGATATGTGGCTTGTTGATAGTAGATGTACACATCATATGATAGTTAACTTGAATAACTTTGAATGTTTAGATAAAAACTATTTTTCCAAAATCAGAGTTGGAGATGGCAGACTCCTAGATGCAAAGGGCAAAGGAGCAGTTGCTGTTCAAACTCCATCAGGTATAAAGCTTATCTCTGATGTATTATTGGTTCCTGAAACTAGACAAAGTCTTCTAAGTGTTGGTAAGTTTCTTGAGAACAATCATGCCCTGTTATTTAAAGATAAAGCATGTGAAATCATGGATCCAACTAGTATAAAATTGCTCATGGTTAAAATGCTCAATAGAAGCTTTCCTCTTGATTGGAAACAAACTGAGATTGGAGCTTATATCGCCATAAAAGATGACAGTTATGTCTGGGATAGAAGGCTTGGCCATATAGTTTTAAGTCTTTAAAAATAATGCAAAATAAGTAACTTGTGATAGATTTGCCTTCCATAACTGAAAACTCTAATGTATGTGGAGTGTGTCAAATTGGGAAGCTAAGTCAATCACCATTTCCTATGAATCAAGCCTGGAAAGCTACTAAAAATCTCCAACTAATACACACTAATGTGTGTGGACCTATGAGCACTCCTTCTTATAATGGCAACAAATACTTTCTTTTATTCATTGATGACCTTACAAGGTTTTGTTGAGTTTATTTTTTGAAGCAAAAATCTAAAGTGTTTGCCGCATTTCAAAAGTTTAAAGTAACTGTTGAATATCAGTGTGGCTTTTTGATAAAGATCTTAAGGTCTGATAATGGGACTGAGTTTACTTCCAATCATTTTAAGGATTTCCTTCAGAAAGTAGGAATTCATCATCAACTTACTATTACTTACACACCACAACAAAACGGTGTAAGAGAAAGGAAAAATAGGTCCATTATGAATATGTCTAGGTGTCTTCTACTTGAGAAAGGTCTGCCTAAGGTGTTATGGGATGAAGCTATCAATACCACTGTCTATCTTCAAAATAGATTGCCGACAAGAGCTGTTGAAGGAAAGACGCCATATGAAGTATGGATTGGATCCAAGCCATTAGTCTCACATCTTAAAGTGTTCGGCTGCATATGTTACTCTTATATTTCCGAAGTTAAAAGGGATAAAATTGATCAAAGAGCCGATGTTGGAATATTTGTGGGATATAAAGGCACTTCTAAAGGCTATAGGATTTTAAATCCTATTTCACAGCAAATACATATGAATAGAAACATTAAGTTTAATGAGAATGCTATGTGGGACTAGAAGAAGATGGTTGTTTCTTCTTTATAGATTACTAATAAAGAATAAAGTGTCCAAGAAGAAGAATTAATTCCAGATGAAAAAGATTTTGATGATTTCACGATAAGAGGTACCAGATCAATTGAATATATATATAGGAGATGCAATGTTACTATATTGAAGCCAACAAGTGTAGACAATGCATTGCAAATTCCAGAATAGAGGGTTTTCACGGAGGAGGAGCTCAATGTGATTAACAAGAATGATATGTGGGTACTTGTACCTAGACCTCATGATAGGCAGGTTCTTGGAAATTATGGGTGTTCAAGACTGAGTTGAACTCGGATGGCATACTCAACAAGTACAAAGTGAGGCTGGTCATAAAAGGTTACGCCCAACAACATGGAATTGATTTTCTTGAAACCTTTGCACCAGTTGCAAGGTTTGATATAATCAGATTGTTTCTCACAATTGTCGCACACCAAGGGTGGAAAGTATGTCAACACCACGTAAAGTCCACTTTTCTTAATGGGATTCTTGAAGAGAAAATTTATGTATTGCAGCCTGAAGGTTTTAGAGGATCTGGCAATCAAGTATACTTGTTAAGAAAAGCACTTTATGGCTTGAAGTAGGCCTCTAGATTGAAGTAGGCCTCTAGGGCCTAGTATGCATGAATTAATAGTTACTGAATTTGGGGTTCAATAGAAGCTACAATGAAGCAACCTTGTCTATCAGACTACAAACTGATGACTCTCTCATAGTTTTCCTCTATGTTGATGATCTGTTGGTGACTGGATGTAGCACAAAGTCTATCATAGACTTCAAATAGCAAATAAAGAAGGTTTTAAAATGAATGATCTAGGAAATATGCTGCCAAAATATAAAAAAGTTTTTCTATGAAAAATGCAAACCAGTAAGTATGCCTATAGTTGAAGGAGAGAAACTAACGAAAAAGAATGAATCTTATTTGGTTGATGCTTCACTTTTTAGAAGTTTTCTTGGTTCTCTATTGTACCTATCTGCCACGAGGCCTGATATTATGTACATAACAAGTGTGTTGTCAAGGTTTATGCATTCACCAACTGAAATTCACCTAAAAGTAGCAAAAAGAATTTTGAGGTACATTTGAGGCACCATTGATTATGTTCTATTCTATAAAAGAACCACATCTATGAAATTATTGGAGTTCACTGATAGTGACTGGGACGGGTCACTAGATGAGATAAAAAGAACTTTCAGATATTATTTCACTCTAGGATCGGGTGTCATTTGTTAGTGCACAAAGAAGAAGGGGTCTGTGGCTCAATCAACTACTGAAGCAGAGTACATTGATGCCTTAGGGGCTATTAATCAAGCTTTATGGTTAAGAAAAATATTGAGTGACTTGGAATTTTAGATTAGCAAAGCAACATAAGTCCTTTGTGATAACAAGTCTGCAGTTGCTATGGTTAAGAACCCAGTCTTTCATGGAAATAATAAACACATTAAAATTGAATATCATTCTATTCGAGAAGCTGAAAGGGAGAATGAAGTTCTGATTCTGCATTGCTGTGGTGAAGATCAGCTAGCTGATATTTTTACAAAAGCATTACAGAAATATAGATTTGAGATTCTTAGAGCTTAGCTTGGAGTAACCAGCAACACTTGCATCAAGAAGGAGTGATGAATGATGCTATTTTCAGTGATGCTAACTGCTGTCAGTTTGGAATTTTTTTTGGTTTTGATTTTTTTGTTGCAATCTATAGATTGTTTTGTTGTAAGTTTTAGATCTTTAGAAGGTAGTTGTAGTGTGTGGTAGTGCATAATTTTAGCACAACATTAGGAGATAATTTTCCAGGTTTTGAGGGATATTTCATCCCACTTATATTATATATTTTGTTGTATGCTGTATGAATGAATATCACTACTGTTTCTCAAATTTTTTCTCTTTTTTTTCAGGTCTGTGTTTTTGTCTTTCTCTCCTTCAATTCTCCTAATGAAGAACTATTAGTGAACCTGGTTCCCTATCAAACTTAGAGGATCTTGCTGTAAATCATGATAATTCAAACAAATGGCTCCAATCTTGATATTTAACTATATCGACCAAATCATCCATACCATAAAATTAAGTAATTTTAGGATCAAGCACCCTGCCGCAGGGCACCTTTTGCTTTTTCAGAATTTTGTCTTTCTTCATGAATGAACTCTTTTGTAAGAACTTTCTTCTTTGATGACTCAATTAGAGCATTAGGCACCTCATCAACTAAAACATCAACATCCTTCTTTCTTTTGGATCCTGACTTCCTTTCTTTTTCCTTATTTTTATAATGGGCTACTTATAGTAGAGACCTAAGTTCTTTGTGAGACTGAAATAGTTTCATCATTAACACTAATACCACTTATTTTAGTATCACCTCTATTCGTTGATGTCAATAATTAAGCTACTATCTACTCTCTCATATCCAAAATATTCCCTCAAACAACTACTCCTCAAAACACATCAGACATCACAATATTAGATTATACCCCTTTTGTTTGTCTGGACATAATAGAAGAACCAGCTTCATGAATGTTTGCGGTCTCTTACACGATAGTTACTTCCTCCCTTTCTTATATATTCTTACTAACTTTGACTAGACTTTGTTGAGAGACTTGACCCTAATCTTAAACCTTGAAGTAATATCATCAAACCTCAAAGTAGTATCATCAGATAAGTTTAAGAATATTTCAAAGTTCTTAGAAGATGGTTAGTAAAAAGAGTAAGGTTTGGGAGTAGAGAGTTTAGAAAGAATTGTCAGACAAGGGTTATGAGAAACTTTTGGTAGTTCTCTAAAGATGTGCTTAAATGAAGGAATGGTTAAGATTTTTCCATTGACAAAAGAAGAATGAACATGTCATGTCAAGGAAAGTAGATGGATACTGAGTTTCAAATGACATGACAATGTTATAGAAGTGTGGAAAAAATCTATGTGTCATTTAAAGACTATTTCAAAGTTTTGTTGAGTGCAGTTAGGGGTACTAACCTATGAAGAGAAACCTGCCCCCTCTTCTGAACTTTTGAGAATATACATTGATCTTCTTAGATTATATCCATTTCTTTTTTTCTCCCTTATTTACAAGAATGCATACCTATAATAGTATAGAGTTGTGTTAGACATAGTTAATAAACCCTTACATGGATACCTGTAATCTGATCATAACCACTAGAGAGACATTTTAATGAAGGGAGATTAGTTCATCTTTATCAACTGAAGCTTAAAATGAATCTTCTTAAGTTTTTCCCTTCTTAACACCTTTGTGAAACTATCCAATAGATGGCCCCCTACCCAATCCTCATCAAGATTCCAGAAGATCTAAGGAAATATGACATTAGTCATGTGCTCTCTCTGTCTACCAAATACCCAACATAGTTGTATATTCAAACAAATTAGAATTGTCTCCATACTAAACATGACATCACTCTACTAGTTACTAAGAAGGCCAAAGATCCAATGATGCCTCGATATGTCATTTTATTCATTAGAGAACCAAGTCTCTTAGAGATTTATTCAATAAATACAAAAGTTTATCTAGTTTGAACACATGGTGGAGATAACATCTTTAGGACAAAAAGTTGCATGATATGAACTTCTTCTTTCAGTTACGCACTAAAAAATACACTCCATGTATCCATCCATAACACTAATTGAGGTCTTATTCCTTGTAGTGTTGTTGTTCATCTAACTTGATTATGAATACCTACCTAGTCCCTATGGTAGTTCTGTCAGAGCATCTAGGAGACAGATAGTAGACCTTGTTCCTCTCAAATATTTGAAGTTCTTGCATAGCCTAGACCAAATCGGGATCCTTCAAGGATTCAATAACGTTCTTTGGGATCAATATAGAGATGTGATATCCTTATTGATGTTCAATTTCTAATGGACCTTTAGAAGTATTAAGTCTTGAGTTGACCATTGTCTCTACATCATCATTTGTACTAATCTACTCAATTTTATTTCCCAGATAAAAAATTTATGCAACATTGAGCAAATTGTACTTTAACTAATTCACTTTCCTACATTTTCAATATCATAAGCCAGAGACTTCCCAATCTTTCCTGTCATTTTTAAAAAAGATACTTCCGCTTTCAAATCCCCTAAGTGAGAGAAATTTCTTGATATTTCTCTTTATATTTCTTGAATATCCACTATTCATTGACCAATCTTTGCTGACTGCCTCTTCTTACTTCTTTCTATATATAGAATCATTTATTAGATTTAGGAACCCAAATCAACTTGGGTCTCCTAGAGTTGGAGAAAGGATAAAGGATAAATTTTTTAATAGAGGGAGCACGTCCCATCCTTTTAGACTAATCAGGCTTTTAAATATCTCATCTACTTCCAACAAATGCTTGGTTCTCCCTATTGGTTGAGGTTCTTGCATGACAAGATCTTGTAGTGATAGCTTTTAACACAATGGATCCATAGCCAATTTTTAGGATTGAATACATACTTACTTAGAGGGTTGTAAGGAGTACTAGTCTTATTCTTCTTAAAACCAAAACCTGTACTAGAGTTTGACTCCATATTATTGAAACAAGCAAGAAATTCAGATGCAACAGTCCAACAGAGAAATTTTTAAAGTTTATATTTTACTCGTTTCTTGTTCTTCTCTGTCTGCATATTTTTTTTAAAGAAAGCATTGCGATCTGGCTTGCATTTGTTCATCTTTTCTTGAAGTACAGACTGTAACTTATGACCTTTCTCCTTTTTCTTTGGACTATTCTAAGTGTGATTTCTCAATTTTTTGTGTAGTCATTCATTCTCAATAGTGATGGTAAGACCTTTTCTTCTAGCTCAAAAGTTTTATTTGACCAAGTGGATTTTTCAGGTTCAGATTCAACATCAAGTTCATTAATTAGTTGTTGAGTTAAATTAACAACTTTCTTTTGAAGATCAACATTTTCAGCTTTGACCTGAGTATTTCTATAAAGAGAGAATTCGAGGCACTTGGTCCCTTACTTGTTACCTATAAAGCTTAAGCCAATTGTGTCTTTGATTCTACAATTTCAGAGTCCTTTTCAGCTGCCAGGATTGACATCTTCTCTATTTATATATGTATATAACTAAATATACACGCATTTTCTCTTGGACATTAATAAAAGCTTACCTCATCTTCTCCTTCATCATTAGATTTGGCCATTATGGAAAATAAGGAGTAAAATCTTGAGGGCCCATCTTCAACTACCACTATATATGAATCTTCTCCACCACCTTCTTCAGATTCGCTTGAGGTATAACCCCAACTAGCCAATTCTTATATGACTATCTTATCAGATGTTTTCCTTCTTTTAAGTTTGTTAGGGACTTGGTATCTTCTGTAGGGCTTCTTCTGAGTGTTTTTGTTGTTTTTCTTGTACTATCACTTGTACAGAGGGCACTCTTTAATAAAGTGTCCAGGTTTTCCATATTTATGACAACCATTATTTCCTATGGTAAACTTGTTTGCACTTCCTTTAATTATAAAAACATTATTCTTTTTCATTATTCTGGAATCTCCGAGTAATGTATGCTAATATTAGTATCATCCTTACTTGAGTCACTTTTGGTTACCTTGAAACTCAACTTTTCTCCTACTTTGGCTCTCTCCACTCTTGATTTTATTGTAATTTTTTGCTCATATGTCCTTAAATTCTTAATCAACTCACCCATGGTCAAGGTTTGTAAATCCTTAGATTCATAAATGGCATTAACTTTGCTTTCATCTGGGAAAAATGCTAAGAAGTTTCCTGACCAACTTGTTTGATTTTAACAATTTACCAAAACAATGGAGCACATTGCTAATGAAGGTGTATCTAGTAAGCATCTCCTGATATACTCATCTTCAGTCATTTTAAACAATTCACATTGGATGGTAAGCATGTATACTTTAGATTGCTTAACTAGAATAGTTCCTTCATGGGTTGTTTGAAGAAATCCCCATACATAGCATTCTCACATACCCAGTTATATTCATCGGGTCCTATCCTGCACACAAGCATCTTTTTGGCCCTGTAGTTCTTTTTAATCTTCTTTCTATCAGCACCATCATACTTTTTACTTACTTTGAGAATAGATCTTGAGATTTCTTTTTGGGTCATAACCTTCATAGGAACATTGGGACCATCACATATAACATCCCATAACTCGCTATCTTTAGCAGTTGTGCATTATAGTCTTCCACCATCCATAGTATTGGCCATTGAACCTAGATAGTCTTATCGTTGATTCCCCTTCTTTATGATTTGGTGGAGAAACCATCTTAGAAACAAGATGCTTCCTAAGTTTTAAATCTTTGGAAAGAATCACTCTAATACCAATTGATGGTTTGTATGAGTTCACCACAACAACCAGGACATGATTGATACCTGGTCCTTCTACAAGGAAAATAAAAAACAAAAAATATAATATAAATTAAAAGAAATTAATAACACAAGATGTTTATGTGGAAACCTTCATTCTCAAGGGAGTAAAACCTGAAACTACCCCAGTAGGATTTCACTAACAACTTCACTAAAATAAGAGCAACATTTGATTATAACCTCTTATAATCCTAAGTGTAACCTTCTAACCATGTTCTCTTGTAATAGATCTATCCCAAGACTTATTACAATAACTCTATTGTAGTTTATAACATCAACTAATTCTAGATGACATCAACACGGGTAGCTCTAGACCCAACCTATTAACTAAATCTAGCTGATATAAACAAGGGCTACCACACTATATCAGCTAACTCTAGCTGAATCAATGCTTGCAAATAACAAAGCTAAGACAACAAAAACCTACATAAGACTTCTGTTAACGATGATTAAGTTTACAATGAAGAGAAAAACCAAAGACTCAAACACATAGAACTAAAGACATCTTCAGCTATCATGAGCAGGTCCCTTGATGGATGAATCTTTGATTGAGAAAAAGGTGGCAATTTTCTACAGAAAAAAGTATCAATTTTTAGGATTTGGAAAAACTAGGTTTTCATCCAACATAATTATGTATAAATGTGGAACTTGTAGGAGGGAAAATCTTGAGTGTTTCTTATTGGTTGAGAGGGAGGGATGTAATTCTGCAAGCTATCACAGTTGGTAACACCTTTACAACTGCGGACAACTATCATAGTTGACCATATGGATAAGACTGTGAGCATACATATCCCTCATTCTATGAAATAATACCCCTATAAGAAAAAAATCCCTCTTGAATGAGCATTATACAACTTGTTTTCTCTTGAGATCTTGATTTTCTTATTTCTTCTAAGACTGTTTTGATGCGTGTACCCATTTCTTTATTTGGTTCCTCAATAGGTTTGTCAAATTATCAAAATAAAGCATAGTACCATAGTAACTATGCATAAATATTTTCTCCCTTTTTGATGATGGCAAACAGATGAAACAAGTTTCCCTTAAGAACCAAATTCTCATATAGATGACTCTAAGAAATTGAAACACCTTGGTTTCTAGACCTTAGAAAATTTCCTGTAATTCTGATCTCTGGACCCAATATGACTTATGGGTATGAGATATAATCTGGGGTTCAGATGGTATGGTCTAGTTGTATACTGACCAGTGTTGGTTAGTGGGATGGATTTGGTAACTAGAATTGATACGACTTAGGGGTACGAGTCATATTGGTGGTTACAGATCATTTGGTTCCTTAACTTAATCTTAGGATTGGTTACTTAGGTTGGATCTGAGTACGATTATTTCACCATGAGCCGTAACATAGGGTACGAGTCATACCCAGGACTCATATGGTGGACAGTGTCTAAATCTTCTTTTGGTATAAATCTGCCAGGGGTACGATAAAGGGTGTGGATTGTATGCTGCCAATACAACTTGGTTGAATAATTTGAATGCTATATAGTGTTGGATCCAAAGGTTGAGGCTAGGATACGAGTAGAGTATACCAATCATATCAGAGGGTACGACTCATGTGGGTCAGTCGTATCCCTGTGATAGGATTTTGGTGCCACTTAAGTGGGGGCTATTCTAGACATTTCTACACCTATTCTATTAGGGTACTAAAACTTATAAACTACTTAGGAGGTTATTTACCCTATTATTCCATTAATTAACACTTAGAAACTCTTCTAAAACACTCCATAATTCTCTCAAGACCTTTTAGGCAAGGGAAGCTAGGGTTTCAACTATAGGATTAATTTGGGGCTTGTCTTAGTGATTTCTTTCTATCATAATCTTAGTTTAAGACATGTCCTCTTCCCTCATTGTTAATTCTAACTAAAGGAATGGATTTTATGAATGTTTTCATATTTCATTGATTGTATAATTTTGGTTTTCAAATATGAATTTGGGGTTTTGTTATTAAATGTTTGGTTATGATTTTCCATGGTTTTAATGATGCTTTTAACTGCATTAATGGTGGTTTTGGGTAATTGGATTGCATGGGAGTGGTTTAATGGTAATTGGAATTGGTTTTGGTCATAGTATGCCCCAAATATGTTTGACAAAATGCTTATAAAAAATGTTTATTGTGTTGACTACTTTTAATAGAACTCTTTCATTTTTTAAAACTTGGTATAGGAATTATGCATGCTTTAAATGGATTGGAATGGTAAAAATCTAATGGTTGTGATTTAGGGCAACATGGAATCCCCCAAGTGGTTTAATTTGGTAAATGGAAGGGCACTTTAAAGTCACCTTAAACCTATAAATAGTTGTCTATGGATGATACTTGCAAGTAAGAGTTGGTGTGATGATACTCATATCAATGGCCTTGGTTAATAAATGGGTAATTGTTTGGTTATTTGGAAATTGGTTTTAATTGGGCAATAATGGATGGAGGTGTATCTAAGCCGTGGAAAGTGAAGGTCGCGGAGGGACCAAAACTGAAAACTCATATTTGTAGGTATGAGGTTGGTCTTGGTGATCGTGTGCATGATGTCATACTATATTTAGGGGATATTACAGTCATCATAATAGATACTTCCTTGGTCATGCAGCTACACGCATTGGTCCCTTTCATCAGGGGGAGCTGAACCCATATAGCCCAGGGTGGTTTAGAATGGCAAAGCTAGACAACCCAGGTAATGGTTTTAAAGGCATATTAAACCCGATCCATTTTCCCTGCATGGTTATATATATGTATATGTATGGTTGTATGCATATGAATGGTTTTACTTGGTTTTATAAATAACATTAGTTTATCCTTACCCTGAGATCATGCTAGCGATCACTCACTAACTCCGTCTACAGGTGGCTGTATACCCATGCTATGCAGGAACCAGCTGTTCTACTCCTCCTACATAGTGATTGACTTGGGATCAACATTTGGGCTGAAGTGTTGAGCTTCCATCATTTTGGAAGGCTCCATTTAATGTTATGGATATTTCTAGACATTTTTATTTTATTTTGGATATTGATTTTGGCTATGGTTGGGGGCATGTCCCAACTGGATTTCATTACTCTTTTGGTTAGAGATTTTTTGGTACTTCTATGGGTTGGAATGGGCGGGATCAATATAAGTGTAAGCCTGGGCATTGGAATAATCTAGGAGGTTGGCATCATCAGACATAATCTCTCACTGTTCCATCATATTTCATTTTGGGATTAATTATACTATGTTTTGGAACGTCCTTGGTTATGGCTTGGTTTATGGCCCATGTTTTGGTATGATTTGGTATGGTTGGATTATTGGTATGGATGGTTGGATTTGGTTGGGTTGGTCACAATTGTGATCTTATCCCTGAGTCTTTATGTGAGCTGTTATACTATTATGACCCCGTTTGGAGTCATGATGCCACCTACCACATCCCATCGGTAGGTAAGCCAATACTGTAACCCGTAGCTACTACAATGGGTTACCTTGGTAAGGACATCACAGATAGACCCTATATATGAGCAAAATATATAATAATATTTCACAACTAAGGAAAACCAATATTCAACACAAATTCCATGACCTAATAGTATTAATACAAGAGCTTCTAAACTTGACAAGAGAAATTTACAATCTCAGAATCTAAAATATATCAAATAATCTCATACATTTGTCTCAAAAGCAAAAGACAAGAAAGGATAGAGGGGAAAGAGGTCAACTCAATCTCCAAGAGATCACCTTGTCTACGAATAGTCAACTCGCATGAGCTATCTCAATGGTGGAAACTAGAACCTGGGTTTGCACCAAAAAGGTACAGAAGTGTAGTATGGTACCAAAACACGGGTACTCAGTAGGCATCATCGTCCGACTGAGCTCAAATATAATGTAAAGACGATATAAAGTAAGACAATAATCTTAAAGTCAAAGGATAGGATCAAACTTAAATCTGCTTTGCTACCATTGTAACAACATCTATACTACTAAAGCAATAACATGACATACTATCTTAATATACTCCATAATAGCCATAACAACCGAATATCATTTCGAAGGGATAAAACCATGTACACAATAGAAAAGCATCTACTTTGCATAATCATCATCAACCATTTTTATAACAATAAGCACAAGAACTTACCACGATGTCCCATATTTCTGGGAAGTACATAAAAGAGAACACAACAAAGAGCTCGTCACGACGTCCCATACCACCTGAGAGTACGCCAAAAGAATGTAACCAGTAATACAATAAAGCAGAACTATTCCATCAATAGACCAAAACCACGGGTAGCTCAATCCCGCCATTGCTCATTACCGAAATCCACTTCCAAATACCCATACCATAATTTAACATAAAGAAGGCAACATTATCATAGCATAGGCGTGTAGTAGTTAATTCTATAATTCATTGATAAACACCGCGTGAAGTCGATACTAATTATCCTTATCCTTCCATGAATCAATAGATTAAAAGTCTTATCATTACTAGCAATCAAATTGGGGAAAACAACAAGTGACCCATATTATAGGTTATTCACCTATCACAAGGCCATTCCTTAACTAGCATCTTCATGATATGAGTTATCAATTAAGCCATCTCAACCTCACATATTAGAAGATAATTTAACTAACCATCATTCAATACTAGGTCCATCATCACTAAGCATGTCACAACATTAAGGAATAATTCCCATAATTTAATCAAGTAAAGTCCACCAACTAGTTTACTAGGTTTCTAGCCTCCAAATAGTAATCATATATCTTTGAAGTAACTAGTTATCACATAAGCCATCTTACTAGGCAAGATTACATAATATAACCTCTTATTCAAGTCAAGGATATATATTAGGTTAGCCCTTGATCCTACACAAGATTATTCACACCACTAAGTCTTAACTCAATATTAGGCATAGGTTTTCTTTAGTTACTAATTTAGCATCAACAAGGGTCACACCTCTCATTTAGTGATTTGGAACATAGAATAAATAACAATCTACCACGAGCAAACTCATATTTCGAGCACATAGGCGGTTGGCCTCACACGGCCTAACCTTATAAATATCAATGCATATAAGTAAATTTTCCCGAAATGGCATATTAATGTTCTTACCTCTTCCGAATTCACAGGGCATCATCACAATATCAACATATTCCTCCGAATTCACCAAGAATCATCATAATATCACATATTTCTTTAGGTTCATTGAGAATCATCATAATATCACATATTCCTTCGAATTAACTAGGCATCATCATAATATAACATGTTCCTCCAGACTCGAACTGGGCATCATCATAATATCATATTTTTCTCCGGACTCAAATTAGGCATCATCATAATATCATATTTTTCTTTGAACTCGAACTGGGCATCATCATAATATCACATATTCCTCCGGATACAACAACATACATCCATATGCATAGCTAAACCAATAAATATACACAAAATTTCACAATATAAAGAAGTAGGGATGTAAGATACACTTGCCATTTTACCTTAATAAGCTTTACATGTAATATGTGCATCAACAAGAGAATGAGTATTTACCAAACATGCACAATAATCACTTAACAAGGGTATTCAAGTCATGATCACAAGATAATCCGATAATCGAGTTCATCCATCACAACTCCTACATATATATAGTTTAGATAATCACCACGTATCTAGGTCGTTAAAAATTTATTTAGTTCAAGATTAAGGTGGGTCAAGTACCACTTTTGAATCCCCAAGAAAGCCAAAGCTTTACTAACACAAGTCTATCTTCTACCCAAAATTAAGCTAGGTAATCTATACCTCGCCATAAGGGCTTACCAATCCTTTCTAGGTCTATCAGGAAAGTCTATTTAACAATCTTTCCAAAGTCAACCCAACACCAAGGTCATCTACCATCTAGGCATTATATAGGTCAAAACACACCTTAGGATAGACAACTATACCATTCAAGTCTTCATAGAACAACTATAGCGTTCTCACACTAGTCATGAGATCACAAATAAGCTAACCAAAGTCCTAGACTTAGGGTTAAACATCATACCTTACCAATTAATAGCGTATAGCAATATTAAATCCCAAGTTTACCATTTAATCAACTATTGTCTAAATTCCCCACCCAATCTCACAAGATATCAATAATTACATAACAAACAAGCTCAATCTAATCTATGCGTAAGCTTAACCTACCTTGAATCCAAGAAACTCATGAACCAATGATCTTTTTCTTTCCTTTATGAAAAGCTTCCTCTTCTACAAACAATGCTATCAACAATACAATTTAAGCATTAGAACGAGAATGACAATACCCATTATAGCATCATTGTGCCATGGCTTTGAAATGGACACCAAAACCCCAATTAGGTTTCACCCTTGGAAAGGAGTTTCCAAGACCAACCCATAACCTAACTATGTTTAGGGAGTTAAAACCCTCAAGTAATTTCAGTCAATCACTCAATTTTGGGGCTACAATTGATCCACAATGATTTTGGGGTTTTGAGTCAAGAAGCTATGAAATCAATACAAAATTAGAGGAATTCTTACCATAGATTATAGAAAGAATCAATAACACAAGTTGTTTAAGCTCCAATTCAACCCACAACACACACTTAGAAGGTTTTACACTCCATTAGGGTTTCTAGGTTTAGAGAGAGGCACAAAATAGCCAAAATTTGTGCAAGATAGCTCTTAAATATGGACTAACCAGTCCTTTGGTGGCTCGTTCATGGTCCCCGTGTTACCGTGGTTGTGGACTTGCGGTTACACCTTTTTCACCTGGTCGCGGCACCTCAGTGAATGCTATGCATGGTTGAAGCTTGAAACTTGGTTTCGAGCTTCAGCCAATGCCTGAGATGCATTTGGGGTCCATTATAAACAAATAATATATGAAACCCTATAGTTTTTGATGTTTTAGATGTGTTGGAAAAGTCTAATTTCACATATAAGGCTGTTTAATAAAGTTTTTACTTAGTGGTCAATTAAGACTAATGAAGACCTCAAATTAAGGAAAGGGGTTCTAAAACACAAATAAATAGTTAGGTAACCAAAATATCGGTCCCCATAAGTCATCAATGACTTAGGAAGGCTATGGAGAAGCTCTATTGGAAGAAGCAATCAAGAATATGGAAAATGACATGAAGGGTCACTACATACACTATTTTGTTACATGTTTAGAATTCAGCCAACTCAGGAAAGGCAGCTGGAGGTTAGGTTGGGTAACGAGGGTGGTCTTTGGTCCTAGATTAACTTGGGACACCCATTACGATAAGTCACTAGGACGGGTTATGTCAAGTTGGTATTAGAGACTAGGTTCATGGTTAATTGGGAGTCCACGAAGCCGTGTTGAGTAGAGTCTATTTTAGTGGTGTGTAGTGTGCCACACTCATAAGGGAGAGGATATAAGGAATTTAGGAATGTTTCACTTTCTTGGTATTCTATTTTCAAGATTGGAGTCTCAGTCCTAGAATATTCTCTAATCCTTATTTGTTCGCCTTTTAGATCATGCCTTGTAGATCTGGAATGCAATAAAATTCTTCTATTCCATCTAGGAGTAATGTTGAAGGGGTGCATCCTACTTCTAGGGTTCATATTCGATCCCACAGTCCTATCCTTAATAGTTTTGGAGTTCCACCGATTGCTACTAGTCCTCTTCAAGGAGAGGTGACTAATGCAAAATTTTGTTAGTCTATTCATGCTATTACTAAATTAGTTGCTGCTCTGGCTAAGTGAGATGTTTCTAGTGTATTGTATGCTGAGGCCACAAGGGTTGTTCAATTTATAAAGATGGTTCCTCCCACTTTTTTCTACAGTGAAGCTGGAGGAGGATTCATAAGGCTTCTTGGATGACATAGAGAAGATATTTCAGGTGATACAGTACACCAATGTGGAGGGGGTAAACTTTGTAGCTTATTAGCTTAAATATGTTGCTTATTAGTGGTATGAAGAGTGGGATAGGGATAGAGGAGATGTGGAGAAGTCATCCTTATGGGATGCATTCTCTAGTACTTTTTTGAATCATTTTTTCCCAAGAGTTGAGGAAAGAAAAGATGGAGGAGTTTTTGAATATCAATTAAGGGAGAATTCCAATCAAGGAAAATGCCTTAAAGTTTCATCAGTTGTCAAGGTATGCTCCTAATTTGGTGGCTGACATGTGGGCTAGAATAAGGAAGTTTGATTCTGGGTTGAATCAAGATTTGATTTTGGAGAGAAAGATTGCCTTGCTAATTAAGGATATAGATATCTCTAGGTTGACTATTCATATGCAGAAGGTAGAGGATGGGAAGAGAAAACAGGCAAAGCTTAAGGATAGACAAGGTAAGAGGAGTAGTTTTTTTGACCCGGGAGGTGCTAAGTCTTACGGTGGTCGACATAGTGGTAAATGGCAGAAAAAGAAGTGGGAGAGGTATGGTTCCTACTCTACTTCTAGTGCTCCTTACTAGTTAGGTGGTAGGCGTCATCATGGTGGTGAAAATTTCCAGGGCAAGGTTCCCACTCCCAGGCAAGCGAAGGTCAGATAATTTTTTTATGCCTTATTTGTCAATTATGTGGTTGTCCTCATTGGGGTTATTGCGATGCAAGAAAGGAAAAATTCTTCAAGTGTGTCTAGGTAGGCCATCAGCTTAGGGATTATTCAGTTAATAAGGTTACTATGGGGATAAATAAGATTCCTGTGGCTTCATCTTCTGCTCCTATATCTAGTGGTATTGCATCTACTTCTGTTACTACTCCTAGTTCTAGTGTTGGTCAGAACAGGTTGTATGCTTTGGCGTCTTGATAGAAATTTGAGGTATCACTTCATGTCGTTACTAGTACATTACACCTTTTCTTTAGTGACATATTATTTTCTTGATCTAGGGTCCACTCTTTCCTGTGTAACTCCTTATATGGCTATATTTTTTAGTTTTAATTGGGAAGTTATTTTAGATTCTTTTTCAGTTTCTACCCCAGTAGGTGACTCGATTATTGCTAAGAGAGTTTATATGGGGTGTATGGTATATTTTGGTGGAAAATAGACCTTGGTGGATCTATTTCAGTTGGATATGGTGGATTTTGATGTCATTCTGGGTATGAACTAGTTATACTCTTATTACGCATCCTTGGATTGTCAAACCCATAGGGTTATCTTTAGGTTCCTTGGTGAGCTAATTATAGATTGGGAGGGTGTTTCTTTAGCTCCTATGGAGAGGTTTATTTCTTATCTTAAAGATTAGAGGTCAATCTCTAAAAGATATCTTTGTCACATGGTTTGGGTTAAAGATTCTAACTCAAAAGGTTCTTCTATCCAGTCAATTCTAGTGGTTAATGAATTTCTTGAGGTCTTTTCAGATGATCTTTCTGGTGTACCTCGAGATGGGGAAATAGAGTTTGGTATTGATCTAATTCTGGACACTAGTCCAATTTTTATTCCTCCATATAGAATGGCTCTGGTTGAGTTGAGGGGACTCATGGATAAACTTAAGGATCATCTCGATAAGGGGTTTATTTGTCTTAATGTATCACCTTAGAGTACACCGGTGTTGTTTGTGCGCAAGAAGAATGGTTTCCATTGGATGTGCATTGACTATAGGCAGCTGAATAAGGTGACAGTCAAGAGCAAGTATCCTCTTCCAAGGATAGATGACCTGTTTGACCAGTTGCGAGGTACTAAGTTCTTTTCTAAGATAGATCTTTAGTCTGGGTACCATTATCTAAAGATTAGGGAGGTGGGTATCTCTAAGACAACTTTTCATATTCGGTATGGGCACTTTGAGTTTTTGGTGATGTTATTTGGGTTGACTAATGCTTCACTGAAATTTATAGATCTGATGAACATGATTTTTCATCAGTATTTGGATCTCTTCATTATTATGTTCATTGATAACATTCTGGTTTATTCGAAGAGTGAGGTGGATCATGCTAATCACCTCTGTGTGATATTGCAGAACTTAAAGGAACAATAGTTGTATGCCAAGTTCTAGTGTGAGTTATGGTTGAACACTGTAACTTTATTGGGTCATGTTATTTCTCGTGAAGAGATCATGGTCGATCCACAAAAGTTTGTTGTGGTGAAGAGGTGGCCTAGACCTACGAATCCATCCGATATTTAGAGCTTCTTGGGTTTAGCCGGGTATTACAGGAGGTTTATGGAAAGCTTTTCGTTGATAGTTGCTCCTTTGACTAAGTTAATTCAGAAGAAGTTTAAATTTTCTTGGTCAAATTCTTGTGAAGAGAGTTTTGAGAAGTTGAAGGATAAGTTAACTTTGACTCCAATTTTGACTTTGTTAGAAGGCAATGATAGGTTCATGGTTTATTGTGATGCATCTCCGGTAGGTCTTAGTTGTTTGTTGATGTAGTGTGGGAAGGTGATTGCCTATGCTTCCATCCAGTTGAAGGTACATGAGAGGAATTATCCTACTCACGATTTGGATCTATTGGCGGTTGTATTTTCTTTGAAAATATGGCAGCATTATTTGTATGGTGTTCACGTGGATACCTTTTTCTGATTATAAGAGTCTACAGTATGTGTTCACCCAGAAAGAGCTTAATCTCAGAGAAAGGAGATGGCTTGAGCTTCTCAAGGATTATGATATGAGTCTTCATTATCACCCAGGTAAGGCTAATGTGGTTGATGATGCTCTTAGCAAGTTATCCATGGAGATTTTGGCTCATGTAGAGGAAGGAAAGCTGGAATTGGTGAAGGATATTCACCTCTTAGGTAATCTTGGAGTTTGCCTCTTGGAATCCAAGGATGGTGGTGTGGTAGTGCAAGAAGTGGTTCGATTGTCTCTTGGTGTAGAGATTAGGAGAAGCAAGTGCTGGATCCAATCTTGATGAAAATCAATAGTGATATTGTTGAACAAAAGGTAGTGGTGTTTGAGATCAGTGGTGATGGTACTTTATGGTACCAAAAGAGGTTGTGTGTTCCTAATGTCGATGGGTTGCGACAAAGGATTTTGGCTGAGGCACATTAGTCATGCTATGTTGTTCATCTCGGCTCCAATAAGATGTATCATGTTGTCAAGGAGATCTATTGGTGGAATCGTCTAAAGAGAGATGTGGCTGATTTTGTGACAAAGTGCATGGTGTGTCAATAGGTTAAGGTTGAGCACATGAGGCCAGGAGGGTTGTATCAAGAAATTGATTTTCCCTAATGGAAGTGGGAAGTGATCAATATGGATTTTTTTATCGATCTTTCTCGGTCTCGGAATCAATATGATTTGATTTGGTTCACTGTGGATAGGATGACTAAGCATTTTTTCCTAGTACGGACTACCTTTCTATCGAAGGATTATGCAAAGCTGTATCTTCAGGAGATTGTGAAGCTGCATGGGGTGCCTGTTTCAATTATTTATGATCATGGCACATAGTTTACATCTCAGTTCTGGAGATCTTTTCAGAGAGGGTTGGGGACCAAGGTGAGTTTGAGTACTGCTTTCTATCCGCAGATGGATGGGAAAGCAGAGAGAACTATTCAGACATTAGAGGATATGGTTCAAGCCTGTGTGATTGATTATGGTGGAAATTGGGTTGACTATTGTCACGACCCAACTTTTCACGTCATGATGGCGCCTACTAGAATCCACCAGTAGGCAAGCCAACCTATAGTCCAGAACAGCTAGTAACGGACTACTCAATAACATAAGGAAAATAATGCGGAATATATGAAATAAAGATCAATACATAGACGAATCCCAAAACCTGGTAGTATCAGTACAAGAGCTTCTAAACATAATAAGAGTACAAAAGTGATATATCAAGGAGAAATACACTAATTCAACTTACCTCTGAATACAACTTAGATTTTAGTCTAATACATAGGAGAGAGATAAGTAATACTCCAAACGTCAGAAGCTCACTCTACGTCTCCAAATTAGGTCTACTCCGCATGATGTACACATCAACGGAAATAACCCGTACTATGATCTGTAGGCTGCAGAGGTGTAGTATGAGTACCAAATAAATGGTACTCAGTAGGCAACTACCAGGTGAGCTCTAAAGATAAAGTAGATATATACAACATATGAACAGAATGGAAACTAAAACCAAGAGTCCATAAATCACTTAATAAGCCAATAAGAATAACAAGGGACAACTATCCTATTCATGTCCAAAAGTATAACATAACAAGACTAAGGAAGTATCAAGGTGAACTATCCAATTTCAGCTACATTCAATATATGCCAATTTTATATCGTATAACCTAGGTCAATATACAAATAAAGAGAGAAAAAAAATATATTGTAATATACAAGGCGAAGGAATGACTATACAATATGAACAATGAAGAAAGGGATATCCGATAGTACCATGGCTTCATATAGTTATATATATATGTGTGTGTGTGTGTGTGTGTAATACATATAAACAGGAGGTCATCTCAAACATAACCTAGATCATCATGTTCTCATTTTAAGATCTCATTATAATACTATCATGATTTAAATATTATCATACTCGGGGATTCTAATCCATATGGCTAGACATGAAATACTTATGCATAATAATGCAATCATAATATAGGAGAGGCCAAAGACATACCTCAAATTCTGATACCGCATCAATGACCAATCTGTCATAGCTAGCCATAATAATGACCATAATAATGATAATAACAATATCAATAACAATGTTAATAACCGACTACTCTGGACAACCAAATACCTAGACGAGCCTATGCATACCCCCACTGCCCCAGGATTAGAAGGTTCAATCAACATACAATAACACAAGACATATCCTTCACCCTTATCTATACAATCATCCCATACCGGATGATAAATATAGGTGCATACTGGTGATAGGTGATGCACATGTAGGAATGAATGAAAAGTATACCATAAATATCAATACTCATAATATCTGTCCTCATCAGGACCATCATCATCGTAATCAACCTCCGGACTTGTCAGGAATCAATATCATCTCAATAGTATCCTCCGGCCTTGCCGAGTATTAGTATCATCTCAATAGTATTCCCCGAACTCGAACCGAGTATCAATATCATCAAAATATCCTCCAACCTTTCCGGGTATTAATATCATCTAAATAGTATTCTCCGAACTCGAATCGGGTATCAATATCATCATAATATCCTTTGGTCTTATCGGGTATCAATATGTCATCACAATATCTTCCGGCCTTGTTGGGTATCAATATATCATCGTAACTATCAACACATAAATATAGGCATATAATAGGTGCACATACACAAGCCGATATACTCATAACCGTAATCATAATATCGCAAAGATACTATCTTATCATTATATTCTATCTGCTCATTATTAACTAGCCAAGACTCATTATTATTCCACTAGTTTACTAGTCATCACATAATCTCTAGTTATCAATCTAACCGATTCTTCACGTAATCATTAATCATGGAATAGACACTAACCAATAATCAATAATTAGCCAAACCTAACGTCTAGTCAAGGTTCACCATTAAACCATAATTGCCATCTATTCACTATTTATCATTTATCAACTAAACACCTTTTATTAACTAACACCAATCAATATCTAATTCTATTTACCAACTAATCCTCATTATTAAATAGTCCTCATTATTAGCTAGTCAGCATCAGTAACTAGGCATCATTATCACTAGCATCCCTTAACACCTAGAAATGTTGACCACATTATCCTCACTTAACAACCAATCGGCATTATAACTTGTTATAAATAGCCAAATATCACTACCATCAATAAACCCAACTTCATAGCTATGTATCAACCCAAGTCGTTAGCTACCATATTACTAAGCAAGGCTAATGAACTAATGTATTTAGAATTTTAAGCATCAAGTACTATAGTCACCTAATAGACAACTATTTACCACGTATCTTATACCATAATTAAGAAGAACAGTCATAAGATCGCATTCATCTAGAATCACATCAATAACCGATATAATAATCATGAATGTATCGAATCTATGCATTCCATCACCCATATTCACTCAATGAAATCATAAGCATCATACCACACCTTCCTCCTCCCATATCAGAGAGATGTGTATATGCACATATATATATATATATATTCATGAACTGTAGCCGCATCCTAAACAAGGATAAACACTTTCTGGATATCCAATCGATATCATCTATCGAACCTCATCCCAATAATATGTTAAGGATAATCACAATATCATCATCATGGCCTTCAGCCCATATACATATCTGGAATTCATCTCTATAATTATATTGATAAGTCATAGCCTATCTTTAATCATCTCACATCTAGGAGGCATCTCACATATATGAGGTATAATATCAATAAGCATATAATCATCTCTCATATAGAAGGCATAATATCAATAAGCATGACATAACTATAAGTCATTTCATATATAAAGGTCATTCATCATGACGGTCAGGAATATCACCTCTCTAGGCCAACTATCATATCTAAATAGAGATAGCATCTCTATAGGCTCGACATCGCATCAAAGAGGAAAATCATCTCTAAGGACCCAACATCATGTCTAAGAGGAAAAAATATCTCTATGGTCCAAGTATTAAGTCTAATAGGAAATAACATCTCTATGGGCCAAGTATCAAGTCTAAAAAGAAATAACATCTCTACGGGCCTATTTTATCACATTATTTCTATAAGAAACAACATAGCTATAACTCATAAGTCACAATCCAAGGAACATCATCACAATATACTGAGTCACAAAGTAACCTTATACTAAGGTTTACTAGTCTTAACTATGTCTAACATCTGCAGCTAATTCCATAATGACTAATGCAAGTCTAAGCCTAAGTGGGCCGAACAATCCCACTTCTAAACCTCAATTTCCTTAATTAGGTACACTATGACCCAAAGTAGGCTAAGATATATAGTTCAACTTCTAGATGTCAAGTAAGCCACATACAAGCCTAAGATAGGAACTTAAACTAGAAATAAGCGCACTTAAGTAAATTCTATTCAAATTGCGATTCCAAGAATACCACACTAAACTAATAAGATCAAATATACTAATCATGCTTCCAACACTAAAACCACATCCCTAATCTAGAAATGTATCAAATCCATGCTACAATTCAATTTAAACTAGGGAGAAGGCAATAAGAGTCCATAAGATGTAAACATACAATCTTATGGGTCCAAGACCATAATCTAATTTTTCAAAACATCAATAATAAAGGCTAAACTATCTTACTCATAATCAATCCTAACATTCATATCCACCCACAATACATATCATACATCATCTATGAAGGAAAGTGGACAGAAGCCTACCTCAAAGCTCAACCACAAAATCACACTTCAAGCACCGCATGCTCGTCTTCACTTCACAATCCCTAAAATGCCATCACACTATAAAAAATATAATCTACTCATCAATACGAGTCTAATGATACCCATATTTCACTATTGTGTTTCAGGTCCAAAAACAACATCAAAACCCCCAAGTGGATCCCACGTACGAAAATTGCATTTTCGAGGTCAACCCAATGCTCATACATCATCAAGGAATCATAACCCTCAATTAATGGGTGAAAACAAACAAAATTTAGGGCTAAATCAAGCCCTAAGCTAAACTGGGTCTTTGGGTCAAGAACTAAGAAATTCACCAATAAAGTGATAAAATCTTACCTTAATCCGGATGATAATCATGATAAAAGATGTTTACCAAACTCCCTAGACACCCACAAGACTCAATTTTGAGTTATCATACCTATTTAGGGTTTTAGAATCTCAAAAATGAGTGAAAAATGGTGAAAAATATGGCCAATAGGGTGCATAAATACCCCTACCAGCTTTGGAGATGCCGCAGTCGCTGTCTGGGTCACCAACAAAGTCAAAAACTTATTTTTAATCCTCGAAACTCATTCAGAATCCAAAATATATGATACAATAGTGAAATTTTAGTTTAAAAAACATTTCAAATTCAGTGGAATCATCAAAACTTTAATCCTAGATCATTTCTGCAAAAAGTGAGGCCCACACCTATAGTTTAATTTTTCATAAATTTCGCTCAATAGCCCAAAATAAGTTCGGGAGCCTTGGGACCTGAACCAAGGTTCATCCTAGACTAAAATTGACATTCCAGATAGAATTTCAAAGTCGGATTTTCAATCCAAGATCGTTTGACCAAATGTGGGTCCCATACCCATTCTTTCAAATTTTCAACTTTTCAATCAATAGGTCAAACTAAACTCGAGTGCATTGGGACCTGAACCAAAGGTCTACCTAGACTAAAATTAATATTTCATATCTACTAGCATAGTCCGAATTTTTATTCGAGATCATTTTACTAAAGTTTTCACTCGGTGGCCGTTTGGAATCAATAAAGACTTCTGAACAGGGAATTGGCTCTAAAAACCAAACAAACTACACGATAACCGAACTGTCAGTCCCATAAAGTCATAGATGACTTGGTAAAGCTATTAAGAAGCTCAAATGGTAAACATGGGAATAAATATGAAAAATGACCTGAAGGGTTATTACAAACATCTACCTTTGGTGGAGTTTGCTTACAATAATAGTTATTATTCTAGTATTGGTATGGTCCCTTTTGAGGAATTGTATGGTATGAGGTGTAGATCTCCTATTGGTTCATTTAGTCTTGGTGAGGCAGACATGTTTGGTCCCTATTTGGTTTACTAGACTATGGAGAAGGTAAAGGTGATTCGGAATAGGCTTAAGGTTGCCTTAAGTCACCAAAAGTCCTATGCGGATGTTAGGTGTAAAGAGTTGGAATTTGAGGTTGGGATAAGGTTTTTCTCAAGGTATTTCCCATGAAGGGGGTAATGCTATTTGGCAAGAAGGGGAAGCTCAGTCTCCAGTATGTAGGTCCTTATGAGGTTCTGCAGAGAATTGGTAATGTTGCTTATGAGCTGGAGTTGCCTTATAGCTTGAGGTTGGTTTATCCAGTCTTTCATGTTTCTATGTTGAGGAATTGCACTGTTGATCCTTCTTCGATTTTTTCTTTAGAAGGAGTGGGTATCACTGATTCTTTGTCTTATGAAGAGGTCCCGGTTGAGATCTTAGATACACAGGTTCATCGGTTGCAGACCAAGGACGTGGATTTAGTTAAGGTTCTTGCAGAACCATAAGCTGGAAGAAGCTACGTAGTAATCAAAAGAGGATATGAAGTCCAAATATCTGTATTTTTTTCTGCTCCTGGGATTCATGCGGAAGGTATGGGTCTTCAACACATCCTTACATTCAGAGTTTCTTAAAGGAAAGATTAATATATTTGCCTCTTTGTTTTAAAACTTTGTTAAATATTAGGAATATATTTGATAAGATAATGCTAATGACTCATACGTTTGGTTACCCCTACCTTCTCCGTCATTTGGGGATGAATGTTCCTAGTGTAGAGGCTGAAACACCTTGGTTTCTGGACCATTAAAAATTTCCTAGAATTTTGATCTCTGGATCCTATATGACTGATTGGTACAAGCCTTATGTTAGGGTACAAATAATATCATCCAGTTGTATATTGACCAGCGTTGGCTGGTAGGGATAGATTTAGTTACTGGATGGATACGACTTAGGGGTACGAGTCATATTGGTGGTTACAAATCATTTGGTTCCATAACATAATCTTATACTTAGTTACTTAGGTTAGATCTGAGTACAAGTGGCTCATCGTAAGCCGTAAGCCAGGGTACGAGTATTACCCAGGACTTGTATAGTAGACGTGTCTAAATCTTTCTTAGGTATAAATCTTCCAAGGGTACAGATCGTATGCTGCCAATACGACTTGGTTAGATGAGTCATATACTAGATAGTATTGGATTCAAGGGTTGAGACTAGGATATGAGTGGAGGATACCAATCGTATCGGAGAGTACGAACCGTGTGGGTCAATAGTATCCATGTGATGGGATTTTGGTACAACTTAAGTGGGGATATTCTAGACATTTCTCTACTTATCCTAATAGGGTCCCACGACTTTTAACCTACTTGGGAGTTTATTTATCCTATTATTGCATTCATTAACACTTAGAAACTCTTCTAAAACACTCCATAATTCTTTCAAGAGATTTTGGGCAAAGGAAGCTAGGGTTTCAACTAAAGGATTAGTTTGGGGCTTGTCTTGGTGATGTCTTTCCATAATCATATTGTCTTAAGCCATGTTCTATTACCTCATTGTTAATTCTAACTAAAGTCATGGATTTTATGAATGTTTTCATGATTTTATTGATTGTAGGATTTTGGTTTTCAAATATGAATTGGGGGTTGTGATATTAAATTGTTGGTTATGGTTTCCCTTTTAATGATTCTTTTATATGCATTAATGGGGGTTTTGGATAATTGAATTGGTATGACGATACTAATATTAATGGCCTTGGTTAATGAATTCATAATGGTTTGGTTATTTGGAAATTAGTTTTAATTGGGCAATAATGGTGGGAGGTGTAGCTAAGCGTGGAAGGTGGAGGTCCTAGGGGACCAAAATTAGAAACTCATATTTGTCAATATGAGGTTGGTCTATGTGATCGTGTGCATGATGTCACACTATATTTGGAGGATGTAATAGTTATCCCAATGTATACTTCCTTGGTCATGCAGCTACAAGCATTGGGGCCCTTTCAAGAGGGGGAGCTGAACCCATATAGCCCGTAGGTGGTTTAGGACGGAAAAGCTACACAACCCAGGTAAAGGTTTTAAAGGCATGTCAAACCCGATCTCTTTTCCTGGCATGGTTATATATATGTATATGTATAGTTGCGTGCATATGGATAGTTTTACTTGGTTTTATAAATGGAATTATTTTATCCTTACCCAGAGTTCATGCCAGTGGTCACTCGCTAACCCCGTATACTGGCGGATGTATACCCATTCTATACAGGAACCGATCGTTCTACCCCTCCTACATATTTATTGACTTGAGATCAACATTTGGACTAAAGTGGTGAGCTTCCATCATTTCAGAAGGCTCCATTTCATGTTATGGATATTTCTAGATATTTTGATTTTATTTTGGATATTGGTTTTGGCTATGATGGGGGGCATGTCCCAACTGGATTTCATTATTCTTTTGGTTAGAGGTTTTATGGTACTTCTATGAGTTTGAATGGGTGGGATCGATTTAGGTGTTAGCCTTGAAATCGGAATAAGCGGGAGGATGGCATCATCGGACATAATTTCTCACTGTTCCATCATATTTCATTTTGGGATTAATTACACTATGTTTTGGAATGTCCTTGGTTATAGCCTGGTTTATGGCCCTTGTTTTGGTATGGTTTTGTATGATTGGATTATTGGTATGGGATGGTTGGAATGGGTTGGATTGGTCACGGTTGTGAACTTATCCCAAATTCTTTATGTAAGCTGTTACACTATTTTGTTACATGCTCAGAATTCAGCCAACTCAGGGTTGGCGGCTAGAGGTCAGGTCGGGTAACGGGGGTGGTCTTCGATCTTGGATGGACTTGAGACGCCTATTACAACAAGGCCCTAGGGCGGTTCATGTCAGAAATAGATCAGGTTCTTTAGGCAGTCTTTTTGATCCCTCAACATGTTTGTCAAATAATCAAAATAAAACATAGTACTTCAATGTCTATACTTCATAAAAAAGACACATTGTTAATCTCAACACACCTCTATTTAACATCAATTTTCATAATAGCAATTTTTTTGGGGACAAAAGGGTCGTCAAGAAACTACCTTGGGACATATTCAACAATTCATGAAATGCAATTTTCATAGGAGACGTATGGTGCTCAAGAGTTGTTTCATTGCCTAAGAAGGAACAAGAGATTTAGAAATTACTTGTACAACCAACCGTTATGTTAGAAATTACACAATAAATAATAAATATACCATTTGAATTACATTAAAAAAACATATTTTAGGTTTCACATCTCTATCTTACCATTGTGTTCGCTATAATTCAAGCTCTCGCCTCTGATTTTAGTCATTAGCATAGGAATCTAAATTTTTATCTCCCCTCTAAACTGTTCTCTGCATTTATTTTTAAAATAAAAATATCATACTAGAGTCTGGTGATTTTTCCATTATTTAAGTTTGTTAATGTTTTTGAAACTTTAAGTGTGACTTTACAAAATAGATTTTGTTCTTAGTAGGAATTATTCTAGGATTTACAGAATACAGTGCATTACTAAAAAAGGAAAAAAATATAATAAGTGAAAATTTGTAACGCCCCAAAAACGAGTCCCGAGACATCACACGGTGCTTAAAGCTACAAGAAGTCCCAAGATAACCCTTTGAGCCTGCTACTACATATAAAGCTTACCTAAGGATGAATAAAGCAATCACTAGTACTTGTTATAACATACTCATGAGAAATACGGAGAAAACACTTTGTCCGAATGGACCCAATAGTGAAAATCGCAACATACTAAAAATCTGGTAAACTAGTCTGACAATACCTCTACTACTTGATGAACTAGAGAGCCATTGGGATAGATCCCCAACTGACTCGGACTAGACTGAAAGCAATAAAAATATCTACTCAAAAGACTGAAATGTCTGAAGATAGATCCTCGAACCATGAGGACTCACCACTGTTGATATATAGATGTAAGTGCTTAGAAATCATTGATGAGGCTGGGACTGAGCAACTGAACCTACATTACAAGAAAATGTAGCACACAGACAAGCATGTGGATCAGTACTTGGGAATGTACTGAGTATATAGGAGTGTATGCAGTTAAATAGTCAATATCATAAGTCTTTATAGAAAACATGCATGCTATAACAGATGATTCACATAGCTTGATATAAACTCTCATAAATCATGAAAAGGAAATACATATATTATAAATCACGTGAGTCATTACACTTTAATCTTATGGAAACAAGAAACTTCTGTAAAACTCAAGGACATAGTAGTTTAGGAACCTTTAAGGCTTGAGACTCTGGGAATACTTGGAAATATTTGGGAATTTAAGACCTTATAACTTTAGGATTGGGAAACTTTGGACTCTTATGGACTTGGGAGTTTTTTTAACCGACATAAACCATGTGAGCTTACATGGAGTCCAACTTCTTTCCCACGTTGGGGAGAACTATCCTATCCTATCCATCGGAGTAGGACCTTTAAATTTAGTGATCACTATCTTAACCCACTTGGGGTAAATCATAAACCTAAGGGGGCACGTAGTTTTGGAGCATGAGACTTTGAAATCAAGCCCAACTCGGTGCTAAATACTACTCCCTTACTTAAGCTCAGAACTCTTATGAAATCCCACCTTAAACAATTCAAAAATATGTAATGGAATCCAATTATGTATTCCTTTATCTTAAATCAAAGCAATGTGGATTTCTTTCTTAACTTAGGATCAAAATCAACTCTTTTCTTGAAGTCTTGGTAGACTTAGCATGAATAATATATTAAAACTCAATAACATGGGAATTTAAACACACTTCCTGAAATACCTAAAAGAGTGTCAGTAATTCATTCTCAAGAATCACCATATCACAATAAGGCTCAATACTTAACAAAAATCTTGGGAATTCTTGAATGTATAATATCAATATAGGTAAATACACTTTTATAACATGAATTCTCAACTTAAACCATAATTTGACAAGAAAATCGTTCAATTCAAGACTTGAATAATTTCATAATCTCGTAAACTTGAAATATAATGACCTAGGCATGCATTCATCATGAAAATACAGGATGCTTTTAAGAAAACTAAAACTTTTGGGCACAAGAATGAAAGGATGTTCTTGTTCAAACCCCACATACCTTAAACTTGAAGCTTTGAATGAACTTTTGACTTTGGGACTCTATTATTGAAATTGTTGGGTGCTTCTTGTAGCCCTCGGAGTGAGAAATTTGAATTTCAAAGAATTATCAAAAACTCACGGTTGAATCTTGATATATTTGGATTTTTAGGTTGAAACCCTATAGAATGTTCTTGGTGATTTTGAGAGATAATGAGCTTATTTTGGTGTCTTAGGGATTTAATCTCGTGTTAAAGAGGATAGAGGGGTGGAAATTACCATATTTGCCCTTAATGAGATGGAATAAGAAGCTAAAAAATTAGCTTGGGGCGATCTGCAGGGCGGTGCCCTTCCTAGAGCACCGGAGTACCCTGGGCGGCGCCCTGCTTAGAGTGGTACAAGGACCAGGGCGTTGCCCCGCTTATAGCAGGGGAGTACCCCAAGCGAAGCCCAACTATCTCCTTTTGCTACTGGAATGGCATACCAAACATGCCCTTACGCTACTCCAAATATTCCAAAACTTTTATGCAACAAAAAAAACAAGAAACAGAGGTCGCGAAGGTCATGAAATAATTCCACAAAGATTGAAGTCTCTAAATAAACTATGTGTTGGAACACTTAACTAAAATTCTAAGTGTTAAGCTTCTTGTGACTCGTTTCGAAGGCTTTAACGACGAGGAAATTTTATGGGGTCTTACAATATATCCCCCTTGGGAACATTCATCCTCGAATGTCATTAGATAGGCTAAGAACACACATAAAACTATGGATACACAGCTGAAACATCTGGTTAAATTAACCTTACTTCATTCTAAACTTTCGGATACTCCAAAAAGTGCATATACTCATAAGAGGAATAGCTATACAACTGCAACTTGATTAGAAAGTGACTGAATTAAGAACGAATAGTACCTTCGGCTTGATCTGGACTTACAGAGAAAAGGTGTGGGTACTTGCATCGCATATCTGCTTCGTCTTCCTAAGTAGCACCCTCAACTGACTGGTTCCGCCACAAAACTTTAACCAAGGGAATTTCTTTGTTCCTTTGTCTCCGGACTTGATAATCTAAGATTTCAATAGGAATCTCATCAAATGAAAGACTGTCCTGAACATCAACGCTCTCAAAAGGATCTATAACAACAGAATCACCAATATGCTTCTTAATCATGGAAGCATGAAAGACCGGATGGACTGCTGACAACTCTGCAGGCAACTCAACTTCATAAGCCACTTTTCCAACACAGTTAAGAACTCTGTAAGGGAAAACATAATGAGGACTAAGCTTCCCCTTCTTCCCAAACCTTTTCACCCTTTTCATGGGTAAAATTTTAAGATACACCAAGTCATCAACCTCAAACTCAAGGTCCTTTCTTATCACGTATGCATATGACTTCTGACGACTCTGTGCTGTTTTCAACCTTTCTCTAATTAATCTCACCTTCCCCATAGCTTCGAATGCTGCATCAGGTCCAATCATAGTAGCTTCACCTACTTCGAACCAACCTATGGGTGAACTACACCTTCTACCATATAGAGCTTTAAAAGGTGCCATCTTGATACTAGCTTGATGACTATTATTGTACACAAAATCTATCAATGGCAAATTCTCACCCTAACTTCCCTTGAAATCTAGAGCGCATGCCCTCAACATATCCTCCAAAGTTTGGATGGTCCTCTTAGCCTGACCATCAGTCTGTGGATGAAATACGGAACCCAAATAAACTTGGGTACCAAGACCCTTCTGAAAATCTCTCCAAAACTGAGAAGTAAACTGAGTACCCCTATCTAAAATAATAGACAAGGGAACTCCATGCAATCTGACTAACTCCCAATATACAATCTAGCATAATACTCAGTTGTATAAGATGTATGCACAGGCAAGAAATGCGCTGACTTACTCAGCCTATCAACAACAACCCAAATAGAATCATGATGGCATCGGGAAAGAGGTAAACCAGTCACAAAATTTATATTCACCTCTTCCCACTTCCAAGTGGGAATGCTAAAATCCTGTATCTTACCTCCAGGTCTTTGGTTCTCTATCTTGACCTATTGGCAAGTTTCATACTTCGCCACAAACTCCGCTATATCTTTCTTCATACCATTCCACCAATAGATTTCCCACAAGTCACGGTACATCTTGGTAGTGCCGGGATGAATAGAATATCACGTGCCATGTGCTTCAGCCATAATTCTCTGCCTCAAATCATCAACACATGGAACACACAATCTACCCTGCAATCTCAAAATACCATCTCCCCCTTAGGAGAAAACCTCTACCTTTTGGTCGTTAACTGACTCTTTCAATCTAACCAAACTAGGATCCCTGTCATGCTTCTCCTTCACCTCCAAAACTAAAGAGGATTCGGATCTACTCTATACTAAAATACTCCCCTCAGCGGAATCAAGAAGCCTAACACTCAATCTAGCCAAATGGTGCACATCACGAGCTAACTCCTTCTTACCTTCCTCCACATATGAAACACTACCCATAAACAACCTGCTAAGGGCATCTGCCACTACATTGGCCTTGCCTGGGTGATACAACACACTCATATCATAGTTCTTTAGTAATTCTAACCACCTCCTCTGCCTAAGGTTCAACTCTCTCTGAGAAAACACATACTGAAGGCTCTTATGATCAGTAAACACATCAACATGCACACCATACAAATAATGTCTCCAGATTTTTAGGGCAAACACTACAACAGCCAACTTAAGATCACAGGTTGGGTAATTCTTCTCATGGGGTTTTAACTGTCTAGAGGCATAGGCTATAACCTTACCTTTATGCATCAACACACAACCCATACCAACTCTAGAATCATCACAGTACACCACAAAACCATCTACACCATTAGGCAAAGTCAACACAGGGGCTGAGGTGAGTCGAGTCTTCAACTCCTGAAAACTCTTCTCATAAGAATCTGACCAAAGGAACTTAACTTTATTTTGGGTCAACCGGGTCATAGGAGACGCAATAAAAGAGAAACCTTCAACAAAACGATGGTAATAGCCAGCTAGACCCAGGAAACTCCTAATATAAGATGGAGAGATCAATCTAGGCCGATTTCTTACAGCTTCTATCTTTTGGGGATCAACTCTAATATCTTCAGTTGAAATGTTATGACCCAGAAAAGCGGCGGACCTTAGACAAAACTCAAACTTGCTGAATTTGGCAAACAACTAGTGATATCTAAGAGTTTGCAAGACAATTCTAAGATAATCAGCATGGTCACCCTCATTTTGAGAATACAAAAGAATATTATTTATGAAAACAATGACAAACATATCAAGATACTATTTGAATACTCGATTCATAAGGTCCATGAAATCCGCTGGAGCATTGGTTAGCTCGAAAGACATGACTAGAAACTCAAAATGACCATAGCGGGTTCGGAAGGCTGTCTTTGGGATATCACATTCCCTAACTTTAAGTTGGTGATAGACGGATCTAAGGTCTATCTTTGAGAAGTAACTTGCACCTTGCAATTGATCAAACAGGTCATCTATTCTCGGAAGAGGGTACTTATTTTTTACTGTGACCTTATTAAGATGACGATAGTCAATGCACATACGCAAAGAACCATTTTTCTTTTGCATGAATACAACAAGTGCGTCCCAAGGAGAAACACTGAGCCTTATGAAACCTTTATCTAAGAGATCTTTGAGTTTCTCTTTCAACTCCTTAAGCTCTACAGGTACCATACGATAAGGAGGAATAAAAATAGGTTGTGTGTTGGGAAAAAGATCAATCCCAAATTCTATCTCTCTATCGGGAGGTACCCCTAGGAGATCTTTCAGAAAGACATCAGGAAACTCACTAACAATGTCGACTGACTGAATACTTGGAGTTCTAAACTTAGTATCTTTAACTCTAACTAAGTGGTAGATGCAACCATTGGATATAAGATTTTTGGCTTTTATATATGAGATGAAATGACTCTTAGGGGTTACTGAACTCCCTGACCACTCAAAATCTGGCTTATCAGGACACTTAAACTTAAACATACAATTACGATAGTCTATAGATGCATAGCAAGAGTGAAGCTAGTCTATACCCAGAATAAGATCAAAGTCAACCATATCCAACTCTACCAGATCAACAAATATGACTCTATGAAGAACAATAACATGACACTTCTTATATACTTTTTAAGCAACGATAGACTCACCAACTGGGGTAGAAACTAGAATAGGCTCAGGGATATTTTCAGGACTCATTTCAAAGTTCACCGCAACCAATGGGGTCACCTAAGAAAAACTTGACCCAGGGTACAACAACATATAAACATAAAAGTGAAATACACAGAGCATACCAGTAGCAACATCGGGAGAATCCTCCTGCCCCTGGTGAGATAGTAGGGAATAGAATCTATTCTGGCGTTGACCACTACCAGCGCTAGAAAAAGTGCCCTGAGGAGGGGCTGGACGGGCTACAGAAGCTGGAGCACTAGTAGTTTGAGTCTGAGGGCAGATATCACAGTTCCACTGCCTGGCATACAAACACTCTCTAAGTTTGTGGCCTAACTTGACACAACCAAAACAACCTCACTGCTCTGCCAAACACTCTCCTAGATGGGTGCTACGACACTTAGTACAAGGAGGGTAAGTAGGCTTGTTACTTACGCTTTGCTGAAACCTGGACATAGAAGGCCTGTTCCCCTGCTCTGTCCTGCCTCTGGGAACTGGGGCACTAGCGGATGAAGGTGTTAGCATGGATGAACGACTCTAGAACTGAGGATGATTTCCCCCATGGGACCTAGCCTGGCCGTACTCCTGTTGCTCAGACCTAGCCCTCTTGTTACCCCTCACTCTATCCCTCTCCGTTATCTTATCCATATCTATATACTATGCATGAATCATCAGCCTAGCTAAATATATGTCCCTATTTAGCATCACAGTTCGACACTCTTTCAACATAAACCCAGAAACACCTGTCACAAACTTACTCATACTAGTACGGGTGTTGGCAGCTAAGTCTGGAGCATATATGGCTAGCTGGTTGAACTTCAGATAGTACTCCTTAACAGTCATAAAGACCTGACTCAAGTTCATAAACTCCTCTATTTTTGCCTCTCTCATCTCCAACGGAAAGACCTTATCTAAGAATGCATCTTAGAATAACTGCCGAATCATAAGAGCTGCATTTTTCTCTCTACTCTTCCTCCATATCACAACCTAATCATAAGCAACATCCTTCAGTCTATAGGATGCCAAATCTACACTCTCCTCCTCAGACACATACATAACTTGGGTGATGTTCTTCACCTTATCAAGATATAACTGTGGGTCCTCACCTACCTTAGACCCATTAAACTCTAGCGGATTCGTCAACATAAAGTCAAGAATCCTTATAGCAACTAAATCACCTCCCTGCCACTGTAGGGCTTCTCCTAATTATTAGCCTTAACATTTGCAGTAACTGCCTAGGCTAGCGCCTAAAAAGCTGCCCGAAACTTAGCATGAGAAACATTTGCATTCAGGGGATTGACAGGCGGAGTTGCTGATCATTGTTCTTTCTACGGGCTCAATGAGGAGGCATTTTCATACTATCATCAGAGAGAGCACAAAATAATAGCAATGAGAGGGATAACTTTAAGAATGATAGATTTTGAAAGAAAGAAGTGACTCTTTCCTAAAATGCTTCGTAGCCTTTTGCTCATAGATGTGGTGTGCTACACACCGATGATCAAGACTCTACTTAGCATGATTATCAGACTCCCTAGGACTCCTTAAACCTTAGTCTCTAATACCAAGTTTGTAACGCACCAAAAATGGGTCCTAAGATGTCTCACGGTGCTTAAGGCTACAAGTAGCCCCAAGCTAAACCTTTGATCCTGCTACTACATATAAAGCTTACCTAAGGATGAATAAAGCAATAACTAGTACTTGTTTAACATACTCATGAGAAATATGGAGAAAACACTTTGTCTGAATGGACCCAATACTGAAAATCTCAACATACTAACAATCTGGTAAACCAGTCAGACAATGCATCTACTACTCAATGAACTAGAGAGCCATTAGGATAGATCCTTAACTGACTCGGACTACACTGAAAATAATAAAAACATCTACTCAAAATACTGAAATGACTAAAGATAGGTCCTCAAACCATAAGGACTCACCAAAGTAGAGATATAGATATGTGTGCTCAGAAATCACTGACGAGGCTAGGACTGAGCACCTGAACCTACATTATGAGAAAATGTAGCACACAGACAAACATGTAGATCAATACTTGGGAATATACTGAGTATATGGTGATGTATGCAGTTAAATAGTCAATATCATAAGTATTTATAGAAAACATGCATGCTATAACAGATGAATCACATAGCTTGAAATAAACTCTCATAAATCATGAAAAGGAAATACATATATTATAAATCATGTGAGTCATTACACTTTAATCTTATAGAAACAAGAAACTTCTGTAAAACTCAAGGACTTAGTAGTTTAGGAACCTTTAAGACTTGAGACTCTGGGAATACTTGGAAATCTTTGGGAATTTAAGAATTTATAGCTTTAGGATTGGGAAACTTTGGACTCTTATGGACTTGGGAATTTTTTCTAACCGATATAAACCATGTGAGCTTACATGGAGTTCAACATCTTTCCCACATTGTGGAGATCCGTCCTATCCTTGCCATCGGAGTAGGACCTTTAAATTTAGTGATCACTATCTTAACCCACTTGGGGTAAATCAGAAACCTACGGGGGCACATAGTTTTGGGGCATGAGACCTTGGAATCAAGCCCAACTCGGGGATAAATACTACTCTCTTACTTAAGCTCAGAACTCTTAAGAAATCCCACATTAAACAATTCTAAAGTATGTAATGGAATCCAAGTATGCATTCCTTTAACTTAAATCAAAGCAATGTGGATTTCTTTCTTAAGTCAGGATCAAAATCAACTCTTTTCTTGAAGTCTTGGTAGACTTAGCATGAATAACATTTTAAAACTCAATAGCATGGGAATTTAAACACACTTCTTGAAATACCTTAAAGAGTGTCAATAATTCATTCTTTAGAATCACCATACCATAATAAGGCTAAATTCTTAACAAAAATCTTGGGAATTCTTGAAAGTATAATATCAATATAGGTAAATACACTTTTATAACATGAATTCTCAACTTAAACCATAATTTGACAAGAAAATCATGCAATTCAATACTTGAATAATTTCATAATCTCATAAACTTGAAATATAATGACCTAGGCATGCATTCATCATGAAAATACAGGATACTTTTAAGAAAACAAAAAATATTGGGCACAAGAATGAAAGGATGTTCTTGTTCAAACCCCACATACCTTAAACTTGAAGCTTTGAATGAACTTTTGACTTTGGGACTCTATTCTTGAAATTTTTGGGTGGTTCTCGGAGTGGAAAATTTGAATCTCAAAGAATTATTAAAAAGTCACTAATGAATCTTGAAATATTTGGATTTTTATGTTGAAATCCTATAGAATGTTCTTGGTATTTTTTAGAGATAATGAGCTTATTTTGGTGTCTTAGGGATTTAATCCCATATTAAAGAGGATATAGGGGTGGAAATTACCATATTTTCCCATAATGAGATGGAATACGAAGATGAAAAATTGGCCTGGGGAGATTTGCAAGGCGGTGCCTTGCCTAGAGCACCAGAGTACCCTGGGCGGTGCCCTGCTTAGAGCGGTGCAAGGACCAGGGTGGCACCCTGCTTAGAGTGGGGGAGTAACCCAGGTGACGCCCCACTATCGCCTTTTGCTACTGGAATGGCATACCAAACATGCCCTTACGCTACTCCAAAAATTCCAAAACTTACCCGAGGCGTACTACAACCTTGACCCATTGCAACGCAACAAAAAAAATAAGAAACGAAGGTTGGGAAGGTCGTGAAATAATTCCACGAAGATTGAAGGATCAAAATAAACTACGTGTTGGAACACTTAACTAAAATTCTAAGTGTTAAGCTTCTTGTTACTGGTTTCGAAGGCTTTAATGATGAGGAAATTTTATGGGGTCTTACAAAATTGATGCTTGTTTCTCTTGTTAAATAACTAAACTTTGAACCAAGTGCAATATAAAGTTTTTTGTATCATGGATGCTAACAAGCAATATTAAATCAATTCTAAAAATATATGTACATAAAACATTTAGATTTGTAAAAAGAGCACGAGTTCACATGTCACATAAATTCGCCCCTGCTTATGATCACAACAATAACTTGTGGACTCAAAATAGTTTTTTTTTTATCAAACTAACATTTCTATCTTCCTGATCTTCTTTTTGTGAACATTGCTACCAATAACAATTACACAAATTCAATTACAGATGATTTTTCAATCAGATTCATATTTTTATATTGCCTTGTAAAGCTAAATCAAATAAACTTGATAGTACATGTATCAGGCTGGAGTAGATTCATTCCAACAAGAATAAAGAAGAAGGAAAGTTAAAATTATTAGGTCAAATATCTACCTGAGAAATGAGAAGACAAGCAAAAGTTCTACTGTGAAGATGAATTGGATTGGATATTTGTATGAAAATTCAACAACAGTTAGCACCTGCACCTAAATATTTGTGAAAATATTCACTTTCAGAATCAAAATTGAAGAATATTCATACAATCATTATTCTTAGATAGAATAATACAAAAACATATTTTTAACTTGACCTCAGCTGACGTCTATGCCCTTTAAATTAGGATGTGCACATTAGACTCTTAAACTTGTATAAAGTTGAACAATTAGATATACACATCTTATGTAGCGTTTGACATTGCAATTCACATGAGACTTCATGTAGAACACCACATAGGATGAACGTGTCTATTTATTAAACTTTTATACAATTTTAAGTGTCCACTTAGGTACACTCTATGTTGGAGGGTGCTGAGTATTGTGGGATCATTGATGAAGAAAATGAATTTAAAGATAAAGAGTGTTTAAGGAAGAAGGAGAAGAAATATTATCATTAGTTGTATATCAGAAATAATACAATGTACTAGTACATATACTAGTTAACTGTAGTATTAACTAACTTCTAATCAAGATTTAATTAACTACTTTCTAACTAACTATTAAACTAATTAATTCTACAAAGACTAAACTACCCTTTCTCTTAACACTCCCCCTCAAGCTTAGGAAGTGCGAATAGATTGAGAAACCCAAGCTTAGAACATAAGTGATCATGTTGAACTTTGTACAATCCTTTTGTTAGTAAGTTTGCTTTTTGATCTCTTGTGCAGATGTACTTTGTCTTATCATTCCTTTTGAACTTTTTTATCACAAAGTGACAATCAATTTTTATATATTTTGTTCTTTCATGGAACACTGGATTTGCAGCTATCTGCATAACTAATTTACTTTTTGTGTACACCTGAATGGGCAGAGTCAACTGAAGCCCTATTTCTCCAAATAAACCAAATATCCATACTAGATCAATAGTAGTAGAGGCAAGACTCTTGCACTAAACTTCTATTGAACTTATGGAATTTGTACTCTATTTCTTTGATTTCTAAGAAATTAACAAATCTCCTAACATAACTAAGAAACAATACACTATTTCATTGATTTCTAAGAGATTAAATAATCTTCTAACAAAATTTAGAATTTAGCTTCTGACCTTCTTGATTTGGGAAAGCTGCCCAATCAGTATAACAGTAGGTTGAGATTTATTCTTGATTGTTACTTTACTATAGCACAACTTGTTTGGGTTGGTTTTTCACATACTTGACTATCCTCTTAGGAACTTCTAGATATGACTTCTTTGCTTGATATTGAAATTGACTTAGTGTTTGAAAACTAAATACTATGTTAGGTCTAGTTAGATTCAAATATAATTTTTTTCCAAAGATCCTTTTATATCTCCAACATCTGTTAAGAGGTCATTCTCCCCTTTTCTATATGATCATCAAGTTATTTTTTTGTTAACTTGACATTTACTTCAAGTAGAATAACCACTAGTTTTGCTGATCTTAGTCCCAAATCAGATATTAATTCTAATGTGCATTTCTTTTGATGAATCAGTATTCCTTCTTTGGATCTTGCAAATTTAAGAACTAGAAAGTACCATAATTCTCCCAGAACTTTCATTTTGAAAATCTTATGCAATGTAGCTTTGGTTTCTTTAATCAACCGTAAATTACTTCCAACAACTAACATATCATCCACATAAACAAGTATGATTATCAGATCTTTTCCAAATTTTCTTAAAAAATGTGAGTGATCATACTGATATTGAGTAAAGCCAAGATTCACAATTGCTTCCTATTGAAAGAAGGGAAGTTGGCTCAGTCCTTGGATCTAACATTGTGAAAATAGTAACTTCCAGAAAGTAGTTTGTAACTAACTTTATATCATGTTACTAATTAAGTAGTTAGTATCTAGAAACTTCTATGATTATCTATATATACATACTAACTACACATTGTACAACATAAGATCAAGATTCAATCTAAACTCTTCTTTGTCTCTGTATTCTTATTTTTTTTCTTCTTCTTCATTCCAGTTTACAGAGTTCATCATGGATGAACTCTGATTAATTTAATGGTATCAGAGCGCACACTCAATTTTTTTTAATCATTTCCATACTGTGATTCAACTTCTGTAAATTCCAAACTCTAAAATCTACAAAGATCACATACAAGAATTACATCAAGAAAATAATTTTCGGCTATAGTGATGGCTTATAACAATGGTGTACATGATGAAGAATCAACCAATTTAGCCAGTGGAACAACTGGATTTCAACATTCAGTGGGAATTGATTATAACCATCCACTATTTTTACATCCATCATATGTAAGTGGTCTGCAGATGATCTTTTTTTAGTTAATTGGAATTGAAAACTTCTCTATGTGATTTCGATCCATGAGATTGTCTTTTCTAGGAAGAAACATATTAAGAATGGTAGATGGTTCATGTTATAAGGATGAATTCCCTCCTGAAATAAGTAATGATAGGGAAAGAGTAAATGCAATAGTACTTTCTTGTATCATGAGTGCAGTAGCTAAAAATCTATTAGGTGGGATCATGTATGCTACTAGTGCACAAGTTGTTTGGAATGATTTGTGTGAGAGGTTCAATAAGATTGATGGTTCAAGAACATTCAATCTTCACAAAGAAATTGCAACACTGTCTCAAAGAACATCTTCTATATCCCAGTATTACTCAAGGATGAAAGATCTGTGGGAAGAATTTTAGGCTTTAGTTCCAATACCTAGTTGTAACTGTGAGAGTTCCAAAGATTATGTTGCTCATCTCTAAAAGTTAAAATTATTTCAGTTCTTGATGGGGTTAAATGCATCTTATAGTCAGGCAAGGAGTAAAATTTTACTCATGAGTCCATTACCATCTATTAACCAAGAATATACTATGGTAATCAGTGATGAAAGTGAAAAATCAGTAGGATCTACTACAAGAATTCTTTGCCCTACTCCTGCAATTACAGGTTATGAATCAGTTATGTTTACAAGGAGTAATGACCAAAATGGCTATTCTAAAGGTACTAAAACAACAATATTCCCAGAAGTGGAGGCCAATAACACAAATAGTTCAAGAAGAATAAAAATTTGTATAGTGATATACGCAAGATCAGGGGTCACACCAGAGAGAACTGATGAAAAGTATTAGTTATCCTGTTGATTTTAAGTTCAGGAAGACAATGGAAACCAATGCAAGTAAAAATACAATGTGTAATGTTGCAAGGAAAATGCAGGACATGGACATAGTCAACTGGTTCACTCAGCTCACACTCAATCTAACTGCTCTAATCCTACAGTCAACTCTGGGATGGAAGGCTTAATTCACAGACAAGTGTCTGTGTATATACTAATGAGCAGTATACTCAGATTTTGTAACTGTTAAATAAAAAAGAAAAGTCTAAATACTTAGCTCGTATAATTGGTAAAATGGAAGAGTCAGCAGGCTCCACCAATATGGATCCATGGATCACAGACACTGGTGCAACCAACCATATGGTTTCTGATCTCAGTGCACTAAAGAAATTCTCCATAACCAGTACTTGTACTCTAAAGAGAGTATAATTACCAAATGGTGACATATCTTTAGTCACACATGTTGGTTTAACCAATATATTTTGCACTGGTACATTCATAAATATTTTTGACTTGCTTCAATTTAAATTTAATCTCTTATCAGTCTCTAAACATACAAAGGAGTTACAATATCTTGTATTTTTTTATCCTGATCTCTGTGTATTTTAGGATCTCTACAATGGGAAGGTGAAGGGGATTGGTAGAGAAGCTGATGAACTCTACATCTTTGCCAGTACCACTACTACTAATGTTGCTGCGATGATAGAAAAAAGATCAAATCTTATTAATTATGTTCCTTATCATGTCTATGATTCTGTAGTTGGTAATGCCAACTTAGACATAATCTTATGGAATAAGGTATTAGGACATGCTTCTACTCATGCACATAGGAAAGCACTTCCAATAACTAGTGCTATAACATTTTAAAAAAAATCAATGAATGTGCTATCTGTCCTAGAGCAAAATAAGTCAGACTTCCTTTTCCAACTACCTTGTAACACCGCGTATTTTTGGACTAGTCTTTGAACCATCGTTCTTACGTGTATAAGTTATAATGTAAATGATTCTCATGTGGATATAAGTTTCATAATCTTTATCCTCATGTTTGATGTGATTTTGAGGTAAAAAATGTTCATAGCAATGACTTAGAACAAAGTTGAGCTAAGATCATTTGATTCATTCAAAATTTGGTATTTGATTCTACAAGGATATAATTTAAATATGTATAACTATTGATATACGTGGAATTTTTAGACAATACCCACCAAATTGTATATAATTGAATTAGCTTTCCAATGATGCCAATTTTGTCTAAATCCGATACCCGAGCAAAAAGTTGCAGTCATTTTCGTGAGAGGTAGTAAGCTAAGGTGATATGCCCGCGCCGCCCAGGTTATTACACCGGGATAGATGAGGCACCATGGGCTCTACTCCCCCGGACTAAAGGGGGAGGCACCTTGTCTATTCCCTAGCAGTTTTAACTCCTTAATGGTCAAAGGGCACTTTGGTCCTTTCCCCTCAACCCCCAAACGTCCAAGGGATGATTTAAAGCATCCAATAGGGCATTATTTTCCCATCTTCTTTAAGATTTGCTCTCAAGAAACCCTCTTACTTTCCCATGAACAAGGTTCAAGATTTTTCTCTCAATAACACAAGGATTCAAGCTTCAAATTCATGGTTTCTTCAGTAATCCATCGAATTAAGGTATGTGGGAGTTCATCCATGGGCCCCCTTTCATCCATGGAGCCCAAAAAACCCTTTTATTTTAATTAAAGCATAAAATTTTATCATTATGATATTTTATATGATAAAGAAGATTGATTTTCATGTTTCCATGGTGATTTAAATAAAATTCATCCCACGTATGATCCCATGCAAAATTTAATTTCATCACGCTATGGATTTTGTTTCCCATGTCATACTCAAGTAAATTTCATGTTATTGAATTGAATGCTCGTGTTTAGAATATCCCCATGCTTTATTCAAGTGAATTTCATGATAGATCTTAAGTTTATGATTTTAGAGAACATTCCCATGTTTTAAATTCAAGCTTTCCACATGTTTGATGAAATTCCCATATCATGTTCAACTAGTTTCAATATGGATCCCCAAGATATAAATTTTTCCATGTAACTCTATTGTTCCCTCATGTTTAAGACATCCTTATGTTCAAGCTATGATACTTACATGTTTTGATGAAAGGCCCATGTCCTATTTCACACGAATTTCATGTAAATTCCCTAATTTGTGATTTTAGTAGTGTAATCTATGTTATGTTCCCATGTTTAAGATATTCCCATGTTCAAGTTCATGACCCCATGTGTTTGATGAAATTCCCAAGTGATGGGCTTCTTTAAATAATGCTTTCTTATTATGGTTCAGAATCTTTAGTATGTCCCTATTGTTATTACTATCGAGACCTGTGGGTTATGATACCCGAAATTTATCTGTTTATTTAGTTTTCAGTAGTTATAGAAGGATGCCAGTTGTATCATGAGCGGCAGTATTTGGTCAGTTAACATGGTCAGCACAAGTTTAGTCAAGCTTAGCCCCATTTAGTGATCAGTGTCAGTTCAGTTGCGAGTAGGATTCAACACCGAACGAACCCAGGGATGGGGGCATTCCTGAATGCAAAGGGTTTGACCCTTAGTAGAAATCCCTAACTTAAAGAACTATGTAGCCAACGTAGGTTTGAGATGTCTTCCTGCCAGCTTATGGTTGACACACATCTCATAATTTTCCTGCCAGTATGGGGTTACTCTTTAGTCCTTTGGGACCTCACTTTCGTGGATCCACACAACCATTATTAGTACCCGTGACATGGTATTGACACCCTTCCAACTGGGGTTATAGGTTGGATCCCAATTAGGTTATTTGGGGCATGTCAGTTAGATGATACCTCACACAGTCTCAGTTATAGTACTCAGTACAATATACAGATCAATTTTTCTTGACCATAGCATTCAATTATCAGTATTTTAGTTTATAAACTATTTCAAAATAATGTTATACGCTTGGTATTCCATTCTCAGATAATACATTTTTCATATATTCATGTTCGGTCTTATCTTATATGCATAGTACTCCATAGTTTCAGTCCAGTTATTCAGACTAAGTACAGTCCAATCTTACATGACCAGTATTCAGCTATCACTCATTCAGTTAGTCAGATAAGTTTAGTATATGTTATGTTTGGTTCTGTATGTTTAGGTATTAATGCTTAGTGTAATTGTATATTCAGATCCCCGATGTTATGTTAGTTTCCATCATGTAGTTTCAGACCAGTATTCATAAAATATCCATGCTTTACCACATCCCAGCTATAGGTTTACTTATTCTACAAAAGTAAGGATTTTAAGAAAATTAAGTTTAGTAATTCACTAGCTTACCAGATTATCTTTGTTGCTCATGCTTTTAAGATATTTCAGCTTTTATTCTATTTTAGTCTCTTGGTGAGTCTACTTACACATAGTCATGCATGTTCTAATATTACGTATGAAACTAATTTTACTTATTGCATTCATCCCTGCATACTCAGTACATGACAGAAGTATTGATCCACATATATGTCTATGTTCTATATTTTGCCATAATGTAGGTACCAGTTATAGCCTACGCATCATGATCAGGCAGTTTCAGTTTCCAACCAGCAGGTGATGAGTTTTCTTATTTCAGAAACTCCAGACAGTTTTAGTTCATGTACAATTCATTTATTTTTCATATGTATTGATTATGGTAGTTGGAGGCATGACCCAACTATCTAAAGTCAGTATAGTAGAGGCTTCATAGATGTTAATCAAAGTCAATCATGTAAATTTAGTTTCTTTCTTCAGATTTATCAAATTGTAAAATTTTATCAGTTACATACTATTTAAGATTTTTAGTATGGTTATGTTTCTGGACAGCAGAACTTGTTATTTAATGTAATATATTTTAGTTGCTTTACAATATGCCAGTTCATGGGTTAGCTTGGGATGACTTGTGGTTCCTAACACCGTGTGGCATCCAGGGTGTACTCCCGGGGCACTACATACTTGGTATCAGAGTACAGAGTTCAAGTGTCCTAGGGTGTCTATGAATCTATGTCTAGTAGAGTCTTGCGGAATGGTATGGAGATGTCTGTACTTTTCTTTGAGAGGCTACAGGGCATTTAGGAAATATTTCCCTTCTTTTAAGTCACAGATTGTGCATTAGAAGTGTTATCTAATAAAATTATACAGATTCTCATATTTCACTATTCATGCCAACTCTGTCTTATCTTTGAGGCAACATAAATAGTCAAGCTCAAATTCCTACAGATAGAGCTTTTTCAGACAGTCCCCACAACCAGTTATGGTATATAGGTTATTGATATTGGATGTTCAGGTATAATAATAATTCTCATGGTTTAGGGAAAAATGTAAGTTTAGATATGTGATATTAGTTGGTTGTAAAGGAAGTTAGTATAGTTCATTAAATGTTTGGGGATATCTATGTTAAGTGTTAGAATCTAAATTTGAATCTTTGATGATTGAGCTAATAAAAAGAAGAATTGAAATTCCAGATGGAGTGAACTCAGGGTATGGTGATACTCATGAAGATTCTAAGTTAGTAAGTGTTTAAGTTATTATATGATGACTATTGAGGCTATAGGAAGTAAAAGTTGTATCTTAGAAGAAAGTACTAGTAGTGGGCCCTACATTCTCATGTGTAGTTTTTCAGGGTGAGTTTATCATTTATGTGTATTACCCCAGACTCTAGAGTAAATTGGTTGTAGTTCAGTTAGAGTTTATTAAGTGGTTCACATACTTATAATGATGGCTTAAGGATAAGGGGAGATGATAGAACAAGTAACCACTCAGCTCCATAATCATAGCTCATATTCTTGCACCTTTCATAGAATCATTTACTCTTCCAGTTCCTAGTATGAGGAGTTCCAGTTCATTCATTAGTACGAATCATGTTCCATGAAATCATGAACTCCAAACTCTGGTCATGCAACTCATGACTCATGTACTCATGCTTTACAGTATGTTCAGTTCCAATACCCATGCCATACTTTTAATGATCAACAAATTTCAAATTTATGTCATGTATGTCCTCAGTTCAGACCTCTCTGATGAATTCATGTCATTGATTCTTTATTTCTCATACCACAATTGAGTGTCAAAGTTATTCTTTCAATATTAGGTCCTTATGCTCTAACCTTTCAGTGACCTCTCTTTATATCATGATTAGTTGAAATTTTATGTGTGTTTTCACAGGGTAGTGTATGGAAGTTTTAAGGATAGAGGTTTAGAGAATATGAGAAAGATGCTTTTGTGGTTGTTTTCTTGCAAGTTCATGTGTGGTTATGAAGATAGGCTTGAATTTCATGTTGGTGTACAAGTGAAGTATAAGCTTTCAGTATGATTCAGTCCGTATATCCAGTAATTCAGTTTAGCGGTCAGACAGACAAGTTCCTATGGTTTTCCATCTTTTCTATTCATGAGGTAATTCATGCCCATGCAAAATTCGAATTCATCTCAGTTTGTGCATATGTACCAGTTTCAAATTCCATATATTCAGTCATGATTCATTTCGTAAGTGTCCCATGCATCATCTCATTCTTAACTTAGTATTTCAGCCAAGTCATTATCATTTGGGAGACGAAGTATCCCAAGGGTGAGATGTAATACCCCAAGTATTAATGTCCTAAATCTTTTATCTTTTCTTCACGAAACAAGATCTAGCTTGAAGTAATGGTTACTCATAAGTTGACTCTGTCTTTTCTGTCTCAGCCTTATGACATTCTCATATCATTGCATGCATTCATAAAATTAGTTCAGTTCATGTATTATGCCCAGACTCAGTTATTCAATCATGTTCCAAGTCATGCATTCAAAATATGATCTCAGTACCTTTGTACAGTACTCTCATTCTAACAAGACTCTTTTGAGGATGAATGTTCCCAAGGGGGAGATAATGTAAGACCCCATATTTTTGGACTAGTCTTTGAACCATCGTTCTTATGTGTATAAGTTATAATCAAAATGATTCCCATGTAAGTATAAGTCTTATAATCATTATCCTTGTGTTTGATGTGATTTCGAGGTAAAAAATGTTCACAGCAATGACTTAGAAAAAAGTTGAGCTAAGACGATTTGATTCATCCCAAATTTTGTATTTGATTCTACAAGGGTCTAATTTAAATGTGTATAACTTTTGATATACATGAATTTTTTCAAATCAATACCCACCAAATTATAGATAATTGAATCCTCTTTCCAACGATACAAATTTCACCTAAATCTGATTCCCGAGCAAAAAGTTAAAGCTATTTTAGTAAGAGGCAATAAGTTGAGACGATAAGCCTGCGCCGCCCGGGTTATTACACCGGGATAGGTGAGACACCACGAGCTCTACTCCTCGAGGCTAAAGGGAGTGGCGCATCGTCTATTCCCCAGTTGTTTTGAGCTTCTTAAGGGTCAAGGGGCACTTTGATCCTTTTCTCTCAACCCCCAAATGTCCAAGGGATGATTTAAAGAATCCAATAGGGCATTATTTTCTCACCTTCTTCAAGAATTGCTCTTAAGAAACCCTCATACTTTCCCATGAAAAAGTTTCAAGCTTTTCCTCTCAAGAACACAAGTATTCAAGCTTCAAATTCATGGTTTCTTCAATAATCCATCGAATTAAGGTATGTGGGAGTTCATCCATGGATCCCCCTTTCACCGATGGAGCCCAAAAAACCCCCCTTTTCTTTCAATTAAATAATGAACTTTTATCATTATGATATTTTATATGCTCAAGAATATTGAATTTCATGATTCCATGGTGATTTAAATTAAATTCAGCGCATGTATGATACCATGCAAGATTTGATTTCCTCATGCTATGGATTTTGTTTCCCATGTCATACTCAAGTAAATTTTATGTTGTTGAATTGAATGCTCATGTTTAGAATATCCCCATGCTTTATTCAAGTGAATTCCATGATAGATCCTAAGTTAATGATTTTAGAGAACATTCCCATGTTTTAAATTCATGCTTTCCCTATGTTTGATGATATTTCCATATCATGTTCAACTAGTTGCAAGATGAATTCCCATGATATAAATTTTTCAATGTAACTCTATTGCTCTCTCATGTTTAAGACGTACTTATGTTCAAGCTGTGATACTTACATGTTTTGATGAAAGGCCCATGTTCTATTTCACATAAATTTCATGCAAATTCCCTAATCCATGATTTTAGTTGTGTAATCATGCTAATGCTCCCATGTTTAAGATATTTTCATGTTCAAGTTCATGACCCCCATGTGTTTGATGAAATGACCAAGTAATGGGCTTCTTTAAATAATGCTTTCTTATTATGGTTCCAAAACTTTAGTATGTCCCTATTATTATTGTTATCAAGTCTTGGGGATTATGATACCTAAAACTTAGTTGTTTATTTAGATTTCAGTAGTTATAGAAGGGTCCCAATTGTATCATAAGCGGTAGTATTCGTTCAATTAACATGGTCAACGCGAGTTCAATCAAGATTAGCCCAGTTTAGTGATCAGTGTCAGTTCAGTTGGGAGTAGGATTCAACACCGAGCGAACCTAGGGATAGAGGCATTCCTGCCAATATAAGATTTGACCCTTAGTAACTATCCCTGAGTTACAAAATTACCTAGACAGCATAGGTTTGAGATGTCATCCTGCCATCTTAGGGTTGACACATATCCCATGAGTTTCTTGCCAGTATGGGATTACTCTTTAGTCCTTACGGACCTCACTTCGGTGGATCCACACAATCATTGTTAGTACTTATGGCACAATATTGACACCCTTCCAACTGGGGTTATAAGTTTGACCCCAATTAGGTTATTTGGGGCATGTCGATTAGATGGTACCCCCACAATCTCAGTTATAGTACTCAGTACAGCGTGCAGATTAGTTTTTCTTGACCATAACATTCAATTATCAGTATTTTAGTTTACAAACTATTTCAGAATCATGTTATACGCTTGGTCTTTCATTCTCGTATAATATAGTTTTCATGCATTCATTTTTGCTCATTTAATGTAGTTCAGTTAGTCCTTATCTCATATGCATTGTACTCCACAGTTTTAGTCTAGTTATTCATACTAAGTAGAGGCCAGTCTTACATAACCAATATTCAGCTATCACTCATTCAGTTAATCAGATAAGTTTAGTATATGTTATGTTTGGTTTGTATGTTTAGGTATTCGTGATCAGTGTAATTGTATATTCAGATCCCCGATGTTATGTTAGTTTCCATCATATAGTTTCAGACTCAGTATTCATACAATATCCATGTTTTATCGTATTCTAGCTTCAGATCTACTTATTCTACAAAAATAAGGATTTTAAAAAAACTAAGTGTAGTGATTCACCAACTTACCAGATTATGTTTGTTGCTCATGCTTTTAAGATATTTCAGCTTTTAGTCTAGTTTAGTATCTTGGTGAGTCTACTTACACCTAGTCATGCATGTTCTAAGATTACATATGAAACTAGTTTAACTTATTGCATTCATCCCTGCATACTCAATACATTCCGGAAGTACTGATCCAAATATATGTCTATGTGCTACATAGTCTCATAATATAGGTACCAGTTATAGCCTACGCATCATGATCATACGGTTGCAGTTTCCAGCTAGCAGGTGATGAGTTCTCTTATTTCGCGAACTCCAGATAGTTTTAGTTCATGTACAGTTCATTTATTTTTCATATGTATTGATTAGTGGTAGTTGGAGGAATTTCCCAACTATCTATAGTCAGTATAGTAGAGGCTTCATAGATGTCAGTCAGAGTCAGTAAGGTAAATTCAGTTTCTTTCTTTAGATTTATCAGAATGTAAAATTTTATCAGTTACATACTATTTCAGATTTTTAGTATGCTTATGTTTCCGCATAGTAGAACTTGTTATTTTATGTAATATATTTCAGTTGCTTTATAGTATGCTGGTTCATAGGTTAGCTTAGGATCACTTGTTTTTCCTAGCACCGTGTGGCATCCAGAGTGTACTCCTAGGGCGTTACATACATGTATCAATTCTACTTCTTCATTTGAATTGATTCATATGGATGTATGGGGACCTTATAGAGTTCCCGCTTTTGAAGGAAATAGATTCTTCTTAACCATAGTTGATGTCTATTCTAGAATGACTTGGATCTATCTTTTGAAACTTAAATCTGAAGTGTGTGTGATACTGTCTCAGTTCATTCAACTTATTAAAACTTAATTTGATACAAACATCAAAGTCATTAGAATTGATAATGGAATTGAGTTTGTCAACTCTATATGTTCTACTTTGTGTACAAACTTAGGGATTATTCTCCAAACTACATGTGTCTATAGCCTTCAACCAAATAGAGTGTCTAAAAGAAAGCATAGACACATCCTGGAAATTATTACGGCCATCAGATTTCAGTGAGCAGTGCCTATTAAGTTTTGGGGATTATCTGTTAAAGTAGTTGTGTACATTATCAATAGACTTCCCACAGTTGTCCTAGATTACATTAACTTTTATGATATATTATATGGAAAGAAAACAAATATTAGTCACGATTGAACTATAGGATGCTTGTGGTATGCTAAGATAGTTCAGCAAACTGATAAACTTCAACCTAGATCTAGAGAATTTATTTTGATTGGTTATTCTGATACTTAGAAAGGTTACTTATTATATGATCATACTAATAAAGTGTTTTTTGTTAATAAGGATGTCAACTTCAAAGAAGATGTATTCCTTTTTAATGACCTATTTCATGACACCCAACAGTCAACTACTACCAAACTCAATGAGACTCTAGTCAACTAGTCAAACACGGAGGTGCAAAATATATAAATCTCTCAAGATTCAGCACCAATTGAGAACATTAATGATCACATGATACAAGATCAAGTGATACAGGTTCCACAGGATGATCAGGTTCAAACTCCAAACACATCTCAACCACAGACTAAAAATCATGAACAAGATGTGATTGCAAGGACCAACAGAATAAAAAAAAGCTCCACTATGGCTCAAGGACTTTGTTTATCTAAACATTCATAATAAAAAACCTTATGCTCTAGGGAAGTACTTGACCTATGATGCATTGTCTCCATAGTACCAGGCATATATTCCAAAGTCATCTACAACTACAGAACCAACTACTTATAGTGAACCTGTGAAAAAACTAAGGTGGATAGAATCGATGAAGGAGGAGATTGCAGCACTAGAAGGAAACAAAACTTGGGATTTTACTAGCTTACCCAAAGGCAAGAAACCTATTGGTTGCAAGTGGATTTTCAAAATAAAATACCAAGCTATTGGACAAATAAAAGGTTCAAACCTATATTGGGTGAAAAAGGCTATAATCAACAAGAATTAATTGACTTTCAAGAGACTTTTTCTCCTGTTGTGATGATGAAAATAGTTAGAACAATACTCACAATTGCATCCCCAAGACATTGGTTTATTCACTAGATGGATGTGTATAATGCATTTCTATAAGGTGATCCATAGAAGGAGATTTACATGGACTTTCCACAAGGATTCAAGAACCAAGGGAGAAGAAACTAGTATGCATACTCTTGAAATCCCTATATGGTCTCAAACAAGCTCCCAGGAAGTGGAATTCTAAGTTATATGAAGCTTTAATAAGAATGGGGTTCAAAAAAATTCAACTTGATCATTCTTTATACACAAAGCAGACTAATGAAGGTATTTAATATTGTATTAGTCTATGTGGATGAGATGTTGATCACAGGTGATACTTTGAGGATGATTGGAGACACAAAAGGAAAACTTCGACAAGGATTAAAGATCTTGTAGAGCTAAAGTTTTTTGTAGGAATTGAATTTTTTAGGTCAAAGTAAGACATTTTGATGCACCAAAGGAAATATTCCTTAGAATTTATATCTAAGATGGGATTAGAAGAAGCTAAACCAACTGCTACACCTATTGACACAATTATTAAGCTCACAGCAAAAGAATATGATGATCATGTCTACAACCAGGAGCATGAGATGAATGATCCACCAATAAAAATACAAGGTTACCACAGACTTATAGGGAAGTTGTTGTATCTAACTATAACTAGACCTGACATTTCTTATACTGTTCAAACTCTTAACCAATTCCTACGATAACCAAAGAAGTCTCGTATGGTTGTTGTTGTTGTTAGGTTGGTCAAACATATTAAGCAGAAGCTTGGACAAGGAGTACTACTGTCAAGTAAGCCAAAAATAGAAGTTACGACTTACTATGATACAGATTGGGCATCATGTTCATTCTCAAGAAGATCAGTTACTAACTATTTTGTGAAGCTAGGTGAATCTATGGTTTCTTGGAAATCCAAGAAGAAAAATACTATTTCCAAAATTTTATCTAAAGATGAATGTAGAAGCATTGCTGCAACTATTACTGAACTTGTTTGGCTACTAGGATTGATAAAAAAAATTAGAGTTAAAGTAAAACAACTAGCTAAGATTTATACTGATATCAAGTCAGCTGTGCAAATTTTATCCAACCTTGTATATCATTAAAAAACTAAGCACATTGAGATAGATTGTCACTTCATAAGGGAGAAACTCAATAAAGGACTACTAACAGTCAACGACATTCCTACCAGGGAACAACCAGTTGATGTACTAACTAAAGGGATCAACAAAGCTCAACATGAATATATTATATCCAATCTAGGCATCCTTAATATAGTTAGGATTACCTAGCTTGAGGGGGAGTGTTAAAATAAGGGAAGTCAGCTCTGCCCTTACAACTAACACTGTGAAAATAGTGCTAACTAACTTTTGGAAAGTAGTTAGTTACTAACTTTATATCATATAACTAATTAAGTTGGTTAAGTAGTTAGCCTCTAGAACCTTCTATTATTAGCTATATATACATACTAACTACACATTGTACAACACAAGATTAAGATTCAATCAATGAGATCAATCTAAAATCTTCTCTGTCTCTGCATTCTTATTCTCCTTTATTCTTCTTCATTCCAGTTTACAGATTTCATCCATGATGAACTATGATTAAGTTCACTTCTAACAACTTTGAGTTTCACTATTTAGCTATTCGTTTTAGGCCATACAAGAATTGAAGAAGCCTATAAGATGGTCTTATCTCTCCTTGGCTTTGAAATCCTTATGGTAATTTCTTATATATTTTTATTATTAATATCACCTTATATGAAGGAACTTTACCCATTCATTTCATGGATATGCTAATTCTTAATAGATGCAAGTGCCAATATTGATGTAGCTGTAACCACCTTAACTACAAAAGAGAAAGTTTTCTAGTAGTTAATGCCTTTTTGTTGACTGTAAATCTTTGCCACAAACCGTTCCTGAAACTTTCTATTGATCTTGTATCTTTTTACATTATTTTGTACACCTACGAACAACATATAGACTTCTTTCCTTCTAGAAAACTAACTATTTTCCAAGTTTGATTGTCTTCCAAGGAACTTATTTTTTCCTTTATAGCCTCAACCCAAGTTGAATCTTCAATAACATAAACAAAGAACCTAGGTTCTCTTTCAAAAAAACTAGTAGAAATAAAGGCTTGGTACTTATGAGGTGGATGATCATATCTAATATAATTTAACCAACCGTGAACAAAATCAGTAGTAGACTTTATTGTTGTGACGAAGTCCTTCACCCATAACGATGGAGCCTTTGATCTAAAAGATCTACTTTGTTTAGTGAGAACTTGTTGTTCATTATTAGTAGTTAGAGTATTACTTGTGACCTCAATAGACATGGGAATAACAAGATTAGCTGATTCAAATGATACATGGACTGGTTTTTGAACTTTCTCCATAGACACTGACAGATTTGACTCAGGTGCTAACAAATATTCCAAAAAGTCATACAAAAAGGTGTTAGCTCATTTTCATTGAACTCTTGTAATAGAAAAATACTCTCTCTAAATTCAACATCTGTTCATTAAGAAGACATAATGAGTAAAATCATAGAGTATGTAACCTTATTTAGTAGAAGAATATATGAATAGCTTTTATAGCTCTAGTCTTAAGCTTATCATTTTCATGGACAATTTTGTCAAAAAATAGGCATCCTAACACTCTTAGATGAGCAAGTGAAGGTTTTATACCATAAAGGACCTTATATGGAGATTTATCTTTAAGGACAAGAGTAGGCATCTTATTGAGTAGATATGTTGCAGCTACAATACAATGTCCTAAGAATTTATAGGTATATGTCCTTGAAATATTATTGCCCTATAAACTTCCAAAATATACTTGTGCTTCCTCTTAGTAACACCATTTTGCTAAGAAGTATAGGCAAATGAAGTCTGATGAATGATGTTGAATTTAAACACAGTCATACTGAGTTTACAAACTTGATACCATTATAACACCTAATAATGTTAAATTCTTTGTTAAATGGATTTTTAACAAAATTTAGGAACTATTTTAACACAACACACACATCAGACCTAATTTTAGGCAAAATATCCAAAGTCATTCTAGAAAAGTCATCAACAATTGTCAAAAAGTATTTATCTCCATAATATGTAACAGTCTTATACGGTCTCTATACTATAAAATCCTACAAAATTCTTATCTTAACTCAGTCCTTTAAGCTTGTTAAGGGGTCCCAGATTTAGAAAATTTTAGCTATATGTTCATACATAGTGTGATTTTAGCCTTCGTAAGTTGGCAACTCTATTTCACGACCCTCATGACCTTAAAGTAATTACTTTTAGGTTAAATTATGATTAGGAAGGCCAGTAGGTGTTCTCGGACAAGTTTTGGATTTTTCAAACCTCGTTTGAACCATGTTTGGGAATTCAAAATAGTGTATCGACGCAATCTCGGTGTGGCACGTAGGCCATCACAACGATCAATATTTTTCCTTGGCTCCCAGTGGAAATTTCTAGTGAACCGACTTGGACTTAACGTGGTGCGTTGGCCATCGCGTCGATTCCAACGACGCGGTGCACCATCCTTAGGGATAATTGGGTCATTTCCCCACCCCGATTCAGCCTTAAAACATGAGATTCAGCCCTCATTAAGTAAAATATACTTACTTTTTATCAAAATCTCTCAAGAACAAAACCCTAGGGGGATCAATTTCAAATCAAGAACTCAATAACTCACCACCAATCTTTCAAAATTTAGGTTCTAAGGTATGTGAAGTGTTCATCCAAGGGTATCCTTCCACCCTTGGAGTCAAAGAAACTCTTTTAAAATGCAAGTTAATTGATTTCGTGGAATGCTTGTTGGATCTTGAATGTATTCATGATTATGATGTAAATGGTGATCTAATTCAATGATTTGTCCCAAGTTTCATGCAAACTAGTTAATTGTGAATTGAACTTTGTGAACTTCATGTTGAATTCTCGAGTTGCAAGTTGAACGTAGAATACATGATATTACTACATGTTTATTGATATGTAAAACACCCATGCTTCTCAAGTGTTTGTCAAAATTCCTATGTGAATTGACTATCCCAAGCATAACATGTTATTATGTGAATTAAATCATGCACAAGCCCATGTATATCAAGTGTTTGACAAAAACGCCTAAGTGAATGTATTGTTAGAAAGATAGTATCATTATGTTACTAGTCATGTAGTGATTTAATTTTCATGTTATCGAGTCCTGGGGGTATTTAATACCCAACAATTTAGCTGTATACTTAGAGCCAATGTCAGTTACAGAATCATATTCAGTCATGTCACGATCAGTAGAATTCAGTTAGTTATAGAACTCAGGAAAACTCAGTAGTACTCAGAAATCAATCCCAATATTCAGTTCAAACTTCAGTGGTACTCAGTCAGTTAATAGAATTTAGTAGTATTTCATCAGTCCACGAAACCCAGTTAACTCAGTTCAGTCATACAGTACGATCAGAAATAGTTCAGTCTAACCTAGGATGGTCTAGAATCCAGTCCAGTGTCTATTTAGTTGGGAGTAGAATTTAGCACCGAGTGAACCTAAGGATGGAGACTTTACCTGCACATAGAGGGTATGATCCTTAGAAAAAATCCTTGCATTCCAGAACTATGTAGTCAGCGTAGGTTAAGACATCAACCTGCCAGTTTAGGGTTGATGAGGTGATTTAACCTGCCAGTTGAGAGTACCACCATTCTCATTAAAAGCACCTGCCAGATGAGGGTGACTCAGTTTGTCTTTACCCATGGCACAGTACTGGCACCCTTCCTGCTAGGTTTACAGGTTGGACTCCAATCAATTCAAAGAGGGGCATGCCAGTTAGATGATTACTTCCCACAGTCTCAATTTCAGATTCAGTCTTAGTATAGAACTCAGTTCAGTTCTATAGAAAATCAATATTGTCAGATACAGTCACTCAGCTCAGTATAGAACTCAGTATAGTTCCACAGAATCAGGACTGTCAGACACAATCATCCAATTATCAGTAATAAAGTATTAGCAAACTTAGATATCAGTTAATCAGTATTCAGACTCAGTATTTAGTGTTAGCATGATATCAATTATAGTTTATGTATTCATGTATGTACTCTCATTCAGTTATATTCATATCACTCATTCAGTATTGTTCATGCATATGAACCCATGCATTTCAGCCTACCTCACTTTGCATACCAGTACATTCAAGTACTAATGCATACTTTTCTTTTGTGCTTTGATATTTTATGTCATAGGTTTTGACGCACGAGCTCCCGATTATACTTAGCAGTTCAGATACTTACCAGTCAGACTTAGTGGTAAGTCCTCATAGTTAGAGGACATGATTATTATTTCAGTAGTTTATCTTTTTTCAGTAGTTCGAAGTTAACTGGGGACTTGTCCCATCAACTTCATATTTCAGACAGTTTAGAGGATTTTCAGACTAGGGTATTTTCAGATAGATATTTCAGTTTTGGTATTGTTATAACCTATTTAATTTTATTTCAGTATTGAATGTTATGGCAAGTTTTTACCTAATTTTTGCACATTTACAGTATTACTATTCAGTTACTGCAGCAGGTACCAGTCATGGGTTATCTTGTGGTCCTTCGAGATTACGAGCACCGTGTAGCCTCCGGGATACAAACTCGGGGCATTTCAAACTTGGTATCAGAGCCTAAGGTTAAACAGGGTCCTAGGAAGTCTAAAACCAACATCCTTTAGAGTCTTATGCATAGGTATGTTGCACGCCATACTTATGGACAAGAGGCTACAAGGTGTTTTAGGAAAAGTTTCCCTTCTTTCAGTATTCATGTCGTTCGAGTGAGCATGAGCTCTAGTTAAACTCTCTATCTAATCCAAGTTTCTCTCCTATTTACAAAGTATGCCTCCAATGAGGATTAAGGAAAGAGAAATGGGAGATCAACCAGAACCCCAACCCATCCAACCAGATCCTCTGGATGAATATGTCTCCCACACTGAGTTTAGAGCAGCTTTCACTACCCTACCACTTTCTGTGGCAGCCCAGAATGAACATCCAACAGCTGTTCTGGCCAACCCAGTGGTCAATACTGCTGCTGCCAGGATTCGGGACCTCACCCGAATAAACCCTTCATCTTTTACTAGGTCTAAGTCAGATGAGGACCCTTAGAAATTTCTTGATCAAGTGCAGAAGGTTACAGATATTATGGGGGTGACTGCTGTTGAGAGCACTGAGTTGTCCACATATCAGTTGCATGATATGGCTCACTCATGGTTCAAATAGTGGTAAGTAGAGAGAGTCGCAGATGTAGGGACGATAGAATGGGAGGAGTTTGCCACTACTTTTTTGGATAGGTTCTTCCCATTGGAGTTGAGTGAAACGAAGGTTTTGGAGTTTATAAATTTGAAGTAGGGAAATATGACAGTGAAAGAGTATTCTCTTAAGTTTACTCTATTATCTAGATACGCTCCTCATATGGTGGCAGATAGCAGATCAAAAATAAGTAAGTTTGTGTCTGGGGTGTCTTGTAATATGGTCAAGGAATGTAGGACCACAATGTTTATTAAAGAGATGGACATATCCAGGCTCATGGTCCATACTCAATAGATAGAGGAGGCTAAGAATAGGGAGAACAAGAAGGAGAACAAGAGAGCGAGAATGGGTAGTTTCAATTTTGCGCAGCCTAAGTCAGAGGGTGGGAATCATTCTTAGTTTCACCAGAAATCCTCAGTTACAGATCCGTCCTCAGCCAGTGCTCCAGTGCTGAAATTCAGAAATGGCAATATAGACAGGGCACCAGGCCCTAAACCCTAGGGTAGTGTCAGCAGCGCCTGAACCAATCCTCTTTGTCAAAAATATGGCAGAAACCAAGAGGGTATCTGCAGAGCGGGCAGCGATGTGTGTTTCGTGTTGGGAAAGCCAAGCCACAAAATTAGAGATTGTCCTCAGTCACGTTCTTAGGGTTAGTATAACCGTACCTCAGCTCAGTTCGGTCGTTCGAATCAGCAAGCTGTCACATCCAGTACCACCAGTGGGTAGCGCCCAAGTAAACTCTATGCACTTTAGTCTCAAAAGGATCAGGAAAGTTCTCCTGATATGGTCACTGGTACATTACAAGTTTATCATTTGCATGTTTATACTTTTCTAGATCTAGGAGCTTCTTTGTCCTTTGTTACTCCTTATATAGATGTTGACTTTGGAGTCAGTCTCAAAATCCTAGTAGAGCCTTTCTCAGTCTCTACCCCAGTGGATAAATCCATTATAGCCCAATGGGTATATAGGAACTGTCCAGTTATGATATCTCAGAAAGGCACTTCAGCAGACTTAGTCAAATTAGAGATGACCGATTTTGATATTATTCTCAACATGGTTTAGCTTCATTCCTGCTATGCCTCAGTCGACTGCAAAAATAGCATTGTTCAGTTTCAATTAACGAATGAGCCCACCCTAGAGTGGAGGGGTAGTACTTTAGAACTTAGGGGTCAGTTTATTTCTTACCTCCGGGCGAGAAAAATTATATATAAGGGATGTGTCTACCATCTCATTCAAGTATAGGACTCTAGTTCAGAAACCCCTAATATTGAATCAGTGTTAGTAGCATGTGAATTCCCAGATGTATTTCCCAAAGATCTGCCCGGAGTCCTCCCAAAAGGGAAATTGATTTCGGAATCGATCTTCTTCAAGATACCCAACCCATATCTATTCCATCATACAGAATGGAACCTTAAGAACTCCGAGAATTAAAAGAACAGTTGAAGGATCTCCTAGATAAGGGATTCATAAGATCCAGTGTGTCCCCATGGGGTGAAACAGTTTTATTCGTGCCTAAGAAAGATGGTTCTCTCAGAATATTTATTAACTACCGTCAGCTAAATAAAGTCATGGCCAAGAACAAGTATCCCCTTCCTAGAATTGATGACTTGTTTGACCAACTTTAGGGTTCCAATTACTTCTCCAAGATAGACCTCACATCAGGCTATAATTAGCTGAGAGTCAGGAAATATGACATCTCAAAAATAGCTTTTAGAACTCGGTATGGTCACTTCAAATTCTTAGTCATGTCCTTTGGTCTTACTAATGCCCCAGCAACCTTTAGGGACTTGATGAACCGTGTGTTCAAGCAGTACTTGGACATGTTTGTTATAGTCTTCACAGATGACACTCTTGTCTACTCTTGCAGTGAGCATGATTATGCAAACCATCTCAGAATAGTACTACAGACTCTCAGAAATCACCAACTATTTGCCAAATTCTGTAAGTACAAATTTTGGTAGGTCAGTAACTTTTCTCAGTCATATCATTTTCGGTGATGGCATTAGAGTTGATCCCCAAAAGACCGAAGCAGTGAGAAACTGGCCTAGAATTATCTCTCAATCAGATATCAGGATTTTTTGGGTTTGGCTGGCTATTACCGATGGTTTTTTGAGTGATTTTCATTTATTCCATTTCCTATGTCCAGATTGACCCAGAAGAAGGTCAAATTCCGACGGTTAGATTCTTGTTAGAAGAGTTTTCATGAGTTTAAGACTCGACTCACTACAACTCTAGTTTTGACCCTGCCAGATGGTTCAAATGGCTTTGTTGTGTCTTGTGATGCTTCTCGAGTTGGTTTGGGGTGTGTTTTGATGCAGAGAGGTAAGGTCATAGCCTATGCCTCCAAACAACTTAAACCCCATGAAAAGAACTATCCTACCTATAATCTTGAGTTAACAACAGTATTATTTACTTTAAAGATTTGGAGACACTATTTGTATGGGGTGCACGTTGATGTGTTCACTGACCATAAGATCCTGTAGTATATGTTCTCTTAGAAAGACCTAAATCTCCATTAGAGAAGGTGGTTGGAGTTGTTGAAAGACTATGATATGAGCGTCTTGTATCATCCGGGAAAAGACAATGTAGTGGCTGATGCTCTCAATAAGATGTCTATAGGTAGTGTTGCTCATGTGGAGGATTGTAAGAAGAAGTTAGTCAGCTTGACCGACTAGGTGTTTGCTTATTCGATTCGGGAAAAGGTAGTATATTGGCGCAAATTAGTTCAGAATAATCCCCAGTTTTTTGAGGTAAAGGAAAAGTAGGATAGGGATCTCAGTCTAGTCAAGTTGAAGGAATCATTTAGAGATCAGAAAGTAGAGCTCTTCTCCCAAGGGGGATATGGTGTTTTGCATTGTCAGGGTCAGCTATGTATGCCAGGTGTAGACGACTTGAGATAGCAAATTCTTGCAGAAATGCATAGTGCGCACTACTCTATTCATCCAGGGGACACTAAGATGTATCATGATTTGTGGGAGATCTATTGGTGGATTAGGATGAAGAGAGACTTTGTAGAGTTTATGGCTAAGTACTCAATATGTTAGCAGGTTAAGATCGAGCATCAAAAGTCAAGTGGGTCCATGCCGGAGTTCAGTATTCTCATCTAGAAATGGGAAGAAGTGAACATAGACTTTATGATGGGTTTTCCTCGTACTAGTTGCCAGCATGATTAAGTTTGGGACATTGTAGACAGGATGACCAAATCAACTCATTTTATACCAATCCATACTTCATATTCAGCCGAGGATTACGCCAAACTCTATATCAGGGATTTTGTCAGATTACATGGTGTCCCATTGTCCATTACCTTAGATAGGGGTAACCAGTTCACCTCTTATTTTTGAAAGGCATTCCAAAAGGGTCTTGGTACCCGAGTTCATCTTAGTACAACCTTTCACCCTTAGAAAGATGGTCAGGAAGAGAGGACCATCAAGACTTTAGAGGATATGATGAGAGCATATGCAATTGACTTTAAAGGTATTTGGGATAACCACTTTCCTTTGATTGAGTTCGCATGCAATAATAGCTATCATTCCAGCATTCAGATGGCTCAGTTTGAGGTGCTTTATGAAAGGAGATATAGATCTTTCATCGGTTGGTTTGAAGTGGGTGAGGCCATAGTGGTTGGTCCTAACTTGGTGTTTGACACCTTAGAGAAAGTTTAGTTGATCAGGGAAAGGCTTAAGACAGCTCAGGGATGATAGAAATCATACGCAGATGTGCGCAGAAAGGATCTCAAGTTTAAGATTGGTGATTTTGTGTATTTGATAATTTCTCCTATGAAAGAAGTAAAGAGGTTTGGCAAAAAGGGGAAACTCAGTCACCGATATATCGGTCCTTACTGAATTCTCATCCACTTCAGAAATGTAACTTATGAGCTTAAGTTTTCGTCAGGCTTAGCTTCAGTCCATCCAGTGTTCCATGTTCCTTGCTAAAAAAATCTATGAGTGACCCAGCATCCGTAGTCCCAATAGAGGGCATAGACGTTTAGAATAGCCTCTCTTACGAAGAGATTCTATTTGGAATCCTTGATTATCAGATCCGCAGACTGAGGAATAAAGAAGTCCCTCTAGTCAAAGTTCTTTGGAGAAATCAGTCCATTGAGGGAGCTACTTGGGAAGCAGAAGCAAACATACAAACCAAGTACCCTCACCTCTTCTCCGCAAACTCAAACTCAGCCCAAGGTAATAGTTTTCCTTTAAATTACTCAGTCTCATGTTCATATATAGCTACCCATATGGTATCAATTAACGTTGCATACTCAGTTATGCATTCACGAATCAGTTTAGTCATGTACTCATGCATCAGACATATATGTCCAGTATATATAAACTCAACTTATCAGTAACCCCAGTCATGCATTCATGAATCATGTTCATCTATTTACTCATGCATCAGATATGTATGTTTAGTATGATAATTTAGTATATCAGTAATTTCAGTCATGAAATCATATCACAGTTATGCATGTCCAGTAAGCAAGATCATTCTGTTAGTTCTCCCATCTTACTCAGTCTCATATGAGGATGAATATTCCCAAGGGGGAGATATTGTAAGATCCCGCAAAATCCTTAGCTTAACTCAGTCCTTTAAGCTTGTTAAGGGGTCCCAGATTTAGAAAATTTTAGCTAATGTTCATACATAGTGTGATTTTAGCCTTCGTATGTTGGAAATTCTATTTCACAACCCTCATGACCTTAAAGTAATGACTTTTAGGTTGAATCATGATCACAAATGACAGTAAGTGTTCTCGAATAAGTTTTGGATTTTTTGGACCTCGTTTGAACCATGTTTGGGAATCCAAAATAGTGTATCAATGTGATCTCAGTGCGGTGCAACAACCATCATGTCGATCAATATTATTCCTTGGATCCCAGTGGAAATTTCCAGTGAACCAATGCAGACTCGACGTGGTGCGTTAGCCATCGCGTCAATGCCAATGAAGCAGTGTGTCGTTAGTCCAGTTTTCTGTCATTAAAAAGGTTGTATCCTTAGGGTTAATTGGGTCATTTCCCCACCCCTATTCAGCCCTAAAACACAAAATTCATCCCTTATTAATAAAAATATACTTACTTTCTATCAAAATATCTCAAGAACAAAACCCTAGGGGGATCAATTTCAACTCAAGAACCCACCACCAATCTTTAAGAATTCAGGCGCTAAGGTATGTGAAGTGTTCATCCAAGGGTATCCATCCACCCTTGGAGTCCAAGAAACTCTTTTAGAATGTAAGTTAATTCAATTCACGGAATTCTTGTTGGATCTTGAATGTATTCATGATTATGATGTAAATGGTGATTTAATTTCATGATTTTTCCCAAGTTTCATGCAAACTAGTTAATTGTGAATTGAAATTTGTGAACTTCATGTTGAATTCTTGAGTTGTAAGTTGAACCTAGAATCCAAGATATTACTACATGTTTATTGAAATGTGAAACACCCATGCTTCTCAAGTTTTTGTCAAAGCATAACATGTCATTATGTGAATTAAATCATGCACAAGACCATGTATATCAAGTGTTTGACAAAAATGCCTAAGTGAATGTATTGTTAGAAAGCTAGTATCATTATGCTACTAAAGTCATGCAGTGATTTACTTTTCATGCTATCGAGTCCTAGGGGTATTTAATACCCAACAATTTAGCTATATACTTAGAGCCAGTGTCAGTTACAGAATCGTATTCAGTTATGTCATGATCAGTATAATTTAGTTTGTTGTAGAACTTAGGAAAACTCAGTAGTACTCAGAAATTAGTCCCAATATTCAGCTCAAACCTCTGTGGTACTCAGTCAGTTAATAGAATTTAGTAATATTTCGTCAGTCCACAGAACCCAATGAACTCAGTTCAGTTCAGTCATATAGTACGATCAAAAATAGTTTAGTCCAACCTAGAACGATCTAGAATCTAGTCCAGTATCTATTCATTTGGGAGTAGAATTTAACACCGAGTGAACCCAAGGATGGGGACTGTTCCTGCCAGTAAAGGGTATGATCCTTAGAAGCAGTCATTGCATTCCAGAACTTCATAGCCAACGTAGGTTGAGGCACAACCTGCCAGTTGAGGGTTGATGAAGGATGGGAAATTTACCTTCCAGTAGAGAGTATGATACTTAGAAGCAGTCCTTGCATTCCAGAACTACATAGCCAACATAGAATGAGACATCAACCTGCCAGTTGAGGGTTGATGAGGTGATTTAACCTTCCAGTTAAGGGTACCACCATTCTTGTTCAGAGCACCTGCCAGATGAGGGTGATTTAGCTTGTATTTACCTATGGCACAGTACTGAAACCCTTCTAGATAGGGTTACATGTTGGACCTCAATCGGTTCAGAGAGGGGCAAACCGGTTAAATAATTACTTCCTACAGTCTCAGAAACAGTCACTCAGTTCAGTACGGAACTCAGTAGAGTTCCAAAAAATTAAGACTATCAAATACAATCATCCAATTATCAGTAATACAGTATCAGCAAACTCAGATATCAGTTAATCAGTATTCAAACTCAGTATTAGTGTTAGCACGATATCAGTTACAGTTTATGTATTCATGCATGTACTCTCATTAAGTTTTATTTATGTCGCTCATTCACTATTGTTCATGCATATGAACCCATCCAGTTTAGCCTACCTCACTTTACATACCATTACATTCAAAGTACTGACGCATACTTTTCTTTTGCGCTATGATATTTTATATCATAGGTTTAGATGCACGGGATCCCGATTATACTTAGCAGTTCAGATATTCAACAGTCATAGTTAGTGGTGAGTCCTCATAGTTCAAGGACATGATTATTATTTTAGTAGTTTAGCTTATTTCAGTAATTCGGAGTTAGTTGGGGACTTATCCCATTAACTCCACATTTTAGATAGTTTAGAGGCTTTTCAGACTAGGGTATTTTCAGACAGATATTTTAGTTTTGGTATTGTTATAACGTATTTAGTTTTATTTTAGTATTGAACCTTATGGTAAGTTTCTGCCAAATTTCCACATTTTTACAGTATTACTATTTTGTTATTACAGCAGGTAACAGTCATGGGCTAGCTTGTGGTCCTTTAGGATTACTAGCACCGTGTAGCGTCCGAGGTACAGACTCGGGGCGTTACACATACGTCAAGGTACAATATACCAAAACAAACATTGCTTTAAATACCACTACTTCTAGGAAATAAGGTTCTAACTTGTTTAGCATAAGGGTTGATTGAACAATTTTTAATACTTGAATTATAATTGCTTAAACATACTTCAAAAATCTTGTTTAGCACTTTGAAAGAACCATGACCAAGTCTCACATGTCGTAGATTTATATCAACTAAATTAGCTTTATTCACTAAGGAACATGATATTTTGTATGGACTAATTCCGTACTAATCGAAAGCAGAAAGTATAGACTATATTCTTGTCTACCAATCACCTTTTGCTTTCCATTATAGAGATCCTGAAATAAACAAAAGTTTGGAAAATGCAACTAAACACTATAATTCCTTTGTTACATGTGCAATTAAAAGAAGATTAAACTTAAACTTGGGTATGTACAGGATATTGTCAATGTTGTATCCTTTAGTAATCATATTTGTACCAATATGAGTAATATATGCTATATCACTAATAGGCAAGAATACTCTTCTAGCTTAGTAGAGCCTGATTTGGTAAAAGTAGTGAGTAATTTTGGATCAGCTACCATATGATTGGTAGCTCCTGTATCAATAATCCAATACTTTTCAATTTTTATAGAAGCTAAAGGAGTATTCATACTTGTTATGTTAGTTATAGAGGTGGTGTGAGATAGATTATTCAGTATATTGGCAATCTAATCATATTGATCTATTGTGAAGAAACAAGGCATCTGTATTTGCTTGTTAAGAGGAAAAACTAAGGTAGAAGGTTGATCTTGAAAATTCATAGCTTCATTTGATTCCTTCATGTATTAAACACAAACACTAGTATGAGCTTGTTATGTACAAACATTAGACCCTAGAAGAGAACTAGAATTACAACTCTCGGTCTTTTTAAAAAACCTATTTGGACATCCCACAATCTTGTAGCAGTTCTCATTAACATACCCTTTTATTTTATAAAATTCATATTTAATATAATAGTTCTTCTTAAATTTCTAAGCATTGTTGTGACTATAACTATACAATGATGCAGACTCATAATTTTTTGTAGACATTGTAGAGGATGTTCCAACAATCCCTGCAGTAGCAGCTAAGACCATGTGGCTTCCATCACTCATCAACATTGAGTAAGCTTGATTTATAGAAGGCAATGGGGTCATGTGGAAGATTCAACTTCTTGGTTGAATATATGTATCACTCATTCCTATTGAGAACTGATATAATTTTTACCTTTGCACATGATCCAAGAATACTTTTGACTTATCATAATTACAACTAAATAATGGAACTAATGCCTCAACATTATTCCATAAATATTTATGCTTCAAAAAATACACAAAGATTGAAGAAGTACCCTGTACCAAAGTTGCAATATCTCTATGAAGATTGAAAGAATGAGAATCATCAACTTTATCAAATCTTTTCTTCAACTCTTTCCACGAGTGTAAGCATATGAGGCATAAGCTACTCCACTAACCAAATTCTGTGAAACTAAATTCATCAACTAAGAAAGAACAATCTCATTACAACTCTCCATTAACACCAAAATTTTTAATGAATCTCTCCTTCTTCAAAGCACCATCAACTAGAAACAGCTTGTTACGCCCCAAGAGAGAAATTTGCATGGACTTGTACCACAAACAGTAATTTTCTATTCTTATAAGTTTGAAGGAAATAAGAGGAATTCCACTGGTATCTCCAACTACAAGATATAGAGGATGTGATGTCTCAACTGTAACGCCAACCCCAAAATCCTCCTCAACCGGGTAGAGGATTTATTAGCCAAATAACTTTTTTGTTTTTTCTTAGCCACAATCTTAATGAACTCAAAATATTTTAGAGAAAGATAAGGAGTTGATCAATTTTAAGAAGAAGAGAACTCTAAGAATAAATGAAGAAGAGAAAGAATTAGAATAAAAAACAAGAGTTCTCAATTTGTATCTCAAAGCTTTGATACCATGCTGAGTATGGACATACATTGTCTCTACCATTCCTTCTTTGATATCTTTTCTAATGAAGTGACAACCAATCTCTATGCATTTGATCCTATCATGAAAGATGGAATTAATTGCTAGTTGTATAGTAGACTTGTTGCCACTTAAAACCTTTATAGGTTTATGATTAGGGATATTTAACTCTATGAACAATCCTAGTAACCAAGTGACCTTTTCAACTACTAAATTCATGATCATATACTCTGCAAGGATTCACCAAATTTCACTATAACAGATCTTCTTATATTTGGACAAATAGATCAGTCTGAATCATCCCTGCAAGTTAACTCTACAGTATGCTAAGGTATCAAGAAAATACCTTGACAAATAGTTCTCTTTAAAGTAATACCCTAAATTTTCAAGCTATAGATCCCACAAAAGATAGGAGACTAAGTTAGCTTTAAGGCTCTTCAAGTTTTGCCTCAATTTGATATCGTGGCAAGAAGTTGTGGAAATTTTTCCTTAAGGTCCTAACACACTATCGTGACAATAACTCAGGTAATGAGTCATTACCACACGTGATGAGTCATCACATATGAGTTGTATTCACTTCAATGAAGGACCCAAATTTGAGCCCAATGACTATGACTTGACCTTACGAGTCGTAGTCAGTGACTACGAGTCATAGAAGGACTCGTAGTCACAGCAGTGTCCAATAAAAAAGTCATCCCAATGATAAGTAGTTTACCTTATGAGTCATATTTAGAGACTACAAGTCATAAAGAGGGACTCTTAGTCACACCAGTGTTCACTAAGAACCCAGTTCTTTGATCATGAGTCCAGCCTATGACTCGTAGTCAACTTTATGAGCCATTAGGTAGACTCGTGGTCTATCCAGTGTATGATCTAAGAACCCATCCCCAGTGGTTATGTGTCCAGCATATGACTCATAGTTATACCTTATGAGTCTTGATGTGGACTCGTAGCCTAACTAGTGAATGACCCAAGACTCTAGCCCTAGACGACGACTACATCTTATGACTCGTAGTTAGTCATGATGACTCATACAGGTGAGTCGTAGTCAACCAGTAATGAACAAAGCTCCTAAGACCCTAGGTTATGACTCATAACCAGACGTCATGAGTTGTAGTGTAAGTTGTAATGACTGGTAACCTAGATTCCAACATAATTTTTCAAGGGATTTTAAGTCTTTTCCCACTCCTTTTAAAGCCTAACCTACATTGTTTAGGCTTCCCAAAGGGTAGTATAAAAACAAAAAAATCCCAATTTACATGATTAATTATAATCTCACTCAGAGAAACCAAAAAAAGGGCAGTTTTGTCTTCTCCCAAAAAGAAACTAGGGTTTATCAAGCAAATCCAATTCCCAAAAAGATTTCTCCAAGCATCTACATCTAGGTATGTGGAATATTCATCAATGGGCCCCTTTGACCCATTGAGTCCCCAAGTTTTTCTAAAACTTTCAAGTTTGATTTATCCTTTATTCTTAGGATTCCATGTCAATTATGAATCTTTTTGGAATTATAGTCTATCCTTGAAATTAAACTATGTGTACATATTATTTTCATAAACTTAGCACCTTTCCATACTTTGAATCATGAATTCCCTTAGTTTAATAAGATATTATGTTTTGAGGTATTCAATTATGAAATTCGTTACTGTATTCTAATTATGTTATCATATTTAATATATCATTCAGTGCTAGTGGTTTATGAACACTCGATACCTAGATATTCATCATGTTCTAGATTTCAGGCTACAAGTTATTTAGATCATGTTTGCACCATTATATTTAAATTATTATCATGTTGAGCATTTATCAGTTTTGAATCATATAACAATGATATAAACATTAGTTTCAGTTCAATTGGGAGTAAAACTTAGCACCAAGTGAACCTAGGAATAAAGGCTAAAACTGCCAGTTTAGGGTGAGACCTTTAGTAGCAGTACAAAAGTTCTAGAACTACGTATACAACATAGGTTATGAGAGGTCATCCTGTCAGTATAAGGTTGATACGCTCTTACGGGAACCTAGCAATATAAGGTAACACCCTACTATTTTGGGATATCAATTTAGTGGATCCAGATAGCCAGTGTCAGTACCCATGGAAAGGTATTGACACCCTTCCAACTGTGGTTAAAGGTTGGACCCCAAAAAGCTCAGATTGGAGCATGTCTATTAAATATTAGCTCCTTTAGTTTCAGTTCAATATTTACATTATATCAGTTCAGGTTTGGATGATCAAGTGTCTGTATTTTAGTTATTCAGATTATTTTAGCACATGTTTATGCTTGGTCTTGTATTCATTATACATGTTCATAGATTCATGCTTAGTATCTATATGTATATTAGCTAGTCCCTATCTCGCATAACAAAACATTCCAAGTACTGACCACATACACTCTTTTGCACTATATCAATTTCACAATATAGGTTCATACACTAAGTTCCCAGATCATACATAGTCCATTCCTGTATCATTTAGCTGCAATATTTGGTGAGTCCTCATCAATCGGCGACCAGTCATATTATTTATCATGCCTTAAAGTACTTTATTTTATGTTATTTGGGTAGTCGAAGTTAGTTGCGGACCTGTCCCAATAACTCATCATGTTTAGAGGCTTTCAGACAGTCAAATAGATTGTTATATTTTTAGTAATGCATTTTTAGTACACTTGATATTGTTTTGGACATTTAAATATTTTATTAAAGAACTTCCGCACAGTATTTTGTTATATTTATTCAGTATATATATCTTGTTCCATTTGAAGGGTTAGCTTGGGGTCACTTATGGCCTTAAGCACTGTGTTATGACTAGGGGTGGTCTCGGGTCATGACAAACTTGGTATCAGAGTACAAGGTTTAAAGTGTCCTAGGGTGTTTGAAATCCATATTAAGTAGAGTTTTGTGCATAGTGTAAAGTTGTGAAGCACACCACACTTATGGGCGAGAGGCTACGAGATATTTTAGGGAAGTATCCCTGCTTTCAGTATTCATGTCATGTGATGGAGCGTAAGCTCCATTAAATTCCTTCTTCTAAATCATTCTCTATTGTTTACAAAAAATACCTCCCAGAAGGGCTAACTAAAGGATAAATGGGGACCAACCCATACCACCAATCCCCAATGACCCTTTAAACGAGTAGGTCTCTCATGCCAAATTCGGGGTTGCTTTCACAACATTAGCCCAATCTACGGATACCTAGAATAACCAATAGGACTTTGCCCTAGTAAATCCAATGGTAAGCACAACAACAACTAGAGTCTGGGATTTCACTTGGATGAATCCTCCAACGTTCTCTGTATCTAAATCTGCGGAAGATCCACATAAGTTTTTGGACTATTTGAAAAAGATGACAGATATCATGGGTGTTACTCCGAGTGAGGGTGAGGAATTAGCTGCTTACCAGTTACAAGGAGTATCTCATACTTGGGTTAAGTAGCGGTAGAAGGATAGAGACAACATGTAATACCCCAAAAAAATCCATACCAATATTAGCGCCATGATTAAATCTCATGCATAGTACATCATCGTTGTTTTATAGTTTTATGAGTGAGATAGATGTATATTAAGGTTTCAAATAACTCCCAGCTATCAGATGAATCAAAACATTCCTTACCAATTGAATTCTTGGGAATGATATTGCTATAGTCAACTTCAAATAAGCATATCTCTCGTTGTACTATGAATTTTTAATCTAATGACCCACCAAAATATAGATAATTGAATTATAATTCCAATGATACCAATTTCACCCAAATCTGGTATCAAAGCAAAAAGTTATACCTATTTTATTCCATCATGTTAGCTTGGAAACTGAGTGACGGCCTGTCAGACAGCTTATCACATTTCTGATAACCTATCTGATCGCTTAATACATTTATGATGACCTGTCTGATATCTTATCACATTTTTGATGACTTATCAGCTAATGTTATCAGCCTTAGGCAAAAGCCTATCAATTCTAGGTCCTAGGTGACGACTTGGGCTGACGGGTTATCACAGACCTGTCGGCTTATCAACCCATGTCGTCAGCTAATAATTTCAGAAGCTAGGAAGTAAGTTTGCAGGGGTATTTTGGTATTTTTACCACACCCTAAACCTTACCCCATGACATAAAACACCAAAAACACATATTTAGCTATTGGCATTTAGTTTAAAAGCTCTTAACCCTCTTTGTTCCCAAGAACAAACTTAGGGTTTCTTCTTAATTAACTTCAAGATCCCATCACACTCTCCACAAGATATTCAAGAATTAAGATTCACAATCCAAGAACATTCAAGAAAGGTCAATTTTCTTTCAAGATTCAATCCCTAAGGTATGCGTAGTATTCATCCATGGATTTCTTTCATCCATGGAGTCCAAGAATCAAGTTTTGAATAATAAATTGTGATTTTCTTGTTATGGTGTGATCATGTTCATGTCTATGGTTGTTTTTGGAGTTTCAAGATGACATCTTAATGTATTTTCAGGAAGTATGTGAGTATGTTAGTTGAAATCCATGAGTTTGGGTGGCTCAAGATTGTTAAATTGATGAATACACCTATGCCACAAAGTGTGCATGTAAGGTGTTTGATAAAATGCCTAAAAGACTTGAAGTCATGTATTATAGTTGAATTGTGATCTAAATGACAAATGCATGCTACACCCTTATGAAAATAATGACTTCTATGATATTGTTATGCATCATGATTGTTGATGGAATGTTCATGAAACTAGATTGATGGACTTATGGCATGTTGTTATATGCATTCCCTTCCATGTATAAGACTTTGAGAACTATGTGTAGTATGAAATCCCCAACTTATGGAATTTTGAATTATGAATATTGGTCATGTGTTCAAGAAGAGCAAATTCATGTTTTTTCAGTTTCCTTCCATCAAGTCCTGGGGGTACTTGTACCCGATAATTTAGTTGTGTGCCTAGATCCATATCATGTTTCACGATACTCTCAGTCAAGCCATGATCCATAGAACTAAGTCAACCATGTGACTCAGGAAATCTTAGAAATCTCAGTAGTTTAGTAATCTTAGTGATTTCAGTATTCCAAGTAAAATCTCAGTAACTACAGTACTCTCAGTCAGTCCTCAGACATCAATACATTCTGTCAGTCAACGAAACTCAGTAAACTCAGTTTAGCTCCACTTAAAAATACCACTAGTATCAGTTCATCTAATCATTTCAGTTCAGTTAATCAGTTTAGTTCAATTAATCAGTTTAGTGTCTTTCAGATGGGAGTAGGATTCAGCACCGAGCGAGCCTAGGGATGGGGACTCACCCGCTAGATAGTACTGAGATCCCTAGAACCAATCCCTAAGTTCTAGAACTACGCAGCCAGCGTAGGTACAAGATGTCACCCGTTAGATAGGACTGACATACTCAGGGATCACCCATTAGCATATTTAAATGTATAGGACTGATCCCAGGGGTCACCCGCTAGATTAGGACTGACTCTACAATAGTTATCTTTACCAGTGGCGCGGTATGACACCCTTCCAACTGAGGTTACAGGTTGGACCCCAGAATAGCTAGAAAGGGGCATATCAGTTAGATGTATACATCCCATAGTTTAAATTATAGATTCAGGACTGTCAGATACAGTTAATCCTTATCATTATTAACAGGCTCCGAGATCACCCACTAGATAGGACTGGCCTCAACTATGGTCAATCAGTATCAATATCATCAGATTTAGAGATTACCCTCTATGTAGGACTAATCTCAGACTAAGTCAAATTATCTTTATTATCATTATATTCAGAGATCACCCGCTAGATAGGACTGATCTCAGATTCAGTTACTCTATACAGAACGGAACTCAGATAGTTCCATCAGAACTTAGACTGTTAGATACAGTCATTCAGTTTCAGTTACATCGGTTATGCCGATCATCACAGTCATTTCAGCTATATTAGTCATCATAACTCATATTATTAGTATTTAGTTTCAGGACTGTTAGACACAGTCAATCAGACCATTTCTTCATTATTCGAACTGTTAGAAATAGTTGTTCATCTATTCAGTAATACAGTATCAGTTTCTCACTTAGTAGTGACTTACATATTAATATCAGTGAACTCAGTCACTCAGTATCTCAGTATTAGTACACTCATGTTGTCAGCATTCAGACTCAGTAGTCGGTATCACCACGAGTTCGGTTATAGTTACTTATGTATGTATGTATTCTCATATTCATATCTGTCAGTATTGTATGTATGTATGTATTCTCATATTCATATCGGAGCAATATGAATATGAATATAAGAATATGAGAATATGAGAATATGTATGTATGTATTCTCATATTCATATTCAAACAATACCAATTTTTCCCAAATACGATATCGGAGCAAAAAGTTATACCCATTTTATTCTAGCATGTCAGGCTGGAAACTAAGTGACGACCTGTCTGACGGCTTATCACAATTCTGATGACTTGTCTGACAGCTTATCACATTTCTAAGGACCTGTCTGATGGCTTATCATATTTTTGAAGACCTGTCTGACGACTTATCATATTTCTGATGACTTATCAGCTGATGTTGTCAGCCTTAGGTAGAAGCCCATCAATTTTAGGTCCTAGGTGACGACCTGGGTTGATGGGCTATCACAGAACTGACGGCTTATCAACCCATGTCGTTAGCTGATAATTTCAGCAACTAGGAAGTAAGTTTGTAGGGGTATTTTGGTCTTTTTCCCTCACCCTAAACCTTACCCCATGGCATAAAACATCAAAAACACGTATTTAGCTATTGGTATTTAGTTTCAAAAGGTCTTAACCCTCTTTGTTCCCAAGAACAAACTTAGGGTTTCTTCTCAATTAACTTCAAGATCCCATCACACTCTCCATAAGATATTCAAGAATTAAGATTCCTAATCCAAGAACATTCAAGAAAGGTCAATTTTCTTTCAAGATTCAATTCCTAAGGTATGAGTTGTGTTCATCCATGGATTCCTTTCATCTATGGAGTCCAAGAATCAAGTTTTAAATAATAAATTGTGATTTTCTTGTTATTGGAGTTTTAAGATGGTATCTTAATGTATTTTCAGGAAGTATGTGAGCATGTTAGTTGAAATCCATAAGTTTGGGTAGCTCAAGATTGTTAAATTGGTGAATACACCTATGCCACAAAGTGTGCATGTAAGGTGTTTGATAAAATGCCTAAAAGACTAGAAGTCATGTATTATAGTTGAATTGTGACCTAAATGACAAATGCATGCTACACCCTTATGAAAATAATGACTTCTATGATATTGTTATGCATCATGATTGTTGATGGAATGTTCATGAAACTAGATTGATGGACTTGTGGCATGTTGTTATATGCATTCCCTTCCATGTATAAGACTTTGAGAACTATGTGTAGTATGAAATCTCCAGCTTATGGTATTTTGAATTATGAATATTGGTCATGTGTTCAAGAAGTGCAAAGTCATGTTTTGTCAGTTTCCTTCCATCAAGTCCTGGGGGTACTTGTACCCGACAATTTCGTTGTGTGCCTAGAGCTATGTCATGTTTCACGATACTCTCAGTCAAGCCATGATCCATAGAACTCAGTCAACCATGTGACTCAGAAAATCTTAGAAATCTCAATAGTTTAGTAATCTCAGTGGTTTCAGTATTCCAAGTAAAATCTCAGTAACTACAGTACTCTCAGTCAGTCCTCAGAGATTAGTACATTTCATCAGTCGACGGAACTCAGTAAACTCAGTTTAGCTTCGCTAAACAATACCACTAGTATCAATTCAGCTAATCAGTTCAGTTCAGCTAATTAGTTCAGTTCAGTTAATTAATTCTGCTCAAGTTATCAGTTTAGTGTCTTTTAGATAGGAGTAGTCTTCATCACTGAGCGAGCCTAGGGATGGGGAATCACCCGCTAGATAGGATTGAGATCTCTAGAAGCAATACCTAAGTTCTAGAACTACGTAGCCAGTATAGGTATAAGATATCACCCATTAGATAGGATTGACATACTCAGGGATCACCTGTTAGCACATTTAAATGTATGAGACTGATCCCAGGGGTCACCCGCTAGATTAGGACTGACTCTAGAACAGTTGTCTTTACCAGTGGCGCGGTACTGACATCCTTTCAACTAGGGTTACAGGTTAGACCTCAGACTAGCTAGAAAGGGGCATGTCAGTTAGATTAATACATCCCACAGTTTCAGTTACAGATTCAGGACTGTCAGATAGAGTCAATCCTTATCATTATCAATAGACTCTGGGATCACCCACTATATAGGAATGACCTCAACTATGGTCAATCAGTATTAGTATCATCAGATTTAGAGATCACCCGCTAGGTAGGATTAATCCCAGACTAAGTCAAATCATCTTTATTATCATTATACTTAGAGATCACTCTCTAGATAGGACTGATCTCAGATTCAGTTACTCTATACAGAACGAAACTCAGACAGTTCCATCAGGACTTAGACTATTAGATACAATCGCTCAGTATCAGTTATATCAGTTATGCCGATCATTACAGTCATTTCAATTATATCAGTCATCATGACTTATGTTATCAGTATTCAGTTTCAGGACTGTTAGATACAGTCAATTTGACCAGTTCTTCATAATTTGAACTATCAGAAATAGTCGTTCATCTATTCAGTAATTCAGTATCAGTTCCTCACTTATTAGTGACTTACATATTAATATTAGTAAACTCAGTCACTCAGTATCTCAGTATGATTACACTCATGTTGCCAGCATTCAGACTCAGTAGTCAGTATCAACACGAGTTCAGTTAAAGTTACTTATGCATGTATTTTTTCTCATGTTCATATCAGTCAGCATTGTTCATGCATATAAACCCTTTGCATTTAGCCTACCTCACTCGTATACTCAGTACATTCAGTCGTACCGACGTATTCACGCTATGGTGTTTTATTTTATGCCTTAGGTTTAGAGGCACGAGTTCCAGAGCAGCAGTAGCATTGCAGATTTCAACAGTTAGAGTTAGCAGTGAGTCCTCATTCTCCAAGGACATGATTACTACTTTATTACTTCAGTATTTTAGTTTGGTTTTCAGTAGTTGGGAGTTAGTTGGAGACATGTTCCTTCCACTCCCTACTTCATATAGTTAGAGGCTTTTTTACTAGATTACAGACTAGATTTAGACTTTAGTATTTCAGTTTTGTTTTGGTATTGTGATACCACTTTATTAAGATATTGTTATTATTCAGATTATGTTAAGTATTGAACCTTATGGCCTTTAAGTTCATGTTTTTGCATTTATATTCATATATTATGCAGTGTACAAGTACAAATATTAGTCATGGGTTAGCTTGTGGTCCTTTGGGGTCATGAGTATCGTGTAGCATTCCGATTTAGAAAATTGGGGCATTACACATTGATACAAGACCTGTAGAGTGGGATGAGTTTTCTACTACTTTATTTGATAGGTTCTTTCCACTTAAGTTGAGAGAGGCCAAAGTAAAGGAGTTTATAAATCTGAGATGGGGTAACATGAGTATGAAGGAGAATTCACTCAAGTTCACCTAGTTATCAAGGTATGCTCCGACCATGGTAGAAAATTCTATGGCTAGGATAAGTAAGCTCATGTCTAGAGTTTCTAAAGACATAGTCAAAGAGTGCAAAACAACTATGTTGATTAAGGATATGGATCTCTCTAGACTGGTAGTTCATGCTTAGAAGATTAAGGAGGAGAATCTCAAAGAGAAGGAGAGGGAAAATAAGAATGCCAGAACTGGTAGCATAAACTTTCTTAGTAGAGGTCAAAAGGCGATAATCATTCCTAATTCTACTAGAAATCTTTATCTCTATCCCCATCCCCTGTCAATGCTCCAATGCCTATGTTCAGAAAGGACAATCGAGATAGAGCACCCAGTTCTAAGTCTTAGGGTTGTGTGAGTAGTGGTGCACCAACCTAGTGTTTTGAGAAATAGTAAGAACCACAAGGGTGAGTGCATGGCAGGCAGTGATACATGCTAGGGGTATGGCAGTCAGGCCAAAGAATTTGGGAGTATCCGGAAGTTGGTCAGAAGGGTAAAGATTTTCATCAACAAGGTCAGTCTAACTTCTCTTCATTTCTAATAGGTCACCCGAATCAGTAGGGCACCACTTCTAGTGCCACCAGTGGACAACATTAGAATTGACTCTATGCCCTTCAGACTCGACAAGATCAGAAAGGTTCTCCTGATATGGTTATTGTTATGTTGCAAGTCTTTCACCTTCATGCTTATAAATTATTATACCCTGAAGCTTCACTTTATTTTATGACTCTCTATATAGAAGTAGACTTTGGAGTTAGTCCTAAAATCTTAATAGAACCCTTGTCAGTGTCTACTCCAGTAGGCAGTTCCATTGGAGCCAGACAGGTATATAGAAATTGCCCAGTCACAGTATCCCAAAAAGTTACTTCAATAAATCTTTTAGAATTAGAGATGATCGACTTTAATATCATTCTTGGGATGGATTGGATCCACTCTTGTTATGCCTCTGTTGATTGTAGAAATAGAATCGTCCAGTTTCAATTCCCTAATGAGACAGTCATAGAATAGAGGGGTAGTACCTCAGTACCCATAGGTCGATTTTTCTCTTACCTCAAGGAAAGGAAGATAATATTTAAGGATTGTATGTATCATCTTATCAAAGTTAAGGACTCAATTAACAAAACCTCGAGTTTTGAATCAGTTCTAGTAGTGAATGAGTTCCCAGAAGTATTTCTTGATGATCTTCTCGGAGTTCCTCCTGAAAAGGAAATTAACTTCTAAATAGATATCTTTAACATACCCAACCTATTTCATTTCCACCTTACAGAATGGCTCACTCTGAGCCTAAGGAATTGAAAGAATTGTTGAAAGACCTCCAAGATAAGGGTTTCATTAGGCCTAGTATTTCTCCGTGGGGTGCCCCAGTTTTCTTTGTGCGTAAGAAAGATGATTCTCTCAGAATATGCATCGATTACCATTAGTTGAACAAAGTCACAATCAAGAATAAGTATCCTCTCCCCAGGATTGATGACTTGTTCGACCAACTTTAGGTTGCAAATTATTTCTCTAAGATAGACCTCAGATTCGGCTACCATCAACTTAGAGTTAGAGAATGTGACATTCCAAAGACGGCCTTCAGAACTCGGTATGGTCACTTTAAATTGGTAGTAATGCCTTTTGGACTAACAAATGCTCCTGCAGATTTCATGGACTTGATGAACAGAGTGTTCAAGCAGTACCTAGAAATGTTTGTCATACTCTTTATAGATGAAAATTTTGTCTATTCTTGTAGTGAAGGTGATTATGCATTCCACCTAAGGATTTTTTTATAGACCCTTAAGGATCACCAATTATTTACTAAGTTTAATAAGTGTGAAGTCTGGTTAAAATTAGTATCTTTGATAGGTCACATTATTTTTGGTGATGGTATTCGGATGGATTCCCTAAAGATCAAAGTATAAAAAATGGCCTAGACCCATCTCTCTATCGGATATCAAGAGTTTCTTAGGTTTAGTTGATTACTATAGATGGTTTGTTGAGGAATTTTCCTCTATTGCTTATCCCATGTCTAGAATTACTTAGAAGAAAGACAAGTTTTAGTGGTCAGATTCCTTTGAGAAGAGTTTTCAAAAGCTTAAGACTCGACCCACTTTTGCTCCAATTTTGAATTTACCAAAGGTTTAAGATGGGTTCGTAGTTTATTGTGACGCTTTATGAGTTGGTCTTGGTTGTTTGTTGATGTAGTGAGGTACGGTCATAGCCTATACCTCTAGACAGCTCAAAACTTATGAGAAGAATTACCCAACTCATGATCTCGAGTTGGTAGCAGTTGTTTTTGCCTTAAAGATTTGGAGGCATTACCTTTATGGGGTTCATGTTGACGTGTTCACTAATCACAAGAGTCTGTAGTATGATTTTGGGGAGAAAGACCTAAATCTTTATCAGAGAAGCTGACTTAAATTATTAAAAGACTATGATATGAACATTTTGTTTCACCTCGGTAAGGCTAATGTTGTGGTTGTCTTGTGGAAGATGATAAGAAAGAATTGGTTCGTGAATTTAAACAGCTTGCTAGATTGGGTGTTCGGTTGGTTGATTCAGCCGAAGGTAGTATATGGGTTCAAAATAGTTTGAAATCTTCTTTGGTTTCTGAGGGAAGAGAAAAGAAAGATTGAGATCCTACCTTGGTTAGGCTAAAGGAGGTAGTTTGAGGTCATAAAGTTGAGTTTGTCTCCAAATGGGGAGATGGTGTGCTTTATTTCTAGGGTAGGTTATGTATTCGAATATGGATGGTTTGAGGTAGTGAAGGCTAGAAGAAGTGTGTGGTTTGCAATTTTCTATTCATCCAGGATCCACTAAGATGTACTGTGATTTACGGGAACTCTATTGGTGGAATGATATGAAGAAGGATATTGCAGAATTCGTAGCTAAGTGTCCGAATTGTCAGCATGCTAAGTTTGAGCATCAGAGACCTAGCGGTATGCTTCAGGATTTTAGAATTCCCAATTAGAAGTGGAAAGTGGTGAATATGGATTTTGTTATAGGTTTACCTCGTACACATTGTCAACATGGTTTGATTTTGGTCATTGTGGATAGAATGACCAAGTCAGTCATTTCTTGTCAGTCCATACTTCATATTAAGTAGAGGATTAAGCTAGAATCTATCTCAGGTAGCAGGTAAAGTTACATGGAGTTCCATTGACCATCATATTTTCACATCCCAAAATACCCCCTAGATGTGAGTTGGACTCGCTAACACCACTTGTCGTACAAACCAAACATCCTTTCACTTACCTAATTATATAAACATTGAGATAGAATATATATAACTCCAAAATCTTCAATAAGATTAATAAATAGGGGATAGTAATTCAACAAAATCCATAATTAATTAATTAATTCAACAATCAATTAAATACTAATTCTCTAGCTCATATCCCATACTAAGACCATGGAGAATCTAATAGAGGTACAAGAGTTCAATTATCGGACATGCAAACCCAAGAAAATAAATAAATAATAAAAATAGATAGAGTGGAAATGATAACCTCCACGAACAATATGGAGGCTCACCTCAGCAATAGAATTTACATAATGAACTTGCCAGCCCCAGAAGTATAATGTGGAAGAAAGTACAACACCCCTAACATATTACAGCAGCATAGGTATGCCCCTAACATATTACAAAAGTGCATGTATTCCCCTAGTAAATATATCACGACTACAAGGCCCCTGTACGGCAACATAGATATTCCCTTAGCATATTATGGCAACACAAGTATGCTCCTAGTAAATATATCTAATATCCCAACATCACTTTACAACTCACCATTAAATAATTCTCAATATACTTAACAAATACATATCCATGGTTGATTTAAGACCATAGATTTTATCAAGCACGCGCTTGTCCCAACACATGGACTAGGCATAAAAATACATTGTCTTAAAAAACATGTTTGAAAAGCAAGCACCAAAGCTTAAAGTCTCACTTACCTCACTAGTGACAAGTTCACCAAACTTGCGATCTGTAGTACACCAATCAAATAGCCTCCAATGGCTTCAATATATGCAAAATATTAAATAATGATATCAATTATTCTATTTGAGCTTAAGTCCCAATCTTTCTAACATTCATTCCCAATGTCGATATTGCCATTATTAATATTCTACACTAAAAATCATTACTGAAACTAATAATTTCTCACCACTACCCAATCAGTGCCTTATTATGTAACACCCCAGAATCTAGTTCCTGGGATGCCACACAGTGCTCCGAACTACAAGTAGTCCTAAGCTAACCCTGGCTGCCTTCAAATACATTTGAATCTCAACATGGGGAAATATAAGTATAAAATCATGATAAAATGCGGAAAACTATCTGAATAATTTGAATATATCTGAAAGTATTAATTTCATAAATCTGATTAAACAAATGCTAAAAAGTCTGAATACGATAACTGAGATCTAAGACTGAATATGGTAGTCCGACAACCCTCTACTAACTAAATATAGAGAGTCACTGGGACAGGCCCCAACCGACTCGGACTAAACTGAAATATCTAATAATAAACTGAGAACAAGAATAGATAAGTCCCCGAACTATGAGGACTCAATAACTGCAGGAATATAGATGAGATGCTCAAAAATCACTGTTTCTGTTGAGACTGATCACCTGAACCTACATTATGAGATAATGTAGCACATAGACATATACGTGGTTCGGTACTTTGAGGATGTACTGAGTATATGGGGTGCATGCAATAAGTGAAGTATCATCACAGTTTATCAAATCATGCGTTCTAAATGTAAATGACTCACATAGCTTGAGTAAATCTGAAATCTTGAAATCATAAATCATGAATAGTAAATCATGTAGTACGAATCTTGTGAGTCATTTCACTTAGTTCTAAAATCTATATTTTGTTCTTGTTCTCAAATTATATAGGCTAAAAGAAGTCTGAAACTTATTCTGCATAGTAAACACTTTATCTCAAGACTTTAAATAATTAAAACTATTTTAAGAGTGGAGGGCATCTATTTGGGAGGTTCTTCTAACCGACATGTACACCATGTGATCATCCATGGTATCCCACAACTAGCCCCCGTAAGGTTAGGGATGTTCTACCCTTGCCATCAAAGTTGAACAATCTCATCTCAGTGATCAAAATCTCATTCATCCACATAGAAGTGGGAATAATCTAAAGCATACGTTGGCACATAGTTCTGGGGTATGAAATCGTAGTAACATACCCATCTTGGTGCTAAATACTACTCCCAATCTCATGCTCAAAATCTCAATAAAAATCCACTTTAAAAGTAATCTAATGGCTTATAATGAAAACAACTATAAATCTGTAATCTGAATCTGTAAAGTGGATTTCAAATTTGTTGTGAGATCAAAAGGTCAAATCTTTCTCAATAATCTGAAAATATTCTAATCATGGGGTGCTTATAGCACAACAATTCTTTGAAAAATAATCTTTAAATAGAGCTTAATGACCCATGTATTAATATCATGATAAAGCATCTCAAAATTCATGCTTGATAACATAAACATTCATAAATCATCTTAAAATCTGGAAATTTCGGCAATATGCATGGAAACATAAACATAATCATGTATTTCAACTTATAAATCATGGAAAATCTCATAATCTTGCAAAGAATGATAATGGGTATAAACCGGAACTTGAATTTCATGGAAAATCATATAAATTGCAGTAAATTTATAAATAAAATAAAGTTTTGGGCTCAAGGATGAAAGAATTATCCTTGTTCAAACCCCACATACCTTAATTGATGATCTAGTTGCTAGAACTTGAATCTTGAATCTTTATTGATGCTTTGGAGATGAATTCTTAGTGTCCTTGTATTGGGAAATCTCAATCTTGAATTATCTTGCAGAGTTAATGAAGGAATCTTGGATTTCTTGGGGAGGAAGTTGATGAACTAGGGTTTTGCTTTGAGAGGGAATGATGAGTAAAGCATAATTTGCTTTGAAATATGCTTAATCTTCTATTTTTGGATGGATTGGGGCCCTGGGGATTGACCAGAATGCCCCTATTAAACTCTAAATTGGAACTAGAAAATGACCCAAAAATCCTGACTTTTGCCATGGCGCGACGCGCCACTATCGCGCCAAGCCACTGGAAAATGCCAACTGTGAAAATGCATGGTGGCGCAATGTGGTGGTATCGCGTTGCCACCTTGGATGGGACCTGGAAACTTAGTGCGACACGCCATTATTGCAAACCTTTACTTGAATTAGACAATTGGGAATTTGGCTCTCTCCACGATGCGCCAATATCGCGGAAGGCCACTGGAAATTGACAATCATCATTTAAACCTCCTCCGCAATGCGCTAATGACCTAAATGGTGGTGTTTTACGACCAGAACTTAAAATAGCCATAACTTCTTACCCGGTTGTCGGATTTAGGTAAATCTTATATAGCTGGAAAGCTAATTCAATTTCCTACATCATGGAAAGTCCAAATATAAAGAATTCTACATGAAATAAGTATCACTCATTATAGAAGGTACTCCTTGTCGTTCTCGAGACGAGTTTAAGCCAGAAAAAATTGTGGGGTATTACACATTATAATATTCCCCATTTTTCTAATTGCTTGAAGTGATGGGAACATGAAGTTAAAGCAAGCATAATGAATTTGATCGATATGCTCTACTTGCTTTCTCCTATTTATTTTCTAACAATAACTAATCAACATTAATCAATTCTTGCTCTTTCACCTCAGTAGCAGACAACTTACCCACCATGAAGAAAATCGAATACACACTATTTGCTATTTTAAGTAGTCACTGTCTTCATAATTCTATGACCAAAAACAACAAAAAAAGAGTTTCATGCCTTATCACTTCATGAGGATTCCTGCTAGCGTTGATTGGTTACTCTCTATTTTTTTTCTTTCTTCCTATTTAGCTTGTTGTCTCCTCCAAAATAATGGGATAAAAAAATAGACCTAGAGTTCTATATAAACTATTTTTAGCGTGAAGCTGAAGGGAAATGGTAGGATCTTGGCTTTCTTTCTTTAACTCTATTAATTAATATTAATAATTAGTTAAAATTACTAATTGACCCTTCATTAAAATAAATTTTGGTCTATTACATTTTCCCCTATTTAATATAATGTTCGTCCTCGAACGTGTCCTAAATTTTATTTGAACAATCGAACAATGGTAGAAACTTTTCATACCTATTTTTTGCTATGATCGCTTGGTCAATATATTAATAACTAATACCTCTAAAGCACTCTAATTGAAAAATTTCCACTCAACCTTTGTTGCAATCTTGAAAATCCATCATTAATGTCTACAACTTTATCAAGGATCTTATTCTCGTTCATATGCACTGTCCTAATATATATAATCTTCATCGAGTTAGGAATATTTTTCAAATATAGTCCCAAGATAAACCACATACCTCTATAATTATAGCAACCTCTTAAACACAACAACTAATCATGATCAAACATGTACCAACCTTATTTTGAACTTATTCTAACAAGTTTTTGTGATACTGCTAATGATGGAAGAAACCTTTAGGAGCACATAACCATCTGCCTATATTTATGTCATAAAATTCTTGGATCCGAGAAGAGCTATTAACTCCTTTGAGCTATATTTAAGTATTTTTGGTTCCAAATTGACCTATATCCGAGGCCTATCGCACTAGAACTTTTAATATATAGTTTTTTAGTTTTCAAGGTACTCATCTAGTGGATATCCTCAATATCAATTAAAGCCGTAAATGACATGATTTGTGAATCATACTTCCACTTAAAAACCCTCTTCAAACTCAATTCACACCGGTCTATAACCAACTGATATTGATCATTTCTCATACGACCAAAATTTTCATCTAGTTCCAGTTTCTCAAGCTGAATTTTATGGTTATTATTAGAAACATATCATCTAATCATATACATGAAATAAAAACAGAATGATTTTCAAGCATCTCAGAGATAAAGCAAGTCTATATGATATCAAATTGATTCAATGAAATTCTCACCCAGACCAATTCATTTAAGCTTGGTTCATTCTTTTTAAAACAATATAAAAATAAAAAATATATTTCATTTCATAACTTCCTTCATGAGGCCAAAAGAAGTCTTTGCACATTTCAAGTTCTCCATATTATTAACTCCTTTATTTCCATAGAAATTTTATTCGTTTTAAGCAGTTCAAAGTCATTTTAGTATCAATTTATTTTTTTCAAATCTTGTTGGGACTCTGGACCCAATAATTATGACTCATCAAGTTAAATTATGAACTAACAAATGAATTGACATTCCTATAAAGTCTCAAAGACAAAATTTGCATACCAAGTTTCTAACAAATATGCGGTACACCTCATGTCAAAGTAGCTAACCATAAACCACTTAGTATGTTATATTCAATTGGATAGTGTCAATATTGGATACTTATACTCTCTTATTCTCTGCTTTAATACATCTGAGTGTCACAATCACAATCCTATAGTGGGACACATCCTCCATACTTACATATGGTAGTATTAGACTACACCCAAGTAATCCTACATAATACTCTCATTTAAAAATAGCATTGGAATACATTATTATGCCTCTACATACCAATAATACATACAATGGTACAACAACACATTCTAACACTCTCATGTACGATGATGCTTGAATACATTCAAATATGCCTACGTAACACCCTCGTGGACAACGGCATTAGAACACATTCATGAACTCTTATTTAAATGTTTAATGCACTCTTACTTTCATACACATGACAATAAAAGAATCTCGTGCTATTGCACTATCTGTAAAATGTATTGCCATATAGGTTAGTATAATGTAAATCAACACAACTTAAATCAGGTGCTCAAATTCACAAAGCCTATCAAGATTATCCAAGATACAACCACAACTTTCAAAATGAATGTGTGGACCAACCACAAAGTCTATAATGGTCTCGCTTTTTTTCAAATCCTCTCAAAGACAACCTTTTTTGCAATAATTTTTCCCCAGCTCTCATATTTAATAGTATAAATTCGATGTTCATAAAAACCCTCTTCAACATATGCACATGCTTCTATCAACATAATATTCTCATATATCCTAATGAATATAATAATAAAAAAATTTGAACATTCTAAATATTCGTGCATCAAGTCCATTATGATTAGTATTGACTTTAGCTATTTCATTGATTCCATTTTTTAAATTGTTATGCTAACCATATCAAGTCCTAATACAAGTCTTTAGATTATCCATCTTTTTTCATCCATCATTTTCTCCTTTTGCTCATGAATCTATATTACAATTCTTTTTAAGAATAACATATAACACCATGTAACTGAAGGCATAATCATGAAAATCATGGAGAAAACAAAAAGATATTAACTCCTCATAAAGCTCCAAATCATTTGTCTATTATTAATTACTATTTTGCATAGTTTCATTATTCTTTCCCATGAACAAAATTACTCACTTTTAAGGAATTATACTTTATATGTGACTATACTAATACCAAAGTTCTATAATTATTTTTTACCTGAGGTTTAGTTGTAGATAGAGCTAGCCCCAATTGTACAACCTGTCCGATCTCAATTACAACCATGCACATATTAATTCATATACTCAATTTATCTCTTAGTTGTATATATATTATAAGAAAAGCTAAGTCAATTATGTCTTCTAGTAGAGGCACATATGCATTTCCTAGCCGTCTGCGAAAAAGAACATTTCAAGGTGCGACTTGATTCAGCTTAATGCACGAATAAGGAAAAGAGGAAGGGAAAACATTCTACATGTTCAATAGTGTCAGCATCATAAGTATGAACATCCACATACACATGAACAAAACTCTATCAAACAATGCGCCATGACCCAAGACATAAGGACTAGGATCCGATACAAACTTTGTCACATCCCAAACTACCCCTAGACATAAGTGGCACCCGCTAGCACCACTTGTCGGGTGAACCAAACATCCTTTGACTTACATAATTATATAAGCATTGATATAGGATACAAATATAACTCCAAACTCTTCAATAATATTAATAAATAGGGGATGATAATTCAACAAACTACATAATCAATTAATTAATTCAATGATCAATTAAATACTAATTCTCTAGCCCAATCCCACACTAAGATCATGGAGCATCTAATACAAGCGGTTAATTATCGGACATGCAAACCAAGAAAATAATAAATAATAAAAATAGATAGAGTGGAAATGATAGCCTCCACGAATAATGTGGAGGGTCACCTCAACAATAAAATTTACACAATGAACTTGCCAGCCCCTAGTCTCAGCCTCTACAACATCATCTACATAGACATACAAGTAAAGAGTGAGCAATCTATAAATATAAACCAGTATGATCCTCGACTCACTACTTTAATACCTCTGGAACAAGTGTTAGAAAATACAAACCACAAAGACCAATAAACTATATGTACAACATATATCTTAAAATGTAATGCTCAATAAGGTCCAACAAATATTTCAAAAGTCATTAAGTAACTCTTAAGAAAATCTACTCTCATGGCTTATAATAAACGGCAGTAAAGGTGATCTGCCTATCACCCCAACAAGTCAATGGAAACATATATAATGCCCCACAAGTATTCTACAAAAGCAAGTACAATACCCATAACATATTACAGCGGCATAGGTATGCCCCTAACATATTATGGAAGTTCATGTATGCCCCTAGTAAATATATCACGACAACAAGTACAAGTCCCCTAACATATTACGGCAGCATAGATATGCCCCTAACATATAACAACAACACAAGTACGCTCCTAGTAAATATAGCCAATATCCCAACGTAACCTCACAACTCACCATTAAATGATTCTCAATATACTTAATAAATATATATCTGCGGTTTATGAAAGACCGTCTATTTTACCAAGAACACACTTCTCTAAGCACATGGACTTGGTAGAAAAAGACATTATCTTATAAAACATGTTTGAAAAGCAAGAACCAAAGCTTAAAGTCTCACTAACCTCGCTAATGACAAGTTTACCTACCTTGAAATACAAAAAACACCAATCAAATAGCCTTCAATGGCTTCAATCTATGTAAAATTATTAAATAATGATATTAATTATGTTATTCTAGTTTAAGCCCCAATCTTTCTAACATTCATGCCCAATGTCGATATTGTCGCTGTTAATATTCTACACTAAAAATCAATATTGAAACCAGTAATTTCTCATCACAACCTAATTATTTCCTCATTATAAATATTCTCTATTTGTCTAATTGCTTCAAGTGACAGCAATATGGAGTTAAAGCAAGCATAATGATTCTGATTGATATGCTCTGCTTGCTTTCTCTTCTTTATTTTTTTTCCACTAACTAATAAACATTAATCAATTCTTGTTCCTTCATCTCAGTAGTAGACAACTTACCCATCATAAATAAAATAAAATACACTATTTACCATTTTAAGCAGTCACTATTTATAAAATTTTATGCCAAAGAAATACAAAAAAAAGTTTCATACCTTATCACTACACAAGGATGCCTGCTAACGTTGATTAGGTATTCTCTGTTGTTGTTTTTTCCTCTCTTTTTACGCAACTTGTTGTCTCCTCCAAAATAATGGGATGAAAAATAGCCCTAGAGTTCTATATAAACTATTTTTAGCGTGAAAATGTAGGGAAATGGTAGGCTCTTGGCTTTCTTTCTTTAACTCTATTAATTAATATTAATGATTGGTGAAATTTACTAATTAACCCATTATTACAATAATTAGGTTATTATATATATCAGATAGAGGTACCCAGTTGACCTCTTATTTTTAGAAGGCTTTTTAGAAGGGTCTTGGTACCCAAGTCCATCTCAGTACTACTTTTCACCCTTAGACAGATGGTCAAGTAGAGAGAACAATTCAGATCTTAGAGAATATATTGAGGGTATGTGTTACCGATTTCAAGAGTAGTTAGGATGATCACTTTTCTTTGATTGAATTTACCTACAATAACAGCTATCACTCTAGTATCCAGATGGCTCTATTTGAGGCTCTTTATGGTAGGAGGCATAGATCTCTTATTGGTTGGTTTGAAGTTAGTGAGACTGCTTTGATAGGGACAGATTCAATATATGATGTGATGTAGAAAGTTCAGTTGATTCGAGAAAGACTGTAAACAACTAAAGTAATAAAAAATCCTATGCAGATGTGAGGAGAAGAGAGGTTGAATTTTATGTTGATGATTTTATGTATCTACAAATTTTACCCATGAAAGGGGTAAAGAGATTTGGTAAGAAAGAAAAACTCAGTCCCTACTATGCCGACCCATATTGGATTTTAACCCATTTTGGTAAGGTAGCCTACGAGTTAGAGTTGCTTGCAGATTTAGCATCAGTGCATCCAGTGTTACAGATTTCCTTACTAAAGAAATGCAACGGTGATCCAGTTTCTATCATTCCTTTAGAAAGAGTGGGCGTGGAAGATAGCCTCTCCTATGAAGAAACCCCAGTTCAAAATTGTTGAACGTTAGTAGGCTGAGGAACAAAGAAGTCACCTTAGTAAAAGTTTTATGGAGAAATTAGTCCGTTGAGGAAGATACTTGGGAAGCAGAAGCCGATATATGAGCCAAGTATTCCTATCTTTTCTCTACGAATTTAGATTCAACTCAAGGTAATTGCTTCCATAAATTAATCCACTCATTTTCTGTCTTAGGTATCCAGGCATCCTCAAGTCATAACATGCATTCATGAATTTAGTTCAGTCTATCTTCCATGTTTCAGATTTTGTAATTTAATCATGATTCATCTCATAAGTGTTAGTGCATGATCTCAATTTTCCCTAGTATTGTATCTCGGTCAGTTTCATTCTAGGATGAATGATCCCAAGGAGGAGATATTTGTAATACCCCAAAATTTTAAAGCTCTAGACCCTTCAAAAGATAGGCCATTAAGTTATCTTTAAAAAGCTTCAAGTCACTCTTCAATCGATGTTATGGCAAACAGTTGTGGAAACTTTTTTCCTTAAGGGCCTGACATACTATCGTGATGAAGAATCAGGCAACAAGTCGTTACCACACGTGATGAGTCATCACATGTGAGTCATAGTCACTCAAGTAAAGGCCCCAAATTTGAGCCCAATGGCTACGACTTGACCTTACGAATCATAATTAGTGACTTCGAGTCGTAAAAAGGGACTCGTAGTCACAATAGTGTACAATCAAGAAGCCATCCTAGTGATAAGGAGTATATCTTACGATTCATAAGGATGAACTTGTAATTACACATGTGCTTACCAAGAACCCAGTCCTTTTATTATGAGTCCAACCTATGACTCATAGTCAGACCTTATAAGTCATTAGGTGGACTTGTGGTCTAACCAGTGTATGATCCAAGAACCCATCCCTAGTGGTTACAAGTATATCATAAGACTCATAGTCAGACCTTATGATTCATAATATGTACATGTATCCTGACCAGTGAATAACCCAAGACTCTAGCCCCACACTATGACTCGACCTTATAACTCGTAGTCAGTCGTGACAAGTTATGAAGGTGAGTCGTAGTCAGACTAGTAATGATCAAAGGTACTAGGAACCCATGTTATGACTTAGACTATGACTCGTAAATTGACGTCATGAGTTATAGAGTGAGTCGTAAAGATTGGTAACTTAGATTCCTACACAATTTTTCAAGGGCTTTTAAGTCTTTTCCCACTCCTTTAAAAGCCTAACCCACGTCATTAGAATTCCCAAAAGGGTAATATAAAAGCCCCAAAATCCCTAATTACAAGATTAATTATAATTTCACTCAAAAAAATAAAAATAAGGGTAGTTTTCTCTTCTCCCAAGAAGAAACTAGGGTTCGTCAAGAAAGTCCAATTTTCAAGAATATTTCTCCAAGCTTCTATATCCAGGTATGTGGTATATTCATCAATGGTCCCCTTTCACCCATTGAGTCCCCAAGTTTTCCTAAAACTCTCAAGTTTAATTTATCCTTTATGCTTAGGGTTCTATGTCAATTATGAATCTTCTTGTAATTACAGTCTATCCTTAAAATTGAATCGTGTGTACATGTTTCATAAACTCAAAACCTATACATACTCAGAATCATGAATTCCTATAGTTTAATAAGATATTATGTTTCAGGATCTTCAATCTTGAAATTATAACACCCCGTACTTTCAGGCTAGAATCTAGACCATCGTTCCTACGCATATAGAACCGAACTAGATAATTCCTTGTAAATATATATATGGTTATCAATCCTATAGCATGGGAATACCTTTGAATATTAATTGAGGTCATAAAAATCCCCTAACTCTAAGACGAGTTGAAAATATTTCTAGCAATTAAGTTTTAGTGGATGTTTAAACTTTGGTCAAATTCCATCGACCATAACTACTTGTAGATATCGAATTAGAGGTCCTACTATATATAAAATAAAATTTCTTTGAAGTATCTTTCCAACGATACCAATTTCACCAAAACTTGATACCCAAGTTAAAATCTATAGCTATTTTTGTGACAGAGACAGTAGTTGCGCGCGATTAGCATGCGACGCACGCTCTGTTGCACACACCTAATTTTCAGGTTCTGTTTTCACGTTTTTAAGGGTGATTTGGAACTTTACCTCACCCACGGTCTGTCCATAACATAAGATTCACGCCCCAAAAGCCGAATACACTCCATATTTCAATTTTTCCTCTCAAATTAAAACCCTAAATCCTTTCCCTCAAGATCAAGAATCAAGATCTTAAGTTCTAGACTCCAAGAAAAGGGTCAAGATCCGCATTCCATCTATCAATATCTAGGTTCCATCATTCAACTCTTATAGTCTAAGGTACGTGGGGTTGAAAAAGAGTTGAAATGCATGTTTTATGATTAAAAGTAGTTTTCTCAATGTCATAGTATTTGAACATGATTTATAGATGATGGGAGGGTGTTTCTTGATATAACTATGTTTTGTGTTAAAGAGAAAAAATTGCATGAAATTAAGAATTTTGACATGACCACCTCTGTTTATTTAATTGTTGATAAAGAGAATTGCTTGCATGGTTTTACATGAGTTTTAAAGAATAAATTTCTTGAAAAGAATGGTTGATATGGTGGTCCTGAATTCCATGATTTGAGAATAGAGACATAAGTTGTTATAAATGGCTTAGACAATGTGACTTGCAAGTCAATGGTATGACGATACCATGTAAATATATGCCATAGCAGAATTAGAGTCTTCAGACCTTGATTTCAGAGTTTGCATGTCATAAAGAATTAAAAATGGACTTAAAGAGGGTTAGGTGGTTACCTGAAGAGGGCACGAGTCAATCGACTCATAGCCTAAAACCGTATTTTTTCGATACGGGTATGTTACTTTTGTATGCTGGCGATGGCCCTGTGGAAAAGTAGAGATTCAGAGACTCCGACCCTTGTGGAAAACTTGGGTTGGGGGCTTGGCTACTGAGTTAAGGGCATATTCTATGTAGCCCATGGAATTACAAAATTATAGGGTATACCACCTAGCGCAGAAGTAAAACAAAGATTATGTCACAGAGTTCAGATGATTTTATAGAGTCTTTTAAATATGCCCATGTGATTCTTAACATATGATATATTTATGAACTGTTTTAAATTGCTCTCACATATGTTGAATAAAAATTATTATTTTGGATTTGCTCTGCATACCAGTACAACTGTATTGACTCCCTACCTCTTAGGTTCTGAGGCACAATCTAGCGGTCCGGATAAGAAGTAGATTTCTTCAGACCAAAGTGCAGAGCTTATTTGGTGATCCTTCTATATTTTAGAAGTCCTAATCTCCTTCAGTCATTTATCATTATTATGGTTTTGGTCTACTGGGGGCCTTGTCCCAGTTTTCAGACAGCTTTATTTTTATGTAGTAGAGATTTTGCAGACTGAGTCAGATATTATTTTAATGTTGTCGAATTGTAGTCTTTAACATTATGTTGCTTTAAGATCATGACCATGATCCCTTATTCAGTTATATTTTCACATTTTTTTTGTATATGAATAGTGTATGTGATTACAAGTTAGATGGGTGTTCGGGTCTTTATGGTTCGGTTTTCTCATTACGGTCAGGGCCTAGGTTTAGGTCGTGAAAAACTTAGTATCAAACCCGCTCTTATGTCAGCTCTATCAGTGTGGGCTAGAGTTCAAACTGAGTGTAGGAAAATCCCGATGAGGTTGGGTAAACCTCAGTTCTTTGTGTAGGCACATCTCATTCGGTGGGGCAAACCTCAGTGAGGATGCTGAGTCTATAAGGAGGGATGTATGTAACACCCCAACTTAGGAAGGAGTCCTACATTGGCAAAACATAGGAGGAATTCTGGGTATATAAGTGAGAAAATGTTAATCCCTAGTGACTCATTTTAAAGCCGTGTAGGCCTTGGCCCAGAGCAGATAATATCATTAGTGGGTTAGGGAGTTACGAGGTCTCTCGAGACTTCGTTGTTTGGGATACCCATCGCGTCCAGAGCCTCGGGTCGAGTCGTGACAAAATGGTATCAGAGCACGATTCATGGTCCCAGGGTATCTGCAAAATCATGTTGGATAGAGTCTTATTTATGGGTGTGTAGTGCACCACACTTATAGGTAGAAGGTTACAAGGTGTTTAGGAATGTTCTCTTTCTTTATGTTCTAGTTCATACTATGGGATCAGAATGTTCCTCTTTCATACTCTAGTTTGTGCTATGGTGTCGCCCATACGAGCATAAAGTTATCCCTATTCTTTCCTTACTCTGATGTTCTCATATATGTCTCATTTTTGAGGTGATTCAAGTACAGAAGTCTAGAATCGAAATAATATGGTCCTTTCTGATTGAGTCGTAAAAGATTATAAAATTATGCAAGGACTTGAGAGGAGTTTTTTAGTTCTCTAATGTGTATTGATTCTAATGAAAACTTTGATCCTGATGAAATCGTGCTTTTTACCTTGAGGTATTAAGTGCATCTAGTCTGTTTCAAAATTCTTGTTACAGATGTCATGCGTAAGGGTAATGATGTGTAGCAGATTGTTGGAACTATATTTCCATCCGATTAGTAGTTTATGTTAAAATGTCAGGACCTATTGGTAGTGTGAAGGTCTAGAAGTTGGTGACATAAAGTCACAAGGTTAGCAGTCAAAGTGAGGGTGATTCCTGCATAAATAAATAGTTTAGTTATATAATCGTGGATTGAGAAGTGGTTTGCCATTGTATAGTGATAGACTAATGTGGTATAATGATAGACTAATGTGCAACAATATTTGTAGATTGTACGGTTGTATGTGAAGGAAGTGGATGGCTATGATTTTTATCTATTCAAATTAGGGAAGGAGACTAGAGTTGATAGTTATGGTGGTTATAGAAATCCTTTGTAGGTTTTGAACGAAAATGGTTAGATTAGCCAATAAGTTATAAGTATAAACTCATTGTTGTTTGTGGGAATTGAAGGTAGTCTAAAGGTATGCTTGGGTAAGTAAGTATGATGTGAGAAAGTTGAATACGTAGATAAGACCGTATTGGGTTATAATATAAGATTAAGGTTGACCCTGTCTATTATATGACTTTACCCCCTTGACGTTCTTTTCTTTAGTGGTTGTAAACTAGTACTTCATGTGAGAAGGTATGTAGTAGATTTTGAGTTGTAATAGTGATGTCATGGAGGGGTTGTGATTGTAGGTAGTAGTTAAAATGAAATGAGTATTTTGAGTTGATTTCCCAATTTGATGGACTAGTATGAGATGTTGCATGCTTCACTAGTGGTACGTGATTGTTTCTATAGGCTTGAACTGAGATGTAGAATGTGGTGGTAAGAATAGTATCTTAAGGTAAATGATGTATGTTTTATGGGAATGAATTAGTAGGCTTGACGTGAATTATGAAAGAGCCTAGGCTGATAACTGATGAAAATATAAGTGGTGATTATGAGGTATATGGGTATATGAGGACTAGTGTTAAAATGATGAATTGTGGGCGAGTCATTAAGTGCATAAGGGTGTAAGCATATAAGAATAAGTTTCCCCTGGTAGTATGGTGTTAGGTGAGGTTTTATGATATAAGTTATGAGATTAACGGTCTACTATTAGAAGGTTAAGTAGTGGAGAGTGGATTTTTATGTGATAAGGAGTGGGGATCTGTATGTATGCTCATGAGACTATGAGTTGTCGGTTGATGAAGATTGAGGATAGCAAATCTTAAGAGTAGCATTCTGGGAAAGCAATGCCTTTAGAGTATACGTTAAGTAGTTATAACGCCCCGTAGTTTTCTCGACTTGATGTCAGTTAGTAGCATGTTTAGAGGGTTGACAACTTGGATGATCCTCTTTTTCTAAGTGTTAAAGAAAAGGACTTAATCACATTTTTAGCTCCCAATCTTTTATGATTTTATTTTTGACCTTCCCGGCCTTAGAAAGTCGATTTGTGAGTTGATTCACTATCGGGGAAGTCAATAGTATATCCCAAGTGAGTTTTGGAATTTTTGGAAAAGTGTAAGGGCATGTTTGGTGGTCCAAAATAGTAGCTGTGTGCGATTTGCGTGCGACGCATGCTCCAGTCTGCACCTGGGGTAGTGTGCGATGGAGCATGCGGCTCACGCCCTATTTTGGGGTTCTACGGCTGCAACGCACACATTCCTTCAGCCTTCAATTTTAAGTTACATTTTTCCAAGGTTATTTAGGTCAATTCCACCCACATTAATTCAGACTAAACACCGAATTTGAGTAGGAAAACAGTTATTTATCCCCAAATTCACATTCTCCCTAAATCAAAATCATTTTCCCTTGCCAAGAATAGAAATCCTAACTCTTAAGTGTTTAGAAATGTAGATTTCCATGCCTATAATGATGTTGGTCATGAGTGGATAATTTAAGGGTTAGAGGAAGTTATGATTAGTATCCCTGGAGGGGGATGTCCCAGAAGGAATTTAGTGTTTTTATGCTAAATTATTGAGCGAAGTTTTTGTTCATGTGTATACCGATACCCTCTCCCTATTGTATTGAGAATTGTGATTATAGATTGATAAGAAATTAAGTTCTCAAGTCTAGGATGGTGACTTTGATCCAAGGGGGAGATGGAGAGTTAAGGTGCTTTCTGAATTTTCTCACTGTGGAAAGCTAGGGAAGAGTCATGATGAACCTACTCCTATTCAAGTATGTTCCTCCTACTAAAGTTTAAGACTTCATACTACCAATGTTTTATGTATTCAAGTCCTGCCTATGTCTAAGGTTTAAGCTCTCTATGTAACTCATGGCATGTTCTGATGTCCAAACAAGAAGCAATAATGTCCATCAGTGACCCAATACTCCAAGTATCCAAGCCATATATTATGTTGCTCTTGATCCAAACCTATGTCTCACAGCATGCTTAGTCATAAGAAAAATATGTTTTTGTATGTTGTGGAATTATTTTATTCTGGAATTAGCCAAAGTGATAAAGTTTATGCTAACTCATGGAAAATTTCAGATCTTTGAATGAGGAGCAATCACTTTAAGCGAAATCCTTACCTTAGTTGTTAACGACATAAATTTCAGCTTTATGTCATATAGCTCATGATATGTGCATACATGTTTCTCATTTTGGTCTTTCCTAAGGAAACCATGATGTGTTGTGTTCATGCCGAACGGCCCTTAACTTATGATCCAGACACTTGATATCGAAAGCACTCCGTGTCTATTGTATTGTATCTTTACTTCATGTCCTTCCTTGAATAATGCAATAAGTATGAGTAATGGTCTGATAATGTTACTTTCATTCATGATGTTTATGCTCGGGTCCCTTAATGACCCTCTATATATTAGTATGATGGTGGTTGTAGAGGTGCAGTAGTGTGTTAGGTACCAGAGTAGATGTTCTTAAAGGTGAGAAATTTGACGTGATTCATGAGATGAGGTTTTAGGTGAAAGGAAAAGAAGAAGATGGACTTTTGTTATGTCAAATAGCTACGAAAAACAAATATGGTGAAAATAGTTTTGAGAGTGATTGGAATTTCTGGTCTTAGTAGGGAGATCCATGTAGTGGGTGTAGTAATGATTAGGCTTGAATGTTCTGATTGATGAAAACACAAACCCATGTGCCATGTGGTTAGTATTCTTTGAATTAAGACTTGAGATTGTTGGATTATAGTGATGAGGTGAGGTGATTTCTTAATGTGATGTAGAGTGCAGGGTCTTGTAGTTTAAATTAGCACCTCTTTCGTCTGAGTTTGGCTTGAACATAGAAGTATTATACGGAGGGACACAAATTCTTATGGTTAGATGTGTTACGGGAGAATTGTAAGTTGGAAATGATGAAGTATGTTGATTAATGTTGGGGTATAGATCAGTAGTGTTGCTAAGTTTTAGTCTTTTCATTGTATCTTGTAAGATGGAGAATGTTAACATTCATATGTTCCACGAGAAGCTTATCTCATATCTTGTACCAATCTTAACCAGGCCGAGGACTCTTAGAAAAAGTTATGTTTTACAATGTTTTGATCATGTTCCATAAAACACATGCCAAGATCATCTTGATGTCCAGTTTTGTTATCTCAGGTTTCGTGCTTAACCGTTTCCCCAGGGGTTATGTCACGACCCAAACCTAAGCCCTGGCCGTGATGACCAAATCGAACCATGAAGGACCGGACGCCCATCTAACTTGTAATAACATACACCATTCATATATATAAAAGAAATGCGGAAATATAACTGAATAAGGGATCATGGTCATGCTCCGAAAGCAACATAATGTTAAAGACTGCAATTCGATAACATTAAAATAATATCTGACTCAGTCTGCGAAATCTCAACTACATAAGAACAAAGTTGTCTGACAACTGGGACAAGGCCCCCAGTAGACCAAAACCATAATAACGATAAATGACTGAAGGAAATTAGGCCTTCTAAAAGATGGAAGGCTCACCAACTGAACTCTGCACTTCGGTCAAAAGAAATCTACTGCTTATTCGGACCCCTAGATTGTACCTCAGAACCTAAGAGGCAGGGGGTCAATACAGTTATCCCGGGACGCAGAGCAAATCAAAAAAAGTAATTGGTATTCAACATATATGAGAGAAATTTAAAACAATTCATAAATATAACATAAGGTAAAATCACATGGGCATAATTAAAAGACTCTGTAAAATCATCTGAACTCTGTGACATACTCTTTGTTTTACTTCTGCGCTAGGTGGTATACCCTATAATTCTATAATTCCATGGGCTATATGGAATCTTCCCTTAACTCGGCAGCCAAGCCCCCAACCCAAGTTTTCCACAAGGGTCGGAGTCTCTGAATCTCTACTACGCCACAAGGCCGTCACCAGCGTACAAAAGTAACATACCTGTATCGACAAAATACGGTTTTAAGCTATGAGCATATTGACTCGTTCCCTCTTCGGATAACCACCTAACCCTCTTTAAGCCCATTTTAATTCTTTACAACATGCAAACTCTGAAATCAAGTTCTAAAGACTCTAATTCTGCTATGGCATATATTTACATGGTATTGTCATACCATTGACTTACAAGTCATATTCTCTGAGACATTTATAGTAAATTATGTCTCTATTCTCAAATCATGGAATTCAGGACCACCCTATCAACAATTCTTTTCAATAAACTCATTCTTTAAAACTCATGTAAAACCATGCAAGCAATTCCCTTTATCAATAATTCAATAAACAAAGGTGGTCATGTCAAAATTCGTAATTTCATGCAATTCTTTCTCTTTAACACAAACCATAGTTATATCAAGAAACACCCTCTCATTATCTCTAAATCATGTTCAAATACTATGACATTTAGAAAACTACTTTCAATCATAAAACATGCATTTCAACTCTTTTCCGACAAAACCATAAACTTCAATTCAATACAACAGAGGGAGTTCATAATTTGCGCTCTCAAACAATCTTCAATATCAATTTTCATACATATACATATACATGTAAATCAATTTAGGATAAAGGACCACAAGGCCAAAGCAATAGTAACATTGAAACATTCGAAATACATAATTTAAAACATAGATTCCAAAACCCTTTTAAAATTCATGCTTAATAATCTTAAAATCATGCTCTAGTGTTTACAAGCCCTTGTAGTTTTTAGGATAAACCCCACATACCTTAGATTATAAGAGTTGAAAGATGGAACCTAGATCTTGATAGATGGAACCCAGACCTTGACACTTTTCTTGGAGTCTTGAACTTAAGATCTTGATTCTTGATCTTGTGGGAAAGGATTTAGGGTTTTAATTTGAGAGGAAAAATTGAAATATGGAGTGTATTCTTCTTTTGGGGCGTGAATCTTATGTTATGGACAGACCTTGGATGTAATACCCATGCCTTTTCCTAGCTAGAAATCATCTCAAGAATGCTAGGACTTACTTTGAAATGCAAATATGTTTTTCTACACAGTTATTTTGAGATTTTCACTTTCTATTATATGGGAAATTGATTTGGCTTTCCAACGATACCAATTTTGGTTAAGGCCTGACGGCCAAGTTGACGGACCGTCAACTTAGTGACGGACCACCACTTGGACCATCAAAGCCATTCCAATTGAGCCACATTCTTGATAAGGTGTGATGGACGAGTTGACGGACCACCAGATATTTGACGGACCGTCACTCATACCATCAACCCTCATCCAATGAAGCCCATTTCTGGTCCACGTCTGACAGGCTAAATGATGGTCCACCAAGAGTATAATAGACCGTCAATCGGATCGTCACACGCCACGTTCAGTTTATTTCCAGGTTATTTTTACAGGGGTATTTTGGTAACTTACCACTCGTCTATATAAACCCAATTACACCCGATTTCAGCCACTTTTCATCATTCTTTCACTACATTGTTTGATTTCCTTGTTGCTATGTGATGTTGTTCATGTCAATGACCATTGTTTAAACTTTAGAATATTATTTTAAGATGATTTCTATAAAGTATGGATGTTTGTGGTTAAAACCCATGAAATTGGGTGGTTCAAGATGATTAACATTTGTTGAGAAAACCTATGCCCAAGGTGTGCATGCAAGGTGTTTGTTAAAATGCCTAGGATGATAGAAGTCCATATTTACATGATTTTATGATACCTAAATGACAAGTCCATATTAGTTATACACTCAATATGAATTCCATGTTATTTATGTGTTGCTATTGTTGTGGTGTGAAGCATGTGTGATAATGGAATTATAGAACATGTACACAAAATATATCCATGCTTTCCCTACCATATTTGAGATGTTGAATAGACTCATGAAGTACACTATCCCTTACTTATGATATTATGAATTGTGGACTCAAATCTTGTGATCAAGTCATGTCATGTGTGTCAGTTTCCTTCTATCGAGTCCTGGGGGTATTCGTACCCGAAACTATAGTTGTGTGCCTAGAGCCATGTCATGTTGTCATGATATCTTCAGTCAAGCCACATTCCATAGAATTTAGTCAGTCATATGACTCAAGAAACCTCAGAAACCTCATTATCTCAATCAGTTATCAGTATTATTCCATCAGTCAACAGAAATTTAGTAAACCCAGTTCATGTATAGTCAGTTAAGTCATGTTCAGTCTCTTCAAATGGGAGTAGGAGTTAGCACCGAGCAAACCCAAGGATGGGAACTCACCTGCTTCAGATGAAGGTGTGATTCTTAGAAGCAATCCTTGTGTTCCAGAACTATGTAGTCAGCATAGGTTGAGACATCAACACTGCCAGTTTGAGGGTTGATGGGGCGGACATCCGCCGTTCTGTTTTGGGGACACTGCTAGATTTGAGGGTCACTCACAGCATGTATTTACCCGTTGCATGGTATTAACACCCTTCCAATCAGGGAAGCGATTGGGCCTCAGTTTAGCTACTTTAGCATACATGGGGCATGTCGGTTAAACAACTACCTCCCACAGTTTCAGACTCAGTCTCAGTAAAAGAACTTAGACAATTCTTCAGATATCCGTATACCAGGACTATTAGATACAGTCAAATCTCAATTATAGTATGAAACTCAGACAGTTCCATCAGATTTAGGACTATCAGATACAGTCCCTCATGCTATTAGAACTACATTTTCAGCCATGTATTAGCGTACAGATTTAGCTATCACGTACTTACGATCTCAGTTACTATGTATGTATGTTTGCACTCTTACGCTCATATCAGTCAGTCAGTTTGCATTATTCATGCATGTAAACCCTTTGCATTAGCCTACCTCACTCGTATACTCAGTACTCCAGTTGTACTGACACATTTGCGCTATGGTGCTTTTTTTCATGTTACACCATAAGTTCAGATACACGAGTTCCAGACTAGCAGTAGCAGTCGCATTCAGCACACAGAGTTGCAGTGAGTCCTCTTCATTCAAGAACGATATTACTTGATTTATTCATTTATTAATTCAGTTAGTTTTTAGTTTACAGAGTTAGTTGGAGACATATTCCTTCAACTCCTTATTCAGACAGTACTTAGAGGTTTTCAGATTTAGTATTCAGATTCAATTGTTTTGGGTATTTGCTACCCACATGGATGTCATGTTTTGACATTTTCTTTATTCAGTTGAACCTTATGTCCTATTGTTCATATTTTTCATATTTTACAAGTATATTATGCAGTGTACAGGTACAGATATCAGTCATGGGTTAGCTTGTGGTCCTTCGGGGTCATAAGCGTCGTGTAGCATTCTGGTTCAAAAAATTAGGGAGTTACATTGGCTAAGGTAAAGGTTCAAATTGTCCTTAAAAATGCAAAAACAGAACCTGAAAATTAGGTGCGTGCGACGGAACGTGCATAACACGCTAATCGCGCGCAGCTACTTCCTCTCTAACAAAAATGGCTGTTACTTTTTGCTCGGGTATCAAAATTTGGTGAAATTGGTATCGTTGGAAAGATACTTCAAAGAACTTTCATTTTATATATAGTAGTACCTCTAATTAGATATATAACAGAAGTTATGGTCGGTGGAAGTTGACCCAAGTTTAAACGTCCACTGAAACTTAATCGCTAGAAATGTTTTCAACTCGTCTTAGAGTTAGGGAATTTTTGTGACCTCAATTCATATTCAAAGGTACTCTCACACTATAGGATTGATAACCACACATACATTAACAAGGAATAATCTAGTTTGGTTTTATACACGTAGGAAAGACAGTCTAGATTTTATCCCGAAAGTACGAGGTGTTACATTATCTCCCCCTTGGGGTCATTCATCCCCGAATGATGGGTAGGGACTTTTTAAAGATCTAAAAGTGTATAAAAAAGAACAAAATATTGATTTGAACATTTTTCCTCAACAAAAATATGCAAAGGAATCACACGATCTTCATGATAACCCCTAGGGAAACAAGCAAGCACGAAACCTGAGATAACGAAACTTGACATCGACATGATCTTGGCATGTGTTTTATGGCACATGATCAAAACATTGTAAAACATAACTTTTTCTAGGAGTCCTCGGCCTGATTAAGAATTGTACAAGATAAGAGATAAGCTTCTCATGAAACATATGAGTATTATCATTCTCTATCTTACAAGATACAACGAAAAAACTTAAACTTAGCGACACTTCTTATCTATACTCCGACATTAATCAACATACTTCATCGTTCCCAACTTACAATTCTCCCATAGCATATCTAACCACAAGAATTTTGTGTCCCTCCATATAATATTTCTATATTCAAGACTAACTCAGAGGAAGGAGGGGCTAATCTAAACTACGAGACCTGCACTCTACATCACATTAAGAAAGCATCTCACCTTATCACTATAATCCAACAATCTCAAGTCTTAATTCAGAGAATACTAACCACATGGCATATAGGTTTGTATTTTCATCAGTCAGAACATTCAATCCTAATCATTACTACACCCACTATATAGATCTCCCTACTAAGACCAGCAATTTCAGTCACTCTCAAAACTATTTTCACCACATTTTTTCTTTGTAGCTATTTCACACAATAAAAGTTCATCTCCTTCTTTTCCTTTCACCTATAACCTTAGCTCGAGAACCACATCAAAATTTTCACCTTCAAGAACACCTACTCCCCCACCTAACACATTTCTACGCTTCTACAACCACTACCATACTAGCATATAGAGGTTTAATAAATGACCTGAGCAAGAGAATCATGAAAGGGAGTAACACTATTCAGTTATCACATATACTAATTTCCATACTCAAGGTGGGACATGAGTTAAGAATATGGTACAATCACAGAGTGTTTCATATATCAAGTGTTTGGGATCACAAATGGAGAGTCGTTCTAGCACAAACTCAACATAGCACGAGTTCTTAGGACAACTATACTGAGAAACATGAGAGCTTTCACCATGAGTCTTATAACATGAGTGTGGAATTCATGAAGTCAATGATTTAGGAAAGGAATTCTACTCGAAGCTATCGCTTCTTATTTCCAGAACTGAAATAGTCATGAGTCCGCACAACTTTATCATTTTGGATAATCCTGTCATAAAATGAATCGGTAACATACGAAAAAAACATAGTTCCCTAGAACCAATCATGATTTAAGACACAAATTTGTTGTTTGTGAGCAACATAACATAGAGCTTGGATACTTAGAATTTCTAGCACATCGAGGGATACTATTTCTTCTAGTTTGGAAGTCAGGACATGTCATGAGTTACATAAAGTTCTCAAACCTCGGACATTGGCAGGACTTGGATACATGACGTAAGGCATTAGCAAAGTGACCTCATAGACTGAGTAGGAGGAGTCACTAAAAGGTTAGAACATAAGACCTTGAAGCATGGAAGGATACTTATACAAAACTTGACTCCTAATTGAGGCCTAAGGAATAGCGAATCAAGATCAAGGATTCATCAAAGTGATCTAAATTGAGGGCATACCTGGCTAAAAGTTGAATCTCGCCAATCATTTGGCGTGTAGCATGAGTTATGGGAAATGAGCATACAATAAAGCATGAGTACATGAGTCATGAGCTGCATAACCTCAATTTTGAGTTCATAACTTATGGAATGTGATTCCGACTACCGAATGAACTGGAATTCCTTATTTAGGAACAGAAAGAGCACATGATTCTGTATCGTATGCATGAACATGAACTATGATCGTGGAACCAAAATGTAAGGCATGAGTATGTATTGGAATAACTAAAAAATACTGAGATAAGAATGGGTTGAGCCTCTCCCTCACTTTCTGATATTCTATATCCTACTGGCATTACTACTAGAATCTGAGAGCCTTACTTGGTTACTTGTTCTATCATATCCCCCTTAGCTTTAAGCCATTATCTTAGGTTTGAGAGATCCCTTACTAGACTCTAAACTAAACTACACTCATTGTACTTTGGGGTCTGGAATACGATAATACACGCAAGTAATAGGATTTAACCCGAATGATTACACCTGGAAGTGGAAAACCCATTGTTAATACTATCTTCTGAGACACACTGCTATCTTTCTATAGTCCCAATAGTCATCCCATAATACTTGCACACTTACCAACTTTAAGTCTTTATGGGTATCCCCATAGTTGGAGTGCACACCCTCTAGTGCTTTAACTGTTATTTCTATTAGCTCACTCTTCAAAGAAACTCAAACTTAGATTCTAACACATAACATGGATCACTAAGCCTTTGATGAACCATACTACTTTCGTCATAGCATACCAATATCGTGACTCCTAACTTATATCTCTCTACTATAAGAATTAAGTTCATATCAAAAGGCTCAACACTATCAATCTAAACTCCTTAACTTGGCTATTTTGAACACCACATAACCTCTAACTAGTATTTCTCAACCTCGCAACTCAATGGTACCACTAGCCACACACAACATGTAATAGCCTAAAAATAAAATTTACCACAACCTCACATCACCTTGGGAATACTTCTACATTATACATACAACATCATGCTTTATTATGAATCAAATAAGCTTAAGCTCTTGCATACATTGTTCAATCCTATTAGATCACTTTCATAAACTAGTATCACTAGCCAAGAAATCCTCACCTCTACCTTCATGGCCATCAACTGTTCAAATTTAATGTCTAGTGCTAAAATTGACTTACAACCCAACCTTACACATAATTCTCACTTGGAGATTATGACATAAAACATCAAGAAACACTAGTACACTAGAACTCCATAACAACAATAATCGATCATAATCATATGGCCTATCTTATTTACAATCCATTAATGCATCCTCCTTCTACACATTATTAGTATATACCTATCTATACACCTAACTTCTTTCATAGCTCTATAAGTTTCAACTAAACTCCCTCTTGCAACCTCAGGGAAGCCTAAATTAACAACACTCATCCACTAAGTACTTTCACCAACAACCTATACTTTTCTATCACAACAAACACCATCAACAACTTTTTTCATACTTCAAGCAAACAATAATTTACCTTAACCAATAACTCCTTCTCCACCTTTTACTAACCTAACACTTAAGGACATATCACTTCATTACTGACTCTATCATATGCAAAAAGATTTGGCTATATATATTCAATAAATCACCCTTACCATTTTTCTTGTCACTACACCTCTAAACCCCTAGTTTGAACCAACATAAGAACAACAAGATGAACAACAAGTTGCTAGTGAATCAAAATAGGCCTCACATGGCTTCACTAAACTTGTTTTTCTGGTTTGAACCAGAAAATGAAATGGATAACAAAGCAACTATGCTAGTGAATCGAAAGAGCCCCACACGACTTCACTAAACTTTTATTTTCAACAACACAATGATAACAAGATCACAAGAGATGGAAACTTGACATCAAATACTCAATGACCTAAGAATACATATCTTACTCTTGTCTTAACTGAATTCCTCATTAGAACGAGGACACAACTTTAAACTTGAGGGACTTATGACACACTAGGGAGCTCCTCTCAAGCCCTTTGTGTGACTTCTAAAATTGTTACTAGTAAATCTGAGAGCATTATCTGGGAACAGCAGAGTAAGAAAAGAATTAGGATAACTTTTATTTCATATGGGTGACATAATAGCATGAATTATAGTATGAAAGAGGAATATTCTGACTCCATAGCATGAACTAGAACATGAAGAAAGAGAGATAATCCTAAACACCTTGCAGCTTCCTGCTTATAAGTATGGCGCGCTACACACCCATAAATAAGACTCTATCCAACGCGATTTCACAGAAACCTTGGGATCATGAACCGTGCTCTAATACCAAGTTTATCATGACACGAATCTAGGCCCTGTCCGTGGTGAGTAAACCGAACCATGAAGGCCCGAATGCCCATCTAACTTGTAATCACATACACCATCCATATACAGAAAAAATGCAAAAATATAACTGAATAAGGGATCATGGTCATGCCCTGAAAGCAACATAATGTTAAAGAATGCAATTTGACAACATTAAAATAATATCTGACTCAGTCTATGAAATCTCTACTACATAAGAACAAAACTATCTGAAAATTAGGACAAGGCCCCCAGTAGACCAAAGCCATTATAACGATAAATGACTAAAAAAAATTAGGCCTTCTGAAATATGAAGGGCTCACCAACTGAACTCTGCACTTCAATCAGAAAAAATCTACTGCTTATCCGGCCCCCTAGATTGTGCCTCAGAACCTGAGAGGTAGGGGGTCAATACAGTTGTACTGGTATGCAGAGCAAATCCAAAATAGTAATTGGTATTCAACATATATGAGAGTAATTTTAAAAAATCATAAATATATCATAAGGTAAAATCACATGGACATATGTAAAAGACTCTGTAAAATCATCTGAACTCTGTGACACTCTTTGTTTTACTTCTGCGCTAGGTGGTATACCCTATAATTCCGTAATTCTATGGGATATATGGAATCTACCCTTAACGCGGCAGCCAACCCACCAACCTAAGTTTGCCGCAAGGATCAGAGTCTCTGAATCTCTACTATGCCACAGGGCCATCGCCAGTGTACAAAAGTAACATACCCGTATCGACAAAATACGGTTTTAGGCTATGAGTCGATTGACTCATTCCCACTTCGGATAACCACATAACCCTCTTTAAGCCCATTTTTAATTCTTTACAACATGCAAACTCTGAAATCAAGTTCTAAAGTTTCTAATTCTTCTATGGCATATTTTTACATGGTATCGTCATACCATTGACTTGCAAGTCACATTCTCTAAGCCATTTATAGCAACTTATGTCTCTATTCTCAAATCACGGAATCCAGGACCACCATATCAATAATTCTTTTCAAGAAACTTATTCTTTAAAACTCATGTAAAACCATGCAAGTAATTCTCTTTATCAACAATTCAATAAACAAAGGTGGTCATGTCAAAATTCTTAATTTCATGCAATTCTTTCTCTTTAACACAAAACATAGTTATATCAAGAAACACCCTATCATCATCTCTAAATCATGTTCGAATATTATGACGTTGAGAAAACTACTTTCAATCATAAAACATGCATTTCAACTCTTTTACGAAAAAACCATTAAGTTCAATTCAATACAAGAGAAAGAGTTCTTAATTTGCACTCTCAAACAATCTTCAATATCAATTTTCATACATATACATATACATGTAAATCAATTTAGGGGAAAGGACCACAAGGCCAAAGCAATAGTAACATTGAAACATTCGAAATACATAATTTAAAACATAGATTCCAAAACTCTTTTGAAATTCATGCTTAATAATCTTAAAATCATGCTCTAGTGTTTACAAGCCCATGTAGTTTTTAGAATAAACTCCACGTACCTTAGACAAGAAGAGTTGAAAGATGGAACCTAGATCTTAATAGATGGAACCCAGAACTTGACACTTTTCTTGGAGTCTTGAATTTAAGATCTTGATTCTTGATCTTGAGGGAAAGGATTTAGGGTTTTAATTTGAGAGGAAAAAATGAAATATGGAGTGTATTCTTCTTTTGGGGCATGAATCTTATGTTATGGACATACCTTAGATGAGGTAAAGGTCCAAATTTCCCTTAAAAATGCGAAAACCGAATCTGAAAATTAGGTGCGTGCGTCGCACACTAATTGCGTGCAGCTACTGCCTCTCTCATGAAAATAGTTGTAATTGTTTGCTCGGATATTGGATTTTTGTGAAATTAGAATCGTTGGAAAGATACTTTGAATACCTTTAATTTTATATATATTAGGACCTCTAATATGATCTATACAAGTAGTTATGGTCGATGGAAGTTGTCCCAAGTTTAAACGTCCACTGAAACTTAATCGCTAGAAATATTTTCAACTCGTCTTAGAGTTAGGAGATTTTTGTTACCTCAATTCATATTCAAAGGTATTTCCAAACTATAGGATTGATAAACACACATATATTAATAAGTAATTATCTAGTTCGGGTCTATACGCATAAGTACTACGGTTTAGATTCTAGCCTGAAAGTACAGGGTGTTAAAGGTTATCTTGAAGATCGTGCGATGGCTTTGCATATTTTTGTTGGGGAAAAAATGTTTAGATCAATATTACATTCTTTATTCTACAATTTTAGAGCTTCAAAAAGTCCCTACCCATCATTCGGGGATGAATGATCCCATGGGGGAGATAATGTAACATCCCGTACTTTCGGGCTAGAATCTAGACCATCGTTCCAACATGTATAGACCCAAACTAGATAATTCCTTGTTAATATATGTATTATTATAAATATTATAGTGTGGTAATACCTTTTAATATGAATTGAGGTCACAAAAATCCCCTAACTCTAAGACGAGTTGAAAACATTTCTAGAGATTAAGTTTCTGTGGACGTTTAAACTTGGGTTAAATTCCATCGACCATAACTACTTGTATAGATCATATTAGAGGGGCTAATATACATATCAAATGAAAGGTATTTGAAGTATCTTTACAATGATACCAATTCCTCCAAAATCCAATATCCGAACAAAAGGTTACAACCATTTTCGTGAGAGAGGTAGTAGCTGCATGCGATTAGCGTGCAACGCATGCTCCATCGCACACACCTAATTTTCAGGTTCTGTTTTTGCATTTTTAAGGGAGATTTATACCTTTACCTCACCCAAGGTCTGTCTATAACATTAGATTCACGCCCCAAAAGCAGAATACACTTCATAATTCAATTTTTCCTCTCAAATTAAAACCCTAAATCCTTTCTTTCAAGTTCAAGAATCAAGATCTTAAGTTCAAGACTCTAGGAAAAGGTTCAACATTCGAGTTTCATCTATCAAGATTAGGTTTCATCTTTCAACTCTTATAGTGTAAGGTACGTGGGGTTTATCCTAAAAACTACATGGGCTTGAAAACAATAGAGAAATATTTTAAGATTATTAATCATTAATTTTAAAAGGGTTTTGGAATCTATGTTTTAAATTATGTAGTCTGAATATTTCAATGTTACTTTTTCTTTGGCCTTATGGTCCTTTCCCCTAAATTGATTTACATGTATATGTATATGTATATGTATATATATATGTATATGTATATGTATATGTATATGTATATGTATATGTATATGTATATGTATATGTATATGTATATGTATATGTATATGTATATGTATATGTATATGTATATGTATATGTATATGTATATGTATATGTATATGTATATGTATATGTATGAAAATTGAGATTGAAGATTTTTTGAGAGCGAAAATTATGAACTCCCTCTCTTGTATTGAATTGAAGTTTATGATTTTTTCGGAAAAGAGTTGAAATGCATGTTTTATGATTGAAAGTAGTTTTCTCAATGTCATAGTATTTGAACATGATTTAGAGATGATGAGAGGGTGTTTCTTGATATAACTATATTTTGTGTTAAAGAGAAAGAATTGCATGAAATTAAGAATTTTGACATAACCACCTTTGTTTATTGAATTGTTGATAAAAAGAATTGCTTGCATGGTTTTACATGAGTTTTAAAGAATGAGTTTCTTTAAAAGAATTATTGATTTGGTGGTCCCAAATTCCATGATTTGAGAATAGAGACATAAGTTGCTATAAATGGCTAGGAGAATGTGACTTGCAAGTCAATGGTATGACGATGCCATGTAAATATATGACATAGCAGAATTAGAGTTTTCAGAACTTGATTTTAGAGGTTGCGTGTTGTAAAGAATTAAAAATAGTCTTAAAGAGGGTTAGGGGGTTACCCGAAGAGGGCATGAGTCAATCGACTCATAGCCTAAACCTGTATTTTTCCAATACAGGTATGTTACTTTTGTACGCTGGCAATGACCCTGTGACGCATTAGATATTCAAAGACTCCGACCCTTGCGGCAAACTTAGGTTGGGGGCTTGGTTTCTGAGTTAAGGGTAGATTCCATATAGCCAGTGGAATTATAGAATTGTAGGGTATACCACCTAGCGTAGAAGTAAAACAAAGAGTATGTCACAGAGTTCAGATGATTTTATATAGTCTCTTAAATATGCCCATGTGATTCTTAACATATGATATATTTATGAACTATTTTAAATTTCTCTAATATATGTTGAATAAAAATTATTATTTTGGATTTTCTCTGCGTACTAGTACAACTGTATTGACCCCCTACCTCTCAGATTCTGCGGCACAACCCATAAGGAGCCTGTACAAGTCGTATCTTGGACAAACCTTAAAATCGTATCTCAGACAGATTCAACTCAGTTTCAACAGTGCTTCAGTATTATGGCTATAACTTTTCACCCCGATATCAGATTAAGGCAAAATTAGTATCGTTGGAAATATAATTCAATTTTATATCTGTTGGTGGGTATTAAGATAAAAAATTCCTAGTACACAAAAAATTATGCTCAGTTGAATATGAAGATACAAGTTAGAAGTTTGGCCAACTTACTTTTCCTATCCCGTTTTAGTTAAGATTTATTTCCTGGAGTTTCCATATATCCCAGTTACACTCCTATTTTGTTTTTAAGTTCTATTATGTATGGGTAATTATGTTATCCTATTTTATTTAGGATTTGATTTATAGTGTTTTCCTATTTTCTTTAGGAGTTGATTTCTAGGGTTTTCCTACTTTAATTAGGGTTTGGTTTTTGTAATCTATAAATACCCTTTAGGCTTTGTTTATTAAGGCATTCATTAATTTTGAAATACATTAATAAAACTTCATCTATTGATTATTATTCTTGGTTTATTCTTGGTTTGTTATTCAATTTATGACTTTGGGATTTATTCCTCATTATTTGGAGATTGATTTTGTAATTTTGTCTGTGGATTTCATGATTAATCTCATAAATATGAGTGGCTAATTTCCTTAGCTATGGTTATGGGAACCTGGCAGATTAAATACATAGAAGAAGTATGATATTTATCTATTCTAGGGTTGCATGTATCTTAATATTTTTCATGATAATTAATCTCAAGTATCGGTCGTAGTTTGATATAGAATGTATTCGCATACATTCGATAACCAAGGAGTTTGTGATTGGCAAAAGAAGATTAAGACAATGATTTAGGATTTCTACCTCCACCTTTAAGTCGTCGCTTCTTATATTATCACTTGATCCTACCCCGACAAGTGTAACTGAGGCCATAGCACGGGGCAACAAGGCAACACCCTGAGACTTACCAGGTAAATGGTGAAATTTATTTTTGAGCTTACCCAAAAGTTGATAAGACTTATCTTGTAGGCTTTGCATGAAGAACAACAGAACAATTGAGTTGATCATGAGAAATTTATGCAGTTGAGAAGACAGAGGGAACACAAACGTAGCATTCGTCTTCTATTTTTTACAACCAAGAACAACCAATTCTTTTTCTTTTTTTACTATTTTAACAAATCCCCCCTTTTACTTTCTTGCACTGCCTGGTAATTGTAATAAATTCGAGATAGATTTTTGATGTATCCTCTGTTGGATTCGACCCCAACTTAGTTGGGTTACTATATTTAACAACAACCATTTTATCCTTCAATTAGAGGTGTATTTTGGGTGTTATCAAAATTTGGTGCCGTTGTCGAGAAATACGATCTCAAAAATCTTGATTGAAGTTATTGGAGTTATTGGGTTTTATTTTCTTTTGTTTATTTTAATTTATTTGTTAACCTACTCTTCTTGAGATGACATTCTATCTAGAGGAAGTATGGAGTGATGATAACACTTTATTTATTGATCCTTTTCCTTATGATATGGTGCATTACTGTAGGGGTGTGAAAAATATATTATTGGAACATAGTGAAAGCATGCTTGACATGTTAGCACTCTGGAAATAGGAAGACAAGATCGTATACAAAAGGTTGGCAGGTTTGGCTTGGATATTTACCACCTATAAGTAGAGTTGAATGCAAACACTTTTGCGTGGAATTCCCGGTGACTTAGTTATGGTTTGTGTGAGACTGAAAGAATTCTAAAAAGCCAACTAGAGAAGATGAAATTGGAGGAGTCAGAAATTTTTCATGCTCGTATGGATAGTTTCACTCTTAAGGAGAGTATACTAGAGTTATGTGGGGATGAAAAGAAGACTTTAAATTCGGAGTTGCGGCGTATTAGACCTCATTCAAAGTTTTTTTCCACAGTTTCCTTGGATAGTCAAATCTTGATCGACTCATTTGACCCTAAAGAAGAGTGTAAGGAGGAGTAATCTTATGTCTATATTCTTGAATTTGCTGAGACAGAATCAAAGAACTACATTCCTCATGTAAGGGCCAAGAATTACAATATGCCACATCTATTTCTTGGGTCCTTTATTTTCATACCTCCGCCCATGAGCATAATGGGAAATCAAAAAAACAATTAGGGGTGAAATTCATAAGTTCAAAGTGGAAAGAGAAATTTAAAGGCCAACTATTATGCTACCATGATGAAGTCTGAGTAATCAAGGTGCCCATGGACTTGTTGGGGAAGTCTGAGTACCCAACAAAGTCCCGTCATCCCACGATGTGAAACCAGGCGCTGCTTGGGAGGCAACCCAAGGTATTTTATTATTTGTATCTGTATTGTGTGATTGATGCCAGATATCTACACCTATGGTGCCATATGTATGTTTCTAACTCTCTTGTTTTAGTTCTACACATTGGGGACAATAGATGGTTTTAAGTTGAGGATAGATCTACTTGTGGGTCTTGATGTCCTCTTGGGGTTTTTGTTGTCGTGCCTCTTTTCCTTAAGTCTTGTTCCTAGTTGATCCAGCATGTTTAGGCGTATTTTATTTTGTTTCATGATGTTTTATGGTTAATTTGGAGAGAAACAAGTATCTAGGGCAGTTGACATATTATTGTTGATTTTTTGAGATAAATGATAAATACTGCTCAAATTGTCTATTTTGTAATCGTGTGATATGTATATATATGTGACTATTGTGAATCTCTTTATGGAATTAGTATTAGGGACACGATAATCTTTGCGAACTTGTGCATGAATCGGATAGGTGGTAGCTTGAAATATTGACTCTGTGTCATGTGTGTGTGAGATGCTACTTAGTTCCCTTTGTATGTTAAATTCAGAACTTGCCCGGTTAGTCTTGCCTAGGTTGTAGGTAGTGGTTAGGAAAGGATCATAAGCCATTTTTTATATTAGTCAACTTTTATCCTAATTGACCTTTCTTGTATGAATTAGTATCCTTTGATCCTTCTTTTTAACCTTATTACCTATTTTTCTTGTTACATCTATAACCTTTCTATTTGTATTACAATGAACCTATTTTAGCCCTGGTCCTCCTTGGACATTGTGCACTTCAACTCAGGCAAATCACAAAAGTTGAGGGTGGCTATCATAGGGGTGCGTGATGTTAAATAGGTATGAGGAAGGGTAAAATAAGAGAAAATAAAGTAAAGCTAGGTGTGGTAGAAAAAGAAAAGAAAATTTGTGAAAAAAAGAGAAAAAGATAGACTAGAAGACCAAACCCAACCTGAATATGCTTTAAGATGAAAAAAAAAAGAAAAAAAGATGAAAATAAAGTAAAAAATTGGTTAGGTGTGGACCCCAAAAGTTAGTGCAATGCCAAGGAGGCTTAGTCACTTTAAATATTCATACGTATCATACCAGCCCCAAACCTACATTACCAGCCAAAGAAAAAGTCCTATAGTGATCCTAACTTAACTATATGAAAGTGTAGGAAAAGAAAATAAGGGCAAGCCTATGGTATTTGACATGCATTGATTGGAACTTGTTTCTGAGAGTGAGTGTCTCTTGAACATCCCCACATTTACATGCTTGATTTCATATATGAGTGAGGAGGGACTTCTTTATTGTGAGGGCATATGGGTTGTATTGCTAGTTGCTTACTTATTTGGATAGTGTAACTTGTATATATGCATGGTTGTTTGTTGCTAATATAATGGAATAGTTTGATTCCTTTGTGTCACATTGTTGTCTTTATTAATACATATAGTTGGTTTTAAAGTAATTGAACTTGGAGAGCGTAATGTGTTTCTAGCTAAAATTGATGACTGACTGCCATAGGTATCTTACATTTCTCTTGGTTAAGTGTCGTCGTATTGTTTTGTTATGTTTTGTTACCTGAGTACATGCAACATTATAAGTTGAGGGTGTTGATGTGCTATAGAAATATAGCACTTATGATGCTTAACTATGAGAATATGCATGTACTTAAGGCTATATTGTTAGATTTGATGTGTTTTGGAGAGTGTTTTGCAGGAAGTTAAGTTTTGGATGCTAAATGCAAGAGGAACTATGAAAAGTGGCTTGAATCATAGTTAAAAACCAATTTTAACCTTTACTTCCCAAGGTAAGACTTACTCCTAACAACCCTTAAGGAGCCTGTACGAGTCGTATCTTGGACAGACCTTAAAATCATATCTCGGACATATTCGACTCAGCTTCGACAGTGCTTCACATAACATTTAACCCTGATATCGGATTAAGGAAAAATTGGTGTCATTGTAAAGCTAATTCAATTCTTTATCTATTAGTGGGTCTTTAGATCAAAAATTACAAGTACACAAAAAGTTATGCTCGGTTGAATATGAAGATATGAGTCAGAAGTTTGGCCAATTTACTTTTTCAATCCCATTTTAGTTAGGATTTGTATCCTGGAGTTTCCATGTATCCCAATTACACTCCTATTATGCTTTTAAGTCCTATTCTTTATGGGTAGTTATGTTATCCTGTTTTATTTAGGATTTGATTTATATTGTTTTCCTATTTTATTTAGGAGTTACTTTCTAGGGTTTTACTACTTTAATTAGGATTTGGCTTTTGTAATCTATAAATACCATTTAGGCTTTGTTTGTTAAGGCATTCATCAATTTTGAAATTCACTAATAAAACTTTATCTATTGATTATTATTCTTTGTTTGTTCATGGTTTGTTATTCAATTTAAGACTTTGTGATTTATTTCTCATTATTTGGAGACTAATTTTGTAACTTTGTCTGTGGATTCCATGATTAATCTCATAAATATGAGCTAATTCCCTTAGCTAGGGTTATGGGAACCCTAGCAGATTAGCTACATAGAGGAAGTGTGATATTGATCTATTTTAGTGTTGCATGTATCTTAATGTACTTCGCGATAATTAATCTCAAGTATCGGTTATAGCTTGAGATAGCATGTATTCGCATACATTCGATAACCAAGGAGTTTGCGATTAGGAAAAGAAGATTAAGACAGTAATTTGAGATTTCTACCTCTACCTTTTAGTCCCCACATCTCATCTTATCACTTGATCCTACCCCAACAAGTGTAACTGAGGCCATATCAAGGAAAAACAAGGCAACACCCTGAGACTTATCATGTAAAGGGTGAAATTTATCTTTGAGCTTACCCAACAGTTGACAAGACTTATCCTGTAGGCTTTGCATGTAGAACACCAGAACAGTTGGGTTGATCACAAGAAATTTATGCAGTTGAGAAGTCAGGGGGAACACAAACCTAGCGTTTGTGCTCTGTTGTTTACAACTAGGAATAACCAATTCTTCTTTTTTTCTATTTTAACAAATCCCCTCTTTTCTTGCACTGCCTAGTAATTGTAACAAATTCAAGATAAATTTCCCACATATTCCTTATTGGATTTGACTCCAATCTAGTTGGGTTACTATATTTGACAATGACCTTTTTATCCTTCAATTGAAGGTGTATTTTAGGCGTTATTAGTAGAACTTAGAACTGAGTTAACCTAGGGATGAAGGCTTACCAACCATTTTAGGTTGAAACCTTTAGTAATAGTCCCTAAGTTCAAGAACTACGTAGCCAACATAGGTTATAAGAGGTATTCTTGCCAGTTTAGGTTGGATACTTTCTCAGGGGCAGCTGCCAGTATAGGGTGACACCCTAGTCCTTTGGGACATCAGCTTAGTGGATTCACACAGCCAGTGTCAGTACTCTTGGTAAGGTATTGACCCTCTTCCAACTGGGTTACAGGTTGGATCCCGATTAGCTAAGATTAGGGAATGTTAGTTAAATGTTAGCTCTCACAATTTTAGTTCAGCATTCAGATTATATCAGTTTAGGTTTGCATGACCAAGTGTCGATATATTAGTTATTAAGTTAATAAGATCATTATTTCAGCACAATTTTATGCTTGGTCTTGCATTTATTTTTCATGTTCATGCATTCATACTCAGTAGCTATATACATATCATCTAGTCCCTATCTCTCATAAGGGTATATTCTAAGTTATGAACGCACACTCTTTTTTGCGCTATATTAATTTCACAATATAGGTTCAAATGCTCAGTTCCCACATCATACATAGTCCGTTCCTTTATCATTTAGCTGCAACATTTGGTGAGTCCTCACCAGCTAAGGGCTAGTCATATTATTTATCATACTTTCTAGTACTTTATTTCATGTTGTTTCAATAGTCAGAGTTAGTTGGGGACTCGTCTCAACAACTCATCATGTTTAGAGGCTTCATATAGTCAGATAGATAGTTATGTTTTTAGTAATCAGTTTTCAGTACACTTGATATTGTTTTTGACATTCATATGTTTTATTAAGAGAATTCCACATGGTATTTTGTTATCTTTCTTCAGTAGCTACAGATTGTGTCAAATCATAGGTTAGCTTGGGGTTACTTGTGGCCTTAAGCATCATGTTACGACTTGGGGGTAGTCTCAGATCGTGACATTTAAGTACCTTACCACTCTATTAGCTACCTCCATGTCAGAACTCTTGGGATATTAGATAAAATAACTTAATGTGTGAACATAATGTTAGGATCTCAAATCCAGAATCAACATCTTCAGAAACTTCTCATATAGCTCAAGGAATGAATCGAGTTTGAAAAAAAAGAAAAAAATGATGAGTTGATGAAGAAGAATGGTTCTTTGGGATCCAAAAGAGTTAGTTTCAAATCACAATTATTAGGCTCAATTAAAGGCAAATGTTAATATGTGTACATAGAGAGGAATATTCTTTATTCTTTGTCTTGCACAAGTTGTTAGGATTGTTAGGACTTAGTCTATAGTATAGTGATAGGTGTATAGAAAAGAGTTGTACTTTCTTTCTCATGATTGTATATATTGGAGTGTATAGTGATCAATAAAAACACACATAGAAAATTTTCATGTTCTTCTTCATTTTTCAACATGGTATCAGAGAAGTAGGAATTTGATCCTAAATACTTTCTGCTATCTTCATTCTTTTCTTTCATTTTTTCCCATAGCAGAAACTCCTTCAGCTCATAACACCATTGGTGTCGCTGCAACTTCAACAGAGAGTTAAGTCTTAGATAGCTCTCATCTTTTCTATCTTCATTCCTCAGACTCTCCTGGTATGGTTCTTGTCAACACCATTTTTTATGGTAAAGGATATGGTGGATGGCGTAGGGCATATTGATAGCTTTATCAGCTAAAAATAAAGTTGGTTTCATTGACGGAACAATTGTTCCACCGAGTATCACCTCTGAATCTCACAAATCTTGGTCTAGATGCAACAACATGGTTATTTCTTGGCTTTTGAACTCCCTTTCAAAGGAGATTAATGAAAGTGTTTTGTACTCAAAAACAGCAAAACACATCGGGGAGGAGCTTGAGTAAAGGTTTGGCCAAAGTAATGAACCTCTCATTTATCAGCTGTAGAAAGAGATCAGTGAATTAGCACAAGGAAATTTGAACATTGCTACATATTACACAAGGTTGAAAAGACTTTTGGATGAGCTGGATAGCCTTGATATGTGTCAAACTTGTACATGTGATTTCTCTTATGGAGGTAAGATCTAAACACACAAATCTGAACAGGATGCTAGGCTTATTCAGGTCCTTATAGGTCTTAATGAGGCTTATGAAGGACCTCGGAGAAATTTACTACTTTTATCCCCTCTACCCTCAGTGATATGCTTATTCTCTGCTAATCAGAGATGAGAAGAAAAGGGAAGTTCATGTTTCATAGCACCTGGGTGCAACTATTTTTTATGATTCCAAGAAGGCTTACTCTGGTCATAACTATGCTACTGGTTCTTCTAACTATCTTGCTGGTCCTTCTAAGCAACCGTTTGGTGGACAAACACCCAATTATGAAAGAAAGATTATTGCTGAAGGGAAGAAAAATACCTCTAGATTATTTTGTTCTTATTGAAAAAGAACAAATCACACTGTTTAAAATTGTTATAGGTTGATTGGTTTTCCTGCTGATTTTAAATTCACTAAGTCAAAAAGGTTGGGTCCTTCAGTTAAAAGCAATGAAGATTACTTACTTGAGGAGAATGGGGGTAATTCAGGGGACAAACCAATGACTCAAGATCGGTATCATAATCTTTACCAACTCTTGAAACATGTGAAGCTAGGTGCAGAGGTTTCTAACAACACAGAGGAAGATGCTACTGTTAATTGTGTTGGTATCACATTCCTTACCTTTCCTAGATCTTACGCTAGTGTTTTTGTAAATTTAGTTTCTTGGATTCTTGATTCCAGTGCATCCGAGCATATGACCTCTAATTTCAATCTCTTGTTTGATGTTAAAACGCTTTCTAAACCTATATATGTCAATCTTCCTAATCCTACAAGAGCTCTCGTGTTTAAATTCAGATCTGTTTCTTTATTACCAGGATACACACTTCATCATGTGCTCTTTGTCCCTAGTTTCTAGTACAATCTGTTGTCAGTCTACAAATTATGTTTACAGTTCAAATCAATTCTCACTTTCTCTATTTTTTGTGCTATTTTACAGGTCCCTTCAATGAAGAGGCCACTGGTTCTTGGTAAAGTCAGTCGAGGACTATATCTTCTGCATTCAGCTAGTACCAGTCAACTCAAGCCTAGAGCTAGTATTCCTTCTTCCAGCAATGTTATTAATTTTTCTTGTAATCAAAGTGCTAGAGCACAAGTTTCCAATAGTTTTTTTTTCTAGGAGAAGTTTCAATTGATGTAAACACTTGGCATTGTAGACTTGGTCACATGCCCTTTTCTAATATAAAGTCTATTGTTCTATTTCTGTTAATTCTACTTCCATTCCTTGTGATATTTATGCAAAGGCAAGACAAACTAAATTACCTTATGCATCCAGTATCACAAAGTCTAAACATATATTTGATCTCGTATATGTTAACACATGAGGTCCTTACAAAACTCCAACACATGATGGGTTTAGATATTTTCTCACTATTGTAGACGATCATAGTCGATCTACATAGACTTTTCTTTTAAGCACCAAATCTAATGCTTTTACCATCTTGAAACAATTTTTGGCTATGACTCAAACACAATTTCACACTAAAGTCAAAATTCTTAGAATTGATAATGCTCTAGAATTAGGCAGTAGTAAGGCAACCTCTAATTTTTTACTTTCTGAAGGGATAATACATCAAACATCATATGTTTCCTCTCTGCAACAAAATGGAATAGTGGAAAGGAAGCAGCGGCATTTGTTAGAAGTTTGTAGAGATCTTCTCTTTCAATCCAAACTTCCTACACATTTTTGGGGAGAATGCATTTTGACTGCACTTTTTTTTATCAACAGACTCCCTTCAAAACTTCTAAACATGAAAAATCCTTATGAGATGTTAATTGGATAGGCACCTAACTGTTCTATTTTAAGGTGTTCTGGTTATCTCTGTTACGCCTCCACTTTACCTGTGCATAGGTCAAAATTGGGCCCTAGATCAATCAAGTGTGTGTTCTTGGGTTATCCTTTTATGAAGAAAGGATACAAGGTTTTAGATTTGTCTTCAAACAAACTTTTTTGTTTCAAGGGATGTATTTTTCCATGAAAACATCTATCCTTTCTCAAATGTTTCTTCTACCCTCTCTACTTTTCCTTTCACTCAATCTATTCCTAACTTTATAGAACCTTCTTCTTCTCTTACATCTCCCTCTACTCCTAATGATCTCCTATCAGATAAATCAGATTCCCCTACTATATCACCTACCATTCTAGATCTTTTTTGTCCTTTCTCTAAGTCACATCAAGAGATAGTATTGCCAGTTGCTCAATCACAACCTGTAGCCACTAGAAAATATTTAAGAGTTCATCATCCTCCTAAATATCTAAATGACTATATTTGTAATTTGGTCTTTCTCACTGACCTCATGCAGCTCTATTTCTCTAATCTTTCCTGCACTAATCAGTCTCTTCTAAATTTAGTTTCTTTTATCACTGAGACAACTTCCTACTCCCAAGATTGTTTACATCCTAGATGGAAGATTGCCATGGCTAAGGAATTTAAGGCACTTGAAGAAAATAATACATGGGATATAGTTCAATTGCCTGCAGGTAAGAAGGTATTTCCCTGCAAATGGGTCTATAAAATCAAGTATGAAGATGGGACAGTTGAAAGATTCAGGGCACGGCTAGTTGTAAGGGGGGACATTCAAAGAGAGGGAATAGACTTTATCGATACCTATTCCCCTGTTATTAAAATGACAACTATTCGATATCTTTTGGTTATTGCAGTAAAGAAAAATTGGCATATTTCACAATTGGATGTCAATAATGCCTTTCTACATGGTAATTTACAGGAAGAGGTCTATATGAGGTTTCCTAATGGAATACAGACACCTAGTCCATCACATGTATGCAAGCTAAAGAAGTCCCTATATGGTTTGCGTCAATCTTTAAGGTAATGGTACGCTCGACTAACTGATGCTTTGAATTTCAAAGGATATTCACATTCTCTCAATGACTATTCACTCTTGTTCAAGAAAGTTGAAGGATGAGTATCTATGCTAGAAGTTTATGTTGACAAAATTCTGCTAACAGGGGATGATCTTTTAGAACTTGAATCCCTTAAGTCGTTTCTTAATTCTAGGTTAAAAATAAAGGATTTAGGTGCTACTCATTATTTCTTAGGAATGGAAATCATCAGAGAGCCTCGGGATATTATTTTGGGAAAGAGAAAATTTACCTTGGATTTGTTGAATGAGTTTGGTTGCATTGACTCCAATCCGGTTTCTTCTTCTTTGGATCCAACCATAAGCCTTCGAATTGATTAAGGGAATCTTTTACCCAACCCGACTATGTATCGAGTGCTACTGGGAAAATTGAATTTTCTCACACATACATGCCCAGACCTCTCATTTGTGGTACAATATCTTAGTTAATTCATGTAATCCCCACGACAACCTCATTTTGATACATTTTTAAGATGTCTTTGTTATCTTCTCTTAGATCCTGGTTTAGATATTTTCTTTACTTCTGGTTCATCTATTGATTTAATGGATTTTTGTGACTTTGATTGGGGGCGATGCCCAGACACCATACGATCAATCAGTGGTTATTACATCACTCTTGGAGGTTCACCCATTTCTTGGAAATCCAAGAAGCAGTCTTTGGTGTCCCTTTCTTCTGCTGAAGCTGAGTACCGCTCTATGTAGAGGGTTGTGGAAGAAATCAAGTGGCTGGTTCGATTGCTTGATGATCTTGGTGTTCCTTCACCCCTCCTTGTTCCTCTTCACTCTAATAGCCAGGTTGTTATACACATTACTAAAAATCCAGTCTTCTACGAACGCACCAAATACGTGGAACTGGATTGCCATTTCGTGCGGTAACAATACCTTGCCGGGCTTATTTTCTTGAATTTCATACCCTAAACTGCTCAATTGGCGGATGTGTTTACAAATCCCCTTTCTGGACCAATTCATCGATCCCTTATTGACAAGTTGGGGCTTGTTTCACCACCCTCCAACTTGTAGGGGGTGCTAGGATCTCAAATCCAGAATCAACATCTTCAGACACTTCTCATATAGCTCAAGAAATGAATCAAGTTTGAAAAGAAAGAAACAAATGATGAGTTGATGAAGAAGAATGGTTCTTTGGGATCCAAAAGAGTTATTTTCAAATCACAATTATTAGGCTTAATTAAAGACAAATGTCAATACGTGTACATAGAGAGGAATATTCTCTATTCTTTGTTTTGCACAAGTTGGTAGGATTGTTAGGACATAGCCTATAGCATAGTGACAGGTGTACAGAAAATAGCTGCACTTTCTTTATCATGATTGTATATATTGGAGTGTACAGTTATCAATAAAAACACACAGAAATTTTTCATGTTTTTCTTTATTTTTCAACACAAAAAAATTAATATTAGGTCTGGTACATGATTTTCCCAACTGGTCTTAGATAAGAAGGATCATCTTTCAAGATAGTATCTTACTGGTGCCAGTAGCCTGATAAACTCTATTGAGGTTAGCTTGAGATTTGACTCCAGTGGTGGATGGTTGGTTCTGAATTAGTAAGTCTTATATCAGAAATGAGCTCAGGAATATATTTTCTCTTATTCAATATAATACCATCCTTGGATATCAACACCTCAATGTCCAAAAAGTATTTATGTGATCCTAGATCTTTCAACTTAAACTTCTAACATAACACATCTTTTTCTTCACTAATCATAGCTTCTTTATCCCTAATGATGAGTAAATCATCAGTATATAATAATACAAAAACCATCCCATATTTGTTTTTAAGGTGAATAAGGAACAATCAATTTGTGCTAAAAAGATCAAAATATAATAAGGCAATGGAAAACTTGATGTTCCACTATCTAGAAGCTTACTTCAGATCATATAAAGACTTCAATAAGTTCTAAATGTGATCCCATCCTTCCTAAAACCTTCAGCAACTTTAATATACATCTTTTCATCTAGATATTCTTGTACGAAACCATTATAAACATTCATTTGATATAAATTCCTGCCTTTTGAAGTTGTCAGTGCAATGACAAACCTAAAAATTACCATTTTTGCAACGGGTGAAAAGTTTCTTGATAATCTAATCATTTTATTTGACTATACCCTTGACCACTAATCTTGCCTTAAATCTTTTACCTCATCGTTAGCTTTGCATTTGATCTTGTACACACATGTTGAACCTACAGTGTTCATTCCTGGTAGCACATCCACTATCTTCCAAGTATGATTATCCTCAAGATCCTTAAGATCCATCACTTATCTCTTATGGCTTAACTGTAATATTGTGGTTCTACTAATATAGAGAAACTGGCCAAATAACTTTGTTATTCTGGAGTAGTCTTAATATATGGCATACAATTAGCCAAAAGATACATGGTTCCTTGACTCTTGTTAGATTCTATATAGTCTTTCATCCATATAGGTTTTTTAATGATGACAGATATCCTTTATGTTGGGAAAACTATTAATGGTGCCAAAGTAGCTTCGGTAGAAGTGTGAAGCTCCTCAAGATCACCTAGTAAGTTTTGGGATCCCATTTTAGTGGAAGGCACAAAAATATCATCATGATCCTAAGAAACAACATCTGAAGGTTTATCATCATCAAAACCTAGATCCTCAGTAACATCTACAAATGGTTTAACTAGCTCCGTGGATTGATCTTGAGGCTTTGATTGTGCAAAAGAAAAGACTTTTTCCTAAAATATGATATCTCTACAAACAAAAAAAATTTTAGTACTCAGATCTAACCAGTGTATAGCCCTTTTTTGTAGATAAGTATCCCATCAAAAGAGTAGGTCTTACCTTTTCTAACAACTTGTCACCATTTGTAACTACTGATGTATAACAAAGACATCCTATCACTCTCAAGTGTGATGAGCAAGTTACCTTGAAAAAAATTAAATCATATGAAATCTCATCACATGTAGCTAAGATGGTAGCCTATTCATCAAATCTGCAACTGGTTAAACATTCATACCCTAAAATCGATAGGAATATGAGATTAAATCTAATGGCTTTAGATATGCTTAAGATATGTCTATATTCCTCTATACAACACCACTATGTTATGATGTGTGAGAAAAACTACTCTAATGTAGTATGTCTTAGGATTGAAATAAATCTTTACACTAAGTGTTACAAAAATTTGTGCTATTTTCTGATCTTACTATTTTCACATGAGCACTGAAGTATGTTTTAATCATCAAGAAAAAAATTTATTGCCACAATTGTTTTTAATTTGAGTTGCAATAAGTACAACAACATATCCAGTGATTTCCCACCTAGTGGGGTTTGGGGAGGATAAAATGTATGCAGTCCATACCACTATGTTCGAAGAAGAAGAGAGGGTGTTTATGATAGACCCCCAACTCAATACACAAAGACAGTAAATAAGGTAAAAATAAAACATGAGACAAGATGAAATAACATAAATAAGGCACCCACAGTGTAATAGGATACACTAGCAAACTACAAGTACCCACCTCCCCCAACCCACCTAACTAGAGGCTCCATCTTATATAGAAAGTCCTATACTACTATAAAGGCCACCCCAAATCACACCTAACTATTGGATATAACTTACCCACATGCACTAACCTTCTACTCTAATTTATGTTCTTCATATCTTTCTATATAGGGTCATTTCCTCCGTAAGCTATAATTGTTTCATGACATGTCTAATCACCTCCCCCAGTATTTCTTTGGACTAACTCTACACCGACTAAAACTATCCAAAGCTAACCTCTTGCACCTTCAAACCAGGGCATCCGTTCCCCTCCTTCTAATATGCCTAAAGCATCTCAATCTCATTTCCCATATCTAATTCTTCATCAAGGCTACTCCTTCCTTCACCCGAATAAACTCATTTCTAACCCTATCTCCCCTATTCAGTATATATATCCAACGCAATATTTTTATTTCCATCTCCTTTAACTTTTGGATGTGAGAGTTCTCAATTGGAGAACTCTCTACTCGATATAACATGGCCGGCCGGATGGCCACTCTATAGAATTTACCTTTAAGCTTGAGAGGCACGTTCTTATCACATAAAAATCCCAAGGCAATCCTCCATTTCATCCACACTACTCTGATATAGTGTGAGACATCTTCATTAATCTCTCCATTTCCTTAGATCATAAACCTAAAATACTTAAGAATATCCCTTCTACAAAAAACCTGCAAATCCAACTTCACTACCACCTCATCCTCCTGTGTCACGTCGCTAAACTTACATTCCACAATTTTCAAGAATTAGTATTTTTTATCAAACGTTGGAGTTTTAGAGGGGTCCCAAAGATCGCTATGTACAATGTCAAAGCATTGAGATGCTCTAGAATCACTAGTAGGAAATGACATTCTAGATTACTTAGCTAAAGGACAATCATGATAATTATTCAAAGACTCCAAGACTTTATTATGTTGTAAGAGTCTTAATGATTTCAAGGATTTTATTGAAGGATGTCTAAGTCTATTGTGCCACAGATTGAATTTCGCCAGTGACACTCTTGCAGTTATACTTTTGAAATCTTGTACCTATTATTGTCCTTTTATTCCACATTAACTCCTAAAAATATATAAACCTTATTATTATCTATCAATCCCCTTCACCCTACCATTATAAAAGTCCTAACAGAGACAAAACACAAGATACAATGAAATAAAGAAAGATAGATATCTTGTAATATTGGATACCAATAATAAATTCAACTTAAATTAGGCACATATATCACATCTTTTGTAGCTTCATCCATGAAAATAATCTCCTCTCAAATCTATGGTATGTTTGCCTATGCTCTACTAGAAAGGTGTACTTGGTTTCTTTGTGATTGTCGTACATTATGTTTCCTTGTGAAAACAACATTATTTGTTGTAATGTGATGTGTAGCACCAAAATATACTATCAAGTTTTATGAAAAAACATGAGATAATAGGCAAGTAGGTATACCTATCATGTAAAGCTGCTTCATATTCTTTCTATTTTTATTGAACAAATCCATTATCTATTTGTATTCTTCATCAGTATATCCTTTTCCTTAGCCATAACAACATTGTTTACTTCATGAATAGTTGAAGCACTTGACTTGCATCACCATAAGTGTTTCCATGTCCTTGATTATTTTAGCCTCCAAAAATATAGCTAGGCTGCTCTCGTTGTTTCCAATTCATAGGATAATATAATACCCCGTATATTTCTAAGCTAGAAAATGAACTGTTGTTCCTACACATGAAACCTCTTATCCTGTGATTCATATTGGAGTACACAAATCAGGATGAGTACCCTAGTGATAATAGAGCTTATTATGTGTTTAGCATGTTCATAAGAGTCACTTAGAGTAAGCCAAGCTAAGAACTTTTGAATCCACCAAGTTTTCGTGTGTAATTTCACATAGGTCATCTTTGAACGAGCATAACTTGGTTTATAGATGGTATTTTTTCTGATTTATACCGTTCAAATTGTATACAATTGAATAATATTTTCGTCGATACCAAATTCACCTAAAATGGACACCCGGTGAAGAAGTTATGGCGATTTAAAGTTTTAGCAGCGTCATTTCAGTCAGTGGCATGTCGCGCCGTAAGCCAAAATGACGTTTGTCAATTTCCAATGTCTCTCTACGATTCCACCATGTTGCGGTGAGTTTCCATGTCACAAATGATGGGCAACGCGATATCTCCACATCGCGCCGAGGACGCAAATCGGGTAATTTTCATAGAAATTAAATGACGCATCTAGAGGGGTATTTGGGACATCTTTCCACCCCTATATATATTCCATAAACATGGAATTAAGCCCTTATTTCACCAAAACATACTCTTTCTCTCAAAATCCTCTCAAGAACACATTAGGGTTTTCAATTGGGGATTCAAGTTCAAGCAAATTTCTCCGTCAATCATCAAGAATATTCCATCTAAGGTATGCGTAGTGTTCATCTATGGATTCATTTTATTCATAGAGCTCAAGAACTATCTTTTAAATATTATATTGTGATTTTCTTGTTGTGATATGACCATGTACATGTTGATGATCGTTGTTAAAGTTTCAAGATGATATCTAAAGGTGTTTTCATGAAGTATATGTGTTCGTTAATTGAAATCCATGAACTTTATGTGGTTTAAAATGGGAAAATTCATGAAAACACACCTACGCTAAAAGAATGCATGCAAAGTGTTTGATAAAAGGCCTAGAATGATACAATTCATGTCCCGTGATTTAATAGTGCTTAAATGAAAAGTCCATGCTCTATGCTTTATGATTTCACATGAATTCCACATGATTGATATGCGTAGTTGTTGTGATATGGATTGAGCATGATATTGAAGCTATGAAAGTATACACATGTTGTATGAATTTTCCTTCCATACGTAAGATGTTGAGAACTATGCTTAGTGTGAAATCCCCTACTTATGATATGGTGAATTATGGACTCCATTTTATGATCAAGTTAGTTATGTGTGTCAGTTTCCTTCCATCGAGTCCTGGGGGTACTAGTACCTAGAAAATATAGTTGTGTGACTAGAGCCATGTCATGTTATCCCAATAATCTCAGTTAAGCCATGATCTATAGAACTCAGTCAGTCATGTGACTCAGGAAATCTTAGAAATCTCATGATCTCAATAAATTCTTAGATAGTAGTACTAGTTCGTCAGTCAACGAAAGTCAGTTACTCAGTCTATGTATAGCCAGTTAAATCATGTTCAGTCTCTTCAGATAGGAGTAGAAGTTAGCACCGAGTGAATCCAAGGGTGGGAACTCACCTGCCATCTTAGGGTGTGATTCTTAGTAATCATCCTTGTGTTCCAGAACTACGTAGCAAGCGTAGGTTGAGACATCTTAATCTGGTAGATTAGGGTTGATGAGGTGGATTAACCTATCTGTTTAGGGTTCCCACCGTTCTTATTCAAGTACCTGTCAGTTAAGGGTCACTCACAACTATCCTTACCAGTGGTACGGTATTGACACCCTTCCAGTCGGGGCAGAGATTGGACCCCAACCTAGCTATATGCATTTTTGGGGCATGTCGGTTAAGAGACTACCTCTCACAGATAGTTCTTCAGATTTTAGTATACCAGGACTGTCAGTTACAATCAATTCAGTTACAGTATGGAACTCAGGTAGTTCCATCAGATTCAGGACTATCAGACACAGTCATCCGTGTTATCAAAATTTCAGTATCAGTCATATTAGATAACAGTAAACCATGTAATAGTGTACATATCCAGATATCATGTATTCACGATTTTAGTTACTATGTATGCATGTTTGTACTCTTATGTTCATATCAGTCAGTTAGTTAGCATTGTTCATGCTTGTAAACCCTTTTGCATTTAGCCTACCTCACTCGTATACTCAGTACTCCCAGTTGTACTGACGCATTTGTGATATGGTTCTTTATTTTATGTCACGCTATAGGTTCAGAGACACGTTCCAGATCAGCAGTAGCATTCCAGTCGCAGAGTTGCAGTGAGTCCTCTTCCATTCGAGGATGATATTATTTTATTTCATTCATTATTTCAATTCAGTTTTGCTAGACGAAGTTAGTTGGAGACATATTCCTTCAACTCCTTATTTCAGACAGTATTTAGAGGCTTTGAGATTTAGTTCATCTTTTAGTTTCAGCCTTCAGTTGTTTAGGGTATTTGTCACCCATATGGATGTTATGTTTTGTCAGACACTTTATTCAGTTGAACTTTATGGCCTATTGTTCATGTATTTCGCATTTTACATGTATATTATGTAGTGTACTGTTACAGATATCAGTCATGGGTTAGTTTGTGGCCCTTTGAGATCATAAGCACTGTATAGCATTCCGGTTCAGAAAATTGGGGTATTACAAACTTGGTATCATAGCCAGGTTCAATAGAGTCCTAGGTAGTCTGAAAGATGCATCTAGTAGAGTCCTGTGCATAGGTGTGTTATGCGCCACATTTATGTGCAAGAGGCTATGGGATGTTTTAGGAATAGTTTCCCCTCTTTCAGTATTCATGTCATGCTAGTGAGCATAATCTCAAGTTAAACTCTCAGTCTAATCCGTTTTTCTCTTAATTTAGAATATGCCTCCAAAGAGAAGAAACCAGCCTGCTCCTCAGCCCGAAGATCCTTTGGGTGAACATGTTTCTCATGCAGAGTTTAGGGACACATTCACCACAGTTTCTCAGTCAGTGGCTACCCAAAATAAATGGCCACCAATTATTCCGACCAATCCAGTGGCCAAATCAGCTGCAGCTAGGATTCGGGACTTCACCCCAATGAACCCTCCATATTTCTTCGGGTCTAAGTTTGATGAAGACCCTCAAGAATTCATTGACCAAGTCCAGAAGGTCATAGACATCATGGGAGTTACTTTTTGTTAGAGTGCCGAGTTAGCCACATACCAGTTATAGAATGTTTCTCATACTTGGTACAAATAGTGGAAGTCCGAGAGGGTAGATGATCTAGGTTCCATTGAGTGAGAGGAATTTGTCACAACTTTCTTAGACAAATTCTTTCCCCAAGAGCTGAGGGAGGCAAAATTTCTTGAGTTCATCAACCTCAGGTAGGGAAATATGACAATTAAAGAATATTCTCTCAGATTTACTCAGCTAGCCAGATATGCCCCTCATGTGGTTGCAAACAATAGGTATAAGATGAGCAAGTTCGTGTCAGGAGTGAATGATAGCGTGGTAAATTAGTATAGTTCTGCGATGCTAAACAGTGATATGACTTTATCCAGGCTCATGACCCATACTCAGAAAATAGAGGAGCAGAAGATTAGGACTAGGGAGAGGTAGAACAAGAGAGAAAGATTGGGTATTTTTAGTTTTGCTCTACCCAAATTAGAAGGAGGAAACCGTTCTCAGTTTCATCCTAATCCAACAGTTCCATCTCCTTCCTCCGCCAGTGCCCCAGTACCAAAATTCAAAGATGGCAACAGAGATCGAGCACCAGGATCTAAGTCTCAAGGCAGTGTCAGCAGTGCCTGAAATAATCCCTTGGGTCAGACTTGTGGTAAGAACCACAAGGGTACCTGTAGAGCTAGTAGCGATGTTTGTTTTGATTGTGGCAAGCCAGGCCACAGGATTAGAGAGTGTCCGCAATCAGGTCTACAGGGTCAGCAGAATCGTTCCACAGCCCAGTCCGATCGCCCAAATCAACAGGTTGCCACTTCCAGTGCTGCTAGTGGGCAACGCCCAAACAGACTCTATGCTCTTCAGAACCGACAGGATCAGGAAAATTCTCCTGATATCGTTACTGGTACGTTACAGATTTTCCATGTTCATCTTTACGCTTTGCTACATCCAGGTGCATCCTTGTCTTTTATTATTCCTTATATAGTAGGCAATTTCAGAATCAGTCCTGAAATTTTAGCAGAGCCCTTTTCAGTCTCTACCCCAGTGGATAAAACCATCATAGCTCAGCGGATATACAGGAACTGCCCAGTTATGATATTTCAGAAAGCCATATCAGCAGATCTAGTCGAGTTAGATATGACTGATTTTGATGTCATTCTCGACATGGATTGGCTTCATTCCTGCTATGCCACAGTCGACTGCAGAAACAGGATAGTTCAATTTCAGTTCCTGAATGAGCCCATCCTAGAGTGGAAGGGTAGTACTTCATCTTTCAGGGGTCAGCTTATTTCCTACCTTCGGGCAAGGAAAATAATTTCTAAGGAATGTGTTTATCATCTCGTTCATGTTAAAGACTCTAGTTCTGAATCTCCTAGATTTGAATCAATCCCATTGGTTAATGAATATTTAGATGTCTTTCCCAAAGATCATCCAAGCATTCCTCCGAAAGGGAAATAGACTTTGACATTGACCTTATTCCAAATACTCAGCCTATTTCTATTCGGCCATACATAATGGAACCAGCAGAACTCAAAGAACTGAAGGATCAATTGAAGGATCTCTTAGATAAGGGATTCATTAGACCCAGTGTTTCCTCATGGGGTGCACCAGTCTTATTCGTGTGCAAGAAAGAAGGTTCTCTCAGGATGTGTATTGATTATTGTCAGCTCAACAAAGTTATGGTCAAGAACAAGTATCCTCTTCCCAGAATAGATGACTTGTTTGACCAACTTCAGGGTGCCATTTATTTCTCCAAGATAGACCTCAGATCAGGCTATAATTATCTCAGAGTTAGACAATGTGACATCCTGAAAATAGCTTTCTATACTTGGTATGGTCACATCGAATTTCTAGTTATGTCCCCTGGTCTTACCAATGCCCCAGCCACTTTTATGGACTTGATAAACTATGTGTTCAAGCAGTACTTGGACATATTCATCATAGTATTCATAGATGATATCCTGGTCTATTCCCGCACAGAGCATAATCATTCAGACCATCTCAGAATTATTCTTCAAACTCTCAGAGATTACCAGTTATTCGCCAAATTCAGTAAGTGTGAGTTTTGGCTAAGGTCAATAGTATTCCTTGGCCATATTATTTCTGGTGATGGAATTAGAGTAGATCCTTAGAAGACCGAAGCGATAAGAAACTGGCCTCGCTCTGTCTCTCCATCAGATATAAGGAGTTTCTTGGGTTTGGCTGGATATTACAGGCGGTTTGTTAAGGGATTTTCTTCTATTGCATCCCCTATTTCTAGAGTAACTCAGAAGAAGGTCAAGTTTCAGTGGTTAGATCGTTGCGAGAAGAGTTTTCAGGAATTAAAGACTCGACTCACCTCAGTTCCAATCTTAGCTCTTCTAAATAGTTCAGATGGGTTTGTAGTATACTGTGATGCATCCAAAGTAGGTTTGGGTTGTGTCCTCATATAGCATGGTAAGGTCAAAGCCTACGCCTCTAGGTAGTTAAATCCCCATGAGAAGAATTATCTTACTCATGATCTTGAGTTAGCAGCCATAGTATTTGCCTTGAAGATTTGGAGGCATTATCTATACGGAGTTCATGTAGATATCTTCACAGATCATAAGAGTCTCCGATATGTCTTTTGTCAGAACGATCTTAATCTTCGTCAGGGAATATGGTTAGAGCTCTTGAAAGATTATGACATCAGTGTCCTTTATCATACGGTCAAGGCCAACATTGTGGCCGACACTCTTAGTAGACTCTCCATGGGTAGTTTTTCTCATGTTGAGGATAGCAAGAAGAAAATAGCTTAGGAAATCCATCAGCTTGCCAGACTAGGTATTCGCTTAGTCGATTCTTCAGAGGGTGGTGTATGTGTTCAGGATAGGTCAGAGTTATCTTTAGTTTCTGAGGTGAAAGAAAAGCAAGACAGGGATCCTAGCCTTGTCAAGCTAAAAGAGTTAGTTCAGAATCAGAAAGTAGAGGTTTTCTCCCAAAGGAAAGATGGTGTCATTCATTGTCAGAGTCGTCTCTGTGTTCTAGGTGTAGATGATTTAAAATAGTAAATTCTTACAGAAGTGCATGGTGTGTGATACTCTATTCATCCAGGGGACACTAAGATGTACCGCAACCTATGGAAGATCTATTGGTGGAGTGGGATGAAGAGAGATGTTGTAGAATTTATGGCTAAGTTCCCCATATATCAGTAGGTTAAGATAGAGCATCAGAAACCTAGTGGTTCCATATAGGAGTTCACCATTCCTACTTGGAAGTGGGAAGAAGTGAACATGGACTTCGTGATGGGTTTACCTCGAACTCGTCATCAGCATGATTTAGATTGGTTCATTGTAGATAGAATGACTAAGTCAGCCCATTTTCTTTCATTCCATACCTCTTATTCAGCTGAGGATTATGCCAAACTCTATATCGGGGAGTTAGTGAGATTACACGGTGTTCCATTATCTATCATGTCAGATAGAGGTACCCAGTTCACCTCTTACTTCTGGAAAGCAGTCCAAAAGGGTCTTGGTACCCAAGTTTATCTCAGTATAGCTTTTCATCCTCAGATAGATGGTCAAGCAGAAAGGACCATTTAGACTCTTGAAGATATGCTAAGGACGTGTGCAATTGATTTCAAGGGAAGTTGGGATGACCACTGGCCATTGATTGAGTTTGCATATAACAATAGCTATCATTCCAGTATTAAAATGGCTCCGTTTGAAGCTATCTATGGTAGGAGGTACAGATCTCCAATCGGGTGGTTTGAAGTTAGTGAGGCCTCAGTCATAGGGCCTGACTTAGTATTCGACGCGTTACAGAAAGTCCAGTTAATCAGAGAAAGACTCTGGGCTACTCAGAGCCGACAGAAGTCGTATGCTAACGTTCGTAGAAAGTATCTCGAGTTTGAGGTCGATGACTATATCTATCTAAAGATCTCTCCCATGAAGGGAGTGAAGCGGTTCGACAAGAAGGGAAAGCTCAGTCCCCGATATGTCGGTCTCTTCAAGATTCTCAGTCACTTAGGCAAGGTATCTTATGAGCTCGAATTGCCTTCAGATCTAGCCTCAGTTCATCCAGTCTTTCATGTATCTTTGCTCAAGCAGTGTATAGATGATCCATCAGTCGTAGTCCCTATTTAGAGAATTGACAATTAGAACAGTCTCTTCTATGAGGAAATTTTGGTCTAAATTCTAGACTATCAGAATCGTTGACTGAGAAACAAAGAAGTCCCTCTAGTCAAAGTTCTTTGGCGAAATCAGTATGTTGAGGGAGATACTTGGGAAGCAGAAGCAGACATGTGTACAAAGTATCCTCACCTATTCTCCCCAAATCCATATCAAGCTCAAGGTAACAGTTCTTCTTAAGCTTATTCAGTTTCCTGTTCAGTATACTATACAACTTGGTATTAAGTTCATGTTCACGTTTCATCACAAATCTGGTATCAAGTACCATTGCATATTCAGTCATGCATTTATGTATTGGTATAGTGTAAAATAATGCATCAAATATGCATTCTCATTGGGAGAACTCAGTTATCAGAAATATCAGTTATGCATTCATGAATCAGTTACTCATACATCAGATATGCATATCCAGCATGATATGTTTATCTTATTAGTCATGTCTTTCATGAGATCATGTTCCAGTAGTGTATGTCTTTCATGTGCTCCAGTTTATCATCTATCCCCATTTCAGTCAGTCTCATTCGAGGATGAATGTTTCCAAGGGGGAGATATTGTAATACCCTGTATATTTCTAAGAAAGAAAATAAACCGTTGTTCCTATACATGAAACCTCCTATCCGGTGATTTATATTGGAGTACATGAATCAGGATGAGTATCCTAGTGATAATATAGCTTATGATGTGTTAAGCATGTTCATAAGAGTCACTTAGAGTAAGCCAAGCTAAGAACTTTTGAATCCACCAAGTTTTCATGTGTGATTTCACATAGGTCATCTTTCAATGATCATAACTTGGTTTATAGGTGGTATTTTGGCAGATTTATACCCTCCAAATTTTAGAGAATTGAATAAGTTTTCCGTCAATACCAAATTCACCTAAAATGGACACCCGTTGAAGAAGTTATGGAGATTTAAAGTTTCAGCTGTGTCATTTCAGTCAGTGGCGTGTCGCGCCGTAAGCCAAAATGACGTTTGTCAATTTCCAGTGTCTCTCCACGATTCCACCGCATTATGGTGAGTTTTTAGGTCACAAACGGACGGCAACGCGATATCTCCGCGTCGCACCGGAGGCCTAAATCAGGTAATTTTCATAGAAATTAAATGACGCATCTAGAGGGGTATTTGGGTCATCTTTCCACCCCTATATATATTCCATAAACACGGAATTAATCCCTTATTTCACCAAAACATACTCTTTCTCTCAAAATCCTCTCAAGAACACATTAGGGTTTTCAATTGGGGATTCAAGTTCAAGCAAATTTCTCCATAAATCATCAAGAATCTTCCATCTAAGGTATGAGTAGTGTTCATCTATGGATCCATTTCATTCATAGAGCTCAAGAACTATGTTTTAAATATTATATTGTGATTGTGTTGCTGTGATATGACCATGTACATTTTGATGATTGTTTTTTAAGTTTCAAGATGATATCTAAAGGTGTTTTCATGAAGTATATGTGTTCATTAGTTGAAATCCATGAACTTTATATGGTTTAAAATGGGGAAATTCATGAAAACACACCTAAGCTAAAAGAATGCATGAAAAGTGTTTGATAAAAGACCTAGGATGATAGAATTCATGTCCCATGATTTAATAGTGCTTAAATGACAAGTCCATGCTCTATGCTTTATGATTCCACATGAATTCCACGTGATTGATATGCGTCATTGTTGTGATATGGATTGAGCATGATATTGAAGCTATGCATGTATACACATGTTGTATGAATTCTCTTCCATACGTAAGATGTTGAGAACTATGCTTAGTGTGAAATCCCCTACTTATGATATGGTGAATTGTAGACTCCATTTTATGATCAAGTTAGTTATGTATGTTAATTTCCTTCCATCGAGTCCTGAGGGTACTAGTACCCAGAAAATATAGTTTTGTGCCTAGAGCCATGTCACATTATCACGATAATCTCAGTCAATCCATGATCTATAGAACTCAGTCAGTCATGTGACTCAGGAAATCTCAGAAATCTCATGATCTCAATAAATTCTCAGATATTATTACTATTCCATCAGTCAACGGAAGTCAGTTACTCAGTCCATGTACAGCCAGTTAAATCATGTTCAGTCTCTTCAGATGGGAGTAGAATTTAGCACTGAGTGAACCCAAGGGTGGGAACTCACCTGCCATCTTAGGGTGTGATTCTTAGTAGTCATCCTTTTTTTCCAGAACTACATAGTCAGCGTAGGTCGAGACATCTTAATATGGCAGATTAGGGTTGATGAGGTGTCTTAACCTGTCAGTTTAGGGTTCCTACCATTCTCATTCGAGTATTTACCAACTAAGGGTCACTCAAAGTTGTCCTTACCAGTGGCGTGGTATTGACACCCTTTCAGTCGGGGCAGAGATTGGACCCCAACCTAGCTATATACGTTATTATGGCATGTTGGTTAAGCGACTACCTCTCACAGTTTTAGTCTCAGTTTCAGTAAAAGAACTCAGATAGTTCTTCAAATTTCACTATACCAGGACTGCCAGTTACAGTACGGAACTCAGGTAGTTCCATCAGATTCAGGACTATCAAACACAGTCATCCATGTTATCAAAATTTTAGTATCAGTCATGTTAGATAATAGTAAACCATGTATTAGGGTACATATCCAGATATTATGTATTCACGATTTTAGTTACTATGTATGCATGCTTGTACTTTATGTTCATATCAGTCAGTCAGTTAGCATTGTTCATGCATGTAAACCCTTTTACATTTAGCCTACCTCACTCATATACTCAGTACTCCCAGTCGTACTGACGCATTTGAGCTATGGTGCTTTCTTTCATGTTACACCATAGGTTTAGAGACATGAGTTCCAGATCAGCAGTAGCATTCCATTCGCAGATTTACAGTGAGTCCTCATCCATTCGAGGACGATATTATTTTATTTCATTCATTATTTCATTTCAGTTTTGCTAGACGGAGTTAGTTGGAGACATGTTCCTTCAACTCTTTATTTCAGATAGTATTTAGAGGCTTTCAGATTTAGTTCAGATTTTAGATTCAGCCTTCAGTTGTTTAGGGTATTTGTCACCCATATGGATGTTATGTTTTGTCAGACACTTTATTCAGTTGAACTTTATGGCCTATTGTTCATGTTTTCCGCATTTTACATGTATATTATACAGTGTACTGGTACAGATATCAGTCATGGGTTAGCTTGTGGTCCTTCAGGGTCATAAGCACCGTGTAGTATTTTGGTTCAGAAAATCGGGATGTTACAGATAACCTATCAATTTGTAACAATTCTCTCTAGTATGACCAGTGAAATAACAGTAAACACACTTCATTCCTTTATAATTTTGACTTCCATTATTGTATCTGTTGATTTTAATACCATTAAAGAAAAATAAAGAGGTAAGGAGAGCCAAGATCTTAGCGGCTAAAAACAGAGATGAGTTATAGAAGAAGAGAAGCAAGATGCAGAGAAGCCTTTTTTTAAAAGTAATGTTGAGTATATTTTTTATTATCAACTTTAACTTAGATAGTGCTATTATAACTAAAAATAGATTAAACTTACCATAAAAGAAAACCTATTTGCTACAAAAAATAACAACTAATCGGTCTTCTACCAAAAATAGGAATTTTAATTTGACTAGGAGTTGTATGTAAAAAGATAGAGAAAAATAAAAAACAAGTCACGTGCAGTATTCCTTAAAGCAACTTTTACACTCCTCCTTGCTTTAGGAACTGCAAAATTTTGGTCTTCCATCTTGGGATCTCCATTCTTGTTAACTGAAAGCGACCTTTTGAATAAATCTGCACATTCAAGTTTTGTCTTGTAGTGAACTAAATTCAGTTTTTATCTTGAATGCAATACTTGACTATTAAATCCTTTTGGCATGTCTTCCTTCTTTATTTGCATCTTGAATTTAAACTTACCCGTTTTATTTTTTTTGAATCATAAATAACTCCTCAATTACTTTAATTCCTGTAAGAACATTGAAAGCTCCTTCAAACCTAGCAGTTTCACATATTGCTTGTTCTTTTCTAATTAAAGGATCATCTTCTAATTTTTTCAGCTTATGATTTTTTTCATGTTCTACAGAAAAATCTTCTATTGGATCAAATGAGAAACGTTTGCCTCTCATGTTAATGCTTAAAACTTCTTTTTCATCACCATCATTGATGAAGCAATGCTTATCCTCAAAGGATACTTTGTATCCTTTTTCAACTAACTGATAAATACTCAACAAGTTTTGATCAAGATCAGGTACATCAAGAACATCTGAAATTGCTTTATTACCTTAACTTATTTTTATGACAGCAGTTCCTTTTCCTTCAAGAAGAATCTGTTCACCATTTTTTATCTTAACTTTGGAAAATTCAGTAGGCTTTAATTCTTTAAACAAACTCTTGGTATAAGTCATATGGTTGGTGCAACCGCTATCAATCAGCCAAATTTTTTTGAAACCTTACTTGAGATACATGTTGCAACAAAAAGATGGTCTTCTTTTTCTTCATTGACCACATGCGCATTGCTTTATGGTTTTAAAATTTGTTTTTGCAAATCATTGTTTCATGGCCAAGCTGATTGCACTTGTTGCACTTTGTGTCTAGCCTTTTCCAACATTTGTATGGTGGATGAACCATATTTCATAGTGCTCACAAGGTGGGTAATTTTTAAAATTTTTACCCCTACTTTGAGTTTTGTGGCTGCATACTAAGGCTCCTTTAATCATACCATCTTACCTCATAAGTCTCCTTTGCTCCACAAAAGAATTTAGCAACTCTGTCAAGGAAATCTTAGACAAATTTTGTGTACTTTCCAATGTAGTTATACATGCTTCATATCTTTTGGGCACTGTAACAAGAATTTTTTCAACAATTCTTGAACCTTTAAATATAGTGCCTAGAGTCTTACCTTATTAATAATGCCAAGTAATCTATCCAGGTACTCTTTAACTATCTTAAAGTCTTTTATTATCTATAACTCGAACTCTCTTATTAAATTCAGTTTTTGCATTACTCGAATTCTTTCATCTCCAACATATTCTTTCTTCAGATAATCCCAAATTTTTGTTAGTGATGTGAGAGACATAATTCTGGTCAAAATAGTTGTTGAAATAGAAGCAAACATAGTTGGTTTTTCCTTAGACTTTGTGGTTTTCTTTTCCTTGTGACTCTTGATTTGGGATATGGTGGGATTATTTGGTAGCGAATTAATTTCATAATCCTCTTCCACAGCTTCACAAAGATCAAGATCCTCCAAGTAAGTTTTCATTTTCACAACCCATAATTGATAATTTTCACTATTAAAAATAGATAGAGCTATTCGTGAAAAGCTATTTTCAGAATCCATCTCTTCACTCATAGGACCCTTAAAAAAATAGCTCTAGATAATAATTGTTGGTTTTAATACCATTAAATAAAATAAAACAGCAAAGATAACCAAGAACTTAGCAGCTAAAAATAGAGATGGGTTATAGAAGGAGAGAAGCAAGACGCAGAGAAGCCTTATTATTTAAGTAGTGTTGCGTATGTTTTTTTATTATCAACTATAACTTAAATAGTGCTATTATAACTAAAAATATGTTAAACCTACCATAAAAAGAAAATTAATTTGTAACCAAAAATAACGGCTAATCAGTCTCCTACCAAAAATAGGAATTTCAATTTGACTAGGAGTTGTATGTAAAAAAGCTAGAGAAAAACAAAAAACAAGTCGCGTGCATTATTTCTTAAAGAAAATTTTAATAGAATCCCTGTCTTCTATTCACTTGCATGGTCATTGGGTCAGATTTCTCACTTATAGTAGCCACACAAGCTAACTGATGTATCTCATCTACTATGATAATAGCATATGCCTGATTAAGGGCTTGAGTCATTTCTTTCAAAAAGATTAGACTTCGATCTTGATCATACAAGTCATTCAAACCACTAAGGAATTAATTTACCTCAAGTGATTAGCATAATCCTCTTATTTAGGATAAGCACGGTTGGTAGCTTGTACCACAACACATATTCTTCCCAAAGGCTCTTCAATTGTGTGAAATAGGTTGAAACTGAATCTCTACAATGATAAAGGTTGTTTATTTCTCCATATAATTGATATAATCTCATGCAATTCACCCTATCAAAATTTTCCTTCAGATCTTCACATACCTTAAATGTGTTGGTAGTATACAAGACTTTATGTAAGAGATTCTCACTGACAATTCTCATAATTTAGGATAGCACAATTATATCACATATCTCTCAATGATCGTGCTATTCATCCCTTGACAAAGCTTTGCTGCAAGCTCCAGTAACAAAATCATACTTTTCCTTTCTTAATAGCATAATTCTCATCGATCGACTCCAAACCTAAAGTCTTCAGAATAATTTAACTTGATGGGAATTAATACAGAGCCTGATACATCTGATGATCCTATATAGAGAGGATCATTTAGATTGATATGATTCATCATTATTTATGGATTTTAACCTCATCTATAATTCTTCTTTAAACAGTCAGTATCACGGCTCTGATACCATGAGAAAATCTACTATGAAAGCTTAGTTGCTAAGCATTGAACATTGAGTTTCTATTAGAGAGAAAGGAAAATACTTTCTGAAGAAAATATTAAAAGGGAAATAGAAACTACATTATAATCTTCAGTGTGCAGATACTTGTCAGCCTGTATATAGTTATGAGAAAATATCTTCCAACCGACTTTGAATTTCCTAATTTGACAGCTCACACACAGCTCATCATTTGCTCCACTCAGTAAGTGATGTAATAACTAACTCTAACTAACTCAATGCTACAGTTTAACTAATCCAATGAAACAGTAAAATTGTAAAATAGATTCATTGATTTACATTTTAACAAAAATGTACCAATATTAATATGCAGTTGAGCTGGTCAAATGAATCCAACAAAATTAGAGTTTAGAAAAGTTAAAATAACAAGGAAAATTTGTAGACACATAATTTTGTCCCTCCCAAAAGTCAACTTTTACCCATTTACCCTCACCGTACCATGTACCTTAAACCCGTATGATGATACCTCCACTAAAAACAAAATAACAAATTCTCAACAAATAATAACAACCTAACCTAACGAATTTGGGAATCTCACCACCCCCACCCATATGCCCTCCCCCTACCCTACCATCTTTCACATTTCCATCTTCCCCTTTAACAGAACAAACCTCAGAATTAATAGAGATTCACCCTCATAATTGGGAGATATATATTATTCACACACAAAAATATCATGTAAGAAATACTTTCACACACCGATAGATTCATACACATAGGGGAATCGATATAGAGAATAAGATCATACAGAAACAATAGTGATTTAGAGAGAAACAATAAGGAAAAATTAGGGAGAATAGAGAGATTAAGAGAAATATAAGAGATAAATAACAGAGAAAAATAGAGAGATTGATAGTGAGTTCAAAGAGAATACAAGAGACAAAAGGGGAGAGAGAAGAGAGAAAATAACAGGGTTGACTGTTCTGGTGAGTTCTCACTAAGAAACACCATTGTCATTTGAAATTTAATTTGTTCTCTGTTTCCCATAACTATATGATATTTTTGGAGCTTTGAAGAGATAAAAATAGCATCTCAGTCCAAAAACACTCTGGTCCCGACCCCTTTCCATCAAAAATGGCAATGGCCAGTCGATCCCAATGTCAAATCACATAAAAATAATTGGGTTTGGAAAAAATGGAGTTTGTGTCAAAGTGTTGATTTGGGATTCATTTTGAAGTTCAAGTCGAGATATTCGGGTTCAGTTCTATTTTAAGTTGCATAATTTGGCATAATAAAAGCTTTTAAGGTCCAATTCTTCAATCCTATCTCTTTCTATTTTAATGTGGTATGTTATGTCATGATTTGCGTGATGTATGTTGAATTGATGATATATTTTGATAGTGTGTTTGAGCTTCCATAATTTTCGTGGCTTGATTGGTTGATCCTATATTGAAATTAGTTAATCGTGTATTGAGAATGAAATTGGGGGGCAGAAATTGAAAAATTGGTAAAGTGAATATTGATTATTTTGATTCGGATATGGTTGATTAATTTGGAATAATTGTTCATTGCATCGAAATTGATAGTATCATGTTTTAGGTTTAAATTGGTAAGCAAACAGTAGGTTGGGTAGACAAAATTTAGGACTTGTGGAATGTTGAATGTTTAAATATTTGTCGAATGGTTTCATTTTATCGCATTTGGATCAATTGTACTCATTTGGCTAGGGAATTCCCCGAGGTTATTTGAATTGTTTTATCTGGGGAATGCCCTGAAGGAGTTGTACTCAAAGATGGCGCGTGATCAAGACCCAAAACGTATGGTGGAGTTTAGTTTAGGACTAGTTTAGCATAGAATTTATATTTCTACCTTTCTCTATTTTTAGGATTGTATAATTCGGACTGGACATTATTTTGTTTTTATTTTTTGTTTGGTTTATTTGTTTGTTTTATGTCTTTTGTTGGTTTATTCACTTCATAGCATTATACTTGCCGATATACTCCATGAAGCGATCATGGTCGAACCACGGAATCAAGGGATGCCAAACACCTTTTAATCAATTAATAAAATTTCTTAACCGGAATCTCTATTCATGGACAAATTTTAAAAGAGTCAATCATTTTTAAAAGGAATTTCCAAAGGTAACTTGGAACACCAAATTTATTCCTTAACTGGGTAGGTTTTGGTTGTGTTTTGATGCAAAATAGGAAGGTGATTGCCTAAGCTTCCAGGAAGTTGAAGGTACATCAGAGGAACTATCCTACTCATGATTTGGAGATGTTAGCGGTTGTGTTTTCCTTGAAAATATGGTGGTATTATCTTGTATGGTGTACACGTGGATATCTTTTCTGATCATAAAAGTCTATAGTATGTGTTTCACTCAGAAGGAGCTCAATCTCAGGCAGAAGAGATGGCTTGAGATTCTCAAGGACTATGATATGAGTATTCACTATCATCCAGGTAAGGCTAACGTGGTTGTTGATGCTCTTAGCAGGTTGTCCATAAAGAGTTTGGCTCATGTGTAGAAAGGATAGATGGAGTTAGTGAAAGATATTCACCATTTTCCTAATCTTATAGCTCACCTCTTGGAATCCAAGGATGGAGGTGTAATGGTACAAAAAGTGGTTCGATCGTCTCTTAATGTAGAGATCAAGGAGAAAAAAGTGTTGGATCTTATCTTTATGAAAATCAAGGGTGATGTTGGTGGGCAAAAGGTGATGGTGCTTGAGATCAGTGTTGATGGTATATTACAATACCAAGAAAGGTTGTGTATTTCTAATGTTGATGGTTTGCGATAAAGGATTTTGGTTGAGGCGCATAAGTCATACTATATTGTTCATCTCGGTTCTACGAAGATGTACCATGATCTCAAGGATACGTATCGATGGAATGGTATGAAAAGGGACGTGAATAATTTTATTAGTAAGTTCTTGGTGTATCAACAAGTTAAAGTTGAGCACATGAGACCTAGTGGGTTATATCAAGAGATTATTTTGCCCGAATAGAAATAGGAGGTAATTAATATGGACTTCGTTACCAGTCTTCCTCGGTATCATAATCAATATGATTCGTTTTGGGTCATCGTGGATAGGATGACAAAGTCTGCTCACTTTTTGCCAGTGAGGACTACCTCTTCAGCAGAGGATTATATAAAGTTATATATTTAGGATATTGTGAAGCTGCATAGAGTACCTATTTTAATTATTTCTGATCGTGGTATGCAATTTACGTCTCATTTATGGTGCTTTTTTTCAGAAGGGACTGGGTACTAAGGTAAGTCTGAGTACTGCTTTTCATCTGCAAACGGGTGGAATGGTAGAGAGAACTATTCAGATGTTGGAAAATATGCTTAAGGCTTATTTGATTGATTATGGTGGCAATTGGATTGAGCATATACCTTTGGTAGAGTTTTCTTACAATAATAGCTATCATTCTAGTATTGGTATATCCCTTTTGAGGCATTGTATGGTAGAAGGTGTTGACCTCCTATTGGTTGGTTTGATCTTGGGAAGGTATATATGTTTGGTCCCGACTTAGTTTATCAGGATATAGAGAAAGTGAAGGTGATTTGGGATAGGCTTAAAGCTGCCCAAAGTCGCCAAAAGTCCTTATGGATGTTAGGCGTAGAGACTTGGAGTTTGAGGTTGGGGATAAGGTTTTCCTCAAGGTATCTCTTAGTAAAGGAGTAGTGCATTTTGGTAAAACGGGGAAGCTCAGTCCCCTATAATGTTAATTACGAGTTGGATTTACCTTCTAGACTAAGTTTGGTTCATCTGGTATTTTATGTCTCCACGTTGAGGAAGTGTCTTGGTGATCTTTCTTCGATTGTTTCATTGGAGGGGTTGGGTATCTCGGACTCTCTATCGTATGAAGAGGTCACAGTTGAGATCTTGGATAGGTAGGTTTGTCCGTTATGGACCAAGGATGTGGCGTCGATTAAGGTTCTATGGTGGAACCAAAAGGTGGAAGAAGCTACGTGGAAAATGGAGGATGACATGAAGTCCAATTATCCATATCTATTTTCTGCTTTTGGGGTTCGTGCGGAAGGTATGTGTCTTCAACACGTATATTTTCACCTCTTTGTTTTAAAACTTTGTTAGAGATTGGAAACATATTTGATAACACAAATGACTCATGCGTGTGGTTACCCCTACCTTGTCTGCCATGCGGGGATGAAAGTTCCTAGTGAAGGAGACTGAAACATCCTAGTTTCTGGACCTTAGAAAATTTCCTGTAATTCTAGTCTCTAGACCCAATACAACTCATAGGTACGAGCTGTATATTGGGGTACTAATGGTATTGTCCAGTCGTATGCTGACCAGTATTGGTTGGTGGGATGGATTTTGGTCACTAAAATGGGTACCACTTGGTTGTACGAGTCGTATGGTTGGATACGGATTGTTTGGTTCCTTCACTTAACCTTTGACTTGGTAACTTCAGTTGGATATGAGTATGAGTGGCTCACCAGGAGTCGTGATCCAGGGTACAATTCGTACCCAGGACTCCTATGGTGGTCAGTGATCAAACCTTCTGTGATTCTATCTTGCCAGGGATATGGGTGAAGGGTGCCGATCATATTTTTTTAATACGACTTGGTTAGGATGAATTGTATGCTAGACAGTGTTGGGTCCAAGGTTTAAGGCTTAGGATACGAGTGGTGGGTACCATCGTATCAAAGGGTACGACTTATGAGGGTCAGTCGTACCCATATGATGGGATTTTTATGTAACATAAGTGGGGGTATACTGCATATTTCCCCACTTACCCTAATAAAGTCCCATGACTTATATTCATTTTAGGAGGTTATTTACCCTATTATTCTATTCACTAACACTTAAAAACTCTTCCTAATCAGTCTATAATTCTCTTAAGAGCTTTTGGGTAAGAAAGGTAGGGTTTCAACTAGAGGACTAATTAAAGGATCGTGTTGTTGGTTGATGTGTGAGCTAATACTAACACATTTGAGGCTTTTAACTAAGAATAATTGCAAAGTATTAAGCAATTTTTTTCATTTTTGATTGGTTTATGTTTGATTTTGCAGTAAAAGCTAAGATGGTAGAGAACCAGCAAGGACGGAAGCAAATGAGCTGAAATCTGAAGTAAATAGAGGCAAAGTGTGGCTGACGACATTTGTGCTAAGTCGTCAGCCTTGTGATAAGCTATCAGCTTCATCGTCAGCAGTAGACAGAGAATTGGCCTAAGTTGAAAGCTGTGACGACATTTTGTGATAGGTCGTCAAGGAGTTGATAAGCCGTCAACCTAAGAAAGCACATGAGAACTGAAACAGATACTTGACGACATTTTGTGATAGGTCATCAAAGAGCTGATAAGTCATCAAAATTGTCATCAGCGTTAAACAGCAAGTGTCAAAAGTATAAAGGAAGCTTACGACATTTGTGATAAGTCGTCAGCCTCTTGATAGGCTATCATAATTGACGTCACCTAATCCGAAAAAGTTCTTAATTTTATTATTTTGTTTCCATAATTAGGCTGAACTATTTAAAGCCTTGTTTAGGATTTTCTTAGGAGTTCCGAACCTTGATTTTTGAGCAATATACTTTGATATTTTCTCTATCTACTTTTGGCTTGAGAAAGCAATTACTTTGAAGAGATTATATTCATTATTTTGGGATTTCCTTTGTGATTTAATCTTAGAATCTCTAGTTTTTATTCATCTAGTGGTAAGTTTATCTTTTAAAGCATGAATTCATCTAGTTTCTTCAATTTTTACGTCATGAGCGGCTAAATTCCTTAAACCTGAATTATGGGATCTAGGGTTAGGTTTTGATAAGGTGCTAGGTGTTCAAGATTCGAAAGGTGGTAGGAATTCTTGATAATTCTGATGTTTTAATTATTGTCTGTTGGTTGCAAAAGATAGATAACACCTGCTTTGATTTGCTTGAGAAAGAAATCAAATATAGTGGGAAGTGAATTATCAACAGGGACTTGGAAACACTCCGTTTAATAATCAGTGTTGTAACAAGGTTGGTTAACCTGAGGTAATATCTGGGCAGTGAATATAAATTCCCTAAGTTCGAGAGGATTAAGTAATTAAATGCTTAAGTAGGTCGAGAGACATTTAAACATAACTTCAATAAAGATAACTTGTTGTCCTACCTACCGTGGGACTCTTGAACCACTAGTGGTATCTGTCAAGTACCAAAATCCCTAGAGAACATAATTCTGGTTTTTCATAAACTTTTGATTACGAACACTGAAACTAAACTGACCAACAATTATTTGCTAACTTAAAAACACCCATTTTGTCTTTTTGTGCCAGTTATTTGAATTTAACATGTAGCTTTAGTTTCAAACTAGTTTAATCGCCACTCACATTGTTCCTTGTGGATTCGACCCTGACTCTAAAGTTGGGTAAATATATTGACGATGATCGCCTTGCACTAAATTGAAGTGTAAGTTGAACGTTATCAAAAATGGCGCCGTTGCCGGGAAACAATTTGGCGTATTGAGTTGGTTTGGAATTTTAGCCTACATGCTTGAATTCAAATTTATAAATATTTGTTTTTAGTTTTCTTTTATTTCTTGTGTTAGGTAGATTTTTATTTTAGTTTACTTAGTACTATGGCATCGTTGAATGAACATGAGCTTGGTGGTTGGAAATCTTATCTTGATGATCCATGTCCATATTGTGATCGACCTCACTTTTGGCAAGATTATAGATATGCTCCCTGGAGAGAGATGTGTGTACCATCCCCATCCTACTGGGATTATGATTGTTCTTTATGTGGTAATCAAGATGGACATTGGAGTGATTGCCTGAATGCCCCCGCCCCCCATTGTGCTAACCTAAATTCTAGTTCTTCTTATGATTTTGATAGGTCTTTTAGTCAAGAAAAGGAAGAACGAAGCACTGGAAAGAGTAGCATTGAAGCTATGATTCAACTAATGCTGGATCGTATGGACACAACAAATGATATCATATTCGATATACGTCAAGACATTAGGGCATTTAACAAAGTACGAGAAAGGATAGGGGATATGGATATCGAGGTCAATCATCCAAAGCACTCTTCTACATTATGTTTAGATGATATCTTATTTGTGGAATCATTTATACTAATCGAAGAGTGTGAAGATAAGGAGAAAGAATCCTATAGTGATGTTGAGTTTGATGTTGAGAAACCCTTGGTGATTTCCCAACCAACTGAACCATTTATGAACGAAAATGCCAAAGATGAGGAAAGGGTACTAGATTCAAAAGAAGAAATCAAGCACAATTCTTGTGAAGACTCTAGTCTATTTTGGGTTAAATATACTATTATGGATTCTACTCCGAAATTGAGAGTTATTCCTCATTTGAACCACTTTTCAACATTATGCTTGGTGGATATGATGAAAGTTGAATCACCCAAGCAAATGATGAATTTTGAAAATGAGGAAGAAAATTCTTACATTTTGGAGTTTATCTTTCCTAAAGGATATACTACAACCCCAATATTAAAGGACAAGAATCTTATAGATCGATTTCCATTTAGTGGCTTTTTAAGATCTTTATTATTGCCCAATAAGCCCACACAAAAGATTGATGCAAAATTAGGCAAGCGGTTTAAGTCTTCAAAGTGGCGTGGTAGAACATTCCTTATCATGCCCCCTCACATTGGCCAATGGACATAAAAGATATAAATATCGAAAGATAGGCCGACAATTCAAATCATCTAAGTGGAGGGATAAAGGATGGCTAAATGATGTCGTGTCGCAACACTAAATTAGGAGCTTCTTGGGAGGCAACCCAAGGTATTTTGTTGTTTGTTTATATTCGTATTATGTGATTAACATCAGATCTTCGCACCCATGGTGCCACAAGTATGTTTCTTGCTCTCTCATTTTAGTTTAACGTATTGGAGACATTGCATGATTTTAAGTTGAGGGTGGAGCTACTTGTGGGTGTTGATGTCCTCTTAGGGTTTTTGTTGCCATGCCTCTTTTCCCCAGAGTTTTTTTCCTAGTAGAGCCAGCATGTTTAGGCGTATTGTGTTTGTTTTATAAAGTTTTGTTGTCAACTAGGAAAAATACATGTACTTGAGGTAGTTGAATTGTTTTGTAATTTTTGTACACCTCTTCAAGTGGTCTACTTCTTTAACTGTGTGATTTGCATTCAAGTATGACCACTGTGCATCTTTGTATGGCATTACTTTTAGTAACAAAATAATCATTGCTAAACAGCTGCATGAAATGAATGAGTAGTAGATGGCGATATGCCTGTGTGCCAAGTATGTGTGAGATGTTACTAAGTTCCCTCTGTATGTTGAAGCCAGAACTTGCCCGGTTAGTCTTACCTAGGTTGAAGGATAGGGGTTAGGAAAGGATCATAAGCTATTTTGTTATTAGCTTACTTTAGCCTAAATGACCTTCCTTGTGTGTATAATATCCTTTGATCCCTGTTTTGAGACTAATTAGCCAATGTCATTGAATGACACCTGTCACCTTCCCGTTTAGATCACAATGAACCTGTTTTGGCCCTGGTCCTCCTTGGACACTGTGCACCTTGACTTAGGCAAATGGCCTAAGTTGAGGGTGGCTATCATAGCGGTGCATGATACAAAATGAGTATGAAAAAAGGTAGCATAATAGAAAAGAATAAAAAGCAGGGTGCGGAGGAAAAGAGCAATAAAAAAATGATGAAAAAGAATAAGTAATTGAGAAAAGACTGCACCCATCCTAAATAAGTGTGATCAAGAAAAGAGAGGAGCGAAAAAGGCTAATGAGAAAAACCCCAAAAAGATATTGTAGTGTCAAGAAGGCTTAGTCACTTTAAATACCATCGAGTATCATACCAGCCCCTAACATATATTACAAGCCTAAGAAAAGACCTATAGTGATCCTAACTGGCCTATCTAAAGATCTAGCTAATGAAAATAAGGGCAAGCCTATGGTACTTGGCATACACTGAGCGGAACTTCGCTCTGAGAGTGAGTGTTTTGATGGTCCCCATGGTTACATATATAATTCTTGATATGAGGTAAGAGGGATTTCTTTGCTGTGAGGGCACACTGGTTACATTGCTAGTTACTAACTTATTTGGGTAGTGTAATACTGGTCTATGCATGGTTGTTATAGCTGAATTGATGCCATATCTTGATTCCTGTGTGTTGCATTGGTGTTCTTCATTGTTCTTGAATTGAGTGACCTTGGAGATGGTGAAAGTGTTTTGAGATAATATAGATGATTGACTGCCAAATGTGCCTTGTATTCTCTTAGTTGTGCTGAATTGCTTGAGGACAAGCAATTATTTTAAGTTGAGGGTGTTGATGTGTGAGCTAATGCTAAAACATGAGGCTTTTAACTAACAATAATTGCAAAGTCTTAAGATACTTTTGTCATTTTTTGATTGGTTTATGTTTGATTTTTCAGTAGAAGCTAAGATGGTAGAGAACCAGCAAGGATGGAAGAAAATGAGCTGAAATCTGAAGTAAATAGAGGCAAAGTATGGCTGACGTCATTTGTGCTAAGTCATCATCCTTGTGATAAGATGTCATCCTCATCGTCAGCAGTAGACAGAGAATTGGCCTAAGTTGAAAGTTAGGATGACATTTTGTGATAGGTCATCAAGGAGATGATAAGTCGTCAAGAATATCGTCAGCCTAAGGTAGCACATCAGAACTGAAGCACATACTTGACAACATTTTATGATAGGTCGTCAATGAGCTGATAAGTCATCAAGATTGTCGTCAGCGTTAAGCAGCAAGTGTCAAAAGCATAAAGGAAGCTGACGACATTTGTGATAAGTCGTCAGCCTCCTGATAGGCTATCACAATTGGCGTGACCTAATCCAAAGAAGTTATGAATTTTATTATTTTATTTCCATAATTAGGGTAAACTATTTAAATCCCATTTTAGGGTTTTCTTAGGAGTTCCGAACCTTGAGTTTTGAGCAATATTTTTTGATATTTTCTCTATCTACTTTTGGCTTCAGAAAGAAATTACTTTGAAGAGATTATATTCATTATTTTGGGATTTCCTTTGTGATTTAATCTGATAATCTCTAGTTTGTATTCATCTTGTGGTTAGTTTATCTTTCAAAGCATGAATTCATCTAGTTGCTTCGATTTTCAAGTCATGAGCGGCTAAATTCCTTTAACCAGAATTATGGGATCTAGGGTTAGGTCTTGATAAGGTGCTAGGTGTTTAAGATTCGAAAGGTGGTAGGACTTCTTGATAATTCTTATGTTTTAATTATTGTATGTTGGTTGTAAACGATAGATAACACCTTCTTTGATTTGCTTTAGAAAGAAATCAAATATAGTAAATAGTAAATTATCAACAGGGACTTGGAAACACTCGGTTTAATAATCAGCGTTGTACCAAGGTTGGTTAACCTGAGGTAAAATCTAGGCAGTGAATATAAATTCCCTAAGTGCGAGAGGATTAGGTAATTAAATGCTTAAGTAGGTCGAGAGATATTTAAGCATAACTTTGATAAAGATAACTTGTTGTCCTACCTACCGTGGGAATTGAGAACCACTAGTAGCATCTGTCAAGTACAATAATCCCTAGTGAACATAATTCTGGTTTTTCATAAACTCTTGATTACGAACACTAAAACTAAACTGACCAACAATTATTTGCTAGATTAAAAAACTTACATTTTGTCTTTTCATGCCTGTTATTGAATTTAACTTGTGGCTTTAGTTTCAAATTAGTTTAATCGCCACTCACATTGTTCCCTGTGGATTCAACCCCTACTCCAAAGTTGGGTAAATATATTGACGACGACCAACTTGCACTAAATTGAAGTGTAAGTTGAGCGTTATCAAAAATCGCGCTGTTGCCGGGAATAATTTGGCATATTGAGTTGGTTTGGAATTTTATCCTACTTTCTTGAATTCAAACTTGTAATATTTGTTTTTAGTTTTCTTTTATTTCTTGTGTTAGGTAGATTTTTATTTTAGTTTACTCATTACTATGGCATCGTCGAATGAACATAAGCTTGGTGGTTGTAAATCTTATCTTGATGATCCATGTCCATATTGTTATCGACCTTACTTTTGGAAAGATTGTAGATATGCTCACCGGAGAGAGATGTGTGCACCATCTCTATCCTACTGGGAGTATAATTGTTCTTTATGTGGTGGTCAAGATGGACATTGGAGTGATTTCCCAAATGCCCCCGCCCCCCATTGTGCTAACCAAAATTCTAGCTCTTCTTATGATTTTAATAGGTCTTTTGGTCAAGAAAAGGAAGAACGAAGCACCGAAAAGAGTGGCATTGAAGCTATGCTTCAACTAATGTTGGATCGTATGGTCACAACAAATGATATCATATGCGATATACATCAAGACATTAGGGAATTTAACAACGAAAGAGAAAGGATAGGGGAGATGGATATCGAGGACAATCATCCAAAGCATTCTTTTGCATTAAGTTTAGATGATATCTTGTCTGTGGAATCATTTAGACTAATCAAAAAGTATGAAGATGAGGAGCAATAATCCTATAGTGATGTTAAGCTTGATGTTGAGAAACCCTTAGTGATTCCCCAACCAACCGAACCATTTATGAACGAAGATGCCAAAGATGAGGAAAGGGTACTAGAGTCAAAAGAAGAAACCAAGAACGATTCTTATGTAGACTCTAGTCCATTTTGGGATAAATACACTATTATGGATGGTACTTCGGAATTGAGAGTTATTCCTCATTTGAACCACTTTTCAACATTATGCTTGGTGGATGTGATGAAAGTTGAATCACCCAAGAAAATGATGAATTTTGAAAATGAGGAAGAAAATTCTTACATTTTGGAGTTTATGTTTCCAAAAGGGTATACTACAACCCCAATCTAGAAGGACAAGAAGCTTAAAGATCGATGTTCATTTAGTGGCTTTTTAAGATCTTTACTATTGCCCAATGAGCCCACACGAAAGTTCCATGCAAAATTGGGCAAGCGGTCCAAGTCTTCAAAGTGGCGTGATAGAACATTCATTATCATGCCCTCACATTGGCCCAATAGACATAAAAGATGTAAAGATCGAAAGATGGGCCGACAATTCAAATCGTGTAAGTGGAGAGATAAAGGATAGCTAAATGTTGTTGTGCCGCGACACTAAATTAGGTGCTTCTTGGGAGGCAACCCAAGGTATTTTATTATTTGTTTGTATTCGTATTACGTGATTGACATCAGATCTTCGCACCCATGGTGCCACAAGTATGTTTCTAGCTCTCTTATTTTTGTTTAACGCATTGGAGACATTGAATGATTTTAAGTTGAGAGTGGAGTTACTTGTGGGTGTTGATGTCCTCATGATGGTTTTTATTGATGTGTCACTTTTCCTCGGAGTCTTGTTCCTAGTAGATCTGGCATGTTTAGGCGTATTGTGTTTGTTTTGTAAAGTTTTGTAGTCAACTAGGAGAAATACATGTACTTGAGGCAGTTGAATTGTTTTGTGATTTTTGTACACCTCTTCAAGTGGTCTACTTCTTTAACTGTGTGATTTGCATTCAAGTGTGACCACTGTGCATCTTTGTTTGGCATTAGTTCTAGTAACATAATAATCATTACTAAACAGCTATATGAACTGAATGAGTAGGAGATTATGATATACCTGTGGTCCAAGTGTGTATGAGATTTTACTTAGTTCCCTCTGTATGCTGAAGCCAGAACTTGCCCGGTTAGTCTTACCTAGGTTGAAGGATAGGGGTTAGGAAAGGATCATAGGACATTTTGATATTATCTCACTTTAGCCTAAATGACCTTCCTTGTGTGTATAATATCCCTTGATCCCTATTTTGAGCCTAATTAGCCTATTTCTTTGTATTACACCTGTCGCCTTCCCATTTAGATCACAATGAATCTATTTTGGCTCTGGTCCTCCATGGATATTGTGCACCTTGACTTAAGCAAATAGCCTAAGTTGAGGGTGGCTATCATAGGGGTGCGTGATACATAATGAGTATGAAGAAAGGTAGCATAAAAGAAAAGAATAAAAAGTAGGGTGCGGAGGAAAAGAGCAATAAAAAAATGGTGAGAAAGAATAAGTAATTGAGAAAAGACTGCACCCATCCTAAATAAGTGTGATCAAGAAAAGAAAGGAGCGGAAAAGGCTAATGAGCGAAACCCCAAAAAGATACAGTAGTGTCAACAAGCCTTAGTCACTTTAAATACCATCAAGTATCATACCATCCCCTAACCTACATTATAAGCCTAAAAGAAGACCTATAGTGATCCTAACTGGCGTATCTAAAGATCTGGGTAATGAAAATAAGGGCAAGCCTATGGTACTTGGCATACACTGATTAGAACTTCGTTCTGAGAGTGAGTGTTTTGATGGTCCCCATGGTTACATATATAATTCTTGATATGAGATGAGGGGGATTTCTTTGTTGTGAGGGCACACTGGTTACATTTCTAGATACTAACTTGATCGGATAGTGTAATACTGGTCTATGCATGGTTGTTATAGCTGAATTTATGCCATATCTTGATTCTTGTGTGTTGCATTGGTGTTCTTCATTGTTCTTGAATTGAGTGACCTTGGTGATAGTGAAAGTGTTTTTAGATAATGGGGATGATTGACTGCAAAATGTGCCTTGTATTCTCTTAGTTGTGCTGAGTTTCTTGAGGACAAGCAATTGTTTTAAGTTGAGGTTGTTGATGTGTGAGCTAATTCTAACACCTTTGAGGCTTTTAACTAAGAATAATTGTGAAGTCTTAAGCAACTTTTGTCATTTTTGATTGGTTTATGTTTGATTTTGCAATAGAAACTAAGATGGTAGAGAACCAGCAAGGAAGAAACCAAATGAGCTAAATTCTGAAGTAAATAGAGGCAAAGTGTGGATGACGACATTTGTGATAAGTCATTAGCCCTGTGATAAGCTATCAGCTTCATCGTTAGTAGTAGATAGAGAATTGGCCTATGCTGAAAGTTGTGACAACATTTTGCGATAGGTCGCCAAGGAGCAGAAAAGCCGTCAAGAATGTTGTCAGCCTAAGGCAGCACATGAGAACTGAAGCAGATACTTGACGACATTTTGTGATAGATTGTTAATGAGATGATAAGTCATCAATATTGTCGTAAGCGTTAAGCAGGAAGTGTCAAAAGCATAAAGAAAGCTGACGACATTTGTGATAAGTCGTCAGTCTCCTGATAGGCTATCACAATTGGCGTCACCTAATCCAAAAAAGTTTTAAATTTTTTTATTTTGTTTCCATAATTAAGGTGAACTATTTAAAGCCTTGTTTAGGGTTTTCTTAGGAGTTCCGAACCTTGAGTTTTGAGAAATATACTTTGATATTTTCTCTCTCTACTTTTGGCTTGAGAAAGCAATTACTTTGAAGAGATTATATTCATTATTTTGTGATTTCCTTTGTGATTTAATCTAAGAATCTATTGTTTCTATTCATCTTGTGGTAAGTTTATCTTTCAAAGCATGAATTCATCTAGTTGCTTCAATTTTTATGTAATGAGCAGCTAAATTTCTTTAACCTGAATTATGGGATCTAGGGTTAGGTCTTGATAAGGTGCTAGGTGTTCAAGATTCAAAAGGTGGTAGGACTTCTTGATAATTCTAATGTTTTAATTATTGTCTGTTGGTTGCAAACGATAGATAACACATACTTTGATTTTCTTGAGAAAGAAATCAAATATAGTGGGAAGTGAATTATCAACAGGGACTTGGAAACACTCCGTTTAATAATTAGCGTTGTAACAAGGTTGGTTAACCTGAGGTAAAAGCTGAGCAGTGAATATAAATTCCCTAAGTCCGAGAGGATTAGGTAATTAAATTCTTAAGTAGGTCGAGAGACATTTAAGCATAACTTCGATAAAGATAACTTGTTGACCTACCTACCATGGGAATCTTGTACCACTAGTAGCATCTGTCAACTACCAAAATCCCTAGTGAACATAATTCTGGTTTTTCATAAACTCTTGATTACGAACATTGAAACTAAACTGACCAACAATTATTTGCTAAATTTAAACCCCCATTATGTCTTTTCGTGCCAGTTATTTGAATTTAACTTGTAGCTTTAGTTTCAAACTAGTTTAATCGTCACTCACATTATTCCCTGTGGATTCGACCCCGACTCCAAAGTTGGGTAAATATATTGACGACGACCGCCTTGCACTAAATTGAAGTGTAAGTTGAGCTTTATCAGTGGTTTCTCTCCAACTACTTTGTAAATTAAGGCATCTTCTCTTCCTCATTATTAGTTCCAATTAAAGGCATGGTTTTATACAATATTTTTATGATTTAAATTTGTATGATTTTGGGTTTTCAAATATGATTTGAAGGTTTTGGTTATAAATACTTGGTTATGGTTTTTTCATATTCTAATTATGCTTTTATATGCATTAATGGTGGTTTTGGATAATTTCTTGCATGGGTATGGTTATTTGGTAATGGACTTTGGTTTTGAAAATACTATACCCCCCAATGTGTTTGATAAAATGCCTTTAACAATGTTTCACTATAATATTGGTTTTTCAATAGAACTTATGCATGTTTTAAACTTGGTAATGGAACCCTAAAATATGTGAATATTTTAAATGGTTTTAAATGGATTGGAAAGGCCTTGGTGGCTATGATTTTAGTTAATTGTAAATCATGAAGGGTACATGGATCCCTTTAAACCTATAAATGGTTGGCTATGGACAAAACTTGCAAGTATAGTCGGTATGATGATACTACGTATGGCCTTGGTTAATAAATGATAAATGGATTGGTTTGTTGCTTGGTAATGGTTTTAATTGGGCAATATTGGCGGGGTGTGTAGAAAAACTGTGGAAGGTGGAGGTCTCAGGCGGACCAAAACTGGAAACTCATATTTGCCGATGTGAGGATTGGTATTGGTGACCGCGTGCATAATGTCACACTTTATATTTGGGGGATGTACTTGTCATCCCTGATTTTCTTTCTTTGTCGTACGACTTCACGCACTGGGGCCCTTTCAGCAGAAAGAGCTGAAACCATATAGCCCATGGGTGGTTTAGGACGACAAAGCTACGCATCCCAGGTAAAGTTTTTAATGGCATGCTAAACCCGGTTCTTTTTTCTCGGTATGTATATATATGTGTGTATTTTTTTGTATATATGAATGGTTTTACTTGGTTTTACAAGTGACATTATTATATCTTTATCCTAAGTTCATGCTAGAGATCACTTGCTAACCTATCTTTAGGAGGTTATATACCCACGCTATGCAGGAACCAGCCATTCTACTCCTCCTATATAGTGATTGACTCGGGGACAACTGTTGGATTGAAGTGGTGAGCTTCCATCTTTCCAAAAGGCTCCATTTTATGTTATGGATATTTTTAGACATTTTAATTTATTTCTGGACATTGGTCTTGGCTATGGTTGGGGGCATGTCCCAATCGTATATTCTTACTCTTTTGGTTAGAGGATTTGTGGTGCTGCTATGGGTTGGAATGGACGGGATCGACATTAGTGTCAGCCTTAGCATTGGCATTGGCATTGGTATTAGGTCTGATACCGATTGACGATATTGTTGGTTGTTCCATTGTATTTCATTTTGGATTAATAATATTATGCTTTGGATCTCATTTGGTTTTGTCCTGGTTTATGGGCCTTGGTTTCGTATTAGTTTTGCTTGGTGGTTTGGTTGGTTCAGTTTGGTGGACGGGATGACTTGGTAGGGTTGATCTAGGAATATACCTATCCCAAAGTCAGTCCTTATCCAGTTATGCTACTTTCTATTTGTTCAGTATTCAGTCAACTTAAGGTATGCTGATGGTGGTTGGGTTGGGTTACAGGGGTGGTCCTCGGTCCTGGTTGGACATGGGATGCCCATTACGACAAGGCCCCTGGTTAGGTTGGGTCAAGTTAGCATCAAACCCAGGTTCATGGTCAATTAGGAGTCCATAAAGTCGTGTCGAGTAAAGTCTCTTTTAGGGGTGTGTAGCATGCCACACTCATTAGAGAGAGGCTACAAGGCATTTAGGAATGTTTCACTTTCTTGGTATTTTATTTCAAGCTTGGAGTTAAAGTCCCAGAATTCTTCTCTAATCCTTGGTTATTCACTTTTCAGATCATACCTCGATGATCTGGAATACAAAAAAACTCTTCAATCCCATATGGGGACAATGTTGATGGGGTTCATCCTATGTCTGGAGTTCATCTTTGATTTTAAGGTCCTATCCCTGATAGTTCTAGAGTTCCTCTTATTGCTACTAGTCCTCCTCAAGGTGTGGTGACTAATGCAGAATTTTGTAAGTCTATTTATACTATTACTAAATTAGTTGTTGCTCAGGATGGATGGGATGCATCTGGTGGATTGTCTACTGAGGCTACAAGGGTTGGCCAGTATATGAAACTGAATTCTCTAACTTTTATTGGTGTGAAGGTGGAGAAGGATCCTCAGAGTTTCTTGGATGAGATGGAAAAACTATTCAGGGTGATGCAGGCCACTAATGTGGAAGGTGTAAACTTTGTAGCTTATCAACTCAAGGATGTTGCATACAAATGGTACGAAGAATGGGATAGGGATAGAGGTGATGTAGAGGATATGTCCTTATGGGATGCCTCCGCTGGTGCTTTTCTGCATCATTTTTTCCTCAAGAGCTAAGGAAAGCAAAAATTAAGGAGTTTGTGAATCTTAAGAAAGGGAGAATATCTATCAAGGAATATGCCTTGAAGTTTTATCAGCTATCAAGGTATGCTCCTGATTTGGTGGATGACATTAGAGAGAGAATGAGAAAATTTTCTTCTAGGTTGAATCGGGATTTGATCTTGGAAAGCAAGACTGTTTTGCTTATTAAAAATATGGACATTTCTAAGTTGACTGTTCATATGCAATAGGTAGAGGATGAGAAGACGAAATAGGCTCTGATCAGGGAGGTGCTCAGTCTTAAGGTAGTCGGTATGGCGGCAAATAGCAAAAAAAAAGTGGGGGAGTTTTGGATCCTTCTCTACTGCTAGTGCTCCTTATCTGAAGCAGTCGAGTGACAGGCGTCATTAAGGAGGTGACAATTTTTGGTGCCTAATCTCAGGCGAGTTGGAGGTCAGTTGGCTTTTTTATGCCCTTCTTATCGGTTCTATGGTAATCCTCATCAGGGTTATTGTGATGAAAGAAGGGACAAATACTTCAAGAGTGGCCAGGCAGGCCATCAGCTCAGGGATTGTCCGATTAATAAGGTTTCTACAGGAGGAAATAAGATATCGGTGGCTTTATTTTCTGCTCCTGCACCCGGTGGTGTCGCATCTACTTTTGTTACTTTTCCTAGTTCTAGTATTAGCTGGAATAGGTCGTATACTATGGCGTCCCGATAGGAATCTGAGGCATCGCTTGATGTCATTACTGGTACGTTACAACTCTTTTCTCGTGACATGTATTGTCTGCTTGATCCAGGGTCTACTATTTCTTATGTGACCCCATTTGTGGTTGTATGTATTGGTTTTGATTCTGAGGTTGTTTTGGATTATTTTTCTATTTCTTCCCCGATAGGTGACTCGATTATTGCTAAGAAAGTCTATAGGGGGCGTGGTATCTATTGGTGGTAGGAAACTCTAGTGGATTTTTTTAAACTTGATATGGTAGATTTTGATGTTATTCTGAGGATGGATTGGTTACACTCTTTCTACGCTTCCTTGGATTATCAAACCCGTAAGGTTGTCTTTAGGTTCCTTGGAAAATTAGTAATAGAGTGGGAGGGTGGTTCCTAGATCCTAAGGAGACATTTATTTCTTATCTTAGAGCTCAGAGGTTAATCTCTAAAGGTTGTCTTTATCACTTGGTTTGTATTAAAGATTCTAAATCGGAGGTTCCATCTTTTCAATCAGACCCGGTGGTAAATGAGTGTCCAAAGGTCTTTCCAGATGATCTTTCTGGTGTTCCTTTGGATTGGGAAATAGAGTTTAGTATTGATTTGTTTCTAGACACTCGTCCAATATCTATTCCTCCTTATAGAATGGCTCCGGCTGAGTTGAGGGAACTCAACGAGCAACTTAAGGATCTTCTTGATAGGGGGTTTATTCATCCTAGTGTATCTCTGTGGGGTGCACCAGTGTTATTCGTGCACATGAAGGATGGTTTCCTTCGGATGTGCAATGACTATTAGCAATTGAATAAGGTAACGATCAAGAACAAGTATCCTCTCCCAAGGATAGATGATCTGATTGATCAGTTATAATGTACCAAGTTCTCTTCAAAGATAGATCTTCAGCCTGGGTATCATCAGTTAAAGATTAGGGAGGTGGATATCCCTAAGACAGCTTTTCGTACTCGGTATAGGCACTTTAAGTTTTTAGTAATGTTATTTGGATTGACTAATGCCCCGACGACATTTATGGACTTGATGAACAGGGTTTTTAGGAAGTTTTTGGATCTTATTATCATTGTATTTATTGATGACATTCTGTTTTATTCCAAGAGTGAGGTAGATATGTTAATCATCTCTGTGTGGTATTGCATACCGTAAAGGAACAACAGTTGTATGCCAAGTTATCCAAGTGTGAGTTTTGGTTGAACTCTATGACTTTTCTTGGTCATGTTATTTCTAGTGAGGAGATCATGGTGGATCCTCAAAAGGTGGTTGTGGTTAAGAGATGGCCTCAACCCACGACTCCAACCGACATATGAAGTTTCTTGGGCTTGGCTAGGTATTATAAGAGGTTTGTGGAAGGATTTTTGTCAAAAGCTACTCCTTTGACTAAGTTGACTATAAAAAAGGTTCAATTTTCTTGGTCAGATGCTTGTGAAGGGTGTTTCGAGAAGTTAAAAGATAAACTAACCTCGGCTCCAATTCTGACTTTACCAGAAGGCAATGATGGATTTGTGATCTATTTTTATGCCTCTCGGGTAGGTCTTGGTTGTGTTTTGATATAGTTGGGAAGGTAATTGCCTATGCTTCCAGGCAGTTAAAAGTACATGAGAGGAACTATCCTACTCAAGATTTGGAGTTGTTGGCGATTGTGTTTGAGTTGAAAATATGGCGATATTATTTGTATGGTGTACACGTGGACATCTTTCTAATTATAAGAGTCTACAGTATGTGTTCACTCAGAAAGAGCTCAATCTCAGGCAGAAGAAATGGCTTGAGCTTCTCAAGAACTATGATATAAGGCTTCACTATCACCCAGGTAAGGCTAACGTGGTTGTTGATGCTCTTAGTAGGTTATCTATGGGGAGTTTCACTTATGTGGAGAAAGGAAAGAGGGAGTTGATAAAGGATATTCACCTCTTAGCTAATCTTGGTGTTTGCCTCTTAGACTCCAAGGATGGAGGTCTAATGGTACAAGAAGTGGTTCGATCATCTCTTGGTGCATAGATGATAAGAAAGTGTTGGATCATGTCATGATAAAAATCAAGGGTGATGTTATTGGGCAAATGGTGATGGTTTTTGAGATCAGTGGTGATAGCACGTTATGGTACTAAGGAAGGTTGTGTATTCCTGATGTCGATAATTTGTGTTAAAGGATTTTGGCTGAGGTGCATGAGTTATGCTATGTTCTTCATCCCGGTTCCATGAAGATGTATCATTATCTCAAGGATATGTATTGATGGAATAGTATGAAAAGGGATGTGGTTAATTTTGTGGTTAAAGTGCTTGGTGTGTCAATAAGATAAAGTTGAGCATATGAGACCTAATGGGTTGTATCAAGAGATTGTTTTAACTGAATGGAAATGGGAAGTAATCAATATGGACTTCGTTATCAATCTTCCTTGGTCTCAGAATTAATATGATTTGATTTGGATCATCGTGGATAGGATAACAAAGTCTGCTCACTTCTTACCAGTAAGGACTACCTTCTCGACGGAGGATTATGCGAAGTTATATCTTCAGAAGATTGTGAAGTTGCATGGAGTACCTGTTTTGATTATTTTTATCATAGTATGCATTTTTTGTCTTATTTTTTATGTCTTTTTAGAAAAAATTGGGTACTAAGGTGAGTCTAAGTACTACTTTTCATCTGCAGATGGATGGACAAGCAGAAAGAACTATTTAGATGTTTGAGGATATGTTTTAGGCTTGTGTGATTGATTATGGTGCCAATTGGGTTGGGCATCTACCTTTGGTAGAGTTTGCTTACAACAATAGTTATCATTCTAGTATTGATATGGCTCCTTTTGAGGCATTGTAAGGTATGAGGTGTAGTTCTCCTATTGGTTGGTTCGAGCTTGGTGAAGCAGATATATTCGATCTGGATTTGGTCTCTCGAGCTACAAAAAAGGTAAAGGTGAATAGGGATAGGTTTAAGGCTGCCCAAAGTTGTCAAAAATCCAATGCAGATGCTAAGCATGGAGACTTATTTTATGCGTGTCTTTCTAAGAATAGTGCATGGAAATTGTTATTGATAGGGGTTTATAGGATATGAGAAATACGATTTTGTGGTTGTTTGCCTATAAGTTCATGTGTGGTTATAAAGATAGGCTTGAATTTCATGTTGGTGTATAAGTGGATGAATGTTTTGTGCGTTACTGAATGTCTAGTAAGAGGTTGAATGTAGTTGTTGAAGTGGTAATAAGAATTACTCATGAAATGAGGAGTTGGGAAAATGCAGGGTGTATTCAATTCATAGTTCAGGCTAGTATTACAGTGTTATGGGTTCACTTAGTAGATTCGAGTAGGCTTGAACATGGTGAGAGAATTCAGTTCAGTTTAGACTTTAGTAGGTAAAGTTGTCAGTGCCCATGTGAATATTTTTAGTAGCCTCAAGTGACGTGTAGTTTTGAAGTGGAATGTATAGTTGAGTTTAGGCTTTCAGTATAATTCAGTTCGTATTGCCAGCAATCTAGTCTAGCAGTCAGGAAGACAAGTTTCTATGGTTTTCCATCTTTCCATCTAGTCTTATATCCTACATTTCATGACTTTGACTACTCCATGAGATAATTCATCTACTCCCATGCAAGATACGAATTTAGTTTAATTCATGCATTATGTTTCATATTCAGATATTCAGTCAAGATTCTATTTATAAGTGTCATGTGCATCATCCCAGTGTTTCCTTAGTATTTCAACCAAGTCAACATCATTTGGGGAACGAACGATCCCAAGGGAGGATGTTCTAATACTCGGAGTTTTCAAGTCCTAAACCTCTCATCTGTTCCTCACAAAATCAGTTCCATCTTGAGTTAATAGTTACTCATAGGTTAACTTTCTCGTCCTATCTCAGCCTTATAATCATTCTCATATCATTGCATGTATCCAAGAAATCAGTTCAGTTCATGATATTCAGTTCATATATCATGTTTCTGAATCAGTCATGCAGTTATGTTTTCAGTCATACATGTTTAGAATATGATCTCAGTTACCTTCGTATAGTACTCTCAGTCTAACCAGTCTCATTCAAGGATGAATGTTTCCAAGGGAGAGATAATGTAACACCCTACATTTTTGGGCTAGTCTTTGAACAATCGTTCCTACGTGTATAAGCTATAATCCAAATGATTCCCATGTGAAAATAAGTTCCATGATCTTTATCCTCGTGTTTGATGTGCTTTCAAGGTGAAAAATGTTCATAAGAATCACTTAGAACAAAGTTAAGCTTAAAGCCTTTGAATCGTCCAAAGTTTGATATTCGATTCTACAAGGGTCTACTTTGAACGTGTATAACTTTTTATATATGTAGAATTCAAGACCCACCAAACTTTAGATAATTGAATTAGCTTTCCAACGATACCAATTTATCCTTAATCTGATACCCGAGTGAAAAGTTATGGCATTTTCTGTGTGAGGCATTAAGCCGAAGAGATTGGGGTGCGGAGCGCCGGTCCTTGATGTGATGATAGACGCGATGCATTTCTGTCCCCAACGCGATGACCAATGTGATACAGAGCTATTTCACCCATTGTTTTAGTTCCTAAAGGGTTTCAGGGCACTTTGGTCACTTTCCCTTACCCAAAATCATCCAAAACACATAATTTTAGCCCCAAATAGCATAGATACATCATTATTCATATTCTTCCTCTCCAAAAAAAAAAAACCTAGCTCTAAGAAAACAAGAAAAATTCTATGACCCTTTCTCCAAGATAATCAAGAAATCTAAGTTTCGAGTTCGAGAACTTCAAGAAGAAGCTTCAAAAACATCATTAGACATTCAAAAGTTCAAGCTTTTACATCAAATCCAAACTATTATGGTATGTGGGAGTTCATCCATGGATCCCCTTTCACCCATGGAGCCCAAGAATCCTTTTTGAATTTAAATTTATGAGTTTTACATGTTTCAAGTTCAAAGTTATGATCTTTACATGTTAATATGAATTATATCCATGAAATTTCATGGATTTCGATTATGTATCATGTTTACAAATGGTTTTCATTGAAATTGGCTTGATATGTTTGAATAGTATTTTTCATATGTTAAATCCTTAATCCAAGTTTCTAATGTTGAAATATGTGATTTTCATGGTTTAATTACTCCCATGTTTTAACTCATGATCCTCATGTGTTTGATTTTAAGTTAAGAGTATATGTGTTTTCAAGTGGAATGAGCCAATACATATTTAGAATGTTATGATCTTCATATCAAATCCCTAAGTTGTGAATTGATTCATGTAGCCATGATATTTTCGCATACTTGCTCATTCCCATGCACAAGTTTTGGGTCCACTACTAGAAAAATAACCTCAAGGGAAGGGAATTCCTGTCCCTAAAAGTCCAATTCTAGTCGCAAATGATCTTTTAGGATGATAAAATGTTGTTCGCGGCTCATGCTTATAGCCTACTTCGCTAAAGGTCTTTTACGACGAGGTAGTCTAGCTGTCGTTATATGTCATTAGAGACGGTAACATATCTGGTCTCAAAAACACTATTATAGACTATATCTCGTCTCTAATAGATGATTTTCATCTTTAAAAAGTAGTTATTTTTTAATCGGTAAATATTTTTAGTAATGAGTAACTACCTTGTCCTAAATTAGTCTATATTTACTAGCATCTAACTCATCCTAATTTAACCTTTAGAAAAGAGCGAAAAACTCATCCTAAATTAACCTATAGAGACGAACAACTAACTCATCTTCGATTAACCTTTAGAGATGAAAAATCTAACTCGTCCTAGATTGCTACTAAAATCATAAAATTTATATATTTCATTGCTAAATATAAAATTGATACTGAAAATGTCAAAGGATGGTAAATATAGTTTTAATATTTGATAAATAGAAAAAACTTAACCAATTAACATCTCGAGCTATATGATGTCAATAGTTTCAATATTTGATAAACAAAAAAAACTTAACCAATTAACATCTCGAGCTAGAATTTGATGTCAAATTTACATAATGTTCTTAGCAAAATAATAATGAGCCCGTGCATTCTCTAAACTTGCATCTTCACTTGTAACTTCAATCTTCAGAAATCTGTAAGAACAAATTTTTGGAAAGACAATAGCTATTGATATATAATTTAATATATGTAAGAAGAAAAGAATTGGAACACAGTATAGCAATGGATAAAATCAGTACACAGAGTTGAAAACTAAGTGCAACTATGAGATGAATATGAAAAACTACGTACTCTCTTCCTTTCAATTTGTAACACCAGACTTGTATTGACTACTTTAAAACTCACGTTTATCCCTATGCTGACTTACAGTTTCTGACCATACTAAAAAGACTATTGGCAACTTATATGGGATCCCATCTCCATACTAACACAAGATATATTTCTTGAATTCTATATGTGTATGTTTTGTATTTTCCCTTGACAGGTATGCAAATGCAGGATCTATTAAGATTCTAATAAATAAAGTTGGTTTAGAAATGGTGGAAAGTAAACTAATAGGACTCAACTAGAAAATAATCTTCAGGGCAACAAAATTTTGATCTTGTCATGGTTGAATATAACCATACAAACTTTTAATATTCAGGTCATGGATTTTAAGCCTTATGGTTATTTAGTGGATGTTTTAAATACATATATAAAGTCTAGGCAAAATCTATTGTTCCGGTGAACTCATAGGTTACACTCAGTGTTTGCCACTGTGTTCCCGTAGAGATAAATACTACGTAGCAAAATAACAAGGTTTAACAAAATAATAATGGTTGGTCATAAGATCACCAAGGTTAACTTTTGATCATAGCATACCTCCTAAGGTAGCTTGTGTAGTAGTGAACCGTGTGGACATATTGTCACGATTAAATTATGAAGATGAAATATCACTTCTCACAAACTTTCTCTAAAATTTGGGAAAAAGAAAACAGAAATGGAACAAGACAGAAATGGTAATTCACTTCATAAAACATCATAAAATTTTAAGTATCAAGATCATCATTTACTTCTGGCTTATATGCTGCCTCCATGTCGTAAAGTTTATCCCACTTTATGTCTTTGAACCGGGGGTGAACCTGATTGTATTAGTGAATAAGACATAAGAATCTACAATTGATAAAAAAAAATAAGACTATCCTTGTAACAAAAAACTTTATTTTCTATGCTCCTCGACAGCCAAGGCGATTTTCAGCATCACAAAGCAGCCTACATATCAGGTCTTTGGCTTTAGGAGTTAATCTTGCTTCCTCTATAAACTTTATATGATTTCTCCAATGAATAATCAATAGAACCAGAACAAATGTCAAACGCATAATATTTAAATCATGCTACATAAGCAACCTGACTGAACTACCATAAAACGGGACAGTTGCACAAGCATTTCAAAGTATTCACAATATAGTTTACTTGTTAACAAAATGGATAAGTGGATATCAATGTTGAACAGGAGAAAGTAAATTTCCTTTCCAAAGATGTAAATTTTTTAGTTTCAATGCAGCTTAAAGAATGATACCAGACGGGATCTAAAAGAGCTCAAAACAGTCCATAATCTCACAAAAATAGTCCACACACACAAGACACCAAACGGAAACAACAAACACAAATTAACTTAAGAGATAAAGGATAAATAACTTGACATATAAAGAACATTTAAGGTAAGAACTAGAGAGTATATTAAACTCTAAACCCCCACAAACATGTAAACAAACACCAAGTTCTTACATAACGCAAGAGGAACTCGGTTCACTCAAGAACTCACGTTTCTAGCCAATACACAACACAAGAGGAACCTTCACTTGTGATGTTAGGTTCGGGTGGTCAACTCTCTCTTTAGAGGATGATGTTTCAAGATATTACAACTTTAAAAATAAACTAACTACCAACAAAAGACTAAGAGAATCCTTTATATAGTCTAGTACAAAAAGTGATGCAAAAGACTCCTCTACCCTTAATGAAGAGTGGTGGGTTTGGAGTGCAACCCGGGTGGCCTTGGGTGTATTTTAGAGAACCTAACGTAATCCCTCACATTTCAATGTATATAATCCTTTGGGCGGGTTCACAACATGCTCAAACACGTCCATTTTTATAAACGTGCCTTGAAGACTTTGTAGTTCCCAAGCTTGACTCCTAGTGATTGGTCTCGAGCCTATGATACCCGTATCATCCTCACCATCTTGAGAGTTTTTTAACCTCAAAATCACGGGTTCTTAATATTTAATGGAATCAATCCATGAGAGATCACACACGTTGAACGTGTTATGCACTTGGCATTCTGGAGGTAAGTCTATTTTGTAAGCATTATCATTGATCCTTTCAAGTACTTGGAATGGACCATCACCTATCAGCATCAAATTTTCCTTTCTTTTGGTGAGAAATTGATCTTTTCTAAGATGTACCCACACCCAATCTCCCAGCTCAAGCACAACTTTCTCCTCCATTTGTTGACTCTTTTGGCAACCTCTTGCTTTTTCTTCTCAAGTCGCAACCTCACCTTATTATGCAATATTTTCATAGCTTCAGACATTTTGTTTCCATCTAAGCTAACAAGAACTTCACTTAGAAAATTAGTTAGATCCAAGGGGGTTAAGGGGTTAAAGTCGTATACACATTCAAAGGGTGTTATGCTCGTGCTTGAATGGATCACCCGATTATAAGAAAATTCAATTAGAGGTAGGTGATCTTCCCAAGATGCCAACTTACCTTTAACCATGGAATGTAGCATAGAACCCAAGGTCCTATTCACTACTTTCGTTTGGCCGTCGGTTTTTGGGTGGCAAGACGTGGAAAACAACAACTTGGTACTAAGACTACCCCACATTGAATTTCAAAAATGACTAAGGAACTTGGAGTCCGTATCACTCACAATGGTTCTTAGGAAGCCATGCAACTTAACAATATTTTTAATAAACAAAGAAGCTACACTAGTTGCATCTTCTCTATTGGAGCAAGGAATGAAGTGTGCCATTTTGGAGAAACAGTCAACAAAAACAAAGATACTATCCTTACCTCTTTTAGTCCTTGGCAACCCCAACACAAAATCCATAGAAATATCGAACTAAGGACGTAAAGGAGTGGGAAGTGGGGTGTAAAACCTGTGAGGAAGGATCCTATACTTAGCACTCCTACAATCCATGCATTGGCCACAAACCTTTACAACATCCTTGTGTATTCTTGGCCAATAGAATATTTCCTCCAATATCCCTAGGGTATTGTCAACTCCAAAATGACCCATGAGACCACCATCGTGTTCCTTCCTCACAAACAACTCTCTCTACGAGCTAGATGGTACACACAACCATCTTCCCTGAAACAAGTAACCATCAAACTTAGCATAGGGATTAGAATCCCTAGCCGAATGTCACCTCTCCCTATCCAAAGCTTTACTTTCCCTATATATAGGAGCAAAGTAAGGGTCCACAGGATACAATAATTTTAAGCTCTCAAAATCCATCAATTTTGAAGATAAAGTAGACAAAAGAACATGTTTTCTAGAATATTATCCTTGCCCTTTTTATATTGAATAACATAAGGGAAGATTTAAAGAAACTCAATCCATTTGGCATGCCGTTTGTTTTTTTATCTTGTTCCCTAAGGTGCTTCAAGTATTCATGGTCCATTCGGAATATGAATTCTTTGGGGCACAAGTAGTGTTGACAATTTCCCAATGCTCTAATCAAGACATACGACTCTAAATCATACATGATGTAGTTTAGAGTGGCACCTTTGATATTTTCACTAAAATAAGCAATGGGTTTTAAATCTATCATCAAAATAGCCCCTATGCCTACTTTACTAGCATTGCATTCAACTTTGAACATCTTATCAAAATTAGGCAATTGCAACAAGGTGCCGAGATGAGCATAGCTTTCATGGCCTCAAAAGCCTTAGCTGGCTCATCACCCCATTTTAAGGGTTGGTCCTTTCGGATTATCTCGGTAAAGTGGGAGGCAATGGCGCTAAACCCTTTGACAAACCTCCTATACAAACTTGCCAACCCATAGAAGCTTCGTACTTTACCAACGATTTGAGGGGTTGGCCAATTTTTAATGGCGGTTATCTTGGAGTCATCAACATCTACCCCATTTAAACTTATAACAAATCCCCAAAACACAACTTTATCAATATCAAAAGAGCATTTTTAAATGTTATCATAAGACTTCTCTTTCCTAAGTACTTCAAACACACTCTTTAGATGCAATACATGTTCGCTAAGGGATTTACTATAAACCAAAACATCATCGAAGTAAACAACCAAAAACTTTCCAATAAATGGCTTCATCACATGATTCATTACCTGCATAAAGGTACTAGGAACATTGGTAAGATCGAATGGCATGACCATCTATTCATATAGACCGAACTTGGTCTTTAATGCGGTCTTCCATTCATCATCCAATTGCATTCAGATTTGGTGATAACCACTCCTAAGATCAACCTTAGAAAACACATAAGAGTCATTTCATTCATCAAGCATATTGTCTAATCTAGGGATAGGATGAAGATACTTTACCATAATCTTGTTTATGGCTCGACAATTGACACACATATGTCATTTTCCATCCTTTTTCAGCACTAGCAACATTGGAATAACACATGGACTCATGCTTTTCTTGATATACCCTTTGTTGAGGAGATCCTCAACTTGATATTGAAGTTTTTTTGTATCCGTGGGGTTTATCTTATAAGATGGCTTGTTTGGCAATTGAGTCCTCAGAACAAAGTCTATTTGGTGCCCAATACCTTGAAGTGAAGGTAGTCCTTGCGGCAACTCACTAGGAAACTGTAATACCCCGTACCTTTTCCTAGCTTGAAATCATCTTGAGAATGTTAGAACTTTCTTTGAAGGATGAATCCACTTTTGTACATGTTGTATTTTTAAGATTCACACTTTGTGTCACGTGGAAAATTGAATAATATTTCCATCAATACTAATTTCGTCCAAATCCAATATCATACGAGGAAGTTATGGATGTTTTACTCAGGCATTCAGAACCACCCAGGTGAGACAGTGAAGGCCGAAGGACCGTCAGACTAGAGATGGGCCGTCATACCCCACCGTCTCATCGAGGCAGTGAGTCCACTTTATGAATGACTACAACAGAGATGTTCGATGGACCATTGAGCTAGTGACTGACCTTTATACCCCAATGTCGCAACAAGGCAGTAGGTCCTAGTTCTGGTCCCAGTTCGACGATGAGTCCGACGGACCATTGGACTAGCGATGGACCGTTGCACCCCACCGTTGCATGTCCCATGCAGTATTTTTAATTTATTTTTAAATGGGTATTTTGGTCTTTACCACCCATTTATATACCAGTTAAATATGACCTCGGCTTATTTGTTCATTATTATTTCACAACAACAAAATTAGGATTTTCTCTCTAAGATTAATCCCCAAGAATAAAATCCAAATCTTCTCCAAGAACTAAGAGATTCAAATTCTTCAAGTTCAAGAACTTTAAGAAACTCATTACCAGGTATGCTTAGTATTTATTCATGGACTCCTTTCGTCCATGAAGCCCAAAAATATCTTTTCTAAGTTCAAGTTTATGGATTTTCTTTGTGAATTTCATGTTGGGTTGCTGTTCTTTTTGTTGATAATGACTAATTGAATTCTAATCCATGTTCGGTGAATAGGTGGAGGTTCATGTAAACCTATGATTGAAACCTTTGGATGATGAAATTAGAGGTAAATCATGATGTTTGTTTGTTGTATAATGTTATCTACATATACTATGCCTACCATGTGTTTGATTAAATGCCTATGTAAAATAAAAGTGCCCAACTAGTATGATATTATGAAATCCCTATTTATGTAAAAGTTTATGCATATCACATGTTTGATGAAATGCCTCAATAAATGAATTATGGATTGTGATGTTGGTCATGTATTCAAGAAACACATGCTTTGTCAGTTTCTTTTCATCGAGTCCTGGGTCACTTGTACCCAAAACATTAGTTGTGTGCCTAGATCCATGTCATGTTTTCACGATACTCTCAGTCAAGACATGATCCTTAGACTTCAGATAGTCTTATGACTAAGGAAATCTCAATGATCTAATAAACTCAGTCAGTTGTCAGGTATCAGTAGTATTTTGTCAGTCAACGGGATTCAGTAACTCAGTCCAAGTTCAGATCAATTAATCATGTTCAGTGTCTATTCAGATGGGAGTAGAAATTAGCACCGAGTGAACCCAAGGATGGGAACTCACTTTCCAGTAGAGAGTGTGATTCTTAGAAGCAGTCCTTATGTTCCAGAACTACGTAGCCAGCATAGGTTGAGACATCATACCTACTAGTTGAGGGACGATGAGGTGGATCAACCTGTTAGTTAAGGGTTCCCAACATTCTCATTGGAGTAACCTGCTAGTTGAGGGTCACTCACATGTTACCTTACCAGTGGCGCGGTATTGACACCCTTCCAATCAGGGCACTGATTAGACACCAACTCAACTATTATAGTGCAATTTGGGGCATGTCGGTTAGATAACTACTTCCTACAATTTCAGTATCAGTCTTAGTAAAAGAACTCAGATAGTTCTTTGATTTCAGGACTATCAGATACAGTTAACTTAGATACAGTACGAAACTCAGATAGTTTTATCATATTCAGGACTATCAGATATAGTCACTTATATTATCAGTATTCAGATTCAGTAATCATGGTATCAAGGTATTAGTGTCAGTTATTATGTGTCATGCATGTATTCTCATGCTCATGATAGTCTGTTATTATTATTGTTCATGCATATGAAACCCATGCATTTAACCCACCTCACATGCATACTAGTATATTCAGTCATACTGACACATTCACACTATGGTGTTTTATACCATAGGTTTAGAGACACGAGCCCCAGAGCACCAGTAGCATTCCAGTCTCAGTAGTCAGAGTTAGAAGTGAGTCCTCATCTTTTGAGAACATGATCATTACTTTACTATTTCATTAATTTATTTATTAGTTGGAGTTAGTTAGGGACATGTCCTACCAACTCCTTATTCAGACAGCTCAGTAAGTTAGAGGCTTTTCAGACTATCATGTTCAGTTAGTTTATTTTAGTTGTTTTGGGTATTTCATACCCCATTCAGATGTTATACTTTTTATTAGATATTATGCCTTAATTTGAACCTTATGGCCTTTCAGTTCATGTTTCCATATTCTACAGTATATTATACAGTATATAGGTACAGATATCAGTCATGGGTTAGCTTGTGGTCCTTCAGGGTCATGAGCACCGTGTAGCATTTTGGGTATCGGATTCGGGGCATTACAAACTTGGTATCATAGCCTAAGGTTCAATAAATTCCTAGGAAGTCTGAAAGCCACATCTAGTAGAGTTTTGTGCATGGGTGTATTGCACGCCACATTTATGTGCAGGAGGCTATAAGATGTTTTAGGAATAGTTTCCCTTCTTTCAGTACTCATGGCATGCCAGTGAGCATAATATCAAGTCAATCTCTTAGTCTAATCTTTTTCTCTCCATTTCTTCTACAGAACATGCCTCCTAAAAGAAGAAATAGAAATCAGTCATCCCCTCAGCCCGAAAAACCTTTGGGTGAATAGTTTGTCATACGGAGTTCAGGGTCACATTCACTACTCTTGCTCAGCCAGTTGCTGCTCAGAATGCATGACCAGCTATCGTTCCAGCCAACCCAGTGGCCAATTCAGCTGCATCCAGGATTCGGGACTACACCCGAATGAATCCTCCATCCTTTCTTAGGTCTAAGTCAGACGAGGACCCTTAGGAATTCCTAGATCAGGTGCAGAAGGTTACAGACATAATGGCGGTTACTTATAGTGAGAGTGCTGAGCTATCTACATACCAGTTGCGGGATGTTTCTCACACTTGGTTCAAATAGTGGAAGTCTGAGAGGGCAGATGATGCAGGGTCAGTCTAGTGGGAGGATTTTGCTTCTGCTTTCCTTGATAGATTCTTTCCCCTAGAGCTTAGAGAAGCTAAGGTGCTAGAATTCATCAACCTCAGATAGGGCAACATGACGATGAATGAGTATTCTCTTAAGTTTACTCAATTATCCAGATATACCCCTCATTTGGTTGCTGATAGCAGGGCCAAGATGAGTAAGTTCATTTCAAGGGAGAATGATAGCGTGGTTAATAAGTGGAGATCCGCCATGATAAATAGTGACATAAATTTATCTAGGATTATTACTCATGCTCAATAGATAGAGGATCAGAAGATTAAGATAAGGGAGAAGCAGAATAAGAGAGCAAGGACAGGTAGTTTCAACTTTGCTCAACCCAAGTCAGAAGGAGGAAACCGTTCTCAGTTTCGTCCTAAGTCATCAGTTCCAGTTCCCTCTTCAGCTAGTGATCCTATACCTAAGTTCAAAGATAGAATGTCAAGATCTAAGTCTTAGGGCAGTGTTAGCAGTGCCCGCACCTATTCTCTTTGTTAGACTTATGGCAAGAACCCCCAGGGTACTTGCAGAGCTGGCAGTGATACCTATTTTGGTTGTGTCAAGCTAGGCTACAGTGTTAGAGATTTTCTGTAGTCAGGTCCGCGGGGTCAACAGAACTGCTCCTCAGCTCAGTCCTATCACCCAAATCAGCAGGGAGGCACCTCCAGTTCTACTAGTGGGCAACGCCCAAACAGACTCTATGCTCTCCAGTCCCGGTAAGATCAGGAAAATTCTCCTGATATAGTTACTGGTACATTGTATATTTTTCATGTGCATGTTTACGCTTTGCTAGATCCAGGTGCTTCTTTGTCTTTTGTTACTCCTTATATAGCAGGAGATTTCAGAACCAGTCCCGAAATTCTAGCAGAGCCCTTTTCAGTTTTTACCCTAGTGGGTAAAACCATTATAGCCCGACGGGTATATAGGAACTGCCTGGTTATGATATTTCAGAAAGTCACTTCCGTAGACTTGGTCGAATTAGAGATGTATGATTTTGATGTCATCCTCGGCATGGATTGGCTTCATTCCTGCTATGCAACAGTCGACCGCATAAATAGAATAGTCTAGTTTTAGTTTCTGAATGAACCCATCCTCGAGTGAAAGGGTAGTGTATCCGCTTTCAGAGGTTATCTTGTTCCCTACCTTCGGGTAAGGAAAATGGTATCTAAGGGATGTTTCTATCATATTGTTCGTGTTAAGGACTCTAGCTTCAAAAATCCTAGTTTTGATTCAGTCCTAGTCGTGAATGAATATTCAAATATCTTTCCTAAAAATCTTCCAGGGATTCCTCCTGAAAGGGAAATAGACTTTGGTATTGATATTCTTCCAGATACCCAGCCTATATCTATTCCACCATACAAGATGGAATTAGAAGAACTTAGAGTATTGAAAGAACAGTTGAAGGATCTCTTAGATAAGGGATTCATCAGGCCTAGTGTGTCCCCGTGGGGTGCACCAGTCTTATTCGTGCGCAAGAAAGATGGTTCTCTCAGAATGTGCATTTATTACCGTCATCTCAATAAAGTCACGGTAAAAAATAAGTATCCTCTTCCCAGAATCGATGACTTTTTTGGAAAACTTTAGGGTGCTAGATATTTCTCCAAGATAGACCTCATATCAAGCTATCATCAGCTCAGAGTCAAAGAATGTGACATTCCAAAAAAAGCTTTCCATACTCAGTATGGTCACTTCAAATTTCTAGTCATTTCCTTTGGTCTGACCAATGCTCCAGCTTATTTCATGGACTTGATGAATCGTGTGTTCAAGCAGTACTTGGACATGTTCATCATAGTCTTCATAGATGATATTATAGTCTATTCCCGCAGTGTGCGAGATCATACAGACCATCTCAGAACAGTACTTCAGACTCTCAGAGATCATCAACTATTCGCCAAATTCAGTAAATGTGAATTCTAGCTAAGGTCAGTAGCCTTCCTTGGTCATATCATTTTTGGTGATGGCATTAGAGTAGATCCTCAAAAGATCAAAGCAGTAAGAAACTGGCCTCGCCCTATCTCTCCATCAGATATCAGGAGTTTCTTGGGTTTGGCTGGCTATTATAGATGGTTTGTTGAGGGATTTTTGTGTATTGCATCCCCTATGGAGAGATTCCAGTCAAAATCCCAGACTATCAGACTCGTAGACTGAGGAACAAAGAAGTCCCTCCAGTCAAAGTTCTTTGGCGAAATCAATCTGTTGAGGGAGCTACTTGGGAAGAATAAGAAGACATACGTACCAAGTATCCTCACCTCTTTTCTACAAACTCAGATCAAGCTCAAGGTAACAATTCTCCTTAAGCTTTTTAGTTTCATGTTGAGACTTCAGTTACAAGCTTAGTATTCAATTCATGTTCAAAATCCCGTTATAAACTTGGTATTTAATACCATTGCATAGTTAAGTCATTCATTTATGTATCAGTTCAGTTATATAATTGTGCATCAGACATGCATTCTCATTGTGAGAAGCTTAGCTCCACAGAACACTCAGCCATGCATTCATGAATCAGTTACACATGCATCAGATATGCATGTTCAGTATGATATGTTCATCTTATCAGTCATGTCAGTCATGAGATTATGTTTCAGTTATTCATGTTCAGTATGTACGTTAGTTTATGTTCTTACCCTCACTCTCAGTCTCATTTGAGGATGAATGTTCTCAAGGGGGAGATATTGTAATACCCCGTACCTTTTCCTAGCTTGAAATCATCTAAAAAATGTTAGAACTTGCTTTGAAGTATGAATCTACTTTTGTATAAATGGTATTTTTAATATTTTCATTCTTGGTCGGCTATCATGCTTGGTCGACCTATCATATTGCCATGGACAACCCAACAAGAAGTGACAAACTTGAATTGGAATGATGTCATAAAGTACCTCATCTTCATAGTTTCCAACTTTGAACCAAATCACTATTTGACGGGTTACTTTCAATTCTCCACATTCGTTCAACCATTGGAGCTTATACGGACTTGCATTTTGAGTATTTGGAAACTTCAACTGTTCCACCAACGTGGCACTAGCCACATTGGAACAACTTCCACTATCAACAATCAAGGAACACACACTCTCCTTAATAAGACATTTATTATGAAAGAGGTTTTCTCGTTATCTTGGATCATCTAACACCTTGCTAATCATAACTCTCTATACCTCATAATTTAGTACTTAAAGTTCACCCTCTTGAGGCCAAATTTTTTTATCATAATCATCATTAGGCCTCTCGGCCTGCCCCCTCTCTCCTCTTGAGAGGTTCATTATTGTCAACCACTTCAAGTCCCACTTCTTCCCCCAAGAAATATAATTTTCCCTTTCTTAGGATCACATTTCTCTGATTAGGACGCTCACTATCCTTGTGTCCCCACCCGTGGTATTTGAAACATTAGAATCCCTTGGAATTGGATGTAGTACCTATTTTATCTTCATGTCTTGGAGGTTGATGTTGGGCGGCCTTGTGCATGGGTTAAGGAGCATTTGATGGAGGAGGATTGGACTTGTTCCACCCCGTAGTTGATGGAATCACCTCTTTGTTATTGGTCCAACCCATGGGCCCTTGGTAACTCTTGGTCTTGTATGTAGACCTCTATTCATTCTCTCTTTCAATCTCTAATACCACTTGAAAGATCCCTTCAATAGTTTCAAACTTATGAAGTGTCATGTGCGTAGAAATTTCTTTGTTTAGGCCGACCTTGAACTGAATGATGTCGTGGCTCACTTGGTTCCCTCTATGATCAAGTTTCAAAATGACTTGTTGAAACTCATCATAGTTAGCCATTACACTCTTGTTTCCTTGCTTCAAATTGTACAATTTAGCAAGGAGTTCATGTTGGTAACTTTTGGGAAGATATCTTTGCCTCATAAGATACCTTGCGGAAACCAAGGAGAGGGTTTCCCTTCAATCAAGACATTTCTAAAATGTTTAACATACTCCCACCATGTGGTATCATATCTCTCAAAATAATCAATTACATAAAAACTCTTCTTCTACTCCGCGAGATCACTCACTTGGAAAACCCTCTACATGTGAATTCACATGTAAGAAACTCTTCGGGATCACTTTCTCCTCTGAAGATTGGAAGTCCCATTTTGATAGTGTTAAGGCCTACATCCCTATCTCTAGCACCTTGGACAACTCTACCTTCAATCCCCCAGTTTCCCCTAGGCTCCATCCTTCTACCTCTAATCCCATCTTCCATCAAGTAAGGATCATCATACACTCCATACCCTTTCCTATGGTTCTCTCTACCGTACCCCTCTTCTTGAATGGGTGGATTTTGGAAAAGTAGAATTTGGTAAGTTGGTTCGCATTTAGTGGAGGAGGTATTTTAATTATAGTATTTTGGAGTGGGAAAATTCAGGTTTAAGGGTGGTATTTGGGTTGGAAGTCCTTCTTGTGGGACTTGGTGGAGTGAGGAATGGCTAGGTCCATCTTGTTCATGGCTTTGGGAGTATAGGTTGACTTGGTTTGTAGTATTTAGTGGGTACAACCTTTGGTGCAAGGCTTCGGGAGTAATTGTAGGTGAGGAGTTTTGAGGGGTAGATGGTTGAGAACTCCTTTGGCTTTCCACCCTCTCCAACCTCCAACTTATGGAGACCACATTCGATCTCAACTTCTCAACATTTGCACTCACCCTAGCCAAGTCTCAAGACTAAGTTCGAAGACTATCCAAGACAATATTTATGACATTATTGTCTACAGTTAGAGCATTGGAAGTTTTGGTTTCCATTTACACTTGTACCTACAAAACAAACAAACGTTAGTTCAAATCACTCTCATACACGCGTCACACTCGGCTTCCTCATACTTGGTTCTTCAAGTGTTGTAAATCGGCTATCAACTTGTGAGAACTTGGGAATGAGTCTACTCTTAGGTTTGAATTTAATTTTTGTTTGAAGACTCAACAAAGTTTTGTACGTACTTGAATAAAAAACAAATACGAGTTATAAATGAACAAAGCACCACAAGTAAAGCTTAACACGAAAGAAGTACTCAGAATCTAGTTCACAACTTAGTAGATTATTACTAGCTTCCAACTAGTATAGGAGTCAATAAAAATGAAACTATTGGAGACAAGGAAAGAAACTAGGAATTTCCAAGAACTTTAGTCTTGTTGTTGATGTGGCCTACAATGTTTGGCCGTTGATTATTGTTGTTGAAGTTGAAGTGTGTTAGTTCAAGATGTGAGTTGTTCAATCTTACTCCTTTGATGATGAATTTTCGGATTTTGGTGTTAGTGGACAAGACTTTGGACTCTCTTTTCAAGAGTCAAAAGGCTCCTATCAACTTTTCACCAACTTACACCTTTTTGGCAAAACAACTTTTTGAGGTAGCTTTGTCTCTTTCTTCTTTTGGCTATCCTTGAAAAGTGTTCTACTCCCTTTTAGTATGTTTGCTTTTTGAACACCTCTTTTTATTTTACCAATTTGGTGTTGTCTTGAAAGTGTTTCCAAGACAAACACAAAGTCTTGTCTTCCTTTTCTCTTTTAAAAATCAAACAACTTTTTTTGAACACCACTTCAACAACAACATGAACTACCACAACTTTTAGCCGTCCAACCTTTCAACAACACTTTGTCAAGAGCTCAAATCTTGGACTTAGACTCAAGGGGTGTTAGTGAACAATAAGATAACACAAGAAACCACTAAGACAAACAAAAACACACCTAAATCTATAAACTATTCATGGCCAAACAACAACAACACCAAGAACACTCGGCCAAGTACAAGAACACTTCAACTGTTTTTTTTTTTTATATATTTCGACTTAGAGAGACCAAGATTGGTAGTGTAGGAAAAAAACCAGCATTATCTCTAATACCAAATGATACCAAAAAGTATCTAAAAGAGCTCAAAATAGTCCACAATCTCACAAAAATAGTCCACATGTACAAGACACCAAACGGAAACAACAAACACCAACTAACTTAAGAGATAAAGGATAAATAACTTGACATATAGAGAACATGTAAGGTAATAACTAGAGAGTATATTAAACTATAAAACCCCTACAAACATTTAAACTAACACCAAGTTCTTACGTAAACCCAAGAGGAGCTCGGTTCACTCAAGAACTCACGTTTCTAGCCAATACACAACAAAAGAGGAACCTTCACTTGTGATGTTAGGTTTGGGTGGTCTAATCTCTCTTAAGAGGATGATGTTTCAAGATAGTACAACTTTAAAAATGAACTAACTGCCAACAAAAGACTAAGAGAATCCTTTATATAGTCTAGTACAAAAAGTGATGCAAAAGACTCCTCTACCCTTAATGAGGAGTGGCGGATTTGGAGTGCAACCTAGGAAGCATTGGGTGTATTTTATAGCACCTAAGGCAAGCCCTCACATGTCAATGCATATACTCCTTTGGGCAGATTCACAACATGCTCAAACATGTCCATTTTCATAAACGTTCCTTGAAGCCTTTGTAGTTACTGAGCTTGGCTCCTAGTTATTGGTCTCGAGCCCGTGATACCCGTATCAAAGAATTGGCACACACTTTTGCGGAACACTATACCTTTCTATATGTTATTGGGTCTTCAGAGTAGAAAGGGGGATAACCAATGAGCATCTCGTACATGATGTCTCTAAGTGACCACCTGAATGAAGCCAAAAAAAGAAGAAAGAGGATAATGAATTAAGCCTACGGCCTTTACTTTGTCTAATCAAGGTGATTATACCTAAAAGAAAGAATATAAAGTGAAACATGTGCGATATGTTCAGAAACCAGTACATGATGTTTAAACTATGAAAATAAAAGCAATCAAAAGTTTTAAAACACCAGCCAATCAAAATACACATCAATCACAAATAAGAAAACTAACTAATCACATTCCACTCCATAAACTTTCTTCAGTAAAACCTTTGGAGCAATATAGTCAGGAGTGCGCACTATTGAAAATGCTTTCCAGAGAAACATGTAACATTAAAGGTTCTGCAAAAAAAGGTAGTCCGGTGCACTAAAGCAACTGCTATGCACAGGGTTCGAGGAAGGGTTCGACCACAAGGATCTATTAAAGGTTCTGGGAACTAATTAACAAATGTGTTATGGAATTAAGGTAGCAACAAAAGGTCATTTCTTGGAATAGTAAATGATTTTTCTATTTCATTTCCATTACTCATGTGAAGCTAGAATATGCAAGTCCAGATCCTAAACTTATGGAGAAAAGTATGTTATTCTCCTAGAACCAATTGTTCTAGTACTACATATAATTGTTCTAGTACTACATATTACTTTTTTCCAATTTTTAATTTTTATTCTGCACATCTATGATCCTTGAGAAATCAACCAAAATAAGGATTCTGGATTTAAGTTCATAATTTATGAGATAAGTTGTGTTTCTGTTATTACTTACTAATTTCTCCTATTTATTTGCCAATGCTGCAGTTGTTCAAGGGAGCTATTCCAACCAGTTCACTTGTTAGCAGATCCCCTTTTCTCAACATCCATCATTTTATTTTCATTTATAGGCGATAAATTCGAATAGTCAAGGGGCTTGCATAGACCAAAATCAGAGACCCTCATGTGGCCATGTTTGTCCAAAAGAAGATTATCAGGTTTAATATCCCTGCAAAAAAGCATTATGTAAAAAACATAAGCCATTGAGATGATTTCAGATCTTTCACAGAGGTCTCCAGTGTATACCATCATTGTTTACTAAGTACAAATTAACTACCTGTGAATGTTGTTATGCTTATGAATAGACTCTATGGCCAAAACACTTTGAGCAATGTAAAATCTTGCGACTATCTCAGTTAATGTCTCCTCCCTCATCAGCAGTGTCATCATATCACCACCAGGAAGATATTCCATTACTAGATACAAGTAGTCAGCATCTTGGAAATAATAAAAAAGTTTTACAATAAACTGGCTCGCTACTTCAGCAAGCAAATTCCTTTCGGCCCTTACATGTTCAACCTGTAATGCAAAGATGTTGAAACTTATTATGAAGTTAGTAGGTTCATATTAGTTGGTTATTATCACAATTTTCTGTTATAAGCAGTTAGTTAGTATTGACACTGTTACATTGATTTGTTGGTTTATTAGTCGAAGCTGTTAGCTGATTGTAGAGTTAGTTAGGGAGATTTTAGTGAGCTGTTAGGAAGCATCTAGATGCTCATATGCTGAGAATGTAAGTGAGTCTATAAATAGAAGAGATCACCTCATATTGTAACTAACTTTTCATATATACAATTCCCATCTTAGCTTCTCTCCTCTTCTCTTCTTTCTCTCTTCTCTCTGAACTCAGTAGCGGCTACAATGGTAGTTATTTATGAGTGTGTGAGTTTATAATAACTATTTCAACATTGTATTAGAGCCATGAAGATCATGGAACTGGAGAAACAACAATCGAGTGTGAATACATCATCAATACAGTGAGTTTTTTGTCTGTGATTTCTGTTTGTGAGCTAATAAGATGAGAAGAGATAGATCTTCATTTGTGAGTCATAAATATTTGATTATAAGTTTCAAACCTTGAATTTTGTGATTGTTTCTGATTTATACTTAGTCGTAACCTATTAAGTATACATGGCACCTAAAATTGATCCTAGTGATCCTCTATTTCTGGGAGCATCAGATGTAAAAGGAGTTGCACCGATTCCCATTAAGTTGATTGGTTCAGAGAATTATGGAATTTGGTATAGATCTATGAAAAATACCTTTTTGGAAAAGAGTAAATATGGTTTTGTAATTTGTACTTGCAGTAAGGATATATATAGAGAAGAGTTACATGATCAGTGGGAGACATGTGACGCAGTGGTTCTGTTATGGCTGATGAGCTCAGTCAGTGCAGAGCTACTTAGTGGTATTATGTATGCAACAAATGCCTGTGAGGTGTGGAAAGATCTTAAGGAGAGATTTGACAAAGTGAATCATATGAGATTATAACAGTTACACAGGGAAATCAAAAACTTACACCAAGGCACTGATTCAGTTTCAACCTACTTCACTAAGCTAAAGAACCTGTGAAGTAAACATGATGTTGTGATACCAGCTCCCTCATGTAATTGTCCTAAGTCTAAGGAGTATTCAGAACACTTGTATCATTTGAGGTTGATACAATTCCTAAGTGGACTAAATGACACTTATGATCAAGCAAAGAGGCAGATACTATTGAAGGGAACAAAACCTACACTTAACCAAGCATATGCAATGATCATTGAGGATGAGATCCAGCAACTTGCTTGTGCTGGAACTATTAGTGACAGAAATAATCCTATTGCTATGCAAGTATATAAAAATTATACAGACTCTGGACATGGAAGAAGAAATCATGCATCAACTAGTTATGGAGGAAAAAGGTATAATGATAAGAGGTGTGATTATTACAACTTTACTGGGCACACAAGAGAAAACTGCTACAAGCTACATGGATATCCAAGTGATTGAAAAAACAAGAAAAACATCAATTATAATAATCCAGGGGAAGTGTCAAACTAAACTTTCTACAATAGTGTAGGTAGAGGTGGTGGATATGGATATGGATAGCCAGCTGCTAGTCAAAGCAATAGCTAGTTATGAGCTCATAATTTCATTGGACCTCAGGCAGAGAAAACATATTTGGCTGATCAATCAAGTAACCAGTGAAGCAAGGACAACAATAATCCCGGTCTGGCAAAGGGACAAGGATTCTCAGAAGATGAATACAAGCAGATCATAGCATTTATCAAGAAAGATACACATGACTCTTAGCTGACTAATATGATAGGTACTATTACTTATCTTTCTAGTCATGTTGTTCCATATGAATGGATAGTGGACTCTGGAGCCACACACCATGTGACAGCACACAAGGATGTACTATCACACTATCACAAAATAAACAACACAGTATATGATAAAGTAAACCTGCCTATTGGAGATAAGGAAAATATATCATATGTAGGAGAAGCACAGGTTCTAAAGAATGAGGTTGTAAGGGATGTATTGTATGTTCCTGATTTCAAACTGAACTTATTGTCAGTATCTAAGATGACTAAACAACTCTTTTGTTTTGTGTCATTTTATCCTGACTTCTGTGTGTTTCAGGACCTTCACAGTAGCAAGGTGAAGGGTATTGGTAAGTAAAATGGAGGATTTTACATCCTCAAGAGTGTAAGTGGAATGAATGGACTACTTAATAATGTGGCTCATCAAAATCAGGTTGCAGAAGTAGAGATGCATGAGTGCAGTTTGTGGCACATGAGGCTGGGACATCCCTATTCCCAGGCATTAAGAACACTCAATTTGTTAAGACACAATGTTGATGTAGATATTCTTAATAAGTGTAATATTTTTCCATTATCTAAACAAACTAGACAAATCTTTCATGTTAGTACATCTAGAGATGTAAAGTGTTTTGATATTGTGCATATGGATCTATGCGGGCCATATAAGATACCTACTTTTGACAAGAAATACTACTTCTTGACTATTGTTGATGATCATAGAAGATATACATGGTTTCATTTGCTACAATTAAAGTATGAATGTGTTGTAGCCATAAAAAAAAAATTACATTAATTCAGAATCAATTTGGTGCTCAAGTGAAAGTACTGAGGTCAGATAATAGTACAGAGTTCATTAATTCTAAGTGTAAAGAGTTGTTTCAGTATTTAGGTATAATACATAAAAGTAGCTTCCCATACACACCACAACAAAATGGTGTGGTTGAGAGAAAACATAGGCAGATATTGAATGTTGCAAGAGACATCAGGTTTCAATCATAGATGCCTATTAGGTTTTGGGGTTTGAATGTTAAGGTTGTTGTGTATCTTATTAATAGGTTACCATCGTCAGCTATTGAGGGTAAAATTCCTTATGAAGTGTTGTTTTACAAGGTCCCATCATTGACACACCTGAGAGTTATTGGTTGTAAGTGTTATGCCTCAGTACTACCAAAAGCTGATAAACTCTCAGAAAGAGCTAAGGTTGCAGTCTTACTGGGTTATTCTACTACTCAAAAGGGTTACTTCTTTCTGGATTGGTGTACTAACAAGTTGTTCACCATAAGAGATGTGGTGTTCAAAGAAGATTCCTTCCCTTTTGTAGAGGATCCCACCTCAAAATCATCTGCAGATTCCCTTAAGATGAATTTACCCATTTATGTTGAGGTAGAAACAGAAGCTTACACAGATATAGATAATCAAACATATGAACCACAAGAGAAAGGTACACTATCTCAACCTCCTGATGATAATCATGATGAAGATACTTACAACTTATCCAGTATAGATGAGTTATCTTCATCACCAGCAGTTGCTCTAAGAAGATCATCAAGAGTCATCAAACAACCTGCTTGGTTGCTGGACTATGCATCACCAGAGAAAAGAAGGGGAACTAGATATCCTATGGCAAACTATCTCTCTTATGCAAATACTAGTTCAAAATACCAGAGTTTTGTGTCTAGTTTGTCAGTAGAAGTTGAACCACAATCTTATAATGAGGGTAGTAAAGATAAGAGATACATTGAAGATATGGAATAGGAAGTTAGAGCCCTTGAATACAATCACACTTGGGAAGTACTTGATATTCCTCTAGATAAGAATATAATTGGATCAAAATAGGTGTACAAGATCAAGTACAAAGCCAATATAGAGATATAAAGGTTTAAGGCAAGGCTAGGGGCTAAAGGTTATAGCCAAAAAGAGGGACTAGACTGATACTTTTTCTCCAGTGGCCAAAATGGTTACAGTGAGAAGTGTCATTTCTTTGGCAGTATCAAGAGGATGGTGCATGTACCATATGGATGTTTACAATGCATTTTTACAAGGTGATCAAGAAGAGGAAATATATATGGAGATGCTAGATGGTTTCAAGGAGGGAAGGAAACAAAAAAGTTTACAGACTGATTAAGTCACTATATGGACTTAAGCAAGCATCAAGGCAGTGGAATATAAAGCTTATTGAAGAATTGCTCAAGGCAGGATTTACTCAAAGTAGCTATGCCTATTCACTCTTTACCCTAAAGAAGTTAGTAGGAATTATGGAAGTTTTGGTTTATGTTGATGATCTTCTGATAACAGGTGACAATGCAGACATGATAAATGCAGCAAAAGGCACTCTCCATCAGCAGTTCAAACTAAAGGATCTAGGTGAGCTTAAGTACTTCTTAGGCATTGAAGTGTTGAGGTCTGCAAGTGGAGTTATATTGAATCAAAGAAAATATATATTGGAGCTTATATCTGACATAGGACTAGCTGGTGCTAAGCCAGCTCTCACTCCATTAGAGACTAATATCAAGTTAAATTTTTTTGAAGTGGATGAGGCTACAAGTGTTAAAGGAGATATAGTTTTAAGGGATATGACATCATACCAAAGACTGATTGGAAAGCTGATGTATGCAACCATAACAAGACCTGATATCAGTTATGCAGTACAAACACTTAGTTAGTTTATGAGACATCCTAAAAAATACATCTAGAAGCTGCAAACAGGGTGATAAGTTATCTAAAAGGTACTGTAGGACAAGGTATATGGCTCAAGGCACAACCCACTGCAGAATTGGTTTGCTGGTGTGACTCAGATTGGGCTGCATATCCAAATACTAGGAGATCTATAACAGGTTATGTAATGCTATTTAGTGGATCATTGATATCTTGGAAGTCTAAGAAACAACATATTGTTTCAAAAAGCTCAGCTGAGGCTAAATATAGGAACATGGCCTCAGCTTTGGCAGAAGTAACATGGTTGGAAGGACTATTTTTAGAACTAGGGGTCCCTATTGCTAAGTCTATTGCCATCTATAGTGATAGCAAATCAGCTATCCTACTGCCTGCAAATCCTATATTTTATGAGAAGACCAAACATATTAAAGTGGACTATCACTTTATTAGAGACAAGATCAAGGAGGGGTTGATTCAACCCATGTATGTGTAGAGTGGTCAACAGATTGTAGCATTCTCACTAAGAGCTTGAGCCATGATCAGCACTAACATTTACAAAACAAGCTTGGTGTACTTAATATTTTGCATCTTGCAATTTGAGGGAGAGTTTTGAAACTTATTATGAAGTTAGTAGGTTTATATTAGTATGTTATTTTCACATTTTTCTATTATAAGTAGTTAGTTAGCATTGACACTGTTACATTGATTTGTTGGTTTATTAGTCAAAGTTGTTAGATGATTGTAGAGTTAGTTAGTAAGCTGTTAGTGAGCTATCAGGAAGCTTATAGATGCTCATGTGCTGGGCATGTGAGTGATTCTATAAATAGAAGAGATCACCTCACATTGTAACTAACTTTTCATATATACAATTCCCATCTTAGCTAATCTTTCTCTCCTCTTCTCTTCTTTCTCTCTTCTCTATGAAATCAGTAGTTGCTACAATGGCAGCTCTGTATGAGTATGTGAGTTTATCATAGCTATTTCAACAAAAGAGATGGTAAGAAATCAGATCACTTCTTAAAACAAAGAGTAGAGCTTGTTATTTCATGCACAAAACTAACGTCTAGAGAGTTCGGGACCAAAATATGTCGTGAAACTAAAAAAAGTACCAAAATATACCATATATTTAAAATGTTACCATAATATGCTTAACTCTCTTTTAAGAGAAGTTCAGAAACAGAGTTAAAAATTTCAAAAAAGTACATAACTCTTTTTTTAAGGGAGTTATGCATTTCTTTTACATAACTCACTCACTTAAAAAGAGAACAAAATTAATGCATAGCAAAGGCCTTATAAATAGAACTATCGTCGTCTAGTTTTTTTCATGTGTTGTAGACTTATTAAAGTGAGTTGGTCTTTGCTTATAGTGAAAATAATATGTAACTCAGTACGTAATTTAATAAGAATAAAATTCTAAAATAATCATAAATTTCAAATTGTTTCAGAATTTTTACTTTAATTTTAGTCATTTATAGATTTGCTAATGCAAATCACATGTAAATAAAATGTCAGATACACAGTTGTGTATAAAAAATATAAACTTGTATATCATAAAATAGTGTTATTTGGATGGAAGTATTAACTTGAACTTGTAATTTTTTTTAATCGCAAAAATTCAGTAGCCTTTTCTCCATGGGTGAAGATAAAAAACTTATAACCTCAACTAGGTATATACAAACTAAATATACGATGGAATATGATACGTGATTAATCAAATGACTCTATGAATTTGCATCGATACTTTCACATTTCTATCTCCCTCCCCCCACCCCCGAGAATCTTTAGAATTTTCAATGCTTAACTTTCAATTCGTCTCTAACTATTAAATGAAATGTGAATAACATGTCTTCCTCATGATTTGTCAAGTTTCAGCCCTATATTATTCCAATTCATTTCTAGAAAAAAAAAAAGGAAAGAAACGGACCATAATGAAAAAGAAGGGCAGGTTATTATATGTGGGATCAGTAATATGCTTATATTAATTATGAGAAATAATTGAACTATCGCTGTCTAGTTTTTTTCATATGTGGTTTAGTTTTTTTCATGTGTTGTAGACTTATAAAAGAGAGCTATGCATTTTGTTCTCTTTTTAAGTGAGTTATGTAAAAAAAAATGTATAACTCACTTAAAAAGAGAGTTATGTAACTTCTATTACATAACTCTCTTTTTAAGTGAGTTATGTAAAAAAAATGCATAACTCCCTTAAATAAAGAGTTATGTACTTTTCTAAAATTTTAACTCCGTTTCTGAACTTCCGTTAAAAATAATACATATAACTCTCTTTTAAGAGAGAGTTAAGCATATTATGGTAACATTTTAAATACATGGCATATTTTGAAACTTTTTTTAGTTTCATGGCATATTTTGGTTCCCGGACTCACATCTAGACAACTGTAGTTGTTCTCGAATGCTTTTATTGGTTAGGGTTGGGTGAGGTCTGAGGAAGGATTATAGAAGATAAGGTTTCATGTCTTCTCATTGTTCCAGTTTGGAAATTATTTAGATAAAGAAAGAGGGTTTATGTAAACTGAAAATTATTTAAATAGAGAAAGAGGTTCAATGTATTGCATAAGGGAGTACAAAAATTCATATTTTGACATTAATGACTTGAAATTTGGAGGGGATATACTTACATTAAAAGCAAAGAGGCTTCTACTAAAAAGCAGTTGCTCTGTAACATTGGGAGAGTTCAGAGAAATCAGCCGTGTCACATATTTAGCTGGATTTCCACAAGAGAAGGAGAAAGGTATGTTACATTTCCTTGCAAATATTGATATAAGGAGCAGAGAAAAGTACAAGGAATAAACTCTTGTTGAGCAAAGTGGTAATTGTCTCCTTAGGAAGGATATGGTCTCACTTGCCCCCTACTTAGAATTTCCGACTTCTTCATTGCATATATATTTCCAGATACTTTATCTCGGCACAACCTGACCTGCAAAATAGATTTGAATAAGAATCAACAACTTATTATCAGGGCTGGTAAACAGGAAACACATTCTGTGTGACTATGAGGTCACAGATTTAAGATGTGGAAACAACCTCTTGCAGAAATATAAGATAAGATTATGTACAATCAATGCAATATGGTCCATCCCTTCCCCAGAACCAATGCATAACTGGAGTTTAATGCACCACACTGCCCTTATTGTCCAATAGAAGGACCAAAGGAAATTTATCTTCCAAGAGCAGTAATTTACCTGAATACTACAGAAGCCTTGGGAAGCAATTAATACTTTCACACTTTGGGCGCCCCAATAACAAAAATTATTATAACACCAAGCTACATAAGAATAGTGAGAGATACCAAAAGCAAAGCATCATCAGTGACTCCAATTAAATTATGCATGGTCTAATAATTAAATATTATTGGTGTTGCATCTTGAGAATGTAAAAAATGATTGTAAATTTTGCATGAGAATGGAATGAATTCATCGAACATGATCCTTCTGGTTAAGTATATGAAACAGTTGATCATTGAAACGTATGGGGTAGAAACCAACTCTATAGTAAGTTTTTATTATTGCATAACATATAATTCAGTCCTGAAGGTCGAACGGTCCAGCTAACAAAACATAATCCCTGGAGAATGATATTTTTCAATCTAAAGAGAGACAGGATCTCAAACCTTTCCAAAAGATCTTCTTCCTATGATTGTCAAAAGCTCAAAATCATCAACAGATATCTTGTGACGCTTTAGTCGGATATACTCTGTATTTTTTCTCCAATTTCTTTAGAAGGTTCATTTGTTCTTCCTCTGGTACACCAGAGCTTTCTAATTTCCTTTCTATCAGTAATCGCCTATAGTTCAATGACAAAAATACATGAGAGATATAGAAACGAAGTGGCTAGAATTATATTACAGTTATTTAGTTGCACTAGAATTAGTTAAAGTGCTCACCGCAAAAGAAGTGGACAATGTTAAAAATAATAAAAATATATAAAAACTGAGGTATATCAATGCTATTACTGACTGCACTGGTACTACAGAAAATAGAGACATTCATGCACAGTGGCACAAACTAAACCTGACTGCTAACTTTATTCTTTATTTAACATGTAAATGGCTAAAAGCTTACTTCTGACTACATAACTAATATACAACTTCTCTGTAAATATCTTTCAGAACTTACCTATCATCAATAACGATGGTATATACATTATAGGTGGTCCCTGCAAACAACACTCTGGTCTATTTCTATTTCATAGAGTTTCCAAATTCCACCTCCTTACATCCACAAGAAACTCAAAGTTGATGCAAAGGGAAGATTTACATGCACAGAATAAAATTAGAGCTGTCATTTTTAGCTTCATCATCTATTTGTTAGAAGGTTAACAGACAAGCTTAAAATGTGTAGCTAAATAAACCATCACACCATACTCATGTGTGTGTGTATAATGGTAAGAAAAAAAAAGATACAATTATGATAAACCTCTACCATAAACGTCCAAGCTAAGAGAGATCTAAACTTCCTAAGCCTACCTTTTCTGTAACAAGATTATCTATCTGAGGACTGGAAATAAGAATCGTGTTTTCCTCTTTTCATAGGAAGTAAATAACTATAGATACAAAGTATGATTTTTTCCAACACGAGTAGGGAGTCAGCCTTACAAAGTCAAACAACAACAGAGTCGTTCATGATCAAGTTACAACCTAAACATTAATTATCTCAAACATTAATTATGACCACATTATGCTTAACCTGAATGAGAGTGAACAGTCAGCTACTTTCCCAGCCCACGAATTTTAGTGGAAAAGAATTACATGCCAAAATATCAGTACCATTCTATGCTCAACCAATCAACAGAGGAGATGCAAAAGGTCATACATCCAAATATGACATTAATTTAACTAATAAGAATAAGATCAAGTATAAAAGTTTCATAACAAACACTCCATTTTCACACAGCAATCACAATATATCCATCTATGAACTAAAATTCCATCCATAATTACAGATTTTTTACTTGATAGAAAATAACTAACTGTAATGCACAAAGGACAAAAAGTTTACAAACAAAAGGCAAGTAAAAATGTAATATATAATTTCTTCAATCACCACTCAACAATATCATAACCTGGTGCCATGTTAACAATCCAGAGCTTGAAGAAACTGAGAACATGTTTAGGGTGTCTTTTACGTTCAAACATTAAAAGTATAGTTTTGCAACCTAGTTATCTGAACAAGAGGCCAACACATGAATATCAAACTAGAATCATTCGACAATAGGAAACCTTTTGGGTTTAATAGGTGTGAATGGAAAATAGAGGAACACAACCTTTGAGGAAAAGACATATTGTTTTGAAAAAAGAGTGAATATTCAGATAGTTGTGTCTGTTTAGAAAAAGACACAATGTTTCGAATGAACAGACATGACTCTTCCAAAGGATACACCATTTCGGATGAACCATTGCCACCTTTTGGAAGGAGTACTTAATGGCTATATAAACCTGTATTTATTCACAGGTTTTAAAATGAAATTTTTTTTTGAAATACAAACTCTTCTTATCTTCAAAACATTCCTTGTGATCAATCAAATCGTTGAGTGAGTTCAACGAATCCAATTATTTGAGGTACCACTATAGTTGGATTGAAATCCGTTTTATCCTGGAAGGAAGATTCCAAAACCTCGGGTATAGTGAGGAAAATTATTCCTTAAGGACACTCCGTGAAGTTGGTAGACTTGGCTTTACATTTCTGTTTCATCTTAATCTCTGAAAAAAAATAAAACAAACTTCTTAAAAAGATCACTTTGATCTTGTGTTTAGGGTGTTGTTGTACTTCATAGTATTCTTGTTTTAAACTTGAACTAGTATTGAAGTCATTGTGTCAAATTACAAATTCTTGTACCCAAAAAATGTTGAAAAACAATAATCTTAAGGAATAATTTTTTGGAAAAAAAATATTCTTTTTGCTTGTTTGGTGAAATTTTCTTTTCACTAAATTTTTTTTTTTTGGAATCTGTATTACTTGGTTTATGGAGATTAAAGCTATAAGCTTTCTACTCTGTTTGAAATTAACTAATGGTTTGAAGAAATAAAATCTTCATCACAAATTAAAGATCACTCGGTTGATGATTGAAAGTCATAGAAACTTCATCGTTAAACTAGAAACAAGAGGTGTTTAAAGATGTTGTAACTTTATTAATAGTATTTTGATATACTAAAGGTTATGTCTTGTTGTGATAGGAAAATGACTAACGATAGTCAAGTGTAAGGTATTTCAAAAACTATGGCAGAGACTAGTACTGCCACAACGAGTCGTACGAATGCTCCATCGGCAATGGCACCAGCGAAGAAATCCAAAAAATTTGCGGGTATTGACTTCAAGAGGTGGCAGTAGAAAATGTTTTTCTACCTCACTGCTCTTTGTCTTCAAAGGTTCACCTTTGAGGAAGCTCCAGAGGTACCCAAGGGAACCTCTGAACAAGGGCAATTTGTGATTGTGGAGGCTTGGAAACACTCCGATTTTCTTTGCAGGAACTACATTTTGAGTGGTCTCCAAGATGATCTCTACAATGTGTATAGTGGAACAAAGACAGCTAAAGAGTTGTGGGGAGCGCTAGAATAGAAGTACAAGACAGAGGATGTCAGAACTAAAAAGTTCTTCATTGTAAGATTCCTGGAATATAAGATGATAGACAGCAAGTCTATTGTTTCCCAAGTAGAGGAACTGCAAGTGATCATCCATGATCTCCTTACGAAAGGTATGATTTTGACAAATCCCTTTGTTGAACAGTTTGAAAATGTTCTTAGTATTCATATAACCTTTATTGTAGGTTTGATCGTGAATGAAGCATTTCAAGTAGCAGCAATAATAGAGAAGCTACCACCTATGTGGAAGGACTTCAAGAACTATTTGAAACACAAACGTAAGGACATGTCTGTAGAAGATATAATCATAAGATTGTGCATTGAAGAAGATAATGAGACTGCGGAAAGAAGGTCAAGAGAAAATTCTACAATGAATGGAGAAAATATTGTAGAAGATGACTACAACTCCAAAAAGCGAAAGAAAGCTAGAAATGAAAGCAATCAACCTAAGAAGAAATTTAAGAGAAAATGTTCAACTATGGAAATATTGAGCACAAATCAATAGATTATCGGGCCTTAAGAAAGGCAAGAAAAAAGACCAAGCAAATATGGCTGAGTCCAAGAAAGAAATGGATGATCTGTGTGCCATGCTTTCCGAATGAAACTTAGTGGGAAATTCTCACGAATGGTGGATGGATTTCGGTGCCACCCGCCATGTTTGTGATAATAAGGAGTTGTTTTCAACGTTTGTTCTAGATCAAGAAGAATAAAAGATCTTCATGGCTAACTCCGCTACTGCAAAAGTAGAAGGAACAGGAAAAGTATTCTTGAAAATGACTTCAAGCAAAGTGTTGACACTCAATAATATCCTGTACGTACCGGAGTTAAGAAAGAACTTGATTTCTGTATCACTTCTAGATAAAAATGGATTCAAATGTGTAATTATTTCTGAAAAAGTTGTAATTAGCAAAGGAGAAGTGTATGTAGGAAAAGGCTATCTCACTGAGGGCCTATATAAGATGAATGTAATGACTATTGAAATCAATATAAGTTCTTCTTTTTCTTACTTGCTTGAGTCTTATGATTTGTGGCATGAACGATTAGGCCATGTTAATTAAAAATTATTATGAAAACTGATTAACTTAGAAGTTTTTCCAAACTTTGAGTGTAATAAATCAAAATGTCAAACGTGTATGGAATCAAAGGATGCTAAGCATCCGTATAAATCCGTTGAAAGCAATTCTAATTCCTTAGACTTAATCCACAATGATATTTGTGATATGAAGTCAACATCATCTCGTGGTGGAAAAAAGTATTTTATAACTTTTATTGACGATTGCACTAAATATTGTTATGTTTATTTGCTAAATAGTAAGGATAAAGCAATAGATGCATTTAGGCAATATAAAACTGAAGTTGAAAATCAATTAGAGAAAAAGATCAAAATGATAAGAAATGATGGATGCAGAGAATATGAACTTCAAACTTGTATTCACCTTAATCCAATGAAATTGCAGAAAGAAAAAATCAAACTTTGAAGGAAATGATGAATGCCTTACTTATAAGTTCAGGTTTACCACAAAAGTTGTGGGGGGAGGCTATCCTTATAGCCAATCGAATACTCAATAGAGTTTCTCATAGTAAGACACAATCAATTCCATATGAAAAATTGAAAGAAAGGAAACCCAACTTGAAATATTCCAAAGTGTGGGGGTGTCTAGCGAAGGTCCAAGTTCCTATGCCTAAAAGAGTAAGGATAAGACCTAAGACGGTGGACTGCGTGTTCATAGGATATGCTAAAAGTAGTAAAGCATGTTGATTTTTGATTCATAAATTCAAGCATCTGAATGTTAATGAAAATACGGTAATTGAATCAAATAATTTTGAATTCTTTGAACACATTTATCCATATAAAACTAGACATGAAAAGTCTAGTGGGGGGTCTAAACGACCTCAAAATAAACCAAGTGAGGATGTACATAATTATGATAATCCAACATGTAGTACACATCAAAGAACGTCAACTTCATTTGGATCGGATTTTGTAACATTTCTCTTAGAAAATGAACCTCAAACATTTAAAGAAGCGATGTGGTCTTTGGACTCATCCTTTTGGAAAGAGGTAGTCAATATTGAGATTGATTCAATCTTAAGCAACCATATATGGGAGTTGGTTGATCTTCCTCCAAAAAATAAACCTTTAGGTTCTAAATGGATCTTCAAAAGAAAAATGAAAGTTGATGGCACTATTGATAAGTACAAGGTAAGACTTATTGTAAAAGGCTTCAAACAAAAGGAAGGCCTTGATTACTTTGATACATACTCGTCAGTAACATGGATAACATCAATTCGGATGTTAATTGCCTTGGCGGCAGTATATTGTCTTGAAATCCATCAAATGGATGTGAAAACAGTATTTCTAAATGGAGAATTGGAGGAAGAAATTTACATAGTGCATCTTGAGGGTTTTGTGATTCTAGGAAAAGAAAATAAGGTGTGTAAACTTGTTAAGTCACTTTATGGACTAAAACAAGCACCTAAGCAATGGCATACAAATTTTGACCAAACCATGTTGGAAAACAATTTAAAATTAATGAATGTGATAAATATGTTTATATTAAAGGCACTCCAAATCACCAATTCATTGTGTGTTTATATGTGGATGATATGTTGATCATCAATAGAGATATTTTAGACATAAATGCAACGAAATGAATGCTCGAGAGCAAGTTCGATATGAAAAATGTTGAAGTTGCGGATGTGATCTTGGGGATAAGAAACCATAGAACTCCACAAGGGTTGGTATTGTCATAGTCTCATTACATCGAAAAGGTACTTGACAAATTAAAGTATATGAAATTTGGTATTGCCAAGACTCCATTGGATGTGAGCTTTGTATTTTGAAGAAATGAAGGTAAAAGTGACTCACAATTGGAGTACGCAAGAGTATTGGGATGTATAATGTTTATAATGAATTATACAAGACCAGTCATAGCATGATCTATTAGTAAGTTACACGAGTAATCCCAACAAAATTCATTGGTTGGTAATGAAAGAAGTTTTGGGGTATCTCAAATACACTCAAGACTACGCTTTGCATTATAATAAATATCCCGCGGTACTTGAAGGATATAGTGATGTAAATTGGATCACCAGATCAAATCAAGTAAAATCCACAAGTGGATATCTATTTACTATCGGTGGAGGAGCAATCTCTTGGAAATCATCCAAATAGACTTGTATTGCTTGCTCTACAATGTAATCTGAATTTATTGCATTGGATAAAGCCGGTGAAGAAGTAGAATGGCTCCAAAATTTCTTGGAAGATATACCTTATTGGCCCAAACCAGTGGCACCAGTATGTATACACTGTGATAACCAAGCAACGATAGGTAGGGCAGGGAGCATAATATACAATGGTAAATCTCATCACATAAGACAGAGACATAATACCGTTAGAGAACTTCTCTCTAGTAGAATTATCATTGTTGACTATGTGAAGTCAAAGGATAATATGTCGGATCCACTTACAAAAGGCCTATCTAGAGAGGGAGTTGAGAGAATATCCAGGGGAATGGGTTTAAGGCCTAGGACAAGTCAGCATGGCAGTAACTCTACCTAGCAGACTGGAGATTCCAAGAGATAGGTTCAAGGATATCAAACAAAGTTGTGTCTGACAGGTTCAACATTATCAAAATACCAACTCATTCTCATGATGTAGACAATGTTTAGTAAATAAGGATAAGACTTAAGGTGAAAATTCTTTTAATGATTATCTAAATTTGGCAGATTTGACCAAATAGTTTAATCTATAGGATTGAACGTTTAGAAATCATCTATGTGAGGGCGAAGTGGAAGCCTCTTCAAGGAGAATTTTAGTAAAGGCCTATTCTTTAAGATCTCATGAAATCGGGACGTGTTCATGGCTGAAAAAAATAAAACCATGAGAACCATAAATGGTAAAAGTCTGGTTGTGTGACATGTCTTTTATAGGTGTACATTAAAGCTCGACGATTCAAAGATATCAAATCTATCGATTGACCGAGTGCATCCAATGCATGTTCACTATGGAAGGTTCAAAGGGAAACTAACTTATCTTGATGCAATCAGTATTTCCTTGATGATCATATATTTGTTCATAAATTTTTACAAAGAATAGTCATTCCCCATTCATGTGGGGGATTGTTGGGTTCAATAGGTGTGAATGGAAAATGGAGGGACACAACCTTTAAGGAAAAGACATATTGTTTTGGAAAAAGAGTGACTATTTAGATAGTTGTGTCTGTTTAGAAAAACACACAATGTTTCAAATGAATAGACACGACTCTTCTAAAGGATACACCTTCTCAGGTAAACCATTGACACCTTTTGGAAGGGTCACTTGATGGCTATATAAACCTGCATTTATCCACAGGTTTTAAAATGAAATTTTTTTTTGAAATACAAACTCTTCTTATCTTCAAGACATTCCTTGTGATCAATCAAATTGTTGAGTGAGTTCGACGAATCCAATTATTGAGGTACCACTATAGTTCAATTGAAAGCCATTTTATCCTGGGAGGAAGATTCCAAAACCTCATGTATAGTGAGGGGAATTATTCCTTGAGGACACTCCGTGAAGTAGGGAGACTTGGCTTTACATTTCTGTTTCATCTTAATTTCTGAAAAAATAAAACACACTTCTTAAAAAGATCACTTTGATCTTGTATTGAGGGTGTTGTTGTACTTCATAGTGTTCTTGTTTTAAACTTGAATTAGTGTTGAAGTTATTGTGTAAAATTACAGATTCTTGTACCCGAAAACCTTGAAAAACAATAAAAACTACCAAAGCAAAGAGATGCATTGTAATACCCCAAAAAAAATCCAAACCACTATTAGAGCCATGTACCAAGATCATGCATAGTACATCATGATTATTTTATATTTTTATGAGTAGGTTATATGTATATTAAGACTTCAAATAACTCCCAGCTATCAGATGAATCAAAACATTCCTTACCGATTGATTTCTTAAGAAGGATATTGGTATAGTCAACATCAAATGAGCATATCTCTTATTATACTTGGAATTTTTGAGCTCATGACCTATCAACAGATAGATAATTGAATTATCTTTCCAACTATACCAATTTCTCCTAAATATGATATCGGAGCAAAGATTTATTCTTATTTTACTCCAGCATGTCAGGCTGGAAACAGTGTGATGACATTCGTGGTAGCTTACCACATTTGTGATGCCCTACCATGAAGGTCGTCATCCTTAGGCAGAAACCAGCTCCTAAGTGATGAAATTCATGGCAGCTTACCACATTTGTGATGCCTTACCATGAAGGTCGTCAGCCTTAGGCAGAAACCAGCTCCCAAGTGACGACATTCGTGGTAGCTTACCACATTTGTGACGCCCTACCACGAAGGTCATTAGCCTTAGGCAGGATCCAGATCCTGTGTGATGACATTCGTGGTAGCTTACCACATTTATAACGCCCTACCATGAAGGTCGTCAGACTTAGGCAGAAACCATCAATTCCAGCTTCTGTGTGACAACATTTTTTATGGCTTACCATATTTTTGACGCCTTGTCACAAATGTCGTCAGCTATTATTTTCAGCAATAGGGAATTTATTTCATAAGGGTATTTTGGTATTTTCCCTTTACTTTCCATGACTTATAACCCTCAAGAAATGTATTATATTCCATTCTCTTTAGTTAAAATATCTCAAAAAGCTATCTCATACACTTTCAACCACAAGATTAGGGTTTCCTCTCAAGATCATCTCCTCAGGAACAAGAGCATTCTTTCCCAAAGGGGTTAAACCCTAGTCAAGAAAAATCAAGGGCAAGCCTAAGGAATTCTTCAATAACCTTCAGAAATATTAGATCTCTTTCAAGATTCAATCACTAAGGTATGTGTAGTGTTCATCTATGGATCCAATCCGTTCATAGAGCTCAAGAACCATGTTTTAAATATTATTTTGTAAACTTTTTGTGGTGATATGAGTATGTACATGTTGACGATTGTTGTTTAACTTTCAATGTGATGTCTAAAGGTGTTTTCATGGAATATATATGTTTGTTAATTGAAAACCATGAACTTTAGGTGGTTTAATATGGTGCAAGTATGAAACCCACCTATGCCTTAAAGAATGCATGCAAGGTGTTTGATAAAATGCTTAGGATGCTAGAAATTCATGTTTGTTTGGTTCTATGATGTCTAAATGACAAGTCCATGTTAGCTATATACTTAAATATGAATTCCATGTTTTTTATGTGTTGCTATTGTGGTGGTATGAAGTGTGCAAGATAATGGAGATATAAAATATGTACATGAAATATATCCATGCATTCCCTATAATGTTTTAGATGTTGAATAACTATATGAAATATGATATACCCTACTTATGATATTATGAATTGTGGACTCAAATCTTGTGATCAATTCATGTCATGTGTGTCAGTTTCCTTCTATCGAGTCCTGGGGGTATTCGTACCCGAAAAACATAGTTGTGTGCCTAGATCCATGTCATGTTATCACGATAATCTCAGTCAAGCTATAATCTATAGAACTCAATCAGTCATGTGACTCAAGAAACCTCAGAAATCTCATGATCTCAGTTAACTCTCAGATAATAGTACTACTCCGTCAGTCAACGGAAGTCACTTAATCTGTCTATGTACAGTCAGTTGAATCATGTTTAGTCTCTTCAGATGGGAGTTAAAGTTAGTACCGAGTGAACCCAAGGATGGGGACTCTCCTACCAGTTTAGGGTGTGTTTCTTAGCAGTCATCCTTGTGTTCCAGAACTACGTAGCTAGCGTAAGTTGAGACATCTTAGCCTATCAGATTAGGGTTGATTAGGTGGCTTAACCTGTTAGTTTAGGGTCCCACCATTCTCACTTTGAGTACCTGCCAGATAAGGGTCACTCATAACTATCCTTACTAGTGGCACGGTATTTATACCCCTTCAGTCGAGGCAGAGATTGGACCCCAGCTTAGCCGTAAAAGTATACATGGGGTATGTCGGTTAAACAACTACCTCCCACAGTTTCAGTATAGTCTCAGTAAAAGAACTCAGACAATTCTTCAAATATCAGTATACCATGACTATTAGATAAGGTCAAATTTAGTTATTGCATGAAACTCAGAGAGTTCAACCAGATTCAGAGCTGTCAGATACAGTCATCCATATTATCATAACTACGGTTCCAACCATGTATTAGCGTATATATTTAGCCATTACGTACTCACGATCTTAGTTACTATGTATGTATATTTGTACTCTTACATTGATATCAGTCAGTCAGTAGTATTATTCATGCATGTAAACCCTTTGCATTAGCCTACCTCACTCGTATACTTAGTACTCCAGTTGTACTGACGCACTTGCGCTATGGTTCTTTCATTTCATGTTACACCATAGGTTCAGAGACACGAGTCCTAGACCAGCAGTAGCAGTCGCATTCAGTATACATAGTTGCAGTGAGTCCTCTTCATTTGAGGATGACATATTTGATTTATTCATTTATTTCTTCAGTTCAGTTTTACGGAGTTAGTTGGAGACGTTCCTTAAACTCCTTATTTCAGACAGTACTTACAGGCTTTCGGATTTACACTCAGATTTAGCTTTTAGATTTAGTTTTCATTTGTTTTGGTTATTTTTCACCCATATGGATGTTATATTATTTCAGTTGAACCTTATGGCCTATTGTGCATGTTTTCCGCATTATTATGTCATGAATTTCAGTATACAGGTACAGATATCAGTTATGGGTTAGCTTGTGGTCCCTCAGGGTCATAAGCACCGTGTAGCATTTCGGTTTAGAAAATTGGGGTGTTACATGCATCCACTAGGAAATCATTCACTCAGAATAAAAAATAAAACATTTCTATGAACATAGCAGAAACATGAGTTAAGACTTCACCAAAACTCAATCATCACATGTTCCAACAAATATTGCACTATGTTCACTTATTTGCCTATGGTCTGGACAATTACTAAGCAAAAACAAATTAATAATCCTCAATACTTCCTTCTTCGAAGCTGCTGACCCAGTTATACTTTTGTGTGGACAGGAGGTCATACCTAGGAGCAGTTGGACTGTTCATAAAAGAAGTCACCATGTATAAAACAATTTTCCAGAAAAAGATGAGGGATAATTGAGTTAGCTGTAACCCCATCGAGAATAGTGGAATGAAAAAGCCACCCCCATCAGTGAAAATCATAAGGACATAACTATGAAGAAGGCAACATAGTTATAGGTATGCTCAAGAAGAATCTAACAACATAAGTCAACTTACACTATAGCATATTTCTTTCCACATAGAAAATTGTTAATGAAGCTTTACCCTTAGCCGTTGTAGCAGCCTTCCGTGTTCTTTGTCCTGACTATCTTCATTCCAATAATGAAAGGCAACTTATAAAAAGCACATTGTGTAGTATTTATAACAATGAACTCAAAACTATGATATATGTATGGAATACTTTAACACACATTAAATTCATTAAAATTGAGGATTATGTTAAATTATAAACTAAGTCTCATAGAGCTAGTTAATCTGTTTTCACTAAGTTAGTTAATACTGTTAAAGTTAGTTAGGAAGTTAGCATTATTAGAGTTTTTTAGAAAGCTAACTAACTTATGAGGAAGAGCATCACATTCTGTTATCTATATATAGAAGCTAATGTATCACATCAAAAACAATTCTTGTGAATAAAATCAACAACTTCCATTATTAAGTTGCATTTCAAGTGATTTTTCTTCCTCTTTTCTTCATCTTCTTCTTCTTCTTCTTCTTCTTCTTTCTTTTCTTTCATGTTTTGTGTATGAATCTATGATTCATATTCTGAATTACTACATGAATTAGATCCAATCAATCACCTATCTTGCATAGTCAATTACGAAGTAGTTCATCTTCACTGTTATTGATACAATTCCTGATATCACCTGTTCTGCTTTCGCTATAGTTCTAGAGCTTTCTTTGAAAGAAATTGAAAAATAATGCAGCATCAAACTGATACAGTACCAAATCAAGTCCCAGGAGCAGCTATGAATGGAACAACTGGGAATTCATCTTTATTTCAGGTTCCTGGTATTGATTACAACCATCCCTTATTCTTGTATTCATCTGATGTGAGTGGAGTGTAAATAATTTCTTTTTAATTGACTGGTATTGAAAATTACACCATTTGGGCTAGGTCTATGCGTATTGCACTCCTAGGTAGAAATAAGATGGGGTTAGTTAATGGTTCTTTTGCAAAAGAAAAGTTTCCTAAAACTATGTGGAACCACTGGGAAAGGGTCAATGCAATAGTTCTTTCTTGGATAATGAATTCTATTTCTAGTAGTCTTCTTGGTGGGATCATGTATGCATCTAGTGCTCAGGCAATTTGACAAGATCTATTTGAAATATTTAACAAGATTGATGGTTCCAGAGTATATAGTGTTCATAAAGAAATTGCTACATTGATGCAAGGAATTCTATTTGTTTCTGTCTATTTCTCAAGATTAAAGGATTTGTGGGAAGAATTTGAGTCCCTAGTGCCACCACCTAGGTGTGATTGTGAAAAATCCAAGGATTTTGTAATACATTTGCAAATAATAAAACTTTTTCAATTTTTGATGGGCTTAAATGATAACTATGGACAAGCAAGAAGTCAAATTTTGATGATGAGTCCATTACCCTCTGTGAACAAGGCATATACCATAATTCTGGGTGATGAAAGTCAGAAAAAAGTGGCTGCTACAGCTGGTGTCTTAGGTCCTAGTCCTAGTACCATTAATTTTGAGACTGCTTTGTACTCCAAATCTTATAGAGAGGGAGGCTCCTATCATCAAGGAAGAAGTCGTAACACTAACTATCTTCGACATGCCACTTCCACTAATACCTCTTTTGCTGGCTATCAGAAGTATAAAAGAAACTCTAATGTGATATATGACTACTGCAAATGTAACGGACACACCAAGGAAGTATGTTACAAATTGGTTGGTTATCCAAGTGAATTTTGAAACAAGAAAAAGGTATTTCCATCTCATAGTAATGGTCATGTTGCATGTAATGTGAATGCAGATCTTGGTCCTGAGTGTTACACTTCAGTACTTAGTCAAAACTTGAATCCAAACATTACTAGTGTCATGCATCAAACTCAAGACTTATTTTCTCATGAATTTCCTGGACAACTTGGTCAGCCTGCAGGGTATTCTATTCCCTTCACAAGGAGTCAGTATGAAGAGGTTGTGCAAATTCTCTAACAAAACCACAATGAGTCTACATCTTCAGTGCCTGTAGTTGGTGATAACGCTTAAGCCAATGCAAGCACTGCAGGTATGAGTCTATAATTTTCTTTACTGGCTCCTAGTATACCTGAATGGATCATAGATAGAGGAGCCACAAATCACATGGTTTCTGATCTTGATCTATTAGATAAAACTACTATTAAGAAGTCTGATATAGCAAAAAAGTTATACTTACCTAATGGTGACATTTCCTTGGTCACACATACTGGTAATAGCTCAATATCAGACAGGAGAACAATATCTAATGTCTTCTTTGTGCCTCAGTTTAAATATAATTTACTGTCAGTAGCCAAACTAACAAGAGAATTATAGTGTGTTGCTTCCTTTTTTCTTGACTTTTGTATATTTTAGGATCTCTTCACTGGGAGGGTAAAAGAGATTAGTAAGCTTGATAATGGATTATATTTGTTAATGATCAAGCTGCCAACTAAAATAAAGGAAGAAGGCAACAACAACGCTAGTCTTGCTACACCAAAGTATGACACTACCAAGCTGGATTTCTATCTTTGGCACAGAAGATTTGGACATAGTTCCTCTATAGATTTACATGAATTGTTTTCTCCAAGTAGTCTACAATTCATTACTGAGTCTATTCATGATTGTTCTATCTTTTTGTATGCTAAGCAAACTAGAAATATTCTTCCTTCAAGTAGTATTAAGACTCAAGCTATGTTGGATATGATTCATGTAGACATATAGGATCCTTACAAAACCCCTACTCTTGATGGACACAAATATTTTCTTACCTTAGTAGATGATTTCTCTAGATTTACTTGGTTATTTTTGCTTAGACAAAAAACTGATGTATATCTCATATTAAAACAGTTCTGTGTGCATGTCAAAACAAAGTTTGATAAAACCATAAGGATTTTTAGATCTGATAATGGGTCAGTATTAACTAACAAACTATATCAAAATTTGTTTAGTGAACTAGGTATGGTTCTGTAACGGACGAAGCCTGGTGCCCGGAATGCTACATGGTTCTCATGACCCCGAAGGACCACAAGATGACCCATGACTGATATATGTACATGTACACTGCATAATACGTGTATATAAATATGGAAATAAAGGCTTATAGGCAATAAGGTTCAAAACTGAAATAAAACTGATAAATCATAACATTCGAATAGGGTATCAAATACCCAAAACAACTAAAATAACTATCTGGAACATGATAGTCTAAATAATACGGTAGTATGGAAAGCCTCTAACTGTCTGAATAAGGAGTTGATGGGACGGGTCCCCAACTAACTCCGACCACTGAAAGAAACCTAATACTGTAATGATAATATAATAATCCTATCCTCGAAGAATGAGGATTCACTGTTAAACTCTAACTTCTGAATACTGGACGGCTACTGAGGATCTGGAGCTCGTGTGTCTGAACCTATGGTATAAAACACCATAGCGCAAATGCATCAGTATAATTGAATGTACTATTATGCATGTGAGGTAGGCTGAATGCATGGGGTTCATATGCATGAACAATAATAATAACAGACTGACTATCATGATCATGAGAATACATGCATGAGACATAATAACTGACATTGATACCGTGATAACATAATTACTGAATCTGAATACTGATAACATGAGTGACTGTATCTGACAGTCCTGATTCTGATGGAACTATTTGAGTTCTTTTACTGATACTGATACTGAAACTGTGGGAAGTAGTCATCTAACCGACATGCCCCAATTAAGCAAATAATGCTGGATTGAGGTCCAATCTATAACCCCAATTGGAAGGGTGTCAATACTGCACCACTGGTAAGGACACTGTGAGAACCCTATACTGGCAGGTACTAAAAATGAGAATGGTGGGAACCCTATACTGATAGGTTAAGCCACCTCATCAACCCTAAAATGAAATATTAGATGTCTCAACCTACGCTGGCTACTTAGTTCTGGAACACAAGGATTGCTTCTAAGAATCACACCCTAAATTGGAAAGTGAGTTCCCATTCTTGGGTTCGCTCGGTGCTAACTCCTAATTCCATCTGAATAGACACTGAACATGATTAAACTGGACTGAATTGAACTAAATTAACTAGGTTCCGCTGACTGATGGAATAGTACTTGAGATTACTAAATTACTAAACTTTCCTGAGTCACTTGACTGACTGAGTTTCGTGGATCGTGGTATGACTAAGGGTATCATGGAAACATGACACTGGCTCTAGGAACACATATATATTTTTTTGGTACAATTACCCCCAAGACTCGATAGAAGGAAACTGACACAACATGACTTTATTGAGTGCATAACCACAATCATCAATTCAAAATACCATAAGTTGGGGATTTCAAGGAGTACATGGTCATCATAATGTTGTACAAGGATAGAAACACAACATTCATATCATAATTTCACGCTCTAAGATCATGGGATTTCAAAAAAACATACATTACCTAACCATAAAATGGAAACTTGGTGAACATAAAAGAATGACATGCATATATCTCTTAGGTCATAATTTAGCTAAAGTGCATGATTTCTAAGTTCTTAGGCATTTTATCAAACACCTTGCATGCACAACTTAAGGCATGGGTAGAATTATCAAATTTCACAAATCATAACCCACCAAATTCATGAATTTCAATTGACATGCTAATGTAGTTTCATAATTTCACCCAAAGATCCCAACTGGGAATCATACTACAATAATCACATGAACTTGAAAAACCCACAACAAGATAACATAATTCATAATTTAAAATAAGGTTTTTGAGCTTTATGGATGGAAGAAGTCCATAAATCAACACATTGCATACCTTAGTTTTTTATTTCACCAAGTTTGACGGTTGAATTTCTTGAACTTGAATCCCCAATAAAATCCCTAAGGTGTTCTTGAGAAGATTTTGAGAAATATGGATGTATTTGGGTTCATAATGGGTTAAATCCCATGTTTATGCGTATTTATAGTATGGGGAAAAAGGTCAATTTTACCCTCAAAGCGCTGAGCTGGAAGATGGAAATTTTGCCAGCATGCGATGGAGCGTACGTCGCATGCTCTAGTCCTCCACAGTAGAGCATGCATTGCATTCTCTATCGCATGCTAGGACCTGTAAGATGGAGCATGCGTCTCATGCTAATCACATGACCTTACTATTTTGAAATCCAAACATGCCCTAAATGGATTTCAAAAATTCCGAAACTCACTCGGGATGTACGATTACCTTGCCCCATCATAATGCAACTTTAAAATCATAAAATGGAGGTCGTGAAGGTCGTCAAATGAATCCCTAAAGTTTGGAGGCTAAAAAAATGAAACTAAGGGTGGAACTCATAGCTAAAATATTCTAAGAGTTGGACCTTCTAAAGAGCTTTTAGGAGCTAAAAGAGTTGATTATCAACGTAGGATGTTGCATTCTTACAATATCTCCCCCTTGGGAACATTCATCCTAGAATGGGACTAACTGAGAGGGAAGAAAAGACAACTGACGTGAACACCTATCATGAACAACTGAATATGATTTCATGACTAACATGGTTGGTAACTGAATATATCATATTGTACGTGCATATCTGATGCATGGATAACTAATTCATGAATGCATGACTAAGCGTTCTGATAAACTGAGGTTCTCACAATGAGAATGCATGTCTGATTCATGATTACATAACTGAATTGATACATGAATGTGTGACTGAGATACGATGAAACTTAGTACCTAGTTTATAAGGAATTGTGAACATGAAACTGAATAAGATTTAGAAGAACTATTACCTTAAGCTTGGTCTGAGTTAGCGGAGAAGAGGTGGGGGTACTTGGTTCGCATATCTGCTTCCACTTCCCAAGTAGCTCCCTCAACGGACTGATTTTGCCAAAGAACTTTGACTAGAGGGACTTCTTTGTTCCTTAGTCTACGAGTCTGATAGTTAAGAATTTCGACTGGAATCTCTTCATAGGAGAGGTTGTTCTGAACATTAATGCTCTGAATAGGGACTACAACTGATGGGTCACCTATGCACTTCTTGAGAAAAGATACATGGAAGACTGGATGAACTGAGGCTAGATCTGAAGGCAACTCGAGATCGTAAGCTACCTTGCCGAATCGACTGAGAATATTGAAGGGGCCGACATATCGGGGACTGAGTTTCCCTTTATTTACAAATCTCTTCACTCCTTTCATGGGAGAGATCTTTAGGAGACAAAGTCACCAATCTCGAACTTGAGATCTTTTCTGCAAACATCTGCATAAGACATCTGTCGGCTCTGAGCAGCCCAAAGTCTCTCTCTGATCAACTGGATTTTGTCTAAGGCATCGTATACTAAGTCAGGTCCGATAATTGAGGCCTTACTAACTTTGAACCAACCAACTGGAAATCTGCATCTCCTACCATAGAGAGCTTCAAATGGAGCCATCTGAATACTAGAATGATAGTTATTGTTGTATGCAAATTCAATCAAAGGTAAGTGGTCGTCCCAACTACCCTTGAAATCAATTGCACACGCCTTTAGCATATCTTCTAGAGTCTGAATGGTCCTTTTTGCTGGACCATCTATCTGGTGATGAAAGGTTGTACTGAGATGAACTTGGGTACCAAGACCCTTTTGGAATGCTTTCCAAAAGTGAGAGGTGAACTGGGTACCTCTATCAGAGATAATAGATAATGGAACACCATGCAATCTGACCAACTCCCTGATATAGATTTTGGCATAATCCTTGGTTGAATAAGAGGTATGAACTAGAAGGAAAAGAGCTAATTTAGTCATTCTATCTATAATGACCCAAACTGAATCATATTGGTGGCGAGTTCGAGAAAAACCCATTACAAAGTCCATGTTCACTTCTTCCGATTTCCAAGTAGGAATGGTGAAATCCTGAATGGAACCACTAGGCTTCTAATGCTCTATCTTAACCTACTGATATGTAGAGCACTTAGCCACAAACTCTGCAATATCTTTCTTTATCCCACTCCACCAATAGATCTCCCACAAGTCACGGTATATCTTAGTGGCCCCTAGATGAATAGAGTAGCGTACACCATGCGCTTCTGCAAGAATTTGATGCCTCAAGTCATCTACACCTGGAACACACAAACGACCCTGACAACACATAACACCATCTCCCCCTTAGGAGAAAACCTTTAATTTCTGACCTTTGACTGACTCTTTCAACTTGACTAGGCTGGGATCTCTATCTTGCTTTTCTTTCACCTTGAAAACTAGAGATGATTCTGAACTACTCTGAACCCATACATCACCCTTTCCTATTTCAACTACGCGAATACCTAGTTTGGAAAGCTGATGAACTTCCTGAGTTAACTTCTTCTTACTGTCCTCCATATGAGAAACACTACCCATAGACAGTATACTGAGAGTGTCGGCCACTATATTGGCCTTACCCAGATGGTAGAGAACACTTATGTCATAATCTTTCAAGATCTCTAACCACCTTCTCTGATGAAGATTAAGATCTTTCTGAGAAAAGACATACTGAAGGCTCTTATAATCAGTGAAGAAATCTACATGAACTCGGTAGAGATAATGCCTCCAAATATTCAAGGCAAATACTACGGCTGCTAACTAAAGATCATGAGTAGGATAATTCTTCTCATGGGGCTTTAACTATCTGAGGGCATAGGATATGAACTGACCATGTTTCATGAGAACACAACCAAAACCTACCCTGGATGCATCACAATACACTATGAACCCTCTGGACCATCTGGTAATGCTAGAACTAGAGCTGAGGTGAGTCGAGTCTTCAGTTCCTGAAAACTCTTCTCATAAGGATTTGACCACTGAAACTTGACCTTCTTCTGAGTCAATCTAGACATAGGGGATACAATAGAAGAAAATCCCTTAACAAATCATTTGTAATAGCCGGCCAAAACCAAGAAACTCTTGATATCCGATGAAGAGACAGGGCGAGGGCAGTTTCTTACTGCTTCGATCTTCTGAGGATCTACTCTAATGCCATCACCGAAAATGATGTGACCAAGGAATGCTACTGACCTTATCCAAAATTCACACTTACTAAATTTGGTGAATAAATGATGATTTCTGAGAGTCTGCAATACTATCCTGAGATGGTCTAAATAATTTTGCTCACTGCGGGAGTAAAGAAGGATGTCATCTATGAAGACTATGACAAACATGTCTAAGTACTGCTTGAATACTCGGTTTATCAAGTCCATAAAGACTGCAGGGGCATTGGTAAGACTAAAGGACATGACTAAGAATTCAAAGTGACCATACCAAGTCCGGAAAGCTATCTTCGGGAGTCACACTCTCTAACTCTGAGCCGATGATAACCTGATCTGAGGTCTATCTTAGAGAAATATGCGGCACCCTAAAGTTGGTATAACAAGTCATCAATTCTGCGGAGTGGATAATTGTTCTTGATCGTGACTTTATTGAGTTGATGCTAATCAATACACTTTCTGAGAGAACCATCTTTCTTTCGCACGAATAAAACTTGTGCGCCCCATGGGGAAACACTGGGTCTAATGAATCCCTTATCTAAGAGATCCCTCAATTGTTTTTTTAGTTCCTTGAGCTCTAGTGGTGTCATTCTGTATGGTGGAATAGAGATAGGTCGAGTGTCTGGAAGAAGATCAATGCCGAAGTCTATTTCCCTTTCGGGAGAAATCCCTGGAAGATCTTTGGGAAAGACATCTGAATATTCATTTACAACTGGGACTGATTCAAGACTGGGAGTTTTGGAACGAGATTCCTTAACATGAACAAGATGATAGACACACCCTTAAATATCATTTTCCTTGCCCGTAGGTAGGAAACAAGCTGACCTCTGAAATCTGAAATACTACCCCTCCACTCTAAGGTGGGTTCATTCGGAAATTGAAACTGGACTATTCTATTTTGTAGTCGACTGTGGCATAGCAGGAATGAAGCCAATCCATACCAAGAATGACATCAAAATCAGTCATCTTTAATTTGACTAAATCTACTGAAGTGACTTTCTGGAATATCATAATCAGATAGTTCCTGTATACCTGTCGGGCTATGATGGTTTTACCCACTGGGGTAGAGACTGAAAAGGGCTCTGCTAGAGTTTCGGGGCTGGCTCTAAAATCACCTGTTATGTAAGGAGTAACAAAAGACAAGGAAGCACCTGGATCTAGCAAAGCATAAACATGCACATGAAAGATCTATAATGTACTAGTAACTACATCAGGAGAATTTTCCTGATCTTTCCGGGACTAGAGAGCATAAAGTCTATTTGGGCGCTGCCCACTAGTAGCACTGGAGGTGGCGCCCTGCTGAATTGGGTGACCGGACTGAGCTGCGGGACAGTCCTACTGACCCTGGAAACCTATCTAAGGGCAATTTCTAATTCTGTGTCCTGTTTGCCACAACCGAAACAGGTATCACTACCTGATCTGCAAACACCCGGATAATGCTTACCGCAAGTCTGACAAAGAGGATATGAGCGAGCACTACTAGAATTATCCTGGGACTTAGATCCTAGTGCTCTATCTCTAAACTTAGGAGCTGGAGCACTGGCTGAAGAAGGAGATGGAGCTGATGACTTAGGACGAAACTGGGAATGGTTTCCTCCTTCTGTTTTGGGCTGAGCAAAGTTGAAACTGCCTGACCTTGCTCTCTTATTTTCCCTCTCCCTCACCTTAATTTTTTACTCCTCTATCTTCTGAGCATGAGTCATGAGTCTAGATAAAGTCATGTCACTGTTCAGCATCATAGACCTACACTCATTTACCACTTTATCATTCACCCTTAACATGAACTTACTCATCTTGGCCCTGCTATCGACAACCACATGAGGGGCATATCTGGCTAATTGAGTAAACTTAACAGAATACTCTGTCACCATCATGTTGCCCTGGCTGAGGTTGATGAATTCTTCCACCTTAGCCTTTCTCAGCTCTTGGGGAAAGAACTTTTCTAAGAATGTAGCGACAAACTCCTCCCACTCTATAGGACCTACATCATCTGACCTTTCTGACTTCTACTGCTTGTACCAAGTATGAGCTATATCCTGCAATTGATATGCAACTAGCTCAGCACTCTCTACCGCAGTAACCCCCATGATTTCTGTAACCTTTAAAACCTGATCAATGAATTCCTGAGGGTCCTAATCTGACTTAGACCCGAAGAAGGATGGAGGATTCATTAGGATAAAGTCCCGAATCCTGGATATAGATAAATTGGCCACTGGGTTGGCCGGAACGATTGCTGGTCATTCATTCTGAGCTGCGACTGACTGAACAAGAGTAGTGAATGTATCCCTAAACTCCGCATGAGAAACATGTTCGCCGAAAGGATCTTCGGGCTGAGGGGCTGGCTAATTTCTTCTCTTGGGAGGCATGTTCTGAAATCAAGAGGAGAAATGGATTAGACTGAGAGATTAACTTGAGATTATGCTCACTAGCACGACATGAGTACTTAAAGAATGTGAAAATTTTCCTAAACATTTCATAGCCTCCTGTACATAAATGTGGCATGCAACACACCCATGTACAAGACTCTACTAGATGTAGGTTTCAGACTTTCTAGGACACTATTGAACCTTAGGCTCTGATATCAAGTTTGTAACTCCCCAAGCCTGGTTCCCATAAATATATATGGTACTCATGGCCCTGAAGGACCACAATCTAACCCATGACTGATATTTATACCTGTACACTGCATAATAAGTGTATATAAATACGGAAATAAAGGTTGATAGGCCATAAGGTTCAAAACTGAAATAAAGATGATAAATCATAACATCTGAGTAGGGTATCAAATACCCAAAACAACTGAAATAACTGTCTGGAACATGATAGTCTAAATAATACGGTAGTCTGGAAAGCCTCTAACTGTCTGAATAAGGAGTTGATAGGACAGGTCCCCAACTAACTCCGACTGCTGAAAGAAACTGAATACTGTAATGATAATATAATAATCCTGTTCGTAGAGAATGAGGAATCACTACTAAAACTCTAAATACTGAATACTGGACGGCTACTGAGGATCTAGAGCTCATATGTCTGAACCTATGGTATAAAACACCATACCGCAAATTCATCAGTACGACTAAATGTACTGGTATGCATGTGAGGTAGGCTGAATGCATGGGGTTCTTATGCATAAATAATAATAACAGACTGACTATCTTGAGCGTGAGAATAAATGCATGAGAAACAATAATTGATACTAATACCGTGATAACATGATTACTGAATCTGAATACTGATAACATGAGTCACTATATCTGACAGTCCTGATTCTGATGGAACTATCTGAGTTATTTTACTAATACTGATACTGAAACTATGGGAAGTAGTCATATAACCAACATGCCCAATTAAGCAAATAATGCTGGATTAGGGTCCAATTTGTAACCCCAATTAGAATGGTGTCAATACTGCACCACTAGTAAGGACACTGTGAGAACCCTATACTGGGAGGTACTCAAAATGAGAACAGTGGTAACCCTATACTGACTGGTTAAGCCACCTCATCAACCCAAAACTGACAGGTTAGATGTCCCAACCTACGCTAGCTGCATAGTTCTGGAACACAAGGATTGCTTCTAAGAATCACACCCTAAACTGGCAGGTGAGTTCCTATCCTAGGGTTCACTCGGTGTTAACTCCTACTCCCATCTTAATAGACATTGAACATGATTAAACTGGACTGAATTGAACTGAATTAACTAGGCTCCGTTGATTGATGGAATAGTACTTGAGATTACTGAATTACTGAGCTTTCCTGAGTCACTTGACTGACTGAGTTCTATGGATTCTGGCATGACTAAGGGTATCGTGGAAACATGATACTGGTTCTAGGCACACATATATATTTTTTGGGTATAAGTACCCCAATAAACATGACAATTTATTGAGTGCATGACCAGAATCATCAATTCAAAATACCATAAGTTGGGGATTTTAGGGAGTACATGGTCGTTATAATGTTGTACATGGGTAGGAACAAAACATTCATATCATAATTTCACACTCTAAGATCATGTCATTTCAACAAAACATATATTGCCTAACCATAACATGTAAACTAGGTGAACATAAAAGAATGACATGCATATATCTCTTAGGTCATAATTTTGCTAATGTTCATGATTTCTAAGTTCTTAGGAATTTTGTCAAACACCTTGCATAAACAACCTAAGGAATAGGTGGAATTATCAAATTTCACAAATCATAACCCACCGAATTCATGGATTTCAATTGACATGCTAATGTAGTTTCATAATTTCACCCAAAGATCCCAACTGGGGAATCATACTACAATAATCACATGAACTTGAACAACCCACAAGAAGATAACATAATTCATAATTTAAAATAAGGTTTTTGATCTTTATGGAAGGAAGAAGTTCATAAATCAACAATTTCATACCTTAGTTCATGATTTCACCAAGTTTGACGGTTGAATTTCTTGAACTTGAATCCCCAATAAAATCCCTAAGGTGTTCTTGAGAGGATTTTGAGAAATATGGATGTATTTGGGTTCACAATAGGTTAAATCTCATGTTTATGAGTATATATAGTGTGGGGAAAAAGGTCAATTTTACCCTCAAAGTGCTGAGCTGAAAGCTAGAAATTTTGCCAGCTTGCGATAGAGTGTGCGTTGCATGCTCTAGTCCTCCGCACTGGAGCATGCATCGCATGATCTATCGTATGCTAAGACCTGTGAGATGGAGAAAGCGTCGCATGCTAATCGTATGACCTTACTGTTTTAAAATTCAAACATGCCTTAAACAGATTCCAAAAATTTTAAAACTAACCTGGGATGTACTATTACTTTGCCCCATCATAACACATCTTTAAAATCACAAAATGCAAGTTACGAAGGTTATCAAATAAGTCATCAAAGTTCAGAGGCTTAAAAATATGAAACTAAGGGTGGAACTCATAGCTAAAATATTCTAAGAGTTGGACCTTCTAAAGAGCTTTTAGGAGATAAAAGAGTTGATTATCAACGTAGGATGTTGCGGGGTCTTATAGGTTCATCAATGGTCGTGTGCTTATACTCCTCAGCAAAATGGAGTTGCTGAGAGAACATATACTTGAAATAATAAGAGCTATAAGGATGCAAGCTCATATACCTATAAAGTTTTGGGAACTTTGTATTTTAGCTGCAGGTTACCTAATCAATAGACTACCTAGTGCAACTCTGACCAATAAGTCTGCCTATGAAGTATTCTACAATCGAAAACCTTCTATTAATCACCTAAGAATTATAGGATGCTTATGCTTTGCTAAAGATGTAACTCAATCTGATAAACTAGAATCTAGGTCTAAACCTACTGTTCATATGGGATATTCAGAGGTTCAAAAAGGGTACATTCTTTATGATTTACAAACTAATAACTTCTTTGTCAACAGGGATGTCATATTTAATGAAATCATGTTTCCCTTTGCTTCCCAATCATCTACTAACAATCTTCTTTTTCCAAGAAACTCTATTTATTTAGAGGAATGGTCAGATGGCTCAGTTATTCCATTTCATCAAACAGGAAATGGTCAACAGTGTAATAATTCAGTGGTAAACAATGAACTTCTGCAGCCACCACAACACCATCAAGTGCCTATACATGAGCCTGCAGCTCTATCTCAACTTCAACAACAGGGACAAGAGCCTGTAATTCTAGCACCAGTGGTTGTTCCACCACCAACACCTATTATGTATAGAAGACCCCTAGAGAAAAACAACCTCTTATCTGGTTAAAGAACTTTGTGTCTCTAACTATCCATCAGGAGACATTATATGGACTTAACAAATATATATCTTATGTTGGCTTATCTATATCCTATCAATCTTATCTTACTGCTTTCTCATCTATTATAGAACCTACTACATATAATGAAGCTAATAAAGATCCAAGCTAGATACAAGGTATGAGGAAAGAGATCACAGCACTGGGAAACAACAACACTTGAGAAGTTATTCAACTACCTCCAGAAAAGTCTGTCATAGGTTTTAAATGGGTGTACAAAGTGAAGTTCAAAGCAAATGGTAAGGTTGAAAGGTTTAAGGCTAGACTTGTCGCCAAAGGATATAGTTAAAGGGAGAACATGGTATGTAGACTATTCAAATCCTTGTATGGATTGAAACAAGCACCTAGACAATAGAACACCAAGGTGACAGAAGCACTATCTAGGTTTGGTTTTGCTCAAAGTCATTATGATCACTCCTTGTTTATCAAAGATTCAGATCAAGGAGTCACCCTAATATTAGAGTATATGGATGACATGCTTATAACTGGGGATAGTCTGGAACTAATATAGCAAACCAAAGAAGATTTGCAGTGTGCTTTCAAGATAAAATATTTGGGAGAACTCAAATATTTTCTTGGAATTGAATTTGCAAGATCCAGGTTAGGTATTTCTATGCATTAGATAAAATATGTATTAGATTTAATATCTAAAATAGGACTAGCAGGAGAAAAACCTGCGATCACACCAGTTGATACAAACAAAAAACTCACTACAAGAGAATATGATGAGTGTACAAGAGATAATTATGATACAAAAGAAAACCCTCCAGCTAATCAAAATGCCTATCAAAGACTTTTAGGAAAATTTCTATACTTGACAATAACAAGACCTGATATCTCCTTTGTTATACAAACACTAAGACAGTTCCTACAGGCTCCTAAAGTGTCACACATGGAGGCCTCTTTGAGGATTGTAAGGTATATTAAACAACAACCTGGACAAGGAATTTTGTTATCATGTAGTCATAAAAATGAGGTTACTGCTACTGTGATATAGACTGGGTAGCATGTCCAAACACTAGGAGGTCAGTCACTGGCTTCATGATCAAGTTTGGGAACTCACTTGTCTCTTGGAAATCAAAGAAACAGGTTGTGGTGTCAAGGAGTTCAACATAATCAGAATATAGAAGCATGGCTTCTACTATTGCAGAGTTAACTTGGTTGTTAGGATTATTAAAGGAAATTGGAGAGGAAATTATTCAACCAGTGAAGGTGTTAGCGATAGTAGGTCAGCGTTGCAGATAGCAGCAAACCCTGTTTATCATGAAAGGACCAAACATATAGAGATTGATTTCTATTTCATAAGGGAGAAAATTCAACAAGGACTTGTCACTACTCACTACATTGTCACTACGGATCAACCAGCTGATATCTTTACCAAGGGTCTTACAAGGGTCCAACATAAATACTTGAAGTCCAAGCTAGGTGTACTAGACATATTTCATCCCACCTAGCTTGAAGGGGAGTGTTAAAGTATAAACTAAGTCTCACAGAGTTAGTTAATCTATTTTTACTAAGTTAGTTAATACTGTTAAAGTTAGTTAGGAAGTTAGCATTATTAGAGTTTATTAGAAAGCTAACTAACTTATGAGGAAGAGCATCACATTCTGTTATCTATGGATAGAAGCTAATGTATCACATCAATAATACTTCTTATGAATAAATTCAACAACTTCCATTATTATGTTGCATTTCAAGTGCTTCTTCTTCCTCTCTTATTCTTCTGATTCTTCTTCTTCTTTCTTTTCTTTCATGTTTTGTGTATGAATCTATGATTCATATTCTGAATTACTACAGATTAAGTGTAGATAATTCATCAAGAAAGAAATAGCATCTCAACAACTATTGCAAAAAGAAAATGTGAAAAGGAACAATATAGCAATATTCCTTCGTAAGAGTACTTTGCCACCGATTCTTAGTAAAAACTACTCAAATAATTATTCAAAGGTTAATCATATCAAGTCTATAATCATATTTTTACTCGTAGTTTAGGATTTCATAATTTATTCTCTTTTGATTTAACTTATTAAACTCATCTCTAATTAAAGGGATGCAATCCAATACAACACCAAATCATAAATTTCATCTAACCTCAAAAAGTTGTAATTAAAGTAGAGGAGCATATGTCAAAACTTGTACCATAAGACTCAACAGTAAATTCGATCATTTTAATGACAAAATAAGCACTAAATTACTCACATTTAGAGAAATAATTAATATGTAGTTAACAAATTATGAGTAATTATAACTTCTGGCTAACACCTTTCAGTAAAATTTTGTGCTTTCAATAAAATTTGAGGTCAATATATTTATTGAGATGTACCCATTTGTGACGATATAAAAATAATCAACAAATAAACTTTTTAAAAACAATGTATCCCAGATGATAAAACTTTACATTTGAAAAAATAAAATATTTAATTAAATAATCAAATCAAGTTTCAAGTTGATATATAAAAAGATTGAATATCTGAGAATCATAAGTGCAAAAGTTAACATTTTGAGAGAAAAAGATAATAAATACCTTTCGGGTTGATTGAAGGAGAAGATGCTATCAAATAATTTTATATTTATTTAAGAGTTGGAAACATTTAAACTCCAAATTTAAATTAATTACGTTGTCAAATGAAGTTTGTAAAGAGATTCCTGGGGCTTTGGGCTCTAGGTGACAAAAGAGTTTTAAAATGAGGTGTGGGTAACACAAGTCTTAATAATTGAGTGGGGGTGACAATTACTTTATTAAGGATTAAGAAAGTAAGAAAAATTTGAAAATAACCCACAAGTTTTTTTAATTTACACTTTGATCCAATGTAAAACCTAATATAACTAGAAATAGAGGGAGAAAAGGAACATTTCTCTCTCTTCACATTTATTGGAGTTTTCTATCTCTTCGTGATTTTTGTTGTTCATTGTTGTTGTTTCTTTATTCATCATCTTCTTCTTCATTATCATCATCTTGTTCTTCATTATCATCTCTTCTTGTTCATCATCATCATCATCATCTTCTTATTGTTGAACATTGTTGTTACCACTGCTATTGTTACTTGATCAAATTCTTCTAGGTCAAATTTTATTCGTATATCACTTGGGAATTACTTATAGGTGATTTTAGTAAGTAAAATTATAATTTTTAGTTGATTCCCATCTGGGTGTATCTGCTACTATTTTTTCAACAACAGATAAAACATGTAACGTGAATCCAATATATGAGTAATCTGTTGCACAGATGAGTAATCTATTGCAAATATATGACTAATCTGTTGCACAGATGAGTAATTTTTTGCAATATATTGACTAATCTGTTGCAACATATTGACTAATTTGTTGCAACATATTGACTAATCTGGTGAAACAGATGCGTAATCTTTTGCAACGTATATGACTAATCTGTTGCAACAGATTACTCATCTGTTGCAACAGATTACTCATCTGTTGGATTAGTATTATAGTGTTGTAATATGAATCCAACATATGGGTCATCTGTTGCAACAGATTGTCATATCTTGCAACAGATTACTCTTTTGTTGCAACAAATGATTCATATGTTGGATTCATGTTGCAGGTTATATCCATTGTAGCAGTAGCAGATACACCAAATAAAAAATTCAACAAAAATCATAATTATACTTACAAAATCACCTATGAAGTAATGTCCAAGTGATATACGAACAAAATTTGACCTAAAAAATTTTTAAAAATTTCAACAAGGGCACAAGAATAAGTGAAACACATGAAAAATTTCATGAAACAAGTAAAGAAGACAAAAATAGTGTATCATACATCAAATGCAAAAGGATAAAGGGGACAAACGTTTGAGTTCTCCTAAAAACATTTAAGTTCCCTAGTATTTTAATTATTTCTAATGGATGACCTATCTATTATAATAAATTTTCTATCTATTTGATAATTTCCAACAGATGAATTATCAGTTGCAACATGTTAGTCATCTGTTGATTTAAATTAAGCAATTATTAGTAATAACTAAATTGATTTAGCTAAAATTAAAGACAAGTCTTTAAGACAATGGGACAAACATTTGAGTTCTCCTAAAAATGTTTGAGTTCTCTAGTATTTTAATTATTTTCCAATAGATCACCTATTTGTTGCAACAAGTTAGTCATCTGTTGCAATAAATACTTATAACAGGTTAATCATTTGTTGATTCAAATTAAGAAATTATTAATAATAATTAAATTGATTTAACTAAAATTGAAGATAAGACCTTAGACAAGGGGGAAAATGTTTGAGTTCTCCTAAAAAACATTTGAGCTTTAGTATTTTAAATTGTTTTTCAACACATATTTTGTCTATTTAGTAATTTCCAATAGATGAGTTATATGTTACAACAACTTAGTCATCTGTTGCAACAGATGTCTATATCTGTTTGATAATTTTCAATAGATGAATTAGTTGTTGCAACAGATGTCTATATCTGTTTGGTTATTTTCTACAGATGTTTTTATTTGTTTGGTCATTTCCAACGTATTACTCATTTGTTGTAACATGTTAGTCATCTATTGATTCACATTAAGTCATTATTAGTAATAACTAAATTAATTACTAAAATAAAATATGAATTAATAAGTTCAATTATAGTTTCAATTAATCTCATGGTAATTACACGATCAACTAAGTATGTTCGTCCTGAGTAGAGTGATCAATTGACCAATTTTATTTGAAATGATTCAAACTAAGTCATCATTAGAAATAACTATATTGATTTAACTAAAATTAAAGATGAATTAGTAAGTTCAATTACGATTTTAATTAATCTCATAGTAATTACATGATCAATTAAGTGTTTCGTACAGGGTAGAATGATTAATTGACCAATTTTATGTGAAATAATTCAAATTAAATCATTATTATAAATAACTATATTGATTTAACTAAAATTAAAGATGAATTAGTAAGTTCAATCACGATTTCAATTAATCTCAGTAATTACATGATCAATTAAATGTTTCATCCTTAGTAGAATAATTAATTGACCAATTTATTTTAAATGATTCAAATTAAGCCATTATTAGTAATAACTATGTTGATTTAACTAAAATTAAACATGAATTAATGAGTTCACTTACAATTTCAATTAATCTCATCGTAATTACATGATTAACTAAGTGTATTCGTCCAGAGCAGAGCGATCAAATGACCAATTTTATTTGAAATAATTTAAATTAAGTCATTATTAGTAATAACTAAATTGATTTAACTAAAATTAAAGATAAACCTACAATTTCAATTAATCTCATAGTAATTAAATGATCAACTAAGTATATTCGTCATGAGTAGAGTGATCAATTGACCAATTTTATTTGAAATGAATCAAATTAAGCCATTATTCGTAAGAACTAAATTGATATAACTAAAATTAAAGATGAATTGATAAGTTCACTTACTATTTTAATTAATCTCATAGTAATTGCATGATCAACTATGTGTATTCGTCTCGAGAAGAGTGACCAATCGACCAATTTTATTTGAAATGATTCAAATTAAGTCATTATTAGTAATAACTAAATTGATTTTGACTAAATTAAAGATGAATTGATAAGTCCACTTACAATTTTAATTAATGTATCCGTGTTTAATAGAATGATCAATTCATAAATTTTATTTAAAACGATTCAAATTAAGCAGTTATTAGTAATAACTAAATTGATTTAACTAAAATTAAAGACAAGACCTTAGACAAAGGGACAAACATTTGAGTTCTCTTAAAAACATTTGAGCTTTAGTATTTTAAATTATTTTTCAACATATATCCTATATGTTTGATAATTTTCAACAGATGAGTCATCTGTTGCAACAACTTAGTCATCTTTTGCAGGAGATGTCTATATTTGTTTGATAATTTTCAATAAATGAGTCATTTATTGCAACAGGTTAGTCATCTGTTGCAACATATGTCTATATTTGTTTGGTCATTTCCAACAGATGTCTTTATCTGTTTGGTCATTTCCAGCAGATGTCTTTATTTGTTTAGTCATTTTCAATAGATTACTTATGTTTTGCAACATGTTAGTCATCTATTGATTCATATTAAGTCATTATATCAGTAATAACTAAATTTATTTAACTAGAATTAAACATGAATTAATAAGTTCAATTACAGTTTCAATTAATCTCATGGTAATTACACTATCAACTAAGTGTGTTCATCTTGAGTAGAGTGATCAATTGACCAATTTTATTTGAAATGATTAAAACCAAACCATAATTAGAAATAACTATATTGATTTAACTAAAATTAAAGATTAATTAGTAAGTTGACTTACAATTTCAATTAATTTTATAGTAATTACATGATCAACTAAGTGTTTTGTCTTAAGTAGAATGATCAATTGACCAATTTTATTTGAAATAATTAAAATCAAGAAATTATTAGTAATAATTAAATTAATTTAACTAAAATTAAATATGAATTGATAATTTTAATTACGATTTCAATTAATCTCATAGTAATTACATGATCATCTAAGTGTATTCGTCTTGAGTAAAGTGTCAATCGACCAATTTTATTTGAAATGATTCAAATTAAGATATTATTAGTAATAACTACATTGATTTAACTAAAATTAAAGATGAATTGATAAGTTCAATTACTTCAATTATTATCATATTAATTACACGATCATCTTAGTGTGTTCGTTCTGAGTAGAGTGAACAATTGACTAATTTTATTTGAAATGATTCAAATTAAGCCATTATAAGTAATAGCTAAATTGATTTAATAATTACAATTTAAATTAATCTCATAGTAATTACTTGATCATTTAAGTGTATAACCTATTGCAACAGATTTAATCTGTTGCAACAGATGAGTCATCTGTTGAAAATAATCAAACAGATATACACATATGTTCCAATAGATAAGTCATCTGTTGTAACAAATGTCTTTATCTGTTGGTCATTTCCAACAGATGACCAATCTGTTGCAACATATGACTTTATCTGTTTGTTATTTCCAACAGATTACTAATCTGTTGCAATAGATGACAACTCTATTGCAACAGATGTCTTTATCTGTTTGATCATTTTCAACAGATTACTCATATTTTGCAACATCTTAGTCATCTATTGATTCATATTAAGCCATTATATTAGTAATAACTAAATTGATTTAAGTAGTATTAATAAGTTCAATTACTGTTTCAATTAATTTCATGGTAATTACACGATCAACTAAGTTTGTTTGTCCTGAGTAGAGTGATCAATTGACCAATTTTATTTGAAATGATTCAAACCACGCCATAATTAGAAATAACTATATTGATTTAACTAAAATTAAAGATGAATTAGTAAGTTCACTTATAATTTTAATTAATTTTGTAGTACTTACATGATCAACTATGTGTTTCGTCTTAAGTAGAATGATCAATTGACCAATTTTATTTGAAATAATTAAAATTAAGCAATTATTAGTAATAACTAAATTGATTTAACTAAAATTGAAGATGAATTGATAATTTAATTACTATTTCAATTAATCTTATAGTAATTACATGATCATCTAAGTGTATTCGTCTTGAGTAAAGTGTTAATTGACCAATTTTATTTGAAATGATTCAAATTAAGACATTATTAGTAATAACAACATTGATTTAACTAAAATTAAAGATGAATTGATAATTTCAATTACGATTTCATTATTCTCATATTAATTACACGATCATCTTAGTTTATTCGTTTTGAGTAGAGTGATCAATTGACTAATTTTATTTGAAATGATTCAAATTATGCCATTATTAGTAATAGCTAAATTGATTTAATAATTACAATTTCAATTAATCTCATAGTAATTACATGATCATTTTAGTGTATAACCTATTGCAACAGAATTAACCTGTTGCAATAGATGAGTCATCTGTTGAAAATTATCAAACAAATATACACATATGTTGCAATAGATTGGTCATCTTTTGTAATAAATGCCTTTATCTGTTGGTCATTTCAACAGATGACCAATCTGTTGTAACATATGACTTTATCTATTTGTCATTTCCAACAGATTACTAATTTATTGCAATAGATGACTAATCTGTTGCAATATATATTTTTATATGTCTGGTCATTTTCAACATATTATTAATTTGTTGCAACAGACGATCAAGTTGTTGCAATATATGTCTTTATCTACTTGGTCATTTTCAATAGATTACCTATCGGTTGCAATAGATGGGTCATCTGTTATCAATCTATCTTTAATTTTGTTGTAATAGTAAATAATCTTGTGTTGTTATTTAATTTTAGTCTATGACCTTGCTCTCAACCAAATACTTTTTTTCTTGTAATTGACTCTTTCCACTCCGGAATGCTCAAAAACCTACACCTCTCAACATTTTAAAAACATAGGCAGAATGAAAAAAGATAAAAATAAACTCAGTCGATCAAATAAAGATTTTCTCTTTCATTACATAAAAAATATTTACAACATTAGGTAGATCCGATAAAATAAATTATAAATGATAAAAAAAATATAACCTAATTATTATTATTACTATTACTATTACTATTACTATTACTATTACTATTACTATTACTATTACTATTACTATTACTATTACTATTACTATTATTATTATTATTATTATTATTATTATTATTATTATTATTATTATTATTATTATTATTATTGTTGTTATTGTCAATCAGAAATCTATTGGGCAGCAGACCCCTCAGCCTTCGAATCCCATGAAGCACCCTTACTGTCGCGGCGCCCAACTCTCACTCGAGTTCATGAACCAGCCTTTCAAGTTCCTACATAGTGTCAAGCAGAATCGCCATGCACCAAATCAGATCAGTCATATCTAGAACATTCATGAACAAATAATGTAAAACACTAAACCACATATAGTATCAACTGGTAGTTTAACCAAAAAAATATGAAACTTAACTAGAAAATAGATGCATGTTAATAATTTTCATATTAGAACAAGAAAATAAAACATACCTCAACGGACAAATAAGAAATTTAGTTTTGAAAGAGAAGTGATTGAAGATATAATGACGGTTTTATGCAAGAGATAGAGCTGAGGAGACCTATTTATAAAAGATTGAATTAGTGAGTAGTGTAGTGTAGTGTGTTAGGCAAAAAATCACGACCGTTCACCTCTTTTTTAATAATTATATCTCTTAATTAAATCAAACTTGGTGACTTTTGATTATTTAAATTAAAAAAATAGATTTAAATACAAAAAAGGTGAAAAGTCATAACTTTTAATCTTTTTGGTATTTTAGTTATTTAAATTAAATAGCTACAAAATTGTGTTTATCATATTTTTTTCATATTGTTTATTTACGAATCATTTTTTTAATTAAATGATCGAAAAGTCATGACTCTTGAGTTCTTCCAACAGATGATCTGTTTGTTACAACATACGGTTCATCTGTTACAACAGATGACCCTTCTGTTGTAATATATGACTCATCTGTTGGAGTAATTGATTCATTTTTTCAACATATGGTTCATATGTTACAACAGATTGTTCATTTGTTGCAACAGATTGTTTATTTGTTGAAAAAATAAATCAATAGCAAGATTTATTCAATAGAAATAATAACAAATCATCATTTATCAATACACCATTTTTATCATGAGATTGATTGAAATCGTAATTGAACTTACTAATTCATCTTAAATTTTAGTTAAATCAATATAGTTATTTCTAATGATGGATTAGTTTGAATCATTTCAAATAAAATTGGTCAATTGATCACTCTACTCAGGATGAACATACTTAGCTGATCGTGTAATTACCATGAGATTAATTGAAACTGTAATTGAACTTATTAATTCATATTTTATTTTAGTTAAATCAATTAGTTATTACTAATAATGGCTTATAGATGAACAACATGTTGCAATAGATGAGTAATCGGTTGGAAAAGACCAAACAGTTAAAGACATTTGTTGAAAATGACCAAACAGATGTAGACATCTGTTGCAACAGATGACTAACCTATTGCAATAGCTAACTCATCTATTAAAAATTATCAAACAGATATAGACATCTGTTGCAACAGATGACTAAATTTTTGCAACATATGACTCATCTATTAGAAATTATTAAATAGACAAGATATATGTTGAAAAGTAATTTAAAATACTAAAGCTCAAATATTTTTAGGAGAATTCAAACATTTGTCCCCTTGTCTAAGTTCTTGTATTAAAACTTGTCTTTGATTTTAATTAAATCAATTTAGTTATTATTAATAATTGCTTAATTTGAATAAATAAATGACTAACCTATTATAAACATCTGTTGCAATAGATGACTAACTTGTTGCAACAAATAGATAATTTGTTGGAAAATAATTAAAATACTAGGAAATTCAAATATTTTTAGGAGAACACAAATGTTTGTCCCATTGTCGTAGAGACATCTTTAATTTTAGCTAAATCAATTTAGTTATTACTAATAATTGCTTAATTTGAATCAACAGATGACTAACATGTTGCATCAGATGATTCATCTGTTGAAAATTATCAAACAGATAGAAAATTTGTTGTAACAGATGGGTCAACTATTAGAAAGCAATTAAAATACTAGGGAACTTGAACGTTTTTAGGAGAAATCAAACGTTTGTCCCTTTGATCCTTTTGCATTTGATGTATGGTATATTATTTTTATCTTCTTTACCTATTTCATAAAAATTTTCATGTGTTTTACTTATTCGTTGTGCCCTTGTTGAAATTTTTGAAAAAAAATTTAGGTCAAATTTTGTTCGTATATCACTTGGACATTACTTCATAGCTTATTTTGTAAGTAAAATTATGATTATTATGATTTTTGTTGAATTTCTTATTTGGTGTATATGCTACTGCTACAATGGATAGAACCCGCAACATGAATCCAACATATGAATCATCTATTGCAACAAGTGAGCAATCTGTTGCAATATATGACTAATCTGTTGCAACAGATGACCCATATGTTGGATTCATGTTACAACACTATAAAACGAATCCAACAGATGAGTAATCTGTTGCAACATATTAGTCATATATGTTGCAACAGATTACTCATTTTTTACAATAAATTAGTCTTATATATTGCAACAAATTAGTCATATATGTTGCAACAAATTAGTCATATACATTGCAACATATTACTAATATGCGCAATAGATTAGTCATATATGTTGCAACAGATTACTAATTTGTGCAACAAATTAGTCATATATGTTGCAACAAATTACTCATCTGTTATATTCACATTACATATTTTATCCATTGTTAAAAAATAGTTGTAGCAGATACATCCAGATGAGAAATTCAACTAAAAAATAACAAACTTTTAAAAAATATAAAAAAAATTAACAAACACCAACAAATCAATTTCCTCGTTTTCATCATAAATTAAAAACCCTAATTTTTTATCGGTGAAAATGAAGAACTCGAAGTTGTTGTCGCCGGAGAATGTTGTCACGTCGACTAAAGGTTGAAAGTCAAAAAGGAACGGGCAAGAACTCAAAACTATTTGTTGCCAGAGGTTGAAATTGCACAAGATTGAAGGGAGAAATTTGAAAAGTTGTTGGCTGGGAGAAGTTAGAGAGAGAAACTATCGAGAGAAAGAGAGAAGAGAGATTGATTTGCAGAGAGAGGAAAGTTTTGTGGGTGTGGGTTAATTTATATTTTTGAAAAGATTAAAAAGTTTGGAAAATATTAATCAAGTCCACAATTAACCTAATCAGTTTTTTTAATTATGTTTGACCCTTTAAGTTGGTCAATGTCACCAATCCTTCATTCAAGACTTAAAAGACACCTTTCCTTCAATTTTCTCGAGATTCCTTTCTTGAAAATGAATGATTGACTGATGTTCAAGAAGAAAAATATGATAAATTAAAAGATTTAATTATGATGATAGTTATGTACGATTTTCAGATTTTAAAATTTGAAATGATTTTTTTTTTTAATTTTATGTTTCAAAATAATTTGTGTGTTGAAATTTTTTTTGCAAAATTTATGTTATCAGTTTATATTAAAAAATTTTAATGCAAATATTATTGTGAAAGTAAATTGACAAATAACGTGATGTGGGGAGGTAGGAGGGTGCATGAAGTGGAGTTAGTGGAGTAATGGGGCAGTTTAGTTATTTTCTCTTCTGAAAGAAAAACACGATTGAGTTTCAAATGTAGGTATTTGAAGTTTTTAGAAGTTCTTATTTCAATATTTTTATAAATCAAATATCAATTTATTTTATTTAATCAGTTTTATTTAAAAAAATGTTTATCTCTTAGTTCAATTTCAAACGGACAGAAAAATTCATCTAAACGTTTTCATTTCAAAATTAATTTATGTTATAAAAAGTGATATATAGTTTGAATTGCTTTCATAAACATTACATTTCTAGTTTTGAATTTGAATTTAAGAATTCATATTAAAAACTTTATATAAAAACATTTGCATTTGTTTTTAAAATAGGACATTTGCTATTTAGTGTGTGTATATATATATATATATATATATATATATATATGCTTAATTCAAAGAACTATAATTTTTGCTTAGATTACATTATGATCGACACTCACCTCCATGTCCATTTCTCTCTCTAAATCCATAAGTTTCTAAGAAAGAAAAGCTTATTTATAATCCATGTCGAAGTCTTATAAACATAGAAACACGTGAAATTATATAAGTTATGAGACGAATAGGTAGATAATATTGACGAATGAATCCACTGAGAAGTTTATTCGTAATCAAATACATCAATTCCTCTCTCAATAGTCATTGAATATTCTGAAAATATAAAAACTGTTAGGCTTGACACTGATCATAAAGATGAATTTTCAAAGCATTGGAAATAACATAAATATTGAAGAACAATATGGTTAAATATACGTAAATATATATCCAATCCAACTCTGTTGACATTCCACTCCCCATATGTAGAACACTTCATTGGGGAGTTGTTTTTCAATTAAAAAAGTTTAACTGCCCTGAATTCGAAAGTATAATTAATCTTTCCTTTTTAGTTTAAAAAATTAATGTAAACATTTTGCAATTTTTTTGCTACAATAAAGGATTAGTTGCAAGACGTGAGCTTATTATTATGAACTGCATGCAATTAGATAAGTGATGATCCTACTATTTAAAAAGTTTATATATGTTCCAACGATAGCAGAATATGAAGTAACTAAAACAATATATTTTATTTTCATTATTCAACTCTGAATTTTCTAGTTATAATTCAAATGTGATATTTTTTACAATATGACTTATCATAATTCAAAATAAAATTCTCATATTAAATTCAAGTACTTTTATCTTTCAATCAAATAAAATAGTCTTTCAATTCATTTTTTTATTTTATCATTTATATTAGTCAATATATATTCTAGAAGCATAACTTTACTGGAGAGGTTTATTAAGGATCTATAATCATAGATTACATTATAGAAATGCTACTAAATAAGAATATCTTTGATCTGATCTATAAATTTTGTTTTCGAAACATACAGATAACACGCATGCTCCGGTCAAATTTCATTTCATATGAATCAAGTATAAATTAATTAATTCTTTATGTATATGTGCGCAAGAATAGAAATGTACCTATTATTTGACATGGAACTGATGTTGAAATATGAGCATTTGCATAAAAACTTCGAAATATTGCAGAAGCCACATTTTTTTTAATATCTGCAAGCTTGCTATAAAAAAAAAAAGTTAAGAATTAAAAGATATATATATCAAAAAATGTTAGATAAGAAAAAAGTAATACTCTCTAAAATTTGCTCTACATAAATGGACATTAGAAAACATGTAGAGAGGATGCATTTTATAGTGGTTTATGAAGAATGAAGACAGTGCTGGTGACGGTTTAATGTGAAAAATATGTAGCAAAATTTTACGTGTTGTAAGCAATTGAGAAATAAGAAAGTGGGTGTATAGTTGGTGGTTTTTAAGTTTATATTATTTTCTTTGTTTTAAAAATAATGAATTTTTTAGTTCATTTTGAAAAAAATGACTTTTTCCTTTTTGAAAATACTTTAATTCTAATTTTTCAAATGAAATGTTTAAGACTACAAGATTAAAAGACATTTTGATATAATTGACACAACTTCAATTTAATACCACAAGATTCAAAAAATTTCTAAAGTCAAATTCAAATATCTTCCTAATATGAATTTAAATTTACTTGATTACATATTCTAATATTATATAGTATTTGTTTAACATTTTTGCTACATGTATATGAACTTAAATCAAATAAATTCAAGTTTTGAGCATGTTCTATTTGTAGTGAATTTAAATTTATTTAATTAGAAATTTACATGTATTTCCTTTTAAAAAAAAAAATAGATGGAGAAGAAAAAAAAACTAACAACCCACATTTCTTTCTTTTTCTGTCAAAATTGTAGTAAAATATTTTTCATTTTTCTTAATAAATTTCTAGAAGTATAAAATCTCAATGACTTGATTCGGCAGTTTCGAAAATTAGTAGACATTTTTATTTTTAAAAGATAAACCATAAATATATGAAGACGTCGGTCCTATGTAATGTGTATATAAGAATTTTGTCGGTAACCTATTTTTCAAATTCACGTTTTAAATTTCAAAAAGAATTGTTTACCATTTTTTTTTAAATAAACGTAAAAAAATAAAGTAACCATCAATATTTGAATTTTTCAAAAATAATACCCATATATTCCTTTCTATTTCTTTTAATTTTAAAAGTGAAAATATTTTTAATTCCATCTTTAAATTTTTTGCCACTTGGAAAATTCTGACTTAAAAATAATTGTAAAAAGTTATTCTCAACACAACTATTAAAAAAAGAAAAAATTTAAAGTAAGTATAAAATTTGAATATTTTAATAACATCAAAATCAAAAGAAATTATAAAGCAATTATTAATTACAGTGTTCATGATTCCAACACGAAATTGGTTATTTTCTAGATGACTTATTTACATTAACTAAAAGTAAACTATATAAAAATGAATGAAATAGATAGCCATCTGTATAATTATTAAATTGTTAAAATATAATTTTTCTAAGAAATAAAAGATTTACTATCAAATTTAAATTTTATAAAAAAGTTGTAGAAACTAAAAAGTAACTACTAACTAATTTTTACCTAATTAACTAAATTATCCTAAAAAATAACACATGTCAATTTTCTATTCTTCCACTTGGCAATAATCTAAGCAAGACTTTCTTGCTATTTAGTATAAATATAGATATTTTTTAATTCCATCTTTAAATTTTTTGCCACTTGGAAAATTCTGACTTAGAAATCTATATCTATAATTTATAATTTATATCTATAATATATTAAAAGTGTAAAGACCCTTAGAAAAGTGATTTGACTTTTTACCCTTAATTAAAATATCCCGCTTTAGAAAAAATCGTCTTTTTTACTATTTTTCTTAATTTATTATTTAATTAAATTAAAGACTCTTAAAATATATGAAAAGAAATTAAGGACTCCAAAAAGATATGGAAAGAAATTTATATATATTTGTAAAAAAATAGTTGTATATATTTGATAAGAATCGATATAACTGATGTTTCTATTGGAATAGGAGTTCCTGAATGGTGTCTTGTACGTTGGCTCTTCGATATCATAAAGAAGATATTTACTGGGCAAGAGGTCGCAAAGAGTTACAAAAACAAAGCTTTTAAGTTGGACTTTACATTACGTGATACCTCTGGATACTACCCCTGCTCATATATCTTCTCCATTATATTATGTTTATACAATTTCAAGTGAATAATTATAATAGTCGTCCATCAGAGAAGCAAGTATCACTTTACCATTAGATAACTATGTGAACGATGAATTTACTATGACGAGGAACAATAAAAGCACTAGACTTCATGCGGTCGTAACCCCCAAGTACTATTGTAAGTGATATACCCTCTCTGAAGATTTTTACTTATTTTGAACAAGTATTTATAGTTGTTTCAGTTTAAATCTTTTAATTGGTGCATAAAACATTCTGTATTTTAAACTAAAATTGTTGCCATGTTTTCCAACAAATCTTTGGCTAGGTTCATGACACATATCTAATAGAAATTACTTTTAAAATTTTTATATATACTTAACAGATTTTGAACCTAAGATTAGAGGTTGACTTAGTGATTGAAGGGGTTCAATATTCATCTTTAGGTTCAAATTCAATCTCAGACACTAACTTTTTATTTTTTAAACGTGAAAATACTAAATCCGCCATTAAACATTACTGCAATTTCATCAATACAAAGTTATAGTATCTAGGATATAGCAAAGAAGCGAACTGGCGGACAGGGTGCCAGTGAACTTCGTCACTATTAAAACGTTAGCAAAATCACGTATTCCTTAAGCTACAATTATTTCTCCTAATATTCTTCTTGGCTTTCTCTTCGTTCCCCAAGTTTTTGCTTTCTACTCTTCTATGTAGTTTGAAGAAAAGGAAAGGTTGGGTGTGGCATGTGTGATGGTAGGGTGTAGAAAATAGGTTATGTTTACATTATCTATAATCTATCTATATCTATATCTATAATTTATAATATATTAAAAGTGTGAAGTCCTTATAAAAGTGATTTGAACTTTTTTGTCTTTCATTAAAAGACTGTGCAATAGATAAAATTATCTTTTCACTTATTTTCTTTAATTATTATTTATTTTTATAATATTTAAAATTAAGGAGTCCTAAAATATTTTGGTAAGAGAGTAATGTATTTTAAAATTTTCAAACCAAATAATATTCTTTTTACAAGACTTTTCTATTCAACGTTAAAAACTAGATTTACAATTGAATACTATCCAATACTCATCATACTGTAAGAAGAGAAATAATCATGCCATCTATTAATGAACACTTGTTATTGTAGTTTTAAGAAAATATGTCAAAACCATAATAATTTGTTCCTTTTATATTTAAAGATTATAGTTAACGTGATATACACGTGCAAAACACATACACTTAACTATTAATTGTAAAAAGAAGAGAAGATGACTTAAAAATATTTTTTAATTCCATCTTTAAATTTTTTGCCACTTAAAAAATTCTGACTTAAAAATAATTGTAAAAAGTTATTCTCAACACGACTATTAAAAAAATAAAAATAAAGTATATATAAAATTTGAATATTTTAATAACAGCAAAATCAAAAGCAATTATTAATTACAGTGTTCATGATTCCAACACGAAATTGGTTATTTTCTAGATGACTTATTTATATTAACTAAAAATAAGCTATATAAAAATGAATGAAATAGATAACCATCTGTACAATTATTAAATTGTAAAAATATAAAAATTTTAAAAAATAAAAGATTAACTATCATATTTAAATTTTTTAAAGAAGTTGTAGAAATTAAAAGGTAACTACTAACTAATTTTAACCTAATTAAATAAATTGTCCTAAAAAATGACACATCAATTTTCTATTCTTCCATTTGGCAACAATCTAAGCAAGACTTCCTTGCTATTTAGTATATATAGATTATATTCTTAAGAGAAGATGGAGAGTTTTTTTAATTGTTATATAAAGAAATATTTTTTATGGCGCCTTATTATATGTTTTGTTAATTATTAGACAAAATAAATTTTATTTTTAATAAAAATTTTACTAGAGTTTTGGCGGTATTTCTTTCCCGCTAAAGAATCTAAATTATTAATAGAGACCAGTTAAAATTTATTTTTAGGATCAGATTTTATACCTTCGCAATAAATTGCATAATTAGTGACCAGAATATAATCTCGTCTCAATAAATACACTTTTAGAGATGAGATTATATTCCGATCCCTAAATGTTGGTCTTAAATAGACCTTTTTGTTGTAGTAGTCACATGTTTGATGAAATCCCATGTCACGTTCAATCAATTTCAAGATGAAATCCCCAAGTTATGAATGTTGCCAAGTAACTCTATTGTTCCCTCATGTTTAAGACATTTTTATGTCAAGCGATGATCTTTACATATTTTGATGAAACACCCATGTCCTATTTCAAGGAAATTTCATGTAAATCCCCCAATTCATGATTTTTATGTAATCATGCTATGCTCCCATGTTTAAGATATTCCCATGTACAAGTTTAAGCTTTCCATATGTTTGATAAAATGTCCAGATGAATTAGATTGGAACAGTGCCTACTTATTATGTTTCTAATGTTGTAGTATGGTGTCCTATTGTAAATGCTATTGAGTCCTTGGGGTTATGAATACACGAAATTTAGCTGTTTACTTAGTCTCCATATTTTTAGAAGGGTTTCAGACATGTATGAGCATTATCAGTTTAGTCAGTTATAATACCAGTCAAACTTAGGTTAATTCAGTAATCCAGGTCAGTTCAGTTAGGAGTAGGATTCAACACCGAGCGAACCCAGGGATGGGGGCATTCCTTCCAGTATAGGGTTTAACCCTTAGTAGAAATCTCTGAGTTATAGAACTACGTAGTCAGCGTAGTTTGAGATGTCTTCCTGCCAGATTAGAGTTGACATACACATATATCCCATGAGTCTTCCTACAAGATTAGGATTGACAGGGCCATTGTTAGTAGCGTGGTACGGTACTATCATCCTTCTAACTGGGGTTATAGGTTGGACCCCGATTATCTCAGATTGGGGCATGTCGGTTAGATGATACCTCCCATAGTTTCAGTTTTAGTATTCAGTTCAGAATTCAGTTTAGTTCTGCTTGACCATAGCATACAGTTATCAGTCATTCAATTATCAGATTTTAGTATTCTAGTTTACAAACTATTTCAGAATCATATTATATGCTTGGTCATGCATCCTCAGAATTTATAAGTTTTCATGCATTTGTGTTCAGCTATCTCATGTTGTTTAGTTGTCCGCGTTCATATATCAGTCACTCAGTACATATACGCTATTTATTCCTTTTTCCTTAGATTTCACTCATTTCGTTACCCAAGTATCAGTGATTCAGTTAATCAGATTAGTTCAGTACGTATGTGTTTTTTTTCTCGAACATTCACGTATTCATGTTTTGCCGTATCCCAGCTTCAGTTCTACTTATATTATAAAAGGAAAGTTTTAAGAAGCTAAGTGTAGTGATCCACCAGCTTATCAGATCATATTTGTTACTCATGTTTTATGATATTTAAGTTTTCAGTTTATTTCAGTTTCTTAGTGAGTCTGCTTACACCTACTCATGCATGTTTTAATATTTCGTATGAAACCAGTTTTACTTACTGCATTCATCTCCGCTTACTCAGTATATTCTAGAATTACTGATCCATATATACGTTTGTGTGTCTACATTATTTCATAATGTAGGTACCATTTGTAGCCCGTACATCATGATCAGACAGTTGCAGTTTCCAACCAACAGGTGATGAGTTCTCTTGTTTTGGGAACTCCAGATAGTTTTAGTTCATGTACAGTTCATTTATTTTTCATATGTATTGATTAGTGGTAGCTGGAGGCATATTCCAACTACCTATAGTCAGTATAGTAGAGGCTTCATAGATGTCAGTCAGAGTCAGTCATGTAATTTGAGTTCTTTCTCAAGCTTATCAAATTGTAAACCTTATCAGTATTGTAACTATTCAGAATATGTCATGATTATGTTTCTGCACAGTAAACTTAGTTATTTTATATATTATAAATCAGATGCTCAACAGTATGCCAGTTCATGGGTTAGCTTGGGATCACTTGTGGTTCCAAGAACCGTATGACGACTAGGCGGTAGGTCTCGGGTCGTTACAATATTTAGGATTTTTGGTTTCAGTTTCACTTGAGTGTACTTCTAAACTATCCATGAAAGCAACTTTTCTTTCCATTTGAATTCAAGTGACAATGTAACTAGAGCTTTGAAAATTATGTCCAGGTAAATTCTTACCTATGGATGTGAAGAGATCCATATTATGGTTAAGTGGTTACAATTCTCTTTTCCGTATCTCATATTACTTGTCGTACATCCCGAGCCACAGGTTGTTTTTAAATAAAAAAATTATCTCTTCTATTGATCGAGTCAAACTACAAGCAATATGGTACCCTGAGCTTCGGGGATATGTAGAATGGACTCTATTTTAAAAAATCAATTGCACTTTCCCCCCAATATCCTCTTATGCCCAAGCATTCTAGTTTCATCAAAATTCAATATCAATATGACTTGTAAATTCTTTGATAATAATGCTTAAATTCAAGCTTTATGAACTAAAAATGGACTAGTTCTCATGCAATCTAAGATATGTAGGAAACCCGATACTTGGGCCTGACCATACCTCCTTGAAATTCATGCAAAAACCAATCTCTTTGAGAAATGAATTTTTGATCGAAGAAACATAGGAATTTCAAACTCCCTTTGCCCAGAGTTACTTGAATTTACCCCACCCAAAGAGAGGGCAGTTTTTAACACCTAAGTTTTATCCTCAAAGACTAGGTTTAATCCTAATTGGTTCGGTTTTAAATAAAATCAAAGTATTTATATTTATCCAATAAGAGTTTCTAAAATATTTATTTGAGTGAATTTTGTCATTGAAGTGTCAATTGTACATTTTTGTGTTCATATAAAGGAGATGGTATAACTTTTTGTTAGTTAATGATTATTCTCACCAAAGTCAAATTTTTATCGAGACTCATCTTGAAAATTAATTCAAATGAAGAAATCTCAATCTAAAAGTATTTGTTCTTAAAAAAAATTATTTGGAAAATACTTATTTGATTTTATTAAACCAAGAAACTCAGGATTAAATTAGGTATTAATTCGCATCAAATTATGATTCAATTCTGTCAATTTATTAGATTTAGCCATAATTAAAATCAAATTGGCCACAACTGCAATGCAATTGGCCAATTAATTTTTTGTTTTGCTAAAATTTAAATAAGATTGACTAAGTCCAAATCTAATATGGTTATTTGATAAATTCTTAAATCTACCCAACCTCATTTCCTATTAAATCTATTGACCCAACTCATTCCCTTTCAATTTCAGCCGAATTAGCCCAATAACACCAGTAACTCGAACTGGCCAATCCCTATTTATTCTTCTCCACTTAACTCGATATAACGACGACATAAACAACAACTTCAATGGTAATACTCGAACAACAACAAAAACGACAAGAACAACCAAAATTGCAATCAGCAATATCCCCGAATTTTGTTAAATTCTTAAACACCATCAACGTACTTCAAAAAGCTTCTATAAGAAATACAATTCTTCCTACAACATTCAAATAACGTAGAAATCCACTAATTTTCCTCGAATTTGTACTATCATGGTACATATTCGTCCAATTGCTATTGGTGGATGAAGGATTACTTTCCCCCCAAAAAATCCCCTCTGAATTTGACCTTAATCTTGTTTAAGTTCAATGAAGAGCTGCTACCTTATTTCAATTTTGAAATTCAAAAATTTCTAACCTGAATTCCTAAAATACCCTCTATTTTCCCCCTATTTTCACCCTAATTCCTCTATAAATAGATAGTAGAGGGTGAGGGCTAAGGAGAGATTTTGGGGATAAATTTGGAGATTCAGGAGGTCCATGCTTCTAATAACACATAGCCAAGAATTCTAGAAGAAATATACTCAAAAACTTGATTCTGATGAAAGATTAAACTCCGATGAGTTAGAATCAAAACTCTCGTGGTGGAAATTTATCGCTAAAACCTGTTTGTTTGGTTTACTACACGAAAACAGGTGAAGGCTTTGTCCCTTTTGCAATTTTTGTTTCATTCTTGAGTATACAATAAAGAATCTGGGCAATGTTTTTGAGATTTCATTATTTTGGAGTTTTTTTTCTTTCGATGAAAAGATTTGTGTAACAAAAATCACATCTGTGTAGTTATTCTCTCTAACTGTGATACATGGATTGGTCTTATTTGAAAACCTGTTGCTTCCAGTAGGATTTTTGAAATTAAGAGCAGTGATATGTTCAACTTGGTCATAACATATGTTTTTTGAACTAGTGTAAAATAAAATGCTTGGTATATTTATCCCGACTTCCTGCTATGAAGATTCATGATTCTTCTTCCATGTGTTTGCATTATTGGATGGTAACCAAATGTTCTTGTATATGTGCATCTCTGATTGAAGTTTATTTAGACCGTTATATCTAGGGGTGGAAAATGGGCGGATTAGATTGAATTTGGATGGGTTAAATATGGATCGAGAAAAAATGATTTGGATTGCAATCCGCCCATATAAATATGGGTAAATATAGATTTGATCAAATATGGATTGGATAAAAATGGTTCCAACCCACTTTAACTCCTAAAGTCAAAAACTTAAAACTTCTATATCATATCAACTTGACTTTTTTTTCATTTTTTTTTTAGTTTTTTTCTTTTTAATTCTTTTTCTCGCTCTTCTATATGTAGCCTCTAGTTTTATTTTTTTATTTTTTTATTTCTTTTTTTTTTCTCTCTTCTATCTCTACCCTTTGCTTCTCTTTTTTTTTTCCTTTTTTTTCTTTTCCTTTTTAGTCTCGTTTTTTTCTATTTTTTATTTTATTTTTTTTACTTCTTTCTCATTTTTTTTGGTTGTATTTTATGTTTTATATTTTTTTTTATTTTCAAAGAACATGGTTAAGTCGAGTACAAATTATGGATGATGACTGAAATATCATAACCACTCAGTATGAAAAAGGGGAAAACAGAAATACAAAAAAAATACGAAGAAAAAAGAAATAAAATTGAAAAAGAAAAAAATTGATGAAATAGAAGAAAGAAAAAAGTGTAAGAAACGAGTAAAAAATAAGTGAAAAAAATGAAAAAGAAAATAAAGTAAATTAATGGAAAAAAGAAAGAAAAAATAGAAAATTAAAAGAAAAAGAAAGAAAAAAACAAAAAAAAATTGGAAAAGAAAAAAAAAGAAAGAGAAATAAAAGATAAAAATAATAATAATAAAGGAGTGAGACTATGGATTATATTTAATTGATAAGAGATGTTATAAATTGTATAGGCTAAATGGAATAATTAGAAGCTTAAATTAATTAACCCATGTAGGTCTCAAGCGAATATGAATGATTAAATAAGAATGAGAAAGGGGAAAACAAAAAAAAATATTAAAAAAAAGGAAAAAAAATATAAAAATAGATGAAAAATGAGAAAGAAAAAAAGAAATTATAAGAAATGAGTAAAAAACGAAAAAGCAAAAAAGAAAATTAAAGAAAAAAACAAAGAAAAAAAATAAAAAATTGAAATCTTAAGCCTAGGTGAGTGATCTCTGTGTTTAAATGGTACTCATATTTTACCCATTTTGTCCATATTTGTATGAGCTTTTAAAATGAGTTAAAGTCCATATTTACCCATTTAAAATATGAGTGATCCAATTAAATAAATATGAGATAAATGGACTCTTTTAACAAATATGGGCTGAAATTGCCAGCCCTAGTTGTACCTCTAGGAAACTCTCTTGCTCTCTCATTTTATTCTCAAAACCATTGTCATAGGATGGGGGGGGGGGGGTGACAATAGCCTTTATTTCACACCTACGATTTGTTCTTTCAAATCTTTTCAAGTAGTTGTTGCATGTTGCGAGCTGCTTGCATGCTTCTTTTTCTTTATTTCTTTATTTTTTAAGCTATTTCTTCTTTCTATTCTTGGAAAAACAAAGGATCAAAACAACTATTTAAAGTGATAAATGGATTGTGATGGTCAGATTCTGAGGCCTTCATGGTCTATAATACTACGAAAGGCCTAAGAATCATTATGGGTTGGAACAGCTCTGTAGTTGCACTTAAATGTAAATTAGGATGGAATGGACTTTGTTTGCTTTCCCTATCGGAGCATTGTTATTTAAAAAATACGGAAGCCGTATATATATGGATTTACTTGATTAATTTATTAATTATGATTTATTTGATAAAACTAGATTTAGATATTCCCCAAAATATTATTTAAATGAATAACATACAAAAATATAAAGAACTAAAGCAAATAATATCTGAAAAACGTAAAGAATTAAAAATAAGGATAGAAAAACTACAATATAACATAATTATCGGAGTTAGTAAAAACTCAATAAATGCACAAAAAGAAGAAATATCAAATTTAGAATCAACAATAGATAGTCTAGAATATACATACCAACATGATCTATTAACAATTAAATAAAAAAGGGAAAAGACATCGTTTTCACCCCAAACTATACCCGAAAAGTCGAAGCCATACCTAAACTATACTAGTGGCCTATTACACACCTAAACTATAAAAAAGTGAAACTATTTACACCCTGTCAGGCTACCACCACTTGCATGTGGTGTAGTGTTTTACACGCGCTGCCACATCAGCACCACGTCAGTAAAAAGTATTACCTTTTTATAGTTAAAGTGTGTAATAGGTCACTTATATAGTTTAGGTGTGGATTCGACTTTTCGACTATAGTTTGGGGTGGAAACGATGCCTTTTCCCTTAATGTTTTTAGCCGTTTACTTTTGTTATTTAATAGGCTGGACGCGCCTAAAATAAGTGTAACACACACGCCTTAGAATGGGGGTCGCGGGGAGGTAATAATATCACTTTTATATAGTTAAGGTATGTAATAGGTCACTTATATAATTTAGGTGTGGCTTAGACTTTTCTTGTATAGTATGGGGTGGAAATGATGCCTTTTCCCGAAATGAACAAAGAAGAATTTATAATAGACGAAAAAACATATGAAAATCACGAAGGATTAAAAATAAAAATAGTATTTTCTAATTTAGGTAGAAGGTATAAGAAAATAGGTGAACATTTATATTTAATGTTAGAAAAAGAAGAATTAAAATTAGAAGATAAATTGACAGCTATGGTGAGAATAGAAAAAGAAAACGAAGAAATAGATAGAAAAAAGGAAATAGAAAAAATAAAACAAAAAACTACAGAAGAAATACGAAAAATAGAAGAAACTAAAAATAGTAGGATTGCTGAATTAGAAAAAGAACTACAAATGCTAAAAGATCTGTATGAAAAAAGACAGAAAGAAAAAGAAGAAAAAGATCTAGAACAAAAATTATTAAATGAGATAAATCAATTTAAAGAAAAATTAGAAATAAACAATAAAGAAATAGAAACAAAGGAATCAGAAATTAATACAATAGATGTTGAAGAAACAAATAATTATGATTCGGAAGATAGTGAAACATATATAGAAATCTTAACAAATACAAAAATTTTAGGAAACAATGGAAAACAAGAAGTAATTAATGAAGAAAATTTAGAAAATATAAACACGGAAATAAACACTCTTGATAAAAAAGAAGATGAAAATATAATACCTAGAACATCAGAAATAAGAAAACCTACATATTATAAGAATAAGTTTAAAAGATATAATCTAAAGAATGAATATGAGAAATGGACACCAAAACAAATAGTTAATAAAAATTATAACTTTTTAGACTTAGATTGTGTAATAGATACAGAAAAAACAATACAATTATGGATAGGATATATGACAAAATAATTATTAGATAATAATATAAATGTAATAGATGCACCAGAATATATAGAAAGAACACTAATAGGAACAGTGAAATTATGGTTTTTAAATCTAACTGAAAATAGTAAAAGAGTATTAAGAATTGACAAACCCACAGAAGGAACATCATCAACAACTACAACTAAACTAACACCTATAGAATTATTAAAAAAATATGAAACAGCTATAAAAGACGAATTTAGTAGCATGACAACAACAGAAGAAGAACAAAATGAAGAGAAAGATACAAATAGGAATTTAATGTTAAAATTAGCAATATGTAATATGTGCTACATAGATGAATATACTTGCGCATTTAAAGAATATTATTATAAAGGAGCATATAATATAGAAGAAAGTAAAGAAATAAGAAAATTATATTTTAGTAAATTACCTGAACCATTTAGTTCAAAAATAATAAAAAGTTGGGATGAAGCAAAAATAGTAGATACTCTAGGAGCAATAATAAATTTTTTACAACAATGGTATAGAAACCTATGAGAAAAATATAGAGAATAAATAAAAATGGAAAAAACATTAATAAGAAATTTAGCATGTTGCAAAGATAAAATAGCACCTCAATTTGGATGCGAAGAAAGATATTATAAGAAAAGAAAAAGGCATAAGAAATATAAGAAATATAAAAAATCAAAATATAAGTATAAGAAGCCAAGAAAAAGATATTATGTAAAAAATTATAAACATAAAAGACCATATGGGAAAAAGAAATCTATAAAGGAATGTACTTGTTATAATTGCGGAAAATTAGGACATTTAGCTAGAGATTGTAAATTACCTAAAAACCCAAAAAATAAACAAATATCAGAAATAAAAATAGAAAATAAAAAATATATGCAGATAGATTATACAGATTACGAATTAGAAAGTGAAGACAGTATATATGAAATTTCAGAGAATGAAACAGATAATGAAATAGAAGATAATGAAATAGATAGTGAATTAGACGAATTAAATGACTGAAGAAGATATACAAATAAACCAAATGACTGAAGAAGATATAAAAATAATAACAAAAGAAGAATATTTAAATGACGAAGGAACAGATCAAAAAATAATATTTGATAACAATGTATTTGATGAAATAAAAGGAAAAGAGTTAGACTTAAGTGTAGAAAAAATATTTAAAATACCAACAATAAAAAATATATTTACTAGGAAAAAGGAAGAATATTATGTAGTAAGCCAAAAAAGAACATATAATAGACTGCAGATATGCAAAAGGTAAAGCTAGTATACCACTAGTAACAAAGAGGATAATAAATAAAGAAATAAACGATATAAAAAGTAGAGACCCAATAAAATATGTACACCTTGGAGGTACAGAGATATTTATAAAAGCATGTTTTAGAGAAGGAATAGATACACCAATAGAACTATATTTATTATAAGACCTATAGAAAAAAGTATAATAACTGTCATAAAAGAAAATTTAATATACAAAAAATTTCAATTTATAATAAGTGCAAATTATTCAGTAGCAATAACAAATGAAAATATAGATAAATCATTGGTATTATATTGGAAAATATCAGGAATAGAACTAACCCCGGAAAGTAAAATATTTACAGCAAGATGTAAAAATCTATATGTATTAACTACAAAACACAAAATAAAAGGAAAAAATAAAATTAATAAAATACAATAGAAAGTCCTTTTGAACAATTCGTAAAAACAATTGATAATAATGATTATAGTTACAAAAATATAGACATAGAAGAAGATTTAGAAATAATAAATGATGGAATAAGTACAACAAAAAGAATAGCTTATGAAAAACCAGAATCATCAAGTTCATAAAAAAAACAAGTTATGAAACAAGTTCAATAGTGAATTTAAATCAATATTACATAACAGGAACAATAAATGAAAATGAATATTTAATACTCTTAAATACAGGAAAAGAAGAAAATTATATAGCAAAATATATAGTAAAAAATGAGGAAATAAAATCTGATAATAATATATGCCCAGATCTACCAAGAAGCTTAATAAACACTAAAAATATAGCAGAAAAAGAAATAACAATAGGAGTTAGAAAAATGAAAATAGAATTTGAAATAAAGGAAGAAATGCAGAAAGCAGACATAATATTAGGAATTAAATGGCTAGAACAAGTAAAACCATACAATATAGAACATACACAATTATCTATAACATATAATAGAGAAAAATTATTCTTAAGAAGAGCTCTAACATGCTATGAAAATATATGTATTAATGAAGATAGTAGTAGAAGGATATTATAATAGATATTATACGCCTATGATAGATACAGGAGCAGAAGCTAATTTATGTAGATATAATTGTTTACCAGAAAGTAAATGGGATAAATTAAAAACACCAATAATAGTTAAAGGATTTAATAACGAAGGAAGTTTAATTACTTATAAAGCTAAGAATGTAAAAACACAAGTATGTGATAAAATATTAACAATAGAAGAAATCTATAATTATGAGCTAGCATCAAAAGATGTACTTTTAGGAATGCCGTTTTTAGATAAATTATACCCACATATAATAACTAGAAAAGATTGGTGGTTTACAACACCATGTAAACAGAAAGTAAGAGCAAAAAGAGTTATTAATAAAATAAGAAAGAAAACTGATTGGATAAAAGGAAGTGAAAAAATTACACAAAAATTAGAAAATATAAAAAATACTGAAGATACAATAGAACTGGTCGTATTTTCAATAAATAAAAAGGAAATAACTATATTCTCAATAAATAAGATAGAAATAATTAAGAAAAAATTAGAACAATTATATAGTGAAGATCCATTAAAAGGATGGGAAAAATATAAAACCATTATAAAAATTGAATTAATAGATAAAAATAGCATAATAATCCAGAAACCATTAACATATAATTTTGAAGATTTAAAAGAATTTAAAATGCATATAGAAGAATTATTAGAAAAATAATATATACAAAAAAGTAATAGTAAACATAATAGCCCAACATTTATAGTAAATAAACATAGTGAACAAAAAAGAGGAAAGAGTAGGATGGTTATTGATTATAGAAATTTAAATGCAAAAACAATGACTTATAATTACCCAATATTAAACAAGATATTAAAAATAAGGCAAATACAAGGATATAATTATTTTAGTAAATTTGATTGTAAATCAGGATTTTACCATTTAAAGTTAGAAAAAGAATCTAAGGAATTAACCGCATTTACGGTACCACAAGGATTTTATGAATGGAATGTACTACCATTTGGATATTAAAATGCACCAGGTAATATCAAAATTTTATGGATAGTTATTTTAAACAACTACCTAATTGTATAGTATACATAGATGATATACTATTATATACAAAAACTAAAGAAGAACATTTAAAATTATTAGAACAGTTTACAGATATAATAGAAAAATTAGGAATAAGTTTAAGTGAGAAGAAAGCAGAAATTATGAAAAATCAGATAGAATTTTTAGGAATACAAATAGACAAAAGTGGAGTCAAAATGCAACAACATATAGTCTAAAAAATAATAAATTCAGAAGAAGAATTAGATACAAAAAAGAAATTATAATCATTTTTAGGATTAGTAAACCAAGTAAGAGAATATATTCCAAAATTAGCAGAAAACTTAAAACCATTGCAGAAAAAATTTAAAAAGGATGTAGAATATAGATATAATGAAGAAGACAAAAAACAGGTACAGAAAATAAAACTACTTTGTAAAGAGTTACCAAAATTACAATTTCCAGATGAAAATAAAAAATTTACATATATAGTAGAAGCTGATGCAAGTGAATATAGTTATGGAGGAGTACTCAAATATAGGTATGAAGAAGAAAAATTAGAACATTATTGCAGATATTATTCAGGAACGTTTAACGAAACAGAAATAAAATGGGAAATAAATAGAAAAGAATTATGTTCTTTATATAAATGTTTAATAGCATTTGAACCATATATCGTGTATAACAAGTTTATTGTTAGAACAGATAATACACAGGTACGATGGTGGCTAACAAGAAAAATACAAAATTCAGTTACGACAAAGGAAATTCGGAGACTAGTATTAAATATACTGAAGTTTACATTTACAATTGAAGTAATCAATACTAACAAAAATATCATTGCAGATTACTTATCAAGACAAAGCTACTCAAACTGATTTACCAATGGAAGAGGCTGATGCCAAAGATACCAAGACTGATTTATTGCTCCAAATGTTTAAACAAATGGAGTTATTACAAGAACGAGTTATTACACTAACTACTGAAGTTACAAATGTAAAAGTGCAAGTCGAGCATTATAAAAAAACAAGATACTGTGCAGGAAGAGCACATTAAAAAACTAGACCTAGAAGGTGACGATGAGAAACACCTTAATACTCAAATTACTGAAGAAACTTCAATTACAGCTGCAGGCACATCTAAAGGGAAAAATATAGTCACTCAAAATAGACCTGGAATACCAAAGAAAAAGAATTATAACCTCAACCAAATATTTTCAAAACCATATACACCAAATATACAAAATTTAGAAGCATTTGCACCTCCCCAGATACATACCTATTCTGAATCACTTAACCAAGAAAAACAGACATACAATTATTCTTCTCGTAAATACATTGACAACATACACACCTTACAAACCTTATTAAATACCAAACCTATTCAAAGTGAAGAGCTAGCCGCACAATAAAAAGGATATATTACCCAGAAATGCCAAAATTATAATAAACTTATTGCCTTACCAGGTACAAGCCCAAATTTTATTAAATCATGTTACTATTATGGATTATTATCTACGGTTTATACAACAGATGGAGAAGAGTTAGAAGGAATCCCAGAAATTCACAAAGAATTTACGACTTACAAAAGAATTACCAACGGACAATTATTCTATGTTCGATTTTATTCCGCACCAGCAGAAATATTATTTGACGAAATTAAACAGACTATTAATGTGGTCAAAATGGGTATGACCAGAGATTATATCATTTCGGAAGAAATATGTGAACAGACAGAGATACCAAAAACCCAGATACCAGCATTTTACCGCAACAAAAGAGTTATTGGAATAAGCAATATATTATCAGAGTTACTTAATAATTATTTAAATAAAAAGCCAGTTTGGATATATAATTAAAGGAGCCAAGCATTGATTTATTCAACTTGCAAAGAAGTTAGAGACCATGACATGGAAGAACTTAGAAAATAGGGATTAACACTCCTCAGACCAGAAGAACAACCATTAACAAGATCTATCAGTAAGGGAATTATTTCAGAAGAAGCTATGGATCAATTTTGTGAAAAAGTTGGCCAAAAATACAAAGACCACATATGCAGCAGATGTAGTGGCAAGCACAACTTTATTCTAAATGTGATGCTACACTGATAAGAAGATAGAAAAACAACAGATACAACAAAAAAGAGATAACTACGGAGCAAAATAATGGAGAAGACAAGCTATTAAATTGTGAAAGTGACATGTAGATAACTTTCACAATTTCCTTTATGTAAATTGTAAAAATTTGTTCAGAAAAAGTTTTAGGTATTAACAATTTTTTGTCTTTTAGTAGTTTAAGATAAAGACTTTTTTCTAGATAGCTATAGCCTATAGCCTAGCCTTTTTGACATTTTTAAAAGTTTTTTAGTCTTTAAAAAAATAGACACGTGCATGTAAAGTTTGTTTACAACTTCAGCCTATAAATAAACGAGCATTTGCTAAGATGAAGGGTAAGCCTTCATGTGTTGAAGCAAAAACTCTCTCTCTTGTCCACAACAAATATTTTGCTTATTCATTTAAAAACAGGTATATTTCAATGGAAAAATCTATGGAGGAACAAAACTTAGGATTATCAAACTTACCAGAACAGGTATATTTATTCAGTATTATGAATAGCTAAATTCATAATTTCTAATAATCATGGTATAATAAGATAAGTTCATGTTAGTTACTTTATAGTAGAATTATTCGAAAAATAGCATGTTAAGAAGTTTATTAGCAAAGTGGAAACGGAAAAAAATCCCTAAGAACTATGTCATCCTAAAGGTGAAGCCAAAAAGGCAAGAAGCCGTGGTGGGGAGTAGCCAGAGTTGAGGCGTTGTTTAAAGGAAAAGTATCTAGATTACCATGCTAATAGTGACCGACGAACATGTTATCTAAGAATGATCTAGTATATAGTAATCTAATATGATCATATTTTGTTATGTATATGAGTGAAGGGAATATTTTGAAAATAACAATTTTATGAAAAATGAATAATTATTTATCTGGCGAAATGGTAGATAAATTTAAAATACTTATTTTGTATTCACTTAAGGATATAAAAGTAGTAGATATAAGAAAAATCACATTAGAAAACACATTTGGTAAATATTATATGACTAGAATAAATTACATACCATGCCTACCTAACTACTATTACAAATACTTATCATGATAAATTACATATATCTAGAATTTTGGAAAAAAAATATGAGAAACATACAGTTAGTAGAAAAACAGATGAATGTAAATTTAGACAAATACATGGAAACTAAAGATATAAAATATAGAATTTCTTAATGAAAATATGAAAGAACTACTTAGACTAAAACAAACAACCGAAAGATATTATGAAAAAGCATTTAATCAAGCTTAAATGACAAATGATATTAAAATACTTGTTTTATATATACTTAGAGATATAGAAATCATAGACATAAAGAAAATAATATGGGAAAAATTACAAGATTATGAAGAGGAAGAATTATTAAACAGTATAGAAAACTTACTCATATATTATGAACACCAATACTATTTAGATTCAGATGGATATTATACAGACTAAAAATGTCAGAATATATTAAGAAAATTAGAGAAAACCAAGAAGACCTACATAAAGAAATTGATTATAGAAAACAAATTAGAGAAATAATAGAAAATCTAATAGAAAAAATAAAATGGATAGACGAAACCTTGAAAAATTTAGAAAAAAGCAAAGATAAAAGTTTAGATAGTTTAAAAAATTCATTAAGAAGAGAACAAGAAAAAATAGTTAGTAGTATTAATAACCTCAAACAAGATATTAAATATAGTACAAGTAGAATAAATTATTATACATTTACTTTAGAAGAATAAAATGATAAACTACGAATATCTAAAATACTGGGAACAAGAAATGGAAGAAATAAGATTAACAGAAAATCTTATAAAAATGAATTTAATTGAATATTTTAAAACAAAAAATATAGAATATTTAGAATATCTTAAAAATAATATAGAAGACTTACAAAAACTAAGAGAAAAAGCTAAAGAATATTATAGCAAAGCATTTAATCAACTACCATTTAATCACCCCTCAAAATATGAATATCAGTAAAATTGAATATATTAATAAAATATATGAAAATAAAAATACAAGAACAAAGAAAAACAGTTAATGAATATTACTACAAAGCATTTAACAATTACATAAATTAATGAAAACATCGTACGAAAAGAATAAACCATTAAAAGAAATCAAAACCCAACTATATAGTTTATACCAAGAATACAAAAGATTACATAGTACTAACGAGGATCCTAGAACACTAGATAATTTAATTACGATAATATCTAATTTAGAATATGAATTAATAAAATATCTTAAGTCAAGAAGATAAAAATGAAAAATAAATACTTACTAATAACTATTTATTTCTTAGTAAAGTTACCGCGCCTAATCCGCACCCCCCTACAATTGGTATCAAAGCACCCCCCTTTTTTCAAAACTATAGCCTAATACCTCCATAGCTTGAATATCATATTTTGGTATCAGAGCATTGCTATATTTAAAAATATAGCCTATGATATTCATATTTTGGTATGATATTCTAATATCATGCTTTAATGGTACCAAATCCGGGCCTAATCTGCACCCCACTTGTTATTTAAAAAATATATTCACTTAAGGATATAAAAGTAGTAGATATAAGAAAAATCATATTAGAAAAAGCATTTGGTAAATATTATATGACTAGAATAAATTACATACCATGCCTACCTAACAACTCTTACAAATACTTACCATGATAAATTACATATATCTAGAATTTTGGAAAAAAAATATGAGAAACATACAGTTAGTAGAAAAACAGATGAAAGTAAATTTAGACAAATACATGGAAACCAAAGATATAAAATATATAGAATTTCTTAATGAAAATATGCAAGAACTACTTAGACTAAAACAAACAACCGAAAGATATTATAAAAAAGCATTTAATCAAGCTTAAATGACAGATGATATTAAAATACTTGTTTTATATATACTTAGAGAAATAGAAATCATAGACATAAAGAAAATAATATGAGAAAAATTACAAGATTATGAAGAGGAAGAATTATTAAACAGTATAGAAAACTTACTCATGTATTATGAACACCAATACTATTTAGATTCATATGGATATTATATAGACTAAAAATGTCAGAATATATTAAGAAAATTAGAGAAAACCAAGAAGACCTACATAAAGAAATTGATTATAGAAAACAAATTAGAGAAATAATGGAAAATCTAATAGAAAAATTAAAATGGATAGACGAAACCTTGAAAAAAGCAAAAATAAAAGTTTAGATAGTTTAAAAAATTCATTAAGAAGAGAACAAGAAACAATAGTTAGTAGTATTAATAACCTCAAACAAGATATTAAATATAGTACACATAGAATAGATTATTATACATTTACTTTAGAAGAATAAAATGATAAACTACGAATATCTAAAATACTGGAAACAAGAAATGGAAGAAATAAGATTAACAGAAAACCTTATAAAAATGAATTTAATTGAATATTTTAAAACAAAAGATATAGAATATTTAGAATATCTTAAAAATAATATAGAAGACTTACAAAAACTAAGAGAAAAAGCTAAAGAATATTATAGAAAAACATTTAATCAACTACCATTTAATCACCCCTCAAAATATGAATATCAGTAAAATTGAATATATTAATAAAATATATGAAAATAAAAAATACAAGAACGAAGAAAAACAGTTAATGAATATTACTACAAAGCATTTAACAATTACATAAATTAATGAAAACATCGTACGAAAAGAATAAACTATTAAAAGAAATCGAAACCCAACTATATAGTTTATACCAAGAATAAAAAAGATTACATAGTACTAGCGAGGATCCTAGAACACTAGATAATTTAATTACGATAATATCTAATTTAGAATATGAATTAATAAAACATCTTAAGTCAAGAAGATAAAAATAAAAAATAAATACTTATTAATAACTATTTATTTCTTAGTAAAGTTACCGCGCCTAATCCGCACCCCCCTACAATTGGTATCTGAGCCTTGTTATTTAAAAAATACGGAAGTCGTATATATATGGATTTATTTGATTAATTTATTAATTATGATTTATTTGATAAAACTAGATTTAGATATTCCCCAAAATATTATTTTCTTTATGTCTATGATTTCTATATCTCTAAGTTTATATAAATCAAGTATTTTAATATCATCTGTCATTTAAGCTTGATTAAATGCTTTTTCATAAGGTTTCTTATACTTATATTTTGATTTTTTGTATTTCTTATATTTCTTATGCCTTTTTCTTTTCTTATAATATCTTTCTTCGCATCCAAATTGAGGTGCTATTTTATCTTTTCAACATGCTAAATTTCTTATTAATGTTTTTTCCATTTTTATTTATTCTCTATATTTTTCACATAGATTTCTATACCATTGTTGTAAAAAATTTGTTCTTGCTCCTAGAGTATCTACTATTTTTGCTTCATCCCAACTTTTTATTATTTTTGAACTAAATGATTCAAGTAATTTACTAAAATATAATTTTCTTATTTCTTTACTTTCTTCTGTATTATATGCTCCTTTATAATAATATTCTTTAAATGCGCAAGTATATTCATCTATGTAGCACATATTACATATTGCTAATTTTAACATTAAATTCCTATTTGTATCTTTCTCTTCATTTTGTTCTTCTTCTGTTGTTGTCATGCTACTAAATTCGTCTTTTATAGCTGTTTCATATTTTTTTAATAATTCTATAGGTGTTAGTTTAGTTGTGGTTGTTGATGATGTTCCTTCTGTGAGTTTGTCAGTTCTTAATACTCTTTTACCATTTTCAGTTAGATTTAAAAACCATAATTTCACTGTTCCTATTAGTGTTCTTTCTATATATTCTGGTGCATCTATTACATTTATATTATTATCTAATAATTGTTTTGTCATATATCCTATCCATAATTATATTGTTTTTTCTGTATCTATTACACAATCTAAGTCTAAAAAGTTATAATTTTTATTAACTATTTGTTTGGTGTCCATTTGTCATATTCATTCTTTAGATTATATCTTTTAAACTTATTCTTATAATATGTAGGTTTTCTTATTTCTGATGTTCTAGGTATTATATTTTCATCTTCTTTTTATCAAGAGTGTTTATTTCCGTGTTTATATTTTCTAAGTTTTCTTCATTAATTACTTCTTGTTTTTCATTGATTCCTAAATTTTTTGTATTTGTTAAGATTTCTGTATATGTTTCACTATCTTTCGAATCATAATTATTTGTTTCTTCAACATCTATTGTATTAATTTCTAATTCCTTGGTTTCTATTTCTTTATTGTCTATTTCTAATTTTTCTTTAAATTGATTTATCTCATTTAATAATTTTTGTTCTTTATCTTTTTCTTCTTTTTCTTTCTGTCTTTTTTCATACAGATCTTTTAGCATTTGTAGTTCTTTTTCTAATTCAACAATCCTACTATCTTTAGTTTCTTCTATTTTTCGTATTTCTTCTGTAGTTTGTTATTTTATTTTTTCTATTTAGTTCTTCGTTTTCTTTTTCTATTCTCACCATAGCTGTCAATTTATCTTCTAATTTTAATTCTTCTTTTTCTAACATTAAATATAAATGTTCACCTATTTTCTTATACCTTCTACCTAAATTAGAAAATACTATTTTTATTTTTAATCTTTCGTGATTTTCATATGTTTTTTCATCTATTATAAATTCTTCTTTGTTCATTTTTATATAATTGTTAATAGATCATGTTGGTATGTATATTCTAGACTATCTATTGTTGATTCTAAATTTGATATTTCTTCTTTTTGTGCATTTATTGAGTTTTTACTAACTCCGACAATTATGTTATATTGTAGTCTTTCTATCCTTATTTTTAATTCTTTACGTTTTTCAGATATTATTTGCTTTAGTTCTTTATATTTTTGTACATTATTCATTTAAATAATATTTTGGGGAATATCTAAATCTAGTTTTATCAAATAAATCATAATTAATAAATTAATCAAATAAATCCATACATATACGACTTCCGTATTTTTTAAATAACAATGCTCTGATACCAATTGTTTTGAGTACTCCTCCATAACTATATTTAAATATAGTTTTGGTAAATCAGTTTGAGTAGCTTTGTCTTGATAAATCAGTCTGGGTATCTTGGCATCAGCCTCTTCCATTGGTAAATCAATTTGAGTAGCTTTGTCTTGATAAGTAATCTGCAATGATATTTTTGTTAGTATTGATTACTTCAATTGTAAATGTAAAATTTAGTATATTTAATACTAGTCTCCGAATTTCCTTTGTCGTAACTGAATTTTGTATTTTTCTTGTTAGCCACCATCGTACCTGTGTATTATCTGTTCTAACAATGAACTTGTTATACACGATATATGGTTCAAATGCTATTAAACATTTATATAAAGAACATAATTCTTTTCTATTTATTTCCCATTTTATTTTTGTTTCGTTAAACATTCCTAAATAATATAAATGTTCTAATTTTTCTTCTTCATACCTATATTTGAGTACTCCTCCATAACTACCTATAGTTATGGATATATATATATATATAGGGGGATATTACAATAATTTTCTCTTAGTTTTTGTAAGTCTTCTATATTATTTTTAATATATTCTAAATATTCTATATCTTTTGTTTTAAATATTCAATTAAATTCGTTTTTATAAGGTTTTCTGTTAATCTTATTTCTTCCATTTCTTGTTCCCAATATTTTAGATATTCGTAGTTTATCATTTTATTCTTCTAAAGTGAATGTGTAATAATCTATTCTATTTGTACTATATTTAATATCTTGTTTGAGGTTATTAATACTCCTGACTATTTTTTCTTGTTCTCTTCTTAATGAATTTTTTAAACTATCTAAACTTTTATCTTTGCTTTTTTCTAAATTTTTCAAGGTTTCGTCTATCCATTTTAACCTTTTTATTAGATTTTCCATTATTTCTCTAATTTGTTATCTATAATCAATTTCTTTATGTAGGTCTTCTTGGTTTTCTCTAATTTTCTTAATATATTCTGACATTTTTAGTCTGTATAGTATCCATCTAAATCTAAATAGTATTGATGTTCATAATATATGAGTAAGTTTTCTATACTGTTTAATTGGTATTATATTGGAAAATATCAGGAATAGAACTAACCCCAAGAAGTAAAATATTTACAGCAAGATGTAAAAATCTATATGTCTTAACTACAAAACACAAAATAACAGGAAAAAATAAAATTAATAAAATACAAATAGAAAGTCCTTTTGAATAATTCGTAAAAATAATTGATAATAATGATTATAGTTACAAAAATATAGACATAGAAGAAGATTTAAAAATAATAAATGATAGAATAAGTACAACAAAAAGAATAGCTTATGAAAGACCAGAATCATCAAGTTCATAAAAAAAAACAAGTTATGAAACAAGTTCAATAGTTAATTTAAATCAATATTACATAACAGGAACAATAAATGAAAAGGAATATTTAATACTCTTAAATACAGGAAAAGAAGAAAATTATATAGCAAAATATATAGTTAAAAATGAGGAAATAAAATCTGATAATAATATATGCCCAGATCTACCAAGAAGCTTAATAAACACTAAAAATATAGCAGAAAAAGAAATAACAATAGGTGTTAGAAAAATGAAAATAGAATTTGAAATAAAGGAAGAAATGCAAAAAGCAGACATAATATTAGGAATTAAATGGCTAGAACAAGTAAAACCATACAATATAGAACATACACAATTATCTATAACATATAATAGAGAAAAAAATATTCTTAAGAAGAGCTCTAACATGATATGAAAATATATGTATTAATGAAGATAGTAGTAGAAGGATATTATAGTAGATATTATACACCTATGATAGATACAAGAGAAGAAGCTAATTTATGTAGATATAATTGTTTACCAGAAAGTAAATGGGATAAATTAAAAATACCAATAATAGTTAAAGGATTTAATAACGAAGGAAGCTTAATTACTTATAAAGCTAAGAATGTAAAAACACAAGTATGTGATAAAATATTAACAATAGAAGAAATCTATAATTATGAGCTAACATCAAAAGATATACTTTTAGGAATGCCGTTTTTAGATAAATTATACCCACATATAATAACTAGAACAGATTGGTGGTTTACAACACCATGTGAACAAAAAGTAAGAGCAAAAAGAGTTATTAATAAAATAAAAAAGAAAACTGATTGGATAAAAGGAAGTGAAAAAATTACACAAAAATTAGAAAATATAAAAAATACTGAAGATACAATAGAACTGGTCGTATTTTCAATAAATAAAAAGGAAATAACTATATTCTCAATAAATAAGATAGAAATAATTAAGAAAAAATTAGAACAATTATATAGTGAAGATCCATTAAAAGGACGGGAAAAATATAAAACCACTATAAAAATTGAATTAATAGATAAAAATAGCATAATAACCCAGAAACCATTAACATATAATTTTGATGATTTAAAAGAATTTAAAATGCATATAGAAGAATTATTAGAAAAACAATATATACAAAAAAGTAATAGTAAACATAATAGCCCAACATTTATAGTAAATAAACATAGTGAACAAAAAAGAGACGTCTCCTAAAGAACTCGGATCCATCTTCTCCTATTATTTGGGGTTTAAAAAGGAGAGTGGCGATTACTATTATTCCTTAATTCTTCCTAAACAGGAAGATTTAGCAGAAAATGACTCAATATAAATCCCCTCTTTGATTCATGTCTAAAAATCCTTATTTTGTCGTCCTAACATTCAAGGAGTTATAAAGTGTTTTTATTTTATTGTGAAACTAGAATAATTAGTATCTTGGTTGAGCATCAATATTATTTCCTTCGGTCTTGCTTTCCTTTGCCTGTTCATCTTTTACTTGGTAAATATCTTCTCTATTTTATATTCTTTGTTGACTAAATGAGGTGTCATGTCTTTTCTTAGATTCTGGTATGACTATAGTTCAAGTGTAGACTTTGTATTTTGACTTATGTGTTTGCGTTGATTTTTCCTGATCCATTGCTCTCTTCTTAAAATAATTTCCTTTGCAAAAATCTTTATAAGCCTTTGATAAAATGGTCTAGCCTTAATGATTTTTGTTTTGGACATTACCTTGATAGTATGCTCTTTTTCAAAATGATCACTTTTCCTATTTTTATCAACCTCCTTCCTTCTAACTTTACTTTGAATTTTAGGCAGCTTCTTGACCTTTGGTGTCTTCACAGTTGGATTATTTGATGTTGGACACATTTTCATGTTGTTCATTGGCAAAATAAAATGGAGCACATTTGTTGAGGTATCCTTGTGATAACAACTAGCCATAAAATTTATGAGCTCATATTCCTTATAACGAAGGGCAGCAACACTATGAGGACGAGGAATATCCCTAAGCTATCAAGCTATGCAACTACAACTCCTACTAATAATGTCCATAGTATGTGTTAAACCTCTATGTTCAATCTCGAAACCCATTTCCCTATTCCAAGAAAAGTTGCACTGCATTGACTTGTCAATATTTTCTCGGAGAATCGTAAAAGCCATAAGAGAAATATCAGTGATCCAAGTGATTGAAAACTGTCTTAGCTCACCAATTCTTTTCATCATCTTCACTCTAATCTCCTTAAGAATTGTAATGATTGTTTGGAACCTTACAAACAGTATTATCACGACCCGAGACGAGGCCCTGGCCGCGTTGGGCATCCCGAACCACGAAGGACCGAGAGACCCCTTAGCATACTATCATAAGAATAATCCATACATAAATTAAAGTGCGGAAGATATGATAACATTCAAGGGAAACTAATAATGAAAATGTGTCAACAAGTTATGACAATACAATATTTAAATCTTGTCTACGAAGCCTCTACTGAAAACTAATTATCTTGGCCGGGACAAGGCCCCCGATTGGACCATAAACTGAAAGAGTCAACATATGAATACATTGCCTTCCAAAATATGGATGGCTCGCCAACTATGTCATATCCCGAATGTTATACTGATGTGATGGACCATAGAACTATACCGCAGAACCTGAAATATTGGGGGGGGGGGGGGGGTTCAATACTTGGAAAGTATTGATATGTGGAACAATCCAAAAATAACGTATATTTTATGTAAAATAGTCAAGAGGATTGTGAAAAAGAATTATCATAATATATATATATATATATGTATATGTATATATATATATATATATATATAACACATGGGCATAATTTAAAGAGCTTTAATTCATGCTTGTAAAACATTGACTCAACTCTTTGCTTTAGTTCTGAGCTAGCTAGTATACCCTGCAAATATAGTACCCATGGGCTATATGGGTACGCCATTAAATTGTCGGACAAACCCCCAATCCGAGTTTACCGCAAGGATTGGCGTATAATAAAAAGTATGCCCACTTTCCGACATACCATGTTATCCCACTTGCCGAATAACATACCATAAAAACCGTATCGATAAAACATTGTTTTAGGCTATTAGTTATCTGAACTCGTGCCTTCTTCAGGTAATCATTTAGCTCTCTTTAAGCCCATTATCAGCCTCTTAAAACCATGCTTCATACTTAAAACACTCTTTTCTTTCATGTTATAGGCATTTCGTGGTAGGTATCGTCATACCTAGACTTGAAAGCCATAGCCCTTTTTTATTCAAAAGCATGTTAATGACTACCCAAAAGATTTACATATCATATGAGAGTTCTTATTTCAAATAGCATGTGAAACTTATGCAAAACACTCTCTTTTCAATACATTAACATATGGTGGCCAATTCTTACATAAAACACATGAAATTCTAAATTAGGAAGGCATGTGGTGGCTTTAATTTGATATATAATGGGTGACATAACTCCTCATATTCTAGGGGTAATGGTCATTGGAAGTTGACCTAATAAAAATCGTCAACTAAAACTCAACTGGTAGGAAAGCGTTCAACTTAACTTTGAGATAAGAGGTTTTTATGACTTATACTCATCTCCAAAGATGTTACCATGACAAATAATTGTTATTCACAATAGTATATAAATAAAAATCATCAGGTTTATATATTTAGGAAGGACGATTTAAGTTCTAGCCCGATAATTATGGGGCGTTACATTATCTCTCCCTTGGAATTATTCGTCCTCGATTGATGGGTAGAAACTTGTTGAAGCTATAAAAGTATGGAATGAAGGAAGTAACGTCCCATTAGGAATTTTCCTCAACAAATCATGCAAAGTCATCAAAAGAGTTGCTTGATAACCCTTAGTAAACCATGTAAGCATGAAGCATGAGATAATGAATTGACATAGAGATGGCTTTATGCATGAGTTCTATGGATAATAATCATCACAACATAAGGAATGAGTTTATTTGGTGTTCATGGTTTTTGATTTAAATTCTAAGTGACATGAATTAAGTTTTTTCGGGACATAGGAATAGAGGTATCCTCCACCTTACATGCTACAACCTATAGACCTTAAATTTATTAACATTGCCCGACTAAGCTCTATGCCATGAATTAGACACTTCATCATTTCCAACTTACAATTTTCCCAAAACACTCCTAACTACAAGAGTACGAGTCCCACTGCATAGTACTTCCATGTTGAAGCCTAACCCAACGTTAAAAAAAGGCGCTAGCTTAAGCTATGAGACCCTATACTATACGTCCGTTTAAGAATATTACTTCACCTTATCACTATAATCAAACAAACTCAGGTATTAAGTCAAGGAGTATTAACCACATAGTGCATTGGTTTGTGTTTTCATCAATCACAACTGTAACGCCGCGGGAGTACACCCTGAATGCCACACGGTGCTTATAGTCCCGACAGACCACAAGATAACCCATGAGCTGGTACATGCTATGAGCACTGAATAATATACTGATTATGAATATGTGCGGAAACAACTAAATATGCCATAATATTTCAATACTGAAAACAATATAATCGAAATCCACAAGTCTGAAACATAAGAGAAAATGCTGAAAACTGACTGATAAAACTGACAACTAACTGATTGTCTGAAATATCTAAAAGCCTCTAAAACTGACTGAATGAGAGTTGATGGGACAGGCCCTAACTAACTACAACTGACTACTGAACTGAAATAACATAATCGGTCCTCGGAATATGAGGACTCACCACTGCTACTGTTGCTGATGTGCTGGAAGGTCTAGGTGCGGTTGGGAACCTGAGCGTTTGAACCTATGATATGATACATTATTGCACAAAAAATGAGTATGTGGTTATTACTTTGAATGTACTGATATGCTAAATGAGGTTAGACTGATGTGCATGAATAATAACTGACTGAATGAATATCATGAGATAACTGATGCATAGTATGCATGAAAGCTGTAAAATCTAGGATGCATGACCAATCATATAACAGATACTAAAATAGCCTGTAAAGTGAAGTACCAAAATACTGATACTGAATGACTGATAACTGTATGCTATGGTCAAACAAACCTAAAACTAAACTCTGTACTGAATACTGAACTGAGACTGTGGGAACTAGCTATAACTGATATGCCCTAATGTACTATCAGGGCCCAACCTGTAACCCCAGTTGGAAGGGTGTCAGTATTGTGCCACGGGTACTAACAATGGCTATGTGGATCTACTAATCTGATATCCCAAAGAACGAGGACGACATGCCTAACTGATGAAGGACCCCTCTAAGTCTATGGTGGCGCCGTAGGTCTGGAACATGGGGACTGCTACTAAAATCTCATGCCTACTGACGGGGGATATTCCATCCCTACATTCACTCGGTGCTAAGTCGTTACTCCTAACTGAAGGACACTGATTACTGGACTGAACTAAGTTTGATTCATATGATAACTGACTGAACTGACGATACTCTAATATCTACGAAACCATTCTAAAAATACTAAGACTAAGTAAACAACAAAGTTTTCAAGTATTAATAACTCCCAGGACTCGATAACATTACCAGTAGAAACATACTAAAGACTCAAAAGCATGGTAAGTAGTCATTGTTCAAAATTCATCTCTTAGGCATTTCATCAAACACATGAGGGTCATAAAGTTAAAGCATAGGAATATATAAATCATGGCATAATAACATAATTTCAATAAAAAAATTATAGGTTAAGGATTTAACATGCAAATATCATCCTTCAAACGGGTCAAAGGCTAATTCCAACAAAAACACATGTAAACATGATATAAAAATAAAAAATCATGAAAGTTCATGTATAAAATTCATGAAAACATGTAAAGGTCATGATTTTAAACTTTAAAATGGTTTCCTGGACTTCATGGGTAAAAAGGACACATGAATGAACATCTAACATACATTAACTGATGAATTTTTGTGAGTTCTTGGTGATTTCTTGAAGCTTGAACTTGGATTTAAAAAAGCTAGGGTTTTGTTCTTGAGAGAATTTGTGAAAAGATGAGTGATTTTGCCCTTTTGGGACCTTAATCTCATGTTATGGGTGATCCAAAGTAAGGAAAAATGACTCAAATACCTCCATATACCCAAAAATAATTAAACTGAATGTGTCTAGTGACGCGATAAGCGACGCGTCGACTGTTAGGCGATGCGCTGTGTTGCACCCCACCAATGCGATAAGTGGTGCGCCGCGGCCATATCGCACTGACTCGCTAGTTTAAACATCCAAACAAGCCTCAAACATCGTCCGAAAAATCCAAAACTTACCCAAGATATGCTGTCAACCACCCCGATCATGAATCAACTTAAAAATTGATGTTCTAAAGCCGGTAATGTTGGAATTAAAATCATCAAAGTTTAAGAGGCTTTAGAAATGACTAAGTCTTAACACTTAGTGAAATTTTCTAAATCTTTGAACACTTAGTGAAATTTTCTAAGTCTTGGACCCCTTTAGCATGCAAGAGTGAGCTGAAACGAGCTAGTATCTTACGGGGTCTTACAATATCTCCCCTTGAGAATATTCGTCCTTGAATAAGACTATTTTAGCTGAGAATTACTAAGGTACTGAGATTACATGCTGAATATGCACAACTAAAACATAATTACATGACTGAGTCTGAACATGGTGACTAACTGAACTGATTTGTAAATGCATGCAATGACATGAATATGATCATATGGCTGGAACTGAGAATGGAAAAAAGGTAATCTAAGGGAAAACTGTTACCTTGAACTGAATCTGAGTTTGCGGAGAAAAGATGAGGGTACTTGGTTCGTATATCTGCTTTTTCTTCCCAAGTGTCTCCCTCAATGGACTGATTCCACCAAAGAACTTTGACCAAGGGAACTTATTTATTCCTTAGTCTGCGAATCTGGCAATATAAGATTTCGACTAGGACTTCTTCAAAAGAAAGGATATCCTAAACATCTAAGCTTTCTAAAGGAACAATGACAGTTGGATCACCAATACACCTTTTCTACAGAGAAACGTGAAACACTGGGTGCACTGATGTCAAATCTGCAGTCAACTCAAGCTCTTAAGCTACTTTTCCAAAGCGACTCAAGATCCTGTAAGGGCCAACATATTGGGGACTAAGCTTTCCCTTCTTGCCAAACCTCTTCACTCCCTTCATAGGAGAGATTTTCAAATAAACCAAATCTCCAAGTGTGAACTCAAGATCCCTCATACGCACATCTGGATAGGATTTCTGATGGCTTTGGGCTGTCTTAAGACTTTCTCTGATTACCTAAACTTTCTCCAATGCATCAAATACTAAATTTGGTCCTATCATCGCGGTCTCACCTACCCCAAACCAACCAATAGGAGATCTACATCTCCTCCCATACAGAGCCTTAAATGGAGCCATCTGAATACTAGAATAATAACTGTTATTGTAGGCAAACTTAATCAATGGAAAGTGATCATCCCAACTGCCCTTAAAATTAATAACACAAGCTATCAACATGTCCTATAGGGTATGAATGGTCTTTTCTGCCTGACCATCTGTCTGGGGGTGAAAGGCTGTACTGAGATGAACTTGAGTACCAAGACCCTTCTAAAAAGCTTTCCAAAAGTGAAGGTAAACTGAGTACCCCTATCTAAAATGATGGACAACGGGATTACATGCAACCTAACCAACTCTCTAATATAGAGCTTGGCATAATCCTTGTCTAAAGAAGAAGTATAGATTGGTAAGAAATGGGCTGATTTGGTCATTCTATCTACGATAACCCAAATCGAATCATGTTGAAGACATGACCGAGGTAACCCTGTCACAAAGTCCATGTTCACCTCTTCCCAATTCTAAGTGGGGATGCTGAACTCCTGTATAGTTCCACTAAGTTTTTGGTGCTCAACCTTAACTTACTGACATTTAGCACACTTAGCTACAAACTCTGCAATACCTTCTTCATACCACTCCACCAATAAATTTCCCACAAATCACGGTACATCTTAGTGGATCCTAGGTGAATAGAGTAACGTACACTATACACTTTTACTAGAATTCACTGTCTCAGACTATCTACACATTGCACACACAGTCTACACCGGAAAAAAACACACTATCTCTCTCTTGGGAAAAAACCTCTACATTCTGATCTCTGACTGACTCCTTCCACTTTGCTATAATGGGTCCCCTATCTTTCTTTTCTTTCACTTTGGCAACCAAAGAAGATTTTGAACTATTCTGAACCCAAACACTACCCTCAACTGAGTCAACGAAATGTACGCCTAACCTAGACTACTGATGAACCTCCTGAACCAACTTCTTCTTATCATTCTCAACATGAGCCACACTACCCATAAACAATCTACCAAGGGAATTTTCCACTATATTGTCCTTGCCAAGATGATACACAACACTTATATCATAGTCCTTTAACAATTCTAACCACCTTCTTTGATGGAGATTTAACTCTCTATACGAAAATACCTACTGCAAACTTTTACGGTCCATGAACACATCAACATGCACCCCGTACAGATAATGCCTCCAATTTTGTAAGGCAATCACAACAACTGCTAACTCAAGATCATGGGTAGGATAAGTCTTCTTATGGGGTTTAAGATATGTAGAGGCATAGACTATGAACTTACCTCTCTACATCAAAACACAACCCAAACCAACTATAGAAGTATCAAAGTAAATAGCAAACCCATCTGAATCATCTGGCAAGGTAAAAACTGAGGCTGAGGTGACTCGAGTCTTCAACTCCTGGAAACTCTTCTCACAAAAAATCTGACCACTGAAACTTGACTTTCTTCTGAGTCAATCAGGACATGGGGGATGCATAGATGATAAACCTTTAACAAACCATGATAATAGCTATCAAAACCAAAGAAACTTCTGATATCTGATGGAGAAATGAGTCTGGTCTAGTTTTTCACTGCTTCGGTCTTTTGAGGGTCAACTCTAATGCCATCATCAAAAATAATATGGCCAAGAAAAGCTACTAATCTTAGCTGAAATTTGTACTTACTAAACTTGGCGAACAACTGATAGGATCTAAGAGTCTCCAATACTATTCTGAGGTGGTCGACATGATAATTTTTATCACAAGAATAGAAAAGGATGTCATCTATGAAAACTATAATGAACATGTCCAAGTACTGCTTGAACTCTCTATTCATCAAGTCCATGAAAGCTGTTGGGGAATTTGTTAGATCAAAAGACATGACTAGAAATTCAAAGTGACCATATCGAGTTCTAAAAGTTATTTTTGGAATGTCACATTCTCTGACTCTGAGCTGATGATATGCGGATCTAAGGTCTATCTTAGAGAAATAACCTTCACCCTGAAGTTTATCGAACAAGTCATCAATCTTAGGGAGTGGATACTTATTATTAATTGTGACTTTGTTCAACTGATGGTAATCAATGCACATTTTAAGAGAACCATTTTTCTTATGCACGAAAAGGAGTGGAGCGCCCCATGGGGAAACGCTGGGCCTGATGAATCATTTATCTAAGAGATCTTTCAACTGCTCTTTCAAATATCTAAGCTCAATTGGAGCTATTTTGTAGGGCAGAATAGAGATGGGATGGTTATCTAGAAAAAGGTCTATTACAAAGTCAATTTCCCTTTCGAGAGAAACTCCGGCAAGATCTTCTGGAAAATATCTAGAAATTCCCTCACTACTGAAACTAACTCGAGACTGGGAGTCTCCGAACTAGAGTCTTTGACTCGAAAAAGATGGTAAACACACCCCTTGGATCATTTTTCTCGCTCTAAAGTATGAAACAAGCTGACCCCTAAGCGCTGAAGTACTACCCCTCCATTCAAGGACTGGTTCATTCAAAAATTAAAAATGAAAAACTTGGTTTCAACAATCAACTGAAGCCAATCTATATCGAGAATGACTTCAAAATCAGTCATCTCTAACTCCACAAAATTAACTGAAGTGACTTTCTGGGATATTGTGACCGAACAGTTCCTGTATACCTGCCTGGCTATAATAGAGACACCTACTGGAGTGGACACTGAGATGGGTTCTGCTAAAGTCTAAGGACTGACACCAAAATTCAAAGTTATATAGGGGGTAACAAAAGAAAGCGAAGCTCCGGGATCCAACAACGAATAAACATGGAGGTGAAAAATCTGTAACATACCAGTAACCACATCAGGATAACTTTCCTGATCCTTTTGAGACTGAAGTGCATAGAATCTGTTCTGGCACTGACAGCTGGTGACACTGGAACATGCTGAGTTCTGCGTCCTACTGGTGCTGCTGAAGAGTTAGTCTGACCCTACTGGCAATTATTCCTACCTTTTTACATACCTATCAAACATTTTCTCAACCTGTGTCCTGGCTTGTCACATCGAAAACACACATTGCTGCCATCCCTGCATACACCTTGATGATTCCTACCACACGCAAAGAGGATTAGTCCGACCACTATTCACACTACCCTGAGTCTTAGAGCCTGGAGACCTATCTCGATTATCCTTTCTAAACTTTGACACTGGAGCACTAGCTGAAGATGGAGTTGGGGATAAAGATTTCTAATGGAATTGAGAGAGGTACCATCCTCTGACCTTGACTGAGCAAAACTAAAACTACTTGTCCTCACTCTCTAACTCTCCCTTTCCTTCTACTTAACCTCCTCTTCCTCAATCTGTTGATCATGGACCATCAACCTATACAAGTCTATCTCCTTAATCAACATCGTTGTCCTACACTTCTTGACCATGCTATTGGCTACGCTAGAGACAATTACTCATCCTAGATTTGTTATCAGACACCACATGAGGAGCATTCCTTTCCAGTTGAGTAAACTTAAGCTAATACTCTTTCACACTCATATTGCCCTTCTTCAAATTAATAAACTCCAGCACCTTATCTTCCTATATCTCCAAAGGAAAGAACCTATCTAAAAAGGTCATAGGAAACTCCTCCCATTCAACAAGCCCTGTATTTGCACCTCTATCTCCCTTCCACTACTTATACTAGGTGTGAGAAACATCCTGCAACTGGTAAGCACCCATCAAACTTGAATCCTCATTAGTTACCTTTTGAACCATGTAAAGAAACTCCTGCAGATCCTCATCATACTTGAATCCCGAAAACAAAAGAGGGTTCATTTGGGTGAAGTCCTGAATCCTAGATGCGGCTGTATTATTCATTGGAACGGCTGGTATAGAAGCCTGCTAATTATTCTGAGATACTACTGAGTGAGCTAAAGTAGTGAATGCATCTCTGAATTTGGTATAAGAGACATGATCGTTTAGGGGATCTTCTTGAACAGGCGGAGGTGCATGCTGATTTCTATTTCTCCTTCCATTATTCTTTATGGAAGGCATGTTCTGTAGACGGGAAGAAGATTGAATTATAAAGAGAGTTTAAATTGATCTTATGCTCATTCGCATGAATAAATACTGAAAAAAGGGAAAATTTTCCTAAAATATCTCGTAGCCTCTTGCCCAAAAGTGTGGCGCATGTAACACTCATGCATAGGACTCTACTTAACATGAATTTTAGACTCCATAGGACACTTTGAAACCTTAGGCTCTGATACCATGTTTGTAATGCCCCGGGAGTACACCCTGGATGCCACACGGTGCTTATAGTCTCGAGAGACTACAAGCTAACCCATGGGATAGTACCTGCTGTGAGCACTGAATAATATACTAATAACGAACATGTGCGGAAATAACTAAATATGCCATATGGTTTCAATACTTAAAACAATATAACTGAAATCCACAAGTCTGAAATAGAAACAAAAATACTGAAAACTTACTGAAAAATTGATAACTAACTGATCGCCTGAAATGTCCGAAAGCTTCTAAACTGATTGAATGAGAGTTTATGGTACATACCCCAACTAACTTCCAACTGACTACTAAACTGAAATACTAAAATAACATAATTGGTCCTCAAACTATGATGACTCACCACTGTTACTGTTGCTGATGTGTTGGGAGGTCTAGGTGCGGTCGGGAACCTGAGCATCCAAACCTATGATATGATACATTATAGAGCAAAAAATGAGTATCTGATCAGTACGTTGAATGTACTCGTATGCAAAATAAGGTTAGGATGATATGCATGGGCTCATGTGCATGAATAATAACTGACTGAATGAATAGCATGAGATAACTGATGCTATAGTATGCATGAAAGCTGTAAAATCTGAGGATGGATGACCAAGCATATAATATGATACTGAAATAGCCTGTAAACTGAAGTACTGAAATACTAATACTGAATAACTGATAACTGTATGCTATGGTCAAACAAACCTGAAACTGAACTCTGTACTGAATACTAAACTGAGACTGTGGGAGCTAGCTATAACCGATATGCTCCAATGTACTATTAGGGTCCAACCTGTAACCTCAGTTGGAAGAGTGTCAATACTGGCTATGTGGATCCATTAATCTGATATCTCAAAGAACGAGGATGTCATGTTTAACTGACGGAGGACCCCTCTAAGTCTATGGTGGCACCGTAGGTCTAGAACATAAGGACTGCTACTAATGTCTTATGCCTTGATATGGGAGGGACCAAGAAGACACGAAAAATACACCAAAGTAGTCCACAAGTTTAAAAAACCAAGGACCCCTTTGGTGACCACTCTCGGATTCACTACCAACAACAAGAATACAAAATATAATGGTGTCTTTGACACCAAAACAACCAACCCAAACTAATGTAACAACAAGAAGATGATGAACAACAAAATAAGATTTCAATAATAGAACGATTACAAGGTTACACAACAAGATCACTACCAATGGTTACAATAAAATAAAGATAGAAAGATAGCCAAATGGAGGTATAATCTTAAGAACCCAAGAACATATGAAACTCTTGAACCCTTAACACTACACACTACAATCACCTACCTCTTATAATTGACACAAGAGAGGCTTTCACTACCCAAGCATAAATTTATCAAGAATGCAACACATAAGTGATTCCACACTTGTATATGGCCCTAGTTACAGTTTTGGGACTCTCTCTCTAAGAGGAGTGTTATCTCAATATCATTAAGCAACTAAATAAATAAACCCTACTATGTTCTATTTTTACTACATTACAATAATAGACAAAATAACGAAAGGGCCCTTTAGTGACTAGTCTACAAAAATACTCAAAAAGTGTCATGATCATGATCATACTTGTATCATCCTCTCCATATTGAGAGGAATTTGACCACAAATTCACGGGCTCACCTCTTTTACAAAGGCACTTCACAATCTCCTTCTTTCGGCCACACATCTTCTCGATACTCTTCATTTTGCACTTTGGCTTCTTCTTGCTCTCCATCTTACGGTTTGCCATAATTGTTAACCAATTCAATGCCCACCTCTTCTCCAATATAGTACAATCTACCCTCCCTTGGATTATATTCCTCCGGTTTGGTCACTCACTAGACTTGTTCCCCCACCCCTGACACTTGAAGCTTTGAAACCCCTTGGGATTAAAAGTAGAATTCAATTTACCTTCATACCTTGGAGGATGTTTTTGGACAGCCTTGGTGGCCTCAGGTTGGGAAGCCATGAATAAGTTCTCTTTGAGCTCCCTCTCAACCTCTAAATCCGCGTAGAAGATGCCATCTATGGTGTCGAATTTTTGAAGCGTTATGCGAGTAGACATGTCCTTGTTTAACCTAACCTTGAAGTGAACAAAGTCATGACATACTTGCTCGTCTCGGTGGTCAAGTTTCAACATCAATTGTTGAAATTCATCGTAGTAAGCCATGACACTCTTGCTCCCTTGTCTCAAATTGTACAATTTATCAAGGAGCTCATGCCTATAAGTCTCGAGCAAGTACCTTTGCCACATAATGTTCTTCAACCGAAACCAAGGAGGAGGTTGTCCCCCAATCATCTCTTTCCCAAATTGTTTATCATACTACCACCATGTATTGGCATACCCTTAAAAGTGAGCTATAGCATAGCAACTTTTCTTTTCTTTGGTGAGATCATTAAGTTGGAAGATATTATCACAAGACGAATCACATGCAAGGTAGGCTTGGGGATCACTCTCACCTTTGAAAATGGGAAGGATCACTTTGATGGAATTGAGACATATATCTCGATTTGGGTGGCCATCGCTCACCTCTCGGCCTAACTCCCCATGTATATCCCTCATTATTTCTTTTCTCAAGTAAAACTCATCATACGATCCATAACCATCATGTTTTCCTCCCCTACCATAGCCATGGATGGGTCTATTTGGGTTAAGTGGAGCTTGTAGTGGCAGGATTGGATTTGTATATTAAGGTCTTTGGTCAAGTGGAGTTTGGATGAGAGGGTTCGGGTTTGGTGGTAGTATTTGGGTTCCAAGCCCTTCTTGTTGGACTTGGTAGAGTAGAGGTGGTTTGATCTATCTTGTTCTCGGCTTCGGGAATAAAGATTGGTTGGATTTGTGGCAATTGGTGGATATAGCATTTGGTGCAAGGTCTCGGGAGTATTAGTTGGGGAATTGTTTTAAAGGGTGGAAGGTCGACTACTTTGGCTTTCCACATATTCTAATCTCCCACTCATTAATGCCACATCCGTATCTAATTTCTCAAGACCCACATTCAACCTAGCCACATCTCGGGACATAGTTTCAAGGCGAGCCAAAATGAGATTGATTACATTATTGTCCATTGTTTGAGCATTTGAAGCCTCGGGTTCCATTGTGGTTGTACCAAAAATAACCCTTCAAGTTACGGTCAAACAAGACACCCAATCAGTCCACAACGTCAAAAACAATAATACAACACAAATGCTACAAAACAAAACACACGTTAGTTCAAAACAACCTCCCACAATGAGATCCCACCTTCAAGTTTCTTCAAACTTAAGCTCAACAATGGTGGATGGTTCAAATCACCTCCAATTTAGCTCAAATTCGAACCCTATACTACTATAGTGTTAGAGAACACAAATCTAACACTAAAAACACAAGAAAAACACAAAATCAAAAACTTAAAATTTACCTAGGGTCAAAAACGGATTTAGTATTTTTGGGGGGATTTTTGATTTGACACTTCTTTTTTGTTGGGATTTTCAATTTCTAAACTCTAATAGTGTTAGGGAACAAGGATCTAACACTAGAAACACATAAAACACACAAAAATTAAGTATCAAAAATTGAAAAACCCTAAAAACATGAACAATAACTTTTTTCTTCTTTTTTACTTTTTTTTTTATTTTCAAGATAGCAATCCCAAGATTGATTTTGTTGGAACAAAATCAAACCTTGATTTGATACCAAATGATATGGGAGTGACAAATAAGACATGAAACATACACCAAAATAGTCCACAAGTTTAAAGAACCGAGGACCCCTTTGGTGACCACTCTAGGATTCACTACCAACAATAAGAATACAAGATATAATGGTGTATTTGACAACAAAACAGCCAACCCAAACTAATTTAACAACAAGAAGAAGATGAACAACACAATAAGATTTCAACAATAGAACGATTATAAGGTTACACAACAAGAACACTAACAACGGTTACAACAAAATAAAGATAGAAAGATAGACAAATGGAGGTATAATCTTAAGAACCCAAGAACATATGACACTCTTGGACCCTTAACACTACACACTACAATCACCTATATCTTACAATTGACACAAGAGAGGCGTCCACCACCCAAACACTAATGTATCAAGCAATGCAATACACAAGTGATTTCACACTTGTATATGGCCCTAGTTATGGTTTTATCTCTCTCTGTCTAAGAAGAGTGTTCTCTCAATATCATTAAGCAACTAAAGAAATAAACCCTACGATATTCTATTTATACTACATTACAATAATAGACAAAATGACAAAAGAGCCCTTTAGTGACTAGTCTACAAAAATACTCAAAAAGTGTTATGATCATGATTATACTTGTATCATGCCTAATGACAGGGAAGATGCCATCCCTACATTCACTCGGTACTAAGTCTTTACTCCCAACTGAAGTACACTGATTACTTGACTGAACTAAAGTTTAATTGATATGATAACTGACTGAACTGACGATACTCTAATATATACGAAACCATTCTAAAAATATTGAGACTAAGTAAACAACAAAGTTTTTGGGTAATCAAAACTCCCAGGACTCAATAACATTACCAGTAGAAACATACTAAAGTCTCAAAAGCATGGTAAGTAGTCATTGTTCTAAATTAATCTCTTAGGCATTTCATCAAAAACATGGGGGTCATAAAGTTAAAGCATGGGAATAGTTAAATCATGCCATAGTAACATAATTTTAATTCTAAAATAATGGGTTAAGGATTTAACATGCCAATATCATCCTTCAAATGGTTCAAAGGATAATTCCAACAAAAATACATGTAAACATGATATAAAAATCAAAATTCATGAAAGTTCATGAATAAAATTCATGAAAACATATAAAGGTCACGATTTTAAACTTTAATATGGATTCTTGGACTCTATGGGTAAAAAGGACCAATGAATGAACATCTAATATACCTTAACTGATGAATTTTTTTGAGTTTTTGGTGATTTCTTAAAGCTTGAACTTGGATTTGAAGAAGCTAGGGTTTTGTTCTTGAGAGAGTTTGTGAAAAGATGAGTGATTTTTCCCTTTGGGGACCTTAATCTTGTGTTATGGGTGAGGCAAAGTAAGGAAAAAAAGACTCAAATACCTCTACATACCTAAAATTAATTAAACTAAACATGGCTAGTGACGCGGTAAGCGACACATCGTGTCGCTCAGTCGATACGTTAGGCAATGCGCCACATTGTCGTGGCCATATCACGCTGATTCACTGGTTTGAACATCCAAACAAGCCTTAAACCTCATCCGAAAAATCCAAAACTTACCCGATACATGTTGTCGACCACCCTGATTATTAATCAACTTAAAAATTAATGTTCTAAGGCCGGGAAGGTAAGATTTAAAATCATTAAAGTTTAAGAGGCTTTGGAAATAACTAAAGTCCTAGCACTTGGTGAAATTTTTTAAGTCTTGGACCCTTTTAGCATGCAAGAGTGAGATGAAACGAGCTAGGATCTTACGGGTTCTTACAATAATATTCAAGCCTATCTTTACTACACCAACTTTATGGATCTACCTATTAAAACCAACAACTTCACTCACTCTCACAAAGATTCTTGCTACATATTCACCCTTCCTAACTAGTTCACATAACAAAAGCTCATCTCCTTCATCCCTCTTCAACTATAACCTTAGCTTGAGTAATCACACCAAATTTTTTCAAAATCCAGAATATCTACTCCCTTATTTAAAGCGTTACTATGCTTCCATAACCACTATAATCCTAACATAAGAAAGGTCATTGAGGGACTAGAGCACAAGCATCACAAATAGGAGTAGCACTATCCAATTATAACTTATATTAGTGATCCACTCAAGGTAGGGCCCAAGATATAAGATACGATACAATAGGCATGAAGTGTTTCATATAACTACCACCTATATTATAAAGAGAGGGTCGTTTGGGAATCAACATAACATAACACAAGTTCTTAGGACTGGGCAAAGTGTGAAAACATGAGTGTATATCATGAGTTGTATAACATAAAGTCGAAATTCATAAATTTGAGGAATATAATTATGATTATTTCTTGAAGATTTTGCTTCTCATTCTAGTAATGACCATGATTTTTCATAGACCTTATCTCTCTAGGCCAGACCTGACATAGAATGAATCAATAACATATAGATAGTATAATTTTTTAAAACTAAGAATGATATAAGATATGGATTTATGGATCATGAACATCATAACATAGAGCTTGAATACTTAAAAAGTTGGATTACTGAGACATCATTGCTTCTAGTTTGGAGGTCAGAACAAGACATAAGTTGCATAGATAATTTAGACCTTAGGCATAGGCATGACTTGAGTATATAAGACATTAGTAGATGTCATCTTAGATTGAAGTAGGAGGATTTTTCTTGAATAGGAATAGATTTATCATAACTCTTCCCTTCAACTTGCCAACATAAGAAATTCAAGAACTACTTTAGTCCATCATCTCCCCCTTAGATCAAAGCCATAATCCTAGACTTACGAACATATCCTCTCATCAAATCTATAGCCACAACTCTCACCATAAAGGGGGGTATAACTATACACATGAATTCTAGGCTCTTCCAAATACACGCTTATATGAATAGGGTAATATCCCATATTATTGGGCTAGTCTCTGAACCGTCATTCCTACGTGTATAAGCTATGATTTAAATAATTACCATGCAAATATGAGTTTCATTATCTTTATCCTCATTTTTAATTTGATTTTGAGGTGAAAAATGTTCATAAGAATCACTTAGAACAAAGTTGATCTTAGAGCCTTTGATTCGTCCAAAGTTTGGCATTTGATTCTACAAGGGTCTACTTTAAACATGTATAACTTTTTATATACATATAATTTTGCAGCTATTGATCCACCAAATTGTATATAGTTGAATTAGATTTCCAAAGATATCAATTTTGCTAAATTTGATACCCGAGCAAAAAGTTATGGCATTTTCAGTGTAAGGCAGTAAGCTGATGCGATAGTGACGTGACTTGTCGGCCTGCACATTACTGAACTATTTCACATGCTAATTCAGTTTTTAAAGGGTATAGGGTCACTTTGGTCACTTCCCCTCACCCAAATCCGCTCATAACACTTGATTTCAGCCCCCAAAAGCAATATACTCTCAATTATTCATTTTTTCTCTCAAAGAAAAATCCTAGCCTCCTCAAGAACACCAAGAACTTCATTAATTTTTCTTTAAGATAAGCAAGAACGCAAGTTTTCTAATTCAAGAATGCTTTAAAGATTGTGTTTCTCCTTCAATATTAAAGCTTTAAGGTATGTGGGAGTTCATCCATGGGTCCTCTTTCACCCATGTAGCCTAAAAACTCTTTTCTTTTAATTAAAGAATGAATTTTCCATTACTAGGTATTTTATATGTTCAAGAAAGATTGAATTTTATGTTTTCATGGTATTTTTAATTCAATTCAGCACATGTATGATCCCATGCAAGATTTTGAATTCCTCATGGTATGAATTTGAGTTTTCCATGTTTTATTCAAGTAAATTCCATGATAGATCCGAAATTCATGATGTTTAGTAATATCCCCATGTTTTAAATGAATGCCTTCCACATGTTTGATGAAATTCCCATATCATGTTTAATCAATTTCAAGATGAATCCCCAATTTATGAATTTTTCCATGGAACCCTATTGTTCCCTCATATTTAAGACATTCTAACATTCAAGCTATGAACTTTACATGTTTTGATAAAATGTTCATGTCCTATTTCAAGCGAATTACATGTGAATTCCCCAATTTATGATTTTAGTTATGTAATCATGCTATGCTCCCATGTTTAAGATATTCCTATGTTTAAGTTCATGATCATGACATATTATCATGTGGTCCCATTCATGTACAAGTTCATGCCTCTCAAGTGTTTGACAAAATGTCTAAATAAAAGCATTATTAACAAACTCCTATTGTTATACTATTATTATCATGCCATGTTTTACTTTCAATGCTATCGAGTCCTGGGGTATCTAATACCCGACAATCTATCTATTTACCTAGATTTACAGCAGTCAGTTAACAGAATTCAGCGTACTCAGTCAGTTAATAGAACTTAGTGAACTCAGTTTAGTTTAGTTGGACAACACGATCAGTAACAGTTCAGTTAAGCCTAGTACAGTCTAGAAATCAGTTCAGTGTCTATTTCAGTTGGGAGTATGAATCAACACCGAGCGAACCCAAGGATGGGGGCATTCCCGTTAGTAAAGGGTTTGACCCTTAGTAGCAATTCCTGTGTTACAAAACTACATAGCCAGCATGGGTTAAGATGTATTTCTTCCAGTCTAGGGTTGATACATCTCGTATGAGTTTTCCTACCAGTGAAGGTTGGCGAAAGGGCTTTCTTTAAGAGAGGGTTAACTCATAGCCATTATTAGTATCCCTTGGCAAGGTGCTAACACCCTTCCAACTAGGGTCACAGGTTGGACCCCAACTTAGTTTTGATTGGGGTATGTCGGTTAAATGAACGCTCCCACAGTTTCAGTTTCAAACTCAGTGTAAAACCTCAGTTCAATTTTAAAATTGGGACTGTCAGATACAGCTACCCAGCTCAGTATGGAACTCAGTTTAGATCTACAAAATTAGGACTGTCAGAAACAGTCACACAGTTATTAGTACCTCAGTTATTAATAATCGAAGTTATCAGTTACTCAGTTATCAGAACTCAGTATTCAATCTCAGTTACAGTCTCAGTTACAGTCATAGTTACAGTCTCAGCTACAGTCTCAGTTACAGCCTCAGTTACAGTCAAAGTTATAGTCTCAGTACCATCTTAGTTACAATCTCAGTCACAGTCTCAGTCCAGTAATCAGATTAGTAACTCAGTTTAGTTTCAGGTTTTCTTGATCATAGCATACAATTATCAGTTATTCAGTTATCAGTATTTTAGTACCTCAGTTTACAGACTATTTCAGAATCATATTATATGCTTGGTCTTGCATTCTAAAATAATACAGTTTTCACAAATTCATACTCAATTATCTCATGTTACTTAGTCAGTCCCATTTTCATATGCATAATACTCTACAGTTTCAGTCCCATTATTCAGACTAAGTACAGTTCAGTCTTACATGCCCAGTATTCAACAATTAGACATTCAGTTAATCAGATAAGTTAGTATGTTTCTGCATTCGTGCTCAGTGTGATTGTATATTCAGATCCTCAATTTATGTCAGTCTCCATCACGTAGTTTCAGACCCAGTATTCATACAATATCTATGTCTTATCATATTCTAGCTTCAGTTATACTTTTATCATTAAAGTAAGTTTACAGAAACTACGTGTAGAGATTCACCATCTTATCAGAAAATTTTGTCACCCATGCTTTAAGATATTTTAGTTTTCAGTTTATTCCAGCCTATTGGTGAGTCTACTTACACTTAGAATGCATGTTTTATGATTACTTATGAAATTAATTTTACTTATTGCATTCACCCTTGCATACTCATTACATTTTAGAAATACTGATCCATATATACGTATGTGCGGCTACATTGTTTCATAATGTAGGTATCAGTTGTATCCCGCACATCACAATCAGACAGTTGCAGATTTCACCCAGTAGGTGATGAGTTCTCCTACTTCGGAAACTCCAGATAGTTTTAGTTCATGTAAAGTTCATTTACTTTCATGTGTATTGATTATTGGTAGTTAAAGGCATGTACCAGCTATCTATAGTCAGTATAGTAGAGTCTTCATAGATGTCAGTCATGTAATTTCATTTTTATTCTTCAGATTTATTAGATTGTAAAACTTTATCAGTATTGTATCTATTTTAGACTTTCAGTATGATTATGTTTCCGCACAACAGAACAACTATTTATTATGTTATAATTCAATTGCTTAACAGTATGCCAGTTCATGGGTTAGCTTGGGATCACTTGTGGTTCCAAGAACCGTGTGACGACTAGGGGGTAGTCTCGGGTCGTTACAAATAGTAATAACTTATTTCTATGACATGCCCCCCCAAGGGGCACTACTCTTAACATCCTCTAGCCTCTAAGTTTGAACTCCAACCTCACCACCTTTCAACCTTAGTTTGTGAATGAAGAGTGACCCTCTTGAGAGAATATGAAAGTTTTATGACTTAAAAATGGTTTATAAAAAGATTGGAAGGTCTATAGGACATAAAATACCAATATAACCTTAAAACACTCTTAAAATGAAGTCCTATCGATAAAAGAAGAAAGGTCCATAGCGCAAGGCCTAAGGCAAACCTCCATCTCTGCGGTACAATACTCAATGCAAAGAAACAGCTTCGCGGCGCATAGCCCATCATGAATCTGAGGCAGTGACCCTTTGCGGATCCCTCGCGGCGTGAAGCCAATGTGAACTCACCTCTTTGTGATGTACAACCTATTTACCATGTCCAAACTTTCCCTAATGCATTAAAACCTATCTCGGGACGTCCTATACTCAATCTATGGACGACGTAAGCTCATTTTTAGCCCAATTTAGGCTCCACAAACACTCGGGATGTTAAAAACTCATTTCTCCAACACTAATCCTCATATACATATATACATCACAATTTTTTTCCGCTTAAAATTTTCATAAGTTATCAACCTAGGCTCTTTCACACATTACATTAAGCCTACTAATTCATTCCAACCAAACATGCATCATTAATCTTAAGCTACTATTCTTACCATCACAATCCATTTCTAAAGTTTAAATCTATAGTCTAGAATCAACCATGTACCACCGATGAAGCATGCCACATACTATACTAGCCCATTAAATTAGAAAATCAACCCAAATTCCTTATTTCACTTAACTATGACCTATAAGCACATCCCTTCCATGACAACGCCTAATAATCTACTACGTACCTTCTTACATGTTGTACTAGCTTACAACTACTAGAGAAGAAATCAAAGGGGTAAAGTCATATAATAAGGATAGTCGATCTTAATCTTATAATATAACCCATTATGATCTTATTAGCATATTCTACTTTCTCAAATTAAATCTACTTACCCATGTATACATTTAGACTACTTTCAAAATTCCATAAATATTTACTAAGATTTTCCCAAGTTAGTCTAAACTTATAACTTATTAGCTAATCTACCCTTGTCCATTCACAATCTATAAATGATTTTTCTACTACAAAAAGCATCCATTTTGAGATCCTCACCTATTACCAATAGGTTCTAATCATTATAACTAATCACATCCTCTTCTAACTACCCTAAATCTATAAGTCGTGCTACAACTTTAGCCAATTATGATGAAAGGGCATACCTCCCTCTACTCAAAGGTTACACAACTACAATAACATTCTTTGCTCAAAAGTTACCTTCACTCTAACTTCCAAACTTATGGATTTATATCACTAACGTTGGGATCATCTTACTATTCATAGATTACAATACCTTAACTTATACTACTATTCGGGTGAAAATACTGTTCCACCATTCGTCTATATATCTTTACCCTTAAGCATGACATCTACTATAAAGATTCTGAAAGGAATTGTATATACTTCATAACTCAGGCTGAAAAGCATGATTTCATTAGGATAGAGATATACATTTGAATCAATACACTTTGAAGCACTAATGGACTCCTCTTAACTCCCTATGCTATTTTTTAACCTTTTTGATGACTCAATCAGAAAGGGCCACATCCTTTAGACTCTAAGAATTTGCACTTGTATCGTCTCAATAATGAGACTTAGCCTAAAATAATTAGAGCAAGGAAGAATTTTTTATGACTTTCATATGGACGAAACTATGGCATAAACTAGAGTATGAAAGAATAGGAAACATCTCCTAAATTCCCGGTAGCCTCCTGATTATAAGTATGGTGCACAATACACCCATAAGCAAGACTCTACAAGACATGGCTTTGTAGACACCCTAGGACCATGGACTATTCTCTAATACCAAACTTGTCACAACCCAAGTTGAGGCCCTTTCCACGATGGGAATCCCAAACCACGAAGGCTTGAGAGACCCCTTAGCATACTATCATAAGCATAATCTATACATAAATCAAAGTGTGTAAGCTAGGATAACATTCAAAGGAAACTCATAATCAAATTATGTCAACAAGTTGTGATAATACAATACTTAAATCTCATCTACGAAGCCTCTACTGAAAACTAATTGTCTAAGCTGAGAAAAAACCTTCATTTGGACCATAAATTAAAAGAGTCAACATATGAATACATTGCCTTCCAAAAGATGGATGGCTCACCAAATCTGTCATATCCTAAATATTCTACTGATGTGATGAACCATGGGACTATACCACAAAACTTGAAATATGGGGGGTCAATACTTGAAAAGTATTGGTATGCGGAACATTCCAAAAATAATGTATATTTAATGTAAAATAATTGAGAGCATTGTGAAAACAATTTATAATAATATATATGAGACACATGGGCATAATTTAAAGAGTTTTAATTCATACTTGTAAAACATTGACTCAACTCTTTTCTTTAGTACTGAGTTAGATGGTACACCTTACAATTATAGTACCCACGGGCTATATAGATCTGCTATTAACTCTTCGGTCAGGCCCCAAATTTGAGTTTTCCACAAGGATTGGAGTATCATAAAAGTATGCCCACTTATTGACTTACCATGTTATTCCACTTACTGAATAACATACCATAAAACCTATATCGGCAAAACATTTTTTTGAGATATGAGTTATCTGAACTCGTGCCTTCTTCGTGTAACCATTTATCTCTCTTTGAGCCCATTGTTGGACTATTAAAACCATGCTTTATACTTAAAATATTCTTTTCTTTCATGTTAAGGGAATTTCGTGGTAGGTATCGTCATACCTAGACTTGCAAGCCATATCATTTCAAATCATGTCCATAGCCTTTTTTATTCAAAAGTATGTTAATGAACACCCAAAAGATTTACATATCACATGAGAGTTCTCATTTTAAATAGCATATGAAACTTATGCATAACACTCTCTTTTCAACACTATAACATGTGGTGGTCAATTGTTACATAAAACACATGCAATTCTTCATTTGGAAACAAGAGCATTTAGAATAATAATCATCTCTTTGAAAAACGTGTAAAACAACAATGCATAATAGATAAACAGGCATTTAAAACTCTTGAAGTATCATCATTCATAAAACAACCCCAACACTAGTCATACATAAATCTCATGATCGAAGAGAGGACTTATAGTTCATGCTCTCAAACCCATTTCATAATTCATAACACGTTAAGACCATAAATTTCATCATGCAAGGGGGATTTCATAAATCATTCCCTTAAATCACTTTTCAAAACTCATAACATATGTACACATGACTATAACTCAAGTTAATGGAAAAACCCCTAGTAATTTCATAATTTCATCAAACATGGGTTCATGATGCATGCTCTTCAAACGGTTTCCAAAATCCATTACATATATTTATATATACATTTTTAAAACTTGATAAAAACATTAAAATTATGCCCATGAAAGTAAGGATAGTCCCACATACCTTGAAAACGACGAGAACGTGGAGCAATTTGACACTTTGGAAATTAAAATCCTCAAACCCTAGGTATCTTCTCCTCTCTTACTTATGGAATGATGTTTATGGATTTACCAAGGTGAAATAATGTGTTTTAAGACCCTATATTTGTCGATAAGGAGTTAGGAATGGTTTAGGGATACTAAAACACCTCAATGCCTTTAAGATAAATCAAAACAAAACATTTTTTTACGCATGAAAGGGGGTGCAGATCCATCGCAAACCTCAGGGTGTGTGGTGTGGACCCAACACAAACCTCGGGGTTTGTGGTGCGGTCCCAACACGGGCCTACGGTAGTGCCTCACTAAAACACTCATAACTCTTGATTCAGAACTCAGATTAACGAACGGTCAGTTGTGTTGGAAAGAGGATCGACAGACATTAATTTGATATATAATGGGCCACATAACTACTCATATTATAGGAGTAATTTTCACTAGAATTTAACCCAAGAAAAATCATCAACTAAAGCTCAACCTGTAGGAAAGTGTTCAACTTAATTTTGAGCTAGGAGGTTTTTATGACTTATACTCATCTCCAAAGATATTACCATGATAAATAATTGTTATTCACACTAGTATATAAATAAAAATCATTGTATTTGGGTCTATATACTTAGGAAAGTTGATTCAAGTTCCAGCCCAAAAATTGTGAGGTGTTACAAGTATTTATGCATTAAACCTCTCTGCCATATTGTTGTTCGCAAAATCACATTTTATATGCTCTTCAAAGTGCCTTTTGCACCATGTCTCCAACTTGTACCATAGAAGATCATCCAAATAATCCTTTTCCAACTACGCCATTTCTTCTATATGCTCCTTTAATTCTACTGCAGATGTGGATTTTGCAATCCTCTAAAATAGCCTTCTTCTTTCTATCCCTTTCTAGGTTTTGCACCAATTGGAAAGAACATGTATAACATATTTTCTATGTTAGAAAGTGGCAATATCTCTTTAACAGTAACTTTTAGTCCCTAAAAAGCAAGATAGCATATTAAACTGCAAAACTAAAGAAAAAAATAGCACACACTTATTAAGAATAGAGTCATACCTTTTGTCATTCAGTAATGATGATTAGTTGATGGTATTCTCCAAGCTAAAGGTCATTCATTAATAGTTCAAGGAACTATACCAAAGTAAACTGATTCTCAACCTCAATAACTACCCAAGCAATAGACAATATTTGGTTTTTCTATCTCTGCAAACAGCCACCAACAATTGACCTTTGCACACATCTTTGAGGAAACACCTATCTAAACTAATCAACCTCTAGCACCTCCAAACAATGCTTTATTTAAAGCATTAAAGAACATATAAAAACCTTTAAATATTAACTGTATAGTTTCATCAGCTTCTTCAACCTTAATAACACAAGTGCTACTTGTATTACTCCTAAAATCTCATCATTGTAATAAAAATCCTATTATACTCCACAATGTGACCACCCATAATCTCTTGTAGCACTCTGGTCCTAACTCTTCTTACTATTGTCCTACAAACATGGATATCCAACTCCTATCTAATAATCTTCTATAACTAGATAATCCTTATGTTTTGCTATTAAGTTATTCTGTCTTTGTATTTACTGACAAGAAACATTGATTTGCAAAGACAGTTAAAAGTTAATGTCAAACAAATATGGTGTCATGATCCAAAAATAAGGTCATGGTGGCACTTGTTACAACCCAGTCTTAACAAGTAATCCAATCACCAACAAAGGGAAAAAACTTAATAATTTAATAGATTTAGAAAAGTGAGACTTCTAGAATGAAGTTTGGGCTAACACAGAATATAAATACCACCCAAAATCGGAATCATAGTGTACGAGCATCTAGTACAATATCCAAAAACTAAAATATGATATTTGTCTCTAAAACCAAAATAATGATAAGATAAATTAAAGTCCGAGATCTGGAATCCACCCTAAACACTAGGATGATCTTGTACCTCAAATTTGATCAAACTCTGCATTTAACCTCAACCACCACACATAGTACTTGAACTAAAATTTGTACTGAAAAGAAAAATTAGGTGTGAGTACGATCCACTTGTACTCAGTAAGCATCACAAGTCGACTGACCAAAGTAGAAAAATAAGTAAATTAACATATGAGCACATAACCTGCAAGCAGAAAAGTCCCAAATAAAAGCTCACTTCGTCTCCATTAACAGTTCTAATATATATCCAAAAATGAAAATAACATAGATATACATGAAGAATATACTGAAGCTAAATAAAAAATAAGGAAACTAAGGAAATCATGAAAGAAGCATATGCAAATGCAATGCAAAGTGGATAATATGAATGGTGAAATCCGTCGCATGACTTTCTATATACAAAAATGATTAAAGACATAATGCTCAAAATCAACTCATTATGAAGATATCTAATTCATCCAACATGTATGTAAGTGAGCCAAGAAATTAACTCAATATATTCACAATTCATGATAATATACTCTAATTAGGCACCATCGAAATAAATACACATATAAGATATTTTTATATCGTATCAACCCCCAGCTCAGGTGTTTCTATCATGATAAGGGCAACCAATGCTCAAAAAGACCTAAAATAATAATACAAGCCCCGTATAAATATTATATCTAGAATAAAGACATTTAAATGCACATAATTGAGGAAATGAAGTCAAATAAAGCTCTTCATATGGGAAAAAACACAATACTAGATATCACAAGTCAACAACAGAATATAAGCCTCCACACGGACACATAATAGTTATGGTAATTCTCAAAATACAAATCTCATAGTTATTTTTCCAACTCATAGCATGCTTTAGTTATTTATTAACTATCCATCTCAATTAGATAGAAGTTAAGCCATAAATTGACTCAAAATGATGAAATTCAAGTATAAAGTGCTTCAACATGGAGCCTTCCCCTTATGATGGACTCACAATCAACTATATATTCAAAAATAGCATCTACACATTAAAAGAAAGCTACTGATACCCATATTGCCCATATTTGAAAAATGAAAGGGGATAAACTATAATTTTATTTTAAAATATATTCTCCAAGGTTATAGGGACTATAGGTGAAAACCCATGCAAAAATGGGTTAAAAAGAAGGTCCAAATTGAAGAAAATCCATTTTACATCTTTAACAACAAAAAACTCAAAATTTTATTTCAAACTAATGATTAAAAGGTGTATTTTTGAAGATGTAAACAACAAAAAAAATGAAAATATGATTTATGAGTTTACCCAAGCAAGAATGATGAGAAAATCCTCCTCTTCCCAAAACTTGGAGGTAAAAAACAGTTAAAATGATGAAAAAGATGAGGTATATACAGTGGCTGTCATTTAAGTGGCTACCACTTAAGCGGTGAATGGCGCTAAATCTCTTATTCTTAAGTGATCTTGGGCCACTAAAGAAGTTATCACTTAAGCAAACCATGGCCGGTTAAGCGGCTGCACCAGATATTAACAAATATTGATTTTGGTGCAGGCTTACCAAGCTTCGAATAGACCCTCGGGATTTGATTGAGATCCTACATAGACAAATCATATTTCTACCAGGATATCTTAGATGTTCAGGACTCAATGCTGATAACAAATTTTTGAAAAAAGACTATTTTCAATAAGTTAACCCTCGGGATTGCTTTTTCACTACTCTCCAAACAAAGGATCAAAATATAAATAAAGGTCCCGAACCCAAACTATTGAGGAATGAGTATAAAGTAAAGAGGAAAAGGAGGGAAAGTTAGTAGCTTTTAGAAGTTAGTTACATCATCACTTTCAAGAAGTTAGTTATATGGTTGTAAGTAGTTAATAAGCTAGGCTCCTCATATATACTCATCATCTAATCACTATATATATATATATATATATATATATATATATATATATCATGTAAATACATAATTAAAATCAATAATATTGAATACAACTCTAACCTACAATAGTTCTTCTCCCTTCTTCCTCCTCTACTTCTCTGCTTCTCTAATCACTACTCATATTACTTGTTATTCTTTGTTCAAGTTTCATAACTTTGTTAATCTTTATGGCATCAGAGCCAATACTAAATTGAATCGATACTTAAGACTCGATCCTAGTTCTCGGTTAAAAACTGCATTGGTTCTTGAACTCCAAAACTATAAAATTTGTTAAGTTTTTTTGTAAATCTTTTGTAATCGAGTGCAATGGCGACCAGTGTTGATAGAATTGGTACTTCAACTATACCTCCAGTGAATAATGCAAATTCCAACTTTTCTTTTCAGTTTATAGCAACTACTTTAGATATCAATCACCCCCCGTATCTCTCAATTGCAGATATCTCAGGTACTTCACTTGTTTCATTTAAGTTAAATGGAAGTGAAAATTATGTTGTGTGGAGTAAAGAAGTTAGGATTGAATTGATAGGTTGAAATAAGATTGGAATAGTTGATGGTTCTTGGAAAAATGAAATCTTCTCTACTAATTTTGTTAATCAAGAGGAGAGAGTTAATGCAATAGTATTGTCATGACTGATGAATTTAGTGTCAAGTAACCTTCTTGGAGGGGTAGTGCATGCCTCGAAGGCTTATGATGTGTGGATGGATCTTAAAGAAAGATTTGATAAAATAGATGGATCAAGAACTTAAAATTTACATCAAGAAATTGCAACTATGTCTCAAGGTGTTCAATTTGTTTTTTTCTATTTCACTAAGTTGAAGACTTATGGGATGAGTTTGAGTCTTTAGTCCCATTACCTGATTGTAACTGTGAAAAATCAAGAGAATTCGTGGCTTACCTTTAAAGACAAAAGCTATACCAGTGCTAAATGGGCTTGAATGACTCATACTCTCAAGCAAGAAGCCAAATCTTATTGATGATACCACTACCAACTATCAACATGTCTTATTCAATGATTGTGAGTGATGAGAATCAAAAGTATGTGGCTCAAGTTGTGCATGACACAGGATTTCATGGTGCTGCACCTAAAACAACTGAAGCAGTTGCAATATACTCTAAGTACTCTAAATCTGGATATCCAGGTGGTTATCAGAAGGGAAAAAGAAATTATGTTTCCAACTACAATCCTAATGTTGTTAAGATGAAATGCCATGTTAAAATGGATTGCTACAAGCTGGTTGGATATCCACTAGTTCATCCTAAATACGGAGATCAAAGAATGCACAATGAGATCAGAAGTGACTATGATAACAAATTTAAACAAATAAAGGTTGTTTCTAGTGCTCATAATGTTGTTGTTGAAGACTGGCAGATGTAGCCTCAACAAACTCAATCCAATGATGAATATCAAACCTCAAAAATTGTGCACAAGGATGGGACGTTCACACCAAGGTTTACACCTGTACAATATGACCAAATTTGCAAGCTATTGGAGCAACAAAATCAAGCCACAATACCGTCTACAAGTTCAGCTAACATGTCAAGTATTGGTAATGCCCTGTTGGTCTATAATAAACCACAACAGTGGATTATTGACACAAGTACTACAAATCACATGGCTGCAGATCTTGACCTCCTTGATAAAGGTTCAACATCTGAGTCAGTGCATCCTTAAAAAGTCATATTACCTAATGGTGATATGTCACTTGTTACACACACTGGTTCTAGCAGTATCTCTGAGAACTATAAAAAATGTGTTCCATTTATCTCAATTAAATATAACTTACTATCAGTTTCATAGGCCACTAAACAACTTAACTGCTTTGCTACTTTCTTCCCTAACTTTTGTGTATTTTAGGATCTTTGGAGTGGGGAGGTGAAGGAGTTTGGTAGACAAAAGAATGGACTATATTTTCTACTGAGGCAAAGACTACCAGGACATAGCAAAGTAGCTGACTGTGTACTCAATGTAGAGATAACAAATAAAATAGACCTTACACTATGACACAATAGACTTGGACATGTTCCATATAGGATACTATGTAAAAATTTTCCTACTAGAAAGGGTTCTCTAGATGGTATTATAAATAAATGTAGTGTGTGTCCATTAGATAAGCAAGTCAGATTGCCATTCCCTACTAGTGTTACCTCCAGTCTTAGACCTTTTGATCTACTACATATGGATCTTTGGGGTCCATACAAAGTTCCTACTTATGATGGTCACAAATCATTCTTAACTGTTGTAGATGACTTTGCTAGAATGACATGGATAATTCTGCTTAAACTGAAATATGATGTTATCGTTACTCTTAAGCATTTCCTAGCAATGCGCATAATCAATTTGACACATGTGTAAAACTCATCATAACAGATAATGGAACTGAATTTGTTAACAACCTATGTGGTGAATTATTTGCAAGTTTAGGTATAAAACATCAAACCTCCTACTCTTATACACCCCAACAAAATAGTATGGCTGAAAGAAAACACAGACACCTATTGGAAGTGACAAGATCTCTAAGGTTTCAAGATAATATACCTTTGAAATTCTGGGGTCACTGTGTAGAAGTAACATCATACCTGATTAATATGCTTCCATCTTCTATGTTAGTTTACATGACACCTTATGAAAAATTATATAATGAAAAACCCTCTCTGGACCATCTGAAGGTATTAGGGTACCTCTGTTATGCTAAAGTTGTCAATGAATCAGATAATCTGATGCCTAGATCTAGAAAGGTTGTGCATATGGGATATTCAGACACAAAAAAGGGTTACATACTCTATGATCTTACTAACAAAATTTTCTTCGTCAATAGGGATGTTGTGTTTAGGGAAGACACATTTCCATTCATGACTGATATAGGAAAACCTACACAACATTTGTTTCCCCCATATGATCTTGCAGTTGAGCCAATGGATACTATTGGTGTGACTAGAATACAACCTAGTCATTATCTTCAACTTGAATCAACAAGCAACACCACTGAAGATTAACAAATATTTCACATAATCAACCTATATAGCAAACTACTCAGGAAGAACATGTACAACAAATACCAGTTCCTACTACTACAACAAGAAGAATAACCAGATCAATAACAAGACAATAGACTGTAGAACAACCTGTTACAATAAGGATGGCTACTAGAATACAAACAACTACTCAAAAGGAACAAAAAAGTCTACCAGGGGTTCAAATCCACATGGATGGATGAAAGACTTTGTCTCATTGACTATCAATGCTAACATTTCATACCCTCTATCTAACTATGTATCTTATGATAATATATCTTCTAGGTATCAATGTTACTTATCTCATTTCTCTAATCTTGTAGAAACTATATCCTATGCAAAACCTGTGAAAGATCCTAGGTGGGTGAATGCAAACTGAGGTGGCTGCACTTGAAAGCAACAATACTTGGAAGGTTGTTGATCTTCCAGTAGGCAAGCAACCTATAGGATGCAAGTGGATTTACAATTTTAAGTATAAAGCTTCAAGGGAGGTGGAAAGGTTCAGGCAAGGTTGGTTGCAAAAGGTTTCAGTCAAAAAGAAGGAATAGACTACCATGAAACCTTCAGTCCAGCAGTTAAATAGTCACACTAAGAACAGTTTTGGCAATAGCTACTATAGACCTTGGAACATCCATCAAATGGATGTGTTCAATGCTTTCTTACAAGGATATTTGGAGGATGAGATCTACATGGAAATCCCATAAGGATTCAAAAGTCATAGGGAAAATAGACAGGTATGCAGACTTAATCCTTGTATGGGATGAAACAAACACCAAGGTAGTGGAATGCAAAATTATCGCAAGCCTTATACAACTTCAAGTTTAGATAAAGTCAATATGATTACTCAATATATATCAAGCCAACTAGTGATGGAATGGTGGTTGTACTAGTAAATATTGATGACATACTACTAACTGGAAATAGGCTGGATCAAATAGTTGAAACGAAGGAAGCACTTCACAAAGCATTTAAGATGAAAGACCAAGAAGAATTAAAATATTTCCTAATAATTGAGTTTTCAAGGTCTAAAGAAGGAATTGTGAAGCACCAAAGGAAGTATGCACTTGAATTAACTTCAAAAATAGGTTTTAATGCTTCAAAACCAGCTCCAACACCATTTGATATCATAGGAAAACTGACAACTATAGAGTATGATCAGCACATATTAGGAGGTACAAGCTCAGAAGATGAAGCACTAGCTGATCAAGGAAGGTATCAAAGGATAATAAGGAAACTGCTATACCTCACAGTAACAAGACCTGACATAGCATACAATGTACAAACATTGAGTCAGTTCTTACAAAGTCCAAAATAGTCCTATATGAATGCAAAACTCATAATTATCAAATAAATAAGAGAAAAACTAGGACACAAACTTCTAATATCTAGCTCAAAAAGAGATATTCTCACAGCTCACTGTGATGTAGATTGGGCTGTATGTGCCTTTTCCAGGATATCTATTACTGGCTTCACTATAAAACTAGGTGAGTCACTAGTTTCTAGGAAATCAAAGAAGCAAAGAATAGTTTATAGGAGCTCAGTAGAATCAAAATATAAAAGTGTGGCTTCAACAGTTGCAAAACTTACAAGGCTGATTGGATTGATCAAGGATATAGGAGTTCAACTACAACTACCAGTGACCATCTTCAGTGGTAGTAAAGTTTATAGATAACTGCAAATTATATCTATCATGAGAGGACTAAACATATATAAATAGATTGTCACTTTGTCAGGGAAAAAATCTAGCAAGGATTGATTAAGACTGAATATATATCCACTCATGATCAATCTGCAAATGCATTTACTAAAGGATTGACTAAGGTCCAAAATAAATATCTTATTTCCAAACTTGGCTTTGTTAATCTCTTTACAGTGCCAAGTTTGAGGGAGACTGTTGAGGAATGAGTAAAAAGTAAAAAATAAAATGGGGGAAAGTTAGTTAGTAGCTTTTAGAAGGTTGTTACATTATCACTTTCAAGAAGTTAGTTATATGGTTGTAAGTAGTTAATAATCTAGGCTCCTCATATATACTCATCATCTAATCATGATGTATATACCTATATATCTATCATGTAAATACGAAATTAAGACCAATAAGATTGAATACAACTCTAACCAAAAATGGTTCTTCTCTCTTCCCCCCTCTACTTCTCAGCTTCTCTGATCACTACTCATATTGCTTGTTCTTATTTGTTCAAGTTTCATTACTCTATTAATCTTCACAAACCAATCGCGTTACTAGGCCAACTTTTACATTCCAAACCTAGTTGAACTGTTTAAATTTTCAACTGATACTCAGAATAATAAATGTTATCCAAAGTCAACTATATGGCTTTTAAAGCCTCTAAAGACCACAAACTTCCCCAAATCATTCTCGATTGCATTGGGTATTATCCCAACCATACCCACACCCGAAAATTAATACGCAACAATTACAGTAAAGGGAAATATAATCAAAATAAAAAAAGTAATTTTTCATAAATCAGGTTATTACATATTGTTAAATATGATATAATTACTAGATAATTTAGATAGAATATCTCTATATTTAAATCATGTAGATGTGGGAATATTCTCAAATCCCCACAATTAGGTTTTCATTATTTTGTGACTTTGATGACTATTCTTGTTGCACGTGGTTATTCTTAATGAAAAATAGATCTGAGTTATTCCCCATCTTTCATAATTTTTGTGCTGAAATTCGCATTCAATTTGGTACTACTATTAAGAAGTTAAACAGTGAGAATGCCTGAGAATAATTCTCTGCCCCTTATTCTTATTTTATGTCATCTCATGGCATATTTCACTTGTCTTCTTGTGCATATAATCCTCAAAAAATGGAATTGTTGAGCATAAGAACATACATCTAATTGTAACAACTAGGACATTGCTTATTCACAATTATGTCCCTTTACGTTTTTAGGGTGATGCCGTTATTACTGCCTATTATTTAATCAATCGTATGCCTTCCTCTATTTTACAGTACAAGAGTCCATAATCGATACTTTATCCATACCATAGTTTGTTTCCCCTTCCTTCATGCATGTTTGGTTGCACTTGTTTTGTTCATAACATTACCCCTTGAAAAGACAAACTTCAACACAAAGATTTTAAATGCATCTTTCTCGGATATTCACAAAAAGGTTACAAATGCTTTGACCCCTCTACTAATAAGTACTTGGTTTCATCATATGCTACCTTTTTAGAGTCTTCTCTATATTTTTCTCCTGATATGGAAAATAAAAAACTGCATCAACCATTCTTCTAATTCTAACTATTCCACCCCCAACTTCACCTCCTTCTCTTAAGGTTTATTCTCGACGACCCAGCCTCCTCCCGAACCCATTATTCCAGTTAGTACTTTCAACTTTGATACGGGTACACAAAACATTCTTGGTGACTCATTACCTACTCAAACAATGTCTTATGAGCACTCATCAGATGATCTTCCCACTGCTCTTTGCAAAGGTACTAGAACTACTGCCAATCAATCTCTTATTTATACTTATTTAAGCTATCATCATTTGTCACCTTCATATCATGCCTTTATTACTAGATTATCCACTGTCAAAGTTCCTAAAACTGTGGAAGAAACATTGGTTCATCCAAGTTGGTGTCAATCTATGATTGAAGAAATGACTGCTTTTCATGATAATAGAACTTGAGAGCTTGTTTCTTTACCAAAAAGCAAAAGCATGGTTGGTTGTCGTTGGGTATTCATAGTTAAAGTAGGATCAGATGGAGTTATCGATCGTCTCAAAAGAGAGACTGGTTGATAAGGGATACACTCAGATTTATGACATTGGCTATGGAGATACTTTCTCACTGATTGCCAATATGGCTTCAATTCATCTTCTCATATCTATGGGAGCAATGAAACATTGACCCCTTTTCCAGCTAAACATAAAAACACATATTCCTTCATGAAGAACTTGCGAAGAGGTTTATATGGAGCAACCACTAGGGTTTGCTGCTCAGGGGGAATCTGGACTAGTATGTAGACTTCACCGATGTCTTTATAGTCTCAAGCAATCTCCTAGAACATGGTTTGGTCATTTTCAAGTTGTTGTCCAAAAGTTTGGAATGATTCGAACATAAGCTAATCACTCTATTTTTTATTGGCATCCAACTCATAGCAAACGTATCTTTTTAATTGTTTTTGTTGATGATATTGTTATCATAGGTGATCATCATGAAGCTATTTCTCAACTCAAATAACATTTAACCTAGTAATGGATCTTTGTTTAATCAACTATTTCCTTCAAAAAATCGACCAACAAAGTTCCTAAATTACCTACACTACACTCTTAATCATCAGTCAAGAAAGAAAAGAGAGAGAAAACTAAGAGAGTAAAATGAGAGAAATTGAAAAGAAAGAAAAGAAAAAAGAGGAAAATATCAGATGAAGTAGTAGGTGAAAGTTTGGGTCGGGATAAACCTGCCCTTGATCCATGATTTTTATCTAATTATTTAATTAAAAGAAAAAGTGAGGAATATCTTTAGAACGAGATTGATGACAAAATTGGTCAAAATGGTCTATTTACAATGGTCCATACAATTTTTGTGGGTAATAGGTCATCCATAAAGTTAAAATGTCTTTTTGCAAATTGGAGACAACTTTAGTGGTGACTATATGTCTTTTCTTTAAGAACTGATAATTTAATCTTTCGTGTATAAACTAAACTCTATACACAAAATCATCTATCAATATATCTATATCTATAATATATTAAAAGTGTAAAGACCCTTAGAAAAGTGATTTGAACTTTTTACCCTTCATTAAAAATTTATGTTTTAGACAAAATCATCATTTTACAATTTTTCTTCAATTATTATATTACAATATTTAAAATTAAAGAGTCCTATATATAAAAGGAAAATATCTTTTGAAAACTTTTCCTTAAAAAACACAAAAACAAACTAACTACCATAAAGTTTTTTTTTAAAAAAAACCTTATTTAAATTTTTGAAAAAAAATTTTGAAGACACGTTTTGTTAAATTTTGAGAGGAAACAAATAAAAATTAACATGTTTTGTTATTTAAAACAAAAAATGTTCTTTCTTTTTTTAAGAAAAAATTTCCTTATAAATTAAAAAGTCATGCTTTTTATAAAACCTAAATAGCTATTAAGTTTTAGATTGTTTAGTTTTGAATCATTTTTAAGTAAGGATTTCTTTAACTAATTAATTAATGATAGTTGTCTCTCTTTGTTTACATTATTTTATAAATTTTTCTTACTAATTGAAATCTTGATAGTATCTATGATTAAAAAGATAAATCTACTTGCTATTTGAGGTAAGCTTTTTTAAATATTTTAGTATTAGTATGTTCTTGAAGTTTACAATGAACAAATTATCATGTATTCTTGATAACAATTGCTAATTGAGAAGCTGTCTTTTTATGTGTATGTGAAATTTGAGATATTTTATGATTGTAGAGAAAAAATTGCTATTGATTTGAGACAAGTTTTCTAAAGTTTTTAGTATGTTCTTAATGTTTACAATCTTGATGTATCTATGATTAAAGAGATAATTTTTTTTATGATTTGATATAAATTTTACAATTTTAATACGTTCTTGAAGTTTACAATAATAGACTATCATATATTTGTGATGGATAATTGTTAATTAACAAGTTTTTTTTATTTTAATATTGAGAATAATCATGATTGAAGAGATAAATTAGCTTGTGATTTGAGGTAAGTTTTCTGAGATTTTAGTATATTTTTTTATGTTTATAAAAATAAATTATCATGTATTTTAGTTGACATTTGCTTATTGAGAAGTTTTCTTTAGTAATTTTAGTATATTTTTGAATTCTATTTTTATTTTTCTTATTCCTATTATTATTTCTTTTTCTGCTATATTTTTAGTGTTTATTAAACTTCTTGGTAGATCTGGGCATATATTATTGTCGGTTCGCCAGCTGGAAAGATAAGATAAGGAGCAATAATGGAGATATAGCAGATACGACAAAATCAACGGAGACAAAATATTTATTGTACAGATTTTATTTACGTAAAAGTCTTTGTAAACTACTATTCTTGTAAAGACTACTTTTTAGACTTACTTTTTAGACATAAGGAGCAATAATGGAGATATAGCAGATACGACAAAATCAACGGAGACAAAATATTTATTGTACAGATTTTATTTATGTAAAAGTCTTTGTAAACTACTATTCTTGTAAAGACTACTTTTTAGACTTACTTTTAGACTTAGACTTTTAGGTAGTCTAGGAAATAGACTTTAGGACTTTTTGAGTCTATTTTTGTTTTTTAGCTTTTTTAGAAAACATGTAAAGTACTTTGTAAAGATCGTTCACTCTATAAATAAAGAAGCAAGAAGGCATTGCAAAGCAAGCCTTCATGCGTTGAAGCACAAAAAACTCTCTCTTGTCTACAACAAATATTTTTGCTTAGTTATTAAAAACAGGTATATTTCAATGGAAAAATCTATGGAGGAACAAAGCTCAGAAATATCAAACCTACCAGAACAGGTATATTTATTTATGATTATGAATAGCTAAATTCATAATTCCCAACAATCATGATATGATAAAATAAATTCATGTTAGTTACTTTATAGTAGAATTATTCGTAGAATAATATGTTAAGAAGTTTATTAGCAAAGTGGAAAAGGAGAAAAATCCCTAAGAACTATGTCATCCTAAAGGTGAAACCAATAAGGCAAGAAGTCGTGGTGGGGAGTAACTAGAGTAGAGGTGTTGTTTGAGGGAAAATATCCAGATTACCATGCTAATAGTGACCGAAGAACATGTTATTTAAGAATAATCTAGTATATAGTAATCTAAGATGACCATATTTTGTTATGAACATGGTTGAAGGGAATATTTTGAAAAAAGCAATTTTATGAAAATGAATAATTATTTATCTGATGAGATGGTAGATAAATTTAAAATACTTATTTTGTATGCACTTAAAGATATAAAAGTAGTAGATATAAGAAAAATCATATTAGAAAAAGCATTTGGTAAATATTACATGACTAGAGTAAATTATATACCATACCTACCTAACTACTCTTATAAATACTTAGCATGCTAAATTACATAGAATTTCTTAATAAAAATATACAAGAACTACTAAGCCTGAAACAAACAACTACAAAATATTATAATAAAATATTTAGTCAATTTTAAATGATAGATAATCTTAAAGTTTTAATCTTATATATACTTAAAGACATAGAAATTATAGATATTAAGAAAATAATATTAGAAGAAGTAATAAACTACGAAATTGAAACAATAAATGCGTTAGAACAGATATACGAAGACATTTACCCAGAAGGATATTATTCAGATCAAGACTGTGGATGTTAGAATATATTAGAAAAACTAGGGAAAACCAAGATAGTCTAAACAATGAGATTAATTAAAGAAACCGAATTCTAAAAATAATGGAAGAATAGTATTTATAATTTCCTTTTATGGCAGTTATTATACTTTTTTCTATAGGTTTTATAATTCTATCATCTGCTAAATATAATTCTATTGGTGTATCTATTCCTTCTCTAAAACATGCTTTTATTAATATTTCTGTACCTCCAAGGTGTACATATTTTATTGGGTCTCTACTTTTTATATCGTTTATCTCTTTATTAATTATTTTTTTTGTTACTAGTGGTATACTACATTAAGTTCCTATTTATATCTATCTCTTCATTTTGTTCTTCTTCTGTTGTTGTCATGCTACTAAATTCGTCTTTTATAGCTGTTTCATATTTTTTTAATAATTCTATAGGTGTTAATATTTTTCCTTTTGTAGATTTGTCAGTTCTTAATATTCTTTTACTATTTTCAGTTAGATTTAAAAACCATAATTTCACTGTTCCTATTAGTGTTCTTTCTATATATTCTGGTGCATCTGTTACACTTATATTATTATCTAATAATTGTTTTGTCATATATCCTATCCATAATTGTATCGTTTTTTCTGTATCTATTACACAATCTAAGTCTAAAAAGTTATAATTTTTATTAACTATTTGTTTTGGTGTCCATTTGTCATATTCATTCTTTAGATTATATCTTTTAAACTTATTCTTATAATATGTAGGTTTCCTTATTTCTGATGTACTAGGTATTATATTTTGGTCTTCTTTTTTACCAAGAGTATTTATTTCTGTGTTGATATTCTCTAAGTTTTCTTCATTAATTACTTCTTGTTTTTCATTGATTTCTAAATTTTTTGTATTTGTTAATATTTCTGTATATGTTTCACTATCTTCTGAATCATAATTGTCTGTCTCTTCAACATCTATATTATTTATTTCTAATTCCTTATTTTTTATTTCTTTATCGTCTATTTCTAATTTTTCTTTAAATTGATTTATCTCGTTTAATAATTTTTGTTTTTTATCTTTTTCTTCTTTTTCTTTCTGTCTTTTTTCATACAGATCTTTTAACATTTGTAATTCTTTTTCTAATTCAGCAATCCTACTATTTTTAGTTTCTTCTATTTTTCGTATTTCTTCTGTAGTTTGTTGTTTTATTTTTTCTATTTCCTTTTTTCTATTTATTTCTTCGTTTTCTCTTTCTATTCTTACCATAGCTGTCAATTTATCTTCTAATTTTAATTCTTCTTTTTCTAACATTAAATATAAATGTTCGCCTATTTTCTTATATCTTCTTCCTAAATTAGAAAATACTATTCTTATTTTTAATCCTTCGTGATTTTCATATATTTTTTCGTCTATTATAAATTCTTCTTTGTTCATTTTATTGTAAATAGTTCATGTTGATATATATACTCTAAACTATCTATTTGTGATTCTAAATTTGATATTTCATCTTTTTGTGCATTTATTGAGTTTTTACTAACTCCGGCAAATATATTATAATTTAATCTTTCTATTCTTATTTTTAATTCTTTACGTTTTTCAGATATAGTTTGTTTTAGTTCTTTGTATTTTTGTATTTTATTCATTGTTTTAGTACTATAAAACAATAAATATTGTTTTAGTACTATAAATATTGTTTGAATGAATAAAATACAAAAATACAAAGAACTAAAACAAACTATATCTGAAAAACGTAAAAAATTAAAAATAAGAATAGAAAGATTAAATTATAATATATTTGCCGGAGTTAGTAAAAATCAATAAATGCACAAAAAGATTAAATATCAAATTTAGAATCACAAATAGATAGTTTAGAATATATATATCAACATGAACTATTTACAATAAAATGAACAAAGAAGAATTTATAATAGACGAAAAAATATATGAAAATCACGAAGGATTAAAAATAAGAATAGTATTTTCTAATTTAGGAAGAAGATATAAGAAAATAGGCGAACATTTATATTTAATGTTAGAAAAAGAAGAATTAAAATTAGAAGATAAATTGACAGCTATGGTAAGAATAGAAAGAGAAAACGAAGAAATAGATAGAAAAAAGGAAATAGAAAAAATAAAACAACAAACTACAGAAGAAATACGAAAAATAGAAGAAACTAAAAATAGTAGGATTGCTGAATTAGAAAAAGAATTACAAATGTTAAAAGATCTGTATGGAAAAAGACAGAAAGAAAAAGAAGAAAAAGATAAAGAACAAAAATTATTAAACGAGATAAATCAATTTAAAGAAAAATTAGAAATAGACGATAAAGAAATAAAAAACAAGGAATTAGAAATAAATAATATAGATGTTGAAGAGACAGACAATTATGATTCAGAAGATAGTGAAACATATACAGAAATATTAACAAATACAAAAAATTTAGAAATCAATGAAAAACAAGAAGTAATTAATGAAGAAAACTTAGTGAATATCAACACAGAAATAAATACTCTTGATAAAAAAGAAGACCAAAATATAATACCTAGTACATCAGAAATAAGGAAACCTACATATTATACGAATAAGTTTAAAAGATATAATCTAAAGAATGAATATGACAAATGGACACCAAAACAAATAGTTAATAAAAATTATAACTTTTTAGACTTAGATTGTGTAATAGATACAGAAAAAATGATACAATTATGGATAGGATATATGACAAAACAATTATTAGATAATAATATAAGTGTAACAGATGCACCAGAATATATAGAAAGAACACTAATAGGAACAGTGAAATTATGGTTTTTAAATGTAACTGAAAATAGTAAAAGAATATTAAGAATTGACAAATCTACAGAAGGAAAAATATTAACACCTATAGAATTATTAAAAAAATATGAAACAGCTATAAAAGACGAATTTAGTAGCATGACAACAACAGAAGAAGAACAAAATGAAGAGATAGATATAAATAGGAATTTAATGTTAAAATTAGCAATATGTAATATGTGTTACATAGATGAATATACTTGCGCATTTAAAGAATATTATTATAAAGGAGCGTATAATATAGAGGAAAGTAAAGAAATAAGAAAATTATATTTTAATAAATTACCTGAACCAGTTAGTTCAAAAATAATAAAAAGTTGGGATGAAACAAAAATAGTAGATACTCTAGGAGCAAGAATAAATTTTTTACAACAATGGTATAGAAACCTATGTGAAAAATATAAAGAAGAAATAAAAATGGAAAAAACATTAATAAGAAATTTAGCATGTTGCAAAGATAAGATAGCACCTCAATTTGGATGCGAAGATAGATATTATAAGAAAAGAAAAAGACATAAGAAATATAAGAAATACAAAAAATCAAAATATAAGTATAAGAAACCAAGAAAAAGATATTATGTAAAAAACTATAAACATAAAAGACCATATAAGAAAAAGAAATCTATAAAAGAATGTACTTGTTATAATTGCGGAAAGTTAGGACATTTAGCTAGAGATTGTAAATTACCTAAAAACCCAAAAAATAAACAAATATCAGAAATAAAAATAGAAAACACAGAATATATGCAGATAGATTACATAGATTACGAATTAGAAAGTGAAGACAGTATATATGAAATTTCAGAGAATGAAACAGATAACGAAATAGATAGTGAATTAGACGAATTAAATGACTGAAGAAGATATAAAAATATTAACAAAAGAAGAATATTTAAATGACGAAGGAACAAATCAAAAAATAATATTTGATAACAATGTATTTGATGAAATAAAAGGAAAAGAGTTAGACATAAGTGTAGAAAAAATATTTAAAATACCAACAATAAAAAATATGTTTACTAGAAAAAAGGAAGAATATTATGTAGGAAGTCAAAAAGAACATGTAATAGACTGTAGATATGCAAAAGGTAAAGCCAGTATACCACTAGTAACAAAAAGAATAATTAATAAAGAGATAAACGATATAAAAAGTAGAGACCCAATAAAATATGTACACCTTGGAGGTACAGAAATATTAAAAAAAGCATGTTTTAGAGAAGGAATAGATACACCAATAGAATTATATTTAGCAAATGATAGAATTATAAAACCTATAGAAAAAAGTATAATAACTGCCATAAAAGGAAATTTAATATACCAAAAATTTAAATTTATAATAAGTGCAAATTATTCAGTAGCAGTAACAGATAGAAATATAGATAAATCACTAGTATTATATTGGAAGATATCAGGAATAGAATTAACCCCAGGAAGTAAAATATTTACAGCAAGATGTAAAAATTTATATGTATTAACGACAAAACATAAAATAACAGGAAAAAATAAGATTAACAAGATACAAATAGATAGCCCATTCGAACAATTTGTAAAAACAATAGATTATAATGATTATAGCTATAGAGACATAGATGTAGAAGAAAATCTAGAAATAATAAATGATAGAATAAGTACAACAAAAAGAACAACTTATGATAAACCGGAATCATCAAGCTCATCAAAAAGAATAAGTTATGAAACAAGTTCAATGGATAATTCAAACCAATATTACATAACAGGAAAGGTAAATGAAAAAGAATATTTAATACTCTTAAATACAAGACAAGAAGAAAATTATATAGCAAAATATCTAGTAAAAAATGAGGAAATAAAAACCGACAATAATATATGCCCAGATCTACCAAGAATTTTAATAAACACTAAAAATATAGCAGAAAAAGAAATAATAATAGGAATAAGAAAAATAAAAATAGAATTTGAAGTAAAAGAAGAAATGCAAAAAACAGACATAATATTAGGAATAAAATGGTTAGAACAAGTAAAACCATATAATATAGAACATACACAATTAACTATAACATATAACAGCGAGAAATTATTCTTAAGAAGAGCATTAACGTAAAATGAAAATATATGTATTAATGAAGATAGTAGTAGAAGGATATTACAGTAGATATTATACGCCTATGATAGATACAGGAGCAGAAGCTAATTTATGTAGATATAATTGCTTACCAGAAAGTAAATGGGATAAATTAAAAACATCAATAATAGTTAAAGGATTTAATAACGAAGGAAGCTTAATTACTTACAAAGCTAAGAATGTAAAAACACAAGTATGGGATAAAATATTAACAATAGAAGAAATTTATAATTATGAACTAACATCAAAAGATATACTTTTAGGAATGCCGTTTCTAGATAAATTATACCCACATATAATAACTAGAACAGACTGGTGGTTTACAACACCATGTAAACAGAAAGTAAGAGCAAAAAGAGTTAATAATAAAATAAGAAAGAAAACTGATTGGATAAAAGGAAATGAAAAAATTACACAAAAGTTAGAAAATATAAAAAATACTGAAGATACAATAGAACTAGTCGTATTTTCGATAAATAAAACAGAAATAACTATATTTTCAATAAATAAGATAGAAATAGTTAACAGAAAATTAGAACAATTATATAGTGAAGATCCATTAAAAGGATGGGAAAAACATAAAACTACTATAAAAATTGAATTAATAGATAAAAATAGCATAATAACCCAGAAACCATTAACATATAATTTTGATGATTTAAAAGAATTTAAAATGCATATAGAAGAATTATTAGAAAAACAATATATACAAAAAAGTAATATTAAACATAATAGCCCAGCATTTATAGTAAATAAACATAGTAAACAAAAACGAGGAAAAAGTAGAATGGTTATTGATTATAGAAATTTAAATGCAAAAACAATAACTTATAATTACCCAATACCAAATAAGATATTAAAAATAAGACAAATACAAGGATATAATTATTTTAGTAAATTTGATTGCAAATCAGGATTTTACCATCTAAAGTTAGAAGAAGAATCTAAGGAATTAACCGCATTTACGGTACCACAAGGATTTTATGAATGGAATGTACTACCATTTGGATATAAAAATGCACCAGGTAGATATCAACATTTTATGGATAGTTATTTTAAACAACTACCTAATTGTATAGTATATATAGACGATATACTATTATATACAAAGACCAAAGAAGAACATTTAAAATTATTGGAACAATTTACGGATATAATAGAAAAATCGGGAATAAGTTTAAGTAAAAAGAAAGCTGAAATTATGAAAAATCAGATAGAATTTTTAGGAATACAAATAGATAAAAGTGGAGTAAAAATGCAACAACATATAGTACAAAAAATAATAAATTCGAAAGAAGAATTAGATACGAAAAAGAAATTACAATCATTTTTAGGATTAGTAAACCAAGTAAGAGAATATATTCCAAAATTAGCAGAAAACTTAAAACCACTACAGAAAAAACTAAAAAAGGACATAGAATATAACTATAATGAAGAAGATAAAAAACAAGTTCAAAAAATAAAAATACTTTGTAAAGAATTACCAAAATTACAATTTCCAGATGAAAATAAAAAATTTATATATATAGTAGAAGCAGATGCTAGTAAATATAGTTACGGAGGAGTACTTAAATATAAATATGAAGCAGAAAAAATAGAACACCATTGTAGATACTACGCAGGTACGTTCAACGAGACAGAAATAAAATGGGAAATAAATAGAAAAGAATTATGTTCATTATATAAATGTTTGTTAGCATTTGAGCCATATATTGTATATAACAAATTTATTGTGCGAACAGATAATACACTGGTACGCTGGTGGCTAACAAAGAAAATACAAAATTCAGTTACAACAAAAGAGATTCGGAGACTAGTTTTAAACATATTAAATTTTACATTTATAATAGAAGTAATCAGTACTAACAAAAATGTTATTGCAGATTACATATCAAGACAAAGCTACACAGACCGAAATGATAGAAGAAAATATACATGAAAAAATACTCAACGCCCTAACTACGCTTTCATTAAAAGTGGACAGTATGGGTACTGAGATAGAAGAGCTAAAGCTATAGACTAGTGAAGATAAACTGAAGTCTATAGCTATGAATCAGCTAACTCAGCAATGCGCAGAGCTATGTCGATCGGAAGACAGTAAAATTCCAGAGCTAGAAGGAGACGTTGGGACACTCCATAAAACTCATAACGTTTATCTATCTACTTCTGCAGGTACAAGCAAAGGAGTTAGAAAAAATATGAACCTAAATAAGCTATTTGAAAAACCATATACCCCAAATACATCAAAAGATCCCATGTTTATACCCCCACAAGTTACCACATACCGAGATAGTCTAAACCAAGAAAAAAAGACATACAACTACACAGCCCCGTACATACATAGAAAATATCTACAATGTACAAACCTTTTTAAATAGCAACCCCAAAGCTACAAATATCCAAGAACCAGATACAAACTATATAACCCAGAGATTGACCGGATATAATAAACTAATTGCCTTACCTAAAACCAAACCAAACTTAGTTAAAACTTGCTACGAATATGGACTACTTAGTACTGTATATACCACGGACGGAACTGAGATATCCACTATACCAGAGATATATGAAGCATTTATCACTTTTAAAAGAATAACCAAAGGTACCTTGTTTTTTTATAAAAATTTACACGGCACCAGCAGAGATATTATTTGATGAAGTTAAAAAACCTATACAAGTTGTAAAGATAGGAATGACACGAGATATGATTATACCACAAGATATTATTTCACAACCAGAGATACCTAGAATCGAGATACCAAAATTTTATGCAAACAAAAGGATTATCGGACTATCTACAATTTTACAAGAGCTAGCAAATACATATTGCAAACAAAATCCCATATGGAGCTACTATTCAAGAAATCATGTACTAATATATTCAAATTCAAAAGAGTTACGAGAAACAGATATGGAAACTATCAGGCAATGGATTATCACGTTGCTTAAACCAGAAACAGAACCTATTGCCAGAGCTATCAGAGAAAAATTTATTTCGGAAGAATTATTGACCAGATACTGCAAGACTATTGGACATAAATATCCAGATCACAAATGTTCAAAATGTAATGGAGGAGATAATGATGTCCCAGCAGTTTAGCTAGAATAAAAAGAGATAAAGACGCCAGCTGGAAAGATAAGATAAGGAGCAATAATGGAGATATAGCAGATACGACAAAATCAACGGAGACAAGATATTTATTGTACAGATTTTATTTACGTAAAAGTCTTTGTAAACTACTATTCTTATAAAGACTACTTTTTAGACTTACTTTTTAGACTTAGACTTTTAGGTAGTCTAGGAAATAGACTTAAGGACTTTTTGAGTCTATTTTTGTTTTTTAGCTTTTTTAGAAACCATGTAAAAAACATGTAAAGTACTTTGTAAAGATCGTTCACTCTATAAATAAAGAAGCAAGAAGGCATTGCAAAGCAAGCCTTCATGCGTTGAAGCACAAAAAACTCTCTCTTGTCTACAACAAATATTTTTGCTTAGTTATTAAAAACAAGTATATTTCAATGGAAAAATCTATGGAGGAACAAAGCTCAGAAATATCAAACCTACCAGAACAGGTATATTTATTTATGATTATGAATAGCTAAATTCATAATTCCCAACAATCATGATATGATAAAATAAATTCATGTTAGTTACTTTATAGTAGAATTATTCGAAGAATAATATGTTAAGAAGTTTATTAGCAAAGTGGAAAAGGAGAAAAATCCCTAAGAACTATACCATCCTAAAGGTGAAACCAATAAGGCAAGAAGCCGTGGTGGGGAGTAACCAGAGTAGAGGCGTTGTTTGAGGGAAAATATCCAGATTACCATGCTAATAGTGACCGAAGAACATGTTATTTAAGAATAATCTAGTATATAGTAATCTAAGATGACCATATGTTGTTATGAACATGGTTGAAGGGAATATTTTGAAAAAAGCAATTTTATGAAAATGAATAATTATTTATCTGATGAGATGGTAGATAAATTTAAAATACTTATTTTGTATGCACTTAAAGATATAAAAGTAGTAGATATAAGAAAAATCATATTAGAAAAAACATTTGGTAAATATTACATGACTAGAGTAAATTATATACCATACCTACCTAACTACTCTTATAAATACTTAGCATGCTAAATTACATAGAATTTCTTAATAAAAATATACAAGAACTACTAAGCCTGAAACAAACAACTACAAAATATTATAATAAAATATTTAGTCAATTTTAAATGATAGATAATCTTAAAGTTTTAATCTTATATATACTTAAAGACATAGAAATTATAGATATTAAGAAAATAATATTAGAAGAAGTAATAAACTACGAAATTGAAACAATAAATGCGTTAGAACAGATATACGAAGACATTTACCCAGAAGGATATTATTCAGATCAAGACTGTGGATGCTAGAATATATTAGAAAAACTAGGGAAAACCAAGATAGTCTAAACAATGAGATTAATTACAGAAACCGAATTAAAAAAATAATGGAAGATCTAAAAGAAAAGTTAATATGGATAGAAAAAACCTTAGAAAATTTAGAAAAAAGTACATGTGATAGTTTACGTAATTTAAAAAACTCACTACGAGAAGAACAACACAAGATAATAAATGACATAGAAAATCTAGAATTAGATATATACTACAGTACAAATAGGATAAATTATTATACAGAAATTTGTAACTCTGCAGTTACCACAGGATAAAATAATAAACCAAATAAATTAATGGATACATCTCACGAAAAGAATAAATCATTAAAAGAAATAGAAACTCAACTATATAGTTTATACCTAGAATACAAAAGATTACATATTACTAACGAGGATCCTAAAACACTAGATAATCTAATCACGATAATATCTAATTTAGAATATGAATTAATAAAACATCTTAAGTCAAGAAGATAAAAATGAAAATTATTTCAATCAATAATATTCATTATAAGTATAAATACATACGTATTTATTATCTAGTTGTATCTACGCACCTAATCCGCACCCCTCATGTACTAATATATTCAAATTCAAAAGAGTTACGAGAAACAGATATGTAAACTATCAGGCAATGGATTATCACGTTGCTTAAACCAGAAACAGAACCTTAAAATAACAAATTATCATGTATTCTCGATAGATAATTGTTGATTGAGTATTTTCTTGTGATTTTTGTTCATATTGAGTTATTTAAAATTTTGACCAGATTTCTTGGATGTTAAATTCCATCACAATAAATTGGTTAGTCATTCTAATTCTATATGAAATCTTTTTTAAAATTTAATAATATGCAATTGTTTCAATTGTCAGTAAACGCATATCGTCATTATTTTTAATATTCCTTTTTAGGTACAAGCTACAATATTTAAATAAATATAAAAATTAAAGATAAAAATCTACTATAATATCTAAAACAATTGCAGCGATATATATTTTTTTTATAGTATCAAAGTGATTTTATAAAACTGAATTCACTGAAGCGAGGTACATGCGCACGGCACGTATCCTAAACTAGTATATCTATCTATATATATAAAGGAGACTCTTAGACAATCCTATGTGGCATGTATTAGAGGCCTCCAAAACTATTTATCTTTTTTTGTAGTTTTTTTGACCTTTTTTGAATTTTAAAATATTAAAAATTCACCTTAATATTATATACATAACATTAAAATAGTCATATTAAATTCCTTTCATGGTCAATATTGGCTCTTCACATTTTTAACTCTCAGGTTTCTGCCCTTCCAACTTACTAAGATTTAACTTTCAAACCTTTTGACATACTAATCCAATATATTACATACCTAACTTCTGTAGTCATTTCACCTTTCAGTAATTTTTAATCTTAAAGCCGATGACGTTTCTTCTTTTCTTGAGCTATATCAGGTATTGTTTTTTTCTTTTTTCTATTAGAGAAAATTTGTTTGCTATTGATTCTTATAATTTTCCGTAAGGACTTTCTCCATCTTTGACCTATCAGGCTTTAAAAAGAATCTTCTTTTTTAGCTATTAATTTTTTCTTTTGTTATTGATAAAATATGTTTGCTTCATCGCATATGGAATTGATTTGTGTTTTCATTTACTATATTGCATTGGAATATATGTTCTCTGTTTGACAAAGAATGATTTTCCTTTCTGTTTTGTTGATGGTATACAGATAATCTTAATTATTTTTCTTCAATGTTACACCTTTTCTGTAGTAAAACATGCAATAGGGGCCGCGAGAGAGTAAGGGTGCATTTGTTTTTTTCAAGATTAAGACCTCTGAATCTGAATGTATATCTGAATGATTGAGATGTTGTATCTAGATTTGAATACTGAATGATTAAGACTGTTTATTTTTTAACATCTGAACGTAATTTATTTATTTGTAATAAATATGCAATTCAAATTTAAAAAGTAATAAAATATTATATTATATGAAAAAAATTATATAAAGTTAAAGTATTAACTTAAACAACAAAATTATTATTTGATTATTATTTGAGTGATAGTTAAAATATTTAAAGATAAATATATTATGTTAAATATAATTATTGAATTATTTAAATTATTAAAAAAAGATATATCGATTAAAAACTATTGTGATATGATATAGTTATAAAAAATTAAATTCAACATAAAGTAATCTGTCAATTAAACTGATCCAACAAACTAAAATAATTAATCAGATATAATTTTGACTTAGATGCATAAATATTAAAGTATTTGAATAACTAATTAATGCAAGAACGGACACATGTTTATTTGTTAACCATGAAATCTGAGTGAAAATATCATTAGTAAGTTCAATGTTACGTTATGAACAGGCACACATAAGATTCTATTTTCCAAAGAACTACAAATTTTATAATCAAGACAAAAAATTGCAAGCAAAAATTTAGAGTTCAACAAATAATGAATACACAAATTGATAACTAAAATATTTGTAAAATTTTTTGGTGAATCATACCTAAAAGAGAACGAAAGCAAGTGAAGAGGAAGAGAGAGAGAAATGTGAAGAGAGGGAGAGATAACGTGAAAAGAGAGAGGAAATAATGAAGTGAGAGAGTTAGGGATTATTTTTTAAAAAGAGTCTGAATGTTATTCAGACTTCCATTCAGATGTTTTCAGATACATTAAGAGGCTTTTTTTTTTTTTTTTAAAAAATACACTTAATGGGCTGAAACTATTCAGATTATACCTCCATTAAGTGCAAACAAATAGGCCCTAACTAAGTTACTTTTTCCATGTATCATTATAACTTAAGTTTTTTTCTTCATAAGTATTGTGAATTTTTATTTTATTTTTGTGCCGTTGATTAGTAAGTTTGTATCAATCATACTAAGCAGATCTCGATGTTAAAATCTCAATTTTGATACAGTTTATGTAAGTTTTATAAGTTATCTATATATGCCAAAGAACAGAAAGTAATCTCCTTATCTTTTGTTTCTTTCATGCATTTTTGAAAGTAATTGATTAGAATGAGGAATTGAAATATAATTAGTTTTCTTTTATGCATTTTCGAAAGTTGATTAGAATGAGGAATTGAAATATAATTATTTTCTTATGCAAGACTTTGATCTCACTGAAATAACCTTTTTAGTTAGATATTATATGTATAACATGATCCGTTAAAAATAAAGTGATATAAGAATTGGATTGAATACGCCCTATCTTCCTCTTGACATGGGTAACGTTCAACCTAAAATAATATATTTTTCTCTTCTTTTTAATCAATATTTGTAGTGTCGACATGTTGTGCAAATTGGGAACCAAAATGATAAAACCAACTATAGGAAACTGCAATAGTCCTCCATGGATATAGATCAATCATCCCTGCAACTTTCACCCCAAAACCCTGTAAATTTGGATGTAAATACCCCTGTAAATTACTCTTTTATTCCTACCTTTGCTCAAAAGTTACTCCAAGATCGATGACCTTTTCCCAAATATGGTTGATGCTCCGATGGCAAACACAGAACTTCAAGACGAAGTTACACCTGCAATTTCTAAGGAAAACTTCTTCCCTTTATCAGCAGCAGCAGACAAAGCGAGGCTATATTTTCCCTGGCAGACCTCTTTGATTGGTAAGTTAGTGGGCAAAAAATTGGGCTACCAAGTCCTCAGGAAGAAACTTCAGGACTTATGGAAACCTTCTGAGGAATTAAATCTGATAGACTTGGGCTGCGATTTCTTTTTGATGAAATTTAACCAAGAGTAAAATATGCTCCACGCTCTACATGATGGACCATGGTTCATCTACAACAGTTTTCTCTCTGTTCAAAAATGGGAACCCAAATTTGTGGCATCCCAAGCTCGGCTTGCTCACACCGCTATTTGGGTTCGTCTGCCCGAATTACCTATAGAATTTTACAACATGGAAATTCTTCACAAGGTTGGTGCTAAAATTGGAATCCTTTTAAAGATAGACACTTATACCTCCACGACTTCTAGGGGAAGATATGCTCGTTTGTCGTTCAGGTACCTTTAGAACGACCCCTTCTTCATCACCTGTACATAGGAACTCATAAACAAGTGATTCGGTACTAAGTTGCCTCTTACTGTGCACTGTTTGTGGGCGACTTGGGCATACCACCCATTGCCCATATAAAATGGTGAATGACATTCCCAACGAAAAAGATGTTGATGAAGCACCAAAATCCACTGTAACGGGGAATGAGAAACATAAAAATGAAGAAGATGATGAAGGTTGGCAGCTGGTTCGTTTCCCTAGGCAGCAACCTCATCGTCCAGCAGAGAACGAAAGAGTTGACTTTTAACGTTTTGTTAAAAGACCTAGTGGGCCATTGCGGGTCATTGGGTTGTCAATAAAAAGTGTTTCCTAGGTAAATGGGCTTAATCTTTCCCTTCCTATAGGCCCAGGTAAGTCCGACCCTTATGCCCCCAAATTCTCCACTAACGATTCCAACACAATTTCTCTAAATGATGATCTTTCTAAAGCGGGATCCACGGAGCTTAATTCATCTATTCCAAATCTGTCCCATTTAAAGGATTTAAAAATACATGAATCACCTCTTTTCTTAACTAATACCATGGCCCCACCTGATTCTCAACTGAAGGCTGATAGGCCACAGATGGACTTCATGCATGAGCACAAAAATTAACTGCACGTAAACTCAGCGGTTAACAATTTTGATGTTCACCCTTATAATGATTACACACCATATGATGACAATGATCTGTTAAATTATCAAAACTGACCTTCTCCTATTCACTTTGCCAAAAGCCATATTTTCGAACATACTCCTTTCTCTGTTATAAATCATGGATCATTCTCTAACTTCCATTCAAGGGTCTACATATCCATCACATCCTACCATACCCAGTTCAACAACTACACCAAAAATATATTCCGATGGCACAAGAGAACAATCGTTTTCCTTACCAAATTTACACATCAATGAATCCTAGTCATGGCTGGAGGTGGCACTCACGGGATATGCACTTACCTTCACCATAACAGTGAATGGTCAGGAATGTCTTGTACTGATTCAAAACTCTCGGGACCTGGCGTAAATCATAACGGAGGGAATGATGAGAGGAATGAAGGTTTTCAATAATCCACTGGCGACAAGCCAATCCCTCTCGACAATTTCATTTTACCCGCCACCACAAGGGGAGGAATCATCCCCATGGATTCAACCCCATGTGATGGTAGTAGCAATGGAGTCTAAGTGACAAGTTCATCCTATTCTACTAAGATCTCTGCCGCCTCCGACAACATCAAATACGGAAGAAGGGGTGGGGGCAACATCTACCTTCTTGGGTCAGGTACAAGTATTCCTCCCCAAAGAACTGTCCGAAAAAGGAATAAATGTAAAATGTCCTCAAAATATGTTCAAGTGTTCCATTCATGTGAGGCCAACCCTGAACCCCGGTGTGGGGAAGTATGCCCTAATTATGAGTCCCTATCTGAGGAACAATGACCTTCTAGACTCCTTCCCCCGAAGGCCTCTAACTTTTAGTCGCCCGACGAATTTTCTGATTTGGAACTGTAGGGGATAATCTTCCCTAGAATTTAAACTTCACTTTAAGGAACTTCTTGACTTGCACAAGACTGCGCTTGTAGTCCTCTTAGAAACCTATAGAATGAACCATCAGTCTATGCCCAATGAGTTTTACTTCTCAAATATTGCTGATTCCCGGCTTCGGGACAAGCAGGGGGAATAGCTATCCTTTGGCAAGCGAACCTTTTGAATGTTACGAATATCTCTATGATTCATCAAGAAATTCACTGTATCGTTCAGGTACTCCCCTCCTGATAACGCTCAATCTACAGCTCTCGTAGGAGTGTAAAGTGGTCGTTAGCAAATATAGAACCCAACCTGGGTTGGGTATCGATCCCACAGGGAATAGCTTGGTCAACAAGTAAGCAACGATTACTAGACTTTTAGTGCAAGTCTCGTAAGAAGGGGGGTTTGTAATGTGTAACCAAATTAAGAGAGTAAAGCAGAAATTAGCAAAGTAAAAAGAATGAATGTTTAGTAGGTTGTGAAACAATGAGAATTGAGGAGTTGGGGTTATGTCCACCTTCTGAGTTATACGTCTCTATTGACTATGAGTGTGTTGAATTCAGACATGCATGTACTTAAAGAGAATTGTATTCGATGGTAAATCCAGGCGTCTTTCGACCTATTCGAGGAGTATTTCACTTTAACTCTTTCGAGCTTAAAGCGTGTCTAACGGTACGAATTCTCCAAGAGGTTAATCCAGTTACGGCACTAACTTTTTAATAGGGGATGGGACCCTACTACCTTGACATTATCTCTTTTCCAGACAGATAACCTTTCTTTCGAACAAGTTAAATGTTCTACTGGCGTATTCTTGCGTTTGCAACCACAAAGAATTTAGATTAAGATGAAGAGAATAATGATATAAGCAACATACGTGTCACGAACTCACAAACTCACAGCAATAGATAGTATCTCATTCGGCTTCCATAACCCCAACAGAGAAGTTTAGTTACCCATGAGTGCGAAGGAAATCACAATTGACATTGTTGTTATACCACAATAAAGATTTCACGTTTGTAATGGTGTGGTAGGCGTTAGGCGTGAATCCCTTAGCAAAGTAACGTTTCTCTTGTTGTGGAATTTAAGAATAGATGAATAGAAGAAAATAGAATCAATGGAAAAATGATTGTTTAGAACTAGAATGTCTTAGAAGTAGAATAGAATAGAATTGAATGTAAGAAGATCTCTAAAATCTCTAGCAAGATAGGGTATTTATAATACCCATATCCTATTCCTACTAAGCTAATGAAATGCTTAACCAAATCCTACTAAGCTAATGAAATACTTAACCCAATTGTACTAGGTTAATGTATCATTATCCTAATCCTAACAAGCTAATGTAATACTTAACCCAATTGTACTAGGTTAATGTATCATTATCCTAATTCTAATAAGTTACTGCTAGTCCCCAAAGTCTTCAGAAATATTGTTTTAGCCCGGGACACAATTTCCATGCGCCATCTTTAGTCCTTGGCGTCCAAGATTGGCTTCTCTCCTTTCGTGAAGCTTTCTTTGGCGTCAAGTTATCCATGAAATGCTGAATTCTGCATCATTTATACCTGAAACTTTGCTAATCATGTTCGTTAGCTCACTTATAGGAGAATGGACTAAAAGTGCATGAAATATATAATTTGTTCTCAAAACTAGGCTAAAATATGGGCAAAATATAGTGCTATAGGTGTGTAAATTCGCCTATCATCAACACCCCACACTTAAAGCTTTGTTCGTCCTCAAACAAAATATCATGTCCCTCTAAACATCAACTTAGGGTTTCACAGCAACTACACAAAATATTCGTCAAGACAAGCACAACAATTATCAACAAAGAGTAGTTTTCCGATCATTAGTAGAGACCATTTAGCCTCCAACATAGACTCGTGATGGTGGTCAACTCATATTCAAAAGTTAAGGCACAAAGAATCATACACAACTACCCAAAACTCATCAACCATGTGTGTCTCACAATATATTACCCATAATCACTCACAAGTATAGCATATTTTTCAAACATGGGTATCAAAATATCCTTGCTCTCACTCTCACAAAGAATTCATATGCAACAACTGATGACCATAGGCTTGCCCTTAGTGTAATGCTCCACTAAATGTCAGAATGCTAAGCTTAGAATCAAATAGGTCTTTTGATGGTTGTAATGTAGGCTAAGGGACGGGTAGGACTATTTTGGCCAGAAATAGTGACTATGTTCCTAAGCGCTTTAATACATCACATTGTATCATTAACACTTTTCTTTCAAACAACCTTTCTACTTTCTTTTATTCTACCACTCTTTTTCTCCTCTTTTGTTTTTCAATTTTAAACATAACTAACTTTTTAGTTTTCCTTTCCTTTTTCTTTTGATAACATACCTCTTATGATAGAACTTTCTTTTTCATAACTCATTCAAGCACCAATGCATTCTAAAGCATCATACTCACCCAATTTCCTCTTATTTTTTCATATGACTTTTTCACTTTAAAGCACTTAGGAATTTGGATCAAATTATGGTCTTGAAAAAAATGGATTAGGCTTACATACGAGGTTTGTCAAAGAAAATAGGCTAAAGGCTCAAAAGGGTTTAACTAGGATGATGTCCATGGGTAGGTAAAAAGAAGGTAAATAATCATAGGTTGCCAAAGAAATGCCTAAATCATCTCCTAAACTTACACTCCTTATTTTCGCTTTACATACATACCAGGCAAGTTCTAGCATCAGCCACAAGCACAGAATATACTATTAGCTCACACACACAAGACACATGGTCGACTTTATTGAGAGTAGTATAGACTCTTGTCCCAACAAGTGAAGGAATTGAACCACACAATATCACATAGTGAGTCACAATTAGAGCCGAAATGTCTCAATAGTCATGATTTTAGCACAAACTCTTGTCATAATCTAATGCTGCCTATTAGAATAATTTTATGCGAAGCTAAGCTAAAAAAAACAAAAAACGAAAAAAGAAAAAAAAACTAGGCTAAGCAAACAAACATAAATGCAAATGCAAATGCGGATAAAGGATTATAGCATGCAAATACCACCACCCCACACTTAGACGGGACACACTGCCCTCAGTGGAAAATAAATATGAAGAACCTGGTCAGTCGGACTCCTTCTCTATGTCGGGGGTCATTCCCCCTTCGTCGGAATCATCATAGGAGTCGTCGTCATCAGAATTCTCCTCCGTGTCGGAGTCTGGCATTCGTCGATCATCATCGGTCGGCACATCGTCATCAAGAGGTTCCTCAAAGTATGTACCTACTCCACACATCTCCCGTGCATGCATATTCATTGGATAGTCATGGTCCAACTGTTGGAGCTCTGCAGCAGTGGGAACACGACCTCCGCTCATCATTGTAAACCTTATCATGCCGTACATATGGCGGGAGAAACTCTCATCCCGAGCATGTCTCTCTGTCGTAGTAAGGTTGATGCCATGTGTTGATTCAACATTTTTGACCTTTGTGAGGTCAACCTTCTTCGGATTGTGTGGGAGTTTATGATCAGCTGGTTCCTCTTCGATGTCTTCCTTCCTCAAGATTGTAGTCAACAGATTGCCGAAGCAGAAATGGGACCGCTTATGTAGCCTAGCCTTCCGCATTGTAGATCGGATGATTACCCCAATGTTGATAGGGACATTCGTCATCAATGCATATACCAAGCACACTCTATATCTTGTTATTTTTGTGTATTGCGTCCCTGGAATGAGGCAAGAGTTGACCATGCGCAACCATATCCTTGCTTCCCTATTCAAAGAAGCATATGGGAAAGTGTTGTGTCGACCAGTGTCCTTGTGTCTACTCCAGTGTGCCATGGATCTTGTTCCACAGAGTGTGTGTCGAATATCTCTATAAGGAGGTCTGTTGTACAGCTCTTTGAATGGTGCTGGATCGACTGAAGGCAAGCCAAGAAAGGAGTTGATCAAATCCGTATTGAGTTGTAAAACTTGGCCCCGAATCTTGACTTCGTTGCCTGTGGTTTTCGGCGACCAGTTGGCATAAAATTCTCTTGTAAAATCAAGATTACATTCTCCCATGTCGCGGAAGATGAAATCCAGATTTAATGCCATGATCTTCGCCAACATGCGCGGCTCCTTCTTCACTAGGCTTTCCTTGTTTATCAAGTCGACATGAATATATTTTCTTTCCTTGTTGTTCCTATACCATTCCTTGGCTTCCTCCTCAAGAACCCATTTTATTCCAAACATACGGCGTGGTAATTGCATTGAGGATGATTCTCCTTGCTCCTTGCGACCTCTTTTCTTTCCCTTTTGGGAAGTGGTAGCCTTCTCCTTGCCTTGTCTCGCTTTGGGTGCCATTGTACCTGAGACTTGAAATAGAGTTCACGTTAGCACAATCTCAATGGATACAATCTATACATAAGCAGTAGGGGTACCACCCCACACTTAGTTTGTTGATACGAATTAGTGAAGTGAAAGTGGTCGATTACTTAGACTTCCTCGACATACGTTTTAGGAGCTATATTCCAACAAGAAAATCAGAGATGTATCACTTCTTTCAACCTTTGCAATATTTTCATGTTAGATATATCAAGACTACTACATAGGGATTACATCATGGTATTGTTTTTATCAATAATCACAACCTCCTATGTCGGTAGGCAACTATAAGTCTTATTCCGATGAACGGGACATTCTAACATGTAAGCATTCTAGTTGACAAGATTATGCAATGTTCATGACTATAGCAATTCCTCAAGTAGTATAACAATGCATCAAAATCAATATTCAAGTCGGAAACAAGTTAAGAGTATCCTAACGTACATGTTCACTCACTTGGTTTTGTATCAACAATTCTAACACATTAACATCACCAATATTTATTCAAGATGTAGCAATTCATAATAGACATAGCAACGTAGCACTTACGAAAAATAGATGAAGAACAAAAGAGTACTTATGTGATTGAAGCCTTTGGAGATGTTCTTGTGAAGTGGGAGAGCAAAAAGAAAAGTTTTGAGATGATTTGGAGAGTATGTGCGGCGCCTAGGTCAAGTTTTCAATGTGTTTGTGTTTCAAGACTAACTCTCCTTTATATAGGAAAAGAATGGGTCGGGTTTTGACCCATTTAAAATCGGTTTTGGAGACAAAAAGTGACCATAGGCGGCGCCTTTAGCTTTGCCTATGGTGACCATAGGCGGCGCCTAATGCAAAGCATTTGCTAGCATAGGCGGTGCCTAGTTCAATGCCTTTAGTGACCATAGGCGGCGTCTTTAGCATGACATATGAGATTCAGAGACCAAATTCTTTAGCATAGGCGGCGCCTATGCTATGGCCTACTTGAGCATGGGCGGCGCCTATGCTATAGCACACTAGATTCCGAGACCTTGGGCTATAGTATAGGCCATGCTTTTTCTGTGGCCTAGTTTTACCTAGGCCTAGCCTTGCTCGATGCCTATTTTGTCATGATCAATGCTCAATCCATAGCCTTATGCATCTTAATTCCTAACTTACCACCTTTACCATGCCATACGTCCAAATCGCATCTGAAATCGATCTCCTCATTTTATACCTCTTGCACCTACATTCGCTCAAAACCAATAAAAATGATTAGTACGCTGGGTTGCCTCCCATCAAGCGCCTTAGTTTTGGTCGTGGCACGACTCTTATTTTTGGATTTTTTTATTTATCAAAATCAAATACGTAATAGAATGAAAGAAAAATGAAAAACGATAAACGATGGGTTGCCTCCCATCTAGCGCTTGATTTATTGTCGCGGTACGACATAGTTACCTCGAGTACTTAGAATTCGTCGAGATAGATGGTGGATCGTTTTCTGAATGGATTCAGACGACAATGAGGCTTACTTGTGGGCATGCAATCTCCTTCGAGATGAATCTTGTGCGTACATAACCCAAGAAGGATACCAATTATATCATCAATAGACCAACCCATAGCTCTCTTGTGCCTCTTCAGAGCAGAGATGAGAGCCTCTACGTGCTGTTCACTTAGATCATCCGCAACACTCACCGGAAGTGTATTTTCACTTCCCAAGAATGCATACCTGGGGAGCTCTTTCGATTCTAGCACTGGGGGTTCTTCAATGGAAGTCTTCGTTGTTGGTGACGGTTGATTCTTAAGATCAAAGTCCAGCTTCTTGGGAGCATGGCGATATGTCCCTAATCCTGATAGAGCACAAATAGCTTCTTCGCAATTTTCAGCATCCTTACTCTCTCCATTCATGAGCACAACCGCTAATGGGTCATCAATAATTTCCTCTTCTTCAAGTAATTCTTTCTTATTATCAAAGAAAACATCAGCCACTAAGAATACGTTCAGCTCTTTGGGTTGCTTCATTGCTTTGTACACATCAAAGTGAACTACTTCGTCATTTATTCGGAATGAAAGCTCATTAGCTCTCAAATCAATAAGCACGCTTCCTGTAGCAAGGAAAGGGCGCCCCAAGATTATGGGAACTTCTGAGTCTGCTTCACAATCCAAAATAACAAAGTCTGCCGGAAAGATGAATGAAGAAACCTTTACCAATACATCACATAGAATCCCAATAGGTCATTTTACCGACCTATCCGCCATTACGAGTCTCATATTGGTTGGAGTAGGATCACCTAACCCCAACTTTTTATAGATAGATAATGGCATCAAATTGATGCTGGCTCCTAAATCACATAATGCCTTGGCAAAATTCAAAGATCCAACAGTGCAAGGAATAGTGAAAGCTCCGGGGTCAGCCTTCTTCTGAACTAGTGATCGGGTAGCGATGGCGCTGCAGTGATGAACATTATCTTTCAACTCATAGCTTGCTGCCCGCTTTTTCGTCAAAAGATCTTTCATAAATTTCACATACCCAGGCATTTGTTCAAGTGCCTCCACCAATGGAACATTAATGGTCAGCTGCTTTAGCATAGTCATGAATTTGCTGAACTTTGTATCGTCCGCCACCTTCTTCAATCTTTGAGGAAAAGGTGGTGGTGGATATGGAATTGTTTTCTCCACGGCTTTCTTCTCCTCTTGCCTTCGTTTTTTAGCCTTTTCAGGCTGCAACATACTCGGTGTACCGTCATGGACGTCGTGGGTGGATTCTATGGCAGCTTCTCCTTTTGCCTTGTCATCAATGTCTGCTACATCGTCGACCACTTGTTTGCCCTTAGATGAAGTTTCCAGCGCCTTACCACTTCGAGTAGTAATAGCCATGCATGATCCCTCATTCCTTGGATTTTGCACAGTGTCACTAGGTAAAGTGCCAACCTTTCTTTGATTGAGTGCTGCTGAAAGTTGGCTCAATTGCTGCTCTATTTGCTTGATTGAAGTGGAATGTGAATCAACTAATTGCTTCATAGAGGACAAATCATTTATTACCTCCGTTACTCCCGCGCTAGTTGCTTCCACTCCTTTCAGTAGTTTAGCCATCATGACTTCCATACTTCCAGAACTAGATGTGGTGGCGTCACGTCTTCCAGGGGGAACATACAAACCACTATTGTCATTCTTGTTCTTCCAACTACCTTGGTCCTTGTTTCCAGATTTCTCATAGTAGTTCCGACCTTGGTTTCCTTGGGCATTGCCTCGGAAACCCCCCTGATTGTTTAAGTAGTTGGCTCCTTCTTTCGAATCAGATTCGTCTCTTTCTTTTGACGCAATGGCTTTGACTTTTTCGGTCTTCCCTGATAATAGATGCTTTGTAAGAAGATCCACTTGTGTCTTCATGTGCGCCATATCTAGATCACGTTCTTCTTCTCTTCTCCTTTGGTCTGCAGTCATGCCTATAGATAAAGTGGGGCTTGCTACCTCAGAATCCCTGGTATGCCAAGATCTACTTTGCTTCATCATACGATCTAGCATATTGCTTGCCTGACCAAAGGTGAGATCCATAAATGATCCTCCAGCCGCATTATCCACAACTGGTTTAGTTATTGAATTCAAGGCTCTGTAAAGTATCTCCATTAGGTGAACATTAGTCATGTGATGGTTTGGGCACCTCATTAGCTTCGTCTTGAACCTCTCCCATGTTTCATGAAGGGCTTTAGTTGGAAGCTGACGAAAGTTGCTGATTTCATCTCTCATTTATGCTATTTTGGATGGAGGAAAGAATCTTTCTAGGAAAGCGTCTCTCAATTGCCTCCAATTTGTAATAGAATCAGGAGTCAGCCCATTCAACCATAGAGTTGCCTCCCCAAACAGAGACAATAGAAATAGACGTAATCGAATTGCATTCTGACCAACGCCAGGATTGTCAAACGACTTGCATGTAGAAATAAAGTTGATGAGATGCATATTCGGATCATCTCCTGCTAGTCCACCAAATAATCCCTTGAGTTGCAATAACTGAATCATGGTGCTCGTGATGTTGAACTTGGCTCCGGGTGCCAATGGTGGAGGAATAATGGCTCCTGTGGCTCCGGCTCCATCAAGATCATCATTATCATCGTCGAAATCTGGTTGCATAGCTTGGCGTTCAGGCCTAAACCTAGCTTGACGATCTCTTCTGTTGGCAGGTGTTGCGATCTCAGCGGCATGCCTAGGGTTTAGTAGCTCGTCATCACCTAGATCTTCATCGTCAGGATTTGTTGCTCGCCCAGGGTTATCAATATTCTGTTGATGCACTTGAGCGGCGGCTAGCGCAGCTAGTCTCGCCTGTTCCTGTTGAGCAACTATCCTTTTAATTGCGTGTTGTGCCTCCATTCTGCGAATACGTTGTGGTTCAGGATTGATAGGTAATAACGGTTGACCAGAACTTCGGGTATGGGGCATGCACTGAATAAAAACCTGCAGTAAACAAAAACTAAAACTAAAAGTAAAAGTACGAGAATATTTGACCAAAGGGTCTAGTAATTATTACGAACTTAATTGACACTTGTATTCCCCGGCAATGGCGCCAATTTTTGATAACGCTCAATCTACAGCTCTCGTAGGAGTGTAAAGCGGTTGTTAACAAATATAGAACCCAACCTGGGTTGGGTATCGATCCCACAGGGAATAGCTTGGTCAACAAGTAAGCAACGATTACTAGACTTTTAGTGCAAGTCTCGTAAGAAGGGGGTTTGTAATGTGTAACCAAATTAAGAGAGCAAAGCAGAAATTAGCAAAGTAAAAAGAATGAATGTTTAGTAGGTTGTGAAACAATGAGAATTGAGGAGTTGGGGTTATGTCCACCTTCTGAGTTATACGTCTCTATTGACTATGAGTGTGTTGAATTCAGACATGCATGTGCTTATAGAGAATTGTATTCGATGGTAAATCCAGGCGTCTTTCGACCTATTCGAGGATTATTTCACTTTAACTCTTTCGAGCTTAAAGCGTGTCTAACGGTACGAATTCTCCAAGAGGTTAATCCAGTTACGGCACTAACTTTTTAATAGGGGATGGGACCCTACTACCTTGACATTATCTCTTTTCCAGATAGATAACCTTTCTTTCGAACAAGTTAAATGTTATACTGGCGTATTTTTGCGTTTGCAACCACAAAGAATTTAGATTAAGATGAAGAGAATAATGATATAAGCAACATACGTGTCACGAACTCACAAACTCACAGCAATAGATAGTATCTCATTCGGCTTCCATAACCCCAACAGAGAAGTTTAGTTACCCATGAGTGCGAAGGAAATCACAATTGACATTGTTGTTATACCACAATAAAGATTTCACGTTTGTAATGGTGTGGTAGGCGTTAGGCGTAAATCCCTTAGCAAAGTAACGTTTCTCTTATTGTGGAATTTAAGAATAGATGAATAGAAGAAAATAGAATCAATGGAAGAATGATTGTTTAGAACTAGAATGTCTTAGAAGTAGAATAGAATAGAATTGAATGTAAGAAGATCTCTAAAATCTCTAGCAAGATAGGGTATTTATAATACCCATATCCTATTCCTACTAAGCTAATGAAATGCTTAACCAAATCCTACTAAGCTAATGAAATACTTAACCCAATTGTACTAGGTTAATGTATCATTATCCTAATCCTAACAAGCTAATGTAATACTTAACCCAATTGTACTAGGTTAATGTATCATTATCCTAATCCTAATAAGTTACTGCTAGTCCCCAAAGTCTTCAGAAATGTTGTTTTAGCCCGGGACAGAATTTCCATGCACCATCTTTAGTCCTTGGCGTCCAAGATTGGCTTTTCTCCTTTCGTGAAGCTTTCTTTGGCGTCAAGTTATCCATGAAATGTTGAATTCTGCATCATTTATACCTGAAACTTTGCTAATCATGTTCGTTAGCTCACTTACAGGAGAATGGACTAAAAGTGCATGAAATATATAATTTGTTCTCAAAACTAGGCTAAAATATGGGCAAAATATAGTGCTATAGGCGTGTAAATTCGCCTATCATCACCTCCCCAAATAAATGGTTTTTTTCTGCTATTTATGTTTATAATAGTTTGGATGACAGAATGAGTCTTTGGGATAATCTTAAGTGGGTTCCCGACTCCTTTAAGGGGCCTTGGCTAATGGGTGGAGATTTAATGAAATACTAAATTCCATCGAAAAATTTAGGGGATTACCGATAAGAAGTTCAAGAGCTGAATATTTTTCTCAGTACTTAGATTACTGTCATATGATTGACTTAGGATTTTCTGGCAGTAAATACACTTGGTCAAATTTGCATAAAAATAATACTCTTATTTTGGAATGCCTTGATAGATGTGTAGCCAATACTGATTGGCTCCATCTATTCCCTGAATCACCTGTTAGGCACTTGCCCCACACTCATTTTGATCACTGTCTCTTACTTCTACAACTAACTACTCCTATTGTTCTATCACATAAGCCTTTTAGAATGGAAACCATCTGGACAACCCATCCTCAATTTCCTTCGGTTGTTTAAAATTCTTAGCTGAGAATGAATAATGTTCTACTACCGTCCATAGCCTCTTTTCAGAGTCAAGTAGCCGTTTGGAACAAAAAGGCTTTTGGAAATATATTTGGTAAAAAAGACGTATCCTCACGCGATTAGGTGGAATCCAAAAATCCCCTCATTACCCAACTAGTATTTTCCTTCAAAAACTAGAAATTTCACTCAATCAAGAACTAACTGGGTTGCTTTATGCAGAATATGAATTTTGGAAACTAAAATCCCGTATCCACTGGCTCAATAAGGGTGACGCGAATACTAAATTCTATCATATGTCCATCGTTCATAGAAGGCGCAAAAATAAAATCTTCGCCCTTCGAGACACAGTAGAAAATTAGATTGTGGATAGGCATGATGTGGAGAATCATATCACCTTTTTCTTCTCAAATTTGTACTCAACAGACCTTAGTTTCTCTAATAAGCACTTTTATCAAGATTCCAACCACTTTATCTCTGTGGAGGATGTGGATCATCTAGAAAGTCCTATCTCCTATAAGCAAATTGTTGACTAGGTCTTCTCTTTTAAGCCCTACAAGTCCCTAGGTTTGTATGGCTTCCATCCTTTCTTTTTCCAAAAATATTGGGGTCTTGTAAAACTTTCTGTGCTATAGTGTGTTCAAACTTTAGAAAATCCCCGAGGAAATAAATAACATATTTATTTTCCTCATCCCCAAAACCCCTAATCTTGCTTCAATTACTCAGTATAGGCCCATTAGTCTTTGCAATACAATATACAAGATTATCACAAAGATCATTGTCAATCGGATCAAGCCCCTTCTTTCTAGCCTAATCAGGGCGACGTAATCTAGCTTCTTGACAAATCGGAGGGCCTCTGATAATTCTATGCTTGTGCAAGAGCTCCTGCACCATCACTAGAATATCAAATATAAGAAGGAATACATGTTGGAAAAATTAACCTCGAAAAAGCTTTTGACCAATTAGAATGGTCTTTTATTCATAACACCCCCCTTTACTTCAGATTCTCTCAAAAACTGGTAAACCTTATCATGTACTGCATTTCCACTACCTTTGTTTCACTCCTTATCAGTGGCTCGTCAATCCCTTATTTCATGCCTACTAGAGGCATCCACCAAGGATATTCTCTCTCCCTGTACTTATTTATTTTGTGTATGGAGAGACTCTCTCGCAGAATAGATTCTACAGTGGATAAGAGCCAGTGGACCCCTATCAAAATAATGGCACGTGTACCCCCATCTCTCATTTATTGTTTGCTGATAATATCATTCTTTGTGCGGCAGTTGACTCTATTTCCTGCAACTCTATTTCAATAATTTTTAAGCACTTGAGATGATATCAGGTCAAAAACTAAACTTGGCCAAATTTAAATTATTCTTCTCTAAAAATATGCCTGTCTTTGCCAAGGAAAAGTCTATTCACGAACTTCATATCCAGAAGGGTCATAAATTTGGAAAATATTTAGGCTTTACTATGTTTATGTCTAAGCCTACTAAGCAGGATTTCCAATTCCTTTTGGATAGTATTAAAAATTGTTTGGCCGATTGGAAAATCGCTTTTCTTAATGTTGCGGACAGAACTACCCTCATTCGGTCAACTCTGAACAGCCTTCCAAACCATGTAATATACCTTCTGAAGCTTCCAAGGTATGTTACAAAAAATTGAAAGCCTACGAACAAAGTTTTCTTTGGGGTGACTCTACAACCCAATGATAGTTTCATCTTCTAAAATGGAGGGATGTCACTAAACCTAAAGATGTTAGGGGTCTAGGTATCCAAGGACTAACTCACAATAACTTAGCTTTGTTGGCCTCTTCTTCTTGGAGTGTTTTTCATTCTAAGTCCCCTTGGGCTGATGTTTTACGAGCTAAGTACTTAGGCCAAAAAGATGACAAATCGAGGATATGGAAATCCCTTAAGATAGGTTGGGCTCACTTTCAACTAGGTCTTCGATGGATTCCTGCAAATGGTAAACATATTAACTTCTTCTGTGACCCTTGGCTTAGGCCAAACTATTCTATTTGCAGTCTTATTCAAGGACCCCTTTAGAGGTATGAAGCAAAAGTAAAGATTGATTATTATAAAGCAGGCAATTGTTGGTCCCTTTCTCAACTCTCATTTGACCTTTCGCATGCCATAATATCCTGTATCAACTTTATTTATCTTCCTTGCTATAATCTCTCGGGTGTTGACATATTATTTGGGGTCTTATGACTAATAAAGTCTTCTCAGTTGCATCCTGTTACAATGCTTTAACTAAAAAAGATGTTTTAGCTGACAATGGTCCTGTAGACTTTTTATGGATCTGGAAGTTACCAATTCTACCAAAAATCAGACACTTCTTGTGGCTTACAAATCACAATAGCCTTCCTACCGCCTCTTACTAACATTACACTAACTGTGTTTCATCCCTCCTGTGTCCTCTTTTCCATTTTTCCCCAAAATATCCTATCATGTCTTCTTAAGCTATAAGGTTATTTAGCCGATTTGGTTAGAACTAAGCATCTCCACCCAAATAGATAGAATTATGTCTGCTCTTACAGATCCTCATCCCCAAAGGTGGCTCCGAATAGTCTTGGATACAAAACTTCAACAACCCTTCATCCTGACCATTCCTACTAAGATAATCCTCACTTACAATTTATGGTCAATATGGCTTAGCTGCAATAAATGCATTTTTGAAGGTTTGCAATTTCAGGTTAATCTAGCATTTGTAATTGGCTAGGCAACAACGTTTTGGTTCTTGGCAAGGAGGTCTAAATCCCCCAAGCATGTCAATCTTATGTATGTTAAATGGAAACCACCAACACCCTCTTCCACGATGTGCAATACGGATGCAGCCTTTAAGCCTGGAGCTCATCATGCCACTATAGTGTAAGACCCCTAAAAAATCCTAACCTTAAAAATTTCATCTAAGTGTAAACCTAGAATTATTTTAGCCTTCATAATTTGGTGATCTTATTTTACGACCCTTATGACCTTAAAATATCAATCCTTGGATTGAATCATGATCAGGTGTGTCAATAGGTTACTTCGAGTGAGTTTTAGATTTTTTGAACCTCGTTTGAATCATGTTCAAGTGGCCAAAATAGTGGGTCGACACGATCTCGACGCGTTGCGTCGCCCATCGCATCGACGGATAAGTTTTTCCTAGATTTTAGCGCAATTCCAGTGAACCAACGCATACTAGACGCGGTACATTGTTCATCGTGTTGATGCCATCGATGCGGTGCGGCGCTCACCGTGTCACTGGGCACGTTTTTAGTCATTAAAACTCCGCGTCCAGAGGGGTATTTGGGTCATTTTACCACCCTTAATCAACCCCAAAAATATGAGATTAACCTACTCTAAAGGAAAAATCTCTCATTTTCTCTCAAATTTACTCAAGAACAAACCCTGGGGCATTCAAATTTCAAGAGAAATTTTCAAGAACACACTATCAATCTTCACGAATTTAGTTACCAAGGTATGTTATTTTAAAATTTCAAGATGATTACTTTCATGAATTCCATGTTGAGTTAAATTGTATTCACGATTGTGATTTTATGTGGGTTCTAATCCATGATTAATTACAAAAATTCATGTGAATTAAATAACATATGTGTAGTTTTATGTAGTTTCATGTTGGAAACCCTTGAAATTGGTGAGCTTGGAATTATGATCATGATGCTTGCATGTTGACTAGTATTATGTGCATAAACAATGCTTCCAAGTGTTTGATATAATGTTCATGAGAGTTGAATAGTGAATCATGACAACATAGTATGTGTACAAGTTCATGCCATGCAAGTGTTTGCTAAAATGCCTCAATGAATGAATTGTGACAAAGTGACTAGTTATCATGTTTTCAAGATTGTGTTATGTTTTTACTATCTATGTTATTGAGTCCTGGGGGTATCTTATACCCGACAATCTAGCTGCTACCTAGATTTACAGTAGTTTTAGGATAGTCTCAGTGATTTCACGTACAATAATACTCAGTCAGTAACAGAACTCAGTATACTCAGTTAGTAACAGAACTCAGTATATTCAGTCAGTTAACAGAACTTAGTGAACTCAGTCCAGTTTAGTTAGACAACATAATCCATAACATTTCATTCAAGACTATTACATTCTAGAAATTAGTTCAGTGTCTATTCAGTTGGGAGTAGGAATCAGCATCGAGTGAACCCAGGGATAGGGGTATTCCTGTCAGTAAAAAGAGTTTGACTCTTAGTAACAGTCCCTGCATTACAGAACTACGTAGCCAGCATAGGTTGAGATATCTTCCTGCCAGTCTAGGGTTGATACATCTCGTACGAGTTTTTCTGCCAGCGAGGGTTGACGAAAGGTCTTCCTGCAAGAGAGGGTTAACTCATAACCATTATTCACTACTAAAAAAACTGCAAAAAGACACCTAAAATAAGAGACCTCAAAAGTAGGTCGCAAATAAGAGACCTCATGAGGTCGCTTATCTCCTATTTTTTTTTAAATTTATTTTAAAATAAAGAGACCTCACGAAGTCGATAAATGCTAACAAAAATTGTGCGAGAATGAAAATAAAATGCGGGAAAAGTTAGCGCCAAAATATCAATAAAATTTTACACATTGGACCTCATGAGGTCGCTATTATTTTACTAAATTAATATTTATTATTAAAAATAATTATTTATAATTATTTTATGATGTAAAACAATATTTATTTACTTTTAAATTATATATTTTATAATTAAAAAAGTAGAAAAATGCAAAAGAACAGTATATTTTTATACTACTAAGAAGCAGAAAAACGCAAAGAGTAGCTCCCTCTCTCTAAAATCCAAAACCGCAGTAGCTCCCTCTCTGAAATGCAAAACTCTCTCAGATTTCTTTCTCTATGTCGGAATTCTCTCTCAAATCCACATCCGGCTCTTCCAGGTAAGTTTGCAAACTTTAATTTTTTCTTATTTATGTATAGAATAGAATGAAAATATATGGGTCTCCTTTAATTTCCCCAAAATGTGAAGATTGTTATGAATAATTGGGGATTTTGTTGTCTTGAACTATGTTTCTATGTTTCCCATTTTTATTGATTTTATTTTAGAACTCTGTTTCAGATTTATGCTTTTTGATCGAATAGTTGAGGGTTTATGCAATTTCAACAACAACAACAAACCCAGTGTATTCCCACCAAGTGAGGTTTAAGGAGGGTAGAGTGTATGCAGTCCATACCGCACCTCCGAAGAAGTAGAGAGGTTGTTTTCGATAGACCCCGAGTCAAGATAATAAATAGTGAACAATATCATATCAAAGATAAATGAATTTAAAGAAAATTTTCAAAGATAAAGTTTTGCTAAAGCTGATAAACTACATTTAGTTTAGTATAATAGGTTAATATTATGAACGGATAATAGGAAAGGAACCTCGGTTGAGGACATGTTTCGAAATTTAGAAAACTGTGTAATTTGGTTACTAAGATGAGGATGCTTAGATGGATATGCGGGCACACTAGGAGGGATTGGATAAAGAGCGAAGATACAAAGTAAGGTGGGAGTGGCCTAGTGGTGGACAAGATACGAGAAGTGAGACTAAGATGGTTCGGGCATGTAAAGAGGAGAAGCACACATGCCCTAGTGATGAGGTGTGAAAGGTTGGCAATGATTGGTCTTAGGTGAGGTAGAGGTAGACCGAGGAAGAATTAGGGAGAGGTGATTAGACATGGCATGACACATCTTGAGCTCACCGATGACATGACCTTATTACTACTGTTGTTTCGTATACTTGGGATATCTTTACTAATTTTGTTATCAGTATTCTTTATGCAGTATTTCTACCATAGATTTTACTCTTTTATTTTTCAAAAATCCGCTTATGATAACAGTTTCTTGAACCGAAGATCTATCGAAGCCAATCTCTCTACCTCACACAAGGTAGAGGTATGGTCTGTGCATACTCCATCCTCCCTATAACCCACTTACGGGATCTCACTGGCTATGTTATTGTTGTAGTAATTTGGTTGTTGCAATCTAAGTTGCTCGGACTCTTCAAAATGTTGCAGCAACTGTGTTGGAGCCTATAAAATTGCACTACTTTTGAAGGATCTGTGGATATTTTTGAAGATTTTGAGCTTCCTATTATCATCTCTTCCCTGCCTTTTCCTTTATTAGTTTTATTACTACTTGTGTAACTCCATAATTTTACTAGTACTAGTAGTAGTACTAAATTAGATTTTCCTTAATTCCCTTCAACTATCTGCGCTGATGATAATAATGCTTGAAATTACTAAAGACAAGGATAGCTTATGACTATGTAGATATCATTACTTACTATATTTAATTTCTTATGTATAGCTAGTAGGTAGGCTACATTTTTCCTTTAAATTTTGGGGAAGAGCACACTAGTTTACAATTTTGCTCTTTTCTTTTACTTTTTTGGAAGGTGGGAACTGGGGTTCTATTGCTCTATTTGATTGTGCACAAATTAAAGTGAGGTGTACAACTGATTTCTAACTTAGTAAGTACAAATATTTGGTGCTAATATACGAGTTTTGTATACTACATACTACTATATGATTTATTTATGTATTGTCACTATTGCCATGCCCCTGACCCGTTACCTGCTTCTCTAATTCCTCTCACAAACTTAATTTCTCAGTATACCTCCTCCTCTTCCTATTCCTCTTAAACATACATGTCAAATGGGTCGATCAACCCACTACAAAATCCTAGTGGGTGGGCCTAGATCAGCCCAACCCCCTATTTATGTAGGAGGGGGAGATAAAGTTCTGGCCTGTCCATCCTTTAATAGGAATAAAGGAAAGAGCAACGTAGAGCTTACCTTTTCTTCATGCTGCATTTATAAATGCCATTGTTGTGCTTTACTCGGTAACAACTAATTACTACTATAATGATTTGAATTTGAAACATGGAGATACAATTCTCAGCGATACTTGCTAAATTAGATATCTGTACGTTTTGTACATTTTGGATTTAACCTGTACTGAAATAAAAACTATGATTGGAGATTTTGAGGGTTCAATATATGGGCTGACCTAGGCTCACCGTGATCCTTGCAACTTTGCCCCCTGTTCTGAAATTAAACCTCCTAGAGCTTCCTACACCCTGTTACCAGACACATCTCCCCACGGTACCAAATTTTGTTTGGCTATGAAAATATAATAACTTTTTAAAGTTAGAATTACGATCGGAGAGTAATTAAGTTGAATTTGGTGTTATGTTTGATCATAAATAAGAGAAGTAGTTTTACTACTTTATTCATTGTCTCATTTTAATAACTATATATAGTTATGTGTATTATGATATTATCTATCTATAAAATTTATTTGTGGTATTTGTTTTTTGTGTTTATTTAGTCTTGTGTTTTTTTTTCCTTATAAATCTTACATTGCAAAATACAATAAGTTTTTTCTTTTAATGAGCTCGTTACATTTACTTATACAAATTCTTGATTTGTTATAAAGTTTTCTTTCTTAATTTAGAGTTTAACAATTTTAATTATGTGATTTTGTATAGATGGATCGTAGTTGGATGTATAATATGACTAATGTTGGTCGTATGGGGTTGATGCCTGAATTTGTAGCCGGTGTCGATGGTTTTGTGGACTATGCAATAACACTGGAACCTTTTCAACTCGATAGCTTGGTTAAGTGTCCTTGTAGTAAATGTAAATACAAGAATTATGAAAAAACTGATATTGTTAAGCTTCATCTTTATCGAAATGGGTTTAAAAAAGATTATACAGTGCGGACTAGTCATGGAGAAGTTGATAATAGTTTTGTCAGATCTCAAAACTATGTTGTTGGTGGAAGTTGTGGGGAAGTGAAACCTGATGCCCAAAATTATAGAATGCACGACATGATTCGAGATGCTTATGGGATGCATTCTAATTTTGAATCTGGTGATCATGTTGAAGAAACTCCCAATGATGAATCTAAATGTTTCTTTGAACAATTGGAAGCTTTTAGTCGGCCTCTGTACGAGGGGAGTCCACACTCTCAATTGTCTATTGCTGTTAGGTTATTAAGTATCAAATCAGATTGGAATGTTCCTCAGGGGGCAATGGACGATGTGATTGACCTTATGCATGAATTAGTTGACCCGAATCTAGAAATACCTGGTAATTTATACAAGGCAAAGAGGTTGGTGTCAAAGTTAGGATTATCGTTGATGAGAATCGATTGTTGTGAAAATGGCTGCATGTTATACTATAAGGATGACATTGATCTAGAATCTTGTATGTTTTGTCAAAGAGCTCGTTTTAGAAAAGCTCCCAGTGGGAAGAAAGTTGTTGTGAAGGCAATGCATTACTTATATCTTATACCAAGGCTAAAGAGGTTATATGCATCAAATAGGTCAGCTCCTCACATGAGATGGCATCATGAAAATAGAAGACCGTCTGGTGTTATGTGTCATCCATCTGATGAAGAGGCCTGGAAGCATTTTGATAGAAAATATCCAGAGTTTGCAGCCGAACCACAGAACATTAGGTTGGGTTTATGTTCAGATGGATTCACTCCATACTCTATTTCTGCTGCACTATGTTCTTGTTAACCTGTATATTTGACACCATATATTCTTCTAACTGAGATGTGCATGACCAGTCCTTATATATTTCTCAATTGTATTATTCCTGGCCCGCGTAATCCAAAAATCATGATCGATGTATACTTGCAACCTTTGATTGATGAGTTGAATCAATTATGGATTGAAGGGGTTGAAATATTTTATGTGTCGCTTAAGCAAAATTTTAATTTGCGGTTTGTCTTAATGTGGAATATTAGTGATTTTCCTGCTTATGGAATATTGTCCGGGTGGATGACAGCTGGCAAGTTAGCCTGTCCTTACTGTATGGAAAATACTAAATCATTCACTTTGAAACATGACCGAAAAAATTGTTGGTTTGATTGTCACCATCGGTTTTTGCCCATGGATCATGAGTTTAGGAATATGAAAAATGCATTTAGAAAGAATATGGTTGATCGAGACTGTCCACCTCCAATCTATACGGGAGAACAAATTTGGGAGAGGGCTTAACACTTTCCAAAGGTTACAGAAGAACAACCGTTCAAATTTGATGGGTATGGTGTTGCACATAATTGGACAAAACAGAGTATATTTTGGGAATTATCATATTGGAAGGATCATCTTCTTTGACATAATATTGATCCCATGCATACTGAAAAAAATTACTTTGATAATTTATTTAACACAGTAATGGATGTCAATGGCAAGACAAAAGACAATGTTAAAGCTAGAATGGACTTACCAGAATATTGTAGGCAAAAAGAGTTATGGCTACAGGAGAAATCAAATAAAAAGGTCTTCAAGCCTAAGGCTAGCTATTCATTTACAATGGAGCAAAAACGTAAGATATGTGAATGGGTTGAGCAGTTGAAAATGTCTGCTGGTCATGCTTCAAATTTGGGGAAGCATGTTGATATGGAGCACGGAGAGTTATTTGGCATGAAAAGTCATGATTGTCATGTTTTCATGGAAACATTACTCCCCATAGCATTTAGTAGCTTGCCTGAAAGAATCTGGAAATCCATGACTGAAATTAGTTTGTTTTTCAAAGACTTGTGTTCCAGCACATTGATGGAAGAGAACCTAGTTCGGATGGAACGAAATATTCCTATAATTACGAATAAGCTAGAGAAGATTCTTCCACCTGGATTTTGGGATGTTATGGAATATCTTCCTGTGCATCTTGTGCATGAAGCTCGTCTTGGAGGTCCGGTTCAATATCGATGGATGTATCCATTTGAGAGGTAACTATTGTAAATCTTATTATATTCCTCTCCATAAATGTTTTTTAAAAAAAATTTCATAATATAACACTATATAGGACTATTGGCAAGAATAAATGGAGTATCAAGCAACAACATAGAATTGAAGGCTCAATGTGTGAAGCCTATCTTGCTAAGAAAACGATCGATTTCTGTTCGTATTACTTTGAAAGTGACGTTTCATGTTCACGAAATAGGCCCAATCATCACGACTATGGTGGTGAGGTTGCTAGAGAGCCGTTATCAATCTTCAATCAACCTGGCGAAGGTTTAAAAAAGCGTACAAGGAGGCATCTTAGTTTATTGGAGTTTAAGTCTGCATCAATACATGTCTTATTGAACTGCCCTCAAGTTAAACCATTTCTTGTGTAAGGTTTTATTATTTTGCATTCCATATGCAATTACAAGACAAAGCGACGGACTTAATTTTCATCCTCTTTGGCAGCTACTTTGTGCAGTTGTATGGCAATGATAAAGTGTTTGACTATTTTTCAACATGGTTTAAAGATTATGTGAGTGTTGTAATTTTTTCATAATGATATAATTATTAGAAAGTCCACGTTTGATTAATGCTAATTTTCTACTCTCAACTATTTTTAGGTTTATGATACAAGAAATGGTCAATTTGACCAATTTTTGAAGGATTTATCTTGGGGACCCATTAAGGCCTATTCTATGGAAATGTATATAGTGAATGGTTTTAAATTCAACATCGAAGAATGCTCCAAACATAAAAAAACTAATAATAGAGGAGTTTGGGTAAAAGGTGATGATGGAGATCAAAATGGTGTTGATTATTATGGGGTACTTAAGGAGATTTTTAGAAATGGAGTATTCTGGTTGGCCAGAAAAAACAATTGTATTGTTCAGATGCAAATGGTTCGACCCTACCCTAAATAGAGGAACACGGGAAATCAAACAATATAATATCATCGAAGTAAGGCACACAAGGGAGTATGGGGCGTACGATCCTTTCATCATTGCACATAATGCTAAGCAAGTGTATTATGCTCCTTATCCCTTGCGTCCAGATAAATTGGATTGGTGGGCGGTAATCAAAATCAAGCCTATGGGTCGAGTAGAAGTTGAAAATGTATTAGATATTGCATACCAGGCTGATGACGGCTATGGGTATGGTTTTTACAAAATGTATTTAGTTTATGAATATCTCATAATTGTTTTAGCTTTAACCTATAAAAGTTTAAATTTTGGAATACAGTTTTAGTTCATATGTTGTTGTAAGGATCCTTTATCAAATCATTCAAGATCTTTATAGAGGTGTTGTCACGAGTTGGGGCAAGATGCCAGGCAATCTCAGGAACCAGATTATTTTGGAATTTAGGGTATATTCATTTCTATGCTCTTCTTTTCCTTAATAATTTATCAAAAAAGTTCATGTGATATAGTAGTCGTATGATGAGGTGAATCAAAATATAATAAAAGAAAATCATAGAAACTAAGTGAATACAAGTTTTACCAGCACATACTTATTGCTAGACCATTTCTCTATCAAAATAATCACTGCTCTTTATTTTAAGCAGAAATATAAGATGAAGTTTCTTCTTGTATCATTGTTTCCCATCTTCTACAATGTGGTACTAAATTTCCAGATTTAATCATCTAACAATGTATCAGTTATAGTGATCCATGATGTATATGACCGTCCCTCAATAATTACCAGCTCAGGTTTTATCCCCATTAGGCAATAGTAATCAATATGTTGCTGTTTGTTGGGTGTTTTTTCCAAATTGTTTTGAGTGTAGTTCAATTGATGTTCTTAAAAATACCCATTCTTGTCAAAAAGTAGATAGGGCAGGAGTTTAATAGTAGCCAAAAATTTGTCCAAAGGTAAAAGATCAAAGTATTGATTATAAACTAACAAACTAACAAAAGTGGTTCTTTAAGTTCTTGTACTGAAGGTATTTCTGTTAGGATGAAATATAACAAAGAATATGCTAGGAAAGTTTTGTTTAGATAATACTTGTAATGCACTGGTGGATATACACTGGTGGATATACATCTACATCCTTGACCATTGCCCAAACCAGAAGGCAATATGAGTTCCACATTAGTTGGATCAAGATTTGATCAGGTTCTGAATATTAGGGACAATAAAGACCTCTTTGAGTTGTCTAATCTTTCTGGTATTCTTCACTTCTTGATCCTAAATAGTATTGGATTTTGGGTTACACTTAAAGGATACATTAATTCTTTTGTTAGCATATTCTGGCATTTAATTCCCTAAGACTTTTTGTATCTTTTATGTCCCCTTTCCTTCCTGCAATAATACCCCTTTTGCTTGCTTCAGTAATTTCTTTTGTCTCCATCAACCGTTTAGACAGTTTGGTTTTAGTTGGGAGTACTCCATCCAAATAGTTTGAAATAGAGATTATATGTTTCACCATGTCAAAGATAAGTTCCTAATAAACTTGGAGTAATTTTGAACTCAAGACTACCAACTCAGACCTAAGTATTCTGCTACTATTCTAATCAAGTGGTTCAACTCGGACCTGGTGTGTTTCTTAAACAAGGAGCATCTTACCTTTTTAGTGGTAATATATTAAGAAACATTAAATCAATATACATATTAAAGGTTGTGGATTATGGTTTTATTCCTTCCTATATGGATGAATAAATGTGATATGGCTTGAGTTCTTAAAGAACTTAATTATTAATGTGTAATAGTTTTTCCCTCCCAAAAAGTAATTTATATTAACTGGAAGCATTGTGTTTTGCACAATATTTTCGAAGTTGGGATCATCATGTAAATAGATCAAGGATGAAAAAGCTTGAGTATCCATTGGTTCTCTATAGGGAAGATGATAAAAAAATATAGAGCCTTATTGATGCCATGATATTACCCCTTTTCGTCCAATGTACTCGGCAATTTGACCACTAGAAATCTGATTATGTGACAGTTAATTCAAGCACGCTTGCTAATTCAAAGCTTTCCCCTGTAATTCTTGTTGATGGAAATAAGTTATCCTCACTGTCAGAAGATGCGGTTGTTGCTTCAGGGGATGTTGTAGGGGATTCCAAGCCTGCTGCGTCTATCCTTAGAAGGGAGTCAGAATTTCCATTAACACTAGAGACAAGACCTCATAATCAATCGATCTGGCATAGACCATTTGATAGGTTTCCAAGAATAATTTCTTCCCCTACGGTTAAAAAAAGGGCTGATCTTTCAGAACTTAAGGAGCAAGTTAAAAGGTTGGTTGAGGACTTGAAACGCACTTCCATTGATATGCAGAGAACTGCTACAACTGAACTTTGGCTACTTTCCAAGCATAATATGGATAACCGTATGGTGATTGCAAATGTGGTGCTATTAGCATGTTGGTTAACCTACTTCATTCAGAAGACATGAAAATATAGGAGGATGTTGTTACTGCACTTCTCTACTTGTCCATTAATGAAATTAACAAGTGTGCCATTGCAAATACTGATGCAATTGAACTTCTGATTCATGTCGGTTTGGGATTATTTGTTAGCTTTGTTAAGTCTGATAACTTAAATCTCATATGTTTTAGTTTTTCATAAGTTTGAATCAATTTATACTTGCTTTATTTAATCCGAGGGTCTATTGGGAAAAATATCCCTATGTCACTGAGGTAGGGGTAATTTATTTCAGTTTATTTTGTTATTACAGAGAAAGTATTTCATTAGCAAATTAATTCATCTTAGTTTATCTTGTCATTACAGAGAAAGTGTTTTTGGCATCCAGAACATGAAGCCCATATTAAAGCAAACTTTAAGTTAAAAGCTGGGTGCATACTTACTAGTTTTCTATCAAAAGCTCATGAAAAAAACAAGAGGCCCAGGTGGATTCTACCTGAAAATTGGCAAAAGTTAGTTGACCATTGGGAGACAGATTCGAGGTTCAAGAAGATGCGTGAGATTGGCAAGAAAGCTAGAGAATCTCTTAAGGTGGAGCTCAGAGTCAGGGAAATGTAAGGAGAAAACTGGTAGGTCATTAATGTGATTTGGCATTTTTTATTGAATTGTGACTGATTAGTGATACCTTATCCTCGGACAACCGATTATTATCCTGATTAAGCTCAGAGTCTTGGTGAATATTCTATGGTCTATTGGTACATGTATATTATCCTGATTAAGCTTGCGGAGAAAACACATGTGAGGGCAATGACAAGCAATGATATCAGTTAGTTCTTTTGGTTAATAGGTTTTGAATTGCTTTTTTAGGAGAACTTTCTGTTGGATAGTTGAATAGAGTTAGAATGTTGTATTATTAGAGCACATCTGTTTCCTGGATTTAACCATGAGTTCTAAAGTGGTTGAAGTTCTTCAATGGTTACCATAAAAGTGAGTAAACGTTCCTAATACAACAGGAATTCAAATTTTCATAATGATAGATTATATTAGTAGAATCTACATAATAAATTTAAATTGTAAATAGAAAAAGTTCATAGTAAAATGAAATGTGAGTGACAATTAGATTCTTCAATTCTCTTACTTGTCATTCTCTTAACCAAATAACCAGCTCCAAACTCTTCTTGAGCTGCTGACCTTGGAGGAGTTTTTACGTGCCAAACTTCAGCACTAGTAGTATTTTCAAGTATATATAACTTTATGGCTTATTAATTAAGTAGTTCTCTCTTTTTCGTTTTCTTACTTTTGTCTTTATGATCTTAGTTTCCTTAGGGGCCGGAGTTAGGATATGTACAGCCAACGAAGACGAGGTCTCTCTGTGTTAATTTAATTTAGTTGCATATATAAGTTATTCACGAAGAATGCTTTGGAGAAACCAATTTTCTTAATAAGAGCTCATCTTCTTCTTCGAGTTTGATATCGATTCACTCCATTTTTACATCTTTCGTTCTATACTGATGCAATGTAGGTAATGGCTTACACCCATAATATTTTTAATTTGTGTTTGTGCAATTCAATTCTACTCTTTTGAGTGTTTCATTTCTATTTTTGTTCGAGTTATATTAGTAGGAGCTTGAGGCAGAAATTAAAAATGGAAATGCATAGGCCATTGCTACAGTACTTTCGTCAGTAAGACACTGAAATTTTAGTGTATGATTTGGTGATTATATTCGAATGTGTCATGTGGAAATGTACAGCTTCTTCTAGTGAGATTGGGACTTAGACCAGTGACGTCTGAAGAGGAGGAGGAGTACTGGAATATTTGCTGGAAACATTGAATTTGAAGGACTGAGCCGACTGTAGGCAGTGATAGGTTACAATACAGAAAAACACAGCAGTAGGCCTTGCAATGTAAGTTACAGACACGTTCTGAATTAAGGAAAGTTATCTATCTATAGACTTTTAAGGTGTTGTTTGGTCGGAAAATAATTTATTTCAGAATTAGTTATCCATCCTTAAGAAAGGATAAAAATAGCACTACAATTTCGGGATAAATTATTCCATGAATTTTATCTCAATCAAACATAGAATAAGTTAAATCTTAAAATTAATTCTGATATAATTTGTGAAAAATTCCTTCCCAGTCTAGTTGGTTTAACTCTTTCTTATGAATCACCAATTCTTCATAGAATATTTCGATGAGGAACTCTTTTCATTGCTTCTTCGCCTTGCGGTGTGGACTGGACATCCTTCTATGTATCTAATAGGAAGTTATCTCAAACCTTCTATTGTGTCAATGTCTTAATTTTAGGATTTTAGGCATAACATCAATGTTATGTGAAATCTCCCATGTTGTTGTTGACCGTTATTAAAATAACACAACATCGACGTACCAGTGGAATTGTTATCGCTGTCCAGTTTCCAATATGGAGTAACTTATAGCTGGGTTCTAACATCTCTTGGCAAGGTTCTAACACCCTTCCAGCTGGGTTCACAGGTTGGGCCCCAACTCAGTTCATAATTGGGATATATCGGTTAGATGAACACTCCCACGGTTGCAGTTTCAGACCTAGAATAAAACCTCAGTTCAGTATCAAAATCAGGACTGTCAGATACAGTTACCCAACTCAGTTTAGAACTCAGTTCAGTTCTACAGAATCAGGACTGTCAGAAATAGTCACTCAGTTAACAGTAATACAGTATCAGTAAACTCAGATATCAGTCATTCAGTTTTCAAAACTTATTATCCAGTATTAAATGTGATCTCAGTTACACTATACGTAGTTATGTGCATAACATTGCATAATCAGTATTTTACAGCAGTTTTAGATATACATGTACTCGCACTCAGTTATATACATGATTTCTCAGCCAGTTACTGTTCATGTATATGAACCCCTGTATTCATCCTTACCTCACCTAGCATACCAGTACATTCAAAGTACTGACGCCTACCTTTGTTTTACGCTATGATGTCTTATATCATAGGTTCAGACGCAAGGGCTCCTGACCGTACTTAGATGCCTAGATTATCAGCATCATATTTAGTGGTGAGTCCTCATAGTTTGAGGATAGAGTATTATTTCAGTTATCAGCACTTCAGTAGTCGGAGTTAGTTGGGGGCTTGTCCCATTAACTCTATATTCAGACAGTTCAGTTAGAGGCTCTTCGGACTAGATTATTTCAGACAGTTATGTAGTTTTTAGTATTTATTTATCAGTATTCAGTGTTTGATTTCAGTTACGAACCTTATGGAAGATTTAGCCTAATTTTTGTATTATTACAGAGTTATTAATATTCAGTGATTGCAGTAGGTACCAGTCATGGGTTAGCTTATGATCCTTCGGGATTGTGAGCACTGTGTGACATCTGGGGTGCAGACTCGTGGCGTTACAGATAGATGGAGTCTTTAGGAACTATAATGGAGCTTGGCTTCTAGGTTTTATCAATCAGGTCCCTACGTTAGACCCTTTGGAGGCTAAACTTCATGCTCTCCTTTTAGGCCTAATGATAGCTTTTGAGCACCATTTTGGTGTGATAGAAATAAATCTGGATTGTCTGCAATTAGTTAATCTCATGTAAGGAGCATCAAATGTTAACTCATCTTTAATATCTGATTGTAGGTCCCTACTTCTGGCTCTGGGTAAACCGTAGGTGAAGCATGTTTACAGAGAAGGAAATAATTTGGCGGACACGTTGACAAGAATGAATGTACATACTACTACTACTGTTGGACCTATGCTGCTTTAGGATCCTCCTGCATCCATAAAGGATATTTTTCAAGCTGATATAACTGGGGGACCAATTACTCTAAGGAGTAGGAATATAATAAACGCAGGGTCTTTGTATAATATTAAGTTTAGGAATGCTACTACATTTGCTAACGCTTGTATAGTGGCACTGCCACAAACTACCTCTCTGTAAACTTGGTTTGTTTATATAATAATATCGTGTTTGACCAAAAAAAAAGACATGTTGTGATAATTCAATTTTATTTATTTATATAATTTAATCTTAAGAAAAACAAAGTCTGAATCAACTATAATAAGGGAACATTGTCTCTTCTTAAAATTAATCTTTTGTAGCTTCAATCTAAAAATATGATTAAAAATGAAATTTGTTATTTAACTAATCTATAATCTATATCTATATTTATAATCTATCTATAATCTATATCTGTCATATATTAAAAGTGTGAAGACCCGTAGAAAAGTGATTTGAACTTTTTACCCTTTATTAAAAATCTCCTTAATAGACAAAATTATCTTTTCACTATTTTTTTTAAATTATTATTTAATTTTATTAGGTTAACTAATTTAATTTATGAGTCCTTTTAAATATAGGATATATTAGGAATAAAATTAATTTAGGTATAAAATTCATGTAATTTTCTTCAATTTAGATAAATTAATTTTCCTTACCTGTTTTAACAAGGCATCAGTTAGTTAGATTTTTTTTAGGGGGTTGGAGGTCTTTTACTTATTTTCTTACGTATTTTAGCATGAGTTTAAGTTTTGTGCACTGTCAGTGCACAAAACTTAAATTCTTTTAGCATTGTAGTTAATTAGTTTTTTTTGGTTGGGGTCTTTACTTTATTAATTTCTTTCGTATTCTAGCATTAGTTAGTTAGATTTTTTTTTTAAAATTAAGGTATTTTACTTATTTTACTTTTTCTTTCCTATTTAATATGAATGCGATTCTTTATTGTTGCAACCGACTCTCAATTGTGATATTCGAATTTGTGATGGATTCTATGATACAATTTATATATGTCCCTTACATTGCCTAGGTTTTGTTTATATTTATTTTTGGTTCCTAATATATGTATTTTGAATACAATTTTATAATTTGATTGTGTTGTAAATATTATGTTTAATCATATTTTCTGATAGCGCGATCATATTATAATTTCTGTTATGTCACTATCTGGTGTTTTCTGTTTAATACAAGTGGTAGATAGAATATTTGATTGACTTTGATTAAATTTTTATGTAAACATAAAGTTTGATCGTTTGAATCTTAAAATTCAAAAAGTACCCCATAAATTGGACGAAGAGAGTATATTTTTACTTTATTTTTTATTCATATACTATATGTAGAATCAGATTTTTATACCAAGCATTCGTTCAAATTAGTCTATTACCATTATGTCTATCGATTTTTTTTTTTTACAACAGTTCAATGTATATTATGCGTATTAGAATTTTAGAAATTAGCATGGTAGTATAATTTTACTTGAAAAATATTGCAGGCTATTGGATCCCTATACAACAATAATGGCAAAAAAAAATTGACTATATGTTAGTGCATATTCTTAACAAATTCAACAAATTGATGGGATGGTTTGACAGATAACTTGTGGATCATAAAGGAGGAATGTCGGGGGTAGTCTTCTATTTTGTATCTATTGTAGGTTCGGCTAACACTATACCTTTATATATTATTGATGAATTCAACAATTCGACATTTCTTATTTGAATTGAGTTAAAGTGTTATATGAACTTGACCAAGTTTTAGTTCCGCACCTTTCTTTCTTACTTGTGCAAATTTTTGTACATTCAAAAATAATTCCATCCACGTTTGTTTAAGAATATATTTTTGTTGTAATTTTTTTCTTTCATTGTTTTAAAAGTATCTATATCTATAATCTATAATCTATATCTATAATGTATTAAAAGTTTGAAGGGCCTTAGAAATATTGTTTGAACTTTTTGCCCTTCACTAAAAGTCTCTACTTTAGATAAAATTGTCTTTTTATAATTATTTTTATGATATTAAATATTTATCTTGACTAAAATAGATAGACAAATTAAAATTTAAATGGAGAAGATTTTCCTTAAATCCCTAAATTATGTCCAAAAAAATAGGCCAAAAAAACGTCAAAAAGGTAAGAAAATATTATTTTAAAAGAGAAAATATATTAAGACTTCTAAAATATATAATTCCTAAAAAAAAATAGGAAGAAATTAAAGATCCTAAAAAATAGGATCTTTAATTTCTATTTCAATATTTTAACAACTAAATCTGGCCCAAAAAATAGGTAACAAACCTTTTCCCAACTGAATTTGACCCAAAAAAAATAGGCCCAAAAAACATCAAAAAAAAGGTAAGAAAATATTATTTGAAAAGTGGAAATATATTAAGACTTCTAAAATATATGATTCCTAAAACATTTTAGGAAGAAATTAAAACTGTTAAAAAATAGGCAACAAATATTTTAACAACTAAATCTGGCCCAAAATATAGGCAAAAATCCTTCTAGCCAAACATCCACAAATAAAAATTGGTCAAAAAAGTATTGTATTTTTGCCCATCATTAAAAGTCTCTACTTTAGACAAAATCAACTTTTTACCTTTTTATAATTATTTCTATGGCGATAAATATTTATCTTGACTAAAATAAATAGAAAAATTAAAATTTAAATGGAGAAGGTTTTCCTTAAATCCCTAAATTATGTCCAAAAAAATAGGTAACAAACCTTTTCCCAATTAAATTTGACCCAAAAAATAGGCAAAAAAAAAAACGTCAAAAAAATGGTAAGAAAATATTATTTTAAAAGTAAAAATATATTAAGACTCCTAAAATATATGGTTCCTAAAATAAATTGAAAGAAATTAAAGCTCCTATAAAATAGGCAACAAATATTTTTTACAATTAAATTTGGCCCCAAAAATAGGCAAAAACCCTCCTAGGCAAACGTCCACAAATAGAAAATGGTCAAAAAAAATTTATATTATAATTTTCTAAAATAAATAGCAAGAATGTTAAGAGTTCTAAAATATATGAAAATAAACACATTATTAAATTTTACGGTGATTTTTCTTTCTTGGATCAACTTCACATGATTTTGAAGTCCCAAATCAAACAAACTACTAATTCATAAGGACATTGAACCACACATCTTATAACTATATGAAGAGTTTTGTTGCTTCATTGGATTCTTCGATAATCGAATTTAGCGCTCTATCGCGACACACAAAAATTTTAATTTTTTAGAGGTAATTCTTTTTATGTTGTGTGCCTTAAGACACGATTTAAATTTCAATACGTCTTGATCTTGAAGAACTTACTATAGATTTTTCTTTATTTTGTGTTAGATGAATGTTATTATGTGGCATGTGGTCATCTCGCGAAAAGCCAATAAGTATAAGAGTTGTACATATGATTTATGCATTATGTTTGGCTATAGTAGCTGGAAGTAGATATTTTGTTATCTATTATGATGTTGAAAATTAATATAGTTTAATATTATAAAGATCCACATGTGAGAGTATGCAATCCACCAACTTCTAATATCTTAAAATGATAAAAGTTATATAATTTATTTTTTGTATGGTGAAGATATTAGAGAAAGTTGAAGAAAAGGTGTCATTTAAGTCTTGAATGAAGGATTGGTGACATTGACCAACTTAAAGGGTCAAACACAATTAGGAAACTTGATTAAGTTAATTGTGGACTTGATAAATATTTTTAAAACTTTCTAATCTTTTCAAAAAATACAAATCAACTCACACCCCTCTCCTCTCCAAATGAACCGTCTCTCTCCTCTCTCTCTCCCAACCAACAGTTTTGTAAAATTTCTCCATTCAATCCCCGATGACTTCAACCTCTGGCGAAAAATAGTTGGGCGAGTTCCTTTTCGACTTTCAACCGTCAATCAATGTGACAGCAGTGTTCTCCGGTGACAACAACTTCGAGTTCTTCGTCATCCCATTTCTTCTTTCACAAGTAAAAAATTATATTTATTTAGTTATGAAGAAAAAAAGGAACTTGAGCAAATTTCTCTTCTAGTATTGGTTAACAATTTTAATATTTCTTGCTTAAATTTGAAATGTGGACTGAACCCTAATTTTTGGCATTTCTTCTCTACTCTTTTCGGTGTGAAATATAATTTTTTTTTGTTATTGTAGTTCTTGTTGTCGAACTGTTGATTCGATTTGTTGCGGTCTGTTGAGTTTTTTGAAGTTTAATTTTAGCTGTTTGTGTTTGTACAAACGCAAAACAACAATGTTGGTGATTTTTGGTCACCGTTGATGTTCTTAGTGTGTGTGTTGTGTTGGTGTTGCTGGGTTGATTTGTTATTTTTCTTGGTAAAAATAGTGTATTTGATATTAAATAGTGATTGTGCTGTTGTTTTATTAAATAAAATCCTGGTACTATTTTTTTCTGCAACAGATGAACCATCTGATGCAACATATGAAAATCTAATATAACAGATGAAAATCTGATGCAATAGATGAAAATCTGATGCAACAATGAAAATTTGATTCAACAGATTAACAATCTAACAGATCATTCAACTGTTGCGACAGATGACTCTTCTATTTAGAAGAAACCTAAACAATAGTGACAGTTGATAACATTCCAACAAATAACTTATTTGGCAACAGATGAGTGAACTGTTTCAACATATGAGTGATCTATTTTTATTATTTCCAACTGATTTCTTATCCGTTGTAACAGGTTGGTTATATGTTGCAATAGATAACCTACCTGGTGCAACAGAAGAGTGATCTGTTTCAATGGATGAGTGATCTTTTTTATTATTTCTAATGGATTACTCATTTATTGCAATAGGTTGGTTATATGTTGCAACAGGTAATATACCTGGTGCAACAGACTAGTCATCTGTTTTAATAGATGAGTAATTTTTTCTTATTATTACAACAAATTACTCATCCATTGTAACAGAATAGTTGTATGTTGCAACAGATTACCTACCTGGTGCAACATATGTGTGATCTGTTGAAACTTTTATTTTACTATTGTATATGTCAGATATACTGTTATCCTTTTTTAACGATGAATTAATCAAGTAGAATCTATTTTATGTTCCTATTATTTTTAGATTCTATAGCTCCTGAAAGAAAAGAAACTGAATCAAGTCCAAGTAAAGGAACAAGTGAAGAAGCTAGGCTACATCCACTACTCTATGAGCTTTCTTTACAAGTGTTATCTCAATCAGAAGCAGAAGATAATGAACATAGAGAGGAAAAATAATTTAAAAGAGATGATCCAAATGCTAATAGCCCTTCCATCGAAGAGTTGGTCAAAACCTTCAGCATTGATAGTTATCCTGTGAGAATGCAGTGCGATGGTTCCATAGATTTAACTGGCGATTTTGTGGTTAAGACATCCATGGGAAAATCTTTTGACGCCTTCAGAAAAATACTTCGAGAACAGAATTTGGAAGCTTATTTCAGGGACAGTTGCTTTGGGCAATATCTTTTTAATACCCCATATTTTCCTAGCTTAATTTAAGTGTTAGTATATGAGTAATCCCATATAAATTTTTTGAAATACTCAGTATCTTTCAGTTTAGAGTCTTCCATTGCGTAGGAAATTGAATAAGCTTTCCAATGATATAAAATTTGTCTAAATTCGATAACTGGTAAGAAGTTATGGCTATTTTCAGTTTCAGTCGTTAAACACCGTCATTCAGGACAGTAGCGTGTCGAGGAGTATGTCAAAATAGAAATTGTTAGTTTTCAGTGAGGTACCGTGATACCGGTGCATCGCGCCACAACTTATTTTCACAATTGTCAATTTTCAGTAAAGAAACACGATTGTACCGCGTCGCGCCAAGTTTTCAGGTCCCATCTAGTATTGCAATGCGATTCCACCGCATTGCACCACCAGCCACATTCTCAGTTGTCATTTATCAGTAGCTTGGCACGATAGTGGTGCGTCGCGCCAGGGGGTAATTGTAGAAATTTTTGACAAAAATCCAAAATTTTGTCCAGGGTTAAATTAGTCTTTTCCCATAATTTTATTACGTCCAGATGTGGGATTAAAGCCCCAAAAACATTTTAAGTCATTCATTATTCTATTTTCCCCAAAACCAAGAGCTTTCTCTCTACAATACAAAATCCAAACTTTAAGAAACCAAGAGCAATCTCAAGAATCTCACCAAGAACCTTCAAGGATTAATCCTCTCAGGTATGTTAGGTGTTCATCTATGGGTTCCTTTCATCCATAGAGTCCAAGAATCTCTTTTTAAACACACAAGATCTCAGATTTATGATTTTCATGTTTGAATTAGATTGAAAACATGTTCATGATATTTGTTGGGTTTCAATCCATAATTTAAAAGCAAGTTTCATAAAATTGAATCGCATGTGTGATGAATATGTGATTATCTTGATAAACCCTTGAATTTACAAAGTGATTAATATGTCTATGTTGTTAATTGGGTTTTTAATCCGTGATTATTATAAGATTCATGAAATTAGATTAGTATTTTATGGGGAATTATATGAATTGCATGGTAAACCCATCAAATTGTATGTTTTGGCATTTTAGTTGCCATGATTATATGTTAACCATGATTTTATGCATGAAGTTGTTCCCCCCCAAGGGTTTGATAGAATGTTCATGTGAATAAAGTGATGAAATCATGACATGTTAGTATATGTACAAGCTTATGCCCTACAAGTGTTTGATAAAATGTCTTTATAGAAGAAATATGAACATGTGTACATTGTTATGCTTTACAAGATCATGTGATGCTTTACTTTTCAAGCTATCGAGTCCTGGGGGTATTTAATACCCAACAATTTAGCTATGTACCTAGAGCCAGTGCCAGTTACAGAGTAATATCAGTCATATCCCAATTAGTAGAATCCAGTCAGTTACAGAACTCAGGAAAACTTAGTAAACTCAGTATCAGTCTAGTCCAGTTCAATATACTTAGTTCAGTGTCTTTCAGTTGGGAGTAGGATTCAGCACCAAGCGAACCCAGGGATGGGGGCATTCCTGTTAGTATAGGGTTTGACCCTTAGTAACAAACCCTGAGTTACAGAACTACGTAGCCAGCGTTGGTTGGGATGACTTTCTGCCAGATAAGGGTTTACACATCTCTTATGAATTTTCCTGCCAGTTAAGGGTTGACAAAAATGTTTTTCTGCCAGTTAGGGTTAACTCACAACCAGTGTTTGTACCTTCTAATTGGGGTTACAAATTAGACCCCAGCTCAGTTATCTTATCTTATCTTGGGTATGTCGGTTAGATGATTACCTCCCACAATTTTAGTTTCAGTTTTCAGTTTAGAGCTCAGTTTAGTTTTACAAAATCAGGACTGTCAGACGCAGTCAATCAATATTAGTAAATCAGTTTACTCAGTTATCAGAACTCAGCGCTCAGCTTCAAAAAATCTTAGTTACAGTCTATACGTATATGTACAACATTGTATACTCAGTGATTTTTGTAGTATTAGTTATCCACGTACTCTTATATTCAGTTACTCTATATCATTCAGTCAGTTACTTTTCATGCATATAAACCCTTGCATTTATCCTTACCTCATCTAGCATACCCGTACATTCCATGTACTGACCGTATACTTCTTTTTTGCGCTATGATGTCTCATATCATAGGTTCAGATGCGCAGGTTCCCGACTGCGCTTAGACAGATCCAATCAGCAGTCACAGATTTAGTAGTGAGTCCTTGTCTATTGAGGATATACTTTTATTTCAGTATTTTAGTTTATCAGTAGTTCAGTAGTTTGGAGTTAGTTGGGGGCTTGTCCCATCAACTCCACTTTCAGACAGTTCAGCTAGAGGCTTTCAGACTAGACCAATTCAGACATTATTTAGTTTCAAATATTTTTAATAGATGTTATATTTATCAGTATTTTAGATGTTTTGAACCTTATGGCATTTCAGCCTATTTTCAGCATTTATTATAGTATATTTATTCAGCGCTCACAGTAAATATCAGTCATAGGTTAGCTTGTGGTCCTTCAAGGTTGTAAGCACCGTGTAGCATCCGGGGTACAGACTCGGGGCATTACAAACTTGGTGTCAGAGCCTAAGGTTCAACAGTGTCCTAGGAAGTCTGAAAGACGCATCAAGTAGAGTCTTGTGCATGGGTGTGTAGCGCTCCACATTTATGGACAGGAGGCTATGAGATGTTTTAGGAAAAGTTTCCCTTCTTTCAGTATTCATGTCATGCGATTGAGCATGAGCTCCAGTTAAAATCTCAGCCTAATTTCTTTCTTTCTTTTATTTACAGAACATGCCTCCCAAAAAGACTAACGAAAGAAGAAACGGGAATCAGTCAACACCTTATCCCGTTCAGGAAGGTCCACTAGAAGAACATGTCTCTCATATAGAGTTCAGAGCTACATTCACTACTCTAGCCAATTCCATAGCAGCTCAGAATGAATGGCTAGCTGATGTTCAAGAAAACTCAGTGGCCAATACTGTTGCAGCCATAATTCAAGCTTCACTCGAATGAATCCTCCCCAATTCTCAGGATCTAAGTCAGAAGAGGATCCACAGGAATTTCTTGATCAAGTTCATAAAGTCACAGATATCATGGGAGTGACTTTCTGTGAAAGTGTTGAGGTGGCTGCCTATCAGCTATAGGATGTAGCTCATACGTGGTTTAAGCAGTAGAAGGTAGACAAAGGTACAGATGCAGAGCCCATAGAGTGGAAAGAGTTTTCTACTTCTTTTCTAGATAGATTCTTTCCCTTAGATCTAAGAGAAGCCAAGGTGCTAGAGTTCATAAATCTCATGCAAGGCAGTATGAGTGTGAAAGAGTATTCCCTCATGTTTACTCAGTTATCTAGGTATGCTCCCCATGTAGTAGCAGGCAATAGGTCCAGAATGAGCAAGTTTGTATCTAGGGTATCTGATAGCGTGGTCAAGAAGTGTAGGATTGCGATGTTAATTAAGAAGATGGACATATCTAGGCTTATGGTCCATGCTCAATAGATTGAGGAGAAGAAGCTTAAAAAGAAGGAGAGAAAGAATAAGAGAGCCAGAACGGGTAGCTTTAGTTTTGCTCAGCCTAAGTCAGAAGGCAGTAACCGTTCCCAATTTCATCCAAAGTCTTTAGTTCCAGCTCCATCTTCAGCTAGTGCGCCAGTGCCAAAGTTTAGGAATGACCATTAGGATGGGGTGCCAGACTCCAAAACCCGGGGTAGTGTGAGCAATGGTCGTACCCATCCACTTTGTGTAGAATGTGTTAGAAATAACCAAGGTGTATGTAAAGCCGGCAGTGATGTGTATTTCAGATATGGTGAGTTAGGTCATAGAGTTTGATAATGTCCTAAGTCTAGTCCGCGAAGTCAGCACAGTCATCCTCCAGTTCCATTCTGTCGCCCGACTCAGCAGGGCGCCACTTTCAGTACCACTGGTGGTCAACGCCAAAATAGGATTTATGCGCTCCAGTCTCGCCATGATCAGGGAAGTTCTTCTAATATAGTTACAGTTACGCTATGAGTCTTTCATCCTTATATTTATGCATTGTTAGATATCGAGGCTTTTCTTCCTTTATAACCCCTATATAGCCATCAACTTTGGTGTCAGACCTGAAATATTAGCAGAGCCCTTCTCAGTGTCTGCCCCAGACTCTAGAATAAAGTGGTAAAAGTTCAGTTTAGATTTATTGATTAAGTTGTTCACAGCTTTAGAATAATGGCTTTAAGCTAAGGGGAGATGGTAGAACAAGTAACCAACTCAAGCTTTCAGATTTTAGTAGTAATTTCAGTAATGCCAGTACTCATGCCTTAATGTTAGCTCTATGATCATAGCTCATATTCGTGAATATTAGCGACAATCATGTACTCTTCTAGTTCCTAGTATAAGGAGTTTCAGCTTACTCACTATTACGAATCATGTTCCATGCATACAGAAACTCCAACTCAGGTCATGCATCTCATGACTCAGGTACTCATACCTCACAGTATTCTCAGTTCCCATGACTCATGCTACGCTCCTAATATTCAGTTAAATTCGTACTATGTCATGTATATCTTCAGTTTAGACCTTTTGGTAAATCTGTGATGTAAATATTCTATTCCTCAGACCACAGTAGGTAGGGTTATCAGTGCCCATATTACAAAATTTGTTTAGCCATGTTGTAGTTTCTTATTCATATGTCTTATTTAGACCATGCCAAGATTCCTTACCCCCTAAAGTCATTAGAACCTTATAGGAAGAGTGTCAAAGAAATTCTCCAGTTAAGTATACATTTTCAGTATGAGTTAGTCCGTCAAGCCAGCAATCCAGTTTAGCAGTCAGGCGGACAAATTCTGATGGTTTCCCATCTCTTCATATAGTCGTCCTATCCCAAAATGGAATATCCTAGTAGTTGTGAATTTAGCTCAGTTCATATATCATGCCTCAGTTTTAGATCTCAGATATTCAGTCACAATTCAGTTTGTAGGTGCCTCGTGCATCATCCCAGGTTTTCCTTAGCATCTCAGCCAAGTTAGCAATCTTCGAGGGACATAATGTCCCAAGAGGGAGATGTACTATAACCCCCGAGCTTTCATGTCCTAAACCTTCCATTTTCTCTTCATGTAACAAGATCCAGTTTGAAGTAACGAGTACTCATAAGTTGACTCTCTCATTCCAAATCTCAGTCGTATGATCATTCCCACACCATGACATGCATTTAAGAAATTAGTTCATTTCATGGTATTCAGTTTATATATCATGTTTCAGACTCAGTCATATTCTCATGTTCCCGTTCATACATGTCCAGTAAATAATCTCAGATTCATCAGTATTCCCAGCCCAAGATAGCACTCTTTCTTAGATTTACTCAGTGTCATGTTCAGTTACAGTTATAATCTTAGTATTCGTTACCGTTTCATTTTCAATCATGCATTCAAGAATAACTTTAGTCATGTATTCCATGAATCAGATATGCATGTCCAGTATGAGAACTCATCTTGTCAGTAGTTTCAATCATGTAGTCATGCTTCAGCCATGCATGTTCAATGTGTAAACTCATTCTATCAGTGTTTCTCAGCTTAATTAGTCTCATTCGAGGACGAATGTTCCCAAGAGGGAGATATTGTAATACCCCATATTTCTCTAGCTTAATTTAAGTCTTAGTACATGAGTAATCCCATATAAAATTTTTGAAATACTCAGTATCTTTCAGTTTAGATCCTACCATTGCGTAGGAAATTGAATTATCTTTCCAACGATATGAAATTTGCCTAAATCCAATAACTGGGTAAGAATTTAGGGATATTTTAAGTTTTAGTCATTAAACACCGTCATTCAGGCAAGTAGTGTGTCGCAGAGTATGTCAAAATGGAAATTGTCAGTTTCCAGTGAGGTACCGCGATACCGATGCATCGCACCTCAACTTATTTTCACAATTGTCAATTTCCAGTAAAGCAACACAATTATTTCACGTTGCGCCAGGCTTTCAGGTCCAATCCAGTATTGCAACTCGATTCCACTACGTCGCACCGCCAACCACATTCCCAGTTGTCATTTTCCAGTGGCTTGGAGCGATAGTGACGCATCGCGCCAGGGGGTAATTTCAAAAAAATTTGACGGAAATCCAAAATTTTGTATAAGGTTAAATTAGTCTTTTCCCATGATTTTATTACGTCCGGATATGGGATTAAAGCCTTAAAAATGTTTTAAGTCATTCATTATTCAATTTTTCTCCAAAATCAAGAGCTTTCTCACTACAATACAAAACCCTAACTTCAAGAGACCAGGAGCAATCTCAAGAATCGCACTAAGAACCTTCAAGGATTAATCCTCTCAGGTATGTTAGGTGTTCATCTATGGGTTCCTTTCACCCATAGAGTCCAAGAATCCCTTTTTAAACATACAAGATCTCAGATTTATGATTTCCATATTTGAATTAGATTGAATTCATATTCATGATATTAGTTGGGTTTCAATCCATAATTTAAGAGCAAGTTTCATGAAATTGAATCACATGTGTGATGAATATGTGATTATCTTGATAAACCCTTAAATTTACAAAGTGATTAATGTGTCTATGATGTTAATTGGGTTTTTAATCCATGACTATTATCAGATTCATAAAATTAGATTAGTATTTATGGGGAATTATATGAATTGCTTGATAAACTCATGAAATTGTAAGTTTTGGCATTGTAGTTGCCATGTTTATATGTTAACCATGATTATGTGCACGAAGTTGTGCCCCTCCCCCAAAAGTGTTTGATAGAATGTCCATGTGAAAAAAGTGATAAAATCATGACATATTAGTATATGTATAAGCTTATTCCCTACAAGTGTTTGATAAAATGTCTCTATAGAAGAAATATGAACATGTGTACATTGTTATGCTTTGCAAGATTATGTGATGCTTTACTTTTTATGCTATCAAGTCTTGGGGATATTTAATACCTGAGAATTTAGTTGTGTACCTAGAGCCAGTGTCAGTTACAGAGTAGTATCACTCATGTCCTAATCAGTAGAATCCAGTCAGTTACAGAACTCAGGAAAACTCAGTAAACTCAGTATCATTCCAGTCTATTTCAGTATACTCAGTTTAGTGTCTTTCAGTTGGGAGTAGGATTCAGCACCGAGAGAACCCAGGGATGGGGGCATTCCAGTTAGAATAGGGTTTGACCCTTAGTATCAATTCCTGAGTTACAGAACTACATAGCCAACATAGGTTGGGATGACTTTCTGCCAGATAAGGGTTGACATATCTCTTATGAGTTTTCCTGCCAGTTAAGGGTTGACAAAAATGTCTTCCTGCCAGTTAGGGTTAATTCACTAACATTATTAGTACCCATGGTACGGTACTGACACCCTTCTAATTGGGGTTATAGCTTGGACTCCAACTCGGTTATCTTATCTTATTTGGTGTATGTAGGTTAGATGATTACCTCCCACAATTTTAGTTTTAGTCTTAGTTTAGAACTCAATTCAGTTTTACATAATCAGGACTATCAGACACAGTCAATCAGTTATCAGTATCTTCAAATATCAGTTACTCAGTTATTAGAACTCAGCGCTCAGCTTCAGAAAATCTTAGTTATAGTCTATACGTATATGTACAACATTGTATACTTAGTGATTTCCATAGCATCAGTTATCCATGTACTCTTATATTCAATTACTCTATATCATTCAGCCATTTACTGTTCATACATATGACCCCTTGCATTCATCCTTACCTCATCTAGCATACCAGTACATTCCACGTACTAACCGCATACTCCTTCTTTGCGCTATAATGTATCATATCATAGGTTTGGACACTCAGGTTCCTGACCGCGCTTAGACAGATCCAGTTAGCAGTCGCAAATTTAGTAGTGAGTCCTCATCTATTGAGGATATGCTTTTATTTCTATATTTCAGTTTATTAGTAGTTCAGTAATTTAGAGTTAGTTTGGGGCTTGTCCCATCAACGCCGCTTTCAGATAGTTCAACTAGAGGCTTTGAGACTAGACCAGTTCAGACATTATTTAGTTTTAGATTTTTTTTAATAGATGTTATATTTATGAGTATTTCAGATATTTTGAACCTTATGGTATTTCATACTATTTTCCATACTTATTACAGTATACTTATTAAGTGTTCACAACAGATATCAGTCATGGGTTAGTTTGTGGTCTTTCAGGGTCGTAAGCACCATGTAGCGTTCGGGGTAAAGACTCGAGTCATTACAATCTTGATTTGCCGGAGGACAACAATGCTCATTTCCAATTGAAAATGGTATATGATCTTCTCAAGCATTGGTTTATGTATGAAAATAAAGATTAGATGGATGAGATATGGATAAATTACTGTGGCATGTCTGTTTGTTTTGGTTGGAGGGAATTTGCCAAAGTTACTAGATTAAAATATTATCCTCCTTCTCCTTCTCAAGTTATACCTATTCTAACCCAAAAAAGTACCCCGCACACCCAAAAATGGCAAAGGCAAGTTGAGTGATCGTGATGACTTGGTTTTCCTTGTTGGTTCAAGCTTCAAAAACATAAATTTTATAGAAGAGTTGAAAGGTAAAAGACTTTCAAAGAAGCACAAGCAATCATTGTGCTTGGTTTGGTTTGTACATAATATTCTTTGGGTGAGAGACGGTAACAAAAACATACTACTTGGTTTGATAAAACTCTCCGAGGATCTTGAGGCATTTAACAACTATCATTGGGGTTATGAAAGCTTCAAAATGACTGTCAATTTTTTGTTGACTCCGTTAACGCCAAAGACAGTCAACTTATATGCCTTTTCAAGGGCTTTCATGGTAAATATTTCATATATTATGACATAATTCATTTTTTTATTCAATAATGCTTTTAATTTATTGGCGTTATTTTATAGGCTTGGGCATTTGAAGCCATTCCTTGTTTTAGACAACAAGTGAATTACATGGAAGAAGTTTCCTGTCCAAGAATTCTGAGATGGTTGTCAGCCAAAACTGATAAAAATACAAAATTTCTTGATCTCTTCAACCCCCTGAATGAAGCAATAAGTTTAATTCTAATTAAATTTTTATTTTAATTAATGATTTTTTTTAAATGATTTCATCATCATTCTAATATATGTACTAATTTATTTTAGATTGTCCATTTGTGGCTTGTTCCGACCAATCGAGAGTTGAAGATGCCATTTTTTCTTACTTTACGGTCAGTGCAAAATTTATCGGACCCTAAGGTCATTGATAGAATAAATAAGAAATTGTTTGGAACAACAACCATCATAAGAAAAACAATTTTGGAGGTGGGCTTGTTGTTGTTGAATATGGTACTATTAGTGGTGCTGTTGTTGGGGCTAATGATGCTCCTCTATAGTTTTTGAAATAACAAACCATTATGATTATGATCATACTGGTTATACAGATTTTTCACCTCCAGCGAATGTTCAGCATGCAAATGTCAAGACTGTAAGGCAAAACATGATGGAATGATTAATGCTATTAATATATTAACTGCTTCTGCAAAGGAAATAACATATAAGAGGGGTGTCATTCCATCAAAGAGGATTTCACATCCATACACTCCAATAGAGATCAAATTGGCTAAGAGGAGAAGGAAAGAAATTTTCAAAGCATCATCAATCATCGAAAAAAGAAAAATTGTAACTCCTCTGTCTTTATATTGCACCTTTGATCAATGTAAAAGGGCCACAGGTGAGCATCATGAGCTGAAGAAGATGAATGTATATCATTTATTCCAACAAACAAACAGACACATATTTGTTTCAACAGATGATGCATATGCTAAAAATTATCAAACATATATATACATCTGTTGTAACTGTCGTATAACCTATTCTATCAGATGTGTTTGCTATTACAACATATGTTCGTCTATTTCAGCGAATCAAACAGGTCTTCATACTATTTTAATTTGCACCAACAGATGAGTCATATATTAGAATAGATGGGTCATCTGTTTGAAATTATTGTACAGCTCTGCTTTACCTATTCGAATTTTTCCCAACATATGATTTATTTGATGCAATAGATAGATAATCTGTTGTAAATCTATGATTAGCATGGACAATTCTGGCTTTCTAGGTATATGTCACAATAGAAGCTACTGCTGAACAACATAATATCATAGTTGATAATCCATTAATTGCTTCCATGGAAAAAGAAAAAATGGAGCCTGTCAGTTCGGGAGAATAGAAGAATTACCCATTTGAAGGGTTCAACATCTAGGAAGAGGCTCCAAAAAAATTAACAAAGTTGATCAACGACTATTTAGAATGGATTGTCGATAGGTTGTTAAAGCATCATGCCGGCAGGTACATAAATCATTTTTAAAGATATTTATTTATAAAATTATTGTTGTAAGAATATGACATTAACACATATAAACCATGTAGAAAACAAAATGACAAACACTATAAAGTGAACGAATGGACTCTTAGTTTTGATATGTTCGACTTTGTTGTTGTACATCCCAGAATGAAGGATTGGTTCTATTTGATGTCACAACCCTAAACTTACTAGAATGATGAGGTTTAAATGTCATACATATTTATTAATTAATACTTTATTTAATTGCATATGTGTATTAATTTTATTATCACGTAATCTAAAATATTTGATAATATGTGCAGCACATCGATGTCATTTTTTACTACCTCTGAAAAAAGTCCAAGTTGCAAACACAAAAATACTACAGATACATGATAGACAATTGTTTGTACAAAGTTTACATCAATAATGCCTACGATAGATTTTGTCAATAGCAGCCAAAAGTTTCTCGAAATGAGGAATGCTTAATTAACATCATCAAAGGTTTTAACATTATTGTTGGCTTACCTTGGCATTTGGTCGATGAAGTGTACATCCCAATCAATTATGGTAATGACTCTCATTAGGTGTTGGCTATCCTCATTCTAAAAGAGAGGTGCATCCGAGTTTATGACTAGAAGTCACAAAGGAGATGTTCTAGGTCGTTGTCTAAGATATAAATTTGGCCAAAATATTACCGACTTACCTTGATATGAGTGGATTTTTGGACCAAAAAGTTCATATTAATTGGTCGACAATTGAAGCATACCGGGATAAAATGGATAATCCATTTGATGTAGAATATGTTGAAGGAATTACTCAACAGCCCATTGATAACCTGTAAGTATCATGATTTAGTTTCATTTAATAAATTTCATAACTCTTACATGAATTGCAAGATATAGATTATCCATTTTTTTAAAACGCAGGGATTGCGGTCTTTTTGTCGCTGCTTATGCCGAGTATTTGAGCAATGGATTACAAGTATCAAATGATGGAATTGATGATGGATTATTCCGAAAAATATATGCTACTCTTTTATGGAAATACGGAGAAGCGAAAGCGTAGAAACCGTACGCAAGAGACATTAAAGATCCATGACAACCAAAGCCAAATTCCATAGCACCAGATGAAGCACAACTTGTCCATATTGAGTAGATATTTATAGATTGAGCATATAAAAGTAATAACCTCTCATTGGGAATTTTGTCACCAAAGGTTAAATTGTTGATTTATTTGTAGAGTAGATCATTTGTACCCATAATAATGTAATACCCCAAAAAATCCAAACCAATATTAGCGCCATATTTCAATCTCATGCATAGTACATCATGGTTATTTTATAGTTTTATGAGTAATATATATGTATATTAAGGCTTCAAATAACTCCCATCTATCAGACAAATTCAAATGAGAATATCTCTCTTTATACTATGAACTTTTGAGCTCATGTCCCGCCAAAATATATTTAATTAAATTAGCTTTCAAACGATAGCAATTTCACTCAAATTCGATATCGGAGCAAAAAGTTATACCCATTTTATTCCAGCATGTCATCCTGGAAACTAAGTGACGACCTATCTGACGGCTTATCACATTTCTGATGACCTGTCTGACGGCTTATCATATTTTTGACGACCTGTATAATGGCTTATCATATTTATAATGACTTATTAGCTAATGTCATCAGCCTTAGGTAGAAGCCCATCAATTTTAGGTCCTAGGTGACGACCTGGGCTGATGGGCTATCACAGACCTGGCGGCTTATCATCCTATGTCGTCAGCTGATAATTTCAGCAACTAGGAAGTAAGTTCGTAGGGATATTTTGGTATTTTTACCTCATCCTAAACCTTACCCCATGACATAAAACACCAAAAAATCGTATTTAGCAATTGGTATTTATTTTCAAAAGCTCTTAACCCTCTTTGTTCCCAAGAACAAACTTAGGGTTTCTTCTTAATTAACTTCAAGATCCCATCACACTCTCCGCAAGATATTCAAGAATTAAGATTCCCAATCCAAGAATATTCAAGCAAGGTTAATTTTCTTTCAAGATTCAATCCCTAAGGTATGCGTAATGTTCATCCATGGATTCCTTTCATCCATGGAGTCCAAGAATCAAGTTTTAAATAATAAATTATGATTTTCTAGTTATGGTGTGATCATGTTCATGTTGATGGTTGTTATTGGAGTTTCAAGATGGTATCTTGATGTATTTTCACGAAATATGTGAGCATGTTAGTTGAAATCCATGAGTTTGGGTGGCTCAAGATTGTTAAATTGATGAATACACCTATGCCATAAAGTATGAATGTAAGGTGTTTGATAAAATGCCTAAAAGACTAGAAGTCATGTATTATAGTTGAATTGTGACCTAAATGACAAATGCATGCTATACCCTTATGAAAATAATGACTTCTATGATATTGTTATGCATCATGATTGTTGATGGAATGTTCATGAAACTAAATTGATGGACTTATGGAATATTGTTAGGTGCATTCCCTTCCATGTATAAGACTTTGAGAACCATGTGAAGTATGAAATCCCCAACTTATGGTAGTTTGAACTATGAATATTGGTTATGTGTTCAAGAAGAGAAAAGTTATGTTTTGTCAGTTTTCTTCCATCGAGTCCTGAGGGTACTTGTACCCGACAATTTAACTGTGTGCCTAGAGCCATGTCATGTTTCACAATAGTCTCAGTAAAGCCATGATTCATAGAACTTAGTCAACCATGTGACTCAGGAAATCTCAAAAATCTCAGTAGTTTAGTAATCTCAGTGATTTCAGTATTCCAAGTAAAATATCAGTAACTACAGTACTCTCAGTCAGTCCTCAAACATTAGTACATTCTGTTAGTCAACGGAACTCAGTAAACTCAATTTAGCTCCTCTAAACAATACCACTAGTATCAATTTAGCTAATCAGTTTAGTTTAGATAATCAGTTCAGTTCAGTTAATCAGTTCAGCTCAATTAATCAGTTCAGTTTCTTTTAGATGGGAGTAGGATTCAGCACTGAGCGAGTCTAAGGATGGGGACTCACCCGCTAAATAGGACGAAGATCTCTAGAAGCAATTCCTAAGTTCCAGAACTATGTAGCTAGCGTAGGTACGAGATGTCACCCGTTAGATAGGACTGACATACTCAGGGATCACCCGTTAGCATATTTAAATGTATAGGACTGATCCCAGGGGTCACCCGCTAGATTAGGATTGACTCCACAACAGTTGTCTTTACAAGTGGCATGGTACTGACACCCTTCCAACTGGGGTTACAGGTTAGACACCATACTAGCTAGAAAGGGGCATATCGGTTAGATGAATACATCCCACAGTTTTAGTTACAGATTCAGGACTATCAGATACAGTCAATCCCTATCATTATCAATAGACTTCGGGATTACCCATTAGATAAGAATGACCTCAACTATGGTCAATCAGTATTAATATCATCAGATTTAGAGATCACCCTCTAGGTAGGACTGATCTTAGACTAAGTCAAATGATCTTTATTATCATTATACTCAGAGATCACCCGCTCGATAGGACTGATCTCAGATTCAGTTACTCCATACAGAATGGAACTCAGATAGTTCCATCAGAACTTAGACTGTCAGATACAGTCACTTAGTATTAGTTACATCAGTTATACCGATCATCACAGTCATATCAGTTATAACAGTCATCATAACTCACGTTATTAGTATTCAGTTTTAGGACTGTTAGACACAGTCAATCAGACCAGTTCTTCATAATTTGAACTGTCTAAAATAGTCGTTCATCTATTTAGTAATACAGTATCAGTTCCTCACTTAGTAGTGACTTACATATAGATATCAGTGAACTCAGTCATTCAGTATCTCAGTAGCAGTACACTCATGTTGTCAGCATTCAGACTCAGTAGTCAGTATCACCAAAAGTTCAGTTATAGTTACTTATGCATGTATATATTCTCATGTTTATATCAGTCAGCATTGTTCATATATATAAACCCTTTGCATTTAGCCTACCTCACTCGTATACTCAGTACATTCAGTCGTACTGACACATTCGTGCTATGGTGTTTTATTTTACGCCATAGGTTCAGAGGTATGAGTTCCAGAGCAGCAGTAGTATTGCAGATTTTAGCAGTCAGAGTTAGCAGTGATTCCTCATTCTCCGATGACATGATTACTACTTTATTACTTCAGTATTTCAGTTTGTCTTTCAGTAGTTGGGAGTTAGTTGCATACATATTCCTTCCCCTCCCTACTTCAGACAGTTAGAGGGTTTCAAACTAGGTTACAGACTAGATTCAAACTTCAGTATTTCATTTTTTTTTGGTATTGCGATACCACTTTATTCGGACATTGTTATTATTCTGATTATGTTCAGTATTGAACCATATAGCCTTTCAGTTCATGTTTCTGCATTTATATTCATATATTATGCAGTGTACAGGTACAGATATCATTCATAGGTTATCTTGTGGTCCTTCGGGGTTATGAGCATCGTGTAGCATTTCGATTCAGAAAAATCGGGGCGTTACAAATAATTTTTTGACATTTTATTTATTTGTTGAATTATTTCATGTAATTTTTGAAGGCTTCAATTTATTTTATATTTTTTATGATATAATGTAATCCTTAATTTTGAAATTATTAATTGAAATGAAATACTAGATTCAAATATCACAACAGATAATACATCTATTACAACAAATGACATATATGTTGTAAATTATCAAATATATTTAGACATATGTTGCAACATGTAGGTCATTTGTTGGAAATAATCAAATAGGTCTTCCTACTATTTTGATTTGTTCCAATAGATTACTTATCAGTTGCAACAGATATACTATATATTGCAATAGATTTTATATTTTTTGCGACAGATAGATTGAGAAACATCTGCATAATGCAACAGATGACCAACCCGTTGCAAAAGATAATCAATCTATCACAACAGTTATACTATCTATTACAACAGATAGACAATCTGTTGCATTATAAAAAAGTCAACTTTCGTCAAACATACAAAATTGCCACTACATGTAAAGTGAAGTGGCTTGAAATAAAAAATTGTTATGGTGTTTGTCTTTGTACATTTTCTTCTTTATACAAAGGCTCCAAGCATCTAGTTGGTATACAATAATCCCAGACCTCTTATATATTTTCCACAATAGCATCGCATAGACTGGCTATTTCTGTGCTGGTCAACGAACATTCGATGTATGCAAGCATGTACGGCCCCGCACACAGCATCGGTTTTATTTTTTTTAAGGTCGATGTCCTTATTTCAACCTTTAAAATCTCATGCTTTCTTCATCAACACTTCTGCTGGCAAATAATCCATCAGTTTACTCTACCTTAACAAGCTATGGTGCAACTCCAATAGTGACTGCATATGGGTAAAAAAATTATAATCGTCGAAGACAGGTAAGTTGCAGTAATAAACCTTAATATTTTCCTCCTCAAGAAGTATCTCAACAGTGAGAAAATATTTGACTTCCACGTTCATGATTGCGAGAATTTTCTTTCCCTTTGTCCATCTCTTGCCGTATGGATATGGCTTCTTCACTCTAACATAGTTAATCATATCTTCATCCCATTGGAACCTAGAAACTAATGAATCAAATTTCGGTCCACTGCGAGTTGACGCTAGATTACTGAGTTTATTGTACCTATTCTTGAAATTGTTGTAGAAGTTGAGGTCCATTATCCTATCAGAAACATCATAAGCATCCGTGTACGCTAACTGTCTGCCCCTCATAAGGTAGAGAATTTTATCAACATACTATCATATAAGAAGATAATTTTAAATAGGTTAGTAATTGTAAAGAAGAAAAATATAATGGAAAGATGCAACGGATGATCCATCTATTATAGATGATTCTCTGAACCTGTTCACAGATTACCCAGCGAATGCAACTTATGCAACAAATATTTAATCTGTTGTAACAGAACCACTAACAGTTGCACCAGAATACTTAGTTATTGCTACAGATTACACATCTGTTGTATGGCTTCTTCTTCATAAAGTAGATTAGAAGGCTAGGTTAGGAAAAGTAAACTTACCTTGTCCACATACCACTTACGTATATTTGTCATACTCTTGAATTTTTAGGCGTCAAACATATGCATAATGTATTTTTGTGCAGGTTTCTTCTTCTTGGTATACGTGGTATTTCGTCGTTCCTTCCTCTCTTCATCTCTAAGTGTCATGTATATGTCCACCTTGTTCAGTGTCCCTTGAACTTTAAAAATTTTTGGAGAGGGAGCAATTGCAAGTTTATTTGTTTTCAGATTGGAGAGTATTTGACTAATTTTTCTTTTCTTCCTCCTAACCCCCACTGTATGAGTGTATAGCTCCCTCACCTTCTAGGATGGTATAAAACCCCCTTTGGATTTTAATTCCTTGGCAGCTTCAGCGACAACCTCTAGTATTTCAAAAATTTTATCGTGTCTGTCCTTGCACACTTTGCATTTGCAATGAGAACATGAGGGTGAAGATGGGTGAGAGGGACCACTGTAAGATTGAAAGGGACCGATGTAAGGGTGAGAGGGACCAGTGTAAGGGGTGATTTCAAATATATTTATTTTTTATTGAACATCAATATGCTCATCATGATGAATAGTATCAGCATCAGAATTAGGATGGCTACCACCAATATCACCAACTCCACTAGCAACACCCCCAGAAGAAGTTGTAATGACCCGATTATTTGAATCAGAATGCTATATGGTGCTCATGACCCCGAAGGACCATACATAAACCATGAATGATATCTGTACTTATACACTGCATAATATATAAATATAAATGTGAAAACATGCACTGAAAGTCCATAAGGCTCAATACTAAACATAAATGAAAAATGATAACGTCTGAATAAAGCGGTATCACATTACCAAAACAAAACTAAAGTCTAAATCTGATAATACTGTAATCATTTGAAAGCCTCTAACTGTCTAAATACTCTAGATAAGAAGTTGATAGGACATGTCCCCAACTAACTCTGTTAATTGAAAACTGATATCATAAAATAAGATCAAATCTTGGAGAATGAGGAATCACTGCTAAAAACTAAGTACTGGAATGCTACTGTTGCTGCTGTTGTTGATCTGAAAGTCGTGTCTCTGAACCTATAGTGTAACATAAAAAATAAATCACCATAGCGCAAATATGTCAGTATAAAGGAATGTACAGAGTATACGTGTGAGGTAGGCTATATATAAGGGTTCACATGCATGACCAATACTAACTGACTGGATAATATGAATGTGAGATTGCATACATGAGTACATAGTAACTGAGATCATGAAAATGTGATAACTGAGTTTATATACTGATTGCATGAATTTACTAATATCTAATGTGACTGATAATGAGTTCTGATAACTGATAACATGAGTAACTATGTATGACAGTCCTGAATCTGATGGTACTATCTGAGTTTCGTACTGTAACTGAGTTGACTGTGTTTGACAGTCCTGATAATCTGAAATCTAAAGAACTATCTGAGTTCCTTTACTGAGACTGAGACTGAAACTATGGAAAATAGTCATCTAACCGACATGCCCCAATTTTACTATAATATCTAAGATGGGATCCAATCTATGCCCTGATTGGAAGGGTGTCAATACCACACCACTGGTAAGGACAAGCTGTGGGTAACCCTCATCTGAAAGTGTCCCCAAAAGAGAATAATGGATCCCTCATCTGACAGTTCTTATCCACCTCACCAAACCTCATCTAACAGTGTTGATACCTCAACCTATGTTGGCTACATAGTTCTGGAACACAAGGATGACTGCTAAGAATCACACCCTCATCTGATAGTGTGTGTTCCCATCCTTGGGTTCACTCAGTGCTAATTTCTGCTCCCATCTGAAGAGACTGAACATGATTAACTGACTGTACATGGACTGGATTACTGACTTCCATTGACTGGCGGAATATTACTGCTATCTAATAATTAACTGAGATCATGAGATTTCTGAGATTTCCTAAGTCACATGACTGACTGAATTCTATGGAACATGGCTTGACTAAGGATAACGTGAAAACATGACTTGTCACTAGTCACAAAATTATATTTTTCGGGTACAAGTACCCCCAGGACTCGATGGAAGGAAACTGACACAACCATACCACTTCTTGATAATAGGAATAGAGTTCACAACTAATAATGCCATAAATAGGGGATTTTATACTTTACATGATTATCATATTCTGGATCATGGAAGGGAATGCATATAACATGTACATACTTGCATGGTTTCAATATCATGAACATTGCATAACACATCAACCAATATACATCAATAGCATGGAAATTGAGTTGAATCATGAGGGGTAAAATGGACTTGTTATTTAAGTACTATAGTCTTAAGGAGTATGATTTTATCATTCTAGGCATTTTATCAAACACCTTACATGCACACTTGATGGTATAGGTGAAATCATCAATTTAATCATCTTAAACCACCCCAAATTCATAGGTTTCAACTAACATGTTCACGTAGTTCAAAGAAAACACATCAAGATACTATCTTGAATCACCAATAACAACCATAAATATGAATATAATCATTCAACACATAAAACTCATAATTTGTTATTTAAAACTTGGTTCTTGAACTCTGCGAATGAATGGAATCCGTGGATGAACACTACGTATACCTTAATTGAAATATCCGTGAAAGTTAATGGTGAAAGCTCTTGGATTTGGGTCTTCAAATTGAAACCCTTGCTCTTGTTCTTGAGAGAAATTGATGAAAGCAAGTATATTTTGGTGTTTTGAAGCCTTAATCACGTGTTTGGGGGTTCATATATGGGTGGAAAAGGACCAAAATGCCCTCTAAAACACGGAGGTGAAATGCTGAAAAACTCGGCACCCATCGGAGTTGCAGGGCAATGCCTAGATAGTCCCCCACTCTAGCTAGGGAGACGCATTTCTTAGAGCGGTTCTCTAGCCAGGGCGACACGGGCAGATCGCCATGAGCTACTGGTTTGGGCACCCAAACGTACCCTTACGCTACTCCAAAAATTCCGAAACTTACCCAAAATGTACTAAGACCTTGCCCCATCGCAACGCAACTTGAAAATTTTAAAACGAAGGTCGGGAAGATCATCAAATAAATCCCCGAAGCTCGGAGGTCTAAAATGAGACAAAGTGTTGAACACTTAGCTGAAATTTTCTAAGTGTTGGACCTTACATTGAGCTTCAAAGAGCTAAACAAGCTGAATATGAACGCAATATTTTTGTGGGGTCTTATAGAAGTATTCAAATCTGTTGAAGTAGGTTGGTCATGAAGAGCTTCAACATTAGGCTGACCTTGACTAACTGCTCTTCTTATGGTTGTTGCTCCAGCCAATTAATTCTTTATTAACTCCACCATTGGGTCTGCTATTGTATTATCAAGATCTAGAGTAATAAAAGAAGTCATCCCCAACTTCTACTCAGTAAGCATGATCCAAGGATGCATAACCTATAAAAAATAGATACATTTAAATCATATAATAATAATTTACAGTCAGTTGGGTTACATGTTAACACAGTCAACTTATGCAACAGATGATCTATCTGTCGCAATAGTTGATCTGTATGTCACAACATCTTAGCAATATATTATATCAAATTACCCATCTATTGTATAATTTACAGTAGATGGGTAATCTGTTGAGTCGGGTTCAGAAAACCAGAGCAACAGATGGTTCATCAATTGCAAAATATGGATCATCCAGCGTAATAGATTACCATCTATTGCAACAGTTGTAGTAGATAGGTAATCTGTTGTAACAGATGGCCCATCTGTCACAACAGATGGAACATATGTTTTAATATCTTTCTTTGAGTCAAATTATTTTACTTGAAAGAAGATGCACTACATCATCTAGAGTGTTAAAGAGATCAGCCTCCTTAATTCTTATGCTTCTCTTTGCAGCCAACCACCTAAGGATCCTTGGATGGGAAATCTCACCCGGGTAATCCTTGACCTTCTTTCGGAGGGGAGGAATGACTTCAAATTCCCAAGCCTAAAATATGTAAACAGGAATAAATAAAAAGTCATAATAATTATTCAATATAAAATAATGGATAAGTAAACAAATAGTGATTAAATTTACAATGAAAGCCTAAGGAAATTTGTATAATGTGGTCATCTTTGGGGATAGCATTGTCAGTAAATATTCGACAATCAAGTTGTAGTTATCATATCCCCAGGGATAATTATTGAATCTCTCAAAATCCTCAGCAAGCGTCAATAAATCATCTTCTATGACTTTCTTGACGTCTCTTGCCAATATAACGGAATGGAAAACCCAAACTAAGCATAATTACTCCCTGTACCTCTTTGGTATGATTTTATCCTTGAGATGTTCTATCAAATCTACTATTTTTTAGCTACGTCCAACAATATCCAACAACTCATCTATTTTGTCCTTGCGTTTGTTGGTTTTGGTGGGTGGTTACTTGGAAAATGCCTTCCCTCTATTTGATAGTGGTGGTTTGACTATCATGCTTGCCTTTGACCTTTTGCAGGGTGTTTCCTTGATGAGAGGTTCTTCTAGACAATTGCATCTCAAGCCTGTCACTATGGCAAACTCTTTCAATCTAAAACAAACTGGCATACCATAGTAGTTGATCCTTATTTCATATTTCTTTCCCCCCTCTTTTGAATATTTATCATCCCCCTACGTACTTGATCATGTGCTTGAGAATATCATATACCATGCTTATTTGGAAATAGGCACTGTAGTCCTCAGGCAGCTCAAGAAAGCGTCCAAAGTAGCTCTTCTTAAAAAGTTTGTCTATGTTTTCATTCTTCATAATATTTCTAAAGTCATCAAAAGGTTTTCCCAACAACATTTAAGTACAAGATCACCAGTTAGTTCTGCAGGGTCATTTATCAGCATCGCAACTTGAAACCTATCAATACTAATAGTTTTGATAGACTCATGCTGGGATCTCGATCTTAATTCACGCCTCATTGGTGATGCATTATCATCATGTTGATCATCATCCTCTTTCTCACTTTCTACTTATTCCACTACTTGTTTATCATCATGTTGATCAACATCCTCTTTCTCACTTTCTAGTTCTTCTTTTTCTTATTTATCTTCTTCTTTCTCCTCACTTTTATTTTCCTCACCAGCCTCTATATACCCTTCCCACCTCTCTTTTCATAACTTTTCTCATCTTCAATTTTCCCTGACTGAGATTGTTCGGAAGTTCCTCCAATCCATCTGTACTCTAGCTTTTTTTGTTGGGTAGTCAGAAATTGATCCACTTTCAGTTTCTTTTATTTTAGGAGACATCTTTTAACTACAAACAACAAAAAACAAAAGATACATTACATTTGATGTCTGCATAATTTTTTAAAAAAAGGTAAGACAAGTTTCAATAAATTATTATATGCCACATTACAAAAGAATACTTCAATGGATAACCCATCAGTAGGAACAGATGGGGAATCTATTTGAAGACTTATTTAATATCTCCTAATAGATGTTCCACCTGTTGCCATAGATGGACCACCAAGAGCACCACCCCACCAATGCCACCAACCACCAAGACCACTAAGACTACCAACACCACCACCAATGCCACCAATACCCGAACTAAGTCCACCAAGACCGCCAACACCAACACCAATGCCACCAATATCGACACCACTAACAATAACCATCACCACCTGCACAAATACCATCCAATAATACCATGACAGTCAATGAAACACTGCGATAAATACTAGGATTTTCTCGGGTTCTTCCTACGTTCTTAGCATGAAAACTCAAAATTGTTAACCCATTCACAAGATAATACAACTAAAAGTCTTACTTTTCATCATTAACTAAAAAATCCTATTGTTTTAGAATAAATAATAAATGTAGAACTCTTCTTGAACTTTGTTACCTATGAAGACAGAGAAAACAACGAATATAAGTGAGAATGAAGTCGAAAATAACAACTATGTGGTCAGAAATGGAAAGAATATTGATCTATTTTGAAGGGTTGAGCAATATGTTGAGAAGCTATTGTCTGTATTGTTGAGAGAGAAGTCGAGATTTGAAATGATGAAATATGTTTCCCATAAATAGATGATTTGTATTTTTGGAAAAGACTGACAAGTTTTGAAATTATTAATTTGGTCCGAATTGATATTAATTATTTTTTAAAATTTTAAAAGATATGAATTGTTTCAACTCAGAGTGATCGATCGACAACTCGAGTCGGGATGAACGCAATACTAACATCATGCAATTGCAAAGAATCAACTAAAGTTATAGTTGACCCTATGTAATCATCCCTAGTTCTAGCTAAATCAATTAAGGTATTATCTTCATAATAAGTTAATATGAATCATTTCAACTCAAAGTGATCGATCAATGACTCGGGTCGGGAGGAAGCAATACCAATATCATGCAATTGCAAAGATTCAATTGAAGTTATAGTTGACCCTGCGTACTCATCCCTAGTTATAGATAAATCAATTTAGGTATTAGATTAGCATTAATTTAATATGAATCATTTCAGCTTAGAGTGATCGATCGACGACTTGGGTCGGGGGAACGCAATACCAACATCATGCAATTGTAAAGACTTAACTAAAGTTGTAGTTGACCCTATGTACTCATCCATAATTCAAGATAAATAAATTTAGGTATTAGCTTAACATTAAGTTAATATGAATTATTTCAACTTATAGTGATCAATCGATGGTTCGGGATGGGAAGAACGCAATACCAACATCATGCAATTGCAAAGACTCAATTAAAGTTTTAGTTGACAATATGTACTCATACCTAGTTCTAGATAAATCAATTTAGTTATTATCTTAATTATAAGTTAATATGAATCGTTTCAACTCAGAGTGATCGATCAACGACTCGGGTTAGGAGGAATGGAATACCAATATTATGCAATTGAAAAGACTCAATTGAAGTTATAGTTGATCCTATGTACTCATACCTAGTTCTAGCTAAATCAATTTAGTTATTATGTTAACATTAAGTTAATATGAATTGTTTCAACTCAGAGTGATCGATCGACGACTCAGATCAGGAGGAATGCAATACCAATATCATACAATTGCAAAGACTCAATTTAAGTTATAGTTGAACCTATGTAATCATCCCTAATTGTATCTAAATTAATTTAGATATTAGCTTAACATTAAGTTAATATGAATCGTTTCAATTCATAGTGATCGATCGATGACTCGGGAGGAACGCAATACCAAAATCATCATGTAATTGCAATGACTCAATTGAAGTTGTATTTGACCCTATGTAATCATCCCTAGTTCTAGATAAATCAATTTAGGTATTAGCTTAAAAATAAGTTAATATGACTTATTTTAACTCAGAATGATCGATCGATGACTCGGGTCTGAAGGAATGCAATGCCAACATCATGCAATTGCAAAGACTCAATTGAAGTTGTAGTTTACCATATTTACTCATCCCTAGTTCTATATAAATAAATCTAAGTATTAGTTTAACATTAATTTAATATTAATCATTTCAACTCAGGGTGATTGATCGACGACTCGAGTTGAGAGGAATGCAATACCAACAACATGCAATTGAAATAATTATAGAGGTATTAAGTTGTTGAGTCATACTATGAACATTTGGGAAAGGGTGGTAGAGTTGAGGCTGATAAGGATCGTAACGATCTTTGAGAATCAGTTTGGTTTTATGCCAGGTTACTTGACTACGGAGGCCATTCACCTTGTGAGGAGATTAGTAAAGAAGTTTTGAGAGAGGAAGAATTATATTCTCATGGTGTTTATTCATCTTGATAAGGCGTATGACAGAGTTCCCAGAGAGATTTTATGAAGGTGCTTGGAGGTTAGAGGGGTGCCCATGGCGTACACTAGGGCAATTCAAGATATGTAAGATGTCTCAAAGACTCGTGTGAGGATGATAGAAGATGATTTAGAGGACTTTCCAATTTTGATAGGTTTGCACCAGGGATCGACTCTTAGCCCTTTTTCATTTGCCTTAATGATGGATGTATTGACTTGGCATATTCAAGGAGAGGTTCCTTGGTGTATGTTATTTGCTGATAGATGGTATTGATCGATGAGACTCGGGGAGGAGTTAATGATAAGTTAGAGATTTGAAAACTGACCCTTGAGTCTAAAGGATTTTGGTTGAGCAGAACCAAGATGGATTACTTGGAGTGTAAGTTTAGTAATATGTTGTAGGAGGCTGACATGGTTGTGAAGATGGAATCTTAGTACATTCAGAGAAGAGAGAGTTTTAAGTATTTGGGTTCTATGATTCAGGGCAATGGTGAGATTGATGAGGATGTCACGCATCGTATTAAGGAAGGGTGATTGAAATGACGGCTCGCTTTTAGAGTTTTATGAGATAAGAAGGTGCCCCCGAAGCTTAAAGGTAAGTTCTACAGAGTGGCAGACCGATCGACTATGTTGTATAGAGTGGAGTATTATCCAGTTAAGAACTCCCACATCCAGAAGTTGAAGGCGGCGGAGATGAGGATGTTGCGATGGATGTGTGGCCATACCAGGAAAAATAGGGTGAGGAATAGAATTATTCAGGAGAAGGTGAGGGTGGATTCAGTGGAGGAAAAGATGTGAGAAACGTAGTTACGTGGTTCGGGCATGTGATGAGGAGGGGATCTGATGCTCCAGTGTGGAGGTGTGAGTCACTATCTATGGATGGTTTTAGGTGAGGTAGAGGTAGGCTAAATAAATATTAGAGGGAGATGATTAGGCATGGCATAGAGCAGTTATAGCTGACAGAGGACATAACCTATGATAGAAAAGTGTGGAGGATATGGATTAGGGTAGAGGTTTAGGGGTAGGGGCATTTCTTTATTTGTTTTTGAAGTTTCTTATTTATGGGTATTGCGTGATATCTATGTTTTTGGTTAGATAATTTTTTAGTAGCATCTGGTGGTTGTTATATTACATTACTATACTGTTATTGGTCCTAAGCCGGGGTCTATCGAAAACAACCTCTTTACTTCTTCGGAGGTAGTGGTATGGTCTGCTTACACTCTACCCTCCCCAGACCCCACTATGTAGAAATACACTGGGTATATGGTTGTTGTATGCAATTAGAAAGACTCAATTGAAGTTGTCGTTGACCCTATGTACTCATCCCTAATTCTAGATAAATCAATTTAGGTATTAACTTGACATTAAGTTAATATGAATCATTTCTACTCAGAGTGATCGATGATGACTCGAGTCGGAAGGAATGCAAAACCAACATCATATAATTGCAAAGACTCAATTAAAGTTGTAGTTGACCCTATGTACTCATCCCTAGTTCTAGCTAAATCAATTTAGGTATTAACTTAAGAATAAGTTGATATAAATCATTTCAACTCAGAGTGATCGATCGATGACTCAGGTCAGGAGTAACGCAATACTAACATCATGCGATTGCAAAGGCTCAATTGAAGTTATAGTTGGCCCTATGTACTCTTCCCTAATTCTATCTAAATCAATTTAAGTATTATCTTAATATTAAGTTAATATGAATGGTTTCAACTTAGAGTGATTTATTGACGACTCCGATTGGAAGAAACGCAATACCAATATCATGCAATTACAAAGACTCAATTGAAGTTATAGTTGACACTATATATTCATCCCGAGTTCTAGCCAAATCAATTGGAAAGAAATTTGTTGCAACAGACGACTGAGTTGTTGGAAATTTTATATAGATATTGAGATCTGTTGCAACAGATTACCTATTTGATTTAATTATCAAATAGATATTTGCATCTGTTGTGACAGATGACTAAGATGATTGAAATTTTCAAACAGATATTGATATCTGTTGCAACAGATGACATATCTATTTGAATTTTTTTTAATTTTAAAGCAATCTTCTATCCAGAAGAAGAAAGATAAAGTACTACTAAGGCGGTAAAACATATTTCTTGGATAACTCAAAAATCTCCTCGTTGAGTAGTCTTATATTGTTTTTTCAATCTCACCCGTCTTCCTCATGCCCCTTAAGTTATAAATGAATATTTAAACTCATGTCTAGAATTATCTCTCCTTCAGGCTAAATATACTCATCTTTCTTCTTTTTCTTTCTCTCCTTTTTAGGATTATCACCGTTGTCTCTTTTTTTCTCTCTTTTCTCTCCCCTTTCTCATAAGAATCCTGTCGAATCTAAACCGATCTATATCTTTCCTCAACTAAAATTGTTATTTGATCCCCTTGCATTTGACATTGCAGGTATGGTTCACTATTGCTCTTTCATTCTCGTTTACTTCTTTGCAAGTTATTTAAATTAGTTATTTACATCTGGTTTTTATTTAATTACCCTTTACCTATATCATATTTATTTAAAAAATTTGAAGGAATGGTTACTTTTAAGTCTTAAATGAAAGAAATATTATTTTTATTAAAATATGTAAAAAAAGTCATCTGTTGGGAGAAGTTTTAAAGCCTTGTTGGTAGTATCATTTTTTTTGTATGTATTTTGGTTGGTTTTTTGTCGTTGATGCTTTTATTGATGTTTTTGGTGGGGTTGGTGTTGTTGGAACTTGTAGTGTGGTGTTGTTGATGGTGTTGGAACAAATAATATTGTTTCTTTGTTGTTAATGTTGTTGTTGATGTTGTTTCTTTGTTGTTGATATTGTTGTTGATGTTGCAACAGAAGGAGAAACTGTTGGAACAAATCAAACCAATAGTAAGGTTGTTTTAATGTATTCCAACAGATTACACATCTGTTGTAACAGACTGTATATCTGTTACAATAGATTGATAATTTGTTGAACAGATGGGAAGCTGTTGCAACAGATGTGGAGCATGTTGCAATAGATGTGTAATTTGTTACAATAGATGGATAATATTCTTTCTGTTCCTCTCTTGTTTGACATCAATTGTTTTTATCTTGTTTGTAGATATAAGGAAATAAAAGTTGATCAACTTTTTCCTGACCAACATAAGAGGCTACAGTAAAGATGGGTTCGGAGGAATAAGCTTCTTGCAGATGGAACCACTTTATATATGGGAGGTATGTAATACTGATAATGTTATCGTGAAATACACATAGCGTACACTGATTTTGTGAATTTTGTTTTTTACTGATTAGGCATTGATCATTCAAACAAGATATCTACAATTTTACAACTAAGTTTGATAGGTCCAAAATGATAAAGCTAAGGGACCATGAATATGGTTCTGATACCCTATTAAGATTTAATGACGGGTTTTGGTCATGTTTATGTGCCAAGCATTGTGAAAGGATCAAGTTTTGGTGGCATTGTAAAAAGATTTGATAGCGATTATACTAACTTTTAAGGTGCATTGGACTCTGATAGGGCCTTCGAAGCCTCCCAGTTCTTCAACCAAGAACGGAAATATAGTTATTGCCTTAACCCAAATATTTGGTTGGGTTGCTCAGGGTGATGATTACACGCTAGAAGGTACGGTAGAAGAATACCTACGAGGGAAAAGAGGTGTTGATGAATGGCTATATCAACTGAGAGCTAATTGAAGAGAAAACATAGGGTGGAAAGGAACTTCTAGCGAATCTGGCCGATGGAATTGACTTAGAACACGAGAAATATGAATCAAGTGCAAATATGAAAGTGTTTCCATAAATGAAAATCCGTCTGTTGTCTATCTCAAAGAAAAATAGTTCAGCTGGGCACTTTTTTAAGGATCTGCAAATAGGTAGCATGGTCGGGATGATTAACTACATAGAAAATAACAAAACACCAAAAAAACAGCTTTGCGGACTCCGAGGGTTGAAATGATGTACAGTAAGTCAAGAAAACTTATGCCAAGAACAGCTGCAGTTAAAATAAGGAATCTTAGCAAAGGCGGTAATTTATGAATTTTAAATTGCATCCCATGCCTTCATTTTTATGGTTCCAATTAGGTCCACTATTATTGACCTGATCAGAACCACAAACAAGATTGAAAGGCAGATTGAGTATCATTACTTCCTTAGAAATATGGATATAATTGATTGTGTTTTCTTGCCTTAGCATGCTTTCAACATATCTTGGAGAATATTAGATGTTTCTTGTAGTATGTGAATCCCGATAATTTTCAAGCTTGCCTCCAGCTTGCTGATTCAGTATTTAAGTTTGTCATTGTCGTCTTTAAGATTAGTATAGAGTTCTTGATCTTTTGTGAGCTCGTCTATGAGGAACACTTCCTTTGAAGTTGTGGCATTGTAAAAGGCCTTTAAAAGCTTACAAAACACTTTCTTCAGATGGGTTAAATGATACATGGAGGGTCTCTATGTTTGTTTTAGGTCAACGTGTTGATGCACACTCAAGCAGTAGTTCCAATAGTTGAACAGTTCACTTTCTCGAACGTTATTCAATGTAGCTTGTTCAATCAACATTTAAATGATTTGATCAGATAATGAGCCTGGAATTACGTAACATTTGATCAAAACTTATTCCAATAATCCTATAACCTAAACGCTAGGAAATAATTTATTTGGATTATTGGAATCAGTTTAGATCAAACGTTACGTAATTCCAGGCTCATTAACCTATCAAATCCTTTAAAGGTTAGTTGAACAAGATCCATTGAACGACGCTCAAGAAAGTAAGTTGTTTAATAGTTGGGACCATTGCTTGAGTGTGCATCAACAGGTTAACCTAAAACAAACATCGCGACCCACCATGTACTATTTAAGCCTTCTTAACAAAGTGTTTCGAAAGCCTTCTGAAGGCCTTTTATAATGTCACAACCTCAAAGAAAGTGTTCCTCATTGTCGAGATCACAAAAGACCAAGAACTCAATACTAACCTCAAAGACGGCAACGACAAACTTGAATACCGAATCAGCAAGCTGGAGGCAAGCTTGAAAATTATTGGGGATTCACATACTACAAAAAGCATCTGGTCTTCTCCAAGATATGTTGAAAGCATGCTAAGGCAAGAAAACACAATCAATTATATCCATATTGATAAGGAAGTAATGATACTCAATATACCTTTAAATCTTGTTTGTGGTTTTGATCAGGTCAATAACAGTGAACCTAATAAGAACCATAAATAAGAAGGCGTGGGATACAATTTAAAATTCAGAAATTACCGCCTTTGCATAGATTCCTTATTTTAACTGCAGCTGTTCTTGGCGCAAGTTTTCTAGACTTACTGTACATCATTTTAACCCTCAGTGTCTGTAAAGCTACGTTCTTGGTGTTCTGTTATTTTCTATGTAGGTGATCATCCCAACTATACTACCTAGTCGCAGCTCCCTAGAAAAGTGTCCATCTTCACTACTTTTCATTGAGAGAGACAACAAATGAATTTTCATTGCTGGATGCACTTTCATATTTGCACTTGATTCAGATTTCTCGTGTTTAATTCAGTTTCATCGGCCAAGTTCGCTAGAAGTTCCTTGCTACCCAATGTTTTCTATTCAATTAGCTCTCATATGATAGTCTTTCATCAAATCCTCTTTTCCCTCACAAGTATTCTCCTATGGCTCTTTCTGGCGTATAATATCTTCTTAAACAACCCTTCTATATAAATTTAGGCCAGGGGAATTTTTATTGGTTTTCCATTCTTGTTTGATGCAGTGTGAGGCTTCGAACTCCTTCTCAAAGTCCAATGCACAGTTAAAGTTAAGTAGAATTGCTATTGGATCTCTGCAATAATGTCACGACCCAAAAGTAAAGGTCATGATGGCACTTATCGCGACATACCTTAACAAGTAAGCCTATCACCCAAACCGATAAGAAAAAGAAAAAGACAGAAATATCCCAAGGTAAGGCTTCTAGAATGAAGTCGAACCATATAAGTAATCATAACAATGCGAAAAGAACTTATCCAAAATACCAATCATGCCCAAAACCAGATGTCAATAGTGTAAGAACTACTAATACACTCTACTAATACACTCCAGGATTTAATTACATCAGAAAAATAACCGAAAGGGAATAATATCTATCTCCGAATACTAATAAAGACATAACTAATATAGAAAGATATAGGTTAACTTTGGATGCATAAATTTCCAACCGTTGCCTTGGAAGCTCCAATAATTGCCCGAGTCAAGCGAGCTGAGGCACACTCGAGCTAGGACCTGCACCAAAAGGGCACAGTAGGTATGAGTACGGTCTACTTGTACTTAGTAGGTATCATACGCCGACCAAGAAATGTAGTAAATAAAGCATATAAAATATACACTAAGGGCACGTCACTTGCAATCAGAAAATGTCCCACAACGGTAGCCCACACCGCTTGCACTAACAGTTCCATAGTATCCATATATAATACAAAAACATACAAGATAGGGATACAAATATACACAATATCACATACAGGTATAATAAAATAGGGACATGTATAAACAATATCATCAAATACAATTAAAGGAAGATAGAATAATTAGACGTTAACAAGTCAAGATATAGAACAAATAGGTAGATGACAAGTCAATATGTCAATTCAAACACAACATAAACACAATAAGTGGGTGAAATGTATATGATGATGATGCATGGTATTGGCACACATCCTTAAGTTTGGCACACAACCTCAAGTTTGGCACACAACCTTAAATTTGGCACACAGCCTCAAGTTTGGCACACAGCACCAAGATCACCAATACCTCAACTCTTCTCCAACATAATCCTTCGGAGATGATCCATAAAATCCAATATCCGATACCAATATCCAGTATTCCAGTGTTTTCAATATTTTCAAAGCACATACATAAAATAAGACATAAATAAAGTACACATACATGACAACAAGTATATATATAAGTAGTAAAATGAACAAGTGAAATGATGTGTATGATGACATGAGAATGATGATGCAATGTTCACAACCATTCAAAATGAGTATTTCCACAACCAATCCACGTGATGTATTTTCACACCCAATCCACATGATGTATTTCTATAAACAACCACAATGTTCTAATTCTACAACCATGTGAACCAATATCCACTCATTACTTCCGTTTCATCCATGAATTTCCACAAGTCTTATGTACCAATAAGTATGGATATATCACAATATATCAATGAAACCACATTAGGCATTTCAACAACATAATACAATTGCTCACATGCATTCAAGACTATTAATGTCACATAGGACCCTACACGGTCACACATATCACATAATATCTCAATTTCGACAATTACATCACATATAGGCCCCCACACGGGCACAACACATAGATAGACATTTTTCATGATTAGTTCTCACCCTTAACATGCATTTTGTATCATTATTTACTACCCAATCAAGTTTGAAAGAGTTAAGTCATAACCTACCTCAAAAGTCGAAATAGGTTCGCTACACTTCGAACCCACGATCTTACTTTTCACGAAAAATCTCAAACTCCACTAAAAATATCAAATATGAAATCTATGCGTCAAAACAAAATCAACGACACTCATATTGACTACTTTTGATTTGGGGTCAATACGGACCCCCGAAATGGGTTTCCAAAAAAGAAGGGCAAAATCTGAACTTTACTTCAAAAAAGTGTTTGTCATATTTTTAGGAACCTACAGCTAAAATTCCAAGTCAAATCGAGTCACAAATGAGGTTCAAATCGAAGAAAAATCATTTTGAGCTTTACCGGGTAAAATTTTTGAAATCCGGGTTAAAATCAAGAATCAAAGTTGTTTTAAAGGTTAAATTGATGAAAAACTAGTAATTATAAGATAAAAATATTATTCAAGTAACAATGGGGGTTAAAATCAAGCCCTAAAAATTTTGGAGTTTTGAGAAATTAATTAAGAAATTACTAAGAAAAGTGTGAATTCTTACCTTAAATCCGTAATAAGATCAAGAAATAGATGTTAATCTAGCTTTTCAAGCTCCCACAAGCTTCACTTTTAAGATCTCACATTATTTTAGGATTTAATTTCGAGAGGCAAGATGAAAAATGAGGGAAAATGGGTCCAAAACTGATTTAATGGTGCAGCAAAAATCTGCACCAGCAATATAAAGAAAAAGCTGCAGTTTTTTTCTTTATTTTAAGTCCAATTCAGACTTTGATGGGGTGTCCGAGATTCGTTTGGAGTCTGATATATGCAAACGAACTACTCGACCATACTAAAGTCAACGTTTCGAACGTGTTGGCGAAGTCAAATTTTCCAAAAAATATCATTTTCATAAAGTTGACCCCCAAAATTCCGAAATCATAATTTTCCAAACCGAGGGTCGAATGAGATTTAAAAGTTGTTAAATCATGCTAACACCCTACACTAGATATTTTGGATCTGATGGAGAAGTCGGATTTTCCATCCGAGGTCGTTACGATCAAATGTGGGTCCCACGCCCATATTTTTAATTTTTCCAACTTTCCAATCAATAGGTCGAAATGTGTTCGGGTGCATCGAGACCCAAACCAAAGATCTACCTAGAGAAAAATCGATATTCCGGAGCTGCTGACGTAGTTCGTTCGTCCATCCACCGCATGAATCAAAAGATATCTCCATAAGTCGAAAATAAGGCTCTCAAAGCCATCAAAAACCACAATATCGCTTAAATGATACCAAAATGCATCAAAATCATGTCAATCACTCCCACGCCTCAGAAATACCATAATGAAACTACGGGGAGTGGTAAAATAGTCAAATCATATAAAATCACAAATTTCACATATTTCATCTAATTTTTAGGTCATTACACCATCCACCACTAAAAATCTAGTTCGTCTTCAAACTAAGGCAAAGAAATACCTGAATCAATGAAAAGTTGAGGATAAGAACTACACATATCAGACTCGACCTCCTAAGTAGCTTCATCTATACATCGATATCGCCACTGGACCTTAAGTACAGGGATCACTCTCGAGCGCAACCGCCTAACATCTCTATCCAAAATGGAAATCGGCTTCTCAACAAACGACAATTGCTCATCTAGCTGAACTGACTCCTAATGAATAATATGAGACTCATCCAAAATATAGTGACGAAGCATAGAAACATGAAAAACTAGATGAACAGATGATAGAACAGGGGTAAAGACAACTCATAGTCACATCACCAACAGTCCGAAGAATCTTAAATGGACCAATATACTTGGGTCTACACTTGCTATTCTTCCCAAACCTCATCACACCCTTCATGGGTGAAACTCGAAGGAAAACAAGATCACCAAGACCAAATCTCAAGGCACGAAGTCTACGATCAACATAGCACTTCTGTCTACTCTGAGTCGCACTAAGTCTATCCTGAATGATCCGAACTCTGACCAAAGACTCACGAAGAAAGTACGCACCTTAAGGTCTCATCTCTGCAACATCAAACCAATCCACTGGGGAGCGACAACGTCTACCATACGACGCCTCAAAAGAAACTATATCAAAACTGAAATAGTAGCTATTATTATATGTAAAACTCTGCTAAATCCATATGCTACTCCTACAGGCCAGAAAAATCCATCACACACACGTGGAGTATACTCCAAAACCTGGATAGTCCGCTCTGACTGGCCATTAGTCAGGGATGAAATGTTATGCTAAGATCAACCCGAGTATCCAACTCATCCTGAAAAGTCTTCCAAAAGTGAGATGAGAACACAGAACCTCGATCTGAAATAATAGACTCCAACGCACCATGCAGATTCACAATCTCACAAATAAAGATAGGAGCTAACCTCGAATGAGACTCGAATCAGAATAAAATAAGCAGACTTGGTCAATCGATCCACGATGAACCAAACACTATCAGAACCATGAGATGTACGAGGTAAACCAGTCACAAAGTCCATGGTGATCCATTCCCACTTCCACTCGGGAATAGGTAACCTCTAAAGCAATCCAATAGGTCTCATATGCTCAGCCTTCACCTCCTGACAACATAGGCAATGAGCCACAAAATCTGCAATATCTCACCTCATACCACCCCACCAGTAGTGTTTTCTCAAATCACAATACATCTTAGTCATACCTGGATGGATAGAATATATGGAACAATGGGCCTCCTCTATGATCAACCTAATCCAATCATCACTCTCGGCACACAAACTTAGCCCCCAATCCTCAAAACTCCATCTAAATCAAGTGAATCTTTCTTAGCCTTCTCACTCAACATCTTATCTCAAATCAACCTCAATCCAATATCGTCAAACTGATGAGCTCAAATCTGCTCCATCAAAGAAGATCTAGCCACCACAAATTCCAAAACACGCCCCGATGTTAAAATATCAAGCGTAACCATCTAGACAAAGACTGAACCTTTAAGGCCAATGGCCTCTCCTAGGTCAAAAGATGTGCCAACCCACCCATGCTAGTCGACTTTTGGCTCAAGTCATCCACAACCACATTAGCCTTTCCCGGATGATAGAGAATAGTCAAGTCATAATCCTTAAACAAAACAAGCCAACGACGCTTCCTCATGTTAAGATCTCGCTGGTTGAAGAAGTACTGAAGGCTACGGTGATCTAAGAAGGTCTCACAACGGACTCCATATAAATAGTGCCTCCATAACTTCAAGGTAAACACAACTGCGAACAACTCCAAATTATGGGTAGGATAATTCCTCTTATGAGGCTTCAACTGACGAGATGTATTCGCAATTACCTTGCTCTTCTGCATCAACACAGCACCTAACCCAACACCTAAAGCATCACAAAAGACGATAAATCTCACGCCCTCTTTGGGCAAAGCCAATATAGGAGATGAATTCAATAAATCCTTGAGCTTTTGGAATCTCACCTCATAAGAATCAGACCACTAAAAAGAAATCTTCTTCTGAGTCAACATAGTCAATGGAGCTGTAATGGATGAAAAACCCTCAACAAAACACCAAATCTCAGTAGGTCTATCCCAATCACAAACTGCTGCAACCTTGGTTAGATCAACCATAATACCTTCATTAGTCACTACATGATCCAAGAAAGAAAAAGACTCCAACCAAACTCGCACTTAGAGAACTTTGCATACAACTTCTTATCCCTCAATCTCTGAAGCACAATCCGCAAATGCTCCTCATGCTCAACCTCACTCTTGGAATACGCCAAGATATCATCTATAAATACGATAACAAAGGAGTCAAGATATGGTTGAAACACCATGTTCATAAACTCTATGAATACGACAAGGACATTGGTCAACCTAAAGGACATGACCAAGAACTCATAATGACCATATTGAGTCTGAAAAATTGTCTTCTAAATATTCGAAGTTCTAATCCTCAACTGGTGATAATCGGATCTTAATTCAATCTTTGAAAACACTACAACACCCTAAGACTGATTAAACAAATCATCGATGTGAGGAAGAGGAAACTTATTCTTAACCGTCACCTTATTTAACTGTCGATAATTAATGCACATCCATATAGATCCATCCCTTTTCTTCACAAACAAGATAAGCGCACCCCAAGGTAAAGCACTAGGTCGGATAAATACCTTATCCAACAACCCTGCAATTGATCCTTCAGTTTCTTCAACTCTGCTGGGGCCATCCTATAAGCAGGAATGGAAATGGGCTTGGTGCCCGACTAAACATCAATAGTAGAATCAATATCTCAATACGAAGGTATATTAGGCAAGTCCGTAGGGAACACATCCATAAACTCACGGACAAGACTGACAGAATCCAAGGAAGAAGGCGAAACAACACTGGTGTCATGAATATGGCCCAAGTAAGATAAACATCTCCTCTCAACAAATTTATAAGCCTGAACATAAGATATGACCCTCTTAGGACCCAAATGAAGTACATCATTCCAAGCTATCCTTGGCACATCTGGCGAAGCTAAAGTCACGGTCTTAGCAAAACAATCCAAGACATCATGATAAGGTGTTAACTAATACATACCCAAAATAATCATCAAAATCAACCATATCTAACACAAGCAAGTCTACTAAAGTCTTATACCCAGCAAAAGTCACAATACAATATCGGTACACTCGATCCACTACTAAAGAATCACCTACTGGGTAGATACACGAATAGGCATGGAAAGAGGCTCACAAACAAAATCAAAACCCAAAGAAAAATGTACAGACACATAGGAGAAAATCTATCTGGGATCAAATGATACAAATGTAGGTCTGAAACCAATGGGGATGGTGCCTGTGCTTACAACATCAGAAGCCTCGACCCCAGTTCTAGCTGGTATAGCATAACACTAACCATGACCACCAACTTCCTGGGTGGACCTACGACCACTCCCTCGAGTTTTACTATCTCTGCCCCTCACACCTCTAGTAGCACCCTACCCCTCACAACTAGAATAGAAGTAGCCCGAACCACCTGACAGGGATATTCCTTGGCCACATGGCCAATCTCACACTCACATAGAAACCTCTATGACCAGTATCAATAGATAAAGGTAAAATTAAGCCCAAACGGCCACCCTAAACTACTGAATTAAAAGATCCACCACCTGAACTCTGTAAAGCCGCCACTAGCCTATCATGGTATCTACGAGAACCTCTAAAATCTCTACCTTGAGAGATATGACTTCTGAGCTTACCAAAACATCGAGTCTTCCTAGTGCCTCCATGATATGCACTAAGAATACCCTCTGTCATCTTAGCACGATCCACTATACTCTGGAAAGAAACCCCAAACACAAGCATCTGAGATGTAGCCAACTAAAGAGAAACATCCAAACCCTTCACGAACTTATAAATTTTCATAGACTTAGTGGAAATGCTATCATAGGAATATATAAATTGGGCATAGAAGTGTACCTCATACTCAACAACTGTCATGAAGCCCTACTCCAAATGATCAAACTCATCCCGCATTCGATCCCTCAAACTATAAGGCACGAATCTCTCTAGAAAGGCATTAACAAACTGCTCCCATGACAACTTAAGAGCATCAAAGGCCTATAATCGACAAACAATCTTCACCAATCTCTCGCAGCATATCTCAATTGATAGTAGTATAAACCACATCATTTGTGCAGAAAGAGTGAAACATAACTCAGAACACAAGGTATGAAACAACTTCGCACGATAAAGAATGAAATTAGAAAAGTTTTATAAAGATGTCTTATACCCTCTCAAAGATAGATATGGACGTCTAAGCACTGATCCGTGAGACTCTATTAGATATCTCGTTCTTAAACCATTGAGACCAATGAAACCTAGTTGGTTTGATACCAATTTTTCACAACCCAAAAATAAAGGTCATGATGGCACTTATCGCGACGTACCTTCACAAGTAAGCCTATCACTCAAACCGATACAAAAAAAAGACAGAAATATCCCAAGGTAAGGCTTCTAGAATGAAGTCAAACCATATAAGTAATCATAACAATGCGAAAAGAACTTATCCAAAATACCAATCATTCCCAAAACCAGGAGTCAATAGTGTAAGAACTACTAATACGCTCTAGGAGTCAAATACATTAGAAAAATAACTGAAAGGGAATAATATTTGTCTCCAAATAATAATAAAGACATAACTACTATAGAAAGATAGAGATGAACTCCGGATGCATAAATGTCCAAACGCTGCCTTAGAAGCTTCAATAATTGCCTGAGTCAAGTAAGTTGAGGCGTACTTGAGCTAGGACCTACACCGAAAGGGTGAAGTAGACATGAGTACGGTCCACTTGTACTCAATAGGTATCATAGGCCAACCAAGGAAAGTAGTAAATAAAGCATACAGAATATACACTAAGGGCACGTCACCTACAATCAGAAAATGTCCCACAATGGTAGCCTATACCGCTTGCACTAATAGTTCTATAATATCCATATATAATACAACAACACACAAGATAGGGATACAAATATACACAATATCACATACAGGTAGAACAAAAGAGGGGCATGCATAATCAAGATCTTAAAGTACAATTAAAGAAAGATAGAACAATTATACGTTAACAAGGCAAGATATAGAACAACTAGGTAAATGACAAGTCAATATGGCAAATCAAACTCAACATAAACATAATAAGCGGGTGCTATGTATATGATAATAATGATGATGATGCATAGTATTGGCACACAGCCTCAAGTTTGGCACACAACCTTAAATTTGGCACACAGCCTCAAGATTGGCACACTACCTCAAGATCACTAATATCCGCAACTCTTCTCTGGCATGATCCTTTGGAGATGGTCCATAAAATCTAATATCTGATACCAATATCCAGTATTCTAGTGTTTCCAGTATTTTCGAAGCATATACATAACATAAGACATAAATCAAGTATACATACATGACAATAAGTATATATAAAGAAGTATATATAAAGTAGTAAAACAAACAAGTGAAATGATGCATATGATGACATGAGAATGACGATGCAATGTTCACAACCATTCAAAATGAGTATTTCCTCAACCAATCCATATGATGTATTTTCACACCCAATCCACATGATGTATTTCCACAACCAACCATAATGTTACAATTCGACAACCACATAAGCCAATATTCACTCATTACTTCTATTTCATCCACGAATTTCCACATGTCTCATATACCAATAAGTATGGATATATAACAATATACCAATGAAACCACATTAGACATTTCAACAATAAAATACAATTATTCACATGTATTCAAGGCTATAAATGTCACATAGAACGCCACACGGTCATACATATCACGTAATATTTTAATTTCAACAATTACATCACATATATGCCCCCACACGGGCACAACACATAGATAGACATTTTTCATGATTAGTTTCCACCTTTAACATGCATTTTCTATCATCATTTACTACCCAGCCCAGCCTGAAAGAGTTAAGTCATAGCCTACCTCAAAAGCCAAAATTGGTCCGCTACACTTCGAACCCACGATCTTACTTTTGACGAACAATCTCAAACTCCACTAAAAATATCAAATATGAAATCTATGAGTTAAAACAAAACCAATGACACCCATATTGACTACTTTTGATTCGGAATCAAAACGGTCCCTCGTGATGGATTTCTGAAAAAGAAGGACAAAATTGGAACTTTACTTCAACAACGTGTTTTCCATATTTTTAGGAACCTACAGCTAAAAACCCAAGTCAAATCGGGTAAAAAATGAGGTTCAAATAAAAAAAAAACATTTTGAGCTTTACCGAGTAAAAACTTTGAAATTCGGATTAAAATCAAGAATCGGAGTTGTTTTGAAGGTTAAATTGATGAAAAACTAGTAATTATAAGATAAAAACATGATTTGAGTGAAAATGAGTGAAAATGGGGTTTAAAATCAAGCCCTAAGATTTTTGAGGTTTTGAGATATTAATTAACAAATTACTAATAAAATGATGAATTCTTATCTTAAATCCGTAATAAAACTAAGAAATAGATATTAATCTAGCTTCTCAAGCTCCCACAAGCTTCACTTTTAAGCTCCCACACTATTTTAGGATTTAATTCTCAAGAGGCAAGATGAAAAATGAGGAAAATGGGTCCAAAACTGATTTAATAGTGCAGCAAAAATCTGCACCAGCAATATAAAGAAAAAGCTGCAGTTTTATTCTTTATTTTAAATCCAACTCAGACTTTGATGGGGTGTCCAAATTTCGTTCGGAGTCCGATATATGCAAACGAACTATGCAACCATACTAAATTCAACGTTCCAGACGCGTTGGCGAAGTCAGATTTTTGAAAAAATATTATTTTCATAAAGTTGACCCCTAAAACACAAAATCATAATTTTCAAACCAAGGATCGAAATGAGATTTAAAAGTCATAAAATCATACAAAACATGCTAACACCCTAAATTTGATATTTCGGATCTTCTTGCAAAGTCAGATTTTTCATCCGAGATTGTTTTGATCAAATGTGAGTCCCACACCCATATTTTCAATTTTTTCAACTTTTCGATCATAGGTCGAAATGTGCTCGGGTGCATCGGGACCCAAACCAAAGGTCTACATAGCCTAAAATCGATATTACGGAGTTTCTGGAGCAGTTCGTTTGGACATTCTTCGCACGGATCTAAATATATCCCCATAAGTCTAAAATAAGGCTCTCGAATCCATCAAAAATCACAATATCGCATAAATGATACCAAAATGCATTGGAAATTATGTCAATCACTCCCACACCCTAGAAATACCATAATGTAACTACGGGGAGTGGTAAAATATTCAAATCACATAAAATCACAAATTTTACATATTTCATCAAATTTTTAGGTCGTTACAAATAACACCAAATATTGATCCCTTCTCAAAACTTGACACGCATAAACATGTGACACAACCGTCATTAATTCATAATAGGGTATCGGAACCATCTTCTTGGGATCCTCGGTCTTATCAATTTGAACCTATCAAACTTAACTATACAATGCAGGATCTTGTTTGAATGATCAATGCCTAATCGGTTAAAAACTACATTCACAAAATTATTGTTGTGTGTTGTCCCGATGACCTTATCAGTAATACATTACTCCCACATATGAAAGTGGATCCATCCATCTACACGCATCTTATTCTTTTTAGCCCATCTATGACTTAATTTGAATAAACGGATGACTAACCTGTTGCAACAGATGATACATCTGTTAAAATTATCAAACAATTATAGACATCTATTACAATAGATGATCAATCTATTGCAACATATGACTTATCTGTTGGAAATAATCAGACGGATATATCCATCTATTGCAACAGATTGTCAATATGTTGTGAATTATCAAACAGGTAGAATATATTTTGCAGTAGATTACCCATCTGTTAGATTTATTTTAAAGCAATTTTTTTCTTTCCGAAATACAATAAAGATAAAAAGTTGTATTTAGATTCATTTTTTTAATTTACATATTCGAAAAGTCACCAGTTTTATTTAATTAAGGGATGTAATTATTAAAAAAGAGGTGAACAGTCGTGGCTTTTTTACTACCCCATTCGAATTCAATCTTTTATAAATGGGTACCTCCTTACTCATTCATTCTACTACATTTCTAGATATGGCTGATCCAGATTTGTAAAAGGTGATTCATCTCGAGTCCTTGTGGGAACTTAAAAGGCAAATTCATGAACTCCGAAGGGAGTTGGGTGACTTCAGAGCTAGGCTAAGGAGGGCATTGTTGCTGTCGGATGACGATTGGTTGGTTGACAATAATAATAATACTAATAATAATAATAGTAGTAATAATAATTAGGTTGTGTTTTCTCTTTTAGCGTATGTATTTTCTTTTTTTTTTCTATCGGATCTACCTAAGGGTATGTTTTTTCTTATTGTATATATTTGTTTATAATGGATTCAAAAATCTATGTTTGATCGACTTTGGATTTTTAATTCTTATTTAATATTTAATTTTCATTCTGTCTATTCCTTATTCTCAATATGTCGACACTTGAAGGTAAGGATTGAGCGTTTGTGGCAACGGATGAACCATATGTTGCAACAGATAGTTAATCTGTTGTGACAAATCGATCATATATTGAAACAGGCGGTAATTAATAAAAAAGGGGGTTATTGTTATTGAGAGGGTGAAAAGTCATGACTTTTCGATTACATAATATGAAAAATGATTGGTAAATAAATAATAAGAAAATAAATGATAAACACAATTTATAACCATAAAAGAGTGGTTATTTAATTTATTAAATCACTGATCGTGACTTTTCACCATTTTTGTTTTAAATCTATTTTTATAATTCTTTATTTATTTTATAATAAAAAGGTCACAACATTGGATTAATTAAGGTATATGATGTTTGTTAAAAAAAGGTGAGCATCAATGACTTTTTGTCTAACACATTCAAAACAGCCGATGCATCAAATTCCTCATTTGTTGCGACTGATAAATCAGTTGTTAGAAGATATCAAAAAAGCTCCTAAAACAGATGGTCGATTTGTTGCAACAGATGGGTTATCTGATGCAACAAATATATAATCTGTTGTCACAACTCAATAAAAATGGTTATTATTTTATTAAAGAAACGGTTATTGAAAAGGTGAGAAGTCTTCGATTTTTTAATTGAGAAAAAAGTTATTTAAATTTAAGAACTAATTAATAATAATAAGCTAAAATGTCATGACTTGTCACAATAATAAAAAAACTCACCAGCTTAATTTAATTAAGTCATTTCTTTTCACAGAAAATAATAAGGAAATAAATGATAAGCACAATTTATAACCGTAAAAAAATAGTTATTTAATTTAAATTATTGATGTTAATATTAAATAGGCGACAAGTAGTGACTTTTCACCATTTTTATTTTTAAATCTATTTTTTTAATTTATATAATAAAAAAGTCACTAAATTTGGATTAATGATATGATGATTATTAAAAAAGATATATTATATGTTGCAACGAATAGATTATCTGATGCAACAGGTTATCGATTTGTTGCAACAGATGATATATTTGTTATCAATTATCTAATGCAACAGATATAGAATTTTTTGTCACAACTCAATAAAAACGGTTATTGAAAAGAACTAATTAATAATAATAAGCTAAAAAGTCATGAATTATCACAATAATCAAAAAGTCGTAACTTTTTGCAGTAATTAAAAAATCACTAGTTTGTATGTAATTAATAAATGGAGGTGAACAGTCGCTCCTTTTTGTCAAACTCATTCAAATTCAATTATCTATAAATAGGTCACACCTTACTCGCTCATTCTGCTACACTGTATTTATTTCTTTCATCTTATCTTTCATATTACACCTTCAACCACTTTCTCTTTCCTGACTCAGGTAAGTTTTTTTTTCTTTCTTTTTGTGTAAATATACCCAATTGATAGTATACGTTGTATTACATTTGGATTCTTTTCTTTACTTTTATTTTTACGTTTTTTATCAATTCATGTGTGTTCTAGATATGGCTGATCCAGTGTGGGACGTTGCTTTTCTGCAAGACGTCGTGCGGGAACTTCGGGGGCAGGTTCATGACCTGCAGTAGGAGTTGGGCGCCGTGAGAGCAAGGATGCTCCGGGAGATCCGCAGGCTGAGGAGAGTCCTGCTGCTGTCGGTTGAAGATTGGCTGACTGGCAATAATAATAATAATAATAATAATAATAATAATAATAATAATAATAATAATAATAATAATAATAATAATAATAATAATAACAATAATAATAATAATTAGATTATATTTTTTCTTTTAGACTATGTATTTTTATTTATTTTTATTTGATAAAAAAATTTATGTTCGATCGACTTTGACAGTTTAATTCTTATTTAATTTTCATTATGTCTTTCTTCTTCTCAACAAACATGTTAATTAAGGAATAATTAGTAGCAATAGAAAAAGTTGAAATATATTGGTTATCTGTTGAATTTGTGGCAGGAGTTGTATTGTGTTGTTCCAAACAGATTAATTACTCGGCTGTTGCAATAGATAAGTAATATATTACAACAGATAACTAGTTTGTTGCAACAGATAACTCGTCTGTTGCAACAGATTACGCATCTGTTCGATTCATGTTACGGTCACTATAGGACTATAAACATGAATTCAATATATAAGTCTTTTGTTGCAACGAAATATTTATCTGTTGCAACAAACTGAGTAATCTATTTAAATTGTGGACTTTTATGTTGTATTCTTGAACGGGTTCTATTCATTGTTGAAAAAACTGCAGTAGCAGTGTACCCAGATGATAAATTCAACTAAAAGTCATAATTTTACTTTCCAAAGTCACCTCTGAAGTAATGACAGAGTGGAAAGTGATGTACGAAATAAAATTTCACCTAAAAAATTGGCCAAGTAGCAACAGTAGCAGTAAAAACAACAACAATGGTCGATAAGAAGAAGATGAAGATGAAGATGATAATGAAGTAGAAGATGATGATAATGAAGCAGAAAATGATGAATAAAGCTGCAGCAACAATGAACAACAAAAATCGCGAAGAGAGAGAGAAAACTACAACAAATTAGAAGAGAGAGAAACACGTTTTTTTCTCCTCCGTTTCCCGTTATATTAACTAATATTTGGATCAAAGTGTAAATTTAAATACTTGTGGGTTATTTTCAAATTTCTCAACTTTATTAATCCATAATAAAGTAATTGTCACTTCCACTCAATTATTAAGACTTGAGTCGCCTACACCTCATTTTCAAACTTTTTTGTCACTTTTAGCTCAAAGCCCCAAGATATTAAGATTAATCTTATGATTTTGGTAGATAATCATAATTCTTTATGTTACATGCGGTTACAGATATTATAGCAAAGGTAATCAAAACCTGAATTTCTTGTGTTTTTTATTTAGCTTCTTTTAGAATATTCATTCCAAATTCTATCGTTCAAATTTCTCACATTAGAAATACATTGTGTAATTCTATTTTTTTTGGCTTCTCAATAAATTTATTTCGATATCCGCATTGAACCTCGATTGAATCGAAATGTGAAAGTCCCGTATTAGGGGGTAACTACTCTCTAACAAAAGAGACTCGAGACCAGTTGTGCAAAACTAAAGTTGTCAAGGTGTAGAAAATTGATGACCAATGTAAAAACATGATAGTAACTTATATTATAATCAAGAATTTGGTCTTTTTTGGGTGAACCTAAATTGTAATTGTGAAGCCAATTATTATTGTATCTTAATTTGAGGTTGTTACTTATACTTAGAAGCACCGACATCTTATTTAAGATGCCACAGATTTCAGCTATGGAAATTAATGGCACAAAGTATAAATCTGGTGTCATAGTGATCTTGAGCCATCAAATTGAAGGAACCTACATGGGTTACTCATTTTTTATGGGTCAGTGTTTCTCCATAAGAGTACAACAATGAGAAAAGGCAAAGTATAACAGTCAGTGTTGTTGCTTCAGTTGATTATGCGGCAGAATCCAAATACTTGCTGAAAGAGATGTCTAAGAAGAATATTTCTATGTAATGAGTCTGGCCAAGTTGAGAACGTTAGATTACTTTTGTTATAGTTAAAGGCCGGCGATCACTCACTAGGATATATTTTATCTTTGTTTCTTGATGGTAATTCAACACTTAAAACCTAGATGTATGCACCTTTGGCAGTTCTGCGCCTTATTAAAAAAACATTCATTAAATTGACGAAATTATTTTTTACTATTTTCTCAATATCTAAGTGTTAAAAATTAATTAAATATATTTATGGTACAATCATTCCTTATCGCATCAGAATTCATGACAACTAAATACTTTTTTCAATAGTTTAATAATTCTAAATCTGTTATAAATGTATTTACATTATAGTGAATGTCTATCAAGATCTACTTTGATATCTATTAGTATTTGAAGCATCCGTCTTTTACTCAGACTAGGAGTAAATTTCCCCTATAAATAGAGGGGTTTTGTTCATTGTATTTACAATCTTATGATCTCTCATCCCTCAAGAAGTAATAAGAATTACTCTCTCTACTCTTATTCTTTGTTCTTTCTTATTTTATAACACGTTATCAGCACGAGACTCTGCCAAACAAGGTGAGATTATAAATCTGAAGGATTTCAAGGTTAGTAATTCTTTATATTATCTTTCATTTGCTACTACTAATATAATTATTATTGGATTTGAGAAAAAATAATTGGTTTGTAACCATTTGTATTTTAGATTTATTCCTCAAGAACAATATTATCAAAATTGATGATAATATGTTGGGTTCAAGTCCCATCAATTTATGCCTAAGACTCCATAATACGTTGAGATTGGATCTCAATGCATGTATTGATGATATTGTGATGGCTAAGGCAAAATAATGGGTATTTGATGAAAAATCATGAAATTCGACCCATTGAATATGCTCCATTCCATGAAGCGAATGTGGAAGCAATATATTATAAGTCTGAAATATGACAACCTACTTCATTCTTGAGGTGTATGTGGTAACAGTGCATAATACGTCTGAAAAAAGACAAGTGATTGAATGGACGAATATACGCGTGAATGGACAATGTGATAATGATCATAAAAAATGATGATATTTTGCACGTGTATTATGATCATAAGATATGTTAGAGAAAAATTCTCTAGATCATACGTATGACTCGAGTTGCTCCTGAAGTAGCAATATTTTGAAAAAGGTTCTAAGCTATCATAATTTGATACGCTTAAGGCATGATTATATTCCATTCCTGGGGAATGAGAAGTTTATTAATGCAAACGTGCACTTGATTGTGATGGTATCACAACTCACCTCCAAAAGAGGTTGAATAATTGAGAAAAGTTATTTTGAAATCTACTTCTGAAGTAGTAAACCTGAAATTTATTCCTATAATAGTAAATCTGAAATTTACTAAAGCAAAAACACATATCATGGTAAACTTGGAGTTTACTAGAATAAAAGTTCATAAATTGATGTGAACGATTATGACATCTCAAAGATGTGCATGTATTGAATAACTAGAAGATTCTTCAAGAATTGTTTATGTCGTTTGTTCTCATGATAAGTTGGTTGGACCAACTAATATTGGGATTGGATCCCTTCAAATCTGAAAATTATAAAAGGTGAATAAGGGCCTGTTCACCTATCATGTGATATGTTGAAAAGATGCATCAATAAGATAATCACATGTACATTCATTGTCAACCTGCATTTTGACATTCATAAAGTTGCTTGCTCAACAAAATTGAGTTAAGAACATAATTTTCAGATTGTGCAATCAAGAAAGTTATCTTGATGATGATGGTTTGGCATTGAATGCCTTTGATAAATAGCTAAAACATCGCTAATGAGAACAAAGCTTCATGTGTTGATCTGAAATATGATATGTTGCATACAATAACACTTGTATGCATTAGACCAATAAATTATGATTATTTCTTCCCCTTAATTGGTTCAAGGTCATGAACCAACTATTCCATCTAATAGTTTTGATGTGCGGTATATGATTAATGAATGTACCATGATGCACAAAGATGGATCCATCAAAGAAGATGGAGGATGTATGTTAGCTTTCCTAACATAAGGGGTAGATTATAAGCAGCTATGAAGTATGTTAGAAATTATCATCAGATCCTCATTCAAAATATAATTCAAGTCAAATGCCGAACCATCTCATATTTAAGCTGCAAGTGCTCATATTTTATGTCTCTAAAGGACAAAGTCTATGCATGCGTGAAGCGTGATAAATCAATCGTTTCCAAATGAAATAGTACTTGTATAGAATAAGGAGCAAATAATCATAATAAGAAAGTAATATGCGCTTGAAGAGCCTATGACATAACACTTCATGAAATCTTATGAGAGGTTTATGTACCTGAAAATAATGAAGTGATGAGATCTCAAAATGTTATGTCGCATTGGGAATCGATACGAAATGATATATCATCAATATCTTTGACATAATATTGGCGAAATATTGTGAAAGATTACGAGGATCTGAATTCTACGTTTATTTAAGCATGCTGACGTAGAAACATTTATCAAGTGATATGAAAGGATGCATCTTGGTAAGTGAAAACGTATTTGATTTGCAGTCCAGACACTTGAAAATGTCACACATAAAATGTTGAATATTGTCACTTGACAAAATTTGTATGAAACTTCTTTAAGGATTCAAAATATAAAAGTTTCTAGAAAACTTATTGATAATCCTTATATTGTATAAGCTTATAGCTTGAAAATTATTGAAACTCTTGGAGAGTTTTTAAAAGCAATAAGATTATTTGCTGAAATGAGAAATATACCAATTTGGATTGGTTATGAAGTACCATATCTTAATACAATTGGTGCACTCATGTATCTTGTAAAAAACTACAAGACCCAATATAACCTTTCGCTCAATTTGTTAGCAAGGTATATTTCTACTCCTACTAAGAGACATCGAAATGGGATAAGATACATGAGTTTATTTTATTCTAAAGATTGAAGTCCCGATCTTACTGGTCATGCTGATGTTGGGTACTCATCTTACCCGCAAAATCTCGGTCTCAAACATACAATGTGTTCACATGTGGGGATACTGTCATATCTTGGAGATATACAAACCCGTCTATCATAGACACTTCATCAAATCATGCTGAGATAATAGCTATACATGAAGCAAGCCGAGAATGTGTATGGATGAGGTCCATGATACATCTCATTCAAGAAAAATATGGTGTGAAATATGAAAATCTACTCACAATTTTATACAGAGATAATTCAGCATACATAGCACATCTTAAGGGAGGATTCATAGATGGAGATAGAACGAAGCACATTTTGCCAAAGCTTTTGTACATACATGAGCTACAAAAGAATGATGATATTAACGTGAAACAGATTCGTTCAACTGACAATGTGACTGATTTATTCACCAAGTCTTCTCTAATTACAACTTTTAAGAAGATGGTGCACAAGATCGAGATGCAAATGTTCAAGGATGTTCTCATTACGGGAGTTAATACGCGTTGTACTCTTTTTCACTTACGAGGTTTTGTCCCACTGGGATTTCCTTGTAAGGTTTTTAATGAGGCAGTCAAAATGCGTATTATTAGAGATGTGTAGTCTTTTTCCTTCACTAGATTTTTTTCCTACTGGGTTTTTTTCTAGTAAGGTTTTAACGAGGCACATTATCTACCAATTAGACATTCAAGGGGGAGTGTTATAAATATATTTACATTATAGTGAATGTCTATCAAGATCTACTTTGATATCTATTAGGATTTGAAGCATCCGTCTTTTACTCAGACTAGGAGTAAATTTCCCCTATAAATAGAGGGGTTTTGTTCACTGTATTTACAATCTTATGATTTCTCATCCCTCAAGAAGTAATAAGAATTACTCTCTCTTCTCTCTCTACTCTTCTTCTTTGTTCTTTCTTATTTTATAACAAAATCAACAAAAATTGATTTTAAGAAGTTTTAAAAAATCTAGAATAAATATAAAAATGTTAATAAGAAAAATTTAAGAAGTATCAAAATTTTATAAGTTTTAAGTGCGTAAGAAGTATGTAATTAATCAAAAGTAATTACACGTGCGATTAAACAAGTATGTCAAATAACTGGAAGTAGTATATTTAATCTTCGTTGTGTTTCTTTCATTTCCAAAAATTAAGTAGAATTGAAAAACATTTCCAAAAGATAATTAGAATGTAGAAAGGAGATAATTAGTTTGTTTATTGGTTCTTGTGTAACAGTACCTTCATAATTTAATTAAATTCATTATTTTTTTTGTGATTCTTTTGACTTTTTTTCTAAGTTTAAAAGACATGTAATATATATATATATAATAATAAAAAAAATATAGGTAAGGTGATGTGGTACCTCTCTATGGCCAAAAAATTTATTTATATTTTTTTTCTCATTTTTTCGATAATTTTTCGTATAATTCTTTACTTAATATTATGTAAGAATATATGTCAATTACTACTCCTATTTTTTCTTATTTTTTAATGTATTTTATTAATTAATACTCCACCCAGCTTTTCATTCAAAAATCTTTAAACACAATTTAATGATAATTTTTCTAGCCAAATAACATTTTAAATTTAATTATGTATTGGTTCAAACCTTTAGAAACGTAAATTTTAGTGCAATTGATTATTTATGTTTAACTGTAAATTTTATAACATAAATACAGATTGATAATTTCACTATCAAGAATAATATTATATTAGGTTGATCCTTAATTAACAAATAGATTAGCTTTATTTTATTTTTTCTCCTTTATTTGTTTTCATATTTCACCTCCATAACTCATACCTAATAAACTTCTACTCTCAATAACATCATTAACTCCATGATTTTTAGTTTTCATATTCATAACCCCCATCTATTTAATAATAAAATTTAACATATTTTTTGGTATTCCTTAATTTTCATCTATATAAATTCATAACTTGTGGTTCATGAATTCCCCACTCAAGATTATTCTTTTTTATTTCATGCTGCCCCCAACTCAAGGTTATCCTTTTTATTCCATTTTTGAAGTAGTGTTTTTCTTATACTACTATTGTAGTATCAAATTCATGCTTTAGTTTGAGTCGATGAAAAAGACTATTGAATGTTGATCGATTTATCGACGTGTTAGACAAGATTCCAACAATTATGCTATTTCTTTTTCATCTATTTTCGTTAATCATTTTTACTTTAGATGAAAAATAATCAAATGAATTGAATAATATGTATATCTTGTGCACTTATTTTGTATTTCTTTTCTCATTTATTTTTTTATGATAAGAATGTTAAAAAAGATGTGTGTATGTTTTCTTTATGTAACTTATTTAGTTTGAATTTTTATTATAGAAAGTTTGTATTTTTGTTTAGATGCAAATTAGTTATTATAATTTTATTTATAACTCATGTTTATAAATCTGATTCAGTCAAAATAGGAGAATTGCATGAAATCTAAAGTAAATGAAAGAAAAGAATCAATAATTTGCTTTTTTTTTTACAATGTATTAATAATCAAAATTATTTATATTTTATTTACTATATCTAACGTTATATCTATCTACTTATATATAGTAATGTTAGGCATTAAGTAGGTGATGTATCACTCTTTTGTTGGACTTTGCACAATTGTGAAAAGTGTTAGTAAATTTATACTATAAATTTAATCGAGTTAGAAAAATAGAAAAATCAATTATAAGACCAAGAAATGATAAAATCACAATATAGGTATTTTAGTAGAATCGGAGATATAAAAAATTATTAAAAACTTTTATATATTATCAAAGGCTAATACAAAAAATTTCTCCTTACGTTATATCTAAAATAGGTTTAAATATTAAGTAATACTCTACATTAAATTACATAACACAATTAGATATCTAAAAAAAATTCATATATATATATATATATATATATATAAATTCAATCTATTAAAACCAAACTCTACATTCTTGTTTCTGTGATGGCCCAAGAACATGCTCATTCTTCAACTGTAGAGAGACTTTTGAATTGCGAGGTACCACGAACTTCTTATTGGGGCAGTACTATAATAGACATCTGCGAGTGTTTGGATGCACGTGTTTTGTTCATATTCCTGCGCAGTTAAATGAAGAGAATAGTTTCACCGATGTAAAAAACATCATAAAAAGATTGAATTTATGGTCACTCAAAGCGTGATCGAGTTCATAGATTGAATTTATGATCACGTAATGCATGATCGAGTTCACTAGTTATATAAGTAAGTGAACACATAACCGAATAATTGATCTATTTAATATATTCTTTATTAAAATTAAATAACTAATTGTTTTATATTCTCTCCGTTTAAAAAAGAATGACCTACTTTCTTTTTTAGTCCGTTTAAAAAAGAATGACCCCTTTCTCTTTTTGGCAATACTTTAATTCCAATTTTCCACATGACATGTTTAACACCACAAGATTAAAGGACATTTTGGTACATTTAACACAACTTTAATTTAAGGTCAAGATTGAAAAGTGTTCTTTATTTTGTTAAATTTTATGTAAGTCAAAGTAGATTATTTATTTTTTTTAAATGAAGCAGTAATAAATTAGTGTTCATCCAATAGACGAACATATGGACGTTATTCGATGGCCTCTTTGTGAAGAAATGTCTAACGAAAGCGCTAACGATACGAAGAACATGATTGACTGGTCAAGAATCATTAAATATCTGAGCTCGAATGAGTACGTGTTCGATTGCTAATGAGTCGCATTCTGTTCTTGATGGATTATTCATGATTCTGCTAATTTGAGTCCTGTAACAATCTTTGCTCCTCCGAGTTTGGGATTTTTATTGTCTTCTTCACCATTGCTTGAAAGAATTGTAAGGCTTCATACAATGCCGTAGAGGTATACTTGTATGAAATTGGCTTTCTTGCCTGTTGTATCATCACTCAAGACACTGGCTCCTGGTTTGAATGTTACTATTTCTGAGAGTAATTTTTCGCCGATTTTGGTCTTTGATGTCGTGGAGATGACAGCACCTGATATTTTCGTGTCCAAGCATTCGACATTCTTAGTTTTTGCCAGTAAAGCATTAGCATTTTTGTTAGATGTATGTTGAAAGAGTGCTTCTTATAGCTCCAAAATTGTTGCTGGATGCAAATATGCAAGCAGAATAGCGAAACACTATGTTACACATTTCTAATTTCTATCATACTCTATCAATGTCCATATTGATTTTTCCTCTTAAGGAACTTCAAATAGATATTAAGGCCACAATACTTTCTGCAACAAAATCTGAAGCCACAATCATATAAATCAGCAAACTATGCAGAATAACTGTCCATTACATAAAAACTATATTCGAATAAAGCCTCGACAAACATGTGACTGATATTTTGTAAAACAAGCATACAAACTAGCAAATAAGTCTCCACTGTGCCAACACATAATATCATACCAGTTTCCCAAACCAAAAAAAGAAAAAAAGAAATGCACAAATGTGTACTGAAACTGAAGATTGGAAATCCTATAATTTCAGTGCACTTCCTCGACTTCACCTTCATTGCCTCCGTGACACGAAATCACGTCTTGTTCTTCCTTGTTTTCCACCTCTTCCTCTGGCTTTGTCCAATATCCTAAACCCTCAACGTTACATGGGAAGTTTTCCAGGGAGTTGCAGTGGCTGATTTCTAAGTATTTGAGGGCAGTCATTGCCCTTTGGAATGTTTCCCATGTTTCCTTCAGCCTTGGCAGGAATTTCAAGCACAGTCCTTCGACGTTCCAGCTACCCTTATTATCTCCCCAGAATTTTTCAGTCATGTGACTAAGCACTCTAGAATCTTCGATGCAAAGGTACTGCAGTTGGGGAAGTGAAATGGGGTTGATCCATGCTGGTGTGGTTTCTCCAAGGAAGTGCCTTAGATATAATTCTTCAACATGCGTTGGTGGTGATAGGTTATCCAGTTTCCTTATGATGTCCTTGTTTTCACAGTCCCCTGCATTGATTGATAACACCCTTAGTAGTTGAAGTTGTTTCAGTGCAGCCAAGTCCTTCTCCTCTATCGTGCTTTCCTCCGTTATGTCTAATTGCAGTACTCGAAGTTGAGTCAGTGTCACGACCTCACTAAGGCGACAGGCTTCTGTTGTTGCTAGACTCGGTATCTTGAATCCATACAGCTCTTCAAGATTTGAAAGCCCAGAGAGACCTTGTGGTAAGCATGAAAAAGATGGACAACCTCCAACATCAAGAATTGCCAATCTTGGAAGTGTTGTGATTGATGTTGGTAGCCTTTTCAGTTCCTTGCATTCTCGAATTACCAGTATTTGGAGGCCCCATAACTTCCTCACAGAGTCTGGAATTTCTTCCAGGTTTGCAACATCTCTAAGGTTTAAATACACTAGTCGCTTAAGTGCTGTGATCCATTGCCATAGATCAGGTAAACAGATATTGTCTAGCTTGACACATGACAAGTCCAAGACCCTTAGAGTCTTGATTTCAGCTAGAGCAATTTTCCTGTTGAAGCCAATGAAATTTGTAGTAGTGAGAAGAAGTGCTCTTAGCTTTGAGTTCCCAGCCAAGGACTGGAAAGTTGTTTCCTTCATGACCCCCAAGTGCCTAGAGTTAACCGTAGCTATGTGCCTACCTCTATTAAAGCTACAAAACTTCTCATCTTCTGCCATTAGAATTGTCATGTCCCTAACCATGTCATGCATCTTGCAACTGTAAACTCTGCCATCAAAGTTTCTTCTTTGGACAGCTTCAACCAAGCACCTACTTACCAGTTCAGACAAATGATTAAAAGCTACATCTGTTGCAGTTTCTGTGCCATCGCCACGAACCAATCCTTCCCCTACCCACCAACGAACCAATTGTTCCGCCTCAACTTCATGGTCATCTGGATAGATTGAGAAGCACAATATGCATTGTTTTAGACGAGAAGGAAGCTCATCATAACTTAGCTGCAACGAAGCCATTACAGAGATATTGCTTGCACTATCTGATACCAATTTCTCTCGAAAATTTTCACATATCCTCATCCACTCCCCGAGTGACTGTGGCTTTGATGATAACATCCCACCTGTGGTCTTGATAGCTAAAGGAAGACCATGACATTTGCGCACGATCTCTCTTCCAACTTCTTCCAATTGAGAATTGCACTTTCCATTAGTTGATAAAAATGCAACTTTGCAAAACAACGACCAACTCTCTTCTTCATCAAGCAATCTTGGTCGATGAATTCTTGATTCTGTGGCTCCCATCCTCTTGACTACATCCTCATTTCTAGATGTGATTATAATACAACGATTGTGCTCTGTAAACTTGGGCAATCCCCTTGAGATCCTATCCCACCATCCATCATCAATAGTCCATACATCATCCATGACAATCAGGAACGACGTATGTGAAAGCGCTTCACGAATTCTGTTTAGCAAGTCTCCTTTGTCAGTTCCACTATCATCTGCACTCAGCTGTTTCAAAATTCCCTTCATGATGGAAAGCTCATCATAAGTTTGAGATATTGAAACCCAAACTTTCTTTTGAAATCTCGCATTCACTTTTATGTCATGGTAGATCTTTTGCGCGACTGTGGTTTTACCCAAACCACCCATCCCTACAATGCCAACACATGACTCGTTGTGAGATAGGATCCATTTTTTGATTTTTGTTGTATCTTCTGATAACCCCACAATATCATCTTTATCAAAAATGTGTGAGGTCCATCTAGTCCGTCTGCTGCTGCTTCCGTCACTTCTGGATTGTTCAGTTATTGGACCAACAAAAGTCCTCAGTTTCTCATGCATTTTCACCATCTCCTTGTTTAGTTCTGTCAGTTTCCTTCCGGTGTTGTATCTGAAAGAAATCTCCCCCAGAGACGGAAATAAGCAAGAAGGATTCCCTTTCAGCCTCAGATAGTCTTCACGAATTTGGCAATCCGTGATCACATCATCTGCTTCATAAATTAGTTCATTAAGTTCAGATAAGGTTGACTTGACAGACTCATCGTTTCCTTTCATCCTGTTTGCTTCAGTGAGATACGAACGCATGCGATCCAGCTCTGTCTTCATCTCCGCAAACTGACTTTCAAATTGGATAGCATATTGAGCATGCATATTCACTTGTTTTGACAAGTCTGTTACGATGAGGTTAGCTACAGCACTTGTGATTGGGTCTCCCATATCTCAGCTGCAAATTTATCAAAATTGAAAATGTAATGAGTCCTCGTAGACACTAAAGGAAGCAGAAAATAAGAGTCTTGCTCAAAGGTAATTAAATGTTTCTCTTTTTGGTATTAGTCATCAGATACAGATCCTATATCAGTAATTACTTCATTTACAGACAATTATTTGCTGCCATATCAGATAATGTTAGAAGAGAGTTTATAGTTGTATAGTTATGTAACACCCCAACTTAGGAAGAGTCCCACATCGGCAAAACACAGGAGGATTTTTTGAAGAGTTTTTGAGATATTAACAATTAATTGAATGATCATATGAAAAATCTACTCTGCATGCTTGGAACAGTGTTACGAAACTGAACATGTTTCGGAAGTAAGGGAAAATAATTGGTCGAGGAAACTATATCAAATTATCACAAAGATGCTCTATTCATGTAATTTGAAGAAAACATTGAAAAAATAATTTAAATCGTAAATAAGTACTACCAAAAACGAAAAAAAGAAAAAGAACCAGATCAAAGCCCTTGATTGTTTTTCAAAAGGACCTTTTTTTTTTGACCTTTTTTTTTTAAGTCTTTAATTTTAATTTTTTCATGACATATTTAATACCACATGATTAAAGAATAATTTGGTACTTTCAGACAAACTAATTGAAATGAATGAAGTATATTGTAACTTTTCAAGATGAGTCTCGAGACTTCTTACCTCACTGTTAGTTGATATTCTGATAACAATTTTGATCAGAGGACTTAGAAATCCAGCAGTGTCTCCTCCAATGAATCTCTTCAACGCGTAATAACAAGTCCTGAATTCAAAGAAAATTAAAACAGAAAATGGAACATAACAGACATACATAAAGATTTAATAACACTTAGAGGAACTAAGTATATGACAATTTAAAAAAAAATAGTACTATAACGTACATGTTTTACATCAACTATTGGCATATCTAAGTATCGTAGCATAATTTTTTTAAATAGTTGGTATGATTTAAGTATAACAGAGTATAAAGTATGACATGTTAAACAACAATAACAATAATATAACCAGTATAATTTCACAAGTAGGATCTACGGACGGTAATGTGTATGCAGCCTTACCTCTACCTTGTGAAGGTATGTAGAGAGACTGTTTTCGATAGACCCTGGGCTCGAGTAAGCATATCAAAAATCAAGTACGTAAAACAAATACAGTAGTGAATAAGTCATATTGAGAACAACTAAGAAGAGAACAAGTAGCGATATCAAGCAACACGAAAACTGAGGTAAAGGAAATGACAGGTACTACTTGAAGAAAAATATGGCATGTTTAACAGCAACATTAAAACAATGAAGCATAGCATAAGAATGGAAGAAGGGGATATTTACCTTAAACTAGTGATTACAAGTCTACAAATCAGAAGAGAAAGAAAGATTTTGCATCTTCAAACTTGGGAAGTGCCTATATATGAATTTAGAAAAGAAATACAAAAATGAGCAAGGTCCCTTTTCTCCTTTAATTTAATGCATCAAAAATGATAACTAGAACTAGAAGGTAGGAGATTCCATTTTGCTTGTGGTTATTATCAACGCTATTTTAGTCATGCGACCTTTTCCCAAAAGAGATGGGTAAGTAAAAAAGAACGCATGAGATTTTTATAGGCTCATTCTCTTATTCACATTTTAAGTAGTTATAGGAAATTATTTTCTTTAATTAGTGTAGACACAACTAGAAATTTCTCCATATGTTTAAGATTTGTCTTATTTGCATTTCTTTTTTAGTAGTCACATTCTGTGTTTCTTTTGGCATGAAGGAACATCAAAAATAACTTTTCTATTTTATAAAGATTAGAGTAAAGTTTATGTACATTTTATCCTCTTAACTTTCACTAATAAAATTATACTAAATATATTATTGTTGATTTAAATCAAAATTACTCATTGTGAGGTTACGAGTTTAAGCCACTAACTTCTTGAGTAGAATAAGCTATCTATCTAAGATCTCTTAAGGTGAGTCCCTTCTCATAATCTTATTATATAAATGTCATATATAATACATTAGCTTGCCATTTGACTTGGTCAACTAATATATATGTGATCTTCAATTTTGGGTGTGTACAAGTAATATTGAAACTTGTATAAAGTTGAACAAGTATACATATGCGTCCTACATGGCAATCTCACGCGAATTGCTACGTAAGATGTGTGTACCTAGTTGTTTAACTTTATACAAATTTAAGTACGTTTACTTGTGCACGCTTAAATTAAAATTGAAGGATATAAATGTCTGTTGAAATTAAGTTAAAAGGGCATATTTACGTAGTATGCCTACGTAAAATGGCTAATCATTGAGATTCACTAGGTAAAATAAAAGAAAGAAACATTTGCTTAGGTTACTATGAATGTTTCATGCAAAGTCTAGTCATGATGGCCGATGACAGCAAAATAGAGGCCCTCCATGGAATTTTCCATTTTTGCTTAATTGCAAAAAAGTAACTTTAGTAAAGTGTTGTTTTTGACAAAATGAAGGTCATTATTCTCCACTCTAGTAAAGTGTTTCTGACAAAAAAGTAACAGCAAAATAGGGGCATCTGATCCTCATCAATCGTTATGCAGCATAATTTCTGCTATAAAATGACCACTCGATTATTCTCCACTTTCAGATCTCAAGGTCCCATCAATGTGTTCTCATTCCAATTTAATTCTTTCATAATATTGGTGTAGCCAAATTAATTTTGGCTGGTAAATGGGTACCAAATACTGGGGTGAATACATAAAGGGCCAATTTGGTGGAGCTTTATACATTCACTAATCGTATCTTTTGTGATTTTGCTTGATAACTTTCTGAAGAAGTTTTAAATTTAATTTTCTTGATATTGAACGAATAAAAAAGGCAAAATCCATCGGCAGACTCTTAAGTACACACCATCTTTCACTTAGGTACCTCAACTGAGGGCTACATTTTAAACATTTAAGTAGTAAGTGTGTCACTTTTGCACGTTTTGCTGATTTGACACATTGTGAGTGTTGCACACACTTTAAACGTGTAAATTTTACTAATTTCTTATTTTTTTTCTTCTTCCTTTTGTTCTTCTGCAATACTTTCCTCCATTTTTATCCATTAATCACTCATAAAACTATGGCTTCTTCCTTAACAATAGCCAAAAATGATGGAGAAATAATCTACCATCTCCTTCTTCTTCTAATTTCTATAAATCCATAATTTTCAACCACTCATTTTAGTTCAATTTTTGCCTCGATTTTACTATATTGTACATCATGTTTTTGCATCTAAAATAACCCATGAAGGCAATCTCAACAAAATCTTTGCCTCAATTTCCTCCAATTATTGACAATTCAATTGTGAATATTTCCTTCAATTGTGAAATCTCAACAAAATTTTGATAAAGAATGTTTGAAATCTTGATTATTCTTAATAGATTTCCTCCAATTGTTGACATTCGATTATGAAAATTTTCTCAAATTGTGAAATCTTAATAAATTTTTAACAGATTATGTTAAAAATGAATTCTTAGCAATCTTTTTTTTTTTTTGAAAAAAATAAATCTAAACTATATGATTAACTTAAAACTTTAATATACACATGAAAGTAAATACAAAATTATTTTAAAAATAAAATTTGTTGGCACATATAAGTGGATGTTAATGTATTTCACATTTTCACTTTCTTATTTGTATTTTAGATATTACAAATACTATATAATTAATCAAATAAATTCTTCATCTTTATATGTTCAAAAGATGTTATATTCATTTTTATTATTTAAATAAATATCATAATTAGGATAACATTTAAACTCATTAAAATGAGGTACACGCGCGACGCGTATACCTAAACTAATAAAAATATAAAGGTGAGATATTCCTATCTTTATTTTATTGGAGTGGAAATGCAAAAGTGAAATGTAACGCTGGAAAGATGTTTCTTTTAAAAAAATGTTAAAGTTTGTTCTCAATAAGTTTATTTATTTATAAAAAAAGGCCAAGATCAAGACTACATATAATATTAGGTCACATGAACACTTGCTTTCCTACAAAAAGATGATTGAGCCAACCCACATTATTTTTATTTATAAAAAAAGACCAAGACCAAGACTACATATAGTATTAGGTTATGAGAACACATGCTTTCCTACAAATGGATGATTATTCGGGAGGAAAAACTACTCCCTTCATATTATTTTGCTTGGCTTTTATTGATTTGATGTACTCCTAAACTTAACAAAAAAATGTATTTTATTAAACTAATTTTATTAATAATATTTTGATTTTAAAAATTTAAATTTGACTATTATTACTTTATGTTTATTTAATATACTAAAGTTAAGAAGGAAAAAAATATAATAAAACTCTTTTAATTTTATAAGTTAGACAAGTATACATATTAAAATAACTATTTTTAATATATAAAGCAGAGCCAAGTAAAAGAAAATGGCGATAATAAAAGTGTGCACAAATGCTTTCAAATCAACTGATTGAGCCAACGAAATTATTGGAGAGAGAAAAGTACTCTAGAAGAGTGCATAAATGGAGTAAGCGACCAAAATATATCTACACTTCAAACAAATAAAATAATTATGTCACGGATATAAAAGGTAATCAAAATAAATTTAATGTATTTTTTTATGTATTATATACATTTTTTTAACGGAATAAGGTTAACGACGTTAAAAATGAATAGTCCACTATTTTTGTATATTATTTATTTTTTCATATAGTGCACTATTTTTGTGTACTATTTAATTTATTTTATATAGTGTACTATTTTAGTGCTTTATCAATTTTATTCCATATGCACACTATTTTATGCACTATCTAATATTTTTCATATAATGTACTATATTAATGCATTATCTATTTTTTTCATATAATATATCATGTACAAAATATTACTATTTAAAAATCAATTGAAAAATATAAATTTTCTATTTTGTATGTACTAAATTTGTACTTTGTAAAAGACAAATCAACCAGAATAACAGAGATGGATAGCCATGAAGAATATTTACTACCCATTCCCCACTTCTCACTAACCAAATATGATCTCATGAGAATGTATTTTTACAAAACAAAAATGAGGTCTTGACCGTGATGGACGACATCTCGAACCACTAAGGTTCGAGAAATCCCTTAACATACTATCATAAGCATAATTTATACGAAATGTGAAAGATGTAATGAAGTTCCAGAAATCTAATAAGCAAACTCTGTCAATGAAGTTGTAACAAAATGATAACAAAATTAATCTACAAAGTCTCTACTGAAGAATACCTGTTTAGGTTGGGACAAGGCCTCCGGCCAGATCATAAACTGAAAAAATTAAACATATGAATAAAATGCCTTCCGAAAGATGGATAACTCACCAACTCCGATGTTTTCGAAGGTTCTACTGCTGTGATGGAGGACCACAGGATTGAACCTCAAAACCTACATTATGAGACAGTGTACCGCCTGAGGACGATCAATACTTAGAATGCATTGGCATATTGTAAAACAACCTGAAAATAACATATACTTTATACAAAATAAACAAGAGCATTATAAAAATAATTTAACAAAATAGAAATCAAAACACATGAGCATAATTAAAAGCTTCAATCAATCTAAAAAAAAATATAGACCCAACTCTTTTCTTTAATTTTGAGCTAGATGGTATGCCCTACAAGTCTATTACATCACGTGCTACATGGATATGCCATTAACTCACCGTCCAAGCCGCCAATTCGAGTTTGTCGCAAGGATTGAAGTGTCTATGTCTAGAATAGCAGTGCACGAAGCAAGTGTACAATGATTAATCATATTTCAGGATAGAATCACTTCTCGTCGGTAAAACACAATTTCGATCTATAAGCTTTCAATTCATGCCTTCTTCGGATAACCATCTAACTTTCTTAGAGCCCATTTTTAGTTCTTTAAAATATACATTTCTTTTCAAAACTTATTCTAAGTCAAAAGAACAATGTCTACATTGATATCGTCATACCAAAACTTGCAAGCCGTATAAATCATATCATATCATTTTCATAGCCCTTTATTCAAAAACATATTATTGACCACCAAAATGATTTAAATATCACATAAGATTTTTCTTTCGAAATTCATGAGCAAGTTTAGGTAAAACAACATTCTTTAAATACATCTCTATAATATTGTAAAGGTGGTCAGCCTTTCATAATTTCACACAATCTCCGTAAGAAATAAGAGCATTTAAAATACAAGAAACACCCTTTGAATTCATATAAATAAATGCTATATAATTATCTAATACAAACATTTAAAACTCAACCTTTTCATTATGAGGAAAGGAATCACTATTCTCAACACTAGTTAAATGCATAATTTTCACTATAAAAAAGGGTCCACAATTCATACCCTTCAAACAATTACAAACCCCACATCATATACATACAAATACAATTTTAAAGCTTATAGAAACATCATTGTTATGCCCATGAGTATTAGGATTGTTCTGCATATCTTTTGATGGAGGCAAAATTGAAGAAGAACCTTGAGATTGAAACCTACAAGTCTTGAAATTGAGAAATTCTTCTTGATGTTATTGGGAGGAAGAGACTGAGGAATTTAGAAAATTTCTACTAGTTTAGGACGACTTTAGGGTTATAAAACGGATTGAGGGGAGGGGGATTGACGTAAGGTAAAACAATCAGTTTGCCCCTTGTTTTATCTTGATAAAACGTATTTTTATATTGGGTAAGCAGGGGGGGCACCACAAGCCCAATCACGCATCAACGGCCGTGCCTCGTGTGGTCCATTACGCACCTTAGACAGTGTCTCACTGAAACACCAATAACTTCTTGCTCCTAACTCGAATTGAAGAACGGTAAGTTACCTTGAAAAGAAGACTCAAATATCTTTAATTTGGTACATAGTAGGCCACCAAACTCATTATATTCTAGGAGTAATGGTCGTTGAAAATTAACCCAAGTAAGAACATCTACTAAAACTCAATCAGTAGAAAAGTTCTCAACTCAACATTGAGATAGAAGATTTCTATGACCTCAATTCATCTACAAAGAGGTTCCCATCCTAAAGAATTGACAACAGATTGATATTCACACTTATATCTAAACAGAAATTGTTGGGTTCAGATCTATGCACATAGGAAGGACGGTTCAAACTCCAACCTAAAACAATGGGGTATTACAGCATGAATACACCTCCAATACGTCTTTTTCTAGAAAGCAACATATGATTATTGGGGACGGGGGACCATCGGATTTGAAATTTTTCTAGAGAAAGTGAAGGGTAGGAGGGGGGGAGGGGGCATGGTGGGAAGATGAAGATATGATATTTAGGGTTAGGTTAAAAGGATATAGTGCACTATTTTTGTGCAATATTCTATCGGTTAAAACTTACACGCATCCGGTGTATAGACCAAGCCAATATATACATGACATGTGTTTGAATTTAGAGTTTATGTTACTTAACCATGATTAATTAACAAATAATTTACTTAATTTAATCACTTAAACAAGATAAAGAATATTAATTTGATGTATACACCGGATGCATGTAAGTTTTTACCCTATCCAATTTCCTCATCGTTAAATATATATATATATATATATATATAATAAACAAACACATACACTAAACCTATTTTGATTATTTTTTTATATCCATAAAACAGTTATATCATTTATTTAAAGTGTGGCCATATTTTGGTTGCCACTGGCATAAATATTTTGCTAAAACGGGTGATTGAGCCAACATAAATTAAAGTTGCTCCGTGGAGAAAATTACTTTCCAATAAAGGTGGAATTAATTAGATAAAGCCGAGGAGAAACATGAAACACGTTGATCATTGGGCCCATAGTTAAACTTTTTTAAAAAAAATATTTAATCAAAATTATGTCCAAAGTAATTTCAAGTTGATAAGAAGTCACTAGTTAGTGACTTAAAGATTGAGTTAATATCTCAAAAGGTCATTGAAGTAGTAAAAATTATCTCACAAAGTAATTGAACTTTACTTTTTATAAAAAAAATTATTTAACTTAAGGTTTTTATTTTTTAAAATCACTCAAATACATTTCATTTAAAAAAAAATGACATGATAATAATTTATTTTTTAAGCCATTTAAATATGAACTTCACGTTAGGAAAATATATTCATTTTAATTTTTATAGCCGATCCAGACCACTAATAGAGAAATTTTTATTGAAAAAGATAATGATTTGGTTGTTGGGTAAGAAAAATCTCAAAAATACAAGTCACTTATTGATACAAAAATGGTATATTGAACAAAGAGAAGAAAGAAAAAAATAGTTGAAATTTTAACAACACTAAAATAAACTGGTAAATTGTAGACAATTAGAGAATTGAGATGATAATAAATTAAAAAGGATATAAGAATCAAGAAAAAAAAAGAAAATAAGTGGAAAAGAAATTGAAAGAGGAATTTTTGAGTATAAGTGAAAGAGGGTGGAAAAAGAATCTTCTAACTGAAAGGACTGTTGAGAGAAGAACAAAAAGGTTCGGATAATAGTTAAGATAAATCTATGAGAGATTGTAAAAGGATTGTTCGGTGTATTAAAACTTTTATTATGTACGAAATTTCAGAAAGAATTTGATCATAATGATTAACTGTACGTAGTTTTATTTATATTTTTTCAAAAGATTGTTTTCATAATTAACTGTACGTAGCCTTATTTATATTTTTGCAAAAGATTGTTTTTGCGAATTAGACTCGTGGCCTTCTTATTAGAGAATGTAAGCATTTATATGGTTATAATAATTTCTCGTTCCATTTTTATCCTATCATGCTTGATTATCACAACTTGATAAATGAAGTGATTCGTGTTGGAAACTGAAATTGGATTACTCAATTAGGTCAAACTCGGATCCATATCCAACTAAATTAATATACAAGTATTATATATTTGTTATGATAATAATAACAAAAGAGAGAAAAGACACATCTCTTCTGAGGAGTTGCGTCACTTTAGAAATATAAAGAGTCCTATTTATTAGGTATTCTTAATTTAAAAATGTTGGAAGTTAGAAAAAAAAATACGCAAGTTTAGAAAAACAATCTCTCTTACATAACGAAAAAAACACGCTTTCTCTTCTTCTTAGAAGAACTACAATGGTAGATTCTATAAAGATGAAAGCAATCTCCACTAAATACCATAGCACTCTTTTGTAATAGTTCATATTTATTATATGAGGTTACACTTTCGACAAATGAAACAAATAAAATAGATTTTGAGATAAACTTCGTGTTATGGCTTGATTATTTTTCTTTAGTTCATAAAGGATTCATATCAAAAGGATGTGATATAGATATTCTATTTTAACCTGATAATTTCATGATTCAATCTCATGCCCGATTAATTCAATCTCACGCCCAATAAATTAATCGGAGATAAGTTTATGATTACTTTCAAAGTTCTCCTCTTGCAATGTACTTATAAAAAGATTTGATTATATAACAATATATGCATATTGAGGTATTAATTTAAGGAATAGATCGGAGATATTAACTGAAGGACTAGAATGAGTATAGAAATTAAAAGGAATATTTTTTTATTTTTTTTTAATTTTGCATAAAAAAATTTTTTTGCCATATCATTTTCTTTTAAATGATAAATGCGGTTGAGTGATATTATAAAAATAAAAACTTTAAGGTGGGTGATATTTTTGATAGAAAGAAAAGTTAGTTGACTTTATAAGATAATTTTCAATAGTTCAATGACCTTTTGAGATATTATCTCCTAATAGATCCAAACAAACTTGTAATTTATGACTTATAAGTATAGGTTGTAAATTAAAAATCTTAAGTTATAATTTGAATTATTTTTGTTCTTTGTAATTTGAAAAATAAGTGTTTTAAAATATCTTTTATTTTATTCAAACGCTATAATTTTTTTTAAAGTTAATTTAGCTTTAAAAACCTTAAAAATAAAACAATTCAATCTAACTTTATACATCTACACTACACAAAATGATCACCAACAAAATTACAACTCTATAACACTAACTCCCGTAATGAAATGTGAATCTAGTCGCACCCCCTTTTTTTTTTAATCAAAAAGATTGATTTTAAGTTTAAAAAGGGTTTTATTATGAAAGTAATTAAAAATGAAATTTTTTTCGAAAAGAACTTTTAACGATCAAACTCAGAGTCGAAACTTGATATAAATTTGGTGTGCCAAGTCACCTTTGAAAATTCTTTTTCAAAATGATTTTTGACTCTTTCAAAACTAGTCCATGAACAAAGATTCTGATTAAGAAATTCTATTGATCGACGGGAAGGTATCAGGCACCCCTCGATCCCCGTGGTTCGACCACGATCACTTCATGGAGTATATCAACAATTATGACGCTATAAAGTGAATAAACCAACAAAAGACATAAAACAAACAAACCAAACAAAAATTAAAAGCAAAGTAATGTCTAGTTCGAATTATACAATCCTAAAAATAGAGAAGGGCAGAAGTGTAAATTCTATTCTAAACTAGTCCTAAACTAAGCTCCACCCAACGTTTTGGGTCTTGATCATGCACCATCTTCGAGTACAACTCCCTCGGAGCATTCCTAGCATAAAACATTACAAATAACCTTGGGGCATTCCCCGGCCAAATGAGTACAATTGATCCAAATGCGATAAAATGAAACCATTCAACAAACATTTCAAACATTCAACAATCCACGAGCCCTAATTGCCTACCCAACTGACCGTTTGCCTACCAATTTCAACCTAAAACATGATACTGTCGAGTTCGATACAATGGACAATTATTCCGAATTAATCACCATCTCCGAATCAAAATAATCAATATTCACTTTACCAATTTTTCAATTTTTGCCTCCCAATTTCATTCTCAATCCATGATTAACTAATTTCAATATAGGATTAACCAATCAAACCACGAAAATTATGGAAGCTCAAACATACTATCAAAATATATCATCAATTCAACATGCATTATGCAAATCACGACATAAAACACCATATTAAAATAGAAAGAGATAGGATTGAAGAATTGGACCTTAGGATCTTTTATTATACCAAATTGTGCATTGAAAATGAAACCAAACCTAAAGATCTCAACTTGAACCTCAAACAACGAATTTCAAATCAACACTTCGACCCAAACTCTATTTTGTCCGAATCCAATTATATTTGATGTGATTTGGCATTGGGATCAGCTAGCCATTACTGTTTTCCGTTGAAAGGGGTTGGGATCAGAGTATTTTTGGACTGAGATGCTATTTTCGTCTCGCTGGAGCTCCGACGAGCTTAGACAGACGGGAAACATAGAACGAATTAAATTTCAGGCGAGAACTCACGAGAACAGTTGGTCCTGTCATTTTCTTTCTACTCTCTCTTTTCTCTCTCTCATATTCTCTCTATTTCCACTCTTTTTTTCTCTCTCTCATATTCTCTCTGTTTCCACTCTCTCGATCTTTCTCTGTTTTTCTCTTGTTTTTCTCTTAATTTCTCTCAGTTTTGCCTAATTTTTCTCTCTATTTCTCTCCGAATCACTGTTCTCTCTATGTGTTCTTGTTCTCTATATCCATTCCCGTATATGTATGAATCTATCTATGTGTGAAAGTATTTTTTGCATGAGCTTTTTGTGTGTGAATAATCTATATCTCCCAATTATGAGGATGAGTCTCTATTAATTTTAAGGTCTATTCTGTTAAAAGGAAAGGGGAAAATGTGAAAGGGGCGGGTTAGGAGGAGGGCACGTGGGTAAGGGGGTGGTGAGATGTCTAAATTTGTTAGGGTAGGTTGTAATTTTTTGTTGAGAATTTGTTATTTTTTTTTAGTGGAGGGATCATCATACAGAGGTGAGGTACATGGTATGGTGAGGGTAAATGGGTAAAAGTTGACTTTTGGGAGGGACAATATTATGTGTCTACATCATGCCCCTTTTTAATGTAAACACAAAGTGTTTTTAGAAACAAAAGTAGACAACGAGACAAATGTTTGTCCCGACTATTATTTAAAAGAAAGAAACATAAGGAAAGAGGGCAATCAAGTCCTGATTTGGGCCTCCTACATATTCCAAGTTTTGTGGAGATCAGGTCACATGTAGTTTCGGGGTTGAAAGAAGAGGGATTAAATCGAGTTGGATTATCGAGTGAGGTCCCGTTGAGGTTTTGGTCCACGACTCTGTCATTACACCAAAATAAAAATTACAAGTTAAAAAGATAAATGAAATTACAAAGTCCTATCTATGCAGCTTCTCTTGACTTTTGACTTGAGTCTTTGATAAAGATATGATATTTTGTGGGTTGAACTTGAGAATAAATTCTTTCTCTATACAAAATTTGGTGTTGAAGATGAACTCAAAAGTTGACCATGTTTTGCTGGTGGTACTTCTGAATTTGAACCTGAATTTGAAAATCTTCACCCTATTTTTCAGCAGGCTCCTGAATTACAATTTCTTCACCTTGTTGCTTGGATTTAATTTCTCCACCTTGTTGCTTGACTTTCAATTTCTTCACCTTGTTGCTTGACTTTCAATTTCTTCACCCTGTTCTCTAGGCGGGCTCCTGACTTGCTATTTCTTCAATCTGTTGACTTTCAATTTCGTTACGCTGTTCATTGAGTGGTCTCTCGACTTGTAATTTTCTCACTTTGTTGACTTTTAATTTCATCACCCTATTCTACCGGCATGCTCCCAACTTGCAATTTCGTCACTCTGTTCTCCAGGCGGGTTCTCGACTTTTAATTTCATCACCCTGTTCTCTAGATGAGCTCCTAACTTGCAATTTCATCACCCTGTTCTCCATGCGGGATCTCGACTTTTAATTTGATCACACTGTTCTCTGGGTAGGATCCCGACTTGCAATTTGATCACCCTGTTCTCTGGATAGGCTCCTGACTTGAAATTTCATTATCCTATTCTCCGGGTAGGCTCCCGACTTGTAGTTTCATCACCTTATTCTCCGACGGGCTCCCAACATGTAATTTTATCACCCTATTCTTTGGGCGGGCTCCTGACTTGCAATTTTTTGCTCTGTTCTCCGGGTGAGCTTTCGACTTGCGATTTTATCACCCTATTCTCCGGGCGGGCTCCCGACTTGCAATTTCATCACCCTATTCTCCGGATGGACTCCCGACTTGTAATTTCATCACCCTGTTCTTCATGTGGGTTCTTGACCTGTAATTTCATCACCTATTCTCCTGGCGGGCTCCCGACTTGTAACTTCATGACCCTATTCTCTAGCTAGGCTCTCGACTTGCAATTTCATCACTCTGTTCTCCGAGCAAGCTTCTGACTTGCAATTTCATCATCCTATTCTCCGAACGAGCTTTCAACTTTCAATTTTATCACCCTATTCTCTAGGTGGGTTTCCAACTTGCAATTTCATCACCCTATTCTTCGGGCGTGCTCCAACTTGCAATTTTATCACCCTATTCTCTGGACGGGCTCCCGACTTACAATTTCTTTAGCCTATTATCTGGGAGGGCTCCCTAATTTTAATTTTGTCACTCTATTCTTTGAGTCATCTCCCGACTTGCAATTTCATCACTCTGTTCTCCGGGCGAGCTCCCGACTTGTAATTTCATCACTCTATTCTCCGGGTGGGACCCCGACTTAAAATTTCATCACCCTATTCTTCGGGATGACTCTCAACTTGTAATTTCATCACCCTATTCTTTGGGTGGGCTCCCAACATGCAACTTCATCACCTTATTCTCCGGGTAGGCTCCCGACTTGAAATTTTATTTTCCTATTCTCCGAGCGGGCTCCCTACTTGCAATTTCATCACCCTATTCTCCGAGCGGGTTCTCGACTTGTAATTTTCTCACTCTGTTCTTTGAATGAGATCGTGACTTGTAATTTCATCACCATATTCTCCAGCTGAGCTCCTTTACAACAACATTGCCCCTTGCATTTGCAGAAATGAGAAATCGCACCTGTGGATATTTGCATTTTGAAGCCTTTGATTTGAAGGTAGCAAGTGTTCCTATTTCATACAAAGAAAACATGTGAGTTTAAAACATAGTGGTTGGCTTGCAGATTTGGCTTTTGAGGCGATTTCTCTTGCACTTGTCTCACTTAATTTTGCTTTCAACTAATGACTTATTTCATTGACTTGTTGCATCCTTGACCCAATCTCAGATTGTTAAGAGCGACTCTAAAACAAACAAAGTATCTCTGTTTTGCTATGTCTCCTAGATAAAATCTTTGAACCTTGGTATTTCCCGGATTCCCCAAACTTGTTTTTTGACAAGACTTTTTGCTCGTCTTGTTTCGGCTTACAATCAGGTTTCTTTCATGTTTCAGCCCTTTGTCTTGGTTTGTGCAAGTGAAGAAGTTGGTAGCAAGTTTTGAGATTCTTTCTCACTTGTTTTGACATGGACTTGACTCAAAGACACGAGAAAAATAACAATGATTTTCCATTTGAATAACTAACTCAGGAAAACAAAAATAGAAATATAGAGAAGAAAGAAAAGATAATAAATGTCCCCATTTGAAACAGAGAGAAGAAAAATTTATCTGAAAATGTCAGTCAACTCTAGTGATTATGACATACATTTTGGATTAAGTTGCCTGATCTTTCCATCCAAACTTTTCACCAATTGTTGTTGAGTTAATGACCCTAAAACTGAGTTACTTCCTTGGGCCGATTGCACTCAGAGACCTCATTCGGCTAGTGACACCTTGAAGGGTTTTCGCCAATAAGCCTTTCTTATTTGTCTTTCTCTCAGCTCACCATTGCCTTATGGTGTTCGTGAGAGTTTTCACCAATGAGACTATCTTATTTTCATTTCTCTCAATATCGGTGCCTATGAGGATTTTGGTCAATGAGACTCTCATTTTTATTTTTCTCAGCTCACCATCATCTTGTGGTGTCCATGAGGAGTTTACCCAATAAGACTCTCTCATTTTTATTTTTCTAAGCTCACCATTGCCTTACGTTGCCCATGAGAATTTTCACCAATAAAACTCTATGAGACTTTCTCATTTTCATTTCTTTTAACTCATAATTGTTTACGGTGTCCGTGAGGGTTTTCACTAATAAGACTCTCTCACTTTTATCTCTCTAAACTTACCATCGCCTTACGGTGCCCATGAGGGTTTTCACCAATAAGACTCTCTCATTTTCATTTCTCTCTTGATTCATTATGCTGAGGAAGACAGGTAGTACCCAAATGCATCATCATATCCACTGCATGCTTAGCCTTAACATTCTCGAAGATTTATTTGAAGGTCTTTCTTTGGTTGTAACTTGGATTTTGGATAGGGTTAGAAAGGAAGGATGACATGAGGCTCAAACGACACTTGAAGTGGGATGAGATTTACAACTTTTAGAATCAACTCAATCAGCAAAGATTAACTCATGCCCTAGTTTCTTTTGACTGGGTAGTTATAAATTGTTTATTTGGTTGGACCGAACCCGAAGTAGGCTGCCTATGTATCTCACACTCAAAAGAGGAGAATTAGGTTAAACGTAGTTTTGACAACTTGTTCTTTTGCTTGATTTTGATTTCCTTTTTTTTATTGACTATTTTCCTCTTTGGGACTTTTTTTTACTCTATTTTTCTTGACATTCTTCTCTTTTCGTTCTTTTGACATACTTTTTTTCTTTTTTTTTTGAAACTTTTTTGAATCTATCTGTCGACACTTTTCTTTTGAAATTTTCTGACTCTATCTTGATTTCAAAAGAGATGTATGAAAGAAAAATAGAATTAAAGCTCAAAAGGGATAAACAAAGGATGACAAAATGTTTGGATAGCAGAATGAAATGCCTTTGTCATATCAATCCTTAAAAATGCAAGAACATAACATGCAATATGAAAGTGGGATATGAATGGCATTTTTACAACACTAACTTACTTGAGCATGTGTGTCACTACTTCTTCTGCACATGTCCAGCATACAACTCCACCTTATTATACATTCCTCACATTGAATAACCCATGATTTCGTGGAGTTGATTTTCTTTATGTTCCCCTTGATATAGGATCGCGCATCAACTATTTGACATAATTGAGATATGCCTTTCAATTGATGACCAAGTTATCCTTGTGATTCTCAAAATAATTGCCTTAATTTTCAAAGAAGGCTTCAACTTGGTCACCAAATGTCTCAACACTCTACCTATTTTCTCAGATGCTTTTTTCCCCTAACTTTAGCCCTCTGATTCAATGTTTCATTATTAAACTGTATTTTAAGATCTGGTTGAAAATTCCGCAAGCATGTCATATCACTAGAACCAACATGAAATATATTGTGTAAAGAAGACAAACAAACAACTTAAAATAAGACAAAACAACAAGGGACACCACATTTCATTGAGAGAAAAGATAGAAACATTTAAACAAAGACCATAAAGACACAAAACATGATAGATCCTGAACTACAACCCTGAAATAATTCAGAAAACAGAAAAAAAAATAAAACAAACTACCAACAATCCTTTCTAGTAAGGAGAGGAATGACTTCTCAATTGTTGAGCTTGACATATTAGCAACTGATTTGCACATCATCACGACTAAAGTTTTCATCACAATCAAATATATTTACCTCAACAAATAAGTTTTGGATCCTTATGCTCACCTCATTCCTTCCCATGTATTGTGCATTACCATGTGTTGGTGAAGGATTCTGTGTGACGCTCGAGGTGTCAATGTTTTGCACCACAATTAATTTTTCTTGAATCTTCTTTTCTATTTCTCTTTTCAAAGTACGAAAATCTTCATTACCATGACCCTGAATATCAAAATGATAAGCACACCGTACATTAGGATCAAATTTTTTTGAATGTGGGTCAGGAGTATACCTGAGGAGAGGAGTAATCATGCCCCACTGTCTCAATCTTCAGAAAAAACAGGTATAGGATTCCCCAATAGGTGTGAAATTATCCTTTACCTTCCTCCTCTTTGCAAACTCTGGCCTCAGGAAACTTGGATTTAGAGCTACCTTAGTAAATATGTGGAGGCTGAGGACGATAAAGAGGGATCAGTTCTTTCTATTGTGGATAAGATGATGAACGAGTATACAATTATGCATTGTTCAAAGGATATTGAAGAAGTAGGATGAAATATCTTAGATTGTGGAAAGAGGAACCTTGTTGCAGGTGATTATATGGATCTGGTGTATAGGCTTGAGGTTGAGGCTGACGGTATTGTTGAGTTGGACATCTCGAGCTCTTCTTTGATCCTGGCACAACAATATATACATTTTTTCCATCAGTTTCCCTAAATTGATCGCAATATCATCCCAAAAGTTTCACAGAATCCTTATGTCCATCATGCTCCTAAAATTTTGATATCTTAAAGCTTTGAGAAAAGTGAACACTTGAAAACATGCCCTAGTCTTTATATGAAACATCTTTATAATCCACAAGTCCTGGGGAACTTTTCATAGCATTTTCTGTACTCTTCATTTTTCTAACCAATTTATCTTGTTCTTCTGGCATGTTGGGCTTCTTGGTAAGAAACTTTGGTGGTCCAGTTAACTTAAATATAGACTCAAAAATATAGTAGTGATCATCAAGAATATTGAACATGGACTCACTAGCAGATTGGGGAAGCATAACCGTTAGATGGAGAGTCAAGGTGGGAGGCTCAGTAGAGAGTTGAGCTATAGAGCCACAGATGGTAGGGAATGGTGTAAATATGATACATTTATACTGAGGAGCTAGAGAATGAATGGTGGAAGCACTGGGATGTTGTTGGTGTAGAGTAAATTCTGAGGCATGTTACGACATCAACAACAATAGGAAACTTAAGGTATTTGTAGGATCAATAGTGGAGAGTGAAGAAGGAGGAAACCCATTGACCCAAGCTCGATACATTTTCATCATTTATTGCCTTAGTCTCACAATATCTTTCTTAGACTCTCATTTTCCTGACTCTTTGTCTGATCCGTGATGCCACTCTCTATATCCTTACTGGACGTGACTAACTCTTTCTTGAACTTGGTGTACTATAGAGGACTAGCCAGAATGCCACAAACCAACCACCTTAAAAGAACAGAACCATAGAGATAACAAACGCATTAGAGTTAAACACATTTTCAAAACCTTTCCCTTTTTCTTGTAGAAAAGATCACTGAACCCTAGAAGGGCGCCTATGTATCTCATCCCCAAGAGGGGAGAACCAGGTGTGCGTAGTTCATAAGTTAGGCCAAAAAATGGCCAATCAATCTCTTTTTTTTCCTTTTTATTTTTCTTTTACTTGAAACTATAAAAAGAAAAGAAAATAACAAATTGTCAAAAGAATTGACGAAAATCTTTTTGAATTTTTCAGCTTTAAAATTCTTATACAAAATAAAACCTATGATTACCAAAGACTTCTTTTTATGGGTTTTTTGATTTTGAATTTCATATGAAAATGAAACTTGAAACTATTAAAGGAAAATCTTTTTGTAGTTTTGTTTTAAAGATATATATGAAACGCATACTCTAAATGAAGAATGAAGAAAATCTTTTTGGATTTTTAAATAAGATCACCGAACCCACGAAGGGCTGCCAACGTATCTCACTCCAGAAAAAAGAGAATCAGGTGTGTGTAGTTTGTCCAAATTGGACAATTAGAGATTAAATAACCGACTGAACCCTGACTTGTGAGACATGGCCACAAACAGGTGATGAAAAACATCAATAAAATCTTTTTTAAGTTTTCAATTTGACACTTCACATAAAAATGACACCAACAACAATGAATGGAAAATCCTTTTGGTATTTTCATTATATGAAATGTACAATACTTCTTCCATTTTTTTTTGAATTTTTCTTTTATAAAAAACTCCTATTGAAAAAAAATCTTTTTGAAAATTTTGAATTATGAATGCTTGCTAAAGGAACAAAAGGAAAATCTCTTTGATGTCTTTTTTAGAAATGAGTGCAAAAGGTAAAAAGAATCTTTTTGAATTTTTGGATTGTGGAAAACAAAATCCATAACGAACTCTAAAAACTACGAAACTCTTTTTTGACTCACTTTTCTTTTTGACTTTTTTTCTTTTCCTTGCCTAAACACGTGCTTTCCTTTAATTATAGCCCATGTTTCCCTCAAATCAGTCTGTCAAATGAGCCTGTTACCCTCAAAGATGCAACAATTAGCATGTAAGGATGCTTTAGGGGTGAATCTCTGACCCGACCCGACCGAGGGCCTTGTCATAATGGGCATCCCATGTCCAACCAGGACCAAGGACCACCCCCCCATTACCCAACCCAACCACAATCAACATACCTTGAGTCGACTGAATACCGAACAAATATCAATATAGCATAACTGGATAAGGATTGACTTTGGGATAGGTCTATTCCTAGACCAACCCTACCAAGTCATCCCGTCCACCAAAACACACCAACCAAACCACCAACCCAAGCCAATACCAAACCAAGGGATATAAATAAGGCCAAAACCAAATGAGATCCAAAACATAACCAAAATAAAATACGATGAAAAACCAATAATATCGTCAACTGGTATAAACCCCAATACCAATATCAATGTTAAGGCTGACACCAATGCTGATCCTGCCCATTCCAACCCATAACAGCACCACAAAACCTCTAACCAAAAGAGTAAGAATATCCAGTTGGGACATACCCCCAACCATAGACAAAATCAATATCTAGAAATAAATCAAAATGAATGAAAATATCCATAACATGAAATGGATCCTTTCAAAAAGATGAAAGCTCACCACTTTAATCCAATAGTTGTCCCCGAGTCAATCACTATGTAGGAGAAGTAGAACATCCGATTCCTGCATAGCGTGGGTATACCGCCACTCGAAGATGGGTTAGCGAGTGATCGCTAGCATGGACTTAGGATAAGAATAAAATAGTACCATTTATAAAATCAAGTAAAACCATATATATGCGCACAATACATACATACATATATATATATACATGCAGAGAAAGGGAACTGGGTTTAGCATGACATTAAAACCTTTACCTAGACTGTTTAGTTTTGTCATCCTAAGCCACCTATGAGCTATATGGGTTTAGCTTCACCTGCTAAAAGCGCCCCAGTGCGTGAAACTGCACGACCAGGAAAGAAAACCTGGGATGACTAGTACATCCCCCAAATATAAAGTGTGACATCATGCACACGGTCACCGAGACTAAACCCCACATCGGCAAATATAAGTTTCCAGTTTTGGTCCCTGATCTTGGGTGTATTTATATGCCTAAGCAACATAACTTATCCATATTTTATCTATGTTTAGAGAACAAAGTGCCTAGTTTCTTATGTTTTTACTCTACTTCTATGTAATTGAGCTAACCGATATGATTAGTAGGATTTCAGGTATTAATGAGGTAGATGAAGACATAATGGGACTATGTAATGCGAATGGAATATGACACAATAGAGAGTAGAAATCTGGATCAAATGTGGCGCCTAAAAACTATGTCCAAGACTAATTTGTCATTTATAATTAGTTCAGGGACTTAAAAGGAAATTATGAGAGAAGAGATTATTAAAAGACTTAATTGCAGAATTTTTATTCATTATTTATTATTCTGTATTATTCTGAGAGAGGAGAAAGGCGGCTTAACTTGAGGAGAGAGAGAGAAATATTTTTCTCTCTTGTTTTTCACTATTCCCACATGAAGATCATCTTCTAGGTTTTGGTATGATAAATAGATTTATGATGCTTTTCATTTATTCATGAATAGCTAAGTTTATTAGTTAGAGTTATGGAAGCCTTGTAGAATGCAATCTATCACTTTTGGTTTTGAATTAATTATGCATTGATTTGTTTACATCATACTCTCTTCGCTTATCTTGAATTCTCGTGGTTGCAAACATAGAGGATATGCCTTAAAACACAACTTATTTGAAAGAAAGGTTGATGTTCGAAAAAGAGAGTAGTGACAAGAAAATAGGATTACCAACCCCTATTTTATAAGTTAATGCCTTAGCAGGATTAATTACTTGGAGATTTTGTATTGTTTTTGGTGAACGCTTTTGATTCGAGAGAACTAAAGTGAATTAGTCCTTGATGGTTTAGAAACACTAGGATTATGTTATTAAATACAATACGTTTCTCTGTAAGCACGATGCATGTATGAATTCATAAAGTCCATAGTTAGTAAGTATTGAAAACTACAAGGTGGACATAACCCTAGCTTGCTATTTCTCTAAATTTGAATACTACTACACATATTTCATCTTGTTAAACTGAAACCTTTAATTTGTGAATTGAATCAAATCCCCCTATTTATTTTACGGAAACGAACAATTAAAAGTCAACTAATCTGCATACAACATAATTAACACCATATTCCTTGTGGGATTCGACCCCAACCTAGTTAGGTTATATATTTGACAACGACCGCTTACTCTCTCGTAAGAGAGGTGTAATTTAGGCATATCAAATTTTGGCACCGTTGTCGGGGAGTACGGTTGTCGATTGAGTTTATGTGTGTTAATTGACTGTTAGTCAAGTTTCCTTATTTTGCGTTATTTGTTGTTTTTGTTTGTTACAGGCTCATTGTTATTTATGCCACGAACTAGAAGTTCAGGAGAACCATTATTACCCTTCAATCCTGAACCTCATCTCATTGAAAGAATGGCTAACCAACAGGAAGATGAAAGATTAACTGCTTTGGCTAATGATTAATTAAATCTACAGAATGCAGATAACCCAGGTCGGCTACCTAATCTAGATGAAAAGGACCTGGGAGATGATGATTTAATTGACCCAGATAATAGGAGGCGTGCAGCAGGAGTAGTTGCACCTGTAAATCAAAATCGTTCATTCAGAGGAAGACCAGACCGCCAAGCTGCGCAGTTTGATGTTGACAATGATGAGGACAATTTAGATGGAACTGGATCTACAGGGGAAATCATTCTTCTACCACTAGCTCATGGGGTGAAATTCAACATCACCAGTACTATGATCCAGCTACTAAATATGAAAGGACTCTTCGGTGAATTACCTGGTGATGATCCAAATCTATATTTGGTGAATTTCATCAGTATTTGTAAGTCATTTAATAATCCTGGAGTGGGACAAAATGCTATTCGTTTAAGATTGTTCCCACTGTCTCTATCTGGAGAGGCAATTGTTCCCACTGTCTCTATCTGGAGAGGCAACTATATTGTTGAATGAGCTGACTCCTGATTCTATAACAAACTGGAGGCAATTGAAAGGAGCTTTCCTAGAAAGGTTCTTTTCGCCCTCCAGAATGTTACAGTTGAGGGACGAGATCAGCAACTTTAGGCAATTGGCTAATGAAGCTTTGCATGAGACTTGGGGGAGGTTTAAAAAGAAATTGACTCAATGCCCAAACCATAAGATGACTGATGAACATTTGATGGAAATACTCTATAGAGCTTTGAACTCACTTACAAAGCCAATAGTGGATAATGCTACAGGAGAAGCTTTTATGCAGATCACCTTTACTGAGGCTGTGGACATGTTAGAAAAAATGACTAAGACAAGTAGAGCTTGGCATACCAAAGATTCTGTGGTAGCAAGCAATACTGGGTCTAGTGTAATATCAATAGAGAAGCGTAGGAGATAAGAGGAGCGTGATCAGGATATGACTCACATGAAACCCCAAATGGATTTGCTCACAAAATATTTTCTGTTAGGGAATGTAGAAAAGATAAAAGCTGTGGGTCCCACGGTAAGGGAGCTGAATCAAACACTGAGGAAGAGGATGACTATTTGCATAACCAGGGGGGTTTTCGAATCGGTGGTCAAGGAAACCAAGGTTGGAACCATCAAGGAGATTGGAAGAATAAAAGTGACAGGAGTGGATTGTATGTACCTCCTGGAAGCCGTGATAATGCTGCCACTAATTCAGGAAAAATGTCCATGGAGAACATGATGGAGAAACTATTAAAGGGAGTTGAGGCGACCAATTCTGGGGTGACTACTATGAAGAGTGACATATCTTCCATGAGTCAACTAGTAAATTCATACTCAATCTCTATTAAACAACTGGAGCAGCAGATGAGCCAATTATCCACAACATTCAACCAAAGACAGAATGGGACTCTACCAAGTGATACAGTTTAGAATCCGAGAACTGATGGATCATGTATGGCCATTACCACTAGGAGCTGTAAGATGTTATCTAGTCCAGGTTTGGGAGCATCCTCTTATACTGATGAGGTTGAAATGGATTGGGAGATGGTTGATGAATCTCCAGCGGTGCCTGTGAAGTTGGGAGGTTCAGAAAAGAAGAGTGCAGAAATGGAACAACCACCTAAGCAGAAACATGTTAGTGATATGGAGCAAGGAATAAGAAAAGAGAGAGAAGTTGTTCCAACTGAAATCCGAAGGACACCACCCCCATTTCCACAACAATTAAAGAAGAAATAAGATTATGGAAAGTTTAGAGAATTCATGGCTATGTTAAAGCAGTTAACAGTAAATGTACCCTTAGTTGAAGCACTGAAACAAATGCCTGGATATGCTAAGTTTATGAAAGACTTGTTGACGAAGAAAAAGACTGTGAGCTATGAAATGGTAGACAATCTTCATAATTGTAGTGTTATTGCTACAAGATCTATTGTCCAGAAGAAAGCTGATCTGGGAGCATTTACTGTTCCATGTACGATTGGATTGCTAAATTTTGAAAAGGCCCTTTGTGATCTTGGGGCAAGTATAAATCTTATTCCATTGACGGTTTTCAAGAAACTGGGTTTGGGAGATCCTACGCCCACCAATATACGACTTCTAATTGCGGATAGATCGGTAAAAAGGCCGATCGGGATTCTACATGATGTACTTGTAAAAGTTGCTGATTTTATATTTCCTGCCGACTTTGTAATTCTTGATTCCGAAGTGGACTTTGAAGTACCCATAATTTTGGGTAGGCCATTCTTAGAAACTGGGAGAGTGTTAGTTGACATGGAGCTGAATGAGCTAAAATTTAGGCTCAATGAGAAAGAAGTTAGTTTTGAAGTATGTTGGTCTATGAAATGACAAAAGGAGATGAGTGTCTTCTCGATTGTTGATGTATTCTACGAAGATGATCCCGATGTACCATTTAAGGATATGTCTTTTGTGGAGACCATAGCTGGTTTGGTTGAACTTGCAAGCAAGGATGTGAGTGACTTCAAAGTGGTTGGACTAGGAATACAACATTGTCTTGATCCAACAAATGAGGTACAAATGGTATCATCGATGTATCTTGATGAAGTCTGAGTAGTCAAGATAATTGAGTCGTGCCACGACGTTAAATCATGCGCTACATGGGAGGCAACCCATGATTTTATTTTCACTTTATCATGTTAAACAAAAATGCAAAAAAAAAAAGTCGAGCCACGATCAAAACTACGATGCTTGGTGGGAGGCAACCCATCCTTCTAATCATTTTTGTTGTTTTTGAGTAAGTGTAGGTGCATAAAGTACTAAGGAGGAGATTAGTATGAAATTTGATTTGGAATTGAGCTATGTCAATGGTGGTAAGTTTAGGAGTGATGGGAACATTACAGGTAAGTTGGAGTGATCAAATGTGTAAGGTTCAAGTATTATTTGCATTAGAGTCGTGCCTCAAATTATGTTAATCCTACCCAAAAAGTTTTGCGGTGAGACTCTATTTTGTGATTTTTAATGAGGTCTGTGGTGGTAGTGTAGGGATCGGCCGATAGGCATGATCCCGAAGCCTACCACTGACCTCGATGGGGGTACGGGCCCGTGGTATGGACCTTTCCAACTAAGAGTGCACCGCACATCCCATCACACATGCTCACTGGACCAACAATGCGATGTACGATGCATCACACACCTTGATGTGTGCGATAACTTATGTATCGCACACTTTAACATGTGCGCTAAGATATGCGTCGCACACCTAGCCACACATGCCCACTGCCTTAAGTCTGCGATACCTTATGTGACACACACCTTGATATCTGCGATAGGTAGTGCGTTGCACACTTCTCCGCATAGGCTCACTGTCCCAACTGTGCGACAACATATGCGACACACACTTTGAGATGTGCGATAAGATGTGCGTCGCACACTTAGTCCAAATAAGCCTAAAACCCGATATCTAACTTTAACTTGGGTCAACCCGACCTAGATTTTCATTCTTCAAGTAGACTTCATACCCTAAATGCCAAAATTCATCCTTATTTCACCCTTAAGCCGCCTAATATTGAGCTCTCACCATTCTCTTTGTCCTTCACTAATCTTCCATCTTCGAGGTAAGTTTTACTTTTTTAATCCTTAGTTATTGTGACTCTATGTTATAGTTAATTGATTTCTTAAGGATTACGAATTAAATTCTTGCCATGGTGATGTTGTGGAAGTGATGGCGTTTTGTATATCTTGATATGGTTGAAAGTGTAGGGCATGATTTTGTTCAAAAAAATGTTTCATTGAAATAGAATTGGGGGAATTGAAGTGAGTGAATTATATTATGACTAATGTTGATGCACCATGTCAAAGTGTAGTCCCTCGGGACATCCAGCTTTCACGGCTTTTCTACACACCCCGCCATTATTGCTATATTAAAACCATTATCAAGCTACCAACCAATCCATTTTCCATTTATTAACCAAGGCCATTAGTAGTGGTATCGATACCGACTATACTTGCAAGTTTTGTCCATAGCCAACCATATATAGGTTTAAGGGATTCCATGTACCCTTCATGATTTCCAATTAACCAAAACCATGGTCACCAAGGCCTTTCCAATCCATTTCAAACCATTTAAACCATTCATATCACTTAGGGTTCCATTACCAAGTTTAAACCATGCATAAGTTCCATTGAAAAACCAATATTATAGTGAAAACATTGTTAAAGGAATTTTATCAAACACATTGGGGGTATAGTATTCCAAAAACCAAAGTCCATTACCAAATAACCATTCCCATGCAGTAAATTATCCAAAACTACCATTAATGCATATAAAAGCATAATTAAAACATGGGAAAACCATAACCAAACAATCATAACCAAACCCCCAAATCATATTTGAAAACCCAAAATCATATGAAATTTAAATCATAAAAATATTTTATAAAACCATGACTTTAATTGGAACTAACAATGAGGGAAGAGAATATGCATTAATTCACAAAGTAGATGAAGAGAAACCACCAACAAGATCCCCACATTAGTCCGTAGTTAAAACCCTAGCTTTCTTGCCCAGAAACTCTTGAGAGAACTAAAGAGTGTTTAGGAAGAGTTTTTAAATGTTAGTGAATAGAATAATAGGGTAAATAACCTCCCAATAGGAATATAAGTCGTGGGACTTTATTAGGGTAAGTGGGAAAATGTCCATAATACCCCCACTAAAGTTGCACAAAATTTTTGTCTTAGGGGTACGACTGACCTTCACGAGTCGTACCCTTTGATACGATGGTACCCACCACTCGTATCCTAAGCTTTAACCCTCGGACGTAACACTGACCATTGCATGAATCATCTTACCCAAGTTGTATTGACAACATACGATCTTTACCCTTAACCCGTATCCTTGGAAAGATGGAATCATAAGAAGTTTGAACACTGACCACCATACGAGTCTTGGTATGAGTTGTACCTTGGCTCACAGCTCCTGGTGAGCCACTTGTAATTAGATCCAACTTAAGGTACCATGTCTAAGGTTAATTGAAGGAAATAAATGATCCGTATCCAAATATACTACTGGTACTACCATGTCGTACCCATTTCAGTGACCAAAATCCATCCCACCAACCAACACTGGTCAGCATATGACTGGAACATACCATTCATACCCCAGCATACGGCTCATACCCATGAGTCCTATTGGGTCCAGAGACCAAAATTTTAGGAAATTTTCTAAGGTCTAGAAATCAGGATGTTTCAGTCTCCCCCACTAGGAACTTTCATCCCAGAATGACGAACAAGGTAGGGGTAAATCCCAAAATGATGAACAAGGTAGGGGTAATGATAACGCTCAAACTACAGCTCTCGTAAGAGTGTAAGCGGTCGTTGTCAAATATAGAACCCAACTGGGTTGGGTGTCGAATCCCACAGAGAATACTTGGTCACTAAGTAAGCAACGGTTAATAAACTTTTAGTGAAAGTTTCATAAAAGGGGAGATTGTAACGTGCAATAATGTAACAAAGTGAAAACGGAAAATAGCAAAGTAAAAAGAAAGAATGTTTAGTAAGATGTTTAATCAATGAGAATTGAGAGTTGGGGTTATGTCCACCTTATGAGTTATACATCTCTATTGGCTATGAGTTATGCGGAATTCAGACATGCATGTGCTTATAGAGAATTGTATTCTATGGTAAATCCAGGCGTCTTTCGACCATCAAGGATTATTTCACTTTAACTCTTTCGAGCTTAAAGCGTATCTAACGGTTCAAATTCTCCAAGAGGTTAATCCAGTTACGACACTAACTTTTTAACAGGGGTTGGTGCCCTATTACCTTGACATTATCTCTTTTCCAGACATATAACTTTTCTTTCGAACAAGTTAATGCTATACTGGCGTATTCTATGTGTTTGCAACCACTAGAATTTAGATTAAGATGAAGAGAGTAATGATATAAGCAGCATACGTGTCACGAATTCACAAACTCATAGCAATAGATAGTATCTCATAAGGCTTCCATAACCCCAACAAAGAAGTTTAGCTACTCATGATTGCAACGGAGATCACAATAAACATCATCATGATCTCACGTTGGTCACAAGGGTCGTGCTTTCTCTGTCAGAAAGTAACGTGAATAGTACTAAATGTCGAAGAAAATAGAATTGAATAGAAAATAGGATGAATGAGTTGAATTGTAAGGGTTGAATGAATTAATGAGTGAATGAATAAAAAGTTCAGCACAATAGGGTATTTATAACACCCATATCCTATTCCTACTAGGCTACTGTGTACTTATCCTAATCCTACTAGGATACTGCGTACTTATCCTAATCCTAATAGGTTACTGCTGATCCCCAAAGTCTTTAGAATTGCTGTTTTTGCCCGGGACAGGTTTTCCATGCGTCACTTTTAGTCCCTAGGCGTCCAAGCTCTCCTTTCCTTCTTTCGTGAAGCTTCCTTGGGCGTCAAGTTATCCATAAAATGCTGAAATCTTCATCATTTATACCTGAAAACTTGCTAATCACGTTTGTTAGCTCACTTACAGGAAAAAGAACTAAAAGTGCATGAATTATATATTTTGTCCTCAAAACTTAGCTAAAATATGGGTAAATTATAGTACTTTAGGCGTGTAAATACGCCTATCATCAACACCCCACACTTAAAGCTTTGTTCGTCCTCGAACAATATATCATGTCCATATAAACATCTACTTAGGGTTTCACAGTAACAGCACAAAATATTCATCAAGACAGGCACAACAATTATTAACAAAGAGTAGTTTTCTGATCACTACTAGAAACAATTCAACCTCTAATATAGACTCGTGATGATGGTTAATTCGCATTCAAAATTTTAGGCACAAAGAATCATACAAGACTACCCAAAACTCATCAACCATGTGTGTCTCACAATATATCACCCATAATTACTCACAAGTATTTCATTTTTCAAAACATGGGTATAAGATTATCCTTGCTCTCACTCTCACAAAGAATTCATATGTTTGCAACTAATGACCATAGGCTTGCCCTTAATGTAATGCTCCACTAAATATTAGAATGCTAAGCTTAGGATCAAATAGGTCTTTACAGGTTGTAATGTAGGCTAAGGGACGGGTAAGACTATTTTGGCCAGAAATAGTGACTAAGTTCCTAAGCGCTTTAATACATCACATTATGCCATTAACACTCTCTTTTAATCAACCCTGCTACCTTTCTTTCATCTATCACCCCTTTTCACCTATTTTGCCATTCAAGCATAATTATCTTTTTATTTAATCATAAACACAATTTATCTTTTTGTTTTTCTATTTCTTTTTCTTTTCTCTTTCTCTTTTTTTTTATAACACACCTCCATGATAGCCACTCTTTTTCATAACAAATTCAAGTACCAATACACTCTAAGGCATCACTCTCACCTAATTTCCTCTTATTTTGTCACATGACTTTACAATTTAAAGCGCTTAGGAATTTGGATCAAATTATGGTCTTGAAAAAAATGGATTAGACTTACATATGCGGCTGTCAAAGAAAATAGGCTTAAAGGCTCAAAAGGGTTGACTAGGATAATGTCCACGGGTAGGTAAAATGAAGGTAAACAATTACAGGTTGCCAAAGAAATGCCTAAATCATCTCCTAAACTCACACTCTTTATTTCGCTTCACACACACACCAGGCAAGTTCTAGCATCAACCACAAACACAGAATATACTATATCCTCACACACACAAGGCACATGGTCAACTTTATTGGGAGTAGTATAGACTCTTGACCCAACAGATGAAGGAATTAAACCACACTCTTATCACACAGTGAGTCACACTTAGAGCCTAAACGTCTCAACAGTAATGATTTTAGCACAAACTCTTATCATAATACCATGCCGCCTATCAGAACAATTTCATGCATCAAAATCTAAAAAAATCTATGACTAATTAAAACAAACAACCAAACATAAATAAATGCAAATGCAGATAATGAAGTATAGCATGCAAATACCAGCACCCCACACTTAGACGGGACACACTGCCCTCAGTGGAAAATAAATAAGAAGAACCTGATTAGTCGGACTCCTCTTCTTTGTCTGGGGTCATACCCCCTGTGTCGGAATCATCATCAGAGTCTTCATCCTCAGAGCTTCTTCAAATTGTACCCTACTTGATCCAAAAGTGCGTTGAGGTATTTGTAGCGAGGAGGATTCAGCTTGCTCTTTTCTTCCGCTTTCCTAACCTTTCTGTGAGGTGGATACTTTTTGTTTTTCTTGTCGTCCTTTTGAGGCCATTCTACCTGAGATCCTAATAGAGTCATGTTAGCTTCATCTCAGAAGATTCAATTGATAAACAAACAGTAATGGCACCACACCACACTTAAGTTGTTGGCACAGACTAATTAAGTGAGTGATGTCGACTACTCAGACTTCATCGTCATACATTTGGGCGATATGTTCCAACAATATGTTCAGCACAGTCATACTTTCATGTCGTCTTAACTATCCTTTCCAACTCTATTTCATGTAATCTTGATCATACTCTCATGTTTGGATTAATGCACTTTTTGAACAAGACTACTACATAGAGATCGTATCAAGTTATGGCATAGAAATAATCACAACATCTCATGCTTGTATTCAATCATGATCTTTATCTCGATGAACGAGTCATTCAAACATTCAAGCATTCAATTTTGAAGATTATGCAATTAACTTCACTATGTCGACTCCGCAAAAGTATGACAGTATATAACAATCAAATACAAGTCGGAACAAAATCAAGAAAACCCACACGTATTCTTTCACTCAACGAGATGTATCACAACAAATCAACCACATTCAAATCACCAATACTACTTCAAGATTTAACAATTCATTATAGGCGTAGTAGTGTAGTACTTACGGAATATAAAAGAAGAACAAAGAAGTACTTACTTGGTTGATGGCCTCGGAAGATGTTCTTGCAAAATAAAAGAGCAAAAGGAAATTTTTTGAGAGATTTTGGAGAGGTAGGCGACACTTAGGTTGAATTTGCAATGCATTTTTGTTCTAAGACTAAGGTTCTTATTTATAGGACAAGCTTGGGTCGGGTTTTGACCCATTTGGAATCGGATTTGGAGGCCAAAAGTGACCATAGGCGGCGCCTAATGCTTTGCCTATGCTTGGCATAGGCGGCGCCTATGCTATGGCATTGTTAGGCATAGGCGGCGCCTATGCCATGGCATACTAGATTCAGAGACAAAATTCTTTTGCATAGGCGGCACCTATGCTATGGCATTGTTGGCATAGGCGGCGCCTATGCTATGGCACTCTAGAATCTGAGATCTTAGGCCATAGAATAGGCCATGCCTTGTTCGTGGCCTAGATTTACATAGGCCTTGCCTTGTTCTTTGCCTATATTTTCATAGGCAATGCCTAACCCATAGCCTTTTGCTTCTTCATTCCTAACTTACCACCTTCAACATGCAATACTTCCAAATCAAAATTTGAAACCAATCTCCTCCTTTATACCTCTTGCACCTACACTTACTCAAAAACAACAAAAACAATTAGAATGATGGGTTGCCTCACACCAAACGCCTTAGTTTTGGTCGTGGCTCGACAAAATCTTAAGAAAACAAAATAATTAAAAACGATGGGTTGCCTCCCACCAAGCGCTTGATTTATTGTCGCGGCACGACATAGCTATCTCGATTACTTAGACTTCATCGAGATAGATGGGGCATCGTTTTCTGAATGGATTCAGACGACGCTGATGCTTACTTGTATGCATGCAATCTTCTTCGATATGACTCTTGTTCATACATATCCCAGGAGGGATACCAATTATATCATCAATAGTCCAACCCATAGCTCTCTTGTATCTCTTCAGAGCAGAGATGAGAGCCTTTACGTGCTGTTCACTTAAATCATCCGTCACACTCACCGGAAGTGTATTTCTACTTCCCAAGCATGTATACCTTAGATAATTGGGGAGCTCTTTCGATTCTAGCACTGGGGGCTCTTCAATGGAAGTCTTTGCTGGTGGTGACTGTTGATTCTTAAGATCAAGGTCCGGCAGCTTAAGAGTATGAGAATAGGACCCTATTTCTGTTAGAGCATACATAGTTTCTTTATAATATTCATCATCCTCATGCTCAACATTCAGCAGCGCAGCAGACAATGGCTCAACAGTATGTTGTTCCTCTACAGATAATGCTTTCTTATCCTCATAATGAACATCATCTATGGAGAACACATTCAAATCGCTGGGCTGCTTCATTGCTTTGCATATATCAAAGCGGACCACTTCGTTATTCAACCGAAATAAAAGCTCATTAGCTCTCATGTCAATAAGCACACTTTCTGTTGCAAGGAAAGGACATCCCAAGATTATGGGAACTTCAGAATCCACCTTACAATCCAAAATCACAAAGTCTGCAGGAAAGATGAAGGTGGAAACCTTCACCAACACATCATTTAGGATACCAACAGGTCATTTTACCGACCTATCTGCCATCACGAACCGCATATTGGTTGGTGTAGGGTCGCCCAACCCCAACTTTTTGTAGACGGATAGTGGCATCAAATTGATGCTAGCTCCCAAATCGCACAATGCTTTAGCAAAATCCAACGATCCAATTATGCAAGGAATAGTGAAAGCACCAGGATCTGCCTTCTTCTGAACTAACGATCTTGTAGCGATTGCACTGCAATGATGAACATTATCTGCCAGCTCATAGCTTACCGCCCATTTTTTTGTCAAAAGGTCCTTTATGAATTTTGCGTACCCAGGCATTTTTTCCAGCGCCTCTACCAAAGGAACATTAATAGTAAGATGTTTCAACATGGTCATGAATTTACTGAACCTGGTGTCATCAGTCTTCTTCTTCAGTCTCTGGGGAAAAGGTGGTGGTGGAAGGGGAATAGTTTTCTCCACCACTTTCTTTTTATCTTGCTTCCAACTATCAATCTTTTTAGGCTGCAGACGTATAGGAGTGACGTCATGAGTGCTCACTTCATCTTCTTCTGCCTCTTCACATTTTGCATCAATAATATTATTCGCTACATCATCAACCACCTTCTTGCCTTTGGACGGACTTTCTAACACTTTACCACTCCGGGTAGTAATAGCCATACACGATGCATCATTCCTTGGATTTTGCACTGTGTCGCTAAGTAGCGTGTTGACTCAATTGCTGCTCCAGCTGCTTTATTGAAGTGGAATGCGAATTAACCAATTGATTCATTGAAGACAAATCATTCTTCACCTCAGTTATGCCCATATTGGTTGCCTCCACTCCTTTCACCAGTTTGGCCATCATATCTTCCATAGATATCTTTCCCGAGCCAGATGCCACAGCCTCACAATTTCCAGGAGAAACATATAAACCACTCCTGTCAGTCTTATTCTTCCAACTTCCTTGATCACGGTCCCTGTATCCGGATTTATCATAATATTTCCGACCTTGGTTTCCTTGGGCATTGCCTCGGAAACCCCCCTGATTATTCAAGTAGTTGGCTTTTTCCTCAGAATCAAATTCATCTCTTCCCTGTGACACAACAGCCTTGACTTTTTCAATCTTTCCTGATAATAAATGCTTGGTAAGAAGGTCCATCTGTGTTTTCATGTGAGCCATATCTTGGTCACGTTCCTCTTGTCTACGCCTCTGTTCTGCAGTCATGCCAAAAGATACAGTGGGGTTTGCTACCTCAGAATCCCTGGTATGCCAAGCTCTACTTTGCTTCGTCATCCGATCTAGCATATTGCTTGCCTGACCAAAGGTGAGGTCCATGAATGATCCTCCAGCCGCATTATCCACCACTGGTTTAGTTATTGAATTCAAGGCTCTGTATAGTATCTCCATTAGGTGAACATTAGTCATATGATGGTTTAGGCACCTCATAAGCTTCTTCTTGAATCTCTCCCATGTTTCATGAAAAGCTTCAGTTGGAAGCTGTCGAAAATTGCTGATTTCATCTCTCAACTGTGCTCTTTTAGATGGCGTAAAGAATCTTTCTAGGAAAGCGTCTTTCAATTGCCTCCAATTAGTAATAGAATCAGGAGTTAGCCCATTTAACCATAGAGTTGCCTCCCCAGATAGAGACAATGGAAATAACCGTAGTCGAATTGTATTCTGTCCAACGCCAGGATTGTCGAATGACTTGCATATAGAAATAAAGTTGATCAGATGCATATTCGGATCATCGCCTTCTAGTCCACCAAATAATCCCTTGAGTTGCAAAAGCTGAATCATGGTGCTAGTGATATTGAACTTTGCTCCGGGTGCCAATGGTGGAAGAATAATAGCTCCTGTGGCACCAGCTCCGTCCAGATCATCATCATCATCATCAAAAGGAATCTTCATAGCTCGGCATTCAGGTCTAAATCTAGCTTAACGATCTCTTCTGTTAGCAGGTGTCGCCACCTCAGCAGTACGCCTAGGATTCAGTAGCTCCTCATCACCCAGGTCCTCATCATCAGGATTTGTTGCACGGCCTGGATTATCAATATTCTGTTGATGCACTTGAGCGGCTGCCAACGCAACTAATCTAGCTTGCTCCTGTTGAGCATCCCTGCTTTCAATGTCACGTTGTGCATCCATTATGCCAATACGATGTGGTTCAGGATTGATAGGTAATAACGGTTGTCCTGAACTTTGAGTATGGGGCATGCACTAAACAAAACCTGCAGAAAACAAAAACAACAACTAAAAGTAAAGTACGAGAATCTTTGACCAAAGGGTCTAGTAACTATCACAAACTTAGTTGACAACTGTATTCCCCGGCAGCGACGCCAATTTTTGATAACGCTCAAACTACAGCTCTCGTAAGAGTGTAAGCGGTCGTTGTCAAATATAGAACCCAACTGGGTTGGGTGTCGAATCCCACAGAGAATACTTGGTCACTAAGTAAGCAAAGATTAATAGACTATTGGTGAAAGTTTCGTAAAAGGGGGGATTGTAACGTGCAATAATGTAACAAAGTGAAAACGGAAAATAGCAAAGTAAAAAGAAAGAATGTTTAGTAAGATGTTTAATCAATGAGAATTGAGAGTTGGGGTTATGTCCACCTTATGAGTTATACATCTCTATTGGCTATGAGTTATGCGGAATTCAGACATGCATGTGCTTATAGAGAATTGTATTCTATGGTAAATCCAGGCGTCTTTCGACCATCAAGGATTATTTCACTTTAACTATTTCGAGCTTAAAGCGTATCTAACGGTACAAATTCTCCAAGAGGTTAATCCAGTTACGGCACTAACTTTTTAACAGGGGTTGGTGCCCTATTACCTTGACATTATCTCTTTTCCAGACATATAACTTTTCTTTCGAACAAGTTAATGCTATACTGGCGTATTCTATATGTTTGCAACCACTAGAATTTAGATTAAGATGAAGAGAGTAATGATATAAGCAGCATACATGTCACGAATTCACAAACTCATAGCAATAGATAGTATCTCATAAGGCTTCCATAACCCCAACAGAGAAGTTTAGCTACTCATGATTGCAACGGAGATCACAGTAAACATCATCATGATCTCACATTGGTCACAAGGGTCGTTCTTTCTCTGTCAGAAAGTAATGTGAATAGTACTAAATGTCGAAGAAAATAGAATTGAATAGAAAATAGGATGAATGAGTTGAATTGTAAGGGTTGAATGAATTAATGAGTGAATGAATAAAAAGTTCAGCACAATAGGGTATTTATAACACCCATATCCTATTCCTACTAGGCTACTGTGTATTTATCATAATCCTACTAGGATACTGCGTACTTATCCTAATCCTAATAGGTTACTGCTGATCCCCAAAGTCTTTAGAATTGTTGTTTTTGCCCGGGACAGGTTTTCCTTGCGTCACTTTTAGTCCCTAGGCGTCCAAGCTCTCCTTTCCTTCTTTCGAGAATCTTCCTTGGGCGTCAAGTTATCCATAAAATGCTGAAATCTTCATCATTTATACCTGAAAACTTGCTAATCACGTTTGTTAACTCACTTACAGGAAAAAGAACTAAAAGTGCATGAATTATATATTTTGTCCTCAAAACTTAGCTAAAATATGGGTAAATTATAGTACTTTAGGCGTGTAAATACGCCTATCATCAGGTAACCACACATACGAGTCATTTGCGTTATCAAATATATTTCCAATCTCTAACAAAGTTTTAAAATAAAGAGGTGAAGATATTAATCTTTCCTTTAAAAAACTCAAAAAATAAAGGTGTGTTGAAGACACATACCTTCCATACGAATCCCAAAAATAGAAAACAGATGCGGATACTTGGACTTCATGTACTCATATGCTTCCCATGTAGCTTCTTCCACCTTATGGTTTCTCCATAAAACCTTAACCGAAGCCATATCCTTGGTCCGACACTGTCGAACCTGCCTATCCAAGATCTCAATGGGACCTCTTTATACGATGGAGAGTCTGAGACGCCCAACCCCTTCAAAGGAAGAATAGAAGAAGGATCACCAAGACACTTTTTTATCATGAAAACATGAAATATCAGATGAACTGAGATCAAGCAAGAAGGTTACTCTAACTCATAAGCAACATTACCAACCCTTCATAAAATCTCATAAGAACCAACATACCGTGGACTGAGCTTCCCTTTCTTACCAAACCTCACTACTTCCTTCATGGGAGATACCTTAAGGAAAACCTTATCCCCAATCTCAAACTAATTCTCAACTAACCAAGACATACACCAAAAGCTTCACCTTAATATTCCTTCAAACTTATAGACTTACATAAAATAAGCATACAACAATCTTTCATCAACAAGAAAATTTTACTCTCTCTCTCTCTCATCTAAAAAACTACTCATCATCACTATCTTAACATAAGGAAATGTCAATAAAAGGTTAGAACATGAGGACCTGAAATACGATAGGATATTATGCATAACTTGATACTTTACTGAGGCCTGGAACTGAACATACTGTAAAGCATGAGTACATGAGTCATGAGCTACGTGACCTGGGTTTGGAGTTCATGATTTCATGGAACATGACTCGTACTGCTGAGCAAACTAGAACTCCTTATACTAGGGACTGGAAGCGTATATGATTCTATAGAAAGTGCATGAATATGAGTTATAATCATGAAGCTGACATGTAAGGCATGAGTAGATGTCGTGATGACTGAAAAAATATGCACTGAGATAGGAATGCGTTGGGAATCATCCTCCCTTGTTGCTTTTCTACATATACTAGAACCATTACTAAGATCTGAGAGCCTGACTTGGTTACTTGTTCTATCATCTTCCCCTTAGCTTTAAGCCATCATTCTATGTCTGTGAACCACTTTTAATAAATCTAAACTGAACTACAACCACTTTACTCTCGATCCCGAGATTTCAACACACATGAATAATTACCTCACCCTGAAAGACTACACCTGAAAGTGTAAAATCTACTGCTAATACCTCCTTCTAAGATAGAACTCTTAACTTTCTATAGCCCCTAATAGTAATGATATAATAACTTAAACACTAACTAACTTAGAATCTTCAAGAGCATCATTATACCAACATACCCAATGTCAACAACATATAAATTTAAACCAACATACATAAATTCTTGTATACACCATTTCAAGCCTACTGTTTTACCTCTCATACAACTAGCCCCATGGATACATAATCTACTTAATCCAGATAACACTATCCCAGCTCCACTACTGCTAAACTTCTGGTTCCATGCTTCTAACTCTAGATCAGATGCTATCAAAGAATTTTGAGAAGGGATCTGAAAGCACATCTGAATTTGGCTCAATGCACGATTTTTCATCAACATGAATGAATATTTTCAAAGTTCAGAACATAAGGGAACTAATGGGATATTTGATCCTGCATGTAATCCCATAACTTTCTGCGAGGAATATTTGAGAAACCTCCATTTGTAGGAGTTTGAACTTGACTATTTCTGTTACCTCAAAAATAAGTTAGAGATGGCATCAATAGAGCGAAATGAAAATCTGTATAAGTTTCTTAGAGGACCTTCAACTGCATGCTTTGAGACTTGAAAGAAGGAAAACATTTCCTAAATGCCCTATAACCTTTCAAAGAAAAGTACAGACATCTCCATACCATTCCGCAAGACTCTACTAGACACGACTTCATAGACACCCTAGGACGCTTGAACCTTGTGCTATACTACTAAGTTTGTAATGAACCGAGACCTACCCCCTAGTCATCACATGGTGCTTTGAACCACAAGTGATCCCAAGCTAACCCATGAACTGGCATACTGTTAGCAACTGATTTATAATATTTAAAATAACTGAGTTTACTATGCAGAAACATAATCATGGCTTAATCTAAATAGTTACAATACTGATAAGATTTACAATCTGATAAAATTGAGAAAGAACTCAAATTACATGACAGACTCTGACTGACATGTATAAAGCCTCTACTATACTGACTATAGGTAGTTGGGACATGCCTCCAACTACCACTAATTAATACATATGAAAAATAAATGAACTATACATGAACTAAAACTATCTGGAGTTCCCAAAATAAGAGAACTCATCACCTGCTGGCTGGGAACTGCAACTGATTAATCATGATGTGCGGGATATAAATGGTACCTACATTATGAAATAATGTAGCCATACAGACGTATATATGGATCGGTACTTATGGAATGTACTGAGTAAGCGAGGGTGAATGTAGTAAGTAAAACTTGTTTCATAAAAAATCTTAAAACATGCATGACTAGGTGTAAGCAGACTCACCAAGAGACTGAAATAAACTGAAAACTGAAATATCTTAAAACATGAGTAACAAACATGATCTGATAAGTTGGTGAATCACTACACTTAGTTTCTTAAAACTTTCCTTTTATAATATAAGTAGAACTAAAGCCGGGATACGGTAAAACATGAAGATGTGAACGTTCGAGAACAAACACATATAGACTGAACTAATCTGATTAACTGAATCACTGATTCCTGGGTAACGAAATGAGTGAAATCTAAGGAAAAAGTAATAACTAGTGTATACATACTGAGTCACTAATATATGAATGAAGATAACTGAACAACATGAGATAGTTGCACGCAAATGTATGAAAACTTGTAAATTCTGAGGATGCATGACCAAGCATATCATATGATTCTGAAATAGTCTGTAAACTAGAATACTGAAATTTGATAACTGAATGACTGATAACTATATGTTATGGTCAAGTAGAATTGAACTGAGTTCTTAACTGAATACTGAAACTGAAACTTTGGGAGGTATCATCTAACCAACATGCCCCAATCTGAGCTGGTTGGGGTCCAATTTGTAACCCCAGTTGGAAGGGTATTAGTACCGTGCCACGGGTACTAACAATAGTTGTGTCAACCCTAATCTGGCAAAAAAACCATGGGATATATGTGCATGTCAACCCTAATCTAGCAGGAAGACATCTCAACCTATGCTAGCTACGTAGTTCTATAACTCAGGGATTGCTACTAAGGTTCAAACCCTATACTGGTAGGAATGCCCCCATCCCTGGTTTCGCTCGGTGCTGAATCCTACTCCCAACAGAACTGACCTGGATTACTAAATTAACCTAAGTTTAACTGGTATTATAACTGACTAAACTGATAATCCTCATAAGTTTCTGAAACCCTTTTAAAAAAATAGAGACTAAGTAAACAGATAAATTTTGGGTATTCATAACCCCCCAGAACTCGATAGCATTTACAATAGGACACCATACAACAACATTAGCAACATAATAAGTAGGTACTATTCCAAAACTCATTCATCTGTACATTTTATCAAACACGTGGAAAGCATAAACTTGTACATGGGAATATCTTAAACATGGGAGCATAGCATGATTACATAACTAAAATCATTAATTAGGAGATTTACAAGAAATTTTCTTGAAATAGGACATGGCATTTCATCAAAATATGTAAAGATCATCGCTTGACAAAAGAATGTCTTAAACATGAGGGAACAATAGAGTTACTTGGCAACATTCATAACTTGGGGATTTCATCTTGAAATTGATTGATCATGACATGGGAATTTCATCAAACATGTGGAGACCCTAAACTTATGCATGGGAATGAGAAAGCATACGAAAATATCATGGCTAAATGAATCAATTCACAACTTAGGGATTTGATATGAAGATCATAACATTCTAAATATGCAGCTCAGAAAATCACATAATTTCAACATTAGCAACTTGGATTAAGGATTTAACATGTGAAAATCACCATTCAAACATATCAAGCCAATTTCAATGAAAACCATTTGTCAACATGATACATAATCGAAATTCATGAAATTTCATGGATATAATTCATATTAACATGTAACGATCATAACTTTGAACTTGAAACATGTAAAACTCATAAATTTAAATTCAAAAAGGGATCTTGGGCTCCATGGGTGAAAGGGGACCTATGGATGAACTCCCACATACCTTAATAGTTTGGATTTAATGAAAAATCTTGAACTTTTGAATCTCTAATGGTTTTCTTGAAGTTCTTGAACTCAGAACTTAGATTTCTTGTATCTTGGAGAAGGGGTAATAGAATTGTTCTTGATTTCTTAGATCTAGGGTTTTTTGTCTTGGAGAGGAAAATTTTGAATAATGATGTATCTATGCTATTTGGAGCTAAATTATGTATTTTGGACAGTTTTAGGTGAGGCAAAGTGACCAAAGTGTCTCAGACCCTTTAGGAACTGAAACAGCAGGTGAAATAGCTCTATATCTCATTGGCCATCACGTCGGGGACAAAAATGCATCACGTCGCTCATCGCATCAAGGATTGGCACGCCGCACCCCAATCACGTCGGCTTACTGCCTCACACAATAATGCCATAACGTTTCACTCATGTATCGGATTAAGGCAAAATTAGTATCGTTAGAAAGCTAATTCAATTATCTAAAAATTGGTAGGTCTTGAGATACAAAAGTCTACGTATATAAAAAGTTATACACGTTCAAATAGATCCTTGTAGAATCGAATACCAATCTTTGGACGAATCAAAGGCTCTAAGCTTAAATTTGTTCTAAGTGGTTCTTATGAACATTTTTCACTTCAAAAGCACATCAAAAACAAGGATAAATATCTTGAAACTTATTTTCACATAGGAATAATTTGGATTATAGCTTATACACGTAGGAACAATGGTTCAAAGACTAGCTCAAAAATGCGGGGTGTTACTAATACATACATACATACATGCCTTTCCTTCTAATAGGGGTGTGTTTGAGGGTTGTGGAAGTCAACCTTTAGCTCACATCCAAAGATTTTGATATTCCTCTTCGGAGTATGTCCCAAGTTTTTGCTAGAAAAATTTTCATGTTGTATTGCGTCTATTTGGAGTCGTCCGCACCTATGGTTTTGGTTTGAGATTTTTAGCCTCTCGTATGCTCTTGGAAATATCCCAAAACAAAAATTATTAGTGATAAGGAAATATAGTATTTTACCATATCTCTTCATGAATTGTTATCTAAAAAGTGAAGTCGTCCTCTCATGTACCTTTTTGGAGGGAAATAATTTTTGCAATAACAGACATAACATCCTTCTTGATTGTTGGATAAAACAGGTTTTTTGATGATTGAAATTTTCTTCAAAGTGGGTGGCCCTTTTGGACACTGATGACACTTTGTCTAGAACGATCACTGCAATTGAATAATCTTATGTTGATGTTGTAACCCTCTTGGTCACCTGTAATGCTTCTTGATAACCTCTTTGGTTATCAATATATATATTTTGTATGCAATCATATGGTAAGTCTTGGGCATCTTCCATATCAGTACCACTTATAGATATCCCTCAAATATTTTAATCTTTGAATAGTATTGCATGTTATCCGACATTGGATATGAAATGACTTACAGATGTCCTTTGAGTTGATCATCTTATAGGTAATCATACACATTATCTGATCTTGGATAATATATGGGTTATAAATATCCCTTGTATCGATAATTTTCTGAGTAATCTTACATATTTTTTGTCCTTGGGTGCGATGCAACTTATGAATATCCCTCAAATTATCAGTCTTTGGATAATTTTGCACATAATCATCTTGAATAAGTTGTGGTTATAGAGAACCCTTGGGTCAGAAATTTTATTGATCTTATACATCAACCAATAAGGATTTAGCTGTGGCTTACAGATAATATTCGAGCTATCAATTTTGGGGTAATCTCGCATAATATCCAATTAGAATGTTTTCGTGACTTATGAATGATCCATGGACTATTAAATGCAGTTAATCTCACACACTATCATATCAAAAATATTATAGCTTCTAGATAACCCTCAGATTGTCAAATTTTGGGAAATCTAATATGGCGTCTGCCTTTAGATAGTGACTTAAAGACGTCCCTTCGGATCATGTGCTTTTTCAACTTTATATATTAATGCATTAAAATACTAATACATAAAATGCTAAAATATCCTCAATGGAGGGTTACATCGCCTTTTGCATGGTCAATACATATAAAATATTGAGATATCCTCGATGTCAAATTATGTTATCTTTGCATGGTCAATGGATATATGTGCTCTAAAGAATCATTCAAAGATAGTCCCTATCATCTTACATGGTGAGAATTTATAGAGACTTATTTGACATAAAATGTAATGGCCCTATCCGCATAACCCTCTTAGTATGAACCTATCAATAATAGAATGAAATGGACCTATTGCCATTAAATAAAATGGCCCTCTCAGTGATGAAACATAGTGTCTCTCTTGACATGAAATAAAATGGACCTCTTGAAAATGGTATGAAATGGCCCTCTTGAGGATAGAATGAAATGACCCTCTCAACAATGAAATAGAATGGTCATTTCAGCAATGGTATGAAATTGCCCTCTCAGTAATAGAATAGAATGGACCTCATGATAATGGAATATAATGATCCTCTCAGCATAATCCGCTTGATAATGGAAAGTAATGTCCCTCTCAGCATGTCCCTCTCAACAATAAAATGAAATAGCCTTCTTGTAGGACCATAGGATGAGATGGTTCTATTGGCATGGAATAGAATAGAATGCAATGAAATAAAATAATATGTAATGGTGTCTAATAAAATGTAATGTGTGTAATGCAATATAATATAATGGGATGCAATGTAATAGAATGTAATGGGATGCAATGGTGTGCAATAAAATACAAATGGATGCAAGGATATGGGATGGAATGTAACGGGATGCAATGCAATGGAATGTAATGGGATGCAGTGCAATGGAATATAATGGGATACGATGGTATGCAATGAAATATAATGGGATACAATGGTATGTGATGGAATTCAATGGGATGAAATGGTATGTAATGGGATAAAATACCCTCTCGGTAATTTAAAGAGAAGATTTACCTGATTTTGTTGCCGGTGTGTTGTCTTTTTTCATGTACTTATACTCAATATAGACGGTTAGAAGACACATTGTTGCTATTGTTGGAGACCACAGTCAAAATTTATGAAAGTTAAATGACAAAAGTATCATAATTTGAATGACTTAGTCCGCTATTAATCTTCTCTTTTAGAGGGAATATGTAAACAACAAGTCCACTTGACGTACACAAATGGGTGAAATCCTTTATTGAGGACCAATTGAATACCGTATGTTTCACTTCATGGCAAATCTTAGGAGAACGTTTCTACTCTTCCTTCTACTGAGTGATCCTTTTGACTGTGTCCTTATTGCACCGACTTTTTTTAATGTACCTGTGCTAGCGATTATTTTTAGAAAAAATTCTAAATAAAATATTCATAACGAGGATAAGACATTTTTGTTTGTCATCCATATTCTTATGGAATGAGATAGACAAGTCAGAAGGTCCTTGATAAATAGGTAACTGAACCCATCTTTGGGGCCACCCTAAAAACTGTTCTTGAGTACCATATGCTTTTGCACAGTTCCCTATTCGGCTAGGAGATTTTTGAAGAAAACCTCGTTTTTGTGAATTGATCCCTGCATCTACAAAAAAAGTTGTTAGTTTTGGGTGAAACTACTATTAATTTTAATTACGGTCAAATCTATAAATTGACTAAATTGAATCACAATTTGATATGGATTAATACCTGATTTAATTTTAATTTTCTTGGTTTAATTAAATCAAATAAGTATTTTTTGAATAATTTGTTTTTTAAGAACAAATACATTTAAATTGAGATTTACTCATTTGAATCAGTTTTCAAGATGAGTCTCAATAAAAATTCAATTTTGGTAAAAGTAATCATTTAAGTAACAAAATATTATACCATCTCGTATATAGGAACACAGAAAATGTATAATAATTACTTAAATGAAAAAATTGATTCAAATAAATATTTTAGAAATTCTTATCCAAATAAATATAAATATTTTAATTTTATTTAAAATTGAAGCAATTAAGGATTAAACCTAGTCAGATAGGGAAAAGATTTGGTGTCAATACTATCTGCACAAATAAGACTTCATGAACGTACTCTAATTCTCTGTTGCAATGCTACCGAAAACCAATTAATCTTGCACTTAAGCATTTCTGGTTCCACGTCCTCTCATTAGTTTTTTTAATCATCAAAACCACATATCCCATGTACCAATTCACCACTTCTATGCCGGTTTCTCCTGTCGCCATGATCTTCATCAATACTAGGCCCCTTCATGAGATTTACCAATCATCAAAACCACATATACATCAATATTCCTCTTTTAATGATGAAAAAAACTTTCTACATTTACCAAGAAAAGTTTCATATCAAGGTATCTCCAATTCCTTCTTTCACCAACAATCAGTTTCCCGTATCACCAGTTCTGTTTTCTAGTTTTCTCTATCACCCATTATTCACCCTTTCACCAAGATATTTCCTTTTTAGCATCATTAATAACTTTTATAGTAGATTTTATCATGGTATTAGAGCAGTGATACTAGTTGTATAGAGCAGAATCATAGGCGAGGTTCAAATCCACAAAAGGAGCTTAGATTCTATAGAATTTTTTTCTTAGAAAACCTAGAAATGACGATGAATCGAATCAATCCAGGTGATCCTCTATATAAAGGTCTATCAGATATATCATACTTTGCATTGATTCCCATCAAGTTAACTGGTGCTAAAAACTATGGAGTTTGGAATCGATCGATGAAAAATGCCCTATTGAGAAAGAGATAGTATGATTGTTACTGGAGCTTGCAGCAGAGCTTTGTATAGGGATGAATTGCATGATCATTGGGAGAAGTCTTATGGAATTATGCTATCCTTGATTATGAGCACCACCAGTGAAGAACTTTAAAAAAATCATGTCTATTATCAGTGTGTTTGAGGTATGGGAAGATCTGAAGGAACAATTTGATAAGGTGAATCGCATGAGGTTGTATTAATTACATAGAGAAATAAACAATCTTTCACAAGGTACAGATTCAATCTAACTTATTTCAAAAGATTGAAGAACCCCTGGGGAGAATAGGATGTTGTGGTACCAGCCACAATCCGTGCTTATCCTAAATCAAAGGATTATGCTAATCACTTGTATTAGCTAAGGCAAATTTAGTTCCTTAGTGGCTTAAATGAATCGTATGATCAATACCCAAGGAAAATATTGCTGAAAGAAGTGACTCCAACTCTTAACCAGGCATATGCTATGATCATAAAAGATGAGATATATCAGTTAGCTTGTGTGGTTTCTATAAGTGAGAAATCTGATCTAATGGCCATGTAAGTGAATAGAAGACAGGGATTCAGTCATGAAAGTCAAAATCAAAATTATAAAGGTAAGAAGTATGATTACTGTCAGTTCACTAGTTAAACTAGAGAGAATTGTTACAAGCTGATAGGTTATCCTATGGATTAGAAATAGAAAGAGAAGCCTGACTACACAAATAGAGCATAAAAAGGATCAGGTCAACAATTATATTTTAGAGGCTACAATAATCAAGACCATGGAAGGTTTGGCAACCAGTATGAGAATCAGACTAAGCTTACAATTCAATATACAATAGAAGGTTTAAGGGGGTTGATAGGGAAGAATGCGATTTATACATTTTTAGGAGTGAATGTGGACTCAAAGGTCAACAGATGCAAGATTTCACAAATCTAACTGCAGGAGTGTCTGTAATGCTCCCAAAGTGTTAGCTCCAAGATTTCTAAGATTTTATTTTTATATCTCCCTTATATTTTACTATGATTTTTGAGCTTAATAATTATAAGGAATATTAATGGGACCATTAGGAGGTGTTTCTGAATTTTTGAAATGCGTTTTGGGATATTTTGGGACCCTAAAATATTAAGGATTTATGTTTAGGGCATTCTAAGGAGGTATGGCATACCCTTACATGAAAACTAGTAGCCTGATGCGATAAGGGTGCGCCACGCCCTTGGTGTGGCGTGATAAGAGTGTGACATGCCCAGGTGTGCAGAAACACTAGATATTGGTTTTTCTTAAAAATATTTTTCGGGATTTTTGGGCTTTTACCTCTTAAATGATTTCCCAACTATAATAAATTCGATCCCCACCCTCATAATTCATAATACACGATTCATTTCCTCTCCAAACTCTCAAGAATAACTAGTAAGGGTTCTTCTCCAAAATTCAAGCTTTCAAGGTTCCAATTCAACTTTTCTTCAAGCAATTCACTAAGTCCAGGTATGTGGGATTTGAACAACGATATTATTTCATCCTTATGAACAAAGTTTAAGTTTTTACATATATTTGTAAGGATTTCATGATTAGGGGTTATACCCACTTTATGCTTTTGAAATTATAATGTTTCTATGTGATTTTGAAGTTCATTAAACATAATATTTTGCATTTATCCATGTTTTATTTCATATGATCAATATTATGAGAGTAGTTTTTAGCATTTCGACATGATCTTCTATTAGTGTAAAAGTGCATATATGATTTAGCATGATTTCTCAGTTTACAAGAAGTTCAAGTTTACCAGTTCAACTAATAAAGTATTACAACATGATTAAAGCTTCAATTTTGATCTTATGATCTTAGATAAGATATGAAATTCACAAGTTTTTTATAAGAATGATTTAAGCGAGAGAAGCATAGTTAGTTTTTTTCAGTTTTATAAACCCACATGATACTTTAAGGTGAAATTCATAAGTTTGAGTGTATGAGTATATATTTTGGGAGTAGTATTTAGCACCAAGAGGGAAATATGGGTTTAGCGCATCCTATTTTACAAAAATTACTTGCCACCGTAGGTTTAAGAGGCCTTGCCAGAGAGTGTCTCCTCACCCAAGGGGCTAAGTTTAGTGATCACTCTAAGTTAGGTTCTATTTCTATAGCAAAGGTAGAACAGATATCCTCAATATGGGTAAGACATTGGACTCCATGCTAGCTCACATGATTTATACCAGTTATAAGAATCTCCCATAAGAAAAGTAAAGAAGATTTTAGAAACTAGGTATAGTGACTCACAAACTTATTCAAATGTTGTTTATGATTTATACTTTATAAAATTTTAGCTCTCAATTTACTCATGATCAAGGTGAGCGTATTTACACTTAGCATGCATGTTTTATAAGTATGTGAGCTTCAATTTTTATTTATTGCATTCACCCCTACATACTCAGTATATTCTAGAAGTACTGACCACATATATGTCTATGTGGATATATTATTTCATAATGTAGGTTGTGGTGTTCATCCTCAGTAGTACGATTAGCCACGATCTCCATTTTTTATATCCTGTCAATTGGTGATCCTCCGTCTTTATGGACTAAAATTATGTTTACTTTTAATATTCACAGAATAAGCTATTGTTTAGATCATATGTTCTCTTTCAGGTCAGTTGGGGTCTGTCCTAGTGACTCTCAAGTTTAGTAGAGGCTTGTCTGAACCTGTTAGTTATTTATTTCACTAGGGTATTCAGACTTGTAGTTGTGATTGGGTTTATCCTTCTTTTATTGAAACTGATATATTTCAAGTACAATTCAACTTACAAGTTAAGATTTCTGCTTATTTCCATACTAATATTTGACATTCCATGTTGAAGGCACACTATGGGATAGCTTTGGGGCTATTTGTAGCCCTAAGCATCGTGTGTTGTCTAGAGGGTAGTCTTGGGGTGATAAAAAAAAGTTCATGCGTGTTTGTAATGGGTTAATATGTATTTTAGGCTCATGAGAAGTCCCTAATATATAGTTAAATCAAAAGCTCCTTTTTTAGCTAAGTTCTAGTGTAAGATTCTTTCTTTGAGTCAACTTCAAACAATCTTAACACCTTTAATATGAAACTTTTTGTAGAAAAATACTCACCAAATAAAAGATCTTTAAGTCTTCTTTCCAACACATATGATCTTACCTTAATTTTATATCAGAGTAGAAAGTTATGCTCATTTTACCTGAGGGTGTTTGTTTGTCAAAGATTGACGACTTGAGTTGACGAGCTGTCAACTGGTTGATGACCGGTCAACTAAAGTCATCAACCTTAACTAGTAAGAACAAAAAATCTCCATAGATAATGACCTGAGTTGATGAGTCATCAACGGGTCGATGGGCCATCAACTAAGTCATCAGATAAGAAATTTGTCACGACCCGAACCGAAGCCCTGGCCGTAACGAGCATCCCGAACCATGGAGGCCTGGATGCCCTTCTACATCTGGTAATCATGCACAATATTCATACAATAAAAGAATATGCAGAATTGTAAATCATTATGGAAACATGGTCATACTCTGATTTTAATTTAACTATAAGGAAAGAAATCCAACAACATCTAGACCACATCTGATTCAGTCTGCAAAATCTCAACTACATCTGAAAACAACAACTGTCTGAAACTGGGACAAGGCCCTCAGTCGACCTAAACCAAAATAAATAACATAATCTGAAAGATATAGGCCTTCTAGAATAAACAAGGCTCACCAAGTGCACACTTCACTACTGTCTGAAAACTCTACGGCTTAGTAGGACCTCTAAACTGAGCTTTAGACCCTGGGAGGTAGGAGGGTCAATACAAATGTACTGGTATGCATAGAAATCCAAAATAAAGCTTGTCTATAGAAATAAAATAGTTGATATCTAGTCATAAACATCATGAAAGATATAATTTCAAAATAAATGGACATTTTTTATAATCATAAACCTTTCTGTCAATGCAGTTTTCTGATCTTTGTATTACTTCTGAGTTAGGTGGCACTCCCCTACAAGTCTGATATTCCACGGGCTATATGGAATCCGCCATTGACTCGGCGGGGAATCCCCCAACCCAAGTTTGCCGCAAGGGTTGGAGTCTCTAAATCTACTACGCCACAGGGTCATCGCTAGCGTACAATAATATACCCGTAACGGCAAAACACGATTTTGGGCAATGAGTTGTCTGAACTTATGCCTTATTCGGGGAACCACCTAAACTCTCTTTATGCCCAATTTTAGTCTGTTCCGAAACATACATCATTCTAGTTTCAAAATCTGAAAATCTGATTTCAAACATGCATTGTATTTTGTTCTGAATTACCATGGCATTATCTGAGTTGGTGTCGTCACACCAAGACTTGCAAGTCCTATTTCTGAGCCATATTGTATCAAGCATGATTCTTTCATTAAAACTCTATTCAGACCACCCAAACATGCAAATAATATAAGAGATTTCATGTTCCGAAAGCACAAGTCAAAACTATGCAAGGATTATCATTCTTTCAATAACAATGTGGTGGTCCTGAAATCTTTGTCATACCATGCAACTCTTTCCATTAGATATTTATATTCAATATTTATCAATACAAACAACCCTCTTTTTTTATTAAAAAATTATATTCATATAATAGTATAAATCAATACATTTTGTATCATGCTTTTCAAGATGCATTTCAAAACAATCCATATCATATGAAAATGGGATAAATCATATCAAAAGAGGGATTTCATGTGAGTCACGCTCTCAATTCAAACATCACATTAAAACCATACATACATATACATAGGATTTTAAATCACTTTGGGGGAAGGCCTAAAGACCAAAATAATATCATCAAGGCTTCTAAAAACATGATTAAAATCCTAAATCTAAAACCCTTTTCTTAAAAATCAAGATTTATAAACCCTTTAAATAATTAAAAAAAGATTTATATGCCCATGAAATTTTAGGAAAACCCCACATACCTTAATTTATGACTCTTGAATGAACTCGTGCTTTAGGTATGCTATTCGAAGAATTGAAGGGTACTTCTTGTAGCCCTCACAATGGAAATTCCGATTCTTGAAGAATTAAGAAAAAACTATGGTTAAATCTAGAGATATGTTGATTTTTGGGTTGAAACCCTAAGGAGTGTTCTTGGTGATTTTGAGAGAAAATAATATAATTTTGGTGTTTGGGGGATTTAATCCCGTGTTATGGCTGAATAAGTGGTGGAAAATACCAGTTTTTCCAATAAAAATGCGAAAACATAACCTGGAAATTGGGTACGTGTGACAGAGAGTGCGTCGCACGCTAATCGCGCCATGCTACTGACTCAGTCACGAAAATGGCCATAACTTTTTTCTCTAGTATCATATTTTTGGGAAATTGGTATCGTTGGAAAGATAATTTGAAGAGTTTTCATCTGATATATAGTATAAACTTTAATTAATTATATAAAAAGAGTTATGGTCGATTGAAGTTGACCCAAGTTTCGACGCTCACTCAAACTCGAACGATAGGAAAGCTTTCAACTCGTCCTTGAGTTTGGGGACCTCTATGATCTCAATAAGGTTCCCACACTAAATAATTGATTAACATTCCAAATTTCCATAAGATTCATGTAACGCCCCGATTTGCTGAACCGGAATGCTAAACGGTGCTTATGACCCCGAAGGACCACAAGCTAACTCATGACTGATATCTGTACCTGTATAATGCATAATATACATGTAAAATGCAATAAACATAAACAATAGGCCATAAGGTTCAACTAAATAAAGTATCTGATAAATCATAACATCCATATGGGGTAACGAATACCCAAAACAACTGAAAGTTGAATCTAAAATTTGAAAGCCTCTAAGTACTGTCTGAGTATGGAGTTGAAGGAACATGTCTCCAACTAACTCCGTAAACTGAAAAGCTAATCAAAATAATAAATAAGGTCAAATTATATCGCCCTCGAATGAAGAGGACTCACTGCAACCCTGTATACTGAAATGTGACTGCTACTGCTGATCTAGGGCTCGTATCTCTGAACCTATGGTGTAACATAAAATAAAGCACCATAGCACAAATGCATCAGTACAACTGAAAGTACTTAGTATACGAGTGAGGTATGCTAAATACAAAGGGCATACATGCATGAGCAATACTAACTGACTGATTAATATGGACGTGAGAGTACAAAAATGCATACATAGTAATTGAGATCGTGAATACGTGATAGCTGGATCTGTACACAAATACATAGTTTACTAATATCTAACATAACTCATATTAGAATTCTAATAACATGGGCGAACCTAAACTCCGCATGAGAAACAGGTTTGCCCAAAGGATCTTAGGGCTGAGGAGCTCGCTAGTTTCATCTCTTTGGAGGCATGTTCTGAAATAAGAGAAGAACGGATTAGACTGAGAGTTTAACTTGAGATTGTGATCACAAGCACGACATGAATACTAAAAGAAAGGAAACTATTCCTAAAACATCTCATAGTCTCTTGTACATAAATGTGGCGCGCAACACACCCATGTACAAAACTCTACTAGATGCGGCTTTCAGACTTCCAAGGACTCTACCTTAGGCTTTGATACCAAGTTTGTAATGCCCGATTTACTGAATCGGAATGCTACACGGTGCTTATGACCCCAAAAAACCATAAGCTAACCCATGACTGATATATGTACCTGTATACTGTATAATATACATGTAAAATGCAGAAAACATAAACAATAGGGCATAAGGTTCAATTGAATAAAGTATATGATAAATAATAACATCCATATGGGGTAACGAATACCCAAAACAACTAAAAGCTGAATCTAAAATCTGAAAGACTCTAAATACTGTCTGAGTAGGGAGTTGAAGGAATATGTCTCCAACTAACTCCATAAACTGAAAGCTAATCAAAATAATAAATAAGGTCAAATCATATCCCCTCGAATAAAGAGGACTCACTGCAACTCTGTATACTAAAATGCGACTGCTACTGCTGATCTGGGGCTCGTGTCTCTGAACCTATGGTGTAACATAAAAGAAATCACCATAGCGCAAATGCGTCAGTACAACAGAAAGTACTGAGTATACGAGTAAGGTATGCTAAATGCAAAGGGATTATATGCATGAGCAATACTAACCGACTGACTAATATAGATGTGAGAGTGCAAACATGCATACATAGTAATTAAGATCATGAATACGTGTTAGATGGATGTGTACACAAATACATGGTTTACTGATATCTAACATGACTGATACTGGAATTCTGATAACATGGGCAACTGTGTATAACAGTCCTGAATCTAATGGAACTATCTGAGTTCCGAACTGTAATTGAATTGATTGTATCTCACAGTCCTAGTGTTCTGAAGTCTGAAAAACTATCTAAGTTCTTTTACTGAGACTTAGACTGAAACAATCGGAGGTAGTTGTTTAACCGGCATGCCCCAAATATGCTATAATAGCTGAGTTGGGTCCAATTTGTGCCCAGATTGGAAGGGTGTCAATACCGCGCCACTGGTAAAGACAAGCTGTGAGTGACCCTCATCTGGTAGGTACTCTAATGAGAATGGTAGGACCCTAATCTGGTAGGTTAAGCCACCTTACCTACCCTTAACTAACAGGTATTGATATCTCAACCTACACTATCTACGTAGTTCTAGAACGCAAGGATGACTGCTAAGAATCACACCCTCATCTGACAGTGTGTGTTCCCATCCTTGGGTTCACTCGGTGCTAACTTCTACTCCCATCTGAAGATACTGAATATGATTAACTGACTATGCATGGACTGAGTAACTGACTTCCATTGACTGATAGAATAGTACTGCTATCTGAGAATTAACTGAGACCATGAGATTTCTGAGATTTCCTGAGTCACATGACTGGCTGAGTTCTATAGATCATGGATTGACTGAGAGTATCGTGATAACAAGACATGGCTCTAGGCACACAACTATATTTTCTGGGTACAAGTACCCCCAGGATTCGATGGAAAGAAACTGACACACATGACTGACTTGATCATAAGAATGGAGTCCACAATTCACAATATCATAAGTAGGGGATTTCATACTAAGCATGGTACTCGACTTCTTATACATGGAATGGAATGCACACAACATGTATATACTTGCATAGCTCCAATATCATGGTCATCCCATATTACAATAACAACACATAACAATAACGTGGAATTCATGTGAAATCTTAAGTCATGGAGCATGGACTTGTTAATTAAGCATTATTGAGTCATAAAAACATGAATTCTATCACTGTAGGCATTTTAGCAAACACCTTACATGCACCATGTTGGGCATAGGTTTATTCATGAATTCAATAATTCAAATCACCCAAAGTTCATATATTTCATGTAACATGCCATCCTAGTTTCATACAAACACATAAAGATTCTATCTTGGCATCATTCAACACATAGACATGACCAACAATCAAATCACAATACAAATACCATGATATATGGTTTAAAATCAGGTTCTTGAGCTTCATGAATGAAAGGAGTCCATGAATCAACACACGCAAACCTTAGATTGAAGATCTGTTGAAGTTAACGGTGAAATAGGCTTGAATCTTAAAACTTCTAATTAAACCCTTGACTTGTTCTTCGTTGTTCTTGAGAGAATTTCAGAAAAAAGAGTATATTTTGGTGTTTTGAAGCCTAAATACCGTGTTTAAGACTATATATAAGGCAGGGAAAATGACCATAATACCCTTAAAAACACGGAGGTGGAATGCTAGAAACTAGGCACCCACCGGAGTTGCAGGGCATCGCTTGGTAAGTACCCCACTCTAGACAGTACGGCGCGGGCCTATCTCCCTGAGATACTAGTTTGGGCACCTAAATGTGACCTTACGCTATTCCAAAAATTATGAAACTCACCCAGGATGTACTACGACCTAGCCCCATCGCAATGCAACTTGAAAATTAGAAAACGAAGGTCAGGAATGACCTTAAATAAATCCCCAAAGTTCAGAGGTCTAAAATGAGACTAAGTGTTAAACACTTAGCTATAATTTTCTAAGTGTTGGACTTTATATTGAGTTTCAAAGAGCCAAACAAGATGAATATGAACGCAACAATTTGGTGGAGTTTTACAATATATCCCCCTTGAGAACATTCTTCCTCGAATGAGACTGACTGACAGGGAAAACAACAAGCTGAACATAAATTGGACATGAATGACTGAAATATGATCTCATGAATGACATTAATGACAACTGAATATATCATACTGAACATGCATATCTGATACACGTGTAACTGATTCATGGATGCATGACTGAGGTTTTTGATAACTGAAGTTCTCGCAATGAGAATGCATATCTGATGCATGATTATTCACTGGACGGATACATGAATGCATAACTGAATATGCAATGGTACTTGATACCAGATTTGTGATGAAACATGAGCATGAACTGAATACCAAGTTGTATAGAATGTTGAACGTAAACTGTATAGCTTAAGGAGAACTATTACCTTGAGCTTGATCTGAATTAGCGGAGAAGAGGTGAGGATACTTGGTACGCATGTCTGCTTCTGCTTCCCAAGAATCTCCCTCAACGGATTGGTTTCGCCAAAGAACTTTGACTAGAGGGACTTCTTTGTTCCTCAGTCTACAAGTTTGATAGTCTAGAATTTCAACCAAAATTTCCTCATAGGAGAGACTATTCTGAACGTCAATGCTCTGAATAGGTACTATGACTGATGGGTCACTTATACACTTCTTCAGCAAAGATACATGAAAGACTGGATGAACTGAAGCTAGGTCTGATGTAAATTTGAGATCATAAGCTACCTTGCCTAAACGACTGAGATCTTGAAGGGACCGACATATCGGGGATTGAGATTTTTCTTCTTTTCAAACCACTTCACTCCCTTTATGAGATAGATCTTTAGAAAGACATAGTCACCAATCTCAAACTCAAGATCCTTTCTGTGTACATCTGCATAGGACTTCTGTCGGCTCTGAGCAGCCCGAAGCCATTCTCTGATCAACTGGACTTTCTCTAAGGCATTGACTACTAAGTCAGGACCTATGATTGAGACCTCACTAATTTTGAACCAACCGATTGGAGATCTGCACCTCCTACCATAGAGAGCTTCGAACGGAGCCATTTGAATACTGGAATGATAGCTATTGTTGTATGCAAACTCAATTAAAGGCAAGTGGCCATCCCAACTTCCCTTGAAATCAATTGCACATGCCCCTAGCATATCTTCTAGAGTCTGAATGGTCCTTTCGGCATGACCATCTGTCTGATCATGAAAAGTTGTACTGAGATGAACTTGGGTACCAAGACCCCTTTGGAACGCTTTCCAAAAGTTAGAGGTGAACTAGGTACCTCTATCTGAGATAATAGATAGTGGAACACCGTGTAATCTGACCAACTCCCTGATGTAGAGTTTGGCATAATCCTCAGCTGAATAAGCGGTATGAACTGGAAGGAAATGAGCTGACTTGGTCATTCTGTCTATAATGACCCAAACTGAATCATGCTGATGACGAGTTCGAGGCAAACCCATCACAAAATCCATGTTCACTTCTTCCTACTTCCAAGTAGGAATGGTGAACTCTTGCATGGAACCACTAGGCTTCTGATACTCTATCTTAACTTACTGACATATAGAGCACTTAGCCACAAACTCTGTAACATCTCTCTTCATCCCACTCCACCAATAGATCTCCCACAAGCCGCGGTATATCTTAGAGGCCCCTGGATGAATAGAGTATCGCTCACCATACGCTTCTGCAAGTATTCATTACCTTAAGTTATCTACACCTGGAACACACAGACGACCCTGACAACGAAGAACACCATCTCCCTCTTGGGAGAAAACCTCTACTTAATAATTCTAAACTAACTCTTTTACCTTGGCAAGGCTAGGATCTCTGTCTTGCTTTTCTTTCACCTCAGAAACTAAAGATGATTCTGAACTATTCTGAACACATATACCACACTCTGAAGAATCGAATAAGCGAACACCTAGTCTGGAAAGATGATGGATTTCCTGAGCTACCTTCTTTTTGCTATCCTCTACGTGAGAAACACTACCCATGAAGAGCCTACTGAGAGCGTCAGCCACAATGTTGGCCTTTCCCAGATGGTAAAGTACACTTATGTCATAATCTTTCAAAAGCTCTAACCACCTTCTCTGACGAAGATTGAGATGTTTCTGAGTAAAAACATACTAGAGACTCTTATGATCTGTGAAGACATCTACATGAACTCCGTAGAGATAATGACTCCAAACCTTCAAGGCAAATACTACGGCTGCTAACTCAAGATCATGAGTAGGATAATTCTTCTCATGGGGCTTTAACTGTCTGGAGGCGTAGGCTATGACCTTACCATGCTGCATGAGGACACAACCTAAACCCACTCTAGATGCATCACAATATACCACAAAACCATCTGAACCATCTAGAAAAACTAGAACTGGAGCTGAAGTGAGTCGAGTCTTCAACTCCTGAAAACTCTTCTTGCAAGAATCTAACCACTGAAACTTGGCCTTCTTCTGAGTCAATCTAGAAAAAGGAGATGCAATATAAGAAAATCCCTTGACAAACCATCTGTAATAGCCAGCCAATCCCAAGAAACTCCTGATATCTGATGGAGAGATAGGGAAAGGATAATTTCTTACCACTTCGGTCTTCTGAGGATCTATGCTAATGCCATCACCAAAAATAATATGGCCAAGGAATGCTACTGGCCTAAGACAAAACTCACACTTACTAAATTTGGAAAATAGCTAGTGATCTCTAAGGGTATGAAGAACAATTCTGAGATGGTCTGAATGACCACGCTCAGTACGGGAATAGACCAGAATATCATTTATGAAGACTATCACAAACATGTAAAAGTACTTCTTAAACACACGGTTCAATAAGTCCATGAAAGTGGTTGGGTCATTGGTAAAACTAAAGGACATGACTAGAAACATGAAGTGACCATACCGAGTACGGAAAGCGGTCTTCGGGATGTCATATTCTCTAACTCTGAGTTGATGGTAGCCTGATCTGAGGTCTATCTTGGAGAAATAACTGGCACCCTAAAGTTGGTCAAACAAATCATCTATCCTAAGAAGTGGATGCCTCTTCTTGACCATAACTTTATTGAGATGAATGTAATCAATGTACATCCTGAGAGAACCGTCTTTCTTACGCACGAATAAGACTGGTGCACCCCACGGGGAGATACTGGGTCTAATGAATCCCTTATATAAGAGATCCTTTAACTGTTCTTTCAGTTCTCTGAGTTTTGTTGGTGCCATTATGTATGGCGAAATAGAAATAGGCTGAGTATCTGGGATAAGGTCAATGTCGAAGTCTATTTCCCTTTCGGGAGGAATGCCTGGAAGATCTTAGGGAAACACATCTGAAGACTCATTAACCACCGGGACTAATTCAAAGCTGGGAGATTCGGAACTAGATTCCTTGACATGCACGAGATGATAAACACACCCCTTAGATATCATTCTCCTTGCCCAAAGGTAGGAAACAAGCTGACCCCTGAATGATGAAGTACTAACCCTCCACTCTAACACGGGCTTATTCGGGAACTAAAACTGAACTATCTTGTTTCTGAAGTCGATCGTGGCATAGCAGGAATGAAGCTAATCCATGCCGAGAATGACATCAAAATCAGTCATCTCTAACTTGACTAAATTTGCTGACGTGGTTTATTAAAATATCATAGCCGAGCAATTCCTGTATACCCGCTGAGCTATGATGGTTTTACCCATAGGGGTAGATACTAAAAAGGGATCTACTAAAATTTAGGGACTGATTCTGAAATTGCCTGCTATATAAGGAGTAACAAAAGACAAGGATGCACCTGGGTCTAGCAAAGCATAAACATGAATATGGAAAATTTACAACATACCAGTAACGACATCAGGAGAATTTCCTTGATACTGTGGGGTCTGAAGAGCATAGAGTCTGTTTGGCATTGCCCACCAGTAGCACTGGAAGTGGCACCCTACTGGTTTGGGCGACCGGACTGAGCTGTGGATTGGTTTTGCTGACCCTGATAACTGGACTGGGGACATTCTATGACTCTGTGACCTATCTTTCCACAACCGAAACAAACATTTCTACCATCTCTACAAGTACTCTTGTGGTTCTTACCACAAGTCTAACACAGGGGATTAGTTCGGGCACTGCTGACACTTCCCTGAGACTTAGAGCCTGGTGCTCGATCTTTGTTGCCGTGTCTGAATTTCGGCACTGAGGCACTGGTAGAGGAAGGATATGGAACTGCTGGCTTAGGATGAAACTACAAACGGTTTCCTCCTTCTAATTTGGGTTGAGCAAAATTAAAACTTCCTGACCTTGCTCTCTTGTTCTGCCTCTCCCTAGTCCTAATCTTTTGCTCCTCTATTTTTTGAGTATGGGTCATGAGCCCGGCCAAAGTCATATCACTGTTCAGCATCACAGACCTACACTAATTTATGCTATCATTCACCCCTGACACGAACTTGCTCATCTTAGCCCTGTTGTCTGAAAACACATGAGGGGCATATCTGGCTAACTGAGTAAATCTGAGAGAGTACTTTTTAACCATCATATTTCCCTTCCTGAGGTTGATAAACTCTAGAACTTTTTCCTCCCTCAACTATTGGGGAAAGAATCTGTCTAAGAAAGCCATGACAAATTCCTCCCACTCTATAGGACCTGTATCCTCTAAATCTCAGACTTCCACTGTTTGTACAAAGTGTGAGCAACATCCTATAACTGTTATGTGGCTAAATTGGCACTCTGACAAGAACTAACTCCCATAATATCTATGACCTTCTGGACATGGTCAATGAATTCCTGAGGGTCTACATCAGACTTAGACCCGAAGAAATATGGAGGGTTTATTCGGGTGAAGTCCTAAATCCTAGCTGCGGCTGATTGGCCATTAGATTGGCTGGAATAACTGGTGCCCATTTATTTTGGGCAGACACAGACTGAGCAAGTGTGGTGAATGCGGCCCTAAACTCCACATGAGAAATTGGTTTACCCAAAGGATCTTCGGGCTGAGGAGCTGGCTAGTTTCTTCTCTTTGGAGGCATGTTCTGAAATAAGACAAGAACGAATAAAACTGAGATTTTAACTTGAGATTATGCTCACTAGCACGGCATAACTACTGAAAGAAGGGAAACTATTCCTAAAATATCTTATAGCCTCCTGTACATAAATATGGCGTCAACACACCCATGTACAAGACTCTGCTAGATGCGGCTTTCAGAATACCAAGGACTCTATTAAACCTTAGGCTCTGATACCAAGTTTGTAATGTCTTGATTTGGTGAACTGGAATGCTACACGGTGCTTATGACCCCGAAGGACCACAAGCTAACCCATGAATGATATATGTACTTGTATACTGCATAATATACATGTAAAATGCGGAAAACATGAGCAATAGGCCATAAGGTTCAACTGAATAAAGTATCTGATAAATTATAACATCCATATGGGGTAACGAATACCCAAAACAACTGAAAGATAAATCTAAAATCTAAAAGCCTCTAAATACTACCTGAGTAGGGAGTTGAAGGAATATGTCTCCAACTAACTCCGTAAATTGAAAGCTAATCGAAATAATAAATAAGGTCAAATCATATCGCCCTCAAATGAAGAGGTCTCACTGCAACTCTGTATACTAAAATACAACTGCTACTGCTGATCTGGGGCTGTGTCTCTGAACCTATGGTGTAATATAAAAAAAGCACCATAACACAAATGCATCAGTACAACTGAAAGTACTGAGTATACGAATGAGGTATGCTCAATGCAAAGGGTTTACATGCATGAGCAGTACTAACTGACTGACTAAAATAGACGTGAGAGTGTAGATATGCATACATAGTAATTAAGATCATGAATACGTGATAGATCGATCTGTACACAAATACATGGTTTACAGATATCTAACGTGACTGATACTGGAATTCTGATAACATGGGCGACTGTGTCTGACAGTCCTGAATCTGATGGAACTATCTGAGTTCTGTACTGTAATTTAAATGACTGTATCTGACAGTCCTGGTGTTCTAAAGTCTGAAGAAATATCTGAGTTCTTTTACTGAGACTGATACTGCAATTGTGGGAGGTAGTTGTTTAACCGACATGCCCCAAATATGCTATAATAGTTTAGCTGGGGTCCAATCTATGCCCTGATTGCAAGGGTGCCAATACTGCACCACTGGTAAGGACAAGTTGTGAGTAACCCTTATCTGGTAAATACTCTAATGAGAACGGTGGGACCCTAATCTGGAAGGTTAAGCCACCTCATCTACCCTCACCTAACAGGTATTGATGTCTCAACCTACACTGGCTACGTAGTTCTGGAACGCAAGGATGACTGCTAAGAATCACACCCTTATCTGCGAGGGTGTGTTCCCATCTTTGGGTTCACTCGGTGCTAACTTCTACTCCCATCTGAAGATACTGAAAATGATTAACTGACTATACATGGACTGAGTAACTGACTTCTGTTGACTGACAAAATAGTACTACTATCTGAGAATTAACTGAGATCATGAGATTTCTGAGATTTCCTGAGTCATATGACTGACTAAGTTCTATAGATCATGGCTTGACTAAGAGTATCGAGACAACAGAACATGGCTCTAGGCACAAAACTTTATTTTTTGAGTACAAGTACTCCCAGGAATCGAAGGAAAGAAACTGACACACATGACTGACTTGATCATAAGAACGGAGTCCACAATTCACAATATCATAAGTTGGGGATTTCATACTACGCATGGTACTCGACTTCGTATATATGGAATGGAATGCACACAGCTTATATATACTTGCATATCTCCAATATCATGGTCATCCCATATTACAACAACACGTAACAATAACGTGGAAGTCATGTGAAATCTTAAGGCATGGAGCATGGACTTATTAATTAAGCAGTATTGAGTCATAAAAACATGAATTCTATCATTGTAGGCATTTTAGCAAACACCTTCCATGCACCACGTTGGGCATAGGTTTATTCATGAATTCAATAATTCAAATCACCCAAAGTTCATATATTTTATGCAACATATTATCCTAGTTTCATACAAACAGATAAAGATTCTATCTTGGCATCATTCAACACATAGACATGACCAACAATCAAATCACAATACAAATACCATGATATATGTTTTAAAATCAGGTTCTTGAGCTTCATGAACAAAAGGGGTCCATAAATCAACACACGCATACCTTAGATTGAAGATCCATCAAAGTTAACGGTGAAATAGGCTTGAATCTTGAAACTTCTAATTAAACCCTTGACTTGTTCTTGAGAGTATTTCAGCAAAAGGAGTATATTTTGCTGTTTTGAAGCCTAAATCCCGTGTTTAAGACTATATATAGGGTAGGGAAAATGACCAAAATACCTTTAAAAACAAGGAGGTGGAATGCAGAAAACTGGGCACCCACCGGAGTTGCAGGGCGTCTCCTGACAAGTCCCTCGCTCTAGACAGGGCGGCGCCTTGCTTAGAGCGGTGCTCAAACCAGGGCGGCGTAGGCCTATCTCCCTGAGCTACTGGTTTGGGCACCCAAACGTGCCCTTGCGCTATTCCAAAAATTTCGAATCTCACCCAAGATGTACTACGACCTTTCCCCATCGCAATGCAACTTGAAAATTAGAAATGAAGGTCGGGAAGGCCGTTAAATAAATCCCCAAAGTTTGGAGGTCTAAAATGCCGTTAAATAAATCCCCAAAGTTTGGAGGTCTAAAATGAGACTAAGTGTTGAACACTTAGCTAAAATTTTCTAAGTGTTGGACCTTGTATTGAGCTTCAAAGAGCCAAAGGGGTAGAATACGAACGCAATGATTTTGCAGGGTCTTACAATTTATGTCTTTTGGATCATCTACGCATAGAAATGATGGTTTTCATTCTAGCCCAAAATGCGGGGTGTTACATTATCTCCCCGTTGGGATCATTCATCCTCGAATGATGGGTAGAAACATTGAAGCTTAAAGGTATGGAATAATGAGGACATGATGTGTATTCTAAGAAAAGATATAACTATCTGAAATATTTAAACTTCTATCATGAAACTGAAATCTGAGCTGACTTGCCCTTGCTACTATCTCAGTCACGAAAATGGCCATAAATATTTGCTCGAGTATTAGATTTTGGAGAAACTGGTATTGTTCGAAAGATAATTAGAAGATATTTAATTTGATATTTAGTAGGCCCTCTAATTCATTATATACAAAGATTTATGGTTGATTAAAGTTGACCCAAGTTTCGACGCTCACTCAAACTCAAACAATATGAAAGCTTTCAACTCGTCCTTGAGTTTGGGGACCTCTATGATCTCAATTCCTGATCAAATAGGTTCCCACACTACGTAATGTATTAATATGACAAATATTCATAGGATTTATGTATTTTGGATCATCTACGCATAGAAATGACGGTTTTCGTTCTAGCCCTAAATGCGGGGTGTTACATTATCTCCCCCTTGGGATCATTCATCCCTGGAGATGGGTAGGAACATTGAAGCTCAAAGGTATGTAATAATGCATACATGAGGTGTTTTCTAAGAAAGGATATAACTGATTTGAAATATTTAAACTTCTATCATGAAACAGAATTCTGAGCTGACTTGCCCTTACTTGTTTTAAGGAGCTAATTCATGCTGAGAGTTTAGGATTCCCCCCGAATTTTTTATGGTCAAATCACACACATTGGATTTGGAAGTGATAACTTATGTCAGTACAAATCATGAGGCTACAAGATTTACATCGTACAAAGGTATTACACTGTCTGAGCTAAAATAGCTAGAAAAAATTGAGATTATGTGTTGAACTCTTATGAACTGAGTCATGACTAAATAACTGAATCTGAAACATAATGCTTGTACTGAACTAGTTCACAACTTGTACGGATGGAATATATTATCTTTTGGGATGGTCATACGTATTGGACTGCGGATAGTTGGACTGGGTGAAAAGGTGGAAAACCACTGTAACTTGTCTGCCTAACTATCAAATTGAATTGTTGGATATACAGACAGAATTATACTCGATATTTATATTTAACTAGAGTATCTATTCAACACTCTTTCTAAACGAGTTCTAGTAGCATTAGGGAGCAAAGGATCTTGGGCACAAGTTACACCAGACATCCAACTACGGAATCACAACATTGACACTACTCTATAGGACAGAATATAGACATGTAACTCATAAACTAGGATAGAATTACCAAACCTTAGGCAATGCAACTTCTTCCTTTCAAGGTTAGCCACACTTCTAAAATACTCTCTCAACTATACTTTCCCCTTAAACACCATGCTCATTGATTCCACTTATTTTTCTTACATGGCCGTTGATATTTCCATCTACTAATGTCTAAACTGAACTAAATCCCCTCACAAACTTCAAGCCTAACTCAAAATCACAAGACGCACCACATAATACTATAGTACTAGTCTGAATCATGAATTCAGTACACCCTGCATTTCACAATTCCTTATCCTATGCATAATTGCCTATGGGCCGCTATAACTATCCAAGAAGTTATTGCCACTCCAACAATCACCTTCAACTTTGCATTAGACATTCAAAAACACTCAAAGCATTCATTCGTATGTATACAAACATGACATTCAAGCCTATCTTGATACCCACATATGCACTTCTAAACAAACACTCATAAAGAATATTTCTCATATTCTCTAATACTTCTATCCATAACAACTTTCCTGCACTACTCGGATGATACACATAAAATATTCTCAACTAACCAAGCCATACACGAAACTTCACCTCAAAATTCTTTCAACTTATGGACTTACATAAAACAAGCACACAACAATTTTTCCCAAATATAACACATAAAACTTCAACTAACCTTGACATATATCAAAGACTTGGCCTCAATCTTACTCCACAATTACTACCTTAACTCAAATAAGCACATAACCATCTTTCATCAACAAGTAATGTTTACTCTTTCCCATCTAGATAACTATTCATCATCACTATCTCTACCTAAGGGAAAAAAATCACTGAAAAATTGGAATACCGGGATCCAAAACATGAGGGAAGTACTAAGAATAACTTGATACCCTACTGAGGCGTGAGGAATAGAGCACTCACGGTATATACTCATTAAAGAGATCTAATATGAGGACGTACCTGATATAAATCTGAATTTTCACTAATCGTTAAGAGTATCACATGTCCACAAGAGTCATGAACTGCATGACCTGAATTTTTTGGAATTCATAACTTACAGAAAGTGATTCGGACTACTGAATAAACTGGGAACTCATCATACTAGGAACTAGGAGAGTACATGATTCCTTATCATATGCATGAACACGGACTATGATCATGAAGCTGAAACATAAAGCATGAGAATGTATTGGAATAACTGAAGTAAACTGCTGAAATAAGAATAGATTGAGCATCGTTGTTTCTCATGGTCAATTCCACAACTTACTGGCACATCTATTGGCATCTGAAAACTTGACTTGGTTACTCGTTCTATCATCTCCCCCTTAGATTTAAGCCATTACTCTAAGTCTGTGAACCACTATATACACTCTGGTATTAATTGAAATCACTTTACTCTAAAGTCGGGGATATAACAATACACATAAAACTAAACTTATCCTGTAAGACGGTGTCTTCATGTATAGCAACCAATGCTGATACCTCCTTCTAAGATTCAACCCTTAGGTTTCTATAGCCCTAAAGGTCATCATACAACAGCTTAAACATTCACCGACTTATATTCTCCTAACACTAAACATGGATATTTCCAAACCTTTGACGGACCATACTACTTCTGTCATAGTCTACCAGCATCATGCCTGCAAACTTATATTTCTAAACCATGAGAATCAAGATTATGCAAAAAGGCTTGACATTATTAATCATAACTTCATAACTTAGCTATCAAGAACATCATATATTATCTAACTAGTCTTTCTCCACCTAGAAACTCAAAGGTACTACTAACCACACAACATGCAATGATCCTTGAAAATAATTCAGCCTCATAGCACCTTGGGCATACTTCTACATCATACTTACAACATTAGACTTGATTATGAATCAAATAAACTTAAGCTCTTGTATACACTGTTCAAGCCTACTAGATCACTTTCACACAACTAACACCCACCACATCAATAGTTATATCCACCTTGATCACCATCTACTATTCCAACTTAGTGTCTAGTTCTAGCTATGATGAACCACAACTTCATACAATTTCCTTACATGTCAAACATCTGAAAACATTAATCCGCCAAAACTTCGTAATAGTAAGGATCAATCACAATCCTATGATCTATCTTATTTAAAATCTATTAACACATTCTCCTTCTATACATCATTACTATCTACCCCTTTATACAACTAAACTTAGTCCATAACTCTATAAGATTCAATTAAACTCCCTCTTGCAATATTAGGGACGCCTAAATTAACTATACTCATCCACCAAGTACCTTCATTAATGGCCTATACTCTTCTTGCACAACAAACACCGTCAGCAACTTTTTTCATACTTCAAGCAAACAACACTTCACCTTAACAAATAACTCTTTCTCTACCTTCTACTAAACTAACACACAAGGATATATCACTTTATTACCAACTCAATCTCATGCAAAAAGATTCGGCTATACATATATTGAATAAATCGCCCTTACCACTTTTCTTGCCATTATGCCACTAAACCCTAGTTCTAACCAACACAAGAAGGACAAGATGAACAAAAAGTTGCTAGTGAATCGAAATAGGCCCCACACGGCTTCACTAGACTTTGATTTTTTTAATAAGAAAATGAGATGAATGACAAGATAGCTATGCTAGTGAATCGAAAGATCCCCACACGGCTTTACTAAACTTTCAGTTTCAACAACACAATGATAACAAGATAACAAGATTACAAGAGATAGAAACTTAACACACAATATTCAATGATCTAAGAATACACATCTTACTCTGTATAAATAAAAAAAATCTGAGTCAAGCACTTCCCCCATAGACCACCATACTCCACACATGATACTAGCTACCACATTAGTCTATCATTATAAAATGGTAATTCATTCTCAAACATCAGTTATTCAACTAAACACATTTATCTACACAAAAGTCACCCTCACTCTGATTTCTAACCTTAAAACTTCACATCACCAACTTCTTGGTCCAATATCACTACCAATAGGTCATTACACCATCACTTTAACTTATACTACTACTCGGGTGGAAATATAGTTCCAACATTCTGCTACACATCATTTCCCCTAAAGCATGACGTCTGCAACATAAATTTTAAAAGGGAATGAATACACTTAATATTGCAGGCTGAAAAGCACGATTTCATAAGAATCAAAGTTCACACTAGAATCAATACACCTTGGAGCACTAACGAACTCTTCTTAAGTCCTTGCACAAATTTAAAACTCTTACATGGCTTAACCAGAAAGGACCGTACTGTTTAGACTCTAAACTTTTGCACCTGAATCACCCCAATAATGAGACATATCTGAGCACATCAAAGTAAGGAAAGAATTGAAATGACTATACTTCCGTATGGGCAACACCATAGCATAAATTACAGTATGTAAGAGGAAAATTCTGACTCCATAGCACGAACTAGAACATGAAGAAAGAGAGACATTCCTAAATGCTAGTAGCCTCCTGCTTATAAGTGTGGCGCGCTACACACCCATAAATAAGACACTACCCAACACAATTTTGCAGACACCCTACGACCATGAACCGTGCTCTGATACCAAGTTTGTCACGACCTGAACTGAGGCCCTAGCCATAACGAGCATCCCGAACCATGAAGGCCTGGACGCCCTTCTACATCTGGTAATCATGCACAATATTCATACAATAAAAGAAGATGTGGAATTGTAAATCATTATGGAAACATGGTCATACTCTGATTTTAATTTAACTATGAGAAAAAAGATCCGACAATATTTAGACCATATTTGATTTAGTCTGCAAAATCTCTACTACATATGAAAATAACAACTGTCTAAAACTGGGACAAGGCCCTCAGTGGACCTAAACCAAAATAAATAACATAATCTGAAAGACATAGGCCTTCTAGAAAAAAGAAGGCTCACCAACTGCACACTTCACTACTGTCTGAAAACTCTAAGGCTAGGAAGACCTCTAAATTGAGCTTTAGAACCTGGGAGGTAGGGGTCAATACAAATGTACTGGTACATAGAGAAATCCAAAATAAAGCTTGTATATAAAAATAAAATAGTTGAGAGCTAGTCATAAACATCATCAAAGATATAATTTCAAAACACATGGACATTTTTTATAATCATAAACCTTTCTGTCAGTGCAGTTTTCTGATCTTTGTATTACTTCTGAGTTAGGAGGCACTCCCCTATAAGTCTGATATTCCATGGGCTATATGGAATCTTCCATTGACTCGGCGGGGAAGCCCCCAACCCAAGTTTACCGCAAGGGTTGGAGTCTCTGAATCTACTATGCCACATGGTTATCGCCAGCATACAATAATATAACCATATCGGCAAACTATGATTTTGGGCAATGACTTTTCTGAACTCATGCCTTATTCGGGGAACCACCTAAACTCTCTTTTTGCCCAATTTTAGCCTGTTCCAAAACATGCATCATTCTAGTTTCAAAATTTGAAAATCTATTTTCAAACATGCATTCTATTTTGTTTTGAATTACCATGGCATTATCTGAGTTGGTGTAGTCACACTAAGATTTGCAAGTCCTATTTCTGAGCCATATTGTATCATGCATGATTTTTTCATTAAAACTCAATTCAGACCACCCAAACGTGCAAATAATATAAGAGATTTCATATTTTGAAAGCACAAGTCAAAACTATGCAAGGATTATCATTCTTTCAATAACAATGTGGTGGTCCTGAAATCTTTGTCAAACCATGCAACTCTTTTCATTAGATGTTTATATTCAATATTTCTCAATACAAACAGCCCTCTCTTTTGATTCAAAAATCATATTCATGTCATAGTATAAATCAATATATTTCGTATCATGCTTTACAATATGCATTTCAAAATAATCCATATCATAAGAAAAATAGGATAAATCATATCAAAAGAGGGATTTCATGTGAGTCATGCTCTCAATTCAAACATCATATTAAAACACATACATACATATACATAGGATTTCAAATCACTTTGAGGGAAAACCTAAAGACCAAAACAATATCATCAAGGCTTCTAAAAACATGATTAAAATCGTAAATTGAAAACTCTTTTCGTAAAAATCAAGATTTCTAAACGCTTTAAATAATTAAAAAAAGATTTCTATGCACATGAAATTTTAGGAGAACCCCACATACCTTAATTTATAACTCTTGAATGAACTCGTGCTTTTGGGATGCTATTTGAAAAATTGATGGGTGCTTCTTGTAGCCCTCACAATGGGGATTCCAATTCCTAAAGAATTAAGGAAAAGCTATGATTAAATCCAGAGATATGTTGATTTTTGGGTTGAAACCCTAAGGAGTGTTCTTGGTGATTTTGAGAGAAAATAATATTATTTTGGTGTTTGGAGGATTTAATCACATGTTATGGATGAATAGGGAGTGGAAAATACCAGTTTTGCCCTTAAAAATGCAAAAATAGAACCTAGAAATTGGGTGCGTGCAACAGAGCGTGCGTCGTACGCTCATCGCGTGATGCTACTGTCTTAGTCACAAAAATAGCCATAACTTTTTGCTCGGGTATTGAATTTTGGTGAAATTCATATAGTTGGAAAGATAATTAGAAGAGATTTCATTTGATATATAGTAGGCCCTCTAATTAATTATATACAAAGATTTATGTTCAATTGAAGTTGACCCAAGTTTTGACGCTCACTCAAACTCGAATGATAGGAAAGCTTTTAACTCGTCCTTGAGTTTGGGGACCTCTATGATCTCAGTTCATGCTCAAATAGGTTCCCACACTAAATAATTGGTTAATATGCCAAATTTGCATAGGATTTATGTCTTTTGGATCATCTACGTATAGAAATGATGGTTTTTATTCTAGCCCAAAATGCGGGGTGTTACGAAATTCCTACAATAATTTTAGTTTCCTTAGGAATAGTATGGTCCTTTCCTTACCTCAAATTCCTTTCCCAATACTTAAATCTCTCAATAAGTATTATTTACTCATCACTAGTAAGTTTTCATCGCTCTTTCTCCTGTCCACTCTCAAGAGAAACAAAGTTGGGATTTCTTCCCAAAGTTTAAGGCTCCAAACTCAAGTTTTACCTTAAGATATCTATTAGTTTAGGTATTTGTAGTTTGAAAAAGAATTTTCTTTCTTTCTTGTACCCAAAAAACTCAGTATTATATGAAGTTATGAATTTGCAAAATAGTGTTCATACCCATTTTACATGATTTTGAAACTATGATGCTCCTTTATGAATTAAAGTATATTTAACAATGCTAAAATTCATGGTCTACTTATGTTTTTACTTGTATGGTTGATCTCATGAAGTGAATTTTAGTGTTCTCGACATGAAATACCATAATATAGTAAAAGTATATGATTTTAGCATGATTTCCTCAATTTATAAGAAAATTAGACTTATGATTTCATATTTAGAATAAAATTCACATATGTACTTATGATTATGAAATAGAAATAAAAGCATAGTGTGTTTTTTTAGACTTATCATCTCATATTTTATTTTAAGGCAAATTTTATATGTATTTATGAGCAATAGTATGATTTATGAGTAGTACCTAGCACTAAGGAGTGAGGGTTTAGTGTACCCTATTTTTATAATCTATGTGCTATCGTAGGTATTCTTTATCCAACTTGCCCAAATGGACATGTACAGTCATGATTTAGCTTGTCCAAATGGACATGTATAGGTGATTACCTTAGTAAGCCCTTATACCCTAGAAAGGTATATCTGGTTCTTTCGATGGGGGCTTTTACATTTGTCTTCATGGTGACCACATAGTTTATATCAGTTAAGAGAATCTCCCATGGAAATATTGATTTCAGAAACTAAGTGTAATGACTCACTGACTTTACTAGATTATGATTTACTACATATGCTTTATGACTATCAGATTTTAGTTTTACTCATGAGTATGGCGAGTCTGTATACACATAGTATACATATTTTGAGTTCATGATGCATATCGGTTTTACTTATTGCATGCACCCTAATATATACTCAGTATATTTTAGTAGGTTCTGATGTTTGTCCTCATCAACACGATTAGCCACGATCATCACTTCCTACCTCGTGTCAGTTGGTGAATCCGTATGTTTTGAGGACCTAGATTATGTTTTCTTCCAGCAGTTTAGTTATGTTTATGTACAGATTTTATGTTTTTCTTGTAGGTCAGTGGGGTCAGTCTTAGTGGATTTTCGGTATGTTTAGAAGCTTGTCAATACTTGTCAGTTATTTTCAAATATTTGTGAGTTTTAGTTAATGTTTAGTTCACATTGTTTTGTTAAGACTATTTAACCACTTGAATTCAGATTTTTAAATCAAAGTTTCCACTCATATTTTAAGTATATTTATCATGGTTCAGTTCTAAGTAGATATCAGGGGTTAGGTTTGGGGCTGATCGTAGTCCTAAGCATTGTGTGATGTCCAGGGGTAGTATTGGGGTGTTACAAACTTGCTATCAGGACCAGGTTTTAATAGTCCTGAGGAGTATGACAAGTTGTACTAGGCAGAGTCTTGATCATGGGTGTGAAGTACACCACACTTATAGGCAAAAGGCTATGGGACGTATTAAGAACTATATTTTATTTTATGATTTTTATCGTGCTCTGAAGTTATCTCTATATTTTCTAACTCATTTTTTATGTCACAGATAATTCCTCCTCGTAGAGCTTACATCCAAAGAAATAAGGAGCAACCAGCTCCATCAACATCTGCAGATCTTTTGAACAAAAATTTCTCCCATGTTGAGTTCTAGGCTGACTTTCAGGTGTGAGTTCTAACTATGAATGCTCTAGGTAATCAGCCAACAGCAGTCCTAATTCAATAGAATAGTAACATAACTGTATCCAGAGTTTAAGAGTTCATAAGGACGAATCCACTAGATTTCTTTAGTTCAAAGGTAATTGAGGACCCACAGTTCTTCATTGATGAATTTAAGAAATTATACATGTCACAGAAGTGGAAAGTGTAGAATTTATATACTATCAACTAAAAGATGTTCTTATGACTGGGTTACCATATAGAAGGAAGGCAGGGGTGAAAATACAATTCTAATGAGTTGGAATGTGTTTTAGACAACTTTTCTAGACAATTTATTTCCTTATGAGATGAGGTATGCTAATGTGGAGGAGTTCATGAACCTCAAGTAGGGTTCTATGTCAGTTAAAGAATACCTCCTCCAGTTCAAATAACTTTCTAGGTTTGCACCAGAGTTATTGCCAGATTCTAGGACCGCACGAGTAAGTTTGTAACTGGAGTGTCTGACTTGGTGGTTAAGGAGTATAGGATTGTCTGCTAATTAGAGACAAGGATATTGCTCGATTAATGACTCTTACTTAATATATAGAGGCTGAGAAACTAAAAAAATAAGAGAGAGAGACTAAAAGGGCTTAGATCTGACAGTCTGAGTATGATCAACATAAGTCGAGAGGGAAATTTTTCTCAATTTTAGAGGCATTCGTCAGCTCCCTCACTATAGTCAGCTAGTACTCCCTCCCCAAGAATAAGCTAGAATAGTGGAGTACAACATCGACCACCAAATCTTATGGTAGTGTCGCTGGAAGACCTAGTTAGCTAGCCTGTAAGAGGTGTGGTAAAAATTATTGGGGTGAGTGTTTAGCTCAAAAGGAAGGATGTTTTGGGGGTAGGAAGATATACCATTGGTTAAAGGATTTCCACTCCATTATATTGGGCAACATGGATGCTTGACCTCAGGCTCAGGCCACTACTTTAGCAGCTCAATTAGGCTTCCCAATTTAGCAGAAGGGCGCATCATCTAGCAACAATGATGGTCAGTGTGAGAACAGATTTTATTCTTTGTCCTCTCACCAGAAGTAGGGTATCTCCCCAGATATTATCACAGGTATGCCTCGTGTCTTTCACCTTGATGCTTAAGTATTATTTGATTCGAGGTCAAATTTTTTCTTTGTAACCACACTTATTATTGTAAATTTTGGTGTAAGTCTCAAAAGTCTTTCTGAACCCTTTTGGTTTTAGCTTTTGTTAGAGATTCATCCATTACTAACCGAATCTATAGAAAGTTCTTTGTTACAGTCCTTTATAAGGTCACTTTTGCAGATTTAATAGAACTGGATATGATAGATTTTGATATCATTCTTCATATGGATTGGCTCCATTCATGCTATACTTCGGTTAATTATCGTTATCGAGTGGTGAGATTAAGTTTCCTAGAAAGTCAATCCTCGAGTGGAAGGGTAGTTTAATAGCTCCTAAGGGTTATTTCATCTCCTATTTTAAGGATAGAAAGTTAACCTCTAAGGGGCGTATATATCACCTAGTTTGAGTTAAGAATACTAAATATGATACCCCAAACCTACAATAAGTTTATGTAGTTAATAAGTTTCTCATAGTCTTTCCAGAGTATTTGCCTAGGGTACCTCACAATAGAGTAATTAAATTCAGGATTGATCTTCTTTCAAATACCCAACCCATCTCTATTTATCCTTGTCAAGTGGCTCCAGGGTTAAAGAAAAATCTTAAGGACCACTTTAGTAAGGGTTCATCAGACCCAGTATTTCTCTATGGGGTGCACTAATCTTATTTGTATGCAAAAAGGATAGTACTATCGGAATCTGTATAGACTACAGAAGTTAAACAAGGTCACCATCAAGAACAAGTACCCTATCCCCAGAATTGATGACATATTTTACTAGCTTCATGATGCTTATTATTAAATTAATCTCAGTTCGAGATATCATCAGTTGAAGGTCAGAGAATGTGACATTCTAAAGACTACTTTTAGAACTAGGTATGGTTACTTTAAGTTTATAGTTATGTATTTTGGACTAGAAAATATTCCTACAACTTTTATGGACATAATGAATAATGTTTTCAAGAAGTATTTAGACATATTCATCATTGTCCTCATTGATGACATACTTGTCTACTCTCACTGTAAGGAGGAGTATTCAGACTATTTAAGGATAGTATTGCAGACCCTTAAGGATTGCCAGTTATTTGCAAAATTTAGTAAATGTGATTTTTGGTTGGAGTTTGCACTCTTTTTGGGGCATGTGATTTCGGGTGAAGATATTCATGTAGATCCTCATAAAATAGATGTAGTGAAGCATTAGCCTGGGCCCATTACACTATCCGACATTAGGAGATTTCTAGGTTTAGCTGGGTATTATAGGAGATTTGTTAAGGGTTTTTTCCTTAATAGCAGCACCATTGACCAAGTTAAAACAAAAAACGTAAAGTTCCAATAGTTTGACAAATTAGAGAAAAGTTTACAAGAATTTAAGGACAGATTGACTTCTACATCAGTATTAGCTTTGTCAGATGGGTTAGATATATTTGTTGTGTAATGTGATTCCTCCAGAGTTGGGTTAGGATGTATTTTGATACAAAATGAAAGAGCGATAGCTCACACCTGTGAACAACTTTTTATGAGAAAAATTATTCGACTCAGATTTGAAATTAGCAGCAGTTATTTTCTCCTTGAAATCTGGAGACATTATTTATATGGATTATATAAAGAAGTCTTCACGAACCACAAACGTCTTCAGTGTGTGTTTAGCCAGAAGGAGTTGAATATTTTCCAAATGAAGTGGTTAGAGTTGTTGAAAGACTATGACATGAATATGATCTATCATTCTAGTAAAGAAAATATGGTGGTTGATGCTTTGAGTACATTTTCTATGGGTAGTATATCCCATGTTGAAAAGGAAAAAAAGAGTTATACAGGGAGGTGCATAGATTTGCTCGATTGGAAGTTCGTTTGTGTGATACAGATTCAGAGTCATCTCTTCTATTATAAGTAAAGGAAAAAATGTAATAACCCTACACTCTATTAGTTAATGGATTCAATCCATTAACAAAAAGTGGAGATCTTTTCCTAAGGGAACGAGGGTGTTCTTTGCTATCAGGGTCGTTTGTGTGTCCCTAATGTTGAGGGGTTAAGAGATAGGATATAATCGAGGCTCATAATTTCAAGTATTCAATTCACCCTAGTACCACCAAGATGTACTATGATCTACGGGAAGTCTACTAGTGGAATGGTATGAAGAGAGACATAGCAATGTTTGTGGCTAAGTGTCCCAACTGTCAACAAGTGAAAGTTGAGCATCAAAGACCAGGAGGTACGCTTCATGATGTTGGCATCCCTACTTGAAAGTGAGAGGTTATCAATATGAACTTTATTTTGAGGCTCTTTGCACTAGGCATCATCATGATTAGACTTGGGTCATTGTGGATCGATTGACCAAGTCAACCCATTTCTTGTTAGATAAGACCTCAGATACAACTGAAGATTATGCTAAGTTTCATGTTCGTGAGTTAGTAAGACTCTATGGAATTCATTTATCCATCATCTCAGACCGAGGTACTCATTTTACTTCTCAGTTTTGGAAACCATTTCAGAAGGGCCTTCGTACAAAGGTAAAACTTAGTACCGCTTTCCATCCTCAAACAGATGGTCATACCGGGCGTACTATCCAAACTCTAGAAGACATGTTGATAGCTTATGTGATTTATTTCAAGTGTAATTGGGATGATCATATACCTCTTATTGTGTTTGCTCATAATGACAGTTACCATATTGTATACAGATGACTCCATTCAAAGCTTTATATGGGCGTAAGTGTAGATCCCTTATAAGGTGTGTTGGCACCCAATCTTGGCTCGTCTTTTCCTTTAATTACTTTTTCTAGCTTCTTGATCCTAAATATTTTTCTAACTATAAATTCATATTTTAATTTCAATGAATTCTTTGAAAAAAGAATGAAAAAGGATTTATTTTTCCCATAGCATATTTTAAAATATTCAAATATAATTAATTATTTAGCATCAATATATATATATATATATTATTCAAATATAAATATGCATGTGCCTATATATTTATATTTAAGTTATAAAATTATTATATTTAAATGTGTATACTAAATTATTTATAGAATTTATGTACGTATATATTTTAGGACAATAAGAAGCATTGATAAAATTAATTTTAGTGAGAAAAAGAGCATTTGGGCCAAAAATAAGTCAATCCCAATTTTATTCATTCAAGCCCAATTCTTATCCATCAATTTCAGACCAAATGACCCAAAAGAGGTCCAAAGTTGGGCCAAAACCTGGTCCATTCCCCACACCCACCTTATCAATACATCTTACATAATATCCACCAATAAAATGCTACCTCATCAGTAAGAAACACAAATCCTCATAAATACAAACTCATCTCAACCGTTAAATCTCTTTCAATCTAAATGTCGTAAATTTTAAGATTTTATATATTTATATTATTCTTTGCTTTTTACATTCTTTTAAATCGAACAATCCAACCAAATGATCGGACGAACAAAATTTCATTCAAACAACAAGTACTAAAAACACGCGAAAGAGCAGTTGAACGTCTCTTTCCTTCTTAGTGCTCTAGCGTTCAATCACCATCAACATATCCAAAATAAACAACAACCAAACACCCCTTGTTTCACCTCACCGCCTCTATTCTACCATGCCCAAATTAGAAAATGCCATCGATATAGCAGTGTCACCGCTTTCACCTTTGCGAGATACCCCCAACTTTTCATTCCTTCAACCCGTAAACCCAACAAAATTAGAAAAACTAGTTCTAAATTCATATAACAACGAAAAAATCAATTCAAATCCGCCATTAAAATCTTTGAAAAGTTGAAGATAAGAGAAAAAGGCTCAAATCAAATTCAAAAATTCAAATCTCCTTTCCCAATCGCCTACCTACATTTTTGCAAAACTTTTTGTTTCAAATCTGGACTTTCAAGTCCGGATTTTGCCTATAAATAGAAGCATTTTTCATCCTATCAATAACAACTTTGATAGCTTAAAATACAAAGGGTGGAAATAAGGGAGAAAATAGGAGAAAGAGCTAAAAAATCAATTTTGAAAGAACAAGATGGTGGTGGAGAAGATGCATCTATGCTGGTAGTTGAAGTTACTCCCTCAAGATTTGACTCCTTATCTTTCTTAATGGCCAAATTATGTGATAAATCAGAAGATGAGGTAATATTTCTTGATGTCCAATAGAACCTAAAAGATTACTCTAAAAAGGAACTAAAAGCTCTTGCAAATGTCTTAATTGATGCATATCATGGTCTGATTAAAAAGAATGAGTGTCTAGTTGGTTCAATAATGCCGAGTCATGTTGCTTCCCAAAAAAAACAATATATAAATAGAGAAGATGTAAGCCCTGGTAGCTGAAAATACTCTAAAATTATAGTTTTGAAGACTCAACAAGCTCAAGATTTATAGGGAACAAGTAAGAGACCAGGTTCCTCGGATTCGCTCATTATAGAAAATACCCACCTCAAAGCTAAAAACACTGATCTTAAGAAGAAAGATGATGATTAAAATCAATAAATGATTGATGAACTTGTTATTGAAGCTAAAGCAGAAATCCAGGTGGTCAAATAAATTTTTTGAGCTAGAAGAAAAGGTCTTGCCCATCACTATTGAGAATAAAAGAATACATAAAAAAATAAGAGATCACTTTCACAATAGTCCACAGGGAAAGGGAGAAGGTCATAAGTTGCAGTTTGAACATGAACAAAAGTTGAACAAATGCAAGATAAATCTCGATGCTTCCCTTGAGAGAAATATTCAACTATAGAGGGACATGAATGGAGTAAAAAATAAACTTCAAAAATTTCTTTGTTGGACTACCTCATCCAAATTTCTTGCTCATTTCAACAATAAGGAGTCAAACTTGTTGTTTTTTATCTCTTTTTCTCCCACATAGTAGTTTCACTATTTTAGGAGAAGGTGTTAGAGTTATAAAATAACTCTTCCTCCTATCATTTCAAATATCCCAAATTGTTCTCTTCTTCCACAATTAATAGAAAAAGTTGCCTTGAGCGGTGCTCGGAGATTAAGCCTTTCTGGCTGAACTCCGTTATCAAATTTTTCTAGTGTCTTTATTTTTAGTATTCAATATTATTTATCGGGTATTTTTGTTAGTGTTCTGTCTGATTCAATTGTTCTTAACCAGTTCATTTCACTAAGTTATTCTATTGTAGTGGGAAAATTACCCTTTTTTTTCCAACAAGTGGTATCAGAGACAAGGTTTTGTCTAAGTATGCTCTGTGGTTGCAGCTTTGTCTGATCTTTCACATCATAAAATAATTCCTTTGGTCCTTTTAAACCCAAGGTTTGTCCCAGGCTAAGGTTCGGTCTAAGTATGCTCTGTGGTTGCAGTTCTACCTAATCTTCCACATCAAAAAGAATTACTTTGGTCCTCTTGAAATCTTGGGTTGTTTATAGTTTTTGTAATATCGAATACTTTTTATTGAGTATGTAATGGAAAATAAAGATAAAGAAATGAAGGATCCTATTTCAAATATCACACCAGGGGCATCAGGCTCCTCGTCATCATGGTGGAGGTTCAGTCCGAAGTTGGAGGTGGGGAAATACTTGATGGTACTAGCTATTTCGGCATGTGGAAAAGAGAGGTTTTAGACTCTCTTTTCCAGCAGGGTATTGATATTGCTATTGAGGAAAAGAAACCAAAAGAGGTAGAAGATAGAGATTGGAGCATTATTAATCGATTGGCGTGTGGAATAATTCGATTGTGCCTATCTAGAGAGCAGAAGTATGCTTTAAAGAATCAGACTTCTGCGCATAAATTATAGAAGGCGTTGGAGGATAAATTTCTAAAAAAAAGTGGTCAAAACAAGCTCCTTATGAAGAAAAGGTTGTTCCGATTTGACTATCAACCAGGTACTACTATTAATGAACATATCACTATGTTTAATCAATTAGTAGCAGACCTATTGAATTTAGATGTGAAATTTAAGGATGAGGATCTGGATTTGATGTTGTTATCATCTCTTCCTGATGAATTTGAACATTTAGAAACTATGTTACTTCACGAGAAGGAGAATGTGTCATTAGATGCTTTTTGTTTTGCTTTATATAGTCATGAATTGAGAAAGTGGGATAAGATTAAAACAAAATCAACAACATCCGAAGAAGCATTGGTGGAAAGGGTTCGTCAGCAAAGCCAGACTAAAGGGAGAAGAGGAAGGTCCAAATCAAAGGGCCGAGTCATTGCCAAAGATGAGTGTGCTTTCTACTATGAGAAAGGGCACTGGAAAAAAGACTGTCCAAAGTTTAAAAAGAAAGGAAAGAGTCCACAAGATGCAAATGTTGCAAAATTCAAAAGTAATGTGAAATAAGATATTTTCTTAGTTGTTATGCCTTCAACATCATCTCATCCAGATGAGTGGATATTGGATTCAGGATGTACCTATCATATTTGTCCCATTCGGGAATGGTTTTTTGAATTTCAGGAACTCAATGGTGGTGTTGTTTACATAGGTAATGATAATCCATGTAAAACAACCGGGATAGGTTCGATGAAGATGCAGAATCATGATGGATCCACCAGAATTTTAAGGGATGTGCAGTACGTGCCAAAGTTGAAGAAGAATCTCATCTCATTGGGGGCTCTTGAATCTAAGGGCCTAGTTATGATGATAGGAGATAGAGTTCTCAAAGAAACTTTAGGAGCACTGGTGATGTTGAAAGGTGTGAGGAATAACACTTTGTACTACTACCAAGGTAGTGTTGGAGACAGTAGCAGCAGTAACTTCTAGTACCAAGAAGAAAGTTGAGTTAACAAAGCTGTGGCATATGCGGTTGGGATATGCTGGTGAAAAGTCCTTGTAAATTATTTCCAAGAAAGGATTGTTGAAAGGTACGAAGACGTACAAACTTAAATTTTGTGAGAATTATATTCTGGGAAAGAAACGAAGAGTGAAGTTTGGAACTGCAATTCATAATACCAAGGGTATTTTGGATTATATACACTCAGATATGTAGGGACCTGCCAAAACTCCATCCATCAGAGGTAGGCATTATTTTGTCACATTTGTTGATGATTTTTCCAGAACATTTTGGGTGTTTACTAAGAATAACAAGGATGAGGTGCTTGGAATTTTCCATACGTGGAAAGCTAAAGTTAAAACCCAGACAGGGAGAAAGATCAAGGTTCTCTGAAAAGACAATGGAGAAGAATACAAGAGTGATACATTCCTGGATATATGCCTAGAGTGTGGCATAGTTCGACACTTCACTGTTAGAAAAACACCACAATAGAATGAGGTGCCAGAGAGTATGAACAAAATACTTGTGGAGAAAGTTCATTGTATGTTGTCTAATGTTGGGTTAGGCAGAAAATTTTGGGCTGAGGCTATGACGTACGCTCAACATCTCGTCAATCGTTTGCCATCATCTACTATAGGTGGCAAAAACTTCATGAAAGGTATGGTTTGGAAAACCTACAACTGATTTTGATACTTTTCATGTTTTTTGTTCTATTGCATATTATCATGTAATTGAATCAAAGTTGGATCCACGATCAAAGAAGGCTCTTTTCATGGGCTTCAATACTGGAGTGAAGGGATACCATTTATGGTGTCTTAAGGTAAAGAAGACGATTATCAGCAGGGATGTTACCTTTGATGAATCTGCCATGTTGAACAAGGTAAATCCAGTGAAAGTTGATAGCACTATAAAGCAGGTGGAGTGTAATCCAAAGAAGGTGGAGTCTGAGAAATTAGTGATGACCCCAGCATAAAGCACCACCACTGACTCTACTATGGAAAAAGAAGAGTCAGATGAGGAAGAGGTTCTACCCAAGAACCTCTGTAGCAATCAGAACCAATTGCAGTTAGAAAATAAAGATGAGAAATTTAGAAGCCTACTCGTTTCACTGAAATGGTAGCTTATGCACTTGTAGTTACAGATGAAGATGTTCCATCCACCTACTCAAAGGCCATTCAAAGCACAAAAAGTGGCAGTTGGGCAGGTGCAATGGAAGAGGAAATGCAATCTCTTAAGAAAAACAAGATGTGGAAGCTGACAAAACTTTTGAAAGCCAGAAAGGCAATTGGGTGCAAATGGGTATTTACAAAGAAAAAAAGATTTCCTGATAAAGAAAACATTCGCTACAAGTCAAGATTAGTGGCTAAAGGCTATGTTCAGAGGGAGGGAATTGATTATAATGAGGTATTTTCTCCAGTTGTAAAACATTTCTTCATTAGAATTTTGTTGTCCTTAGTAGTGCAGTTGAATTTGGAGCTAGATCAACTTGATGTGAAGACCGCGTTCTTACCCGATAATTTGAAGGAGAAAACCTATATGACTCAGCCAGAAGGATATAAGGATGCTGATAAAGAAGATTGGGTTCGTAAACTTAGCAAATCGCTGTACAGACTGAAATAATCTCTGAGATAGTGGTACAAATGATTTGACAGGTTCATGAAGGGTCAGAAGTATAGGAAAAGCAAATACGAGCATTGTGCGTATTTACTCAAACTTAAAGATGGTTCCTACATCTACTTACTCTTATATGTTGATGATATGCTGATTTTAGCAAAGAGCCAAGTTGAGATTGATAGATTGAAGGCTCAAATAAGTAAAGAGTTCAAGATAAAGGATTTAGAGAAAGCCAAGAAGATTCTCAACATGGAGATAAGTAGGGATAGAGAGAGGGGCAAACTTTGGCGATCACAGAAGTAGTATTTGAAGAATTTACTATAATATTTTAGTATGAACGATGATACAAAACCTGTAAATACCCCACTTACTCCTCATTTGAAATAGAGTAGCAGATTATCTCTGACAACTGATGAAGACTGAGAATACATGGAAAAATTCCTGTATACAAATGTAGATGGAAGCTTGATGTATGAAATGGCGTGTACGAGACCAAATATTTCACAAGTTGTTAGTGTTGTTAGCAGGTATATGCATGATCCGAGCAAGGGTCATTGGCAAGTTATAAAAAGGATTTTGCGGTATCTCCAAAATACCATAGATGTTGGATTGATATTCGAGCATGATAAATCACTTGGTCAATGCATAGTTGGATATTGTGATTCTAATTATGCAGGTGATTTGGATAAGCGACCATCTACAACTGGCTATTTGTTCACTTTATCAAAAGCGTCAGTTAGTTGGAAGTCTACCTTGTAGTCTACAGTGGCTTTGTCTATAATAGAGGCATAGTATATGGCGATTACAGAGGCTGTGAAGGAAGAAATTTGGCTTCATGGGTTTCTTAAAGACTTGGGAGTTGGTCAGAAACAACTTGAGGTGTATTCTGACAGTCAGAGTGTTATTCATTTAGCAAAGAATCAAGTCTTTCATGCATGGACGAATTATATTGATGTTCGCTATTATTTTGTTTGAGAAATTCTCGAAGAAGAGGAGTTACTTCTCCAGAAGATTCATACTATGGAGAATCCTGCAGATATGCTGACCAAGGTGGTTACAAAGGCCAAATTCGAACACTATTTAAACTTGGTTAATATCCTGCACATTTAAAGTTGGCGCCTAACAGTACAAAATTGGAAGCACCGTAAAAGACTGTTTTGATTATTTATTTGTTTGAGAAGATTTGTATTTTTGTGGGATTGAAATTGAGCCAAGGTGGAGATTTGTTGTTTTTGTCTCTTTTTCTCACACATCATAGTTGTACTATTTGGGGAGGAGGTGATAGAGTTATAAAAGAACTCTTCCTACTCTCACTTCAAATATCCTAAATTGTTCTCTTCTCCCACAATTAATAGAAAAGGTTGCCTTGAGCGGTGCACAGAGATTAAGCCTTTTCGGCTGAACTCCATTATCAAATTTTTCTGGTGTCTTTATTTTTAGTATTTAATATTATTTGTGGGGCATTTTTGTTAGTGTTCTGTCTAGTTCAATTGTTCTAAACCAGTTCATTTCACTAAGTTGTTCTGTTGTAGTGGAAAAATGACCTATTTTTTCCCAAGAAAACTCTGGTAAAGGAATTGGTTTTAAGAAGAAAAAGATAGTGCTCCTTACAACCCTAAAATTAATTATGTTTTCAATCCTAAAAATTGGCTATGGACCCACTGTGGTAACAAGGATCACTACAAGTGCCCTTGTCATGCAAGAATCTCAGCCACTAGGAAAACCCAAGCATTTTTTAAAAGTAGAGGAGATGTTGTAAGGCCTGATAAGTCTGATAGAAAGAGACCTACTCCCTTTGCTAAAAAGTTTGTCATGCATGCATGGACAAGGAAAAATCTAATTTATCCTTTCTTCAACTCCAAGGGACCCAAGATAATCTGCATTCTTAAATCTAATAAATAATTCTATATGGAGGAAGAAGTAAGAAAAAGCAGTAAACAAAAATTAATCAATAAATAATGGCTACTCAAGAAATATGAAGAGAAATGAAAAGAAATTTCTCTCACTCAAGGGATTTGAAAGAGGGAGTGTGTCCTTTTAAAAATGTAAGAAACAATTGGGAAGTCTCTAGCTTATGCTACTGAAAATGTGGACTGAGTGAATTGGTTAAAGAACAACTTGTTCAGTGTTGCACATATTTTTTATCAGGTAAATAGAGCTGAGTAGATTAATACAAATGAAGATGTAGAGACAGTGGTCAACTCAAAATGACTTAATACTTTTTAAGTTCCCTTAGAAATTGAACATCAGGAAGGAAGCCTAGAATTCAATCTTTAAAATTTAGCACCTAATAAATTGCAAACAAAGGGACCTAGTCCTAGTCAAGAGCAATTCATGTATTCTCAATTAAAAGCATATCACGTCGCTGGATTGAGCCCAAGAACATTATTATATCCTTGAAGGATCTCGACTTGGTCTAAGCTACGCAAGATGAACTTTAATAGTCTGAGAGGAACAAGGCCTACTATCTATTCCTTAGACAATCTAATAGAAGTATCATAGGGACAAGATAGTTGTTCATAATCAAGTTAGATAACCAAAAAATACTACAAGGAATAAGACCAGACTTGGTATTCAAAGATGGTTGCATGAAGTGTATTTCTTAATGGGTACCTAAAAAAAGAAGTGTATGTCAACATCAAAACCCGATATTGAGGTGTTACATATTGATCCTATGTTTTTCCTATGTGGTATTCCTTATCCTAAGTTGGGGTGTTACATGTTGATGTGGTATTCATTATCCTAAGTTGCCTACACTCAGCTCTGATACCATTCTTGCACGACCCGAGTTGAGGCTCTGGCTGCGATGGGCATCCCGAATTGGTATTCCTTATCCTAAGTTGGGGTGTTACATTGGTATTCCTTATCCTAAGTTTCCTACTCTTGGCTTTGATACCATTCTTGCATGACCCGAGCTGAGGCCCTGGCTACGACGGGCATCCTGAACCGTCAAGGCACTCAGGGACTCACCTCCTGTGTTTTGGAGATATGGTATTCCTTATTATAAGTTGGGGTGTTACATGCCGATGTGGTATTCCTTATCCTAAGTTTCCTACACTAGGTTTTGATACCATTTTTGCACGACCTAAGATGAGGCCCTGGCAGCGATGGGCACCTCAAATTTGTATTCCTTATCCTAAGTGGGGTGTTACATGCCGATGTGGTATTCCTTATCCTAAGTTGCCTACATTCTTCTCTGATACCTTTCTTGTACGACCCGAGCTGAGGCCTTGGCTGCGACGGGCATCCCAAACCATCAAGGCCCGATAGAACCTTGTAACTCCCAAACTCACTAGTGATATTGTCCGCTCTGTGCCCAGGCCTGCATAGCTTTAAAACACTTCACTAGGGAGTAAGTCTTGCTTACTTATATACCCAGCATCCCTACTGTGTTTTGCCGATATGGGACTCCTTATTCTAAGTTGGGGTGTTACAGTCAAGAAATTTTTTGGTTCTAAAGATGTCGATTATCCCCACTATGTGTTCAAACTAGATAAACTTTTATATGTGTTGAAGTAAGTTCCACGAGACCTAGTTTTCTAGTGAATGAAATAACATATCAAGACATCATTAGATCTTTACTCTTCTTGATAGCTAGTAGACTCAATACCATGTTTAGTATGGAGACAATTCTAATTTGATTAAATATACAACTATATAGGGTACTTGGTAGATAGAGAGAGCACATGACCAATGACATATTTCCTTGAATCTTTTGGGATCTTATGGAGGATTGGGTAGGATTGAACCAATTGGTTAATACCGTATCTATACGTAATGACTATATAGTTCAAATGAGGATCTTGGTTCCTCTTCATAGGTTAGTACCACTAACTACACTCATAAAAGCTTTGATATTGTCTTGAAACGCCACATAGATTTTTTTTCACACTTTTGTAACATTGTCATGTCATTTGAAACTCAATATTCATCTTCTTTCCTTGACATGACATGTTTATTCTTCTCTTATCAAAGGTATAATCCTAATTGTTCCTTCATTTTGATGCCTCTTTTAAAGAACTACCAATAATTTCTCAATATTCTTGGTCTGATAGTTCCTTCTAAACTCTCTACTCCTAAACCTTACTCTTCTTACTGAACCACCTTCTACGAACTTTGAACCGGCCTCCTTAAACATATTTGATAACATAACTTCGAGAAAAGGTCTGATAAAAATCATAAGGTTCAATACTAGGGTCATGTTTCTCAACATAGTCCAGTGAAGGTTGGTAAGAATATATAAGAAAGGGAGGAAATAAATATCGGGTAAGAGACTTCAAATATTTAAGAACCTGGTTTCTCTACTGTATCGAAACAAAAGAAAGGTGTAGAAACTGATATTATGATATTTGAGTATTCTGATGTAGTTGTTTAAGGGGTATCTATGAAGGGGAGGGGGATGCCATCAAATATTCTAGCTATGAGAGAGTAGTTGTTAGGAACCTGAAATCTCCTTAACAAGAATCTGTACACTTCCAGAAATAATGTAAAAGTAAAAACGAAAACTTCAACTATTACTAATTGTTACCAACAAGTAGAATAAGTTTTACAAGCGACAACTAGAGAATACTTCAACAACCAAGGTATTTCGAGGAACCTTAACCTCCTAATATGCCAGAAGCATCCTACAGAATGTTCTCCCCCCTTTTATTCTTTTCTTCCTGCTACAATATATCACAAAATATTTCCTAAACTTCTAGGTAACTACTAGTTAACTGCTAGAAACTACTAGAAATACATCCATAGAATAATTAATAAATAAAATAGATACATTTATGCATTTTTTACCCTTTTTCCTACGCTTAAAGACCTTAGTAACAACAGGTCTAACAATACCCGCCCCTATGAGTTCTACCTTGTCCTCAAGGTGAAAATAAGGAAACTGTCTATCAATAACTTCATAGGATTCCCAGGTGTTCTCAAAGTCTGGTAAGTTCTTCCATTTAATCAACACCTCTTGGGAGCCATTCAAGAGTGTACGACAGTCTACTACTCCTTCGGGTTGCACTTGTATTTCGTTCTTCAGATAAGAAAAGAGGAAGCTGCTGAACTGGAGAAAAATCGTTTATTGCACGCTTTAACCAAGAGACATGAAATACGGGATGCACCAGTGAATGAGGGGGTAAATCAAGGCGATAAGCAACTTCTCCAATTTTGTTCAAAATAGTATATGGCCCATAGTAACGAGGAATTAAATTCTGGTTAACCATTTTAGCAAGTGAACGAAGTTTGAAAGGTTGCACGCGAAGATAAACCAAATCATCAAGCTGAAACACAACTGCACGACGCTTAGCATCAGCATAAACTTTCATTTGAGCTTGAGCATGCGTCAGATTAGCTTTGAGTTCATCTAAAATAGTGTTGCTTTCCATAAGTTGCTGGTTGACCTCTTCAACAAAAGAAATCTCATCAGTGAATCACAACAAGGAGGGAGGACACACCCGTATAAAGCTCTAAAAGGGGTCATCTTGGTGGAACCATGGTATGTGGTATTGAACTAAAATTCAGCCCAAGGAATCCATCTTGGCCATTGTTTTGGATGTGTCCCTGCAAAACAACATAAATAAGTCTCCAATGAGCAGTTGACAACTTCAGTTTGACCATCTGTTTGAGGGTGATAACCGGAGCTCAATTTGAGGCTAGTTCCAGACAACTTGAATAATTCTTGCCAAAATTGGCTAACAAAAACCGATCTCGATCAGACACAATTGATGTGGGAAAACCATGCAAACGTATAACCTCATAAACAAATAGCTCAACAATACTTTTTTTTGTATATGGATGAGATAAGAGGAGAAAATGACTATATTTAGTGAAACGGCCCACCACAACAAGTATAGTATCATATCCCATTGCTTTTGGTAACCCGTTGATGAAATCCATAGAAATATCATTCCAAACTTGAGTAGGAATAGGTAGTGGCTGCAACAAGCCAGCGGGACTAAGGGATTCATAATTGTTCCTCTTGCAAACTTCACAACTAGCCACAAAGTTTTGTACATCCCATTTGATTCCATTCCAATACAACACTTGTGAAATGCATTTGTATGTGCGGAAAAAACCTGAGTGTCCACCTGTAGGCGAAGAGTGAAATTCCCTAAGGAGCATGGGAATGTGTAATGATGAATGGGGAATCACCAACCGACTTTTGAAAAACAAGCAACCATTTCTCAGAACATAATTCGGTAATGAAGCCAGATCGTGAAACAAATCTTGTGTTAATTGACGGAGTTGATCATCCTATTGAATTTCTGTAGAAAGATCATCTAAGGTACTGCTGCGTGTTGGCACCCAATTTTTCCTCTCCGCACCTAAAATTAACGTCTTCAAGCTTTCTGTTCGTTAAAGGGAACAAAGCATAATTTTCACATCTTTTTACAATTGCTTGATAAATTATTGATAATTATACTTTCTTTAGGATTTTAATCAATTTGTTGTCATATTTTTATTTTTTATAATTTATTAATTTTTCTAATTTTAGGATTTTTATCAATTCATTATCATTCTTAACATTTTACAATCACCCGCACACGTGCACGACATGACGTTATATATATTACAGTATTTATAAATTAATTATATTTTAATAATTTTAATATTCTTTACATTTTTCATTCAACATCTATATTTTATAGTCCGCAAATGCTGAGTCGGATCAATTATTTTTGTGTAGTATAATAATTCGATGTCTTATCATCTCCGACAATGACTACACAATAATGTCTTGTCATGTCCGAAAATGACCACTCAGTGTGGTCTCATCACATCTGACAACGACCACTCAATGACACTACCCTTTGGATAATTACTTTGTCCAATGGTCAAAAGGATGAAAATTCATTGGCCAATAACTTAAGGACCTAAGGGTGTTCTATTATAAAAAGAGAGGACACCCCTTTATCCATTGGATAAAAGGGGTGCTCAATTTTTTCTATAAATAGGTGGTGGGAGGACACATTTTTGACACATTTTTTTGTTCATTTTTTCCTCTCTTTCAAAATACACATATATTTATTTTTTACAACTCATAAACATTTTTCCTTTGCAAACCCACACACATATGCATAAATACACAAGCATATTTTATTTATTCCATTTTTCTATTTTTCTCTTCAAAACACTCCAACGGATATATACACTGACATTATATATCATTCAGTTCTGATAAAAAAATGGATAGACATAGGCACAAAAGGACTTTCTCTCTCTATTTTCACTGGCTCTCTCTCAAATTCCAAAAAGAACAAAAGTACTTCCTCTTTTCTATACTCTATCTCTTTCTCTCTCTGAATATCACACATCTCTATCTCTATACTTTTACTACCATCTTCTCCGGTGAAACTAGGCCGGAACAGATCCTACCACCATAAACCACCACCATACGTCATACTTCTACCCCTCCTTCTAGCGTTGTCCACTCTTTTCTTTTCCCCTTGCCGCGCCACGCCGGAGTTAATCGCCGGCGGGCGAGTCCCTCCATCAGCCACACACGCTTCCCTTTCACCTTTTTTTTATATTTATTTTATTTTCATCTGCTGCTCGCCGGATCCACATCTCTCCAGTGTTGCTTCGATGAAACTCGTTGAAACAACACCGGTGAATCGTCCCTTTTAGCTTTATTTTTGTTTATTTTTTTTAGATCTGGCCGAAGATGAACGTTCTCCGATAAAAGCTCTTTTTTTAGAATAGGCTCGACTATCGCTCTCTTCCATGGCTTTGGTGACTGCTCAATAGTATTTTTTTCTTTTGCAGTACTTGCTTAATGTTAGTTAATATTTGATTTTTCTAACTTTGCTCTGTTTTTTGACAATTTTTGCCAAGTTTACTACTATGTGATACTACATTTGCTTTATGATTTTCTTCTTTTTGGTTATCTTGGTATTGGAGAAATTTTGACTATGTTTGCCATATGTTTTGTTGTCATACTCCTTTACACCTCATTGTTACTATGTGGTTGATTTTGGACTGTTTGAATCTTTGTCCTTTAATTTATTACACTAATAATGACCAAATACTATGGCCAATGAAAAATTATTATTAATTTTGAGGCCTCCATAAGCAAAGATGGACTTTACGTATACAAATACGTAATTAAAAGATTTTTTGGTCCATGATGAAACTGTATAACAACCCAAGATTTTACAACTCATATTCTGGCAAGACGATTTAGGACGGCCAATTAATTGAGCAACTATTTCATAGCAAAACGATTCAGGATGGCAATTAATTGAGCAACCATTTCGCAGTCATGACTTTATCTGAGCCCACTTTTTTAACAAAAAAAAATATTTTTTTATAATAAGTAAATATACACATTCTCATTTATTATTATATATTTGTTACTATCATTTTTTTACAAGTGTTTATACAGGTTATTTCGGAATACTCGTCGGGAGTTGCAGTCAAAGAGCCCCTTTTAATTTTGTATTTTATTTTATATTCTTATATTTGTACAAATATCATTATAGTGAAATTTACTTTTTGGGTGTCGGACGGGGATATTTTTCATTTACATAATTTCATCACTTTAAGCAAAACTTAGGTCGTTAATATTTACATAAAATAATTATATTAATTAATTAGTTTACATACTTTGACATCATAAATATTGTGATATTTTCTGTTCAAATAAACCTTTACGTTCTTCATAATTTTAATCAAATAAAATATTATGTTTAAATACCTTTTCTTCTCATGGCACATCAAAATACACTTCTTTTTACATATCATAAAATATTTTTCTTTCCTCATGTATTTACACATTTTTTATACATATCTTTCACATGTTTTTATAACAATATGTGTTATTTATATATTTAATATACATATACCTTTACATAGTTTTTGTAAAGAATTGTTTTATACTTAAATATATTTTTTAACATTATTTTAAATATTTATACCTCCTCCCTCTTTGATATATTTAGTCTAGCCGGGTACCACAGTTGTGGATCCCGAAGGGTGCCTAATCCCTTCCCTTTGGGATAACTTGAACCCTTACCTAGAATCTTAACTGATTTTTTGCAGACTAAAAAACATTAATTATACATGTTAATAAATAGGTTTCCTATTTTTCCTTAAAAATTAGGTGGCGACTCTGTACAATTTTCATTCTTCTAGAGTCCATAACGTCGTGCTCATTTTAATCTCAGGTAGAAAATCGAGTATGACAGAATGGCGACTCCGCTGGGGAATGACAACAGGTTCTAACCATGATCGACTCGATTTTCAATCGAGGGAGGTATTTTTACATTTTTTATATGATTAAATTCTTTGATTCCTTACCTATTACACTGCAAATTATGTGAATTTGCTCATAAATTCTTTACATTTTTTGTCCTTATCATGCTTAGTTTAGGATTTTTATGCTTTATTATGTTATTTGTTTTACATATTTTTATATCATGCTATGTGTGAAAAGACGCAAGCCAAATCCAAACTTGCGTTCCTTATTTGTTTGAATAACACTACTTGTTACTGCTTTATCACTTGCATTTTCCTATCGAGTCTTTCGCCGTACACAATTCACACACTGTGATATACGCGAGGGATGTACTGCACTCCTCCGAACCTTCTTTGGATTCCTTAGTTTCAGAGTCGGTGCAGTTAGGTTAGTGCACCTTCTCGCAAATATTCAGTTTCACTCTTGAACATTTAGGGAAAAATTCTACTCTAGTAATAGGTCATATTGCATATACCATAGGAGGGACGGTCCAGTGTATCGTCTTCGCAACTAGGAAGCCACCCTTTCGTTAGAAGGTTATGAAACCTTTATGACATATTTTGTGTTAGAACGATTCCGATAATCCAGAAATCGAACATTAATGGATTTAGAATAATCAAATTGGCCTTCTTTTACTCTTCCTTCATTCGACATCATTTTCACGTCAATAGACATACAATATTACCCAAACTCGCCAACATTTGACACCATTTTCATGAATACAGAGTGTTGTTAAAACTCCGCTTCACAAATATCTTTCTCAAAGTTCATGAAAGCCGAGTGTTCTAAAAATGCTTTGCTTTCGTTCGACTTTCTCTTCAAGTCCGCAAATAGGGAATGTCACTAAAAAACTCCACCTACATCTAACTTTTTTATCCAAACTAGAGTGGAATGCCGTCAAGAATTCTTCTAATGTTTGATTCCTTTTTCTAGTCAACAGACGTAGAATATTATTCAAAACTTTACAATTATTTGACACCCTTCTTCCAAACAATGAATGTGGAATATTATTCATCTTTACCCACTTTTAACTCTTTCCAGCCAATGAGCGTGAGGCATTGTCGATACTTCTCCTCTGTTCGATATCTCTGCCACAAGATCCTCATTCATCAATAACGAGACTTGAGATACTCACTCTTTTAAAGGCATTATTTTAGCCCGCTTCTATCAATTCTTATCAACTATATAGGCCTCTTTTAGCCACTCTTGCTGGATACATTCCCTTTTCAAGAAAACTTAAAATTGTTCTGAATCCAAAATGTGTCAAAACCAAGATTCGTCTATGTCAGTTTATTTTAACGAAGGCCTACCTCTGGCAAAATGAGGCTCCACAATATAAGATGCGCTTACTTGATGTTGTCTGAATGTACTTGTCCATCGACATGAACTAACTCCTTAACTTTCATTTGTGTTAGCATTATCCCCCCGACAGAGATTAATTGTGTTGATCGATAGAACTAGCCGACTTAAGCTATATATATCAAGAATGAACACCAATACCATCGAACCGACCAGAAGTGTTCCAACACTGGCAAACGTATTAGGAATTTTCAAAAGACAAGATAATGAATGTATGCTTATTTTGGAGCAACAACTCGAGACGTTAAGAGGAGAACTGCACCAAGGAAAGGATCCCACACATCCATCCAGGGCTACTCTACTGCGCCCTCCTAATTTTTTGTCGCTAGAAACTCCAATACCTAAACGCTATCAGTCAGTACAACCTCCCACAACGACTGTTGGTTTAACAAATCCATCATCCCCGTTCACACTCATCACCTCCCATAAATTTCCTCATTGCACCCCACATCCAAATATTGTCACATCTACTTGTGATATTCAACGAACAAATCATGCTACCTTTTAAGAACAATATATTTCCCCATTGTGCGTGACTAAGACACCCATTTCCACCATGCCTGCTAAAAGTAGGCTTCCGATAAGTCCAGGACCAAAAGAGGGGAATGGCAAAAAAGTACGAGCTTCTTAATCTAAAGCAGGCAATGAAACACCCCAAGAAACTCCAGTCAGCGAGCATTTGAACTACGAAGATTTATGTATCCATCCAGAAGTTGATTTTCCAGTGGGTTCAAGCCACCTAAGTTTGACTTTTTTTATGGAACCGGCGATCCTCATACTTATTTAAGAGCATAGTGTGATAAATTGGTAGGGATTGGCAAAAATGAGAAGCTCATAATAAAGTTGTTCATTAGAAGTTTGTCTGGTGAGGTTCTCATTTGGTACACCAAACAAGACCCTCGTCATTGGCATAAATGGAGCGATATGGTTGAAGACTTTATGAATCGTTTCAAGTTTAATACAGAAATTACACCTGATCGACTTTCCCTCATTAGTATACAAAAGAAGCCCTCTGAATCATTCCAGGAATATGCGCGACGATGGAGGTCTGAAGGAGGAAAAGTTCAAACACCAATGGACGAAAGTGAATTGATGAAGTATTTTATTCGTAGTCAAAAGGGTGTCTATTTTGAAAAAATAATGTCCACATTGGATCAGAAGTTTGCCGATTATGTCAAAATGAGAAATTTTATTGAAGAGGCAATAAACTCTGGAAAGATTAAGTCGATAAATAACTCGAGCGAGTCTACTCGGTTAGAGTTCATCGAAGACGCCAAGGTGGAGAATGAAGAAGAAGTATATATTGTGATACCACACCACTCAATACCTGAATCATCCCAATCAAAATCCTGATAACAAACTGATGCAAATATTGAGTCGCAAACTACATCACGCCTATGATATCCAACAAAATTACCTTCAACCCTGAGTTCCCACATACCAAAATCCATCACAACCATGCATTTCAATCCAAGTGTCAGCTTATCAAAATCAGACACCTTCTGCGCTTAGACAAAATCCGAAGGGTAAGCACAGTTGAAGCCGCACTCAATTTGTTGAACCATTGACTAAATGGTTCGATGAAAGAAAGTGATATGCTTTCCACTCTGGAGTTTAAGGGCATGATACTGAAGATTGTAATAGGTTAAGGCATAGAATTGAGTGCTTGATCAAGCCCGGGGAAATTCAATGTGTCGAAGTTCAACCAAACGCAAATAATGATCCGGTGCCAGTCATGAAAATGGAAGAGTGCATATAACGTGAGAGACACCATTCTCTACGTCGAACCGGCAGGGCCTTTATATAATCCACTCTACAGAGAAGCGCTAACTTTAAAGGGAATACGATATAGACGAATCCAAGTTGATCGACTCAGAAACAATAAATAGAGTCCTATATTTGAAGGCATAGGATTTCCTCTAAATTATCATGTAACAGAACTACGTTCTGACCTGATTTCTCATGGGGAGATACATAGACAACCCTCATCGGATTCGATCGTACTTAAGTAGAATAAATCCCTTTTGTAATTGGAACTACGTGTGACCTGATTTCCCTCGGTGAGATAAGTTGGCAGCCTATATAAGGCTCGGTCCCTTTATAATACAAAAATCTATTTTCCCTAACGATGAGTGAAACTTGAATGCGACGGTATCCAGAAAAGCCAAAATGATCCATCAAGACTATCCCAAGATACGCAGCGAAGAATCGTCGAGAAAATCTCTCCAAGAGACTGGGGAAAATTTTTGAAGAACGCTTCAAAAATCAACGAAGGCTAGGACATTCAACTTGGAAATGTTATGATCAAGGTTGATTTGTACCAAACAATGCAAGTCATCACAAAAGTTGCAAGATATCAACAGGAGACAACTTATCTATAATATCGAAAAATGCACCAAGGGCCAATACCAAAGACACTCCCACCACTTAACCAAAGATCTTCTCTATAAATATTGTTAAAAGATACTATCAATCCAAATGCTCCGAAATCACATCGACGATCAGCGCAGGATCAAACACTCGTTATGTCAGTCATAAGAAGGTCAACCAAATCTTCAGGTGGCACATGCTTATGAAAGAGCCAAAAGAAAATCCTCATGATGAGGAAAAATAATCTATACCTACAATTCCAAGAAGGATTTCCAAAATATGCTCAAAAGCATTCAAGCTTGGATTATGACTAATATATCAATCGAGGATATCAGCATTCAATATCTGTTGACATGCGAGATAGCATACGCTGGCGTCGAGGATATCTCATCATCTTATGAATTAGCATCTGAATTCCTCAAAAGCACATGATTCAAAGGTACATCTTTAAGTCATCATCTGAAACCTAACGACATATGAGATTCCCTTGAAATTGACAATTTGAGGATCATCTATAAGTCATATTATTTAAAATAAGATAGTGTGCAAGATTATCTCTGAGTTGATAGCCCATAGGTCATTCGTAAGACGCAATAACATCCTACCGAATAGTATGCAGGGTTACCCAAAATTGATAGCCCGAAGGTTACCCATAAGTCGCAACTAAATCTTTACCGAAGAATATGCGAGATTATCAAATTGGTATGTCCAAGGGTTCTCTCTAAGCCGCGTCATATCCAAGATCGATTATGTGCAGGATTACCAAAGGACTAACAATTTGAGAGATATCTATAAGTCATATTGTGTCCAAGGTTGGATGATGTGCAGGAACACCTGAAAGCTTGCAATTGGAGGGATATTTGTAAGTCATCTCTTATCCAAAGTCGGATAATATGCAGGATTACCTAAAGGATAGAAATTCAAAGGATATCTGTAAGTCGCCTCGTATCCAACATCAAATAATGCGCAAGATAATCCAAAGATTGACAATTCAAGAGGAATCTATAAGTCGTATTGCTACAAAAGATGCGCAAGACTTATCCGAGATCATATGCGAAGAATTATTGGTAATAACCAGAGAGGTCATCATTCCACAAGCATTATGGGTGACTCAAAAGGGTTACCGCATTAACACAAGGTTACACGGTCGCGGGGACCTTTCTGCATAAAGTGTCATCGGTGTCCAAAAGGGGCACCCCACTTTGAAGACATATTCAGCTGACAAATAATTATGCAACGACCAAAAGGGTTGTTGTGTTTGTTGTTGCAAGTTACTTCTTTTCAAACAGGTACACGAAAGGACGACCATAGTGGACCCAAAAAGATTTCATATACGAAGACGCCCACAAGATAAGGAGACTATCAATGAGGCGCCCAATAAATATTCAGAGTTTACGCAGAGAAGACTCGTGCATGTACCCAAGCCTCTTACTTTCATCAAAACGCAAGTCAGCGAGACTACATATGAAGATAGCTTATACAACGCGTTCACTACTCTTCCGCTCAAAAACTTGACACAAAAAAAAAATTGAGATGCAAATCTCAATGCTTGATCGACTCCAACTTACAAAAGCATTGCTCAAATTAAGAAATTCTTTGATGTGAATCGTTAGCACAACAAAAAGCCATAAGATGTTGAAAACTCATACATAAGAGGCACCGCTTCAACAAATGACCAAATGAGCTTTCCAAAGCAAGCTCATGATTATCAACCATACCATTCTCCACATACCTATCCTTGCGGACAAGTTTTTATTGATTTCCCTTACACAAAACTACGTTTTGACTTGATATGTAGGCAGCTTAAGTCAGGCTCGGTCATATCAAAAACATAATCTTTTACATCTTTTCAAATTTCATTTATCATCTCAAGCCACAACAACCGCATCACTTTGATGGAAGTCCAAAAGCGAAGATCAAGATGAAGAAAGTTCCCACCAGAAGACATACTAGTATAAGCACATTATGAGGAGTTAGGAAGTGTCACTACTCCCAATCCTGAATAGATTACCGATTATCAAAAGATTGAAGGACGAGATAGCTTCTAGGACGAGTTCTCGATCAACACAAAATCAACATCCCCTCCCCAAACTAAGAAACTTTCTTTGAGCGCAGGTACAACATAACTACAACAAAGGTTCAAACATCTTGGAAGCCTAAATGCTGCCTCACCATCACAAGCTAAGAATCTAGGTATCATCAATTTATCCATAATTATTCCAAGACACTAAAGAATTTTCTCGAATCTTGCAGGTCATAATAATTCTCAAGAAGGCACATGTCAAGTATCTTACAATATACCATCAGAAACTCCACATCACATCTCTATCACAAGCCAGGTTTTATCAATTCATTCGTTAATACTTTCTAACTCTAAAAGAAATTTCTTGATTTTTTGCAGGTCGCATTAAAGGGATATCCCCATTAAGACTCGGTCATCAAGTACTAACAGATGTTCACAAAACTCTAACATAACACAGGGCAGTCCTCCCCGAACTACAGGACAGGGCAGTCCACCCCAAATAATAGGACAGGGCAGTCCGCCCCGAATAATAGGACAGGGCAGTCTGCCCAGAACAATAGAACAGGGCAAGTCCGCCCCGAACAATAGGACAGGGCATGCCCGCCCCCAATAATAGGGCATATAATGCAACTTTTACTTTCCCAACAAGTATTTTAGCCGACGGAGGCTATTTATATTTCAGCCGACGGAGGCTATTTACATTTCAGCCGACGGAGGCTATTTACATTTCATCCGGTGAAGGCTATTTACATTTCAACCGACGGAGGCTATTTACATTTCATGCAACTGCTCAGCCGACGAAGGCTATTTACATTTCAACCGACGAAGGCTATTTATATTTCAATTACTGCTCAGTCGACGGAGGCTTTTACTTTCAAACAACTACTCAGCCGACGGAGGCTATTCACATTTCAGTTATCACCCCGCCAGGCGAATTTCCTTCAAAAATAGAGACAATACTAGAACATGCAGTACAACGTGGAACTATCATCTTAGCAGCAAACTGGGGCAAGCTAGCGGAATGTCAGGGATCCCTAGTTACATCAGGAATTTCGACGAAGAAACTCAACTCAACTCGACCCAAAACTCTCATTTTTATAATCCTTATTATCATTACTCAATGTCGTCTTAATCCGATACTGGGGAAATATTTGAAAATTAGCAATCTCCTTTTCCCTCAAAGTCCCCAGCAAATATTGCTATCCGACATCTACTCATTTCCATCTACCCAAACAATCAATTTTGGAACAAGCACCCATATTCATTCCATTCGTGTTAAAATCTTTGTTGTCATCCTTGAAGGAACCCAGTGTTACCATAACTCTACACTGGGGAAAATTTTGATATTTATCAAGATATTGCTATGATTCGAATTACAGTGACCTGATTCTCATAACACTCGAGATATTTAGAAAGATCTGTGCAGAGTTCGATCATCACAACCGCAATCATTCTTTCTCCCCAGCAAGTACACAATCTTGCATCTCCAGCATCTCACAGGAGCAATTTTAAAAGGGGCATCAAAAATAGATGAACACTTTTGTTTCCAATTAGTCTTTCTCCCAATAATAATTTCACACGATCTCTCACCCTCAACAACAGGGCGATTTGCTTAATTTTTTGAACTACATTGACCTGATCCTCATACAACTCGAGGTATGTAGGTAACTTTAAATTGGAGTTCAATCAAATTTTCTTCAAATCATTTTTATCGAGAAAAATTGGCTACACGTCAACATTTTTATTTGAAGACTTCTACATCGTCCTCAAATGAAAAGGGGCAACTATTGACACCAATTTTTTTCTCTCCGCGCCTAAAATTAACACCTTTAGGCTTTCTGTTCGTTAAAGGGCACGAAGCATAATTTTCACATCTTTTTACAATTGCTTGATAAATTATTGATAATTATACTTTCTTTAGGATTTTAATCAATTTGTTATCATATTTTTATTTTTTATAATTTATTAATTTTTCTAATTTTAGGATTTTTATCAATTCATTATCATTCTTAATATTTTACAATCACCCACACACATGCATGACATGACGTTATATATATATATATATATATATATATATTACAGTATTTTCAAATTAATTATATTTTAATAATTTTAATATTCTTTACATTTTTCATTCAACATCTATATTTTACAGTCTGCAAATGCTGAGTCAGATCAATTATTTTTGTTCAGCCTAATAATTTGATGTCTTATCACATCCGACAATGACTACACAATAATGTCTTGCCACATACGAAAATGACCACTCAGTGTTGTCTCGTCACATCTGACAACGACCACTCAATGACACTACCCTTTGGATAATTACTTTGTCCATTGGTCAAAATGATGAAAATCCTTGGGCCAATAACTTAAGGACCTAAGGGTGTTCTATTATAAAAAGAGAGGACAACCCTTTATCCATTGGATAAAAGGGGTGCTCAATTTTTTCTATAAATAGGTGGTGGGAGGACACATTTTTGACACATTTTTTAGTTCATTTTTTCCTCACTTTCAAAATACACATATATTTATTTTTTATAACTCATAATCATTTTTCCTTTGCAAACCCACACACATATTCATAAATACACAAGCATATTTTATTTATTCCATTTTTCTATTTTTCTCTTCAAAACACTCCAACGGATATATACACTGACATTATATATCATTCAGTTCTGATAAAAAATGGATAGACATAGGCACAAAAGGACTTTCTCTCTCTATTTTCACTGGCTCTCTCTCAAATTCCAAAAAGAACAAAATCACTTCCTCTTTTCTATACTCTATCTCTTTCTCTCTCTGAATATCACACATCTCTATCTCTATACTTTTAATACCATCTTCTCCGGTTAAACTAGGCTGGAACAGATCCTGCCATCATAAACCACCACCATACGTCATACTTCTACCCCTCCTTCTAGCGCTGTCCACTCTTTTATTTTCCCTTTGCCGCGCTGCACCGGAGTTAATCGTCGGCGGGCGAGTCCCTCCATCAGCCACACGCGCTGCCCTTTTACCCTTTTTTTATATTTATTTTCATTTCAGTTGTTGCTCGCCGGATCCACACCTCTCCAGTGTTGCTCCGATGAAAATCGTTGAAAAAACATCGATGACTCTTCCCTTTTAGCATTAGTTTTTTTTATTTTATTTAGATCTGGCTGAAGATAACGTTCTCCGATAAAAGCTCTTTTTTTTAGAATAGGCTCGACTATCTCTCTCTTCCATGGCTTTGGTGACTGCTCTATAGTATTTTTTGCTTTTGCAGTACTTGCTTAATGTTAGTTAATATTTGATTTTTATGACTTTGCGATGTTTTTTGGCAATTTTTGCCAAGTTTACTACTATGTGATACTACATTTGCTTTATGATTTTTGCTTCTTTTTGGTTATCTTGGTATTGGAGAAATTTTGACTATGTTTGCCATATGTTTTGCTGTCATACTCCTTTACACCTCATTGTTACTGTGTGGTTGATTTTGGACTGTTTGGACCTTTGTCCTTTAATTTATTACACTAATAATGACCAGATACTATGGCCAATGAAAAATTATTATTAATTTTGAGGCCTTCATAAGCAAAAATGGACTTTACGTATACAAATATGTAATTAAAAGATTTTTTGGGCGATGATGAAACTTTATAACAACACAAGATTTTACAACTCATATTCTGGCAAGACGATTTAGGACGGCCAATTAATTGAGCAACTATTTCATAGCAAAACGATTCAGGATGTCAATTAATTGAGCAACCATTTCGCAGTCATGACTTTATCTGAGCCCACTTTTTTAACAAAAAAAAATATTTTTTTATAATAAGTAAATATACACATTCTCATTTATTATTATATATTTGTTACTAACATTTTTTTTACAAGTGTTTATACAGGTTATTTTGGAATACTCGTCGGGAGTTGCAGTCAAAGAGCCTCTTTTAATTTTGTATTGTATTTTGTATTCTTATGTTTATACAAATATCATTATAGTGAAAATTACTTTTTGGGTGTCGGACGGGGATATTTTTCATTTACATAATTCATCACTTTAGGCAAAACTTAGGTCGTTAATATTTACATAAAATAATTACATTAATTAATTAGTTTACATACTTTGACATCATAAATATTGTGATATTTTTTGTTCAAATAAATCTTTACGTTCTTCGTAATTTTAATCAAATAAAATATTATGTTTAAATACCTTTTCTTCTCATGGCACATCAAAATACACTTCTTTTTACATATCATAAATATTTTCCTTTCCTCATGTATTTACACATTTTTTATACATATCTTTCACATGTTTTTATAACAATATGTGTTATTTATATATTTAATATACATATACCTTTACATAATTTTTATAAAGAATTGTTTTATACTTAAATATATTTTTTAACATTATTTTAAATATTTATACCTCCTCCCTCTTTGATATATTTAGTCTAGCCGGGTACCACAGTTGTGGATCCCGAAGGGTGCCTAATCCCTTCCCTTTGGGATAACTTGAACCCTTACCTAGAATCTCAACTGATTTTTTTCAGACTAAAAAATATTAATTATACATGTTAATAAATAGGTTTCCTATTTTTCCTTAAAAATTAGGTGGCGACTCTGTACAATTTTCATTCTTCTAGAGTCCATAACGTCGTGCTCATTTTAATCTCAGGTAGAAAATAGAGTATGACACTGCGTAGAATAGAAAAAGCCATGAAATGAAATTGACGGGACAATGCATTAGCTGCCTTATTTTCACATCCGGGACGATATTGAATCTCAAAATCAAATCCCATCAACTTGGTAACCCATTTTTGCTTCTCCTCTGCCATAGCATGTTAGCCCATAAGAAATTGGAGACTTCGTTGATCTATTTGTATAACAAAATGCTGACCCATCAGGTAATAACGCCACTTTTGTACAGCAAAAATGATAGTTATTAACTCCCTCTCATATACTGATTTAGATTGAGCTCGAATAGAAAGTCCTTGACTAAGAAAAATGATGGGATGTCCTTCTTGCATTAGGATAGCTGCAATCCCTAGTCCCGAAGCATCGGTCTCAACCACAAACACTTTGTTAAAATCTGGTAGTGCCAAAACTGGCAAAGTGACTATAGCCTCCTTAAGAGAATCAAAAGCTCGTTGAGCTTCTTTAGTCCAGTGAAAAGTATCTTTCTTGAGCAATTGTTTGAGTGGTCGGGCTGTTTTCCCATAGTCGCGAACGTACTTCCTATAGTAACCAGTGAGCCCCAAGAACCCCCACAAACCTTTAACATCTTTGGGACTTAGCCAGTTAACCATGCTTGCTATTTTGGCTCTATCCGCTGACACTCCACTTGCTAAAATAATGTGTCCCAGATACTCCCTTGTCCAAAATGACATTTTTTTTCGATTGACAACCAAGTTATAGAGTTTTAAAATTTGTAGCACCTCCCGCAAATATTCCAAGTGAGTAGGAAAATTTGCACTATAAACTAATATGTCATAAAAAAAAACAATACAAACTTACGTAAGTAAGGTTGGAATATCTAATTCATCAACACTTGAAAGTAGATGGAGCATTCGACAGCCCAAATGGCATAACCAAAAACTTATATTGGCCTTCATGTGTACGAAAAGTCGTCTTTGCGAAATCCTCCTTGCAAATCCAAATTTGATGATATCCCGATCTCAGATCCAATTTTGAAAATATAGAAGCACCCCCAAGTTCATCCAATAGTTCATCGATTGGTGGAATTAGAAATTTATTGGGAATAGTAATCTTATTAAAGGTCCGATAATCCACACAAAATTGCCAGCTACCATCTTTTTTGCAAACTAGCAACACTGGACTAGAGAAAGGGCTTGTGCTTGGTTGAATCATACCAGCTACAAGCATTTCCTGGACAATTCACTCAATCTCATCTTTTTGGTAATGGGGGTAACGATATGGATGAATATTGGGTGGATTAGATCCCCCGTTAAGTAAGATAGCATGATCATGACTCCTGGTAGGAGGCAACCCTTTTAGTTCCTCAAATAAAGTTCCAAATTCGTGTAGTAATTATTGCAAATCCAAATTCTCTTGGTCGTCCTTTGTTGTTAACTCATTCAGATCAACATAATACCCTTCTCCATCTTTTTGCAAGGCTTTAAACAGAGTTTTGAGTGATGCCATAGTTCTGGATAGTGAGGGATCTCCTTGAACAACTCATGTTTGGCCCTCTATTTCAAATTTCAACGCCAACGTCTTTAAATTAGCTTGAATATCTCCCAAGGTTTCCAGCCACTCTAGCCCCAACACTATATCGGCATTTCCCAAATCAAAAAGAAAATAATCTTGAGTTATGTTTAGTTTATCAATCCACAATTCCACTTCTTTGCATCTTTCCTTACTCTTTACCTGTTGTCTGTTTCCTACTTCCACCACAAATGACTTAGTTTCTATAATCTTTAACTCTAATGCTTCAGCCACCGTGCGAGAGATAAAATTAGTTGATGCTCCGCTATCAATCAATACAATAACCTTCTTGCCCAATATTGTTCCCCATACGTTCAAAGACTTCTTTGTGGTAAATCCTGCAATAGAGTACAAAGACAATTCCATTAACTTTTGAGGCTCTGGATCTTCTTGAATACTTAAGTGATCCATCCCTACATTTATTATGTCCTCTGAATGCTCATCTATATCTCCATCTTCGTTATCCTCTGCTGGAACAATAAGCAAATTTAACTGTTTTGAATTGCACCGATGATTGGGGCCATATATTTTATCGCAACAAAAACAAAGTCCTCTTATCAATTTATCCTGATACTCTGCATCAGATAGCCTTTTGTATGATCCTTCATGCTTTGCAGAATTTTCAGGTCTTGGCTGCATGGTTTCTCCTCGCTTATGCTCTTAAAAATATCATGGTACCGTGGTACGGGCAGAATGATAAGGCGTTGTGTCTACACGCATATGTGGACTTGTAACACTTCCTGTTCGGCTATTGTCGGTTCCTTGAAAATGCGTCGAACCCCTAGGAAGTGTCATAGACATATGTCTAGGCAAGTGGGCTTGGCTAGGAGCCCAATTCTTTTCTTCAATACGCTGGCTTTGGTCCATAATTTGGGTTAGAGTTCCTAACTTGCTAAGATGCAATTCTGCCTTGATCTCTCCTTTCAGTTCATTTATATAAATCCCCATCAAAACCGCATCATCTGCATCTTTCAAGGATGCTGAAAGTAGTTCAAAATATTCTCTATATTGAGCCACACTTCCAGTTTGTTGCAGTCCTATCAACACCTCATATAAGTTTCCTAACTGTGATGGAGTGAATCTTTGGAGTACGGCTACTCGAAACACATCCCATGTGATAATTAGTGTTCTTATTTCCCACCATTGGAACCAATTTAGTGCTCTACCTTCAAAGAAAACTGCAGCAGCCTCCAATTTTTCCTTGTCATCAATGTCGTTGAAGTGAAAATAATGCTCTGCTCTGTTAAGCCACCCATATGGGTTGTCATCAAAGAATACGGGCAGTTTCAGTCTTCTCGGACGTGTTTCTTCACGAAATGGTGGTTGAACTTCCCAGAATTCATCGCTTCTGCGATTGTTGCTGTTTTTTGCCATCATATTTGTGTCTTTAATTGGATCTGCCTGAACCTTTGATTTTCCTTTCATATGTTGAAGAATTTCAGCGTCATGTTCATCTTTTTTCTGCATCCAGAGTCGTAACTGCTCCATGTAATCATGTACTGAACTAATCTCGTCTACTACTTCGCCCATTGTCTTCTCTAATCCTTCAATCCTCCCATCCATTCTGGTTGAAACCATAAAGGCTCTGATACCAAAATTGTTAGGAACTTGAAATCTCCTTAACAAGAATCTGTACACTTCCAGAAATAATGTAAAAGTAGAAACAACAACTTCAACTATTATTAATTGTTACCAACAAGTAGAATGAGTTTTACAGGCGACAACTAGAGAATACTTCAACAACCAAGGTATTTCGAGGAACCTTAACCTCCTAATTTGCCAAAAGCATCCTACAAAATATTCTTCCCCCTTTTATTCTTTTCTTCCTGCTACAATATATCACAAAATACTGCCTAAACTGCTAGGTAACTGCTAGAAACTACTAGAAATACATCCATAGAATAATTAATAAATAAAATAGATACATTTATGCTTTATTTTCACCCTTTTTCCTGCGCTTATAGACCTTAGTAACAACAGGCCTAACAGTAGTTAATAGCCAATACTTGACATCAATGACTAGAGGTGATACTAAAATAGGCGGAGTTAGTGTTGATGATGAAACTTTCATCCTCACAAAGAACTTGGGTCTCTAATCTAAGTGGCCCACTGTAAAAAAAAAAAAAAAAGTCAGGATCCAAAAGAAAGAAGGATGTTGGTAGTTTATGAGGGGCCTGGTGCTTTGACTGAGTTATCAAAGCAGAAAGTTCTTGCAAAGGAGTTCACTCATGAAGAAAAGCAAAAAAAATTGAAAAAGCAAAAGGTGCTCTATGGCGGGGTGCTTGATCCTAAAATTACTAAATTGCATGGTATGCATGATTTGGTAGAGATTGAAGCCATTTGTTTGAATTATCATGATTTGAAGCAAGCTTCCTCTAAGTCCAATATAATAGGAACCAGGTGCACTGATGGCTCTTCATTAAGATAATGAACTTGTCAAATCTGAAGTTTCTCAATTTCAATCAAAGTTGGGGACCTGATCCGAAAACTTCTCCAAGCTCATTAAGACACCAATGCCCTTAAGAACTTGATGCTCAAGATTATGTTTGGCTACTCTTGAATAAACTCTATCTTGTCTTCCTTACTAATGTTTGTTCCTATCCACTATCTTTTCCTAAGCTTTATTTCAGACCCTATGTGGCAAGTTGACAGTTCTCTCATTTTATATATGCTTTAATTGGGTTACTCCACTGGAGAGAAAGGAATAAGCTTTCTGAAGAAGAGGTAAAATGGAAAATAGCAATTGCATGACAATGTGCAATGTGCAGACGATACTTATAGACCGGTATAAAGCTATAAAATATCCTCCAACTGACTTTAAATTTCCTAATTTGACAACTCACACACAGCTCATCATTTGCTCCACTGACTGATTTAATAACTAACTCAATGCTATAGTATAACTAATCCAATGAAACGGTAAAACAGTAAAAAAAAATTCATTGAATGCTACAATATAACTAAACTAATGAAACAGTAAAAACAAATTCATTGATTTACATTTTTAACAAAGATGTATCAATATCAATATGCAGTTGAGCTAGTCAAATAAAGTCAACAAATTGGAGTTTAGAAAAGTTAAAAGAATAAGGAAGATTCACATTTCTTTACTGGAGTTAGTGTTAAAAATTGTACTTCTGTTGGTGATCATTTTGTGTAGTCTAGACGTATAAGAGCCAGATTGAATTGTTTTATTTTTAAGGTTTTTAAAGCTAAAATAACTTTGAAATTTTCTATAGTGTTTAGATAAAATAAAAAATATTTAAAACACTTATTTTTAAATTAAAAAGAACAAAAACAAGTCAAATTATAAATTAAGATTTTTAATTTACAACTTATGCTTATAAGTCATAAATTATAAATTTGTTTGGATCTATAGGGAGTTAATATCTCAAAAGGTAATTAAACTATTGAAAATTAGCTTATAAAGTCACTGCACTTTTCTTTCTATTAAAAATATCACTCAACTTATGATTTTTATTTTTATAAAATCACTCAACCACATTTATCATTTAAAAGAAAATGACATGGCAAAATAATTTTTTTAATGCAAAATTAAAGAAAAATCTATTCCTTTTAATTTCTATACCCGATCTATTCCTTAAATTAATATCTCAATATGCATATTTGTTATATAATCAAATATTTTTATAAGTACATTGCCAAAAGGAGAACCTTGAAAGTAATCATAAACTTATCTCCGATTAATTTATCGGGCATGAGATTGAATCATGAAACTACCAAGGTTAAAATAGAGTATTTATATCATATCCTTCTTGTATGGACCCTTTTATGAACTAAAGAAAATAATCAATCGATAACACGAAGTTCATCCCAAGATCTATTCTATTTGTTTCATTAGTTGACAGTGTAATCTCATATAATAAATATGAACTACATCGTAAAAAATCACAATCTAAGTCGTACCGATTACAGAAGATTGCTCTGATATTTAGTGGAGATTGCTTTCATCTTCATAGAATCTACCATTGTAGTTCTTCATGAAGAAGAAGAAGAGAGAGTGTTTTTCTCGTTCCAGAAGAGAGATTGTTTTTTTTTTTGCTAAACTTATGTATTTTGTCTCGCTAACTTCCAACATTTTTAAATTAAAAATTTCTAATAAATAAGACTTCTTATCTATATCTATATCTATAATCTATATTTATATCTATAATCTATATCTATCTATAATCTATATCTATATCTATAATCTATAATATATTAATATATTTATATTATATTAATTAATATATTAAAAGTGTGAAGGGCGTTACAAATGTTGTTTGAACTTTTTGTCCTTTATTAAAAGATTTTGCAATAGATAAAATTATTTTTTCACTTATTTTCTTTATTATTAATTAATTATTAAAAAGTAAAAGAATCCTAAAATATATAGCAAGAGCGAAATATGTGGTAACTTGGTGCTGATAGATATTTGTTTTTCCTTTATGTACGTGAAAAAAAGATGAGTGATTAGAAAAAAAATATATGGTAAACAAAACAAATATATTGTGCCATATTTTAATTATTAAACCTTCAATATTTTATTATTTGTAGCCGTCAGTTTAGACATTCCGTCATTATTTTGGTAATTTACTATTTTTAAAAAAATAATAATGTTGAATTATGTAGGCTAAAAGTCAGCATACGGGAAAAGAATCTTTTTACACTGACAAAAGAATATATACACTCCAATCCTATCCTATTTGGAATCAAGTTTTATTATGAGATCGAACTGTCATTTAATTATTAGTTAATATTTCAGAATTGAAATTAATTAATAAATTATAATATTTAATACTTTTAAATTAATTAAAATTTTACTTTATATATAAAAAAATTAATACTTTTCCTATTTAATATATATATATATGCATGACAGAATCTCAAGTATTCATCGCCATCGGCAATTTTGCTCAACTTCGCCTCAGCTTGACATAATGGATTTTTCATATTTCACCAACTAATATTGATTTTTCAGATTTTTCTTCGTAAGTTGATTAATTTAGATATAAGCTCCTCTTTATAATTAAACCCCAATTTGCCTTTTTCATCAATTGCACTAAGCACCACCAAAGAATGTGGTGCAGTTGATGGGGCTGCTCCTCCCTTAATCAAAGATCTCAAGTTTAAACTTTGGGTATGATAGGAATTAATCTGGACACCAAATGAAAAAAAAAAAAAAATCAATTGCACTAAGCAATCTTGGTTATCTCTTTGAAAGTTATCTAATGTATGTAGTTTAAGCCTTAAGGTTTTATATATGTACTGATAAATGACCTAAAAGAATGATGAAGTTCCTTGGCATGTTAATTTGTAATTTCGTAACTCTGTTGTTCTATTTATTTATCTCATGAATGTTCCTATATATTACAATTTTTTAATCGAATGTGTAGTTTTCAAGTTTTGAACCAAGCGTCCATTGAGAACAGACTCTCTACCTTGTAAAAATAGTGATAAGGTGTGTAATCTATCTTCTACAGACTCCACATATGAGATTATATTGAGTATGACATTGTCACTCCATTGATAATTTTGAGATGTTCGGAATTAGTTTTGTACATTTGTTGCCTCCCTATTCAAATAATTATCATCTTCCCACTGAAATTATAGTTCACAACTTTCGTGCTATTTTTATCTTCAAATTCTGCGCTTTGATATGAACATCTAAAATAAATTTGCATAATTTTTTAACAATGTCTCAACCTTAGATTGGATTGCAGAGTACTGCTAATGTTTTACTTTAAATTGATATATGTATAGGTTTAACAAATGCTTCCTGTGCGGCTTAAATTTCCTCTCTATGCTTTTCTTTGGTAAGAATCAATATTTCGCTCATTAAATTTTTGTGTTGCTTTGGAATTATGTACTTGGTATATGTATACTTCTATGATAATATATATAGTCTTTTATTCTTTATATCTCCTTCTTTGATATGATATATAAGGTATTTATTCAATTAACATCAATATGTTTGAAATAATTTATTGCAAAAATATTGAAGATATTGATAAAGTTGTTGAGGAATTGTAAAAGCTCATGAATAATCACAATGTGATGGATATTTTTCAAGTTAAGTTTTATTGGTCGAGCTACTAAAGTTCGTCACATTACATCCTCTCTACAGCAGTACCCCCATACTTAGTTTTGATAGGTGTTGTCTTGATGCTTCTTATACACTTTTAGTACCTCACATTTCAAAAGTCCATATATATATATATATATGGACTTCGTGTCATTTTATTTTATTGCTCTCATAGAGAAATCAGCAATTAGAGGAAAAACATCTTATATGTTTGTCAATTTTAATAATAGCATGATGAAATTTTTTTGAAATATATTGAAATACAAAGTTGATAAGCTCCCAACCTTTTAATTTTGGCGTCCCCTTGGTGAGGAGTTGAAAGATCAAAGTATATTACAAAATATTATTGGCAAGTCAAAAGAAATTAACTCCGTCAAAAGATAATATTTAGCAGGTAGGTTGATATTGATTAGTAATTGTTGGATGAAATTTCAGTATTATATGTCTCGCATACCCGTCTTTGTCGTTGTTAAAAAATAAAATGCAAGTAGAGAAGTGACTTCATATAGTAATGTAGCTTTATGAAAAAAGGAGAATTATTGGACATCAAATTATGTAAATATGCAACATTTGTGGCAAATTCTAGAAGCTTATAAAATTTAAAATGGAGAATTGAAAGCATATCAAAATTTAGTTAGATCACACGCTTACGGATACTCAAAGATCAATTTCCTAAACTATATAATTTAGTATTAAATAAATTACTTTTAAGCTTCACGTTGTATAGGTCGGTCGATTTCTCTTTCTCCTATTCTCTTCGGTTGAATTTTTAGGTTTTTATAATCATGAATTTTGGTATCTGAATCTTTAGGTCTTTCTTTATATTCATGTTTGTTTATCATATTAGGTAAACTTTCTAGCCTATAAATTCTATTTTTGTACTCTTTATAAATAATTATACATTAAGAAATTGCACTTCAAAAATACACCAATAATGTTTTGCATTTAGTTTTTTAATTTGAAGTGATGATGCAATCCACTAATAACTTTCTCCAACTTTAGATGAACACAAGATGTACAATATACTTATATAGTATTTCATAGTCATTGTAGCCACCTCGGGAGGTACAAGTGCTTCGTGTTGAAGGGTTCGATGCAAAAGTTAGGTAACCTAAAGATTTTGGGGGTGGATCATTAATATCTACTACAATGAATTTGCAATGGGAAGGTGAGCATGACATTCAAGTTTTTATTTTTTTAGTGTTCTTATCAGTTATCAGTTATGGTAGAGTGTCTCAAATCTAGTGAGATTAAGAAATCTTATTTCTCTTTCATATCAAAGAATGTTAAAAATAAATTTTGATGCAAGACTGTAGCATGTATTGTTCTTAATGGTACAGTTCACATGCCTTAATATATAAGACTATTATTTTAAACGTTGCGAGGCGATATTATCTTTTTGCTTCATGTTTTTCGAATATCATATCTTACCATGGAGCTTACTATTATAATTGTTTCCTGCTAATATGACCTGAAAAAAAAAAGAGAAATTTTGGAGGTTTGTTCACTCCTCTACACTGTTTTTTGACAAAAGATAGTAGTGGAGTACATTATATGTATATTTTACCTCTTTGTAATTTAGATTCAATTTTTTGACAATGTATTTAGCATATATTTATATTTTTACAGAGTTTTTTCATTTTAAGATGATAATAATTTGAAAAGTGATACAGTGATCAACCGAGCACCTACTTTGATTGAGATATAAACAGTCACAGAGGAAAGCAAACAAGTTCATCCAAGGGTTGTGTTTGATGATTACGTGATTCACATATTTGAATTTTCAGGCCATGAAAATTGCACCTGGTTCCAATTCGAGGGGAAGAGAATGGAGTTTGAAAAAAAAAAATTGTTCGTGAAGTTTATAACACATTATTTGTTAATCGTCTGAGCAATAAAATCAAGCTATTCATGGAGATGGTGTCTGTTAGATATATAGTAAATAGTTCTAAAGTTTGTGCATAATGTATTATTATCTTGAAGTCTTTCTGATGTTGACATGCTAAGGTAAGCCATGAAATATTTTTTTACAAACTTTTTGGGTACTTTTTATCTTTAGTATTTTAATATGTGTCACACCCCTTTTTTACATACTCCAAAATATTATGTTTTAGCGCGAAAGAGTTTTATTATTTAAGTGACAAGAAATGAAAATTTATTTCGGAAAAGAATTATTTGCATTTTTTATTCAGAGTCGCTAGTTGGCATAATCCGGTGTGTCAATTCATCTTTGGAAAATCCTTTTCGAAACCATTTGACTCTTAAACCGATTTGCGAACAAAGATTTCGGCTAAGGAATTCTGTTGACCGAGGGGAAGGTGTTAGGCACCCCTCGATCCCGTGGTTCGACCACGGTCGCTTGGTGGAGTGTATCGACTATTTTGGCATTATGAAATGTATAAACCACACAAAAGAACACAAAATAATCAAACAATAAACAAAACAAAACAGTCCAAAAATGTAAAAGTCCGGTCCAATTATATAGTCCGAAAAATAGAAAAAGTACAAAAATATAAATCCTAGTCTAAACTAAATCTAGACTAAGCTCCAATGTCTTACCCGACGCCGCGGGCCTTCATCACGATTATTTTCCGCCAACATGATACGTCGGGGCATTTCCCGGTGAATAAATATAAATGATCTCTAAGCATTCCCCGGCTAAATAAATACATCTGAATTTAAACACGATAATCTAGAAAGAGACATTCACACGCACATTCCAACATCCCACGAAATACTTATTCCTAAATTTTGCCTACCCGGCCTACGTTTGCCTACCCACTCGTCGACATACCGCATTCAACATCAACAATGTATCAAAAATATCAAAATATTTACTTTTATCAATTTTCGATTCCCGTCCCCAAATTTATTTCAAACAATACGATTCAACATGCTTCAATTTATCAATTAACTTTTCGAAGTCTGAAACCAACATCAACCAACACATAACACATATTCGAACATACCAAGCACGCAACAAATAAAATCATCCACACCCACAACATCACGAAAAATAAATTAAAGATTCGGTTAGAAGAAATGGACCTCGATGAAATTGATCCTTGTCGATAATAAAGAAATCTGAAGACCAAAATACTCGATCGGAGAACCTCACAACGAGCAAACCAAACTCGGTATTAAAATAATAACCAGACAGCTCCAAAACCAGTGAATAAAAACTTTACTATACGAAACCCAACCAAGAACGACGACGCGATTCGATAAAGACGACTCGAAATCCACTATCGACGACGAACCAAGAAATAGACGAAACCAAGATCAACCAACAAATAGCAGAAAACCAAAAACCCAACGCAGATCGAGCTCCGAGGAGCTCCGGTGACGAAGAGACGGTGGCGGCGCCTGTTCTCCGGTGGCGACACTGGTTCGCCGGCTGTTTCGCCGGACGGGTGAGCTGCGGATGGAGCTTAGAAAAAAAGAGATATGGAGGAAACCAAAGAGAGGTCAGGTCGGGTCGCTGGCCGGCGAACGGTGTTCGGCTGTGGTGACGGCTTCGCCGGTCGGCGAAGGTTTTGTTGGTGACGGAGCGGTGCCAGCGCTAGTTCGTCGGAGGGGAAGAGAGATCGTAGACCGAGAGAGAAGGCGGCGCCGGTGCCGACGCCGTTGTCGTTGTGGTCGGATTTCGGGTTGGGAGAGGAGTTTGGTTACGGAGGGGGTTGCCGACGAGAGAACTTTCTCCGGTGGTCTCGCCAGTGAAGATTTTTTAGAGAGATAGAGAGAGTAGAGAGAGGTCTAGAGAGAGAAGGAGTTGATGACTTTTTGTTGTTTCTGTTTTTGGTTACTGTTCATTCCTTTTTTGTGTGTATGTGGGTATGTATATATTGTATTTTGAGTCCTTTCTTCTTGGATAAGAAAAAAAAGGGGGGTGGGGTAACGTGGGGTAGGGGGGTAGCGGTGAGGTGTTATTTTTTTATTGGGTAGGTTGTTAGGATAAGATAGGATTAGTTATTTTATTATTTATTTATTATTTTTTATATTTTGTGGGGTGTAATCACGTGGGGGAGGGTACATGATATGCTAAGGTAGAAATGAATAAAACGAGCTTTCGAGGGGGACAAAATTAAGTGCCTACATCATGCCCCCTTTGAATGTAAACACGCAGTGTTTTCAGACAAAGAAGTAGACAACGAGACAAAATTTTATCCCGACCATTATTCAAAGGAAGAAACAGAAGAAAAAAGGACTATCAGATTTTGAATTAGGACATCCTACCCACCCAAGTTATGAAGGGATCAAGTGATAAGTATCTCCAAGGAGTGGACGGAGATGGACTATACCGAGTTGGAGAGTCGAGTGAGGTTCCGGTCTGCCGCTCTGTTATTACATCAAAATGAAAATTACAAGCTAAAACATAAATGAAATTACAAAAATCCTATCTATACAGCTTCTGTTGGTTCTTGACTCGACTTTCATCACCCTATTCTTCAGGCGGACTCCTGACTTGCAATTTCTTTCGACTTGTTGTTTGGCTTTCAATTACTTCGCTTTGTTGCATGACTTTTCATTTCTTCACCCTATTCTTCAGGCGGGCTCCGGACTTGCTATTTCATCACCCTATTCTTCAGGCGGGCTCCTGACTTGCTATTTCATCACCCTGTTTTTCAGGCGGGCTCCTGACTTGCTATTTCATCACCCTGTTCTTCAGGCGGGCTCTTGAAACCCAACATTAAAACTAGAACAAAAATTATCCCAAACAAAAATTATAATAAAATAGTATTTCACTTTTGAAAGCGTTGTCTCATTTCCAGGAGGGTCCTGAGCAGAAAGTAAAATCCCATTTTTCAGGAGGGTCCTGCGCATAAAGTAAAATCCCATTTTTCAGGAGGGTCCTGAACATAAAGTAAAATTCCATTTTTCAGGAGGGTCCTGAACAGAAAGTAACATCCCATTTTTCAGGAGGGTCCTGAACATAAAGTAAAATCTCATTTTTCAGGAGGGTCCTGAACAGAAAGTAAAGTCCCATTTTTCAGGAAGGTCCTGAACATAAAGTAAAATCTCATTTTTTAGGAGGGTCTTGAACATAAAGTAAAATCTCATTTTTCAGGAGGGTCCTGAACATAAAGTAAAATCTCATTTTTCAGGAGGGTCCTGAACAGAAAGTAAATTCCCATTCTTCAGGAGGGTCCTAAACAAAAGTAAATTCTCATTTTTCAAGAGGGTCCTGAGCAGAAAGTAAAATCCCATTTTTCAGGAGGGTCCTGAGCAGTAAGTAAAATCCCATTTTTCAGGAGGGTCCTGAGCAGAAAGTAAAATTCCATTTTTCAGGAGGATCCTGAGCAGAAAGTAAAATCCCATTTTCCAGGAGGGTCCTGAACAGAAAGTAAAATCCCATTTTTCAGGAGGGTCCTGAGCAGTAAGTAAAATCCCATTTTCCAGGAGGGTCCTGAGCAGAAAGTAAAATCCCATTTTTCAGGAGGGTCCTGAGCAGAAAGTAAAATCCCATTTTTCAGGAGGGTCCTGAGCAGAAAGTAAAATCCCATTTTTCAGGAGGGTCCTGAGTAGAAAGTAAAATCCCATTTTTCAGGAGGGTCCTGAACAGAAAGTAAAATCCCACGGATGTGCATTTCCAATTGTAGATGAATTAAGTGAAGCGAATCTTCCCCTATTTCAACAAAGAAAATTTGTCAGTTAAAAACTTAGTGGTAGTTTGCAGCACTTGGCTTTCCAGGCATTTGCTCTAGTGTTCATTCCCTTCATTTTGTTTCAGATTGTTGGCACTTGCCCCTGCTTTGTCGTTTCATTGACCCAAATTCGGATTATTAAGAGTGACTTTGAAATAAACACAGCATCTCTACTTTGCCATGCTTCGTGAATAAACCCTTTAAACCTTGGTATTTTCATGAGTTCCCAGACTTGTCTATTGGCAAAACTTTCTGCACACCCCTTTTTTTGGCTCACAATCATGTCTCTTTCATGCGCTGGCCTTTTTGTTTTGCTTTGTGCAATTGAAGAAGTTGGTAGCTAGTTTTGAAATCTTTTCTCGCTTGTTTTGACATGAACTTGACTCAAAAACAAGAGAAAAATGACAACAACTTTTATTTTATTTGGATAACTGACTCAAGAAAATAAAAATAAAAATAAAAATAAAGAGAAGAAAGAAAAGACAATGAATGTCCCCATTTGAAACAAAGAAATGAAAATTTTATCTTAAATGACAATCAATTCTAATGATTATGCCATGCATTTTGGATTAAGCCGCCTGATCTTTCCATCCAAACTCTTACAAATTGTTGTTGAGTTAATGACTCGTAAGTGAGTTGCTTTCTTTGGCCAATTGCATTTAAGACCTCATTCAGCTAGTGGCGCCTTGAAGGGTTTTTGCCAACAAGCCTCTCATTTTTTAGATCACCATTTCCTTATGGTGTCCGCGAGAGTTTTTCACCAATGAAACTCTCTTATTTTCATTTGTCTCAACTCGCCATCGTCTTACAGTGCCCGTGAGGGTTTTCACCGATAAGACTCTCTCATTGTTATCTCTCCCAGCTTACCATCGTCTTACGGTGCCCGTGAGGGTTTTCACCAATAAGACTCTCTCATTTTTATTTCTCTCAACTTACCATCGCCTTATGGTACCCGTGAGGGTTTTTACCGATAAGATTCTCACATTTTTATTTCTCTCTTGATTCTTTGTGTAGAGGAAGACAAGTAGTTCCCAAATACATCCTTATATCTTTTACATGCTTTGCCTTAACATCTTCAAAGATTGATCTAAAGGTCTTTCTTTGGTTGTAACTTGGCTTTTGGATAGGATTAAAAAGAAAAAAATGATGGCATGAGGCCCAAACAACACTTGAGGTGGGGGTGGGACTTACAACTTTTGAAATCGACTCAAACAAGGAGGATTAACTCATGCCCCAGTTTCGTTTAACTGGGTGACGCTAAATTGTTTATTTGGTTGGACCGAGCCCTTAGTAGGGAAGCTTACGTATCTCACCCCCGAGAGAGGAGAATCAGGTCACGCGTAGTTCTGGCAGCTTGTTCTTTTGCTTTGATCTGATTTTTTTTTCTTTTATTCGCTCTTTTCACTTTGCGATTCTTTTTTTTTTCTAACTCTATTTTTCTTGACACTCTTCTTTTTTTTTTTGGAAACATTTTTGTCTCTTTTTTGGAACTTTTTGACTTTATCTTTTTACTCGACACTATTCTTTGAACTTTGCTTACTCTATCTTGATTCCAAAAGAGGGGTATGAAAGAAAATAACACTGAGGCTCAAATGGGGTAAACAAAGGATGACACAATGTTTGGATAGCAAAATGAAATGCCTTCATCATATTAATCCTTGAGAATGCAAGTACATAACATGCAATTGGAAGTGAGAGATGAAGATCATTTGCGACATCTTTTTAAGCAGATTGAGACTGTGCGTCACTAATTCTTCTGTAAACTCCACCTTTGTTGTACATTCCTCACATCAAATGACTTATGCTTTCGTGGAGCTGTTTATCTTCTTGTTTCTCTTGATATATGGATCACACGTCCGCTATTTAACCAAATTGGGACTTGCCTTTCGATCAATGACCAAGGTGCTCTTGTGATTCTCAAAATAATTGCTTTAATCTTCAAAGAAGGCCTCATTTGATCACCAAATGCCCCAGCACTCTATCTATTTCCTCAGACGCTCTCTTTTCTAACTTTAACCGTCTGATTCAATGTTCATGCTTAAACTAGACTTTAAGATCTGGCTAAAAATTCCGCAAGCATGTCATATCACTAGAGTCAACATAAAATGTACTATGTAAAAAAACAAACAAACAACACATATTTAAAACACAAAGAAAAAGGGGACACTCCACTTAATAAAAATGAAAGATAGAAGGGTTTGAACATAAACGACAAAGGGACAAAACAAGATAAATCCCGAACTACAACCCTGAAATAATTCGGAGAACAGAAAATAAAACAAAACAAGCTACCAAACCTCTTTCTGGTAAGGAGAGGGGTGACTTCTCCATTGCTCAGCCTGACATCTTAGCCACTGGTTTGCATATCAGCATGACTAGAGTTTCCCTCACTATCAATGTTCTGCACCATAATTGATCCATCATGAATCATCTTTTCAATTTCTCTTTTCAAATCTCGGCAATCTTCAATACTATGACCTTGAGCCTCAGAATGATACGCACATCGTGCATTAGGATCAAAATTTCTTGAACGCCGATTAAGGGCGTGCCCAAGGAGAGGAGTGATTATTCCTTCCTGTACCAATCTGTGAAATAAACTATCATATGACTCTCCAATTGGTGTGAAGCTATCTCTCGACTTCTACCTCATTTCATTGTTTGGCTTGGATAGAAAATCTGGCTTAGAAGGGTTTTGGTATGTTTGTGGAGTTAGAGGATGTCTCTGGGGCGTTGGGGTATGCCATTGTGGGCAAGATGAGGGTTGATCATGTGGTTGTGCATTATACACTGGATATGGATGTGGAGGAACAGAGTACAATGGATTTTGGGAGTGATTATGTGGAGACTGGGCATAAACTTGAACTTGAGCCTGAGATCGACGACGACGTGGTCTTCTTGACCTTTCTTGTTGTCCAACTATAATTGCAGATGCATCTTCCTCATTCTTTTCCTCCCCAACACTTTCTGAACCCTTTTCAATTACTTGAGTAGTCGCTTTCAATGTTGCAAAACTTACAATGCGACCAGTCTTAATTCCCTCTTCTATCATCTCCCCCATTTTAAGGACCTCAATGAACGGCTTGCCTAATGCAGGTAACAAGTGTTGATAATATGTTTCGTCCTGCGCTTAAATAAACACCTCCACTATTTTGCTTTCTTTCATTGGCGGTTTTACTCTAGCAGCTTGTTCGCGCCATCTAATTGCATACTCCCTGAAATTCTCAGTATTTTTCTTTGTTATACTAGTTAGGGATTTTTCATCAGGGATCAACTCCACATTGTATTGAAATTGTTGCACAAATTCGTTAGCTAGGTCATCCCAACTAATCCATTATTCAATGTCTTGGTCAACAAACCATTCTGAAGCTAGACCTGAAAGACTCTCACCGAAATATGCCATGAGTAATTCTTTCTTCCCTCCAGCGCCCCTTAGCTGGTTGCAATAGCGTCTCAAATATGCTACAGGATCTCCATGTCCATCATACTTCTCAAACTTCGGCATTTTAAAACCAAGAGGAAGATGTACACCAGGAAACATACACAGATCTTTATATGAGACACTTTTGTACCCCCCCCCCTCCCCAAGTCCTTGCAAGTTTTTCATAGTCAGTTCCAAACTTTTCAATTTTCTGGATATTTCCTCTTGTTCTTCTGTCATAACAGGCTTCTCAGTGTTAGAAGGAAATTCAGGCGGTTGAGGGCAATCGTAAGGACCAGTCGACTTAAATGTAGGCTCGAGAGCCTAATGCTGATCACTAAAAATATTCAATGCAGGCTCACTTGTAGAGTAGGGAGGCACAACTTGTGGATGAACATCAAAAGTAGGAGGTGGGGGTGGCGCCGCAAAAGCATGAACAACAGCTGGAGCCGAGTATGTGGTAGCCTTGGATTGGGGAGTGAGGAAATGAACATTAGAAGTGGTTGGATATTGTTGCCCCGGAGTCGATCCTGATGCATGTTGTGCCATATCAACAAAAATGGGAAATTGTACATGTGACACGGGAGGCAAGCTAGAAAGATATTCCAGATTATCCGTGGGAACTGGAGGAGGCGGCAACCCATTAGCCCAAGCTCGATGCATTTCTATTATTTGCCGCCTTAATTTTCAAATCTCTCCATTATCTCCTACATTCTCATTCCCCGAACTCCCTATCTGATTAGTGATAACTAACTCGGTATCCTTGTTAGCCATAACTTCCTCTGTGACTTGGAGCAATATGGAGGACCAGCCAAAATGCCACCAACCAACCATCTTAAACTAGCTGGACAAGAGATAGCAAATGGTTAGAGTTCAACAGTTTTTCAAAACCTCTCTTTTTTTTTCTTGAAAAGATCACCAAACCCAAGAAGGGCACCTACGTATCTTACCCCCGAAAGGGGAGAATCAGGTGTGCGTAGTTCGTGAAGTTCTGCCAAAATGGTCAATTAAACTTTTTCCTTTCTTTTTTTCTTTTCTTGAAACTTTAAAAAGAGAAGAAAATAACAAATTGTCAAAAGAACAGACTCTTTTTGCATTTTCACGTTTAAAATTCCTATACAAAATGAAACCTATGATTACCAAAGAAATATTTTTTTTTTATTATTTTTTTTTTGGATTTTCAATTTTGAATTTCATATGAAAATGAAACATAACCTATTAAAGAAAAATCTTTTTGTAGTTTTCTTTTAAAGATGTATATGAAACACTTACTCTAAATAAAGAGTGAAGAAAATCTTTTTGAATTTTTGAAATAAGATCAACCAAAAATGAAACCTACGACTATTGAGGAAAATCATCATTTTTTTTTATTTTTTATTTTTTTTGTATTCTTCTTTTCAAGATATGTATGAAACACCTACTCTAAATAAAGAGTGAAGAAAATCTTTTTGAATTTTTTAAATAAGATCCCCGAACCCACAATAGGTTGCCTACGTATCTCACTCCCGAGAGAGGAGAATCAGGGGTGCGTAGTTCGTCCAGATTGGACACTTAACGATTAACTAAAAAATTGACCCTAACTTAAGAGACAACCAAAAACAAACGAATGAAAACTTTTTGGATTTTCAACTAGACATTTCAACTAAGACTGACACCACCAATTATAAAAAAAAAAAATCTTTTTGGTATTTTGTTTTTGACAAATAAGTAGAAAAGGCAAACAAAACCCTCTTTTTTCTTTTCTTTTTTGTTGAATTTACGGTACTTTGAGAAGATAAATGCAAAACGTAAAAAAAATAATCTTTTTGAGTTTTGGATCGTGAAGAACAAAAGCCATAAAGAACTCTAAAATAAACTACGACACTCCTTCTGATTCATTCTTTTCGACTCACTTTTTTTCTTTTTTCTTTTTTTTCTTTTTTTTTCTTTTTTTTCACACTTTACTTCTAACACATGCTTTCCCCAAATCGGTCCGTCAAATGACCACGTTACTCTCAAAGATGCAACATTTAGCACGTAGGGATGCTTTAAAGGTGAGTCTCCTACAAAGGACCGTGCGGGCCCCGCTAGGTCTCAATATGATGCATATAAGAATGAACTAAAGGTTGACCTACGTTGTGGTTTACTAACAAAGCCGTTCGGGGAGCATATGGTCGATAGTGGCTGCTTTGCTTTCCACCTAATCCATACATCCAACGGCTCCCCCCCTAAAATAAAGGTGACTCAACTAGAGTTCGTGCGCACGACGTGCGCTCCGAGACTTGTTGCAGAAAGAAGGCCGGGGGGATGGACTCATGATGACAGATATAAAGCGGTAACACATAGGATAAATACTATAAACAAAGAGCACGAAAACGCACAAAAGTGAAAACAATAACAAAACAATAATCACAAACAATGCTTATACACTCGTAATGCCAAACAAAGCCGATACGACTCATAAATAAGTTTGAATTCTGAAACGTCCCTAGCAGAGTCGCCAGAGCTGTCACGCCCCTTTTTTACGTACTCCAAAATATTATGTTTTAGCGCGAAAGGGTTTTATTATTTAAGTGACAAGAAATGAAAATTTGTTTCGGAAAAGGATTGTTTGCATTTTTTATTCAGAGTCGCCACTTGTCATAATCTGGTGTGTCAAGTCACCTTTGGAAAATCCTTTTCGAAACCATTTGACTCTTAAACCGGTTTGCGAACAAAGATTCCGGCTAAGGAATTCTGTTGACCGAGGGGAAGGTGTTAGGCACCCCTCGATCCCGTGGTTCGACCACGGTCGCTTGGTGGAGTGTATCGACTATTTTGGCATTATGAAATGTATAAACCACACAAAAGAACACAAAATAATCAAACAATAAACAAAACAAAACAGTCCAAAAACGTAAAAGTCCGGTCCAATTATACAGTCCGAAAAATAGAAAAAGAACAAAAATATAAATCCTAGTCTAAACTAAATCTAGACTAAGCTCCAATGCCTTACCCGACGCCGCGGGCCTTCATCACGATTATTTTCCGCCAACATGATACGTCGGGGCATTCCCCGGTGAATAAATATAAATGATCTCGAAGCATTCCCCGGCTAAATAAATACATCTGAATTTAAACACGATAATCTAGAAAGAGACATTCACACGCACATTCCAACATCCCACGAAATACTTATTCCTAAATTTTGCCTACCCGGCCTACGTTTGCCTACCCGTTCGTCGACATACCGCATTCAACATCAACAATGTATCAAAAATATCAAAATATTTACTTTTATCAATTTTCGATTCCCGTCCCCAAATTTATTTCAAACAATACGATTAAACATGCTTCGATTTATCAATTCACTTTTCGAAGTCTGAAACCAACATCAACCAACACATAACACATATTCGAACATACCAAGCATGCAACAAATAAAATCATCCACACCCACAACATCACAAAAAATAAATTAAAGATTCGGTTAGAAGAAATGAACCTCGATGAAATTGATCCTTGTCGATAATAAAGAAATCCGAAGACCAAAATACTCGACCGGAGAACCTCACAACGAGCAAACCAAACTCGGTATTAAAATAATAACCGGACAGCTTCAAAATCAGTGAATAAAAACTTTACTATACGAAACCCAACCAAGAACGACGACGCGATTCGATAAAGACGACTCGAAATCCACTATCGACGACGAACCAAGAAATAGACGAAACCAAGATCAACCAACAAACAGCAGGAAACCAAAAACCCAACGCAGATCGAGCTCCGGGGAGCTCCGGTGACGGAGAGACGGCGGCGGCGCCTATTCTCCGGTGGCGACACTGGTTTGCTGGTTGTTTCGCCGGACGGGTGAGCTGCGAATGGAGCTTAGAAAAAAAAAAGAGATGGAGGGAACTGGAGAGAGGTCGGGTCGGGTCGCTGGCCGGCGAGCGGTATTCGGCTGTGGTGACGGCTTCGCCGGTCGACGGAGGCTTTGTTGGTGGCGGCGGCAGATCTAGGCGGTGACGGAGCGGTGCTGGCGCTAGTTCACCGGAGGGGAAGAAAGATCGTAGACCGAGAGAGAAGGCGGCGCCGGTGCCGACGCCATTGTCGTTGTGGTCGGATTTCGGGTTGGGAGAGGAGTTTGGTTACGGAGGGGGTTGCCGGCGAGAGAACTTTCTCCGGTGGTCTCGCCAGTGAAGCTTTTTTAGAGAGATAGAGAGAGTAGAGAGAGGTCTAGACAGAGAAGGAGTTGATGACTTTTTGTTGTTTCTGTTTTTGGTTACTGTTCATTTCTTTTTTGTGTGTATATGGGTATGTGTATATATTGTATTTTGAGTCCTTTCTTCTTGGACAAGAAAAAAAAAAGAGGGGGGTGGGGTAACGTGGGGTAGGGGCATAGCGGTGAGGTGTTATTTTTTTATTGGGTAGGTTGTTAGGATAAGATAGGATTAGTTATTTTATTATTTGTTTATTATTTTTTGTATTTTTGTGGAATGTAATCACATCGGGGAGGGTACATGATATGCTAAGGTAGAAAAAATAAAACGAACTTTCGAGGGGGACAACATTAAGTGTCTACAATATGTGATTGAACTGGAAACCATTAAAAACATATAATGTAGTCATGTCATCTTTCTACTTACTATAAATAAAAATGGTCTGTTGTACATGTAAATAGAAGTTTTCGTTTTCATGGTTACATATATATAAACATGCGATACGATGACGATATATTTTATTATATATTGTGTGAATTATTTAGAATTTATGTTATCTGTTGATACCTTATATATAAACTCTTAGAGATTTTACCTAAATTAAGTTTCATTATTAAATACCTCGACAAGTTTATTTTTCTCATACAGTTAGTAGAAATTGATTTGAATTCGTAGATTTATTATTTACGATCGATATAGACGTGCAACGCACGTACACTAAACTAGTATTTCTAAAGTGACACAACCCTTCAGTAGAGATGTGTCTTTTTTCTTTTTCGTTATTATTATTATAACGAATATATAATACTTATATATTAATTTAGTTGGATATTAATCCGGGTTTGACCTTATCATTATAACGAATATATAATACTTGTATATTAATTTAGTTGGATATTAATCCGGGTTTGACCTATATGAGTGATTCAATTTCAGCACGAGAAATTGTTATAACCATATAAATGCTTAAGGCTATGTAGAGGCGGATATAGGATTTAAAGTTTTTGAGTTTTTTTTATGTTAGATAAAAATAAAATTAAATAGTAACTAAGGAGATTTGAACCCACAATCATGAGGTCAATAAAACTTTTACAAGTCTTTCTACTCTACTAAACCAGTGATACACTTTGTATATGGATTCTCAACTTATAATTCTTATATATCTATTAATTTTTTTTATATAAATACTAGATCCGCACAAAAGTTAGTGAGTTTTCGGAACCCCCACCCCAACTCCTAGATCCGCTCATGCGTACCGTTAATTATTATGATCAAATCCTTTCTGAAATTTCGCACATAATGAAATCACTAATATACCAAACGATCCTTTTACAGTCTCTCATAAATTTATCTCAACTATTATCCCCCACCTTTTTGTTCTTCTCTCAACAGTCCTTTGAGATTATGCTTCCACCTTCTTTCACTTATACTCAAAAATTCAGATTTCAATTTCTTTTCCACTTATTCTCCTTTTTCTTGATTCTTATATCCTTTTTAATTTGTCATCATCTCAATTCTCTAATTGTCTACAACTTACCAGTTTAATTTAGTGTCGTCAAAATTCAGAAAAAAAATTTCTTCTCTTTGTTCAATATACCATTTTTGTATCAATAAGTGACTTGAACTTCCAAGATTTTGTTTACCCATCAACCAAATTCATTATCTTTTTCAATAAAAATTTCTCTTTTAGTGATCTGGATCAGGCGTAGAAATTAAATAAATATATTTTTCTAAAGTAAAGTCCATATTTACATGGCATAAAAAAATAAACTATTGTCATGTCATTTTTCTATTAAATGAAATGTGGTTGAGTGATTTTAAAAAATAAAATTTTAAATTGAGTGATATTTTTGATAAAAAGCAATGTTTAATGATGTTGTAAGATAATTTTGACTACTTTAATGATATTTTGAGATATTAATTCGATCTATGAGTCATGAACTAGTGACTTCTTATGAAATTGAAATTAATTCGAACATGGTTTTGATTAAAATATTTTTAAAAAAAAAGAAAGTTTAACTATGGACCCAGTGGTCAACTTCTTTCATGTTTCTCCCAACTTTGTCTAATCAAATTCCACCTTTATTGAAAAGTAATTTTCTCCATGGAGCAACTTTAATTTATGTTGTCTCAATCACCTTTTTTTCTCTCCAATAACGTAAGAGTGTGTCACAATCGTATGTCCCTCAGGAATCCTCCATTTTTTCCACTATGAAATAATGAAAACTACTTATTAGCTAGTCTTCCAACACTTGGACTATGAGAAAGATGTACCCTAATATTATTAGCAATATTACTTTAATATATATAGTATTCGTCTTGGTCTTTCTTTATAAACACATCCACAACAATCTTTTAACATTTTTCTAGAAGAAACAACTTTCAAGCGTTACATTTCACCTTTGCATTTTGTAATATCCTTGCGCTGGTCCAATAAAATAAAGATAAAACTATCTCACCTTTATACTTGTATGGTCATTTGATACAATGGATAAGGAAAGGTCGTCATGGGATAAATTTTTAATATCTCTTTATCTCTTGTTTGGTTATAAAGTGTGGGATAACTTATTCGAGGATTAATAATTAGTATTGAGATAAGTTATCCTTATATGTGGGTGGAATAGTAATATCCACTACTAAAAAAGGGGGAAAAACCGATCACTGTGGTCGGTTTTCCCCAATTTTCGATCACAAAATCGATCAAATTGTGTGGTCGGTAAAGTAGTGGTAGTTTTTTAAAAACCAACCACAAGTGATCGGTTTTTTAAATATATATATATATATATATATATATATATATATATATATATATATATATATATATATATATTTTTAAAATTCATTATTATTTTATTAAAATTGAAAAAAATAATTTTATGAAAAAAAACCGACCACTGGTGGTCGGTTTTTTATTAAATTAAATAATTAATTTTAATATTAAATCGACCACTTGTGGTCGGTTTTATATTAACATTAATTAATTTAAGTTAATATAAAACCAACCACTTGTGGTCGGTCTTCTGCAAAAAAAATTCAAAAATCGACCACTAGTGGTTGGTTTTTGGGGAATATTTTTTAAAAAATAAAAATCAATAATCAAATACAGCATGCAACAACAACAATGCAATACAACAGTAATCAAATGTAAATATAGCAGCAACAACAACAAAAAACCAAATGTAACTACTTTCAAAAGTGTACAACACATACAAAATGTCCAACAAAATTGAGTAGCAAAAAACTAAAACAATAGTTTCAAACAACAAAATGTCTAAATTCAAAGTACAACACATACAAAAATAAAAATCAAAACTAAAAGTCATCATCATTGAATTCGTCCTCATCTTTCATATCCTCATCCGTGCTGAAATTATCCAGGGGGCCTAGACCTTTTGCAGCCCGAACTGCATCACCAGGACAAGGAGGAATAACCCCCGCAGTCTGAATGAAAGAGCTGAACTACTGCTGCAGCATCCTGATTTGTGATGTTGTTGCCTTCTCCGCCTTCTTCTACCTCTCTCTCTGTTCAGCAAACCTCTCTCTCTGTGCAGCAAGCTCTTCAGTGAGTTTAGAAATTATATTTTCTAGTCTTTCAATGGTTTCTCTATCAACTGAAGAGCTAGAGTATGCAGCGCCGGGCGAACACCTAATATTATCGCCAAAAAAACTTTTGTGGTATCCGTAGAAATGACCTCTATTTGCAGGACCCACAATTTTTTCCCATAACTCCTCTTCTACATATTGGGGTATTGGGTCACCCTGACTTTCAGGAGGCTGACTATTACGATATTCGCCAACAAGACGCGTATATTCGTCCTATATTCAAAGTAAAGTTAATACTAAAAGTCCAAAAATATTAAAGTAGTTATAATTGAATAATATCAACTTTGAGAAAAATATTCATAAATTCAAAATTTATTTCTTACGTGGGAAGCTTTTGTATGAGCTTCAACCCAGACATCTTCATCAGTCAGATTATTTTTCTTTTTTCATATGAGTCTCCTCGAATAGCTCATCAGCTGGTATTTCCCTACCCTTTTCTTTTTCCTGCATATGAAAAAATTACCAATGTTCAAATAATAAAAAAATTTAAATAGAAACAAACAATTTAAACTGTAAAAGGTACATACCATTTTTTCCAGCACAGCAAGACTACTTCTGGCACCCGAAGTATGTACAGAGCCACCCTTGGATGATGCCCGGACTTTCCTTCCTTTTCCCTCAACAATTGATAATCTTCGCTACTCCAATGGCGAAGATACTGTTGCCATGCGACTTCAGGAATCCACTTAGATTTTACCAATTTGGTTTGGGAATAATCCAAGCGACCGTTAAATCTGGCTCTACATCTTATGAAAAAGTTCCTCTTTATAAGAAATGTATTTGCATCATCCCACCAGTAAAATTTCTACAACAAAAATATAATATTCAATCTTTTGTTCTAGCAAAGTGTTAATAAGTAGTCGATAAGTTAAACTCTTACCTTAAATTCTTCAAACATTCTTTCCCTGCCAATTTTTGGAACCTTTTGTCAGCTGGTCCAATAGCCGTTGAAGTGCCGAGAAATGCATATTTGCGCCTTTTGTCCAACTCCAGCATCTGGCCTAAACCTACAACACAAGATCAAATAGTAATTTAATAGAGTATAATAACATATAATGAAAAAATGAATACCATTATTATATTTAGAAATCTTACACTCTCGCAAATGGAACAAGATAAATCCTCCCAAAATTATCTTTGTCTCTTGGCTGCCTAGTAAGTGATGGTGGATGCACTGGTGTGGGCGGATCAGAAGCACCAGATGGAGTGCCTCTAAGCTGAAGATCCGACAACCCAATAGATCCAGCAGAATCACTGTGCGAAGCTGCGTGACTGTTGTAGGAGGATATCGATGATGGTAAATGTCTGGATGGGCCAGCGGCCGTCCTATAGTACTGTACTGGCGGTGGCATGGTCATAGGAGAAGAATAAGTCGGTGTAGACCCATTAAGTGGCCCCATATGCGTAGAAGTAGGTATCGAATCCTCAAATGACCTAGAATATGAGGTTCGTGTTGTCACGTCAGCAAACCGACCCTCAGATATATGAATACCTGTCTGTCGTCTATAAGGCTGAGGTTGTCTTTTCTTTTTTGGTTTCGTAGTATCAACTTTTCCCTTACCCTTGTCACTTCTGCCTGACATCTAAATTATGTTAAGTTAACAAGTAGTTAGTTCCTACAAAATGAATATATAAGAAAACATTCCAAGTAACTAATTTCAAGTTACTAATTCACATTTCAAATCGCTCCAACAACACGAAATATAGACAAGTATATTTTTATTACTAAATAAATCATGAAAAAGTGAAAACAACAATCTTAAACAGTATATTACATATTAATCTAAACAAGAAACATAAAGGTAAATATATAGTACAAATCATAAAGGCATCAATACATAATAAATACAACCTACACAACTAATCCTCCTCTTCTGAAGACTCTCCACTAAATCATTCACCCTCTTTGGAGGTTTCCTCATATCCTACCCACTCAGCCTCTTCTTCTTCAATATTAACTTCTTCAAATATATTTTTCGGGTGATTCAAACCGTCTTCTAATTCAACGTCCACTAGCTGGTGATCAATATACATTTTATTTTGATACGCAGTCTCCATCATATTCTCAACTTCCACCCGGCCTATAGGCTTTGTTTTGATTACATCCCACCAATCAGACTTGTCATTGCACAACGGATAAGGAGCATAATACATTTGTTTCGCATTTTGCGCTAGAACAAATGGATCATAAATAGGATACGACCTATTGTGCTTCACTTCAATGATGTTTTGCTCCTTATGTACTTTTGTGCCTCTTGTGCTTGGATCGCATTTTGAGCCGGTGAGGTTTGATCTTTTTAGCCTTACAACCAGATTGATTGAAAACTGATATAGGTTGAAAATGAGGCTCATTCGCATCGTCCTGATGATGATTCGGTCGGTTTCTTGAACAAGAAACTTCATCACGAAAGTAGTATGAACAAAATTGATAAGTTTCTCTTGCAAGATATGTCTCAACTATAGAGTCTTCCACCTTATGTTTGTTTTGGGACCCCTTTTTAATTTTTCAATTGACTTGTACAATCTTAAGGTTAGATGTTTACTATATTTAAAAAAGATATGTATGAATTTAAATATGTTGCAAATGCTTACCGTTCGAATGGATACATCCACCTAGTTTGAACTGGATCGCCTAGCCGAGCTTCGTGCACAAGGTGAATGGGAAGATGTTCCATCACATCGAAGAACACTGGCGGGAAAATCTTCTCCAGCTTGTTGGTGATAACAACAATATTACTTTCCATTCGCGTCAGATTTTCTTCTTTTAATGTGGTGGCACATAAGTCTTTGAAGAACAAACTGATCTCAGCTATTGGTTTCCATATGTTTTCAGGTAAACCAATAAAAGCAATTGGAAGTAATTGTTCCATAAAAACATGACAATCATGGCTTTTCATTCCATATAAGATTCCTTGTGTCATATCAACCATCTTTCCCAAATTTGAGGCATATCCATCGGGCATCTTTAAACTTTTGACCCACTCACATATTTGACGTTTTTGGTCCAACTTGAACGTAAAACTAGCCTTGGACTTAAGAACATTTCCATTGGGCCCTTCCTGTAAGTGTAATTCATTGCGTTTACAATATTCTGGTAAGTCAAGTCTGGCCTTAGGATTATCTGTTGTTTTACCGGTGACATCCATAACTGTGTTGAACAAGTTGAAAAAATTGTTCTTCTCAGTATGCATGACATCAACATTATGTGTAAGTAAATTATTTGGCCAATATTCTAACTCCAAAAATATACTTTGTTTAGTCCAGTTATGTGAAACGTTATATTCATCAAGCCTGTACAATCGTTCCTTGCTGGCTTTAGGCAAATCCTGAACTATCTCCCAGACGTCATGACCAGACAGCCTTGGAGGTGGACCATCATATTCCCTTCTATTCCTTCTAAATGCATTCTTGAGTCTCCTAAATTCATGATCAGGTGACAAGAAACAACGATGACAATCAAACCATGAACTTTTCCTGCCATGTCTCAATGTGAGAGATTTTATTTTTTCCATGCAGTATGGACAAGCCAGCTTTCCAACTGTCATCCACCCAGACAACATTCTATAAGCAGGAAAATCATTAACAGTCCATATTAGATATGCACACAGATTGAAATTCTGTTTAAGTTAGATATACCAAGTTTCAACCCCCTCATGCCATAAAATTTGAAGTCCAACGATCAAAGATTGCAAGTAGACATCTATTCTACTTTTTGGATTACGCGGGCCAGGAACAACATAATTCAAAAATATATAGGGACTAGTCATCAGCATTTTAGGAGAAAGATTATAAGGGGTGATAAATACAGGCCAACATAAATATGGCGCAGCACCAACTGAAAAAGGAGAGAAGACATCCGCACATAATCCCAAATGAATATTTCATGGCTCAGCTGCAAAATCTAAATAAGTTGCATCAAAATACTTCCAAGATTCTCCATCAGATGGATGACACATAACACCAGTAGGCCTTCTATTTTTACTATGTCATCTCATATGATGAGCTGAGCTGTTTGAAGTATACAACCTCTGCAACCTTGGTATTATAGGTAAATAATGCATCGCCTTAATAGCAATTTAATTTCCAATAGAACCATATTTATATCGAGAGTGCTGACAAAACTTACAGGACTCTAGGTTAGCATCTTCCTTAAAGTATAACATGCAGCCATTTTCACAACAATCAATTCTAACCAAGGAGAGACCTAACTTTGACACTAATTTTTTTGCCTTATAGAAAGATCAGGAACCTCCAAGCCGGGGTCAACTAACTCTTTAGTTAGGTCTATCATTGAGTCCATTCCTCCTTCAGCAATATTCCAGTCAGACTTAATACTTAATAATCTAGCAGCAACAGACAAAAGAGAGTGCGAACACCCGTCAAACAAAGGATGACTAGCAGTATGCAATTGTTCATAGAATTTTCCCGCTTCGCTATTAGGAACATCTTCGACAACAACAACAACAACAAACCCAGTATATTCCCACAAAGTAGGGTCTGGGGAGGGTAGAGTGTACGCAATCCATACCGGCTCAAGATTAAAGACAGTATACAAAAGCATCAAAAGCATGGAACATGATAAAATAACATAAGTACGACATCCACAGAAAATTGTACATTACCAAACAAAGAACATTAAAGTCCACCTAATTACTGGCTACGACTCATCCACACCCTTAGCCCTCTATCCTAATGTTTTTCCTCCATACCTTCCTATCTAGGGTCATGTCCTTAGTCAGTTGTAACTGCTCCATGTCACGCTTAATCACTTCTCTCCAGCATTTCTTCGGTCTACCCCTACCCCGCTTGAAACCTTCCAAGGCCAACCTCTCACACCTACGAACTGGGGAATTCGTACCACTCCTCATCACATGACCAAACCATCTCAACCTCACTTCTCATATTTTTTCCTCCACAGATACCACTCTCACTTTCTTCCAAATAATATCACTCCTAACCCTGTCAGCCCTTGTGAAACCATACATCTAATGCAACATCCTTATTTCTGCCACTTTCAACTTCTGGATATGAGAATTCTTAACCGGCCAACACTCCGCTCCATACAACATAGAAGGTCGTATTGCAATTCTATAGAATTTGCCTTTTAGCTTGTGGGGCACCTTCTTATCGCATAAAATACCTGAAGTGAGCCTTCATTTCATCCAACTAGCCCCAATACGGTGAGAGACATCCTCATCTATCTCTCTATTCCCCTGAATCATAAACTCGAGATACTTAAAACTATCCCTCTTGTAAACCGCCTGAGAATCCAACTTTACTACCACCTCCTCCTCGTGTCTCGAGTCACTAAACTTATATTCTAAGTACTCCTTCTTGCCCCTGCTCAACCAGAAACCTTTAAACTCCAGGGTTTGTCTCCAAATCTCCAGCTTATCATTAACCCCTTATCGCGACTCATCAATAAAAACTATATCATCCGCAAAAAGCATACACCAAGGCACCTCTCCTTGTATATTCCATGTCAACACATCCATCACCAAAGAGAATAAAAATGGACTAAGAGTTGATCCCTGGTGCAACCCTGTTAAGACCAAAAAATGTTCAGAATCTCCTCCCGCAGTCCTTACCCGAGTCTTCGCCCCCTCATACATGTCCTTAATCGCTCGGATGTACGCCACCGAGACCCCTCTGGCCTCCAAGCATCTCCAAAGAACCTCCCTAGGGACCTTGTCATACGTCTTCTCCAAGTCAATAAACACCATGTGAAGATACCTCTTACTCTCTCTATACTGCTCTAACAGTCTCCGCACAAAGTGAATTGCCTCAGTCGTTGAGCGACCAGGCATAAAACCAAATTGATTCTCCGAAATAGGCACAATCTTCCTCAACCTCCGCTCCACCACCCTCTCTCAAATATTCATCGTGTGACTCAATAACTTAATACACCGGTAGTTGTTGCAACTCTGAATGTCACCCTTGTTCTTATATAAGAGAATCATCGTGCTCTATCTCCACTCCTCAGACATCTTTGCTGACTTGAAAATATTGTTAAACAAGTTGGTCAGCCACCTTAACCCTGCCCCGCCAGATAACTTCCAAAAATCTACCGAAATTTCATCGAGCCCCGTCGCCCTGCCCCTTCGCATCTTGCGAATAGCCTCACTGACCTCCTCTACCTTAAAATGCTGACAAAATCCAAAGTCGTGACACTCCCCGGAAAGCTCCAACTCCCCTAACACAACACCTCTATTCCCTTCATCATTCAAGAGCCTATGGAAATACGACTGCCATCTTTTCTTAATGAGGACGTCTTTCACCAAAGCTCTGCTATCCTTTCCCTTAATTCACTTCAGCTGGTCCAGATCACGACCCTTTCTCTCTCTAATCTTGGTCAGCCTAAACAACCTCTTCTCCCCGTCTTTCTCCTCTAATCCCTTATACAAACTCTCAAAAGTTGTTGTCTTAGTAGCCGCAACTTCTAGCTTAGCCTCCTTTTTAGCTAACTTATACTCCTCCCTGCTCACCCGCTTCTCTTCTTCATCCTTGCTCTCAGCCAACTTACCGTAAGTCGCCTTCTTCAACTCCACCTTCTTCTTAACATCTTCATTCCACCACCAATCTCCCTGAAACCGGCCAGACCAACCCCTCGAAACACCCAACACCTCTCTAGCAGACTCCCTGATGCAACCAGCAGCCCTATCCCACATACTATCCACATCCCCCCGTACTCCCACACCCCATTCGCCTCCAAATTTGCCCCTATCTCTAAAGCACTATCCGAAGTCAGACTGTCCCACCTAACTCTAGGTCAATCCTTCCTACCCCGCCTCAACTTGCCCTTCTTGATAGACAAGTCTATTACTAGGAGTCTATACTGGGTCGCAAGATTCTTACTCGGGATTACCTTACAATCTTCGACATTTTTCCTAAAGTCGCCCCCGTGTTGCATCCCAAAAGCATCGTACACCATTTTTGTCATCCTAGTATCTTGATATTCATTATGCGCCGCAGACCTACTACTTTCTCCAACAACAAAGTTATTTTGCGCAACATCACCATGAATACCACACAATCTTAAAAGGTCTTCGTGAAACCACTTTTTATAAAGATGTTCCTTTACAACTTCTTCACTTACAAGATTTATACCATCACATCTAACACAAGGACAATGAATATCCCCAAAACGTGTCCAAACATCAAGTGTCTTAGCATGTTCAACAAATCTTTTGACACCTTCAACAAATTCCTCCCTAATACCCATTCTATTATCATTGTTCCGTTGATATATCCAGTTATAATCAGGTTTCATCTATACAATCAATCAGATTCAACTAATTAGATCAAGTCACAAAAATTCAATGAAGTCACCTTAACCATTTTCAAGCTACTAATTCACCGACCAAAGCACATTCAAAATAAAAAAAAAATCCTTTTAAAGTCCCTACACTTAACCATTTTCAAGTAACTAAGTCACCAACCAAGTCACATTCTAAACAAAAATTTCATCTATAAATTCCCTACACTAAACCATTTTCAACTAACAAAGTCACCAACCAAGTCACATTCTAAAGAAAATATTCATCTTTAAATTCCCAACACTTAACCATTTTCAACTAACAAAGTCACCAACCAAGTCACATTCTAAACAAAAAATTCATCTTTAAATTCCATACACTTAACCATTTTCAACCAACAAAGTCACCAACCAAGTCACATTCTAAACAAAAAAATCATCTATAAATTCCCTATACTAAACCATTTTTAACTAACAAAGTCACCAACCATGTCACATTCTAAACAAAAAATTCATCTTTAAATTCCATACACTTAACCATTTTCAACCAACAAAGTCACCAACCAAGTCATATTCTAAACAAAAAATCATCTTTAAATTTCCTACACTTAACCATTTTCAAGTAACTAAGTCACCAACCAAGTCACATTCTAAACAAAAAAATCATCTATAAATTCCCTACACTTAACCATTTTCAACTAACAAAGTCACCAACCAAGTCACATTCTAAACAAAAAATTCATCTTTAAATTTTCTACACTTAACCATTTCCAATCAACTAAGTCACCAACCAAGTCACATTCTAAACAAAAATATCATCTATAAATTTCCTACACTAAACCATTTTCAACTAACAAAGTCACCAACCAAGTCACATTCTTAACAAAAAAATATCTTTAAATTCCCTACACTTAACCATTTTCAACCAACAAAGTCACCAACCAAGTCACAATCTAAACAAAAAAATCATCTTTAAATTCCCTACACTTAATTATTTTCAAGTAACTAAGTCACCAACCAAGTCACATTCTAAACAAAAAATCATCTATAAATTTCCTACACTAAACCATTTTCAACTAACAAAGTCACCAACCAAGTCACATTCTAAACAAAAAAATCATCTTTAAAGTTCCTACACTTAACCATTTTCAACTAACAAAGTCACCAACCAAACCATATTCTAAACAAAAAATCACCTTTAAATTTCCTACACTTAACCATTTTCATCTAACAAAGTCACCAACCAAGTAACATTCTAAACAAAAAATCACCTTTAAAGTCCCTACACTTAACCATTTTCAAGTAACTAAGTCACCAAATTTGCATACCAAATGATATGAGAGCAAGTTCACAATACAAGAAACAAGCAACAACAAAACCAACAAGATGTCAACAACAATGCTAGTGATTCGCACAAAGCCACACACGGCTTCACTAGACTTCAATATGAACAATAACAAGAAGATAACAACAATTCTAGTGAATCGAACATGGCCACACACGGCTTCACTAGACTTCAATATGAAAAATAACAAGACGTCATTATAACAAATTAGAGAGAAGTCAACTTACCGTTGCTTGGCCTAAATTAAAGTGAAAGAGACAAGCGGTCACCGAAAAAATAGCAAAGCAATCCTTTCCTGAATTCGGATTCTGTCAAACAGTAACATCAAATTCCAAGCAACCTATTGGGCAAGTAGAATTAAAAATCTTGATCATTATGCAAAATAACAAATATCTTACCATCCTTATTTTCTCGTATTTTTAGCTTAAAATCACCATAAACAAATCACCAACATACTAAAACTACAATGGAGTATCAATAAAAGTAAACTCTAATTTACTTGGTAAACACACAAAGAGGGGATCTTGATAAGCTTTACTTGACAAAATACACACATAGAACAAACTAAAATTATGTAATTAAATGAAATCTTGAACTAACTAAATGAAAATTTTCTAAAATTGAACTAACTAAAATAGAATCTTTACTTTGAACTAACTAAAATTGAATCTTGAACTAACTAAATAAAAATTTCCATTACTTTTTTTACTTTGAACTAACTAAATTTATGTAATGAAGCATAATAACTACAACAAATGCTTTCGAACAAATAAGTTTTTTTCTTTGAGCTAACTAAAATTAGTACCAAAGCATTATATTCTTGAACCTTTAGCTAGTATCTAACAAGAAAAACATAGAGTTGAAGTTTTTGAAACTTACTGGAGCTGGGGGCGGCGGAAACCGGCGACAGACGGCGGTAGATTTGAAGATTTAGAGTGTGGCTTTGATTTGGAGAATTTGTGCGAGTGTGTATTTATTTTCGAAGTGGGGGAGGGAGGAGGTTCTGATTTGGGGAGTAAAAAAAAGGGTGGGTTGGGTCGGGTTTTAAGAAAAAAAAATTTCTTTTAATATTTTATGAGTGGTCGGTTTTTCAAAAAATATTCCAAAAAAACGACCACTCGTGGCGGTTTTCATAAAATATTTTAAAAAAAATAATTACTTAAAATATTTTTTTTTATAAATTAGTTAAAAAAATATTAATCAATCAATTAATTAATTAATTAGTTAATTAAAATTTTACAAAAATGATCACAAAGTAAAATATAAGTGTTCGATTTAGTTTCATAATAGTTATTATCGAAAAACAATCACATGTGCTCAATTTTAATAAAAAGAGTAAATCATATAATTAGTTATGTTATAATCATATTAACTCAATGTGTATATGTACAAATCAGATAGTTGGTTATTTTATCAACACATTAGCAGGAGCAGTATATTTTCCTAATAATATAATAATATCAATGAATTTTGCGAATTACGATATTATATATATATATATATACCTCACTCGTAAAACAACGTGTTAATCAAATAAATTATCGATTATTTGTGTTACATTAATTTGCGGTCGTTCAAATTTCTGTCTCCCGCTCCCCTACTTCCTTCCTCCCCCTCTCATATACCTCGCAATACTAGTCTTACGTTATTACAATTTCAAAAACATACGCGTGTCTACATTGACCCAAAATAGTATATCTACTTCCTCAATAGTTTGATATATATCAACGTATTATTTAAACTATTTTGATATATACATTCAGTTATCTAGTTTTCGATTACTACATATATCACTACACGATATATACGTATATATATACTTATATTCAATTATCTATCAACTTTAAAATACGTACTATAAACATCACATACACGATTTTACTACCCCATAATAATATACAACGTATTTCACAAATACTCGGATGAATTATAGATTACATTATCTTATGTCATTAATATACATTCACAGTATAATATTTATATACTATATATATCTATACATACGCACACATGTACATAGTATCGACTATATCAAGTTCTAAATACGTACTATATACATCTCATGCATAAGTACACAAGTATATTATTATCCAATAAAATAATACGATGTATTTCTTATACATAATCAGATGAGTGATCGATTTATTATATTTGATTAGCTTAATAAACTAGGTTTTGACTACATCGTTCATCAATGGATCACTACATCATATATAAATATCTAAATATATATATATATATATATATATATATATATATATATATATATAAACTCTTCAATTCGTACTATATATATCACATCCACAAGTATAATTACCTTATATTAGAACACGATCATTATATTCTGATGAATTATCGGTTATATATTACATTATTATGACTGCAAATACCTACTATAAACATCACCTTTCAAATACGTACTATAAACATCCGTTTTCAACTTTCAAATACGCATACAACATTTCTCAATGGTCTATCCCAACGGTATGATATATATATATACACATATTCATTATATAAAGATTATGTATGTTTAACGTCATTTAACGTATGTATAAAGGAAAATATTTATTTTATATATTGAAACATAAGTAAAAGACAAAGATTATGTTGTACGTAATTTGGATATTATATTTGATATATTTTTTAGTGGAATTTTTTCACATTAGATTGATTGATTTTTATTATTATTATTATATTGGTTATTGACTACGTGTAATCAGTATAATTTTAAAAAATAATATATTAGATTATCTTTTAATCCAGTAAATATACTATATTATATATTTAATCTAATATATTATTTTTACTAATAACAGTAATTAGATTACATAAGGTTAATATAAGATTATATAATTATTTTTTAAAAATAATTAATTACTTTTTTCCTTTTTTTTAATTCCAAAACCAACCACATGTGGTTGGTTTTTTAAAATTTTTAATTCCAAAACCAACCACATGTGGTTGTTTTTTTAAATATTATTTAAATTAAAAATGATCACATGTGGTCGCTTTTTAAAAATTATTTTCTTTTTATTTTAATTTAAAACCGACCACAAGTGGTCGATTTTTAAAAGTATTTTTTAGTTAATTATTTTTTCACTAAAACCAACCACAAGTGGTCGGTTTTGGTATTTTTTTTTAATTTTAATTTTTAAAATATATACTAAGTAATATAAAAATTATTGAAATATTTATTTTGATATTTAAAAATAAAAAAGTGACCACATGTGGTAGCTTTTTAAAATAAAAAATAATTGAAAAATCGACCACTTGTGGTCGGTTTTTCAATTTTTTTTAGTAGTGATCGAGATAACTTATTCTGAAATAAAATATGTAAAACAACAGAATATCCCCCTTAAATCCTCTTTTATAAATCACGTTTCACATTTGTGTATATTCACAAAAATTTTAATGACATTCACAACCTTCACTATTCATTATTTTTATGATAATATATTTTTTCATTAACAAATTACCCAATATAAATATAATTTTTATTTATTAATATATTATATGTTGAATTTATTTAACAAATTCTTAGGTTTATTTACATTTGATTTCTCTTATAATATTTTTGATTTGTGGTAAATGGGGATATTTCATTAATACTAATAAAATGTGTCGTTACATGATAGTTAGGCAATAGTGCCTTGGTTAAACCTAGAAGGTACAAAATCAGTAATGGTAGCATATTGGGAGATCGGATGAAATTTGATTTTGTGAATGGAGTGGTGGGTAAGTTTGAGAAAGGTTAATTTAGTACAATATGTTATGCTGGCGCTTTCAAATTACGTTTTTTGAGAATTGAAATAAAAGTATTTTCATGCAAAATGTAGTTTGCTTAAGCTTCTGCATTGATGGCTAAATGTTGTAGAAAAATATTTTTAATTAAATAGTTTTTAGTCACTTGAAAATTTATATTTTATATATTAATTAAAATAAAAATAAACATTAATATTTTACAATATAGGAAATATGTGCTTAAATGAGGTGATATAAACAATAAAATCTTTTTTATTTGACTAAACTTAATATGGAAGTTTTATTTTTAAGCTAAATAATATATATTTTTATTTTTGAAAACACACGGCACAAACATAGGAATGCACATACAAAAATATTTGAGCTAAATAAGATGAAAATTTTATTTTTATGAATGAATAATAAAAAAAATTGATAATAAAATATAAAAAAGAAAATTAATTAAGGCGAAGGATATTTTTATAAACAAGCAATCAATTCTTAAAATCATGCAAGACATATTATTCTGAATATGACAAACCAAATGTCAATAAGAAATAGTTTCATCATAACTAATTCATAATAATTTATCTCATCATAATTAATCTTAGCATAACTTGTATTCAAATCAAACGACCCATTATTATTATAAGGACCTCTCGTGTCAATTCTAATATGGAAAAGGATCAAAATTATCCCTGAATCATTCGAAATGGAACAAAATTTGTCTTTTAATTAAAAAATAAGCCTCAATTTTTTTTAGCTCAAAAATATTCATATATTTGTTTTTTTGGTCAAAAAAAACCCCTCATTGTAACAGAGTGCCATCAATTACACTACGTGAAAAATAACTATCACATTTTAATCCACGTCAACATTTTATTTATGAAAAGGGACAAAAACAATCTAGAACTATTCAAATTGAAGCAAAATTTTCCCACTATTTATTTTTTAATTCAAAAATACTCCTCCATTTATTTTTTTCTCACAATTTGAACCGTAATGTATTACCCCATTATTTGGCCACGTGCCTCTTTAATAATCAGCCAAAACTAATTTGGCTACACAAATACGATTACGAAGGAATTAGAACAGTCACACACTGATGCCCCTAACCTTCATTTTGTCAAAAACATAACTTTACTCTTACTGAAGCTACTTTTTTTGCAACATTGACTGAAGACTGCGAGCAATTACACAAAAATAAAAAATTACATGGAGAGCCTTTATTTTGCTGTCATGGGCCATTCATGACTAGACTTTGCATGAAATGTACATCATATAACCCAAGCAAATGTTTGTTTATTTGATTTACCAAGTAAAATCTCAATCGTTGGCCATTTTAGGTAGGCATAACACATAAGTGTGAGTTTTAATTTAATCTAAGTTGATATTTATGTTCTTCAATTTTTAATATGTAAAAGTAGACACGTAAATTTATATAAAGTTGAACAAGTAGATATAAACACATTTTAGGTGACATCTATGTGGCAATTCGCGTGAGATTGACATGTAAATGTCATGTAGGATGCATGTGTCTACTTATGCAATTCTATACAAATTTAAGTATCTACTTGTACATACCTAAAGCTGAAGGGCATAGATGTCAGTTGAATCAAGTTAAAGAACACGCTTATGTATTATTTCTTTTATGAAATAAGATTATGAGAAGAAATTCACCTTAAGAGTTTCTTATTAAGAGATTTTACATAGGCAGCTTATCCTAAGCAAAAAATTAGTGGCTCGAATCTGTAACCTCACAATGAGCAATTTTGACTTAGAACAACAATAATATATTTTGTGTAATCCTATAAGTGAAGTTCGAAGAGGATAGAATATACGCAAACCTTATTCCTACCTTTATGATATAGAAAAATTATTACCGATAATTATGGCTATTAAAAATGAATTGCAAATAAGACAAATCTTAAACGTATGGAGAAATTTCTAGCTGTCTCAAATTAAAAGAAAATGACCCTACAAAAATCTCATGCGTTTTATTTGCTTTTTGATCACTTTTGAAAGAAAAAGCCGTATAACTAAAATAGCATTGGTAATAGTAAGTACTTTCTATTTATCATTTTGATACATTTTGAAGGAGAAAAGGGACCTTAGTCTTGTTTTATAAGTTTTCCTCCCTTTCTCATAAATAGGCACTTCCCAAGTTTTAAAGAGCGCAGCCTTTCTTTTTATTCTGAATTTTAGATTTGTAATCACTAGTTTAAGGTATGGGTGTCAAACAGGCCGGGCCGGGCCAACCTGAAACCGGTCCTTCCATTTTAACCGGGTTGAGGGCCGGTTTGGACGCTAGCCGGGTCGAGCCGGGCAAAACATTAAAAAAAATAAAATCCACCCTAACCCGACCCACTTAATCCAACCCGGTCAAATCCATCAAAACCCGGTTAAAAATCGGTCAAACCCGTTTAAAAAGTAAATAAAAAATCCAATATACACTATATACACTCCAATATACAATATATATTTTAAAAAAAATATATAAACAATTACACATATATACGTACCATTCAATATATAACTATATATGACTATACGTACTACTTTAAATAAAACATATGCTATAATAGTATAATATATATATATATTCAATATATATGTACTACTTTAAATAAAATATATAGTATAATATACATATATATATATACAACAATATGTATATATATATATAGTTACATACTAATTTATAAAACATATACACTTGTATACTTTAAAGATATACGTCTATAGAAGATATATACACATATATACGCACCATTCAATATATATGTACTACTTTAAATAAAGTATATACTACAATATATATATATATATATATATATATATATATATATACTTACATACTAATTTATAAAACATATACACTTGTATACGTTAAATGTATACTACTTTAGAAGATATATACACATATATACGCACCATTCAATATATATGTACTGCTTTAAATAAAATATATACTACAATATACATATATATATACAACAATATATATATATATATATATATATATAGTTACATACTAATTTATAGAACATATACACATGTATACGTTAAAGATATACGTCTATAGAAGATATATACACATATATATATCTTCTAAAGTAGTATACATTTAACGTATACAAGTGTATATGTTTTATAAATTAGTATGCTAGTATATATATATATAATATATATATCATATATATATGTACACTTTAAATAAATATATAGTATACGTTAAAGATATAAGTCTATAGAAGATATAAACACATATATACGCACCATTCAATATATATGTACTACTTTAAATAAAGTATATACAACAATATATATATATATATATATATATATGATAGTTAATTAATAATATATTAAAAGTAAGTTTTTAATTTAAACTAGAAATTCATTTTAAATCAATATATAGGTACTACTTTAAATAAAATATATACTACAATATACATATATATATATACTACAATATGTATATATATATATATATATATATATATATATATAGTTATATACTAATTTGTAAAACATATACACTTGTATACATTAAATATATACATCTGTAGAAGATATATACACACCATTCATTATATATGTACTATTTTAAATAAAATATATACTACAATATACATATATATATACTACAATATGTATATATATATATAGTTATATACTTATTTGTAAAACATATACACTTGGATACATTAAATATATACAGCTGTAGAAGATATATACACATATATACACACCATTCAAAATATATGTACTACTTCAAATAAAATATATACTACAATATACATATATAAATACTACAATATGTATATATATATAGTTATATACTAATTTGTAAAACATATACACTTGTATACGTTAAATATAAACGTCTAGAGAAGATATATACACATATATACACACCATTCAATACATATGTACTACTTTAAATAAAATATATACTACAATATACATATATATATACTACAATATGTATGTATATATATATATAGTTATATACTAATTTGTAAAATATATACACTTGTATACATTAAATATATTCATCTGTAGAAGATATATACACATATATACACACCATTCAATATATATGTACTATTTTAAATAAAATATATACTACAATATACATATATATATACTACAATATGTATATATATATAGTTATATACTAATTTGTAAAACATATACACTTGTATATGTTAAATATATACATTTGTAGAAGATATATACACATATATACACTTCTATAGAAGATATCCAATTTATAAAACATATACACATGTATACGTTAAATATACACTTCTATAGAAGATATATACACGTGTATACACACCATTCAATGTATATATACTACTACTTATAAAATATACTACATTATATATACATTACAATATATATAGATATACTTATATACTAATTTATAAAACATATACACATGTATACGTTAAATATACACTTCTATAGAAGATATATACACGTGTATACGCACCATTCAATGTATATATACTACTACTTATAAAATATACTACATTATATATACATTACAATATATATAGATATACTTATATACTAATTTATAAAACATATACACATGTATACGTTTAATATACACTTCTATAGAAGATATATACACAAATATACAAAACATATGCTACTTAATATAATAAATTAATAATATTTGGTAGTAAATTAATAATATATTAGAAGTAAGTTTTTAATTTAAAGTAGAAAACTAGAAATTCAATTTAAAATTTTAAATCGTTAAATGAAAAAATATAAAAAGCAAGGACTAAGGAGCGAATGAATTTGGGGAATTTTATTGATTGCAAAATGATCCAAAATTTATAATTTACATGAATGAAAAATCTATAAATTATGCATCATTTTTTCCAACTCATTCATGTTAATATTAATGGGAACTTGCATAGGATAGTCGAAGTCAACGGGGGCAAAACCATGCATTGGACTTGATTCTGCTGAGTTCTCCCGTGAAGTTATAACTTCTTCAAGTTTCAGCTCGTCGCTCGGCTCCGGTTCCATTCCTTGGTTTCTTCTTTCCGCTCTAATCCAATCTCTGAGGCAAACTAGAACATTCATTGCATTACTTCCCAATGAGTGTCGGTTGTCTCCAAGCTGTTGTCGTCCCTGACTAAAGGCGCTCTCTGATGCAACGGTTGACATTGGAACATTCAAGATATCTCTAGATAATCTTGAAAGCACAGGATATTGTGTTTCATTACTCCTCCACCAATCCAACGTGTTGATCCGTCGTCTGTGATCCTCTGGTGCCGTCCGAAGATAATATTTCAGCTCTTCCCGATAAGTTGATGTGTAAGTTCTCTCATCAACACTGTTCCAACAATTTAAATCATGAAACGAATAAGAAAAACCACTATGTGCTGGCCTTTTAGAAGATGATGGCTCCTCGGGAGGATGAGGAGCGACAGTTGGAGTGATATTTGTAGGTACGGCTAAATCAAATAAATCAGCATAGTGATTATATAATTTTTCTATGTAATCCTTTGCATCAGCCGTAGCCGTCCACAAATCAGATTGTACTTGTTCAGAATCATGGTTAGTATTTATTTCTAAGTTAGTATAAATAAGAGTACTAAAGTGACACATATTATTATATTTCATGCACGGATTTAGCATAGCACCAACCAAGTAAATAGGGGGAATCGGAAAAAAATATTTTTTAAATTTCGTAAACATGGCGCCAACAGCTTCTTTATAACCTTCTTTATTTTTATATTCTTTGAGCAAACCAGAAATATCGGCTATATATGCCAAAATATTACAATCAGTAGGATATAATAAGCAATGGAAAATTCAACCGTAGCTACATAAAATTTTTCTAAAAACTTAACAAGATCATTAATTACAACCCAATCAGAATTATGTAGCATGCAATCAGCAGAATCAGCAAATGAACCGCAATGTTGGTTAAAAGCTAGTGTAATAGGAATTCTATATTTATAACAAGTTTTTAAAAATTCATACGTAGAATTCCATCTAGTATCAATTTCCTCAGGCATCAAAATCGGTGTAAGTCCATTTTCTTGACATTTAACTTTAAATTCTCTAATTCTCGATCTACGATTATTTCCTTGAATAAAACCAACAGCAAGACGAATTTTTTCAATATAAAACTCAAAAAACTCAAGACCATCTTTTACAATTAAATTATATATATGACATGCACACTTAATATGAAAAATTTCAGGCAACGACGGAGATAGCGTAGATTTTAATTTTTTTATAGCAGTGTTGTTGTTAGAAGCATTATCAAAAGCAATACATAAAATTTTATTTTCGATACCATAATATCCGGCAATTTTAACAATAGAATCAATAATAAATTGTCCAATATGTTTACGATCTTCATCATATAAAAAAGCAAGAATACGTTTTTGCATCACGAAATTACTATCCATCCAATGACAAGTAACGGTTAAATAATTATTTTTATTTACAGCACGACCAAGATCAGAAGTTAGGGACAATCTACATTGAATATTTTTTAACAATGTTGATAAATAAAAATAATATTGTGAATGAAGTCTAAAAATATCAGACCGACAAGTAGTTCTAGGAATATCGTTAAACATAGGATTATAAATTGTTTGTATATAACGAATAAAGGCATCAAAAGAAGGAAAATTAAAAGGAAAACAACCACAGCTACCATTTTAGCTATTTCTTCCCGGTCCCTCAATTTATTATACTTCTTCTCTACGTGACCGGTTGTTAGGTCCATTCTAGTTTGTGTTGGCCCACCAACATCCCCACCACCTTTTGCAATATTTAACTCTCTTTTGTGATCTTCAGCTACATGTCTCATTAACGTACCCGTACCCCCTTGCTTGCCTCCACTTCTATGCTTATATATTTGTTGACAAATATTGCATTGCACCTCAATATCTGATATACGTTCAAAAAATTGTCATGCAATACTAGTTCTTTTATGAGGTCTTGGGGCACTGGGAGGACGGGGAGGGAGATTAACCGATTCAGATCTAACGTTAGCATCTCCTATTGCGGGTGTCTCAATAATATTTTCATTATCTTCGTCTAAATTAACCGCATCTACTTCATTTTCTTCTTCTATACTGTAATTTTTCTGAGCTTCTACATAATCCATATCGTGAGCACCTACACCTACGTCTTCCTCAAAAGGTGTACCAAGCGGTACCGGAGGCGAAGGCACACGAGTATATCTACTACTTGAACTACCTCTACCGCTAGTAATTCGCTTTTTACTACCACTACCGCTTCCGGGACAAAAAGTTTTAACACCTTTAATAGCGAGGTTTCTTAATTTATCCATAATATAAATTAAATTAAACTAAAAATATTCAAAATACACAAATATAATAAAATTAAATATTAAACAATTAATACAATAAATAAAAATTAAACGTAAGAGATGGAACGACAATACCAAATTTTGGAAGTATCCGAAGATTGCGACTTTAGAAACTTCAGCTCGTACTTTGTAAACGAAAAATTAAAAAATTAAAGTGAACACTTTAAGAAATTAAATATTTATATTGAATATTTGAGAATTGAGATTTGAGAGAGAATGAGATTTGAGAGAGTGAAAAATGATTTGAAGTTGTAGGGTATTTATAGAATTTATTTTGGGATTAAAAAATATTTTTTAAAGTTAATTTTTTTTTTTTAATAAATGGACCCAAACTAGCCGTTTGGACCCAAAAACGGCTATATAGCCGTTGGGCCAATGGCCAGTTTGGCCCAAAAACCTTTAAAAAAAAAAAAAAAAAATAGTATTCGGGCCGGGCCGGTTAACCGGCGGGCCTGGACTGGGCTTGGTCCGGTCCGGGTTAGTCGGGCCCGTTTTGAAAAAATAACCGGTCCGGGACTCAGAACCCTAAAGCCCTAGGGCTTATCGGATCGAGTCAAACCAGGCCGGGTTAGTTACTCCCGGGCCGGCCCACTTGACCCCCATAGTTTAAGGTAAATATTCCTTTATCCATTCGTATACTATGTTTGATTGTTTCAGATTGTTTTAAGTTTCTCTTTAACATGCCATACTTTTCTTCAATTTTAGTAGTATCTTCTGTTTCCGTTGCTTCTTCGGTTTCCTTTGCTTCAGTTATCGTGTTGTTTGTTATTGTTACTTGTTCTCTTAATTGTTGTCGATCAATACGACCTCTTTGCTTCTGAATTTTTTTTACATGCTTGATTTGATATGCTTACTCAAGCTGATGGTCTATCAGAAATAGTCTCTCCAAGTACCTTCACAAGGCAGGGGTAATTGGCCGGTAAGGGTGGGTACACATCACCCTCCACAAACTCTACTTGTGAAATTGTACTTGATATTGTTGTTGATTAACATGTCATACTTTATATTCTATTGTAATTAAATCATACTAACTATTTAAAAATATATATATGATATTAAATCATGCCATAGTAGACGAAAAACGTGTCATAGGATTTTTCTTTTAAGGGGTAGCTTGGTTGGGAATGTAGCTATGATGGAATTAGTTATGATAAGATAAGTTATGATAGGATAAGTTATATTGGGATTAGTTATGGTGGAATTTTTTTTTATTGAGTGTTTGGTTTGTTATATTCAAAGTAATATGCATGGTATAATTTCTAAGAATAAAATAATTGATTACTAAAATACCCTCCATCTTATTTAACTTTTATATATATATATTTCTTTTCAAGCTTTAAATATTTATTCTTAAAAATAAAACTTTCATCTTATTTAGCTTAATTTTTTTGTGTATGCATTTTCATGATTATATCGTATGTATTTCAAAAATAAAATTTTCATCTTATTTAGCTTTAATTTTTTTGTGTGTGCGCATGATTATGTCGTGTGTGTTTAAAAAAAATCTTACTACATTTTATTTAGTTTGAAATAAAAACTCTCAACTTAAGTTTGTTAAAATAAAAGAGGATTTGTTGTTTATGTCACTTTATTTAAATACATATCACTCATATAATATAGAATATTAAAATTCATTTTAATTGATATATACAATATCAATTTTCAGGTGATTAAAAAACTATTTAATTTAAAATATGTAATTCAACAATGGGGTCGATATTTTAATTATTTTTTAGAGAAATTAAAATATATAAATAAACATAATAATTATTCAAATAAATTTAACGTATAATATATTCATAAAAAAAATATATGTGTGCGTGTGAAATGAAAATCATAGGTTTTGGGATAGTTTTGTCATTTTATAATGTTATCTAAGGATAAATTAGGGTGGATAACTTATACCACTAAATGTGTGGAATAACTTATCCCGAAACTAATATCAACCAAACAATGCATTAAAAAGTTTATCCCAAAACTATTATTTTATCCTAAAATTATTTGCTCTAGTACCTCACACCAAACGACCCTAATAGTCATAATACTTAGTTCCCCTAAAGGGGTTACATTCTTTATATATCTCTGTTCAATTCCATTTAAATTTTATTTGAATTCAGGACTTCTTATTAGGTATGTTGAAGAGCTTTACGGTGACACTGCTGGACTTGTGAGACCTGATCAAAATTGTTATCAGATAATCATCTAACATTGAGGTAAGAAATCTGTCGACTCATCTTGAAAAGTTACAATAATATACTCCCTCCGTTTCGATTAGTTTGTCGGATTTTGACTTCGCATGAAATTCAAGAAAGAAAAGAATGACTTTTGAATCTTGTATGTCTTAAACTACAGATACATAAAATGTACCAAAGTGGTTTCTAATGTTGTGGTGTTAATTAAACATGTCATGCGGGAAAATTGAAGTTAAAGATCTACAAAAGGAAGGACCTTTTGAAAGGGACTAAAAATGATGCAAGAGTGAAACTGCGAGCTAGAATATGATACCATGCCCCACTTATGGACACACACCTTTGGCCGATTTGATTCGCCGGAGAGATAAACCAGTGGCCCTTTCCATTTTGTAGGTGATGAATTCACGTATGCGCTTTCTTGATTGCCTCTATGTCGGACAAATTTGGTTAATTAATGTATGTATCCGCTATAATCTCATTTCTATCGAGAGAGAGAGAGGGGTAATAAAGATTTCTATTATGTATATAAAAAAACATTTGTACAATGCGAATTCGATCCAACCAAGCTCCCAATCAGGATGAACTTGCCGAATGAACATGTTCGGGTGCATACAAATGACGTGTTTGACCGATGAATTCATTCCCATGTATTTAAAAACAATAGATGGAAACCTAAGTAAGTAGCAAAGCACAACCCCTTGCAAGAAGGTTCCCGGTTGGCTTTGTATGAAGAATCCTATTTTTCTTGCCCTAAGTGAGCCCTAGATTGTGAGTGAACTTTCGAGGGGTAGAGATCTAGCGTTGAAATACCAGTGTATCATTTGTCCCAGTCCAGGTATATATATGATATGACGTGAAATCCTGAGTCGATGTATCCACACAGGTCGCACTTATTATATCTTTAGAATATTGGCAGTAAGACAAGCAAAGTGAATAGAGCATCTTTCTGATAATTTGGTTTAGTTTCCGCAACCAATTATTTTCCCTTGCTTTGGAAACATGTTCAGTCCCGTAGCACTGTAACAAACAGAGTTGATTTCTCATATAGTCACTCAAATGACAGTTGTCATCTCAAAAGGACACTTCCTTTTATTGAACGAAATTAAAAGAAAGAAAAAAGTTGATTTTGCGAGATAATAACTATTAGTTTGAAAAATCAACACCCAGCATGCATAGTTAGTTCCAGTGTCAGTCTTGCTTAAACTTTGATACGGATACCTTCTAAGTTCTAATAGTGAAATCTGGATTCTGCTAAAAATATTTGTTAATGGATGCAATTGTCTTAGTGACATATCATGTATATCATTTAATTGATAAGTAAAACAATATTATATAACTTACTAAAACTAAAAGCTTCAGAATAGCTTCTTTAGATTTTCAAATTCTATACAACTCAGATATCAAGAAATGACCTTCTTAGACTTGGTCATTTCCAATAATCCAACATTTTGCAACACATGGAGGGAATTATACAGAGAGTTTGACAGAATGTGGATTAATTTAGTCAGGCTACTAAATGAACCTAGAGAAAATTGAGTCGTGGGTACAGGACACTTTACATGTAAGACCGTAACTATACAACCATAAACTCTCTTCTAACATTAACTGATATGGCAGCAAATAATGGTCTGTAGATGAAGTAACTACTGATATAGAATCTGTATCAGATGACTATACCAAAAAGAGGAAAACATTTACTTCCTTTAGTGTCTATGAGGGCTCATCACTTTTTCTATTTGTATAAATTTGCAGCTGAGAGATGGGAGACCCAATCACGAGTGCTGTAGCTGAGCTCATCGTAACAGACTTGTCAAAACAAGTGAATATTCATTCCCAATATGCTATTCCGTTTGAAAGTCAGTTTGAGGAGATGAAGAGAGAGCTGAATCTCATCGGTTCGTATCTCACTGAAGCAAACAGGATGAAACGAAACAACGAGTCTCTCAAGTCAACCTTTTCTAAACTTGATGAACTAATTTATGAAGCAGATAATGTGATCACGGATTGCCAAATTCGTGAAGACTATCTGAGGATGAAAGGGAATCCTTCTTGCTTATTTCCGTCTCCGAGGGAGATTCTTTTCAGATACAACACTGGAAAGAAACTGACAGAACTCAACAAGGAGATAGTGACAATGCATCAGAAGCTTAGGGCCTTTGTTGGTCCAATAACTGAACAATCAAGAAGTGACCATATCAGCAGCAGATGGACCTCACACGTTTTTGACCAATCTGAAATTGTGGGGTTATCAGAAGATACAAGAAAAATCAAAGACTGGATCCTGTGTCACAGCGAGTCATTACATCGCGTTGGCATTGTAGGTATGGGTGGTTTGGGTAAAACCACAATCGCGCAAAAGATCTACCATGACAGACAAGTGAATGTGAGATTTCAAAAGAAAGTTTGGGTTTCAGTATCTCAAACTTATGATGATCTTTCCATCATGAAGGGAATTTTGAAACAGCTGAATGCAGATGATAGTGGAACTGATAAAAGAGACTTGCTAAACAGAATTCGTGAAGCGCTTTCACATAAGTCGTACCTGATTGTCATGGATGATGTATGGAGTATTGATGATGGATGGTGGGATAGGATCTCAAGGGGATTACCCAAGTTTATAGAGCACAATAGTTGTATTATAATTACATCAAAAAATGAGGATGTAGTCAAGAGGATGGGAGCCACAGAATCAAGAATTCATCGACCAAGATTGCTTGATGATGAAGAGAGTTGGTCGTTATTTTGCAAAGTTGCACTTTTGTCAACTAAAGGGAAGTGCAATACTCAATTGGAAGAAGTTGGAAGAGAGATCGTGCGCAAATGTCATGGTCTTCCTCTGGCCATCAAGACCACAGGTGGGATGTTATCATCAAAGCCACAATCACTCGGGGAGTGGACAAGGATATGCGAAAATTTTCGAGAGAAAGTGGTATCGGATTGTGTGAGCAATAGCTCTGTAATGGCTTCTTTGCAGCTAAGTTATGATGAGCTTCCTTCGCATCTAAAACAGTGCATATTGTGCTTTTCAATCTATCCAGATGACCATGAAATTGAGGCGGAACACTTGGTTCGTTGGTGGGTAGGGGAAGGATTGGTTCGTGGCGATGACACAGAAACTGCAACATATGTTGCTTTTAATTATTTATCTGAACTGGTAAGTAGGTGCTTGGTTGAAGCTGTCCAAAGAAGTAACTTTGATGGCAGAGTTTACTGTTGCAAGATTCCTGACATGGTTAGGGACATGACAATTCTGGTCGCAGAAGACGAGAAGTTTTGTAACTTTGATAGAGGGAGGCTCATAGCCACCGTTAACTCGAGGCACTTGGGGGTCACCAAGGAAACAACTTTCCAGTCCTTGTCTGGGAACTCAAAGCTAAGAGCACTTCTTCTCACTACGACAAATTCCACTGGCTTCAACAGGAAAATTGCTCTAGCTGAAATCAAAACTCTTAGGGTCTTGGATTTGTCATGACAATATCTGGTTACTTGATCTATGGCAATGGATCACATCACTGATGCAACTAGCGTATTTAAACCTAAGAGATATTGCGAACCTGGAAGAAATTCCAGGCTCCGTGAGGAAGTTACGTGGCCTCCAAATACTGGTCTTTAGAGAATGCAAGGAACTGAAAAGGCTACCAACATCAATCACAACACTTCCAAGATTGGCAATTCTTGATGTTAGAGGTTGTCCATCTTTTTCATGCTTACCACAAGGTCTCTCTGGGCTTTCTAATCTTAACGAGCTGTATGGATTCAAGATACCGAGTTCGGCAACAACAGAAGTTTGTCGCCTTAGTGAGGTCGTGGCACTGAATCAACTTCGAGTACTGCAATTAGACATAACGGAGGAAAGCAAGATAGAGGAGAAGGAATTGGCTGCATTGAAACAACTTCAACTACTAAGGGTGCTATCAATCAACGTAGGGGACAGTGAAAACAAGGACATCATAAGGAAGCTGGATAACTTGTCACCACCAACACACATTGAAAAATTATATCTAAAGCACTTCCTTGGAGAAACCGCACCAGCATGGATAAACCCCATATCACTTCCCCAACTGCAGTACCTTTGCATCGAAGATTCAAGAGTGCTTAGTCACATGAGTGAAAATTTCTGGGGAGACAATGAGGGTAACTGGAAAGTCGAAGGACTATGCTTGAAATTCCTGCCAAGGCTCAGTGAAACATGGGAAACATTCCAAAGTGCAATGCCAGCCCTCAAATACTTAGAAGTCAGCCACTGCAATTCGCTGAAAAATTTCCCATGTAACGTTGAGTGTTTAGGATATTGGAGAATGACAGAGGAAGAGCAGGAAAACAAGGAAGAACAAGACGCGATTTCGTGCCACGAAGGCAATGAAGGAGAATTTGATTACATCCACTGAAACTATAGGATTCCCAATCTTCAGTTTCAGTACACAATTATGCATTTTTTTGTTTTGTTTTTTTTGATCTGGAAAACTGGTACCACATTATGTGTTAGCACAGTGATGACTTATTAGCTATTTTGTATGCTTGTTCTACAAAATATCAGTCCCCTGTTTGTCGAGTCTTTATTCGAATATAATTTTCATTTAATGGACAGGTTATAATTTGTATTGTTTGCTGATTTGTACGAATGTGAATGATGAAGCTTATGTTTCCGCTCCCGTCCCAACCTTGGTGAATTAACCTAAACAACCGTCCACCCACCAACACATGTATAATATGTGTATGATCGTGTGTAAATGAATGATTGAATGTATAATCTGTCTAAGGTTACAGACTTTGTTACAGAAAGTATTGCGGCCTTAATATATATTGGAAGTTCGTTAAGAGCAAAAATCAAATAGAAGTTGGTTATTGGACATTGATATTGAGTATGATAGAATTAGCATGCTAGAAATTAGCAAATACGTAACAATGTGTTTTGCTATTCTGCTTTGCATATTTACATCCACCAACAATTTTGGAGCTACAAAATTAGCCATAAGAAGCACTCTTTCAACGCACATCTAACAGAAATGCTAATGCTTTACTAGCAAAAACTAAGAAAGCTTATTATCTGAATTAAATGGATAGTTCCTCCAACTCAAAAGGCCGAGATATTCCATGAATGATGAACGTCTCGGACACAAAAATATCCGGTGCTGTTATCTCCACTCTATCTATGACCAAAACACGCGAAAAATTACTCTTAGAAATAGTAACATTCAGACCAGGAGCCAGTGTCTCTAGTGATGATACATCAGGCAAGAAAGCCAATTCCATAAAAGTATACCTCTTCGGCATTATGTGAAGCCTTACAATTCTTTCAAGCAACGGTGAAGGAGAAGATAAAAATCCCAAATTCGGAGGAGCAAAGATTGTTACAGAACTCAAATTAGCAGAATCTTGAATCACCCCTTCAAGAACAGAATGCAACTCAATTGCAAACGAAACGAATCCATTCGAGCTCAGCAATTTAATGATTCTTGGCCAATCAACCAACTTCTTCGTAGTATCATTAGCACTTCCATTCGACATTTCTTCACAAATTGGTGATTGAATAACATCCCGATGTTCATCCATTCTACGAAAATCCAACGCAGAAAAGACCCCGTTAACTCCCTGAATCGAAAGATTTCCTTCAAGAAACACATCAGGATGAGAAACAAACACATTATTAATCTCAACAACCCTCTGTTTTCCATCAACTTTCGTAATGGCAATCTTTTTTCGCGACAAAAGGGTCGTTACACAACTACCATAGGACATTCTCATCAGTTCTTGAAACGCGATTTTCGTAGGGGAAGTATGATACTCCAAGAGCTGCTTCATTGCCCAAGAAGGAACAGAGAGGTTAGAAATAGCAGAATCTTGGATCGCAAAAATGGTGGAATGAGGAATGGAAAGGAAAATCTCCGGAGAGATTTGGAGAAGAGTAGCTAAGATATTGAACCCGTGATTTCGAAGAGCTTTAGAAGCGTTGTTGGTGAGTTCGTGCTTGTTGAAATGGTGAGATGAATCTGAGTGATTGTTATTGGTTGATTTGGAGTGCATTGTGGAGGTTATTGCTGTGTATGCGAGGAGTATGGAGAGGAGTACGAAGAATACAGCGTAGCAACCAGAATTGGCCATTCGTAATTACAGTTGAGTTTTTGTTTTTCTGATTTTGTGTTTTGTGAATACGAAGATGGAGAAGAAAGTTGGTTGAAGCAGAGAAAAAGAGAGTGGAATTTTCCCTCCTAATTACTACAAATAATGAAACTTACGCGTAACAGCTTATGTCAGTAAGAATAAAGAAATTATTTCTGCATTTTTTTTACTAGAAATATTCTTTGATATTTCAAGTATTAAAGTTTATTATATACAATTATAAATACATAAGATCATATAAGTCGTGACGGAGCCACATGCAACGAACTGGGAAATCGTTAGAAACTTATAAATATACAGAATAAAATATGTATAAAATTTTGTGAGTTCTAAGAGATCTTACGGAAGAGAAAAATTACACACAGGATGTGTTTGAAATGGAGAAACTTTAACTTAATGTTTCATGTTTAATTGGTTAAAATTTTTGATAAAACATTTTTTTTATTTTCTCATATTTGATTGGTTAGATTTTTTGATAAAACATTCTTCCAGGACGAGGAAAATAAGTTTCTTGAACTTAGTAGTTCACATAAAATGATTAATCTTCCAGTGACCCTGCATCTACTAAAAGAAAAAAAAAATGATACTGACCAACTTTTGAGGGTCTTTATTGTTCGTTCAATAATATTACTTCCTATACAGACTTATGACTTATCCCAATTAAGTACGACTTCATAATGGCATAACAAAAGTTTTCAATATTTTTTTTAAAGATACATGACAATTGATGTTGCAACGTTCCAAAAAATAAATATTTTGCTGAAATTTTTTGACAAGGTCGGTGAGACCTGTGTTGGGATTGCAATTCTTCATCTGCAACGGTAGCAATAAATAAATTAAAAGGCCTCTGACATAAATATTGTAAAAACGCGTACATGGATCCATTTTTCTTATTCACTAGGCGGGCCCCTATTTGTAATAATTTAATTTTAAAAATTTTGTTTATTCAATAATAAGATAATCTATAACCACACAAAATATCTAAAACTTGTTTTAATTATAATTTAATAAGTTCTTCTTTCTGTTAAAATTTCATGCTTGCTTGAGTAGATAGAAATAGAATTGAGCGAGTAATCTTTAACGCTTAACTGAAATTACACTCAACTTCAGTTTACCATTGTCTTTTTCATGTAAAAGATAAAACAATTTAGTGTACTAAAATTTTTATTGAAAAAAACTCGATCACAAGAATTCATTGTATATGTTCTTACCTGTCTGTTTCTAAGACTTGAACATGTGACTTCTTGATCGCATATCACTTTCTGGAAAATAAGGGAAAGTTCTTTTCTTTTTTCTAGCAACTTATTTTATGAAAATAGATTGTATTGGTTGTCAAATACCAACTGATCCCACCCAGTTTTGGCAACATTGCTTAGGAAAGGGCGATGAGCCTTTCATGCGTTATTTTCTTCTATGTAATGACAGCTTTAATCTCAAAGTAAGAAAACAACAAACAAAAGGCTTCCATTTTCTTAAATGTTAGTTCCTGGCATTCTTCGAGAACCAATTGGAAATCAAATTTATAGAGAAAAACTAAAAGGAGATGGAAGAAAAGAACAATTTTCCTTCAAATAAAAAACATTAGACAGTCCATTAACTACTTACACTTAAATTAAGGCGCAGTTCGCGGGAATACATGATTATATTCAGTCCAGTATAGTATTATGTAAGTATATATTCTAACTACTCATTTCTAATTCATACAGAGAAATTGACAAATTACTTATTTCTAATTCATACAGAAATTGACTAATTTAGCTCCAAACATCCTCAACCGTAAGTAATTAATTACCATGTTCAACATCCAAAGTTTCTCACACAAAAAATTCCCTATCTGTTTCCTACATCAAGAAATAATATGATAAGTAACTCCTAAGCTAAACTATTCTAAATTGTGCGTACTCTTCACTTTCAATGTTGCATTCGTGTCGGATTCTCCAAAAGCACACTAACTCTAGAAAATCCGACGTGTAGCAACATAGAAACTATTCACAATTTTTGTACTCAAAACCACAAAGGTGAAGTGCTTTACTAGTGATCTCCATCTCTTTTTCTAGTGACTCGAATATAACAATAAACAGCAGCAAAAATAGCAGTAACAAGTCCACCAATAATAACACCTCCACCAGCAACTGATTTATCAGAATGATGATGCTTTGTTTCCATACTCTCTGGAGCTTCAACAATTGAAGAGGGCCCTTTTTCAATTTCATTTTCACTTTCTATTAAAGACTTTTCAGAAAAATCACCTGGTGGATCTGCTATCAATAAGGCTCTATGTACCATCATCAACTTTCTTGGGTATGTTAGTGAAGTACTTGTAGTTGGAAATTCCTCTGCCACTGCTTTAATTGCCAAGATTCCTAGGAGCACAAAGTAAGAGAACACAAATCTTGATCGACCCATTGTGTGAAAGTGGCCGAAATATTTGCAAAAAGCAAAGAGAATCTTGAATGAGGTATCTGTGTGAGTTGTACTGAACTTGGGTTTGAGTGGTTGTGTATAAATAGAGGGAGAAAAGTTGTGTAGAAGTGTGTGTGAAAACTACTACTGGTATTTATTTTTTATTTTTTTTTAATAAAAGGTAAAGAATAAAAAGCTATTGAAGGTTGAGAGAAGTTTCAGCCTTCCAGGGATGAGAGACACGTTTGGTGGGGGTCAGATTTGTTTTTGTTTGATTCAGTATGCACTTTAAAAGAACCAAAAAAAAATAATTAAATTTTATAATCTTAAATTAAAAATATATTTACTTCATTTGTTTTTACTTATCATATTTATCATGACGTATTTCTTGAAAAACAATAATAACCAAAAGAATAATTTTAGCATATTATAATCACTAATGGTAAGTCTTTTAAATATTGAGAAATAAATAGTATAAGTATAAGAATAAATAAATATAAAATAATAAATTATTTCTTGAATTTTAAACTGAACAGATAAAATTAAATGAATGAGTATACTCGTTTGCCATGAAAACATAAATAAAAATAGAGTTGGAATTGAAGTTGGAGTTGGACTTGTGTTTGACCATTAATATAAATTAAATTAGTTTTGAAATTTTGTGTGAGAAGTAGAAGTTAAAAAAAAATGAGAATAATATTTTCTTATTTTCACTTTTTCAAAATATAATTTCAAATTGTATTTGAAATTATCATGGTCAAACATCATAATTTTCACTTTTTTCATAAAAGTAAAATAATTTTTTTAAAAAAATTATCCTTGTCAAACAACTACTTATTTTATTGTTTGATTTTTATTCAAACAAAATTTAAGATGTAAATATTCATGTTCGTGTCATATTGAGATACTGTTGAGAAACAAGTTAACTAATCAATTACCATGAATTCAATAAATTATCCATTGATATTGTATATTTATTTTTAGTAATATAAACAAATATTACTTCTTTCGTTTTAAATTTTTTAATTTGATTTTTCATTTTACTTGTCTTTTTTCACTAATCAAGAGATAAAAATTTTTTTCATGTTTTACCCTTTGCATTGATTACTTTTTCTTCAAATTAAAATGTAAACATCATTTAATAGGAGTACTTTGGTAAACTAGGCATGTTATTAATTATTTTTCTTAATTAATGTGTCATCTCAATTTGGAACGAGTAATTTGAGATGGGGGTATTAAACAGAGCGAGTAAAATAAAATAGGATAAATAAATTACTTTCTTCGTACAGAAATACTTTTCGATTTTAAACTTGGCATATTCTTTTAAAAACAATAAATAGAAGACTGATTTTACTATATCATTCTTTAAATATGATAAATTTTCGACTTTAAAAAATATAGTGAGTGATGTATTATATTTAATATTAAAAATAAAATTAAGAAAGTAAATAAATTATTTATTAATTTTATAAATTAAATAGATATTATTAAATATTTCAAAACAAAAAAATAAATAAGTAAAAAATATACGAAGGAGAGAGTAGGACCCAATAATGCCCAATAAATTTGGAATCAGAAAGTATAGAGAGCTTCGTTGGTAGTGTGATAGAAATGGGGGGTTTGTGAAGGTGTAACTACTCACACATAAAATTAGGGACGGCGACCGAATGGGCAAGGAGAGTGACATCTGCTTTAATTACTAATCTCCTCCCTGCACTTATATTCATTCGCCATTTTAAAAGTGAATTTTTATTTGTGGATCTTTAAGAAATAACAGTATTTTACTATCAAATTCATTTTTTATAGTCATATTTTATATAATTATCATTTATAATTGATGTATTCAATTTATATCTGTTGTATTCGGTTTTGCAGATTTTATATGAATACAGTCCTTATTTAGTCGCGTCAAAAATGAAATTCAATATTTTTAAAAAGAAAAAAAAATCTCAATCACGCTTATCTCGTTGAACTGAATATTTTCTTGTCTAACACTATCATTATCTTTTTTTATATTTTCTTTTGTGTGTGTGTGTTTTTCCCGTTTCTTCTTCTTTTTTTTTTTTTCCTACTTTTTTTTTTTTCTTTTCTTTCTTTTTGTTTTTTTTCTTTTTTCCTCTCTTTGATCTCTAACTTTTATTTCTCTTTCTTCTTTTTTTTTTCTTCTTTGATTTTTTTTATTTTCTTTTTTGTACTTATTTTTTTATTATTTTTTTGGTTCTATTTTATATTTTTTGTATTTTCGAATAATATGACTAGTCGAGTACAAGTTATGGATGATAACGTAAATACCACAATTATTTATTGTATTTGTAGTCACACCGCCATTTATATTTTTGTATTTATTGATACTATTGTATTTGTATTTATATTTTAAAGTTTGCACTTGTATTTATATTTTATAATTCGCATTTGTATATGTATTTAATAGTTCCCACTTGTATTTGTATTTGTTAGTTTGCGCCATCATTTATATTTTATATAATTCACACTTGTATTTTAAAGAACTATTTTGTATTTATATTTTATAATTGATTGCATATTATATTAGATTATATTTATAGTATGGTTTTCTTGTGTTTGTATATTTAGATTATATTTGGATTATACTTGTATTTGTATTCTATTTTCTTCATTATCTTTTTATTTTTAAGAAATTATTTTGTATTTGTATTTGTAAGTTGATTGCATATTGTATTTAGTCGTGACTATGTACAATTTATCATTTGTATTTATATACAAACAAGTAAGTGCATTAATTGTATTTTCTTGATTCTAAAATATATAAATATGTAATGTATCATTTGATACAAATGTATCGTTTTGTATTTGTATATCAAAATTATCTTTCATATTTGTAAATAAATAAATATCATTTGATACAAATACAATGACAAACAAATGATTTTACAAATACAAATACAATATACATTTGTATATATTGTATTTGTATAAAAATTTGAGTTGTATTTATTTGTATCAATAAATACAACTCGTATCAATAAATACAAATAAGTATTCATGGAAAGAAAATCAATCGTTCCTTTTCAATAATTAAAAAATACAAATGATAGTTCACACTTGTATTTATATGTTATATATCACATTTGTATTTTATAGTTCACACTTGTATTTATATATTATAGTTCGCATTTGTATTTGTATTTTATAATTCGCACTTGTATTTGTATGTTATAGTTCACATTTATAATTATATTTTGTAATTCGCACTTGTATTTGTGTTTGCTAGTTCGCACAAATGAAAAGAAGGAGAAAAATTGAAAAAAAAAATAAAGAAAAAAAAAGAAGGAGAAAAAATGAGAGAAAAAGGAGAGTAATAGAAAATAAGAAAAAATACAAAAAAAAGGAGAAAAATAAAAACAAAAAAATGAAAGAGAAAAAATACAAAAAAAGAAGAAAAAAAAAGGAGAAAAATGAAAAAGAAAAAAGTGAAAAAATAAAGAGAAAGCAACAAAAAAAGAAAAGAAAAAATGAAGAAAAAAAATTGAAAAAGTAAAAAAAGAAGAAGAGAATAATAGAAAATAGAAAAAGAGATAAAATACATGAGAAAAATTATAAATTGTAATTAGGAATAATTAATAGGCAAGAGGGGATATAAATTGTAATTAATTGAAAATTAGGCTTTAAATGATAATAAAAGCCCAATAATGGCTAATCAGGGTAATTTTTCATTTTTATTTTTATTTTTTGCTTTAGGGGTCATTTGATAAAAGAAATGGAACAAGTAAGAATATCCTCTGAGATGGAATATTTTATAATTTTTTTTATTTTTTTTTAATAGGATAATAATCTCACCATTTTAATATAAATGATGGGATAAAATAATCTTAAAATTAAGTAATTTCTTCTACCAAATATAGGATAAGGTTAATTCTAAATTTTATTTCAAGAATATTTTTCTTATCCCTTTTACCAAACAGCGCCTTAACGTAGCATAACTTTTTGTCATTTTTTTTTTTTACTATTTATTATCTACTTTTTTTTCATTCATTTTTACCTATCAACTTTTTTTATTTTAAGCTCTCTAATAATATTTATTCAGTTTTTAAAATGATTTATTTATTTTTATTCATTTTACCATTAGTATTAAGTACAATACATCATTTATTGCATTTTTCAAAATAAAAAAATTATTTTATTCAAGTAATAAAATTATTTCTCTATTTATTGTTTTTAAGGTATGTGTCAAGTCAAAAACGAACATATATTTATGAATGAAGAGAGCATTTTTTAAAGCATTTTTCATGATCAAAAACTAAAAAACAATTAATAGATTAATGTGTCAAAATAATCATGTCAATCATTATTTTTTTAAATGAGCGTTTTAAATTCAATATGACAAGTAAAAATAAATGTGAGTACTCCCTCTAGTTCAAACTAAGTGAATTTTTGAATTATTTTTCAATGTTCAAAATAAATGATTTTCATTCTTCAAAAGACTTTGCAAGTTTTCTTTGATTTTACTCTTCATTTTACACTTTTTAAGTTATGAGTTTCAAGATTTTTAATTAATTTATTTTAATTTGACTGATATGTTAAGAGTAGTTTGATAATATTTGAAAATAAAAAATTAATTATAATTTTTTTGAAAAAAATATATATGTATTGAAGTAAAAATTTACTTATTTTGAAAGAGTATCAGATTAAAACGTTACCATTGAAAAAACAGCTGGAAGAATAATGGAACCAACAGGAAGTATTTAAGAAAATAAAATGCAGTTAATTTCATGCCGCTAACACTTGTAGATTTTTCTCTTCTTTTAACTTTTATCACCGAATTTGCCGTGACTAAAAATAGCCCCGATTGCATGAGCCTACACTGCGGGTGCATTTATTATTTTTAAGATTCAGATATCTGAATCTGAATGCACATTTGAATGATTAAAATGTTGTCTCTAGATCTGAAAATTGAATGCATCTGAATGTGCAAAAAAAAAATTATTTGTGTATATAATAAAATAAAAAATACAATTCAAATGAAAAATTAATTATGTATTATAAAAGTATGTAATTTAATACAACAAAATTATTATTTGATTAAGAAAAAACATTTATGTTTGTTAGTGATAATGTTGCGGTGACAATGATTGATGTTCGTGATAAATAATGTTGGTGGTGATAATTGTGATAGTTGGTATTGTAGTGACTGTTATGATGGTAGGGATTGATGGTGGTGGTGGTGGTGGTGGTGGTGGTGGTGGTGTGACGTTGCTTGATGTTAGTAGTTAGAGGTGTTGATTGTGTTGGCTGAAACATGAATGCATGATGGTTGATGATGTGTTGGTGCTAGTTGAAAATGTTGTTTGTTGGGATGGTGGAGATGGTTATTAGTAGAGATAAATTGTAGCGATGGTTATGGTTGAAGTGGTGGTAGAAATGACGTTCCTAGTGACAATGGTGGTGGTGACCGAAGAATGTGTGGAGGTTGTGATGTATTAGTGGTAGTTAGTAGTGGTCCTAGTTGTGATAAATGAGTTGGTCGGTAGTAGGGATTGGCCGGTAGTGGTTGATGATGGTGGTGTTGTCGACGCCGGTGGTGGCGGTGAATATAATAGAATAATAGAGGTAGTATGTGCGGTAGCGATTGACAATAATAGTTGGTAGCGATATTTGTTGTCGATGGTGATTGTGATGATGGAGGTGGGTGGTGGTTGACAATGGTAGCGGTGGCAGAGGTGGTTAGTGGTGGTGACTGCTGATTATGAATAGAGTGGTGAATATTATCATACACCAGAATATCTTTCAAACCTATTAAGACTTGGTTCTAGATTTGAATGATTAAGACCTATTCAGACCTATTCAGACCTATTAAAAGCTAAAATCTTAATAAAAAATAAATACACTTAATGGTCTGAAGTCTGAACCATTCAAATTCAGACCTCCATTAAGTGCAAACAAATGAGGCCTAAGTAGGGTGATCGTTGCAGCCATTCAAATTGATATTTTAAGAGGGCAAAATGGTTCGATGGACCCTTGTACTATGTCCGTTTTGTAATGTGGATGCTCCTACTTACATGTTTGTCATCTGAACCCTTGAACCCACTAAAAAGTAACATTTTAAACCTTATTTCGGTATGTGTAATACAATTGATGTCACGTCAGCTTCCACGTCACTTCCACGTCATTTTAAATGCTTCATTAAATTCCACGTCATAATATCTTCATTAATTAATTTTTAAAATTATTAATCAATAATAAAAATAAAATGATAAATTAAAAAAATTTAAAATAAAATTCATTTACAAAAGTAAGCCAAAAATATAAAAAAAAAAAAGAGACCCTCGTCATTCTCCATCTCCTCTATCCCTCTCAATTCCCCCATTCTTTCTCTACAAACAAAGTACTCCCAGATTTTTTTTCTTGCTAAATTTCTTTCATTTAGAAGTCTTGAACTTACAAGCAAGAGCAAATGAAAAGGTGCTACCCTTTTTGTTAGGCAAAAATTGAATTTGGGATCAAAATTGGAGTTGGGTATTGATCAGATTTGATGAATTTTAATTTTTTTCAGCGAATTTTGATGTTCCATGGGAGATTTGGAGATGATATAATTGAAAAAATTGAATTTGAATGAAAATTGAATCGTCGCCATCGTCATCGGCGGCTGCAGCGGCGGTGATGAGGTTTCTCGTATGTCGTCCAAAAAGAAAAAAAATCCGAATTGTTCTTTTCTTCCTTGGAGATTGAAAATTGCAAGAATAAATTTTTCTTTTTTAAGAAAAAGGGGATTGGAAATTGCAATCGTTGGTGGGGGATTGAAAATTGCAAGAATAAGTCCCTTCTATTAATTGTTATATATTGGTGTGTTGGACATGGCATTTAACGACAAACAAAAGTAGAGAATTCACAGGGAGATGGGGGATAGGGTGGAGGGACGGGGAAATGGGCTGGTGCGGGGTGGGGGAAAGGGGTTGGGGGATGGGGGACGGGGGAAGAGGAATGGGGGAATGGGGGTTGGTGCAGGGGGTGACGGGGTGGGGGACTTTTTTTATTTTTTTTTAAAATTATTTTAATGTAAAATTGATAAAAATAAATGATCCTCACTCTCAACTCAGGCGCGTGGCTACACGCGTTTAGTCCTACTCAGCTATTTTAATGCCACATAAGTTCGATCAACGGTCAAAGGGTTTAAAATATTACTTTTTAATGGGTTCAAAGGTCCAGATGACAAACATGTAAGTAGAAGTGTTCACATTACAAAAAGAACATAGTACAAGGGTCCACTGAGTCATTTTGCCTTTTAAGAGTTTTAAGTCTTGTGTAGTGTCAGCTTAGTAAACTTGATTTGTTATTGTAGGCTATTTAATATTTTACATAAAAATAGAAAAAGAAAAAATTGAATAACTTACAATAGCAGATCAGGTTTACCAAAATATTTTGCGCAAAACTTAAATCCTATTTTAATCTCAATTAATTTAGAATCGATTATATGAATTTTTTTATCAAAATCCTTCCATTTTTGAACTCAAGGAATACAAAACAAAAAGTAGCAAGAGTTTTGTTCACTTAAAGTTGAGAGGCTGAGTGAGAGAGTACCTTGAAGCTGTTCATGTTCATATAAAACCGTGTTGGAAATCTTAGAAATTAAAGGAGCCCTGTTGTGTCCAGCTTTGGTAAAGAACTTAGGAGTAATTTATTTTGGTCAACCAGTAGGGGAATTAATTTCTCACAAAATATTGGTAGAAAAAGTCCAATAAATTACTCTAAGTCCTTAGACTTGACACACTCATTAAAAAAATTAATAAATAGTTATGTACTTTACATATTGATCCTTGTATGTTTTTTAAAGTGTAATAATTATTGTAATGATTAAACATTAAAATTTGGTAGGTATTACTCCATTCTATGCATTAAATCTAAAACATTAAATATTTATAGTTGTAGTAATAATCATTAATTTTGATTTTAAGAATTGAGATTATTTAGGCATTATTCAATAATTTTAAAAACTGTAAATATATTTAGTACTCCTATTAAGGATAAAAATGAAAAATACATGTATAAAATATTTTTATATTAAAACTTGAATAACAAAAGAAATAAATATTTTTTACTACCAAACGGAGGGAATGAACTTCATGGTTAGGTGACTCAAGGAAGTATATGTCATCCATTTACCTTCTACTCCCTGCATTTTATATTGATTAGTCCATCCTTTTAGAAAAATTTAATTAGATGTGCATTAGGGGTATTATGGGAAAAAAGTAATAATTTTATTTTATTTTTGATTTGTGAAAGTGAATAAGTAAATTGAAACGTATATTTTTAGTATAAAGGTCAAGTAAAATAAAATGAAGAAGCAATTTATTAGAGCCCATTAATTTTCAAATGTGCTTTTATCTCACTTATGGTGTTTGTCTAATTTTCGCGTAGGATTGTAGTTTAATTTAGAACTTATTTTATTTTTTCAAAAATATATTTGGTCACTTTAATTATTTAAAGGCATATTTCAATTATTTCATAAGGTATACACAAACAAATTTAATAATTTAAAGTAAATTTGAATCTTTTGTTTGTTTACGTCGAATAAACTATGAATTAACTTCGTTGGAAATAAACTACTCCATTTAGTAGAAAGAGAATTAACATTTACCTATGAATAAGTACTGCCTTTTTTATAGAGTATTAATCACTTGCCTATTTCGTCTTTTGTACTGCATGCCTATGAAAATATATTTACTATTAAAAAGATATTCTGTCCAAATAATTATCCATACTTATTTTTTTATCTCAAGTAAATTATAGTACTTTTCCTTTCACCGCGTTAAGTTTCTTTCCTTATTCATTAGAGTAAGAATAAAATAGAGAAAATATATCTATTATAATGATAAAAATATTTCCGTTAGTTGTTTTTAGTAACAACTATTTATGATCTCAAACCAGCGCAAAGACATTCAAACAGCCCAAAGATATTCTTACATGGTGTGATATTATCCACTTTGATCAAGTCTTTACGATTTTTCTTAAAAAACCTTACACCATTAAGAAATTTTGGATCTTATAAGTTAGATAACCTCAATCCTTTTACGAAGGTAGGAGGAAGTAGGTACGATTGCTGCCATCAAGAAAGATGCATGGCTGGGCTCAAGGGAACAAGTAGATATTATTAGCAACCAATAATACAACACAAAAATAATTAATGGCCTTGGTATTTTGTGCATGTGGTATGGATTATGCCTAAGAAATGTGGGAACCCCTTCTGACTTGTCTTGCACCAATCACTTACACATATAAACTTGATATCTCTATCCTGCAATATTAATATTGGACACAAATTCACATCAAATATTCGGGTGAACAAGTAACTCTCTCTACCTTTGCATTATTGGACAGCAACACTTGATCTACTGAGCTTGTGAATAGATAGATTTAGGATTTGAAAATGTGGTTCAACTGAATCTATTATTTTTAATTTAAATTATGTGTGTATAAACAAAAAATATTTGATGTTTATATATATGTACATGTAGTAAGATCAAGTCCGGTGATCGAATATAGCTGCTCAATTATCCAAAATTATATGTAGTAAGAAAACTAGTGTGACGTTTATATCACTCCACATCAACTTTTGTTCCTAGTTGACATGGATATAAATTTGGGAAATTAAAACACCTGACCTGTAACAATCCAATTTTCTATTTTCAAAATCATTGGCCCCTATTTATTTTATAAATACCTCCTTCATTTTCTCTCCGGAAAAGTCAGCTATAGCTGATTTCTTACTTAAATTCTTTCCTACATACATAATTCTCAGTAATTGAATGAATATTGAACAATCACATTATAAAATTTAATAAACACCTACTCAGTATAATCTCACAAGTGGGGTTAGGGGGAAGGTGGTGTATACTGTGTAATATGCAACCTTAGTCCTATCTTGCGAAGTGAGATAGACGATTTCCAATCATATCAACTCAAGTAAAACACATTATGGAATACCTTATTCTAAATGTTGACCTAGCTAGAATTTATTTAAGATTCATCTGAGCAAACTGGTAGGAAAATTGAAAGTTGTTTAATTAAGAACCAGTTGTTTGAAAATACAATAATCTGTCAATTAGCTGGCACCCCAGCTGGGATACAACGGGTAGACGTTTGTTTCCTTTATTTGGTACTCACTCAGCTATTTAATTTGTAGACCTCGTAATAGGCATAGTTATTTTCTGTAGAATATTGGAGTCCATAATGTGTTATGTTTAACTAAAATGGTCCCCTTCTTCCAACCTGAATAACGTATAGTGTTAAGGAAGAATAATGAACAGGGTCGACTCAATAAAATACAGATAGTGATCATGCCTAACTCTAGTTTTAAAGAGGATACACGATATCTCAAATATAACTTGTTCTATGTCTATGAGACGATTCCACGTAAAATAACTTTCGGATAATAACTATAGAATTAAATACATATAGAAATAAAATAATGTAGTAAAACAGGAGATAATATCTTAAGATGGTTCATTCACTTTACCTTTTTTGTTAACATAACTCAATGCAACGATCATTTGTTCATGATGTGATATGTCTTTGAATTCATCTACTAAAATCCCAAGAAAATCTCCATCCAAGTCATCAATTATAAATTTCACGGTTTCTTGAGCACAAGCACTCACGATATCCTTTTGAATTTTTTAAGAAGTCATCATAGCATTTTTTGGAGCATATTTTAAAATAACATTATTCAAATCGGGAAGCATTTTTCCTAGCCATTCCAAAAGACCTAGAAAAAGGCCTTTATTTTGGAAAGATTCACTTTCATCGTGACCTCGAAAACACAATTCGAATTCCAAGAGGAACCTTGCAACATTAGTTGAAGCCTCTAAACTAGTACGATGCACACTTCTTATTTTTTCAGATTGCTTGTTCAAAGCAACTTGAATTGATTGAGATTGATTCTCAAAATCTAGCATCTTACTGAATTTATCTTCTATGGAAGCTATTTAATTCACCAACTTGTAATTGAAATCGCTCCAAACTATGATTCAAAGCCTTAAAGTCGATTTTTGTGAAAAAATCACCTGCATTGCCCTTTACATAATCATTTTTGAATAAATAGCAACACAAACAAAACACAACATCTTTCTTCATGCTATACTCCATCCATCTAGAATATGAACCCTCATACCACGTCGAATTAAATTGACGCATTTTTGTTTCAATTCTAGTTTGAGAAAATTGAGAAAGAATCGATTGACAAGGCCCTTGTTGAATATAGTGCTTTCTCACTTGATCTCGTATTGTAGAGTCATATTCATGAATTGATTTTCTTTTTTCGGGATCGGATTTAAGTGAATTCACATCAAACTTTTCTACAAGACGATGAGAATTGTCTTTAAAACTAGAGCTTGGTTAAGGAGAATAATATCTATCCGTTTCAATTCACAAGAATCAATAACAAATTCCTACAAAACAAAAAATTCATTGAGAATATAAATAAAATTAATTATATATTTTTAATCAAAGTCCATGATCTTAAATAGAAGCAAGAAAAAAAATATAAATAACTTTTACACACTAACTTTCAAGCAACAAATAGATATTAAAAGTATTTATGATTTAACATTACCCAAACTTAAATAAAAAAAAATAAAAAAACGAAAGGAAGAGATGTATACCTGTTAGCATCAAATGGAACAATTGAAATTGCTCCTTGTTACCTTGTTTGGCTTTTGGGGGAATTTGAAAAATACCGAATAGGGCTTAAAATTTGGGGAAAATTACGGGGCTTGGGATTGGGAAATATCTATTATCTAAATATATTAATCAAGGGTAGTGTGGGGCCAACTGAGGTGGCTGCATGGCTGGTGGCAATTAAATGTTAAATAAATGAAAAAAAAGGGGCATCCATCAGGAATCGAACCCGCAACATCGGGCCCTAATGAATGCCAGCATTTGAGTTTCGAACCAGTGCACCCAGACATGTTTGTTATTGAGGGTGCACAATTAAATATATTAACACTTTAGTAGGAAATCTATACATATATATACAATTTTTTTAAAAAAATTACCGGGTGCACGTACACCCTCGCGGAACCACGTGGGTCCGCCTCTGCGTGTTGTTCGTAAGTTATTTTTTCCATAACAATTACATGTACTCTGAGGAATGTGTGACGTTGTTCATAAGTTATTTTTTCCATAACAATTACATGTACTCTGGGGAATGTGTGACGTAGTTGATAAATTATTTTTTTCATAACAATTACAATTACTCTGAGGAACGTGGGGTGTAACGATGCTTTATTATATTCCTATCTTTTTAGAATAGAGAAGTTGTTTCAAAGTAAAATAGTAAGGATATTCGAAGTAAACAGACGCCAATATAATAATAAAATCAAAGAAAAGATAATACTAACATAATATTAATAATATTGATAAAGGTATTGGATTCGAAATGGAGAGGACGTCATGCGGAAGTTTTTAGTCTGCAAACCATAAGATGATAAATCAGACGATAAAGAAAAACATAATACTAAAAGACATATTATTGATATGATTTGACCAAATGGCCTACATATTAAAAATAAAATTAAAAAACCTAAAACTATTGGGAGAAATCTCCCCCTAATTAAAAAATCTTTAAAGACTATATATATTGTGGATGCTATTGTGTTATTGTATGAGAAAGAGTCTTTTATTTATAAGTTTCAAAACTTTTCCTCCAAGAAAGTGGTTTGCCAAATATGAAAAAGTATTATATTTTCCTTTCAGGAAAAGTAAAAGTATTTATGGTTACTTTTATTTTTCTTACAAGACTTAATTTTTGGTAAGAAAATCATGACAAAAAACCTAAAAAAGGGAATAAATAGTTTTTTTTTGCTGAAAAGAGATTCTTTATTTGAACGAAATATAAAGATTACTACGGAGATGAAAATGTTCGGGTAGTACCCAAATTTTGAGTCTTTCAGAAGTTCTTGCAAAATAAAAAGTTAAGAGGGGGGATTAAAAGTTATTGAACTCTTCTCCATGCACTGCAGATGAGACTTTCCAAATGATGTCAACTTGTTCGCCACAGTATGTCTTCTTGTAGACATGACGTATTTCAGGTTCATTCAACAGTGTAATGATGGATCTACAATCAGAAATCATATGTGAGAGAACTTTATTTTTGGAGTTTAATATGTGAATAAGTACCTGTGAGCCCGTTTCCATAATAATAGGGGTCAAATTCTTATCAAGAGCCAAGCGCAACCCATGATACATTGCTAATGCTTCCATATGTAGAGCTAATTTGTCCGTGTAAGAGAAAGCAATTCCAGTTATCCATTCACCATAGTTATTTCTGATAATTCCTCCTCCTCCGCCATAATTTTTTGAATGATCATATGCGCCATCAATATTAAGTTTATAATAGCCTTCCAGGGGAGTGTTTCAATTAATATTAATAGTGAAAGTGTTATGATGATTCTTCAAAATTCCTTTAGGGTGTCCTAAATGGTAGTATTCAATAACTTGAATTTCTATTTATTCGTCTATTAATTGATTGGCCGCATTCTTAAAGAGGTAATCATTTCTATTCTTCCAAATGGACCAAAGTATGAGAGGTGTTAAAACAGAGAATGGTATAAAGATATTGACACGCAGTATGACGATATTGTTTGATAGACAGAAATTTTAGATATCTCTTAATAAGCTATTTTTGAAGGGAGAGAAATTATAATGGGTCAAAATTTTAAAAGCTTTTGGACATGTTAGCAAAGCATGAGTTAGAGATTCCGTTTCAATTGACCAGAATCAATGGCCTTGGCGGCCGCTGACCAGCCTCCAATGACGGAGACTGGTCAAGTTGATACAACAATAAAAAAATCCACTTTTGCAAATATTCTACAATTAGATATCATTCCTAACATGCAGCTTCCACTAAAAGAAATACCTTATTTGCATGGAGAACCACGTATTATTTGGAAAGAAGAGAAGGTCAATCAAATAATTATTAAGGAAGATCTACGATATGCAGTAATTGGCAAATTCTCCTATGGCTGGCCTGATATACAAGATCTACGACGCTTAATCCCAAAGCAATGTGAGTTGAAGGAAGAAGTCAATATTGTTCTATTGAGTAATCAACATGTGTTAATAAAAGCAACGAAGATTGAGGATTATGTACACCGCTTATCCAAACCTCAATTCTATATTACAAAGAATTATTGGTCATAGCCGATGCGAACTTTGAAATAGGATCCAATGTTCAACCCTGAGGAAGAAACCGCTACTACAGTGACATGGTTATCATTTCCATTTCTACACTGAATTTTTTTGCAAGAAAAGCAGTCTTCTCTCTGGCAGCTACTGTTGAGAAGCCTTTACAGGTAGATCTAGCTACACAGAACAAGATTAGACCAAGTTGCACAAGAGTGAAGGTGAAAGTCGATCTGCTAGGAGAATTTCCCAAAAGGATTAATATTGGGATGAAAAAGAAGACATACGAAGTTGTAGAGAAGTGGGTTCATATCAAATATGATTATGTGCCTAAGTAATGTAAGGAATGTAAACTACAAGGACGTAATGAGAACGAATGTTTTGTCATTCATCCTGAATTATATCCAAATGAGGACAAGGAGGAAGGGGAAGAACAAGATACTATGAAATCACAGAAGAGTTATAGAAGAATAAGGAAAAGGTGGCAGACAACAGTAAAGGCAAAGACACAGAAACACAAGAATTTCATAAGCAAAAGAGAAAATAAGTGAAAAAAAAAATATGGAACAATGAAAGAAGGCAAGAAAGAAGATAAAAACAGAAAGAAAACACTTCGAAAGAATTGGATGTTTCAGTAAATAATAAATTTGATGCTTTGGAGGAGAAAAATATTGATGATGACAAAGAGATATCAACAGACCAGAATGACGAAAAAAATAACAAAGGACTTAACACTCAGGCAGAACCACACACTACCAATGAGGATGGTGAAAAAGGACAGATACAAGAAGAGTCACAAAGCTCGGTTAGAGATCAGGAAAAAGACAATGCTGAACAAGGGATAGGTGCTTCGGCTAGAATTCAAGATGCAGAAGAGATTGCTGATGTGGATTGTAAAGATCATAATATAGAGGTGGAAGACAATGAATTGCGGATCATAGCAGAGTTTGAAACTGAGGTTCCTAAAATTTATAGTCTAACACAGAAGGAGAACAACAGAACTAAGATCATAAAGAAGATGTAGATATGGATGCTAACATTGACCAAATAGGGAGGGATGGAGATTTATCTCCAAGACAAATTGGTCAGTTGAAAGGGAAGAACAAAAAAGATTACAAGAAGACAGGTAACAAGTCACAAATCAATACAAGGAGTAAGTCGGGTCTCATATCTAATAGTGATCAATGATTAATAAGGTGATATTTTGGAATATTAGGTCTGTTAAAACTCAAAGTTCATTTGAGAAATTAATAGATCTTCATAAAAAACACCATTATTCTTACATTGTATTATTGGAACCTTTTCAAAGTCCATCAGAGTTGGAGTACAGAATAAGGCTAGGGCTTACACATGCTAAAGTAAATTGTTCTGATAAGATTTGGATCTTCTGGGATGATGATTGTGAAGAAAGTGGTACCACAAATTCTACACAACATTTAGCAATAGAGTATAGGCTTAGAGGAGAAACTAATTCTTTTAAAGTAACAGTGTATGCGAGATGCAGTCACTTAGAGAGATTAGAGCTGTGGGAAGATTTGGAGCAAGTTGCCTCTAATACTAGTATTCCATGGCTTGTTGGGGGTGATTTTAATGTTATTTTGGATGATTCTAAAAAACTTGGAGGTCTCCCAGTGACACAACAGGAGACTCTTGATTTTGCTCAATGTATGAATAATTGTGCATTGAACGAATTAAGATTTACAGGCAGCAGATTCACTTGGTGGAATGAAAGAATTCAAGAGGATTGCATTTTTAAAAGGCTAGACAGGGTATTTGGTAATTATGAACTTTTCCAGGCTATGCCTAATTGTGAAGTGAATCATCTTATCAGGAAAGATTCTGATCATGCACCACTTTATGTCATTGAAAATACTGTTCAGTTACATGTCAAAAAATCTTTTAGGTTCTTGAACTTGTGGACCACGTATAAAGATTTTCATGGAATAATGCAACAAACTTGGAGTGAAAAATTTCAAGGGTCACCTTTTCAAATAGTACATGAGAAATTAAAAAGGATGAAATTAGTACTTGTTGTCTGGAGTAGGGAGACTTTTGGGGATATTTTTCAAAAGGTAGCAACTTTGAAGGATGTAATAAAAGCAAAGGAAACACTGTTTGAGATACAACCAACTGCAGAAAATAGAGAGGAGTTGAGTAAAGCAGAGGCATATTTGAAAAGACTGAGGAAAATAAAGGAAGAGTTTTGGAAACAAAAGGGAGGGATGAAGTGATTTACTGATGGGGACAGAAATACTAAATTCTTTCATTCTTATGTGAAAGGTAGAAGAAGAAGGCTACAAGTTACAAAAATCCAGACAAGACAGGGGGATATTATCACATCACCATAGAACATTGGGGATGAGGCAGTGCAGGTCTTCATAGAGCAATTTAAAGAGAACCAGGTGCCTAATAATTATGGGATGCTTGGGTGTATTAACAAAAGTATTACTGAGGATCAAAACAATAGAATGAAAAGCTTGCCAGACATAGAGAAAGTCAAGAAGGTTGTTTTTTCTTTAAATGGGGAAAATGCAGGGGGACCAGATGGTTTTTCAGGTTATTTTTTTCAGTCTTGCTGGAATATAGTGGGGAGGATATTACAAATATGGTTAAGGCATTCTTTTGTGAAAGTGATTTACCAAGGTACACCACTCACACTAATCTTGTTCTGATTCCAAAGAAAGAAGTAGTGAGTACTTTTGGTGATCTCAGACCTATCAGTCTTAGCACTTTTGTTAATAAAATCATATTCAAATTGATTCATATGAGAATTGTGGAGGTGCTTCCTAATATTATTTCTAGTAATCAGGCTAATTTTGTTAAGGGGAGAAGCATAATGGAAAATGTTTTGCTATCTCAAGAGGTTATTAGAGATATAAATAGAAGGAATAAACTACACAATGTGATTGTAAAGTTGGATATGACAAAGGCTTATGATAGAGTTTTCTGGAAGTGCTTGGTGGAGATATTGAGAAAATTTAGTTTTTTGAAAGGATAATTGACATGGTAGTCAAACTGCTTAGTAATAATTGGTATTCGATGCTTTTGAATGGCCACTCTTATGGTTTCTTTCAGTCCTCAAGAGGGTTAAAGCAAGGGGATCTTCTATAACCTATCTTGTTTATTATTTCAGCTGAAGTGTTAGCAAGAAGTCTAAATGGCTTGTTTGAGGATTCAGATTTTAGAGGATATGAAATGCCTAAGTGGAGTCCTGATATTAACCATTTATCATATGCAGATGACACTATTCTTTTTTACTCTAGACATGCACCATCAATGAAGAAAATGATGGTAGTTTCGAGAAGATATGAGTTTACCTCAGGTCAAATAATTAATCTTGATAAAAGTTTCTTTTATTTGCATAATAAAACTCCAATAAATGTGGCCAACAATATAAAGAGAATAACTAAGATAAACCAAGGTAAGTTTCCTTTCACTTACTTGGGTTCTCCTATTTTCTATGGTAGAAAGAATAAGACACATTATGAGGAGTTGATGAAGAGGTTAAATTCTTGGCAAAATAGACTTCTGTCTTATGGAAGAAGGTACACTTTTATTGCACATGTGTTGCAGTCTATGCCCATATATATTTTATCTGCTATGAACCCTCCTGTGAGTGTAATTAATCAACTACACAAAATATTTGCCAAGTTTTTTTTTTGGGGTAATGCTACTGGATCAAAAAATAAGCATTGGTGTCTTGGGATCTAATGTGTTATCCAAAAAATGAGAGGGGTTTGGGTTTTAGATCTTTACATGATATGTCCAAGGCACTTTTTGTAAAACTGTGGTGGAGTTTTATAACCTCCACATCTTCTATGTGGATTTCATTTATGAGGAATAAATACTGCAAAAAGTTTCATCCTTTAGTGACTAAAGAAATTGGAGCATCACATGTTTGGAGGAAAATGATTGCTATAAGAGAAGAGGTTGATCATCTCATTTAGTGGCAGGTTAAAGTTGGGAACTCAAGTTTTTGGTATGATAATTGGACCAAACAGAGTGCTTTATATTATGTGGAAGGAGAGACTTTTCAAGACGAAGAAATAGAGGTGACGATCTTTATTAGAAATGGAGAGTGGGATAGGCAAAGGTTATTATCAATGTTATCGGAAGAGATGGTGGAGCTAATTCTACAGACAGTAAAGCCTAAGGTTGAAGGGCATCATAATGATAGACCATGGTGGATAGAAAATACAAATGGTCAATTTTCGGTGAAATCTTCCTGGGAGGTAATCAGGAAGAAAAAAAGAGAAAAGAAGAGATTTTGATTATATTTGGAATAAAGGTCTACCTTTTAAATATAATTTCTTCTTATGGAGAGTGTGGCTCAAAAGGATCCCTACACATGATAATTTGAGGAGAATGAGGATTCATTTGGTGTCAAGATGCTGGTGTTGTGAGGACAAAAAGGAGAAAACTATGTCACATGTTTTACTAACAGCTCCCATAACTTTAAAGCTATGGAGGCAGTTTGTTTATTGCAGGGATCAGGATGGACAATGTACAACTTCAACAGATGGTTGTGTCATGGTGGACAAAGGAATCAACACCAAAACTCAACAGCATCTGTAAAGCCATACCAGCCATAATCATGTGGACCTTATGGAAAAGGAAAAATTCTTTTTAACATGGAGGGTTCATTTCTTTTAAGGGAATAGTAATACAGATACAAAAAGTGATAAAGAAACTGATCAAGAATCTTTATCCTTGGATAAAACTGCAGAACTGGACATGGCCAGAGGTGGTGGACACTATGAGCACATACAAACCATAACTTCATTATCATCAAGTGGTATGGAAAAAGCCTGAGCATTTAAAACTAAAATACAATACAGATGGAGCATGTAGAGGGAGTCTGGGGATGAGTTCATATGATTTTTTCATAAGAGATGAAAGAGGGGACCTGGTATATACAAGAGCTAAGGGATTGGGACTTGGGAAAAATACAGAAGCTGAATCCATTGATATTAAGTAAGCCTTAGAATACTGTCATGAGAAACTTTATACAAAGTTCATCATAGAGACAAATTCTCTAAGTCTTAAGCACATGATTCTAAAGCAATGAAAAATTTCTTGGGAACTGGTTGGTGTCATTGAGGAGATTAGGATTCTACTTTAGCAATTACAAGTTACTATTACTCATATATTTAGAGAAGGCAACTCAGTGCCCGACTCTTTGGAAAATGCAGTAATAGAGACACAAGACATGTAAGAATACCACTCATACCAACAGCTAACAGTGAAAACAAGGCGGCTTCTAAACATTGACAAGGATCAAATTCCACATATCAGGATCAGGACAAGGAAAATAGTTCAGTAATAATCAACATAGTAGTATGCATATGTACAAATCTAACAAAGTGCAACAGGTAGCAGCATCAACAAAGGAAATTAAAGAGGGTTTAACTGTATGCCTGGAAGATCACCAAAAGGGAGGGATAGGGAGACGTTCCAGCATCTGGAAAGCTGATTTTTTGCGGACCCAAGACCACCTGACGAAAAACGGAAGGAAGTTTTTAATTTTGAAAACACAGAAGAAGATCTTACAAATGCAACATTTCTCACCTGAGAAGAGTGAAGCTAATATTAAGAATTCAACTAAGATCCACCATGGATTTAGCTTGAACACCACCCAGAGAAGAAGGGAACGGAGCTTCGAGTTCCAATGGCAGCAATCAGGGAGCACTCTTGAAGACGACAATGTCAAGGGAAAGTAGAAAATAAAGTGTATAGTTGTCTTTAAACTTGTCTATATCAGACAAAAGGGAGTCTTTTCAGCTCCCTTGTCTTGTGGGTCGGGTCTTGGATCCGATGGTGTGTAAGTTTGGGCATTTGGGCCCTTTTTGATAAAAAGGCCTTAACAGGCCACCAATTTTTTTTTCTAAAAATTACATAAATACACAACTTATGTTTTTAATATTACAAAAAATTTCAATTCCCTAAACATATTACAAAAATTCCAAATATACATAGAATGCTATGTATATGTCGGCTATGTTATATATATTAATAGGAAGAGAAAGTAAAGTAATTAAAAAAGTGGGAAAGAGTGTAATTACTTTTAAAAGGTTGGTATATATGTTATTTATATAAAAAATTTTAAAAAAAATCAAATTAATTAATCTCTTAATCTGAAGTACTGATGATAACATAATAAAAAACTTATAGATCTTTTTCAAAAACTAACCAAAACTGGAAACAACCTATCATTAAGCACAATTCAAATGGTCGGTGTTGACACCGAATTACCGTAGGGAACAAAATTTAAATAAATATTTCAACATTCTACAAAATTTAAATAAATATTTCAACATTTCAAATGGTTAGTGTCTGTATGGATAAATCCTGATTGATTTATTCGAGGTAAAATAACGAATTCCTGTCTTTTTTTAAAAAAAATATATAGTTAGATGTGCAGTATTTGAATTCTTTCTTACGTTAATATAGTAAAATTATTGTTTATGTCATTAGTATTACTAGTTTAGGTGTACGCGCACGTATACCTCACTTTAATAAGTTTAAACATTATACAAAATAGGATATTTGTTTAAATAATAAAGATGAATATAATAATTAAATTTAATATTTTTTGAGTATGTAAAGATGGAGAATTTATTTATTAAACCTAATCTTTATCAAAAATATTTTAAAAAGTCGATCGATAATTATCTACCATATGTAAATTGTAACAAAACAATACAATGATAGAGACATCAAAATAATACAATTAAATCTAATCTTTATACACAAAAATTTTCTCAAAGTCGTCCGACACTCATCTACCACTTGTAAACAATAACAAAATAATACGATAATAGAGATATCAAAATAATACAATTAAACCTAACCTTTACATAAAAAAATTCCTCAAAGCCGACTAACATTTAACATTTATCTATCACCTGTAAACTGCAACAAAATAATACGATAAAAGTGATATAGAAACAATACAATTAAACTTAAATTTTACACACAAATTTCTCAAACCCGATCGAGATTCATCTACGAACTGTAAACTACCACAAAATAACAAATTAATAGAGATATTACGATAATACAATTAAACCTAACCTCTACCTAAAAAAAAAATTCAAAGCCGACCAACATTCATCTAGCATCTATAAATTAAAATAAAACAATAAGATAATAAAGATCAAAACAATACAATTAAACCTAACCTTTACACAAGAAATTCTTCAAAGTCAATTGACATTCATCTACGGCCTGTAAACTATAAAAAAAAATATAATAGTGATCACAAAGTTTTGATTTTGATCCAACTAATTCTTGCCTGAGCAAAAATTTTAACCCCAAAGAATGATTTGAATGAAAACAAAGAAGATATATATATACACACATGTTGAATTCTATAATGATGATAAAAATAGTGAAGAAGTTGTGGATTAGAAAATCAAGCATCGATGCAATCGAATCAAGTTAGATGAGCATCAATCTTTTTCTCGCACCCCAAAAGAGAACCAAAGCGTTACAAATACCACGTAGATTACTCGTATTTCTGCATAAAATAGAACACAAATATCACGTAGATTGCTATTATCTCTGTACAAAATAAAACACAAGTATCATGTAGATTGCTAGTATTTCTGCGCAAAACACAAATTAGAATCACAATCAATGAGGATCGAAAATATTAATTAATTTTCCTACCATATATTTTAGGAATCTCATATATTTTAGGAAGTTTAATTGAAAGAAAAATATTAATTAATTCTCCTACCATATATATTTTAGGAGTTCCACATATTTTAGGAAGTCTAGTTAATATAATAAAAAATAATTAAATAATATATTTAAAAAATAGTGAAAAGACAATTTTGTCTAAAAAAAGAGTCTTTTAATGAAGGGTAAAAAGTTCAAATCACTTTTCTAAAGGTCTCCACACTTTTAATATATTATAAATATAGATTAGATTATAGATTATAGATATATATTTATATATATATCTAGTTTAGTTGCACGTGTCTCGCACGTGTAACTTTTGATTATTTAAAATTAAACGATTTTATCTATTACGAAGGTTTTTAATGAAGTACAAAAAGTTCAAAACAAATATTTTATCGTAAGCACATATATATATGAGAAAAATAATTACGTTGTTAGATTCGAACATACGAGAATATCAAACCTAGAAATCAAAATTCACAAAAAAAACAGATATAATAATGCATGACGTGTTAAACTTAAAATCACTCCTAAACTAAAGAAAAAATAATAAGTCACGACAACCAATAGAAAAGGAAAAACAACTCAAAAAAGAGAGAGAATAACATACTAACCTAGCGGATGACAATTACAATGGTTGAAGAAAACATAACGAATAAAATCACAGTCATTCTTGTTGAAGCGAAGGTTAATACTCTGAAGAAAAGAGATGAAGATATACCACATTTGATTTTTCTACACATAACCTAAACAAAAAGACAAACAAGAAGAAGAAAAGAGACGTAATAAGAAGAGAAAGAAGGAAGTAGAAATAAACGGACTTAAAAATTATTTGCAAAATATTAGTTAAATAGAATTATTGGAGACTTATATTTACTACACATTAATAAGTAGTTATATTAGGTAATATTTAAATTAATTTAGAATTGTAAAATATTAGGAGTTCCTATTGAGTTAAAATAGGTATAGTATTTCTTTATATCTTGAATATTTAAATAATATAAAAATAATTGAATTAAGCCTACACGCATTGGTGTAAATTTAAAACAATGTTGTTAAAGTACCGGTACTATTAAAGTATAGTAAACTTTCACTTTATTCAAAATTACGTAGTAGAAAAAAACTTACCATATTTTAAAATCCTAATCCTTTACCATATTTTAAAATCCTAACCCATATATTTTAGGATTCAAAATTATATATATAATTAAATAATAATTAGAGAAAAAAAAGTGAAAAGACGATCTTATCTATTGTAAAGTGTTTTAATGAAGAGCAAAAAATTCAAATCACTTTTTTAAGGGTCTTCACACTTTTAATATATTATAGATATAGATTATAGATATAAATAGATCTTTTTAAAGAAAGTCATGTCATTGGAAAAAAGCATAAATATCTTTTGAATTTGTCACTATAATTTACTTTAGCACTCTAACTTTATCGATAATTATTTATCTCCCTAAATAACTTTTGTGTGAATTATATACCACCGCAAAAATGTAATTCCACCGTCACAATGGAGAGTGTAATACACTTGTTCCAAATCAGCCCCACGTCGTTATCATGTCGAAGCCACAAAAAGAATTTAAAAAATAATTATATATATATAGAGAGAGAGAGAGATGGAGAAGCCCGTTCAAGCACGAGTCCAACAATAAGCGTGGACTTTATCATTTTTGTCACTGAAAGAAAGACGCTGCATAATAACATGTAATTATTTTATAGAAACATAACTAATTTTCATTTATTAGCTATTTACATACAAAAACTATTTACATGCAGGTTTGGCACGTTAAACTGTGATTGTTACATCAAAACACAAAAACTGTGTTCATGCAACCAACTATATGATGTTGGTATAGGCAAGCAAAATTCATCTGTACATGCTATACCATGTGATGAAGCTGGTAGAGGCAACCAAAATATAGTTATACATGCGCCACCACCTAAGTGAGTAGTCGCCACCTGTGACAGAAATCTAAGAAAATTACGAAGCTGCAATAAATGGGAGCAAAATCATTGTAGTCACCTGAATGCGTTGAGTACATAGATGTAATAAAGGGGAGCATGAGCATTATATTTACCTGTTCAGATTGAGATGTTGCGAATGTCGAAAATAAAATGTCATTTTTCTGCAACTATACATATTTCAAAAAAAATTCACTTGAGCAGAATACTTCAAAGTAGTTGTTGAAATTTCTTATAATCTATATGTTAGAGCTGTTGAGATGTGAAATGTTGTCGAGACAATCAACTTACATGAATAGGTGTGACGACTACAATATTTAACTGAGTTATAAAGGGGACGTAGACTACAGCAGCGAATTCAATTTTGAAAGTATTGTTACCTTTAATCTTTTTTCCTGGAGTGGGTGATTCAATTTTCTGCCTTTTACCTGCCTCCTCGGGGGCCGTGGATAATGGTGATGTTGGAAAAATTGGAGTTTTTGCTTCAGCTTAGGACGTGATAGCTATCATACCAGGTTTTGATTGGAAAATCTGAAGACTGCTTTTGTAGCTGGAGCTTAAATAGTTAATGAGCAAGCTGATGATTTATGCATAGACAACGGTTGTTGCTAAGTTAAAAAGGAAAAAGAGAGCATATTAAGTAGAAGTCCGCCTAATGTAGAATTTTTATTGACTGATAGAACGAAATTCTTAGAAAATGAGTTTTCCCTGCTGTTAGTTGTATGTATTTGTGTACCTGGACAACAACACTTTCATATATTTGCTTGACAGTTAAGGACAACATTCTTTCACCCAGCATTTCTGAGATTATTACCGTAATTGTACCACTGGAATCCATGATGCCAAGCTCGAAGTGGCACCTGTGATTAAAATAAAAGCATAACTGAAATGCGTAGCAGGTTATAAAACAAGAAGATAAAACGTAGCAGTAGGGAACTTTCAGCTGTGTAGACACAATGACATAGCAAATTTACTTGACCAAAAGAGAATGTGCACATATCCTACATCCACTTCTGAAAAGTGATTGTTCTTTTTATGCGTGTAGAAATTATATACTGAAATGTAGAAACCTTTTCTCAAATAAGGACTTATTGATATGAAGTTGAATGTGGATTTAGCATTTGAAATCTTTATCAATCACATGTTCTGTACTTCTGTGATACATCTTTTATTTGGCACTCATTGTCTACTCACTTCTCTATCCTATCTCAATCTCAGTCGCGAGTTTCAGCCTTGAAGGACCAATTAGCAACACAGATTGGTGTACCTGTTGAGCAACAAAGACTCATTTTTAGGGGCAAGGTCTTGAAGGATGATCACCTTCTTTCTCAATATCGTATCCTATCAACTGAGAAATTCAAGTTTCCCCTTTATACATATAAGCACTTTGTCTCTGCAACTCGAGCAGTCTTCGGTGAAATTTTTTTCTTCTTTTTAAACTTGCTGGACAGGGTTTTCTGTAAGTTGTTTGTATATGTGCATTTAGATTCTTACATCTTTCTTGAGGTGATTTCTAGGATTTTACCATTTCACATATGCTTGTCCAACCTTTTCTGTTTCATAACTCATCACTAATTGTTAAATGCTTTAAAATTGTTCAAACTGGGGCATAGTTTGAAACTTACTGGATAATGAACTGTCTCTCTACTCTGCGCTTAAATGTCAGGCTTATTGTATGTTGTAAAGCTATGAGATGCGGCTAATTTAGGAAGCAAGAGTAGGAATAAATCTGATGGAAAATTAGGTCTCTGTCTGGTTGGAATATTAATCTCAAGAGGATAATTCCAGTTGACATATGGTACTGCCATAATTCTAAATACCTTGAGATATCTTCACCGATCATTTCCCTTTGTCATCTAGAAGGGTGTCCATGTTGGTAACTAAGCTTTGTGACTTGTTTTCATCTAACAAATTGATTGATCTCTCACCTCTTAAGTCCTATCATGTCTATGATTAATTTAAGAGAGTTATCTTTGACCAGCCTAATAGTTGAAACTCCAATGTTTTGTTTACATAAATTTAACAAATTTACATGATGAGATAATAGTTTTGCCAAAAATAGAGCCTCTTTCATCAACGAGCTTTTGGTTTCTTGCCGAACCTTAACTCTTTCCAAATGTGGAAAATGGGGAGACACTATATTTAGTACTGAAGCAGCCTCAATCGCAAACTTTATCGGGTAGCAACACTGGAGAAGCTAGTACTTACAGTGTTAACAGTATTAACAGAGGTAAAGGTATTGTGGTCTGAAATTTAGTCTTTCAGGTCATTTGGTGCCACTACCCGAACCAGGGCCTGGCCGTGTGAGTATCACAAGTCCAGCAAGGATCGGATACCACCCCTGCACCTAACCAAATAGAACTCAATATCCCCAACAACGAATGAATTTCGAACATATAATAAGATAGCATAAGATAAGCTCAAAGAATTTTAGACATGTCTATAACCGATAATCAGTAATCCGACCAAAGACGACCAATGAACATCACCACCCAAGTCCACGGTAATCCACAAAGCCTTCTAAAAAAATCAAAATCAATAAATTGTCGGATATGCCCCCAACGATAGCCAAACACAAATCAAAACAAAGTCTATGACACAAGGGAGCTATAACATAAAATGAAGCCTTCCGAAGTATGGAAGCTTACCACTTCAATCTAACTCATGAACTATCCCACGATCAACTGATCACTGTGCAGAAGAAGTAGTAATATGCCCAAATCTTACATCGCATGGGGATACAACGTATGTGGACGGTTAGCGGGTTGAGCACTACCATGTAACTCAGGGATAAGGAAACAAAAATAATGTCATGATCAATAATTCAAAACAAGTCCAAATCTAGTGTGCATAACCATATACAATTCCATATATATATATATATATGTCGGGGTAGGGAACAAGGCTTAGCATGAATTTTAAAATCTTAACCTGGACTGTGTAGCTTAACTGTCATAACATAGTACCCACGGGCTATATGGGCCCCAGCTCTCACACGCTGGTTTGGCCCCGGTGCGTGTAGCTGCATAAATCGGAGATCGGAGAATAATCTATATATATGCACGGGGGACTCGAATCTCCCAATCATTTATTAAGGTGACTTAAGCACCCGATCATGTAATGGATATGGGGGAGTCGAACCTCCCAATTATATAATAAGGGGGAGTCGAACCTCCCTGGTCATAAGCAAGGGGAATCGATCCCCAGGCGGCAAACGCGGTTTCCAGTGTTGGTTGGTCCCTCGAGACTGCCACTTTCACGGCCCAGCTACACAACCCTCTTTTAAGCCTAATTAAAACGTCTAACACACACATTCCCAATTAAGTAAATCAATTATGCATTAAGGCATTTCGTTGGTATCGTCATACGAACATCACTTGTAAGTTCATTATCATGTTGTGTCAATTACTTAGCCATCTGCGACTCTAACCCATCGACCAAAAGAACTTCAAAATAGTTAGACATTTAGGACTCAAACCCGCTTAATCAATTTGGGACTCACCCATTTATGTTTTAATAGGCCTCTTATGTCATGCAACTAGTTTCAAAGATAATTTACTATGCATACTTTTCACATTCAAAACCAATTTCACAATATTGGGTTGAGGTTGTTACCAATTCAATTGTCATTATACATAAAATTAGGGGAAATCACAATTCCCTAGTTTATTATCCATACTCATACACCCCAGAAGTTTAAAATCATTAATAAAGCATAAACAATGCATAATAATCCATGGTAAAACAATTTAAAAACCAACCATGTCGAAACCCTCAACCCATGTCAAAACTCACATTCAATTTCACATCAATAATCATTTTAATATCATGATTTAAGGAAAATAAGTTTGAGGGTAGGGTCACATGCCTGAAATACCTAAGATTATGGAGAGAATTTGCCCTTGGAAGCTATAGTTGACCCACTTCTTGGAAACCCTAAGTATTGTTGCTTGAGAGAATTTTTTAGAGAGGAGAGTGTTTTCTTTGATGAGTTATGGATGAAAATAAAGTCTCAATAGGGTTTATAAGTCATGGGTTATGCTTAGGGCATGAGTAAAATGTCCAAAATACCCTTAGTAAAAAGACTAAAAAACACCACCTAGTCGCTACAGGTGATGCTACGACTCGTAGGGTCACCCTACGACTCGTTGCATTCAGTCGTAGTCTGGACAATTTCCCAAACCACCAATACTGGTATGGTTATGCAAGGACCTTACAACTCATAATGAATCCATACGACTTGTTATGTCCTAGTCGTACTCAGGACAAAATGCTTTGGGCATCACATGTCCTAGACAGTGACTTATATCAATCTCACAGGGCACGTTACGACTGAGTCCTATGAACTGTAATGACTCCTTAGGACTCGTTAGGTTAGTCAATGTCAGGACAGTAAGCTCAAGGGTTAACAAATTTTCAAGGACAACCCCTGGGGTGTTTCGTTTGGCTGATTTTGTTAGTTAGAGGGGTAACAATCAATTTTATTATCTCTGAGTATCACAGGTCAAGAGACTCAACCCTCTGTTGGAGGCTCACGGAATCGTATCAGGCAGATTTCACACAGTGTTGTCCTAAGAACTTTCAATGTTGGAGGAGATCAGGGGGAAGGACTTGTTGTGCCTGATCTTAATCGGGTGGGTTGCGTGAGAGTTGCAAGATTTTTTAATCACTGTAATTTGAGTTGATTTGGGATAGTCTTAGTTCAGCACAAAGGTATAGTGATATATAAATAGTATATCAATAACAAAATATTTGCTTCCTTTAATGACATGTTTGCCTAAATATTTTCATCTCCCATTTTGGCAGAAAACCTATCTCAAACTCTCAGTTGTTAGTAAGAGTCTTTTTTAAGTTTTACCACAGAAGGGAGGAAAAGGAAATTACACAGTAAAGAATGTATATGATGTGGTAGTTCCAGTAGTTACCTGGGAACTAATACCCGTTGTTGCTTACAGATGAAGTATCGAACTAATTTTTTGTTTTGATGCGTACAAAGTGCATTTTGAGCAGGCGAGCAAGTAAAATGACTGGGAATGGTCAGGAAGTGATATTCTGGCTTCCTGCAGCATTAATGTACAATAACATTAGAAAGTTATAAGAATATATTCGTGATACGACTTTGAATTCCAATTTTGAATTGTTATGTGTTCATGTTTGGTTGGTGTTTTTTTTTTCGAAAGGGATGGTAACCCCTAAATTTAGTTGGTTGATTGATACTTTTGCTGTTAGTTTTCACGCATACGCTGTCGCAGACAAAGATTTTTACCTGTGATTGTGTTATATAAGTAAAGTTGCTCATTTTTGTCAGCTACGGAAATAGTTTGTACATGTAGAAGCTATGAAATAGACTAACCATAGATATCAACTATTGAATGGTGGATATAGATAGTACTTGATCTTCAATAGGTGCAAGATTCAGTGAGGAGGGGGACGACAAAGAGCTTTTTAAAGTATAAGATAGCAACATTTGTTTGTTGTGCTTCACCCTAAAAAATGTTAGGTTAAATAGTGAAAATATTTTTATACAGTGTTAGTAAGAGGGAGTTAGCTAATGTATACCAATTCATCAGTGTAGTAGCCTGCACGTACTGAGGGTTTGTTAAGATTGTTGACTGATATCTTGTGGCCAATCCTAGAGTTGCGTATGTGGAAGGAGAAGAGCATTTTTAATTCAATACAAAAAAGGAAGAAGTAAAAGAAAGAGTTGTAGAAGTTGGTGTAAACAACGTACCACCGCGAAATTCAGTAACACCTATACGCTTGGCAAGAATGATGGGATACTCATGCAAATGGTGTAATAATGTAGCTCCGTTCCTTCATTGTCAGCAAGGTCGTCCCATATAGTAAATCGGAAAGGTTTTTTGCTGATTGATATAACAGATGCAGAAATTATTACAGTGCAAGTGTATTCTAGCAAGTAAACAGAAGGTTTAACGAACCTTATGTAGGGGGCGAGTAACTCACCTCACCTCTGGTCCATCACGATTGCTTCCCGAAAGTACTTACTTTGGTTAGTTGTATATTGTGTGGCTCTGCAGTTAGCTACTACTGCCAATAAGTCTAGTGTAATGACAAATAACACGAATTTGATGAGTAGAGGCTAGTTAGTTGATGGGGAAATGAGGCTAAAATGTAACGTGGGTGCTGACCAAATTCAACACTTGGATGTTGGCGCTCAATAGCTGAGAAAGAGTGCATTCAATTTTCTTGGAGCGGGAAGGGTGCTTCCAATCCATCGTTATTGGCAACGGCCTCAACAATTGTGTATCTGCCGATCACCCATTCATACATTCCGACTCGTATTGAGTAACCACGGAGCTCTCTAACTTTCGCACCAGAGACCAAATATGTCTCAAAAAGGACAAACAACTTATCGTACTTGGGAATGTCATCACCATATAGTACCATAGAAACCTGTTGTTCCTATAGTCAAGAAAAGGAGAACAAGTTTTAGATGTGCAAATGCAATTTATAGTGGAAGTTGTGAGAATTTTTAGTTGTGTCTTAAGCTTACGTTTTCATCCTGCACAAGTATAGTCTAAAAATGTATAGATGAGTCTCTGCTTTTGCAAGGTCAGAACTTATCTACTACCTGAGCCTTACAGGTCCAGTCTGCAGTTTCTGTTGTGATTGCGTCCAGGAGAAGCCTCTGATCCATTATCGTTGTTCCTGCTTCATTATGGTAGCAGAAGGTGCACATGAAATTAGCAACATATGATAACAGTAAATTAGTAACTGAACTTATAATCAAACGCATTTCCAATTAAAACTAAGTAGGGAGAGCCTAAAAGATTCAAAGCCATAAAATTTGAAGAGGATTTGGAGGTTTTAAATTTTATACATGATTAGTTCACTGACAAACTATTATCGGTATGAATCTGTAAGTTAATTACACTTTACAATCTAACATTATATATTAGCCTATTATTAGTATGAACCTTTCAACTACATTATGTTCTTTTTTATAACTATCGTATTCGAGGAAAGGCTGCACGTATCTTAACTAATTTTACATGGTATATTGACTATTTCTCACCAGTGCGGATATTGCGGGTAACTTTATCCATCAAAATGGAACAACTAAAAAAATCATCTACAATATTCATTGCGGCCTCTATTGAAATTTAAATTTGAAACTTGATTCTACACACTGTATTTAATCATCAGGGGTAGACATATTCAACTAATATTCCATGTAAGGCTCTCCATGTTGCTATAAGCATCACCTAAATAGTGCACTACTAACATGTGAAATAATCTCAAAATTTAGAGGTGAAATAAGTTCTAAATAATGTTTTATTCTCTGCAAATAAAGACCTGGAATATGTATAAATCACGCATATACTCTATTCTATCCAAAATAAAACTTTTGCTAATTTCTCTAAAGTTTCATGTTTTACATAATGTATTTAGGTACTAAAAATTTTGTGACCTAATGATCAATAAAGAAGAATTCCACCGCTAACCACAACTCACAGATATACTAACTGCAGATAATAGAAACAGAAATGCTAAACGACCATATGGTCAAACAGAAGCAGAATCTCAAATGGGCAAAGTTACACATAAAAATCATTCTTTTTTACTTTCATAGAAATACTGATTTATAATTTGAAGAGGTTTGACTATATCAGGAGCATGGAAAGTTGAGCTATTTCCAAAATCAAATGATATTTAAGAGAATATCGTAATACTCATGTTGAATGTACAAATAGAGAGAGATTCACCTTTAGTAAAATTTTCATTTCAGAAAATTCAAACCAATCATTTATGAGGACAAAGCTATTGGCTGCTCATGAAATATCTACTATATATTCAAAATTTTAACCATGCATAAACAATGTAATTTTCAACGAGAGAAAGTTCACCAAATTGCATAACAGCCCCTGGTATCATCACAAGTTGGAATACAAGTAATAATAAACCATACCAACTAATAACATTACATAGTTAGTGGTTAATATGTCCAAACAAAAACCTTTAACTGGAACAATTTCCCCAACCTCACATCCCTTTATCCTAATTAGGAGCTACCACAAGCACCCTCTTAAATGTATCAGGACAATCCCAATTATGGGGATATATCAAATGTACCAGCAACATTTGTGATGATCCCCACTAAGGTGCAAACAACATACAATCAGGTTGTAATACCCCATAATTGCTAGTACATGTGCAACTAAGTTGACATCAATCAAATCACTTGAACTTACAAATTTGAGGACAAGGAAAGCCTATAGCACAAAGACCATTAGTTCACAAGAATGTTATTATATATAAATAAATGAGGCCTAGACAAAGAAGACAATCCACGACCGGATGTGGTAACATACAGTCGATACACTAGTACATGGCATAAAGTATTGGGTCAAGTGGTGTAGTTTATGACCACGAAATGAAGATGTAGTCCGTTCATCATGTTCACATAAACCCCTCTCTTAAACAGTAAGTCAATATTTGGGCCAAGCTCATCAACATATATGGCCTATTCCAAGGTCGTAAATGATTCACGACCGTCAAGGGGGCTATAGAGCTGAGGTGGTGCACTTTCTATATATATCCAAAGTTCAATATAATTCACATATCTCACCACCATACTCGAGAACAGCTCCTAAAAAACTGTCAAGATCTTTTCTTTAGTTTAACACTTCCAAATTAGAAGCTCCTCTACTTTCTTAAATTCCATATCAAGTCAAAATCTGACAAACAAATTGGAGCGGAGGGATTAATCAAGATTCCATCAAACCGACCTAAAAAAACACCGAAAAACTAATTGACCAACAATCAACATAAAGGGCGAATAGGAGAGCAACAGTCAGTACCTCCCTACTGATTTAATTTCCAAATTCTGGAGTCACTCCACCAGATTAAATTACCTGGAACAACAAGAGTTAAAAAGAAACAATCAACAAACAATAATTGATCAACCTAAATATTTTTGAACACGCAGCTAAGGACGTCTTTATCCTATAGTTTGGCTACTCTTTAACTGATTTAGAACATGCATGTACCTAGAAAAAATTCTAATACAGACCCAGATATTTCACAATAGTAATCGTATAAAGAAACAAAGTTCACTTTTGAATCTACGGAAGCTAGAGTACAGACAGCATTACACAGAGAAGCAGCAAAATTCAAGCTTGACGATTCAACTTTCTGCTAAATCTCAACTTTTTGAGGAAAATGTCTAATGTAGATGGAAAAAATAGGGCAAACCCACAAATTTCACAATTATAAGAACATAAACGACTAATCTAATGAGAAATTTACTCAGAAGAATCCAGCATGTTGGAGCAGAAAGAAACCAAAAACAACAACATCCAATGTAGATGCAACACCAACAAAACGAAGGAAATTCCAAGGCAAACAATCAAACATAAAAGCAAGAACTCATAGAGACTATGAAATCAACCTTCCAAGGGGCGGATCTATTAAGCCCGTGGGGTGGCAGCAACCGCAAACTTCGACAGTATATATAGTTGTATATACAGAGATATAGTTAAATATTAAACATGTCACTCGAAATAATAGAGTGTTATCTAGTGCAGTTGGCAAAGTGCTGCACTTATAATTCAAGGTCGCGTGTTTGACCTGACCAACAACATTTGTTTTTTAAAAATTAGTTTGGCAGCAAACCAACAGGCGTAATAATTCTCAATTAAACAGGGTATATCCGCACAAAGCCACACTATTACCAATTTTATATAAAAATAATCTTATTTTTTGATTTCTTTTTAATTTAATTATTTAAAAGATACTTATCTTTCATTAAAATTAAAACAAAAACTCTATTTTCAAAGAAAAGGATCAAATCAAAACATCTATGTTCTTGAGCTTTACTGCTGCTAGTTGCTCTTTCTTTCTGCACTCTTGCTTGTTGCTTGCTCTCTTTGTAAGTTATTTTGAAAAATTATTTTGTTTCTCTTTCTTAAACCTAAAAATCTAAATTTGAAATTATCTTGATTTAGGAGAAAGTGTTCTAATTTTGTGAATTGAGATGGAGAATTTTTTCAAGAAGGTTAATTATTCTCAATCTAGTTCTAGTAATGTCAATGTCAATCGTTTTTGTCTTATAACTGACCTCGATTTGGGTTCACTTAAAACCGATCCGAGAGAAAGAAGACCTATTTTTGATTATGATCCTCGAATACGAGATGAAGTGAGAAAATATTATATTGAAAAAGGGTCTTGTCAACCTATCTTGAAACTATATCCTTCAAGTGAAATAGAAGGTAGAATGCGTCAATTTGCTTCAAGTTGGTTTAAAGGTTCACATTCGACTTGGTTGGAGTATAGTATGGAGAAAGATACCGCATATTGTCTTTGTTGTTATTTATTCAAAAATGAATTTGTTCATGAAACTACGGGTGATTTTTATGCATCGAAGGGTTTTAGGGGTTGGAATAAGGCTCTTGAAAGATTTCGTTTGCATGTCGGTAAAGTTAATAGTGTTCACCACAAATGTTACAATAAGATGCTAGATTTATCAAATCGTCGTCAATCAATTCAAGTTGTTCTTGACAAATATTCTGAAAAGTCAAAAAGTGAGTACCGAATGCATTTGGAAGCTTCAATTAATGTAGCAAGACTTCTTTTGTATTATGGATTGCCTTTTCGAGGTCATGACGAAAGTGAATCTTCAAGTAATCAAGGCTACTTTTTAGGATTTTTGCGGTGGCATGGAGACAACCATCCAGATGTGGAAAAAGTGATATTAGAAAAAGATCCACAAAATGATACTTTGACTTGTCCTATGATCCAAAAGGATATTGTCAATGCTTGTGCTAAAGAAACATTGAAAATTATAATTGCGGACTTGAATGGAGATTATTTTGGTATATTAGTTGATGAATCCAAAGACATCTCACACAAAGAACAAATGACTCTTGTTTTGAGATATGTTGATAAAAAGGGTGAAGTAGTGGAACGATTTATTGGTCTTGTCCATGTTAGTGATACATCGGCTTGCTCATTGAAGAAAGAAATTTATTCTTTGCTTTCCGATCATTCACTAAGTCCATCCAAAATATGTGGGCAAGGTTATGATGGAGCTAGTAATATGAAGGGAGAGATAAATGGTCTCAAAACTTTAATTATGAAAGATAGTCCTTCAGCGTACTATATTCATTGTTTTGCACATCAATTGCAACTAACACTGGTAGCTATTGCTAAAAAACATGTGGAAGTTAAAGACTTTTTTTATCATGTTACTAATGCGTTGAATGTTGTTGGAGGATCTTTTAAACGTCGAGATTTACTTCGTCATCACCAGGCCGAAAATTTGAAGAAATTACTTGAGTCCGGCGAAGCTCATACCGGCCAAGGATTAAATCAAGAGCGTGGGCTTCAAAGACCGGGTAATACTCGTTGGGGATCACATTTCAAAACATTGGATAACTTTCTTGTTATTTTTTCATCCATTGTTCATGTGCTTGGAGTGATTGAAATTGAAGGTTCTACTTCAAGTGATAGAAATCAAGCGAAATATCTTTTGACAAAGGTTAGAACATTCAAATTTGTTTTATGCTTCACTTGATGTTGAAAGTGTTGGCCATGTCAAATGAGTTGAGCAAGATTTTACAAAAAAAAAGATCAAGATATTGTTAATTCCGTGGAGTTTCTTAACATCTCAAAGAAAAGATTGCAAGATATGAGAGAGAATGGGTGGAAATCTTTGTTGAATGATGTTTCTTCATTTTGTGATTCACAAGATATCTTGATTCCCAAACTAGATGAGCCTTATTTTCTTGGAAAGTCAAAGCGTAAGTGTTTAGATGTTTGTTATTCGGACCACTTGCGTGTTGAAATCTTTTGTGCGGTCATTGATGTGCAACTTCAAGAGCTTAATGAGCGTTTTGATGTAGTGAGTACTGATTTGCTTCTTGGAATGGGTAGCTTGAATCCTGTCAATTCTTTTTCTAACTTTGACAAAGGTAGAATCATGACTTTAGCAAAGTGTTATCCAAATGAGTTTGATGATGGAAAGCTTCGAGATTTGAGTTACCAACTTGATACCTTCATAATTCATATGCGAGGTGGTAATTCCAAGTTCTCCAACTTACAAGGAATTCGTGATTTGGCAAAGGCATTAGTTGAGGCAAATCTTGTGGAGACTTATTCACTTGTTTATTTACTTATGAAGTTGATTTTGATTTTACCCGTCACTACGGCAACTGTTGAAAGAGCATTCTCTTCCATGAAGCACCTAAAAAATGAAGTGCGAAATAGTATTGGTGATCAATATTTAAATGATTGTTTAGTAGGTTACATACAGCGTAATGTATTTGCAAATGTAAGTAATGATGTCATCGTTGATCGTTTTCAGAATATGAAAACTCATCGTGGGCAATTGTAATGAATTATGGATATTATGATATTAGTAATATTATTAAAAGTTTTAAGTTTGGTCATTTTATTATTGATTGATTTGTTAATTGTCCTATAGACCAAAAAGATGAATAATCCGATTGAATTACTTGGCACCCGGTGAGTTTGGATACTGGATCCGCCTCTGCTTCCAAGTAGAAAATTGATGCCAACAGACAGAAATATTCTCCCATCTAGTTGACATGTTGAACTTCGGTGAAATAGCTTATCGACACGTACGTAATTAGTCAGATATAAATAATTAAAAAGAATAATTTAGCCCTCCATTAAAATGATGAAAATATCCCAATGAGTAGGGTGTTCATGGGTCGATTTGGGTCGATTATCGATCAAAATCATAACCAAATCAACTTAATTGGTTTTTAAATTTCTAAAATCAAATCAAATCAAACGAAAAAATAACTGTCGGTTTGGTTCGATTTTTTCGGTTTATAACTTTAGCTAATAATAAAAGTTGAAAATTTTAAAAAATCAAATTCAATCTAACATATGAGATGTTAATCGAGTGGTATCTCAACTTTGAAACTAAGATGTCAACTGAGTGTTATACTTCGACAAAGCTATGAACAACACCATATGAACGCTTCTAAAAAATATTTTAAAACTACATTTAATAGAATGATATAATAAACCCCCCAAAAGGTGAACACATAAACTTCTTGCTCAACAAGGTTCAAAAAGAAAGTTAAAATTAGTGATTGTCTATAGTCAATTGAATCTCAACTATAAATTTCAATATACAACAAGATACTATTTTCATAATTAGTATCATTTGTCATTCAAAGTGAGAAATTCATTTAGAATCTCGTAAGGTACTATCAACTGGATGAAGACATGACTTAATGAGTTACGACTAAAGTTAAATTATGATTAAAAGTATAAAATGTAACAAATATTAGCAAGACCGAATATTTGAAATGTAAGTTTAATGGCTCGAGGGAGGAATACGAGGTGGTAGTAAGGTTTGATTCTCAGGCGGTTTGTAAGAGGGATAGTTTTAAGTATCCTGGGTCTATGATTCAGGGGAATGTCGAGATTGATTGTGATGTCTCTCACCGTATTAGGGTGGGATGGATGAAGTGGAAGCTCGCCTTGGGGGTGTTGTGTGATAAGAAGGTGCCCCCAAAGCTTAAAGGCAAATTCTACAGGGTGGCAGTCCGTCCAGCCATGTTGTATGGCGCGAAGTATTGGCCAGTAAAGAACTCTTACATCCAAAAAGTGAAGGTGGCGTAAATGAGAATGTTGCGTTGATGTGTGGACTTACTAGGGGTGATAGAGTTCGGAATGAGATTATTCGGGAGAAGGTGGGAGTGGCTTCGGTGGAGGATAAGATGTGGGAAGGAAGATTGAGATGGTTTGGGCATGTGATGAGGAGGGGCACGGATGCACCGGTTTGTAGGTATGAGAGGCTTGCTTTGGATGGCTTTAGAAGGGGTAGAGATAGGCCGAAGAAATACTGGAGAGAGGTGATTAGGCGGAACATGGAGCAGTTACAGCTTACTAAGGACATGACCCTAGACAGGAATATCTGGAGGATGCGTATTAGGTTAGAAGGCTAGCGCCAAGTTGGGTAGGTAGGGTAGGGCTTTACTTGGTGAGTATATTAAGCCTGTTTTGCTACCTTGTTGCATGTTGTATTACGATTGCTTACTCTTCTTTGTTTACTATTCCTCTGTTCACTATTCTTTTGTAATTAGCGTATTTATGTATCGTCATCTTTTTGTTTGGAGTTGATTACTATTCCCTGTCTTGAGTCGGTGGTCTATCATAAACAGCCTTGCTACTTCTCCGGAGGTAGTGGTATGGATTGCGTACATCTTACCCTCCCCAGACCTCACTATGTGGGAATAAACTGGGTTTGTTGTTGTTGTTGTTTTTGTTGTATTTATGAATAATACATAAATAATTATAATATATATTGGTTCGGTTTGATTATTTTGTCGATTATTTTAGAGTAAAACGAAATCAAACCAAATTATTATCGGTTTTTTTAAATTCAAAACCAAACCAAACCTAATCATATATCATTTTTTTAATCGATTTGGTTAAAAATCAAACCATGAACACTCCTACCTCTGAGGAAGCTGGCAGGACAACCTTCACCAACTTCCCATAACTTTTCTATATATTAGGAATATACATATATATATATATATACACACACATATATAAATTAAAAAAAAATATTTTCTTTTCACCCCTTCTTCCTCCCCCCCCCCCCAAAGCTTTTTTCTTCATCCCACACAAAACCCCGCCAACTGCCACTCCCTCCCTCGTCTCACCCTATTTTCTCTCTTGTTCAGCCCCCCTCCCCCTATCCCACCCAAACCCTAATTCTTTCTTCCTTTTTGAATACATGCAAACACTCCCCCTCTCATTCTTCTTTCTTCAACTCTTTCCTCTTTTTCTTTTTTATTCTAGATTCAAATCTTTGAAATTTGATTTTTGAAAAATTACAATTATAATGCCAAAGAATTTCACTTTGATTGCAAAAGGAATTAGAGATAGAAAATATATTGAATTTTTTTGTCAAATTCGATTGTCATATTTTGAGAAAATTTTTGTTTGATTCGATTTTCTTCTTAGATTCAGACTCAATACAAATTTTTTAATATTTTTCATTTGTGTATTTTTAATTTGTTCATCAAAACAAGAATCCATTAAATTTGAAATTAGTTAAGTTGTCGAGAAAAATTGATTGTGATGGAATGAATTGAATTTTTTTAAAGAGTTTTTTATGAAAAACTGAACTTATTACAGAAATTCACATGAATTTTTTTTTCGATATACATTTTGTTGGAGCTAGTTGATGATGGTGGTGAAGAAAAAAGGAGAAAAAAAAGAGAGGTGGTGGGGTGTGAGGAAGAAGAAAGATTAGTGGCTGAAAATTTAAAGGTGGACCCACTTATTTATTCTTTTTTTTTAATCAAAACGTGCTTTACTAATTCACACGAAAGTTGTTTAGGGATAAATAATTGTCCATAAAGTTAAAGTACTAAAGTAAGTCACGACAATAAGTTCAGGGGGGTATTTATTCCTTTTTCCTATGTCGTTAGATCATTGGCTACTATTTTCACTTATTGTTGCAATCAGTATTACCTCATTAAGTACATTATCCAGAAAAAAATAAATTAAACCAAATTATAGTAGATTCTCATATGCATGGATTAGCTTTGGTGAATTCAGGTTCCTCTTGTCTCACAGTATTTTGATTATTGACAAACGTAGAAAAAGGATCAACTGCGTAAATTGATGTTCTTTATTTCAATTCGTATAAGTGTTGTCGTATATGCCAGCTGTTCTAGTACTGCTCTGACAGTAGCAGCAGAGTAGTGAGACCCGCACTGCTTTGGTCCTCTTCCTATCCACTAATGAGAAGACTTCTTTCCTTTTACTCATCATGTGTATCCATCATCTTGCGGAGATAAACTTGGATTTTGCAAATTCTCTTAAGTAGAAGTTGCATTGTTTTGTAAGAAACTTAGAAACCATCTGCTCAAAGTAATATGTCTTCATTTTTAGGTTGATCGAGTCTTTATTTTTTAGTTCTTATAATTGTAAACTCACTTCTTCATTAGAGATTGTTGTGGGTATTTTATCTTGAGTTTATAGTTGATTTGTTGTTATAGCTAGAGTTAGTTAATGGAGTCTTTCAACTAGAGTTATTGTGAAAAAGGTGTATCAATAGAGTTATTATTAGTGGGTAAGGATTAAGAGTTTAATTCCTATATTGTAAAAAGTTATTATCGAAATCGTTGATTGGTGATCAGTGAAGATTGTTGGTGAAATCCTACTAGGGTAGGTCTTAGTTTTACTCCCTTAAGCAAGAAGGTTTCCATGTAAATATTTGGTGTTTTTAGTTTGTTGTTATTTTACTTAGTGTTTTTGTTGTTCTTCGCTTTTCTCATACAAGGACCGGTTACCGAATTAGGTCCTTCTTATTATGGTGAATTCATATAAACCATCAAGTTTGTACCACGATGATCATATGGCAACTAAGTAGTACATGAATTATATTATTTTGATAGCTAAAATCTAGCCAAAGAATAAAAATTTCTAACTCTAACGGAATAGCCAACAACCAATAGGGCCAACACAATAAACAACTATTTTTGATTTTTGGAAACTATATATTTTTCTAAAATAAGAAATATTGAAGGTGAGATAAATTATGTTATGTCTCCTGCGTTAGAGTTTTGATCAAAGTTACTGAATTTGACCAAATCCTTATCAAAGCCAGTTCTGCCCTAGAGTCACCCAACACATTATAACTTATCCTTACACACACAAACGTTTAGTGACTTGGTATAATTATACAACAATAATGAACATACAAGCACATAAATTTTACAACTAGAAATTAAACCCTTATATTAATCTCTTATGGATCATTTGGTAGGATAGACAAAGGGATATAATCCTAGGATGAGTTTTTAGTACCATGTAATCCTTTGTGTGGTTACAAAGTGTGGGATAACTTATCCCTAGGGTCGTTTGGTTGGGAAAGAGTTATTCCGGGATAATTAATTCTAGAATTAGCTATCTTAGGATAAATAATTTCGAGATTAGCTATCCCACCGTATATATGTGTAAGACCCAAAAAATTTCAGTGATTTTACTTTGAACCCTTTCTCTTGTTTAACAGTGATTTTTGACTTGAAACATGATTAGAGGTGTTAACTGTCACGCCCCAAAATCCCATCGGACCGGACTGGCACCCGATGCCGAGAAGGCCCGGGAGAACCCGTTCAAATACCTGTACTTTCCCTTACATGTCACCAAAAATTTGGACAGCACTTCGTTGCATATAGAAGGATCTAATTACCTGTATCAGCACAACACGCACAAATATATATGTATATATATATATATACAATACTTGGCCGTCGGGGCCACCACATATACAGATATAACATCACTATATAAACTTCCATGACTTTACCCTTCCTTATGTCTACAAAGCCTCTAGGATATACATGACATAACTAGGGTCGGGACAAACCCCCGCCCACACATGACTCCTGTACAATAACAAAACATAAGGAACCGACTCGGAAAACTCCGAAGCAAATTGGAGCTCACCAACAATAGTTGTATGACCTGGCTCCTATCTATGCTGTGAATGAGCTGAGGTACCTGTGCCTGTAGCATGAAATGCATGTCCCCGTGGGGGACGTCAGTACGAAATATGTACTGAGTATGTAAAGTTGTAGTTAATCACATATGATATAGGAGCTCAATAGAAATCCGAAACAAGTGAATAAATCGTAATAGGAGTGGACCACACTTACTAGAACTTGTGACAACCTGTACATTGAATTTATTCAATCACTTTACCTTCGTTCTTAACATCTTTGTAATCATTATTGTACTGTACTGTGACCATTAGGCTGCCTCCAGTACATATCAACTGGGATTGACCCATGCTAGGCTTATGCCCCTGGGATACCACCCATAAACACGTAAATAGGGATCGACCCATGCTAGGCTTATGCCCCTGGGATACCACCCAATAAGAGAAAACTTCCATCACTTAGTTCAATTAATCTTTGAGATTGTTATTTCGGTCGCCACCACATTTTTGATACTTTGAAACAACGATACATCAATAAGAACCAAGTAATAGACCTTCTATACAATAACGACGTAATAAAGACTCATTGGTACATCAACAATGTGTTTCAGAATCACCAATATCACAACAATGAAAGAGGAGCCTTTTGGTATATCAATGAAACATTTTGACACTTTATAGAATGGAAACAACTTCGTTGGTAATGTAGAACAATACATGTTTTTGGACAACCTCGGAATCTTACTTGATGGAACATTGGTGTTTTCATGCCAAAGAACATCGTTAGAGTATGCTTTACATACCTCGTTGTAGATTCGGATACCAATTCAACACAACTTCCCGCCTTTACAAATAACTTATCTACAATGAAATGTTTGGCATCTAGTATTAGCAACCCAACACCACAATTCTCTTCCATAATTCCATACAACCAATATTTGCAAAACATTCCAAAAACCAACTTGAACAATAGGTTTATGTGTATTTATATATATATAATCATCAATACCACATCATCACACCAAATCCCTTCACAATTCAACATAATCCAACATCATTTCCCAATCATCTTTCAACAACAATCAAATAACATACTTCTTATGCTCACATGCATATATATATGCATATCCATATAAATAACACCAACATAATTTACATCCTTACCATAAAATGGCCCTTTTTATTTCGAAGTCCTGTTGCACAAATAAGGGGTGCTTCTCGAAGCCCTCGAGACGGTGAACACAACTACGGAATCAATTTGGACTTTCTACGGTTGAATCACAAGATAATTAGAATTAAATTTAGACTAGGGTTTCTTATTCTTCAATAATTTGGATGATAACATGATGGATATGAGGCTAAGTATATGTATATAATGACCAATTTTCGTCCATGAGGTGATGGAAAATGACCATATTGCCCTTAAAAATTTAAGTAAATCCGAATCTGTCCATGGTGGACTGTTTTGATAGGTTATAGTAAATCGACCATAACTCTTTGCTACGATATCGGATTTAGGTGAAATTAGTATCGTTGGATAGATAATTCAAAGGTATTTCATTTCATATAAAGTAGTCCACCCAGTTCTTCCTGTACAAGGAATTATGATCATTTGAAGTTGACCCTAAAAATCTGTTTTGAGAGGCTAAAGTAAAACGAGTATAACTCCTTACTCAGACGTTGGATTTGGATGAAACCAATTGAATTAGAAAGAACACTCTCGGGGATTCTCATCGATATATAGCAGCTCACACAGTTCATTTTGTAAAAGGAGTTATGATCGTTTAAAGTCGAACCAAAAATCTGTTTGGCTGCAGTACTTTTGTGTGCAGAAAATTTCTGCACATTTACTGTTCATTGCGTCCACCGTTTTCAAGTTTTGAACATGCTCGCTTATATCCGATACTCATCTATTTTCAGAAATCTTTATATCGTTGGAAAGCTAACTCGATAAACTTCGCATAGAATCTTCGACGGGCAAATTCTGGTATAAATAAAGTCGATTCCCATACACATATAATCAAACTATACACTTGAAACCATCTCAAAATAATCAATACTCATACTTAAACTCATATATACCTAACTTATGATCAATACATATACTCCAACACATATAACCATGGTTAATGCACGTAATTAAGTACGGGCTGTTACATTAACGAAATCCTTAGGGAGAGTTTTAAATTTTCGAAAAGCGTTTGGGGCCATTTTGGGACCCAAACCAGTAAGGGTCTGCGATAATGGTGTGCCACACTCTTGGGCCTCCACGATAGCAACGTGGCACACAAGGGCACAAAATGCCCAGTTTCATTTTATTTGTATGGGGTGAGGAATTTTTGGTCTTTTGCCCTATTAAAGACTTAAGACCCTATATAAACTCAATTACTAATCAGTTGTAGGATTTTCCACGTTCTTTTCCTCTCCATTCCCAAGAAAAATAATAATAAGGCTTCTTTTTAAGGATTCAACTCTCATGACCCCATAAGCAAGTTCTTTCAAAATTTACTCCATCAAAAGGCATGTTGGACACTCTCCATTTTAATTATTATATTATTGCATCAAATTACTTGATATTTACATGTTCTTGAATGTTTAATTCAAACTAGGGTTGAGGGTTTTTGGTTATTATACACTTACATTGTCTTCTTTTCTTGTTTAATGATTTCTCCATGATTTAAATGGTAAATTGTAAACTAAAATATTGTCTATAACAGTGGTGGAATTTGTTAATTTGGGTTTCTCAACGTTTATGAATTTTGACATAATAATGTCGTGAACCTCAACCCATACCATAATTTGGTCTTTACACAAAGATTTCATAGTGTTTAAGCTGTCCTTTGAATACCAATACTGGTTGTTTTCGGACGCTACATCATTTCATGATGTAGGTTCGGAGGGATTTTCTTGTGACACTGTGCAATGTTAGGTGGTTCTGTATTTTCTTTGGACAACCGGTGAATTGGTGAGCCCTCCATCAGTCGGATGATATTGTTTTTCTATTAGTATCTTTACTACTTCAGTACTTTTGGTTTTCTTCTGCCATAGTCGGGGTCATGTCCCGACTTGATTAATATTTCTTAGTTAGAGGCTTTGTGGACAGTGTTGGGTATTACTTTGTGGATTTGGTTTTTGACTCACAAACTTACTCTATTGGTTAGTGCATTTCTCTAATTTTATTGGTTAGCTTTCGCAGTTTAATATTATTATTATTATGCTCTTGAGGTAAGATTAAGGGGTAATCTCAGGCCTTGGTTAGTTTGGGATGCCCGTCATGGCCGTGGAGTCGGTTAGTGTCATGAAAAGATTGGTATCAAAGCACAGTTTAGGATCATCATATGTATACAAAGTTGTGTTGAGTAGTCCTTTTTATGGGTGTGTAGCGCACCATACTTATATAGGGGAGGCATTTAGGAATGTTTCTCATTCTTTGTGTTCTATTTTGTGCTAGGGAGTCTAGTTACATTGAATCATCTCTAACTCATAGCTTACTCGCATTTTAGATCATGCCTCCACGAAGATTTGATGGTCGTAGGAACTTCGCCGGAACCTTTGTCCCAACTAGGGCAAGCGCAGAGGAAGTTCTCCCTACTCATGGAATGCAGACTCATTATAGAACCTGTACTCCTGACTTTAATGCTCCATTTGGGGTTCCACCAGTCCCTACTAGTCCTCCTTGGACTTTTCGGGCTGGTGTCTCCTCCTCGGGCTTTTCGGGCTAGTGTAACTCATTCCCCTCAGAGAGATGTCTCGAATGCTGAGTTCTTTCAGTCCATCCACATGCTTGCTCAAATAGAAAAATTATAGTCACGTCATTATAATAAAATTTTAGTAAAACTATGTTACTAAAATTTTTTCTTTCTTTTAAAAATAATTTTTTTCTTTGAAAAAAAAAATAATTCACTAAATGTGAGGATAAATTAATCTCTTGCATTTTAAAATTGCCTAAAAGCCGGTCAACAAATAAATAGTCTTCCAAACAAATGTCAAAGAGCACGTAGGATGCACATGCTGGTCTTTATAAAGTAGGTTATCTGTCCTAGGCAGACCTGGCTCCTGTGCCAAGTCCCGCTAAGTCAAATGCATATGATGCAAATAAAGCGACACCTAATAGGGATAACCAGATTCTGAGTTTTTAGTTCTTCTCAGTTTAAACCTAATAGGGATAGGTGACTAGACTGGCTTACCCGAGCGGACACTCGAGCCGGGGAGGGACAACTTAGTCGGTAGCAGGACCACACCGCCTTCGTTGCCGATCTGAACCCCGCCTAACATGTGTGACTATACTCCTTCACCAGGTGCCTTGACACTCCGGCTATCTCAAAAAGAAAGTAGGATGCATGCGCTGCATTCCTTCTATCCTATTTCAGAGACTCGGAGGGGGTGCGCAAGAGATGACAATACATAATACAAATCAATCAATATCAAAGCGGTAAATAAGCGACAAGTAGCACATAAGGCCAACAAACACAATATAAAATAATTAAATCAAGTAAAGTCAATATCAAAAGTTTGAATTCTTATTTATTCCACAGCAGAGTCGCCAGAGATGTCACACCCATTTTTCGCTCGAGGAGATCGAGGTCGAAGGATTTTTCCTATTAAAGTGACGATTTTGAATAGGAATTATTTTTATCATTTCCAGAGTCGCCACTTGGAATTGAGTTGTGATGTTCCAAGTCACATGTTGAATCCCTAATCAAAAGGAAATGACTCCTTGTTGGTCTACGAAAATAGAAGACCGGATAAGAAATTCTGTTGACCGAGGGGAAGGTATGAGGCACTCCTCGAGCCCCGTGGTTCTAGCACGGTCGCTTTTATTGACTTATCTTGACTTAAACTATTTTTATGAATTATGTTTGGGCCTAGGTTCGCTCAATTTTAATATCTAAAATTTGTCTATAACTCTTGTATTAAACTAGTGGAAATTAATTTTAAAACTATCTTTGCCAAGGTGCAATATTGCATCCTCGAATTATTTTTAAACGTCTCAAAAAAATGAGTACGCCGCATTCTTCATCGAGACAAAATTTATTAAACGTGAAAGCTTATCTAGCATTAAAAAAGCATTCGATTTGTCTCTTGTAAACTCCTAATAATTTTGTTCTATATATTTTACTCTCCTCACCCTAATAAATAATTTGACCTTAAATAAATCTCGACTAAGAATCTAATTTCTGAGAGCGTATGGTGATTAAATAATCTACTACTTAAGTTACTTTTCATAAACAATCAAAACTAATACATAACAAATGACAATATGATAACCAAATTTAATTAATATGTATATATATAGACAAAATATATTAACCATCAAAATATCAACATATGAAAAAAAATAAAAAAAATGAAGCAGTTACTAACATATGATTAAAAATGGATATTCATGACAAATATTACTCTATTTAAAATTCTTTTGTTTCTACGTATGTCATCTTTTTTTTTCTTTTAACCTTATTTTATTCTTGTACTTTTCTACCTTTACATACTTAACTATATAAAGGACGTGAATTTTTATTCCTTTTTCATATTAACCCCCCCCCCCCTTTTATATATTTTTTGCGTGCATGCATGAATATATGATCATGAATTAGTTTGTATCATAAACTATTCGCTAGTTGCATGTCAATTAAATGTAGCTTTACGTCTTTCAATAATAATAACTTTAAAAATGATCTCAATTATACTTCAAAACTAATCTAATTTATTTCATCTCAAAACGACAAATAAATAATAAATGAAAACATAGAACAAATTATATAGAAATAATAAACTATACACACTAAATAATATAACAAGCCGTCAGAATAACTTCATTCATACATTGATTCCAAACAATAAATTATGAATAAAGGAACTCAATAAAAATCTATGTAAAAAAATAGATAAAACAGAAGCAAGTACACCTTTGCCGAAAATTCGAACAAGACCCCAAAACTCAAACTCTTCTCTTCGTTTCCTCTCTAATTCCCATACTTTCAGTTTCTTTTCCTCTTTCTCTAATTGGTGTCCGTGTTTTTTTTTTTTACTTTAGTTTCTCTCTGTTTTTGTTGACTTTTTTTTTTCAAATGTTGTCCCCTTTTTTTGTTTTTTTTGTTCGTGTGTCTATTCCTTTTTTTCTTCTGTGTGTTTCTTTTGGGTTGTTATTTTTTCTCCCGTGTGTTTTTCTTCTTCTTCTAGAGTGTTGTAGGGTGTGTGTATATATAAGTGTGTAGGATTGGGAAGTTGAGGGAGTCGAGAGAAATTAGGGGATGGTTAGGGTAGGTTTTTTAGGATAAGATCACTTATAAAAATAATAATAATAATAATAATAAAAAAAAACAAATAAATAAATTATATATAAAAATAATAATAATAAAAGAAATATTAACTAATTAATTTTTTTATACTTAATAAAAATCTAATAAAATATAGCTAACCTAAAATAAAATATAATTAAGAAAAAAAAATTATTAGCTTATTTATAAAAATCTAAATTAAAAGAAAATATTTTTGAAACTTTTTTTGTATTATTTAGAAAAAAAATATATATATCAAAAATGTAACTTTATTTATTATTATTATTTATTTATTTTCAACCAAAATTTATTAAAAATATAATAAAAGCTAAGATAAATATTGGACAAAAATAAAAATATTTAATGACGAAAAATATACTAAACTCGGAGAGGGTCAAAAATCACATGTCTACAGTTGGTATGACAATACCACTACTAATGACCTTGATTAATAAATGGTTAATGGATTGTTGCTTCGTAATGTTTTTAATTGAACAATAATGGCGGGGTGTGTAGCAAAGCCGTGAAAGGCGAAGGTCCCGGAGGACCAACACTGAAAACTCATATTTGCCGATGTGAGGTTTGATCCAAGTGACCGTGTACATGATGTCATACTTTATATTTGGGAGATGTACTAGTTATCCTAGGTTTTCTTCCCTGGTCGTGCGGCTTCATGCACTGGGGCCCTTTCAATAGAGGGAGTTGAACCTATATATCCCGTGGGTGGTTTAGGACGGCAAAGCTACATAACCCAAGTAAAGGTTTTAATGGCATGCTAAACCCGATTCCTTTTTCCGACATGGATATATGTATATATATGTATGGTTTGTGTGTATATGGATGGTTTTACTTGGTTTTATAAATGACATTATTTTATCCTTATCCTGAGTTTATGTTAGCGTTCACCCGCTAACCTATCTTCGGGATGTTGTATACTCATACTATGCAGGAACCGGCCGTTCTACTCCTCCTACATAGTGATTGACGGGGAGACAACTGTTGGATTGAAACGGTGAGCTTCCATCTTTTCGGAAGGCTCCATTTCATGTTATGGATATTTTTAGACATTTTGATTTATTTCTGAATAATGGTTTTCGCTATGGTTGGGGGCATGTCCCAACCGGATATTGTTACTCTTTTGGTTAGAGGCTTTATGGTACTACTATGGGTTAGAATGTGCGGAATTTGTATTGGTGTCGGCCTTAATATTGACATTGGTATTGGGGCTGACATCATTGGACATAATTTCTCAATGTTCCATCGTATTTTATTTTGAGATTAATCATATTATGTTTTGGATCTCATTTGGTTATGGCCTAGTTTATGGCCCTTGGTTCGGTATTGATCTGGCTTGGTGGTTTGGTTGGTACGGTTTGGTGGACGGGATGACTTGGAAGGGTGGGTCTAGGGATAGACCTATCCCAAAGTCAGTCCTTGTCCAATTATGCTATCTTGTTATATATTCGGAATTCAACCAACTCAAGGTATGCTAATGATGGTTGGGTTAGGTAACGGGGTGGTCCCCAATCCTGGTTGGACTTGGATGCCCATTCGACAAGGCCCCCGGTCGTGTCGAGTCACTAAATTATGTATCTTCAGCTAATAAAAAATGTATCTCATATTAAACTGCTCAGATACAGAAATTGCTAAATCTTTGGTAAGATGTCTCTCGTGTGACTTCAACAGCTTTTCTTTTCGAAACAACACCTTTTCATCTAGAAGTGTCAGATTCTCTTTTATTCGATGAAATGGGTTAATGGAGTTCACGGAGTTTCATCCTCGGTCGTCTATTGAATCGTTGTTTGTTGGATTAAGAATTGATGGTGATCGAAGACATCGTAAGCCGTCATCGTTTCTTGTATCTCTAGTGGATACTCCGACGGAGCATAGCAAGGCGAAAGTTTTTCGAAAATTACTTTAAATGAGGGGGAGGTTAGATATTAATAGTATTAAATTGGTGAAGAGAAGATATAAAGATAAATTTTTAGGGAGAAGGGGGGGAGGCAATAAATATACCCTAACTTTTTGGATAGAAGTTATGTATTTGGAGATATATAGAGAGATAATATAAATAAGCGATATTTATATTTTTTCTTAAGTAAAGAGATATTAAGTAATTTAGATATCTTAAAATTGTGGTTTTGCGAAATTTTTTCCTTTTTTTAAGTTAGTTCACTTGTTGAAATAGGTTTAGTCCATTCTTGCTACTTTCATTGACCAAGCCCGTTTGTGTAAGAAAAGTGGTGCTTGTCTATTTTGGATAAAAACCCAACCTAGCCACATCAGGATAAGAAGCCTAAATGCATGTTTTTTTGTTGTTTTTGTTGTTTGTTCTGCTTTTACATGTAATCACATAGTAGTGGAGTCAGAAATTTTTACTAAGATGGTTCACAAGTGAATAGACAAACTAACCGAAGGAGTCAACATCTACTATATATACATAAAAAAAAATTTAGTCATGTATATATAGTATAATTTTCCGCCGAAGAAAGTTCAGATGAACCCCCTATCTCAAGGGTAGCTCCGCCCCTACAACCACACATGAGTGGATAGCTCCGCCCCTGCAACCACACATGAGTGGAATTTTATTCATTTTTTTCCTGTATTTCAATAACGTATGATTGAACATAAGCATACATGAAAAAAAAATATTCAAAAGGGTGTTAAATAAATTTGTTAAATTTTTTGTTGTTTTGACAAATTAATGGTTGTAATTTGTTATTTACTATACATTAAACTTATGATCTAGATTGATCTTATTTAGAATAGTTTTGAGTGTTGAAATTTAAAAATAAAATTATTATTTTCGGCATAAAAAATCAAACGCATGCGACAATTTTGTCAATTTTAACATCGTATTTCATCATGTATATATGAATGAAACCTGGACATACATGAAAAAACATATAGATACAAAATGAGTAGATAAGAATTGTTGTTGTTTTGACAAATTGATGTGGAATTTGTTCTTTATGATATATGAAACTTATATTTTAAATTTGACCTTATTTGGTGCAGATTTGGGGGGGTTGGATTTTTTAAATTCGAAGAATAAAAGAGTCTTTAGCTAAATAAATTCAGACATACGTAATTGAAATTTAAATCAAACTTCATATGCACGTTCATCAGTCATTTTTTCAATATTCTTCTGCGAATTGATCTGTTTGATTTTTCTTTTCTGTACTTGTCGCCATTTTTCTTGAACCTTCGTATGTGATTTTACATCCAAAAGACCACAGAAAAAGGTTTGGTTGACTCTTTCACCCAATTCTTTTTTTTCTCTTTCTCTTTCTAAATCTTGTAATCTTTCGTGAACACTGTCAAAATTATATATGATAGCCTTTTTTGTCTTTGATTTTTCAAAAAGCTTAACTTTTTACTGTAAATAAAACAGTAGATTTTACTCAACAATAAGATGAAAATGACAGAGTGAAGAAGTAGTAATAGTTTATTCAGATCCCAAGATTTTATTTTTCTTTTACCTATACAAAATTATTTCTTTCTCTTTTTATGTTGGATCTGAAATTTACATGAAGATTATGTAATTTTTTGATATTTTTTTTTTGTGTTGTATTTTTTGGATTTCTGCTGTAATGGCAGAATATGCAAATAGTAGTAGTTCAGTTAGAGATATTCAACCTATTAATTTAGTTTTTGATGAAATTCCGTCGTTTAATCTTGATTTAACACCAGATGAAGACGTTAACTTGTGTTCTACTAGCATTGAAGAGCTGAGATCGAAGCAGCATAGCGATCCTGTAAAGACTGTGAAAATCATAAAACGGAAAGCATTGACAAAATCTTCATTCCCAAAATTCATAAAAATTCAAAAATTGGTGAAAAAAGAAAGTCGGATGAAAACACGGAATCTAGTAAAATTGCAAGTCCTGTTTCATCTGATTTTGAATCTGAAGAAGAGAAAGTGAAGGAAGTATTTTGATATGTGTAAAGTTTTATAGTTTCTGGACAACATGTTCATATATGTATTTTATCTATACATTTTATAAGGTGTTTATTTTTTTAGTTTTGTTGCTATTTTTTTTTATATGCATCTGTTATATCTAAGATTTTTGATTTGTATGTGTAAGATATTTGTATTTGTTAATGATAGGATTTGTAATTGATGTTCAGTTGTATATTTTTCTTGTAAGTTAAATTTGTACCATTCGTGTATTCATGAAATACATATATATGTTTCAATGTAAATATAATATGTATATTATAAATACATAAGTACCACTATTTTGATATGTAAATGTTATACATGGTACAGGTTAGATATGTATCTGTTTTGTTTACTGATAAGATATGTTTTTGACTATGATATGTTCTTCTTTTTTATTGATAAGTATGATATTTGGTCAAATTATGTATAAATAAAATACATATGTAATTTGTTTGTCTGGAATCATATGAAATGTATTTATTATCTGTTAGATATGTATTTTCTTATTTGTACTATTAATATTTATATTTTTTGCTCAGTTGTGTATGTTTATTAAGAGTAAATGACAATGTTTGTATATTGATGTTTGATAACTAAGATATGAACCAGTGATGATAATGTTTGTATTTTGATGTTCGATAACTAAGATATGGAGCAGTGATGTTACTTTAAGATGTAATGTAACTTTTAAGATGTATTTTCTTAAATACATATGTTGCACTGTTAGACATATAATTGTATTTTTGTGTTGTATAGGTATTGCGTGATCAAAATATACATGGCAAGAGTAATGCATGTATATGGTCCAACTGTTGACAGTGTTTCAACTGTTGACTTTGATCCAAATCTTCTTCGCATGAGATATGCTTTAATTTTGTGGCATTATGGTTCGAGGAAAGAAGAAAAGAAGACAAAAAGTGATGATGAAGCACCAATGAGGCCTCCTAGGAATATTGAGATAACAGAAGATATTGAAGTGCATGATATTTGAAGATTATTTTGAATTTGTTGGCTTTTATAATAGTGAACTTTAGGTAGACTAAGATTTAGTTGAATATTTCTTAGGTTTCATATGTCACTTTAATGTTGAAATTTGATATCTTAATGTTTTCTTTGCTGTAATTGTTAGATTTTTGATGTTTAAGTTTCTAAAACACAATTGTTCGTGTTTAATTTATGCTACTGTTATGCATATTTTGGTATGAATATGTGCTTTCAGTTTTGAATATAATTTTCAGTAATGAATATGTATTTTTCATTTATGCATTTGTATTTTTCATTTTATGCGTATGTATTTTTGAGTAATGCATGTGTATTTATGAGTAATGCATAAGTATTTATGATTAATACATAAGTATTTTATCAAAAATGCGTGTTGTATCCTTTTATGTTATACATAATGCATATGTATATATAATTAACACATGTAGTTATGCATAATGCATATATATATATATATATATATATATATATATATATATATATATGAATACTGCATATGTTTTTTATATGTATGAATATATATTTTCTGCTATGCATATATATATATATATATATATACACATTTATCTGAATATATATTTTTTTGACTCTGCATATTTATATGTATTTGTCCAGTTTAACACATATGTATTTTACCATATAAGCATATGTATTTATGAATTATCCATAGATTTTTTTCATATATGTGTATATATCTATGAATAGTGCATATTTATGTATGATTAATGCATATGTTTTTTTTTTAAATAAATGTATTTAAAGTTTTAGCTACGTAATTATAAGTCATGATATGTATTTTTAATTATTTTATTTATTACATAAATGTATGTTAACTTATTCTTAGTTCTTATAGATTGACATAGATTTTTATTCGATTCTGATATGTATTTTTTCAGATTAAAGATTTAACTTGTGTGGCATACAATTTATTAAATATAAATAAATGATGTTATATGTCTTGTATACTATATTCTTAATGATAACATTTGCAACAATTTAACTACAAAAAGTTCAATAAAATCAAAAAAGTTAATCAAAATTTAGAATCATATAATAATCAGTGAAAAAATGAAGCAATTATTTTTTGACTGAATACATCAATAAACTTATCATTTATTATATTTCCTACATGAACGTCTATTGTGAATTAACTACATTAATTTTTGGTTTTTTTCCCGAACATATCTCTTCTCAATTTTTCACGGTCCTTCTTTGCAGGTCTTCCAGGGGGTCGTTTGTGTTTTGGGGGCAAAACTATCTCCTCCAATACTTCTTGTGGAATCACCCAATCATCTTTGTGGGGTATAGGATAAATGGAAAGATCATACGTTCTTGACACAGTTTTTTATTTTTATAGATCAGGGCAATATGATCCCTTTTGAAAATTCTTGCTATCAAGTACTATATAAGCATGCACACACGGTATCTCATCCTATTGGAATGCATGGCAAGAATTTTTTTTCCTTATGGCAAACAATAAAATGTTTATCCTTGTCATGTACTGTATAGACATACTCTGAGGTTGGTATAACCTGAAATTATTAAAATAAAATTAAAATTATAACAACAATTATTTATTTGACATTTGTAATTGTTCTAGTTTAGCAATTATATTTTACCAACTCTGCATATGTATATTGCATGTCTCAATATGTATTTTTAGAAATATATGGCCTGCATATTTTATTTTAAAAAAAACAAATGCAATCAAACACTTAAAACAGAGTGCATATGTATTTTTTAAATACATATAACTGGTAGCATATGTAAACTGAAATACATAAAAGTAACTACCAGTGATCACATAAACAGACTGCATATGTATTTTACAAATACATATAGCTGGCAGCATATGTAATGTTAAATAAATATATAAGAAGGACTTACCGGTTTCATCCATGGTATAAGCAGCTACAAAAGTATCAGTATACATTTTTCTGAGATGACTTGCATCAACGATTATTACAGGTCTACAATGTTCGAACCCTTTGATACAATAACTTATTAATATATACAAAACTTCAAAACAAAATCCAACAAAAACAAATTATTTAATTGAAAACGAAAAAAAATACAAAATAAACTGTAACAATTGTATATCAATATTCAACCTACATAACGCGATGGAAAACTCTATTTGTAAAAAAAAATTATCGACCAAACCACTTTGTTCGAGAACTGATCAAACCATTGTTGTTACAATTTTTCCAGCAATTTTCACAAATATAGTTCGAAAATTCACAAAAAAAATCATATTTGTTTATTGATACCTGTATTTGCAGCGTTGCCTTATCAAACTTTTCTCAAAACATTAGACGATGAACATAAATTTTGGAAGCAGTCGTTTTTTTGAAATTGATATGAGTTGCAAATTATGAAAATATTTTTGAATTTTGAATTATGTTGCTGTAAAATAATGATTGTGGTTAAAATAGAGTCATTAAAGAAAAAAGTATCTGTAAAAGGTTAAGAAATCTGTCAAATTAAATGTTCCTTAAATTAAGGAACCGTTTTTCCCATATTAAACTGAAACAGATTGAAGTTAAATTAGGAACAAAATCTTTAATTGTATATGTATTTAACTAACAACAGTTTAATCAAATACAAAATACATATTGCTATTTTTTGTAATTTTGAAAGGGTTGCTATAAAACTTACAATTAAAGCTCTATAGTTACTATTTATGAAATTTTTCCCATTATTTTTAAATGAATGAAGTGAAACCAAAATTAAAAAAATCTTTTAAAAAGTGGACCGAAATGGCCCAAAGAAGGAAGGAAAGGGTCAAAGTAACCCAATGACTATTAAATGGTAATAGTTTGGCCGACTGACCATTATTTGACAAATTAGCAAATGCTGGCCATTTGTTTTAGAAATGGCCAGTGGGTGTCTATTTTCCAAAAATAATACTCCCTCCGTCCCATTTTATGTTTCGTCATTTGAACGGGTATGGAGTTTAAGAAATAAGGAAAGACTTAATAATATTTATCAAATTGTCCTTTATCAAAAAATGTGTTACTATCTTTTTTTTAATTAAGTGGGCCCAAAGGGTAAAAGTGTAATTGTGTTTTTAAATATTTACCAAATAAGGAAACATGACATTCATTTTGGAACGACTAAAAAAAAAATAATGACATATAAAATGAGACCGAGGGAGTATATAAAAAGCAAACATAAATTGAAGGGCGATCCAAAACATGTGTTTGTGCATTTAGCCCATTCTGCTGTCGGGGGAAATGAGTTTTGTCCACGGTGGCCCATTAGGAGTTGACAATTGAATAAACTTGGGCCTATGAGAAGCCCATTTCATATCTCTTTCTCCAAGTTCAGATTTCTGGATCTTGAATTCCATAACAATTTTGAGGTAGTGATCAGATTGTGTACACACTTATCCTCCTCAAATCTAACTTTATAGAAATATACAGGTATGTTATTGTTGTCGTTGAATTTCATGATATTCCATGCAGAGCAAGCAATTCATATTTCTACACTTTTTATGGCTAACTTTTAATAACAACAAATACACAGTTGAAATTTTATGTATTGGTATTGCCGCGCCGCCAACTGGAGTGGGATGTGATTGATACTTAAATCTTTGTTACGGGTCGAACGAATACTACTAAACTAGCTAGCTGAAGGTCTAAGCAAAACGTAGCATTCAAATAGTCAGTAATAAAAGTTCTCAAATTAATAATCTGAAAGGTGAATAGTAAAACAAAAGTTAAACCACACTAAGAAGTCATGAGCGTCTAACTAATAATGTTGAATAGATAAGTTTATGGGGGGCATTCCCCGATCACCACCACTCAACACTTGTCAGACGATGTGGAAGGCCCAAACGTGCTAAGTAAGTACCTTTGAAGGATACCCAGAAAGCCTCGTTAACAACCCTTTAAGCAAAGGACAAGATTAATGTGGATTATAGTACTCCCTCCGTTTCGAAATAAGTGAATTGTTGGGGGTATTTATTGGTGTTTCAAAATAAGTGCATTGAATTTTTTTTTAAATTTGCCTTTATGATTTGACAACCAATTAACTTTTGAAAAGGTAATACAAGGTCAACTTTTTTTTTCGGGGGTAAAAATAAAAAGTTGTGTTAAATTTATGTCTTTTTTCTTAATATGTGTGTCAAAATTCGACAATTCATTTATTATGAAACGGAGGGAGTACTATAATGAAGTGCGAAAAGTAAAACAAGTAACTTTACATTGCAAATAGAATAAATATGTTAGCTGAAACTATATCTGGAAACTGAGTTTGAAACAAGTAATTGAAACTGAAGATGAAAACTATCAAACTGACGTTGAAAATTGAATTATCTTTAAAGAAGTCACTTCTTAAAAAGATTTAGACATACTGAAATTGTCGTGGGGATTATGATTTTACTCACTCAAGTTCAACCCATATGTAGGGCGATTGCATGTTTGAGAAGGTTGGCTATTTTTTTTCTTTCTGAATGTAATCGAATTAATATGAACATAAGCTGAAGGTTTGAGCAACACAATTAATGGCACATAAGCAGATAATTTCATATAAGCTTGTAATGCAACACCTTATGCAATTTAATCATGTCAAAGGAGTTAGTCATTTTCTGTCATTCCGAGTGATGAGCAAACATGTGCACCTAACTAATCTATTATCTTATGTAATGCAATTTAATGTGTGAGGCTAACAATTTGAGCACAGAAATTTATATGCTCACATTTCAAATATATAGGCTTGAATTATTCACTTCACCACATTCTATTCAAACACTACTTGCATTATATTCCAATCTAGTTCTTAACTTGTGAAAGAAGCCTCAATTTACCGCAAAATAACCGTACAAGACTCCTATTGACAAATTAAGTGGTTAAAATCATGGCCAAACCCATCCGTGGCCCCCTAAATTTGGCACCATCTTTCACTTAGACGCCTTAACTGGAAATATGTGCATTTTAAACACCTCAAGTAGATAAAAGTGTCTTACTTTGACACTTTTTGCACTTATTAAAAAAGTAGATGGAAACTACTTTACACATCAGCATATCAAAATTTAAGGGGTAAAATCCCACAAAATTCCCATTTTCATATCATTTCTCAAACCCGATTGAAGAGCTCCGGTATTTTTTTATTTTTTTTACTTTTGATTCGATTTTCGTTAATTCGTTGAGAGATCTAGCAAATAATGGTATTTTTTGTAGGTACAATGCATGCAATGAAGTGTTGATTAATGTTCATCGACAAAATTGAAGATTTTTTTTTTAATTGACGAAATTGAAGAAATTTGAGGTACAACTAAAGTTGTTCTTTACTTTTTTTCTATTTTCCTTATTGTATGGATATTTTACCCCAACAAATTATAGTATTTTTTCTGAATTTTCGTTATTAGATTTTTTTTAGGAATTTCAGTGACAAAGTTAGGGTTTTGTGTGGATTTTTTGGGAATTTGACTAATTTATATGTTATTTTTCAGATTTCACTGATAAATACAAGGTTATTTTGGTATTTTTCTGGTTCTAGGGTATTTTGGGTATTTCTTTTTGTTGAGAATCTTCTGGGGGCTGTCAAGGAAATATAATGGACAACTATATTTTGACCTGTTTTAATCACGGGGGAAATGTTGTAGCCGTCCCTAAGCTTAGTTATAAAGGTGAGGTTGATGTCTTTGTTGTTGCTATTGATAAAGACTACTATAATCTTTTTGAGTTTTTTTCCTACGTCAAATATCTTGGGTATTCAAATATTGAGGCGTTCTACTGTCAACATATATATGGTGAAGAGTTAATTCCAATTAATTCTGATAGGGAGTTATTAGACTTTGTGAAGGACTTGAAAGATTGTGATGAGCTTGATGTGTTTCTTCTTCATGACATTGATGAAGATATTGAGGTTGTATCAAAGTCTTCCTTTCCTTTAGAAGGGACACCCGTGTGTATTGATAAAGATGATATAGACAGTGATGGTAATGAGGGTAGGGGTCTTGATGAAGATCTGAATGGTAATGAATTAGATGTGCCTAGTACTGATTCAGATGTTGAAATCCCTGATGAGGATGATTCAGACATTGATGAAGAGTTGAGAGCCTTTAGGGCTGAAAATAGAAGCAAAAAAATCCAAAAAAAAAGCAAAAGCTAGAGAGGAAATACCTGTAGGTGAAGCTGGTATTGGCAAAGGTTTTCAGGACATTTTCAGAAAAAAAAAGACAAATATGTGGGTAGATTTGGAGGTGATGAAGAGTTCATTGATAGTTCAGACTGTGATAGTATTGATAGCACTGATTTGGCAGATGAGGATGTTGTTGTGGGTGCTGATTTATCAAGGAGAAGAAGAAGTAGTAAAATCAGATTTGATGATAATTGTGTTATTGTTGTTTTTGAACTTAGGATGATTTTTAATGGTACTACGAAATTTAGAAAAGCATTGGGGAGGCATGCAGTAGAAAACAGAGTTCAAATTATTTTAAGACCTAATGAGACTCATAGAGTGAGGGCTAAGTGCAAATTTAAGCCAAACTGCAGTTGATTGTGTTATGGTGCAATTGACAGAGATTCTGATAATTTCATGATTAAAAACTATAATCCAGTGCATAAGTGCACAATATCAAACAAGAACAAGATGTGCACAACTAAATTTGTTGCTGACAGATTTAGAGTTAACATAATTAAACAACCATGTATGAGGATTTAAGAAATACAAGAACTGTGCAGAGAAAAATTGGAATTATATGTGGGTAGAACAATCTGTTATAAGGCTACATTACAGGTTCTACGAGAGTGTATGAGAGACTGGAACTTTAAGTTTGCAAGATTATGTGATTATGCTGAGATGATAAAACAAACCAATCCTGGTAGTTCTGTTTGGCTGAGAATGGATACAGAAATTGTCCCTGATAAAAATTTATTTGTGTATTTCTATGAGTGTCTTGATGCATTGAAGAAAGGGTGGATGAAAGGATGTAGAAGAATTATAGGGTTTGATGGATGTTTCTTAAAAGGTGCTTGTAAGGGTGAACTTCTAGTAGCAGTTGGGAAGAATGATAACAATCAGATGTTTCCTATAGCTTGGGCTGTTGTGGACAAGAAAACTAAGCATAGTTGGAGTTTTTTTATTAAGTATTTGAAAGAGGATCTGCAGTTGGGTACTGGAGCAGGTCTTACTGTGATGGTTGATATGCAAAAGGTAATATTTTTGTTGTTTTAACTATCAATAATTGAAATATTTGATTTCTTTGTCTAGTACTTTAACTATTTTCTGTATGTAGGGCTTTCTTGCTGTTGTTTTTTACTTGCTACCAAATGTTGAAGTAAGAAGATGTGCTAGACATATTTGATTCAATTGGAGTCAACAGTGGAAGGGAGAAGAGAAGAGAAAACAGTTTTGGAAATGCTCAAAGGCAAGCTTTGAAGTGAAGTTCAAAGAGGAACTTGATTACATGAGCCAACTTGGTATGCAAGGTAAGGATATTGTTGGTGATTTATTGTATTATCCTAGGCAGTCATGAGTTAAGGCATTCTTTAAAGAAGATTGTAAGTGTGATGCTGTTGAAAATAATATGTGTGAGACCTTTAACTCATGGATCTTAATTCCTAGACACAAATCTATCATTACCATGTTGGAGGACATTAGGAGAAAAATCATGACTAAAACTGTGGATATGATTAAGTTTATCAATACTTGGATATGTGATATTGCACCTATGGCTAGACTTATATTGGAGGAGAATAAGGAAAGGGCTAGGGCTTGCAAGGTTCTTTGGAATGCTGATGTTGGATTTAAAATTGGAGAAGGGGAGTTTAGGCATACAGTGGACTTGAGTAGTAAGATTTGTAGTTGTAGAACTTGGAAGTTAAGAGACATTCCCTGCCAACATGCTATTTGTGCTTTGTATCATGTTGAACAAGAGCTTGAACCTTATGTGGAGCATTGGTATAAGAAGAAAACCTTCATGAAGGCTTATAGTCACTTTATACAATCAATCTCCAATATGAAGATATGGCCTGAGACAAACAATCCAAAGATTGAGCCTCCTGGGACTAAGAAAATGCCTAGCAAACCAGCAAGAAATAGAAGAAGAGATAAAGGTGAACCAAAGAAAAAATATGAAAAGCTGTCAAAAAAAAGGTGAAAATAACATGTTCCAAGTGTCATCAACAAGGCCATAACAGAATATATTGTAAGGTAAAAAAATGACTTTTAATTTAATTTTAGAATTTGATTTCATATTGATTTAACTGTTGTGTATGTGTTTATAGATTCCTGATCCAAATGAACAAGTTCCTAGCCAAGGGTTCCAGCCTAGTGGTCATAGTTCACAAGCAAGTTGCCATCCTAAAAGCTCAAGCCAACCTGCACCTTCAACCTAAAAAAAATCAGCAAAATGTAGCTCAAGTGAATCTGCACCAACAAGCTCAACTCAAGCTGCAACTTCAACATCAGTTTGTGCTGATACAAGCAGAGTTAGGAGCTTGAAGGCAGCTGCAACATCTATCTCTTGTGGTGATACTAGGATCCCTGTTACAGAAGGAATAAAAAGTCAACTACCTTCTAGAAATAGAAAATTATTGGGTACAAGAGAGGTAGAGTTGAAACAACAATAGATGTTGATTGTGGTAGATCTAAAAGGTCAAAGAATGCTGGATTTGAAATCTATACAAGTCCAAGGGAAACCTAAATATTGAATGTAAGTTAAATCAAACATTGATTTTTTAACAAGAAAGTACATATATTAATTATTGTTCCTTTAAAAAAAAAAAACAGCCGGGGACGTCAAGCTAAAGGATCCTACAAAGTGGTACAACTTACAAGGATGCAAGTTCTAAAGGTGTTTATCTTGGTTATAAGCCAAGAGGCTTGAAATGGAAAAGTAAAGATGTTGTCACCACCAATCAATTGCAGCAAATGGCAAACAAAAAGAAGAAGTAGTAGTCAAGAAGAAGTAGTATATTTTGATGGTGTTTTGTGTTTTTGTTGTGTAACATATTGTACCAAATAATTCGGTAGTTTAAATCTGGTAGTTTATAGCAATAAACAAAGCCTTTACTTCTTTAGTTTAAATCTAGCCTTAAATATGCTAGTGTATGCAGTAAACAATTGGGTTGTTTGAAGCATGTTTTGTATGTACATTACTGTGACTTTGAGCTCAAAATGGAGCATAGTTATGAAGTTATTGTTGGTGTTGCTTTGTGAAGTTGTTGTTGGTGTTGCTTTGAGCTGTAATAAGTTGTTGTTGCTTGTCTTCTTTGACACTTGTTTTACTATAAATGTGTGATCAAAAGTTTAAACGATAAACATTTTATTTCAGCAAATGTAAGAAATATTACAAGGCCAACATTACATCAACAAAACTACCCCTGTAAGAAATATTACAAGGCCAATATTACATCAACAAACTACACCTTACAAGTCCTAATGCACATCACAGCTATACACCTAAACGGCCAATTTGCAACATCAATACCAGTAGAATGGGTTCAATGCAAAACTTCAGCAATTAGCATCAATATCAGTAGAATGAGTTCAACGCAAAATTTCAGCAATTAGGTTTCAACATCCATATTCCCGACAATACCAAAGCAGTGACAATAACACCAATAATATATAATCTTCTTGTTTGATTTTGTTTTTCTTCAAACGCCTTCACTTTTTTCAACAAACCCCAAATCACCCTATTTGCTTGTGAAGGGTGTCGTTCTTCATACCAATGAAAATAATCACAGCCGCCCAATTTCTATAAAATCAATTACAAAATCGATGATGAAATCATAATTAATCAACTAATTTAATTAAGAAGTCAAAAACATTACCTTTGAAAGTTTACAAGTAAAAAATCGATGACTTGAATTTTGTTAAGTCCAAGAAGTCTTCAGTAATGCTTCATGACCACATTTACAATAGCAGTAATCATTTTTAGAATAGGTTATGAACGACGAGCTTGACATTGTCCAATATAATTTGAGAAAATTTAGAAAAAGATTAAACTTTTAAGAAATTGAAGAATAAATTTTTCATTCAAAATGAAATCTGAAATTAATTTAAGGCCTAATTTAAGGAAGTTGGAGAAGAATGAAGAAATTTGAGAAATTAGGGTTATTTTTGGATGGTGGAATGAAGAAGAAAGTAATATAAATAGTGGAAAGAGAGATATAACCGTTGGGGGGCTGATTTTTATGCCAAATCAGCAAAAATGAGTCTTGGACGTGCCTCTGCAGCGTGTGAAACACGCATTTTGCCAACAGGGCAAAAAGTGTCAAAGTAATACACTTTTATCTACTTGAGGTATTTAAAATGAACATGGTCCAGTTGAGGTGTCTAAGTGAAAGATGGTGTCAAGTTTAGGGGGCCACCAATGGGTTTGGCCTAAAATCATTATCTCAAACTATTCATTCAACCCAATTCCGTCATCAAAGTCTCATTCAGCAATTCAGGACTTGTAGTTATTTCTACCATCATCAAACTCATCAATTGTTATATTGTACTCCCTTCATTTCAAAATAAATGAATTGTTGAGTTATTTTTCAATGTCCAAAATAAATGAATTGTTCCTCCTTCAAGAGACATGTTGAAACTTTCTTTTAATTTTACCCTTTCATTTAATGAGGTTTTAAGTACTTCACATTTCCTAGAAGAGTAATTTAAAAACAGTTAAAATGACAATAATGAAAAGTAATCTACAATTTATGTCCTAAAAATTATTTTTAAAGGGTGTGTCATGCCCCCAATAATTTAATTATTTTGGAAGGATTGAGTATTATTGTCATAGTACTAGGGAATAGCAGAATTACTTTTAGCGAAGTTGTCCCAACTAGCAAGGTTTTTCCCTCTTTGAGTTCTTGCAGATGTAATTTCTTGAAATCTAGGAACTAAACCTTTTAATATCCTCATCATGATTAAATAGTGAAATTTATTTATGACAGTTGTGAAATTAGTCACCTTTGAGTTAAAGTGACAAAGTGGAAGCCTTTTTAACAGCTCTCAAACCAAATACTTCCTCCGTCTTATTTTATTCGTCCCAAATTGGAATAATACAACTATTAAAAAAATAATGATTGGTAATGTAACTTTACCATTTTGCCCATCTTATGTGTGTCTTGTTGTTAGTTTCAATATTGATGAATGACTAATACCAAAACATCATTTATATTTTTAATGGTGTATTTTTAATGGTACTCCTCTTTGCAATATTTTTCAATAATACTAATGACAAGGAGTAATCAATTACACTAAGGGTATAATGGAAAAAATAAAATTGTCTTATCTTGCTAAGTAAAATAGGTCAAGTAAAATGGGACATCAAATTAGAAAATTTGGGACAGGTAAAATGGGACGAAGGGAGTATAAAATTAAGTGTTTACTCTCACCCGATTGCCTTTTATATAAAATTCATTGAGCAAACTCTTATCGTTCAACTTTTCATTGGGCAATTTTCTGAAGCCATGGAGTTGTCATGGGGCGTGATTGCACCGTTTTACCAACTCGAACTTGGATTTTTGCTTTTCTCATTTGTTGGGCAAGTTTAAACTCAACTTGTATCCTAGTCATATACAAGTATTCTAATGGTCTCGTTATTCATGTGTCATGCGTAAACCTGTCAAACGGGCCAATTTGACTGGACCGACCCGACCCGACCCGACCCGACCATTATAGTGGCCAGGTATGATCGGTCCCGTCAGCCCACGGGCCGTAGGGTTTTGTCTCTCGGGCTAGATTATTTTTTTGGGGCCTGATTAACTCGGCCCGGACCAAACCTGGTCTAGGCCCACGGGTTAATCGGCCCGTTTAGTTTTTTTTTTTTAAATCGTATATGTGTATATATCTTCTATAGACTCTAAAGTAATGTATATTTAACGTATACATGTGTATATGTTTTATAAATTAGTATATATATCATTATATTGTAGTATATATATTGTAGTATATTTTATTTAAAGTAGTACATATATATTGAATGGTACGTATATATGTGTATATATCTTCTATAGACTCTAAAGTAGTATATATTTAACGTATACATGTGTATATGTTTTATAAATTAGTATCTATAACATTATATTGTAGTATATATCTTGTAGCATATTTTTTAAAATAGTATATATATTGAATGGTACGTATATATATGTATATATATCTTCTATAAACTCTAAAGTAGTATATATTTAATGTATACATGTGTATATGTTTTATAAATTAGTATATAACTATGTATATAGTGCGTGTATATATTGTAGTATATTTTATTTAAAGTAGTACATATATATTGAATGGTACATATATATGTGTATATATATCTTATATAGACTCTAAAATAGTATATATTTAACGTATACATGTGTATATGTTTTATAAATTAGTATATAACTATATGTACAGTGTGTATATATATTGTAGTATATTTTATTTAAAGTAGTACATATATATCGAATGGTGTGTATATATGTGTATATATCTTCTATAGACTCTAAAGTAGTATATATTTAACGTATACATGTGTATATATTTTATAAATTAGTATATATATCATTATATTGTAGTATATATCTTGTAGTATATGTTTTATTTAGAGTAGTATATATATTTAACTAATGTATAATCGTATACACGATTACATGTGTAATTGTGTATATGTGTATATGTTTTTTAAATTCTAATGTAGTATATACTATATATATAGTGTATATATATTGTTTAACGTATTTAAAATGTATATAGATGGGTATGTATAGTGTATATTGGAGAAAAAACTTTTAATTTTTTTTTGGGTTTTGATCGGTTTTGACCGAATTTTGGACCAATTTTGACCTGGTTAGGTTTTGTGGACCGGTCCCGAGTTGTTTTAATAAAATTTACTGTTGGGCCCGGAACCGGACCGACCCGTTTACGGGGCCTTACATGTAGCTCAAATCATTTAGTTTTCAAGAATTAAGTCATCTAAAAGACAACTTATTTCCAATAAATGTTACATTATCATGTTGATTACCTAAAGAAGATGGTAGGTAAAATGTTATCTATAGCCTATTAAATTTTGAGCATGTACTGTTTTTTTCTTTCTCTTTCAACTTGCTCCATAAATCAAACTCCATTGAAATAATTCGTTGGGTCCCCATTTCTATTGTTTTATTCAGAAATTTAACTCACATCAGCCATTTTCAATTTCCTTTTTGATAGAACCATGATATTTGATGTGGTCCAAATGAGCAAGTTCTTTAGTGAAGATAACAGTTTTGGCTTCTCCTTTGGAGTGATTAGTCACCTCCTACCCCTTAGCATCTTTTGTCACTATATATAAAAATTTGGGTCCACAATGAAGTCAATAATTGATGTCACCCTAGCACAAATTCAAAAGCATTGGATTGTCCCATTCCCCAAAGGATGATATTTTTTTCTTTTTGCATAGAGAGATAGAATTAACTTCAATTCACCAAAATGGTTTTGGTACAGTGAGGGAGTGTTCCATCAAGCACTCATTTCATTTCAAATTACCCCCACTCTGTTGATTGAAAGGGTGTAATAAATAATTTCTCTGGCTCCAGCTGTTTCTCTTTATTATACTTTTACTATTTCAGTAGAGTTATGGTTCTTTAAGGTACAAAAATTTTTTATTAAAGAAATTGTTGATAATGATTAATTGAGATGATGGTTCTTTGCATAATTCGATTGATAAAGATTAAGTTTCCCATATGCTATTAAGGGGCGGAAGGGTGTTTTTGAATGATTTTGGATAATCTTCACTTATGAGCTAATTTTTGAATCATGTTAAGTTCACGATCAAGTTTCTTTATCATGAAATTAAAATCAGTGTCATCTCATCTTGTTTATCGATGTTAGGCTTTATATTATTGTCTACACTCAAGTTAGAGCTAGGCGTGTTAGGAGTGTTGAGTTTTCCACATTACTAGCTATTAAGACAATTCTCACCTTATGAACGAGTATAGGGTTGAATTAGACCAAAATTAATTATTTCTTTTATTACAGAAAGAATGATAAGATGCTCTTTATAATGATTATTAATTGAGCAAATGCACTCTATATAATTAAAGATATATAGGAAGATTAATTATGAGCACAGTTGTATCACACTTATAAATAGTGCATGGTATTGGTGGACATCAATCAATACTCGTAAAGTAGGTGGTAATGTCATAATTATATTGGGATTACAAAATAGATTTTTTAAATTTAGGTCAAGAACTATGAGACTTTTCAGTCTATTTGTGGATTAAGATATTCGTTAGGGTATCTAGTTAGAACCTAATAGGCTTTTTAATTGTATTGAATTATTGAGGCATATAGGCAGTGCGCATCTGGATTCTGGAGTACGTACTACACCCTACGGATTATAGGCTCGATCGAATTCAATAATTTTGACTCTGATTTTTACTTTTTATTTTAAGAAATATAGTGAACATTGCAAATAGTATTAATTTGGAATTCAGTAACTTAAAAAGGATAATAATCCCTATTCCAAAAGTTTCAAATTCTAACTCCATGTCCGCATATATGTCATGACTCATGAGAATCATGACATTAAAACTATTAGTATCACTTACATATTACCAACCTATCACACTCATCACTAAGAAACGAAATTAATAAGTCGTATGATTTATTTGTTGTTTTTCCCCTTGGTGTTTAAAACAAGCCTTGGGTTACAATAATTCAAAGTTAATAACTATTCAACATGAATGACCAATTGATGTGATTTGCAATTGCCACATTAATGCATCTTTCATTTGATTGGCAACACTTATTAGAGCTAATGCTCCAAAAATAATTGTTTTTCCACTGCTGCGTTTGTACCGTCATGATTTCAACAACTTTGACAACTTTTTATTATGATTAATATGATAATAATTGGCCTTACACAATTTTAAAAAAATATACTCCCTCCGTCCTATTTTATTCGTCCCAAATTGACTAAGTTGATGTCCCATTTTACTTATCAAGATAAGATAAACTTTTCTTTTCATGTTTTACCTTTTGCATTAATTATCTTTTCTTTAAATTAAAATGTAAACATCATTTAATAAAGATACTTTGGTAAACTAGTCATGTTATTTATTATTTTTCTTAATTGTTGTGTCATCCCAATTTGGAACAAGTAAAATGGGACGGAGGGAGTATATTCTCCATGAAGTAGAACTATAAACATTGGATTTCGAGATTTTACGGCAATTCCATTAACCTTCGGGTGCAAAATAGCAACTGATTCCAATATCAAAGCAGTCTGTAAAAAGAAATTCTATAAACAATTAAAATTCGAATTTTGAATGTTAGATTTGGTATTTTGGCATGAAACGGAATGATTATAAACAAACAATATTAAAGGTTATGACCTCGAGCACAGGTTAGCCACTCATAAGTAACACTACTTGCTACTTAATGACATTCTTATATTGAACGGGGATCACAAATAGCAGTGTCACATAAGTTCAAGGGCCATCGATAGAGATAAGTAACATGATCTATGTATGTTCACAACCTACCCAATTCTACTCGAGCAACTGAAGTGACCCCCTAAACCTTCATACTAAATTTGAGGGCCAGGCCACTCAACTTCTGCTGACTTATCTTGACCCAGATTCTTTATGCCTAGTGGGCCATAATGCAGTCCGTGGGTTTGGAGTGGGACCCACTTAAGAACTACTACTATAAAAAGAAATATTAGTAGTATTAAATTATGCACAATTATCACATGGAAATGTGCAAAATTGCCTGTTAAATCTAATTGGGACCACGTAAATTTGATTTTGGACATGTTTCCGTACAGCCGATAATATAGTTTAAAATTTACGCCTTCATAAAAAATCTACAGCAAAATATCCAATGTAAATTAGTTACTGATTTGGTTCAATAAATAATACTTGGGCCAAGAATAGAATCCAAATGAAAATACTCCATTGAAAAAAACATAACATTAAACAAAGAGATGATAAAATTTTTACATAGTACAATAGAGGTGGCACCAAAATAATGTAACATGGAGTTCATGTCATTTTTTTTTCTTTTAAACTTTTTATACAATGCAACACTGAACTCCAAATTCCCAAGCTTAACACAAATGTTGCCTGCTAGTTATGAGTAGTCTTGTGCTGGTGGTGCTGGCATTCAACAGGGGCAACAGGGAACCTAGCAGTATCAGTGCAATAATCATAGACCATATGGTTAGCCCTGACCCAAATCAACTGATGGCTCTGGTGCACACTCAACTCGGACATAACCGGTTCATCCCACCAGTACCTCTTCTGACCATTGCTGCTGCAACGCTGAGTATTCGCAGCGACTGCAGCAGTTGCGGGGCACTCACATCCGTTAATCTCAAATCCCTTGTAGGATGCCACGAAGGGCGCGTGCGACCAATCAGTCTTTACCCTCCCGCCTTGTGTAGCCCAATCATCTGCATTCCATATTGAACTGTATACACCCATTGGTTGGTCCTTGGGGAATGGTATCCCTTTGTGCTCCAAATTCGAGTGTACACGAACTGGTGTCTCATCTACCAAGAATCTGCACAATAATTTAAAATTAAGTTATCAAGAAAAGACATTCTCGAAAAATGCAAAAGGAATCTATACCCTCTAGCATTTCAATTCTTGAAAATTGGCACAAAGTTCAACTGTATATTTTATTCGATTTATAATTAGGAAACTTACACAACTTGGCGTTGGTTCCACAAGATGGAATAAGAGTGGAAATCCTTAGATGGGTCGAACCAAAGGTTCAATCTTTGTTCCCTGTTACCAACACCATTGACATATACATTGGTTTGAACAGTGTATGGCTCACCAGTTGTGTTACCAAGAAACTCAAAATCAAACTCATTGTGGGTTGGTCCATCTGACGACATCTGCATATAAAGTGAATTAGAGTCCGTAAGATAACTTATTTCAGCATCAACGATATAGTGGAAAGTATTACTAAATTGGAAAGACTAAGGTTAGTCAATAATAAAGTCAAGCTACCATTTTTCACCCAAAAGAAAAAAAAATATTCGAAAGAGTGGGGGGGCAAACATGGACAAAAACAGTATGCTGGAAGGTTAAAATAAATAAATTAAATGCTTGATTTATTGTAATTTAACACGTACATAGGATTAGAAAACAATGGCTCTATGCATGTATGTACTGAAATCTGATATAATGTCACACTACTTATATTGTCTGCCACTGGAAATTTCACCATTATATGGATTCAATGAAATGCACAAGTTATGAAATGCATTAGTGATTTAATGAACATGAAATGAACTACCAAGGACACTTATCTTGGATCGAAAAGAGTAATATCGTTACTTACATAGAAAGCAGTTACAGTTCCAGCAGAGTCACCCTCAACAAGCTTAATCTGAATAGTAACTTTACCAAACATATACTTGCCCTTTGACTGAAATCCAGTACCTAAAAATATAACACGTACAATCACGTCAAAACTTGAACTAATGTCATATATATCATATGCATACCAATCTTTAATGAACGAAAATTTTTAAAATACCAGAAAGGCTGTCAAGTTTCATCCTAAGAATTTCTCCTTCAGTTGTCATATGGTCAAAAGCCCAGCTAGGCTGATATAGCTCTTCAAATTTTGAAGAACTAACCAAGCCCACCATAACAAGAGAAAAAATACCCAAGAAAACACAACTAGCAGACCCCATTTTTTCCAAGATTTTCAGAGCAGAACAGAGAGAGTAAGAAAATCTTCTGCTTTAGGTGAAGTGTGAAGAGGGCCAAAGGAAATTGAGTTGATTTTATAGCCAAGATGGGACAGGCTTAACCAAGAAGCCAGTGCCACGTCAGCAGACATTTATGTTACACTTCATTGTCCACGCTGGACCCGGAACTCGATGTGTCAGAGAGCAAAAACTCAAAATATTATAGCCGTTAGCAGTAAGAGCTTAGAGGTTCGTTCGGTAGAATGTATAACAATAATATAAAATCTAATATATTAGTAATATTTGTATTAGTAATGATTGTATTATTTATATTTGTATTAGTTATGCATGTATTATTTTTATACATTGTTTGGTTTGATATATAAGAAATAATACATCTTACATAATTTCTATAAAAGAATTTTTTGTTTACAAAAATATCCTTCTTTGATTTTGTACATTTTTTTGCAACAAATTTTTTTTTGTCATTTCAAACATAATTATTATTGTTGAACTATTATATAGAGGTTTAGGATTAATTGCAAGACCTTCGTCTTTACGTAAAAATGTTACGCTGACGAATTAACATAGTCGAAACAAAAATAAAATACAAGCCGTAAAGAAATATTCTCAATTTTTTTTTTAATCTTTTTAAAGACTCTCGAAACAAAGTAAAAATATGTTATAGTTATTTAAATCAACCATTCGTTGTTGTAAATTCAAATGGTGGGAAAAGAAATTGTGAAATGTTTTGAAAAGATTCACTGTTGCAAATTAAAATGACGGGAAAAAAATGGTGAAATATTTTGAGAGGGAAATTGAGGGGTATTAAGGTCATTTAATAAGTTAATGCATGTGTTTAAAGTCTTTGTATTACTATTACATAGTAAATAGAGTGTATTACTAATACACACTTCAATACACAATAGGCAAAAAGTCATACCAAACAAGCTACTAACAATACACATTAACTAATACATGCATTATATTTTACAATACACTCTGCCAAACTATCCCTAATTGGTACAAGCAACAGTGATAACTTATCTAAAAATTATTTTTATGATGAATTTATTCTGCATTTGACTGGAATAAAATGTTCGTATCACTCTATGATAGTCTTATTTATGTTATTATTTATTATATTAAAACCTATTGCTTTTTGTTTCTATATTATGTCTTTTCTTAATTGTTATTTTACTCGAATCAAGAATCTATTGAAAACAGTTTCTTCATCTCGCCTCTAAGATAGTGATATGAACGCCATATATTTACCTTTCCTAGATTTCACTTTATGTGAATATATTAGATATGTTATTGTCGTTGCTGATTGAAATAAAATCATAAAATAAATATTTCAAAAATAAATCATTAATATTATAGTAATATTTTTATCCGATATTAAAGACGTTATAATAATTCTGAAATAACTGATCTTGAAAACTTGTTTCGGAACCAAAGGATCACTAATTGGCTTAGCTGGATTTAAAAAAAGTTGGTCCCATGGTGGGGAACAGCACAGTAGGTATAGTCGCTGTTGAGAAAAGGAGGAGTAGTAATGCAGACCAATGAGATATGAGCACGTGGAATAGTACAGCTGGTCACTGCAGTGTACAGTTGTCATGGGCAGTAGGTAGTTTTTTAAAGAGGGAAATTCTTTTTCCTTTCTAAAAGCTAAGTATTCGCTTCGCGTGTAGTGAAAAAAGACACTCACTCCTTTAATTTGTACAAGTAAGGTTTGTCAAAATGGCCTTAATGACAAGAAGAGATTATAATGTACACACCCTCCGCCTCTGGTCTATATTAATTTAATTTACGAAGCAATATATATCTATGAGAAAAATAAGACGTAAATTGAATGTAACTTTTCATTTTTGTCCCTATAAAATTAAATTAAAATCATAAATTTAGCAATTAAGTCTCTTTAATTTATCAACTAAAGTATAAAACATAAATAAAGCGCAAAAATGAAAGAAATTTTAAATGATTCTCTTAAATATTGAATAATTACGTTATTATTAACATTGAAAAGTGACTCACACGGTAAGTTAAAATGGACCAAAGGGAGTATTTTGTATGATTATACTTATGCTTATTATTCAGGATCGAAGTTAATAATTTTTTTACAATTTATTTGATTCAAAATCGTTTACTTTTTGAAAATCTCAGGGTAGGGAGAGGGAAATCGAATCTTTACAATAAGATAGAAAGTTTAGGTAATCAACCAACTGAGTTAATAAAATTTTCAATTCAAAATTATTTGTACCCCTTATGATATTTGATATATGTGCAATATTCGAACTAAAATTATTGAATTTGATACCCATGAATGACTAGGAGTGGAAGGGGAAAAATTGGGGAACATATGATGAAATTGAAAAAATAATTGCAACCACTAAATTACATCTTTAATCTCAAATTTGTTTTAAGGTAGAATTAAAAAATATGCATTTGAGTGAGAAATAAATTGTAATACTTTGTTGCAATCTTGTGAAAAGAACATTGTTGAATACATCGATACCTTCTTAAACTAGCTAGTAAATTTCATTCATGTATTCAATTTTTGAGAAATTATTTTGAGTGTCTAAATAAAATTTATTATTATTATTTTTTTTTTTGATGTATTCAACCAAAAATCATACACTGAGTACAAAAAAAAATGGTTCGATACACTAAATTTTTTATTTTCATAATTAAAAAAAAAAAAGAACGAATCACAAAATATATTGTATGAAACCTTGCCCTCGATATATAAACTAATTACTCAAATACCTACCTAAGTTTTCACAAATCTATTTTTCTAATGATACTTGATGAAAGTGAAGAAAAGCTTCACCAAAAAAAAAAGTGAAGAAAAGCTTGTGGGGGCCCTCGGGGGTGCGGGGGTGTTGGTCACTTTTATTCTTTGTTTTTGGAATTAGTATAGTGTGATAATGTCAGTGCCAGCTGCAACTTTTGCCCAGGGCGCATTCATCATATAGTATACTGTAAGGGTCGTTTCGTTTGAAAATAAGTTATATCAAAATTAATTATTAGTTATTTTGAAATAAATTGATCTGATATTATATTTTTAATAATTATTAAATTTGTAGTATTAAAAATAATATATAGTACATTATTTGTAAAAATATATTATTTGTTTATTAAAATATCTTTCGTAATATTTAACTTAATTATTTTTCTTCATATATCATGCAAAAGAAATTTAAAAGTTGCTAATTTTTTTTTAACTTTATTAGTTTCTTTTTCCTAAAAATATATGTTAAAAAATTTATGTTGATATTTCTTAAATGTGTATGAAGAAGCTCTAATATTTTATGTTAAATTACTTATTTTGTTTTAAATTCCATAAAATATTAATAATCTCATTTTTTATCAAAAAAAATCATCATAAAAAAATGTGAAAAAGAATTACTCTAATTTTTTATTATTTAGTATCATTAATATTTGGATAGTCAAATTATATTTTTTATAAAAAATAAATTTTCAAATATTTTTAGTTAAATATAAAAATATTTTTTTATTTAATAATTAAGCATGTATTAAGTTAGAAAGAGAATGTCAACATACTTTAATAACTTGTCCATGATAAATTTGTTAGAAAAAACGAAAATTTATGTCCATGATAAATTTGTTAGGAAAAATGAAAATCTAAAGTACATTAATAAATATTTCTACAAAATAGAAAGACAATTAATCTTTGCATCAATTTTGAACTTGATTGTATAAATAGTTTTTATGGTGTCACTATCATTTTTCCATTACTCATCACTATTGTAGCATTTAATAAGCTTTTATAATTGTTCAAATTCATCAAATTGAATGAAAATTTGTCGAGTAATTAAAATTTAAATTAGGAATAAAATGATTAAAAAAAATTAATGCGAAGACTACTAAAATCTCACATTCTCTCTTATATATAGCAGTAAAGTAAAGTAATAAATACATACATACATATATATGTGTGTGTGTTAGTAAAATCATTTGAAAAAATGTTATTAGCTATAGTTTTGAAAAAGGTTTTAAAATAATAGCTAGCTAGATTCTCCATTACTCAACATAAAAACAATACTTATTTGAACCCGGATATTGCCAACCAAACATGTATTGAAAATTTTATCCCGAAATTATTATTTTATTTCAAAATTATTTATTTTTATACCTTACACCAAACGAACCCTAACATCTTTTATTTCTTTCTTTTTGTTTTCCTTATTTAAAGCTACCCATTTCATTTTGAAGTTATAGGTCACACTTCATTAGTAGATTTTAGAGCCTCACCATGTGTGCCATAATACATTAATATCTCGATGTAGTATTTTTTGAATTTTGAAAGTTATATAATTTTGACAGTTATTCAGACATTATATGCAAAAGGGATATGAAAGATTGTGGTTAAATAAAAACTAGTTTGGCTCTTTAAATTTAAAAGGTGGCGTGTAAATTACGATGAAGAAAGTATCATTTTTAGTAGGTGTTTGACTATGAAAATTAAAAAAATATATTCATTTTATTTTAATTTTTTAAAGTTGAAGTTGAAGTTAAAATTGTGTTTGGCCATAATATTTGGATAACATTTAGAATTCAGATGTGTTTTTTAGAAAATATAAAATATAATTTGGACATGCAATATCATTTAAATGTAGTTATTTTATTATTTAAAAAAAATATTTTTAAAAGCAAATTAAGAAATAAAAAAAGTGAAACCAAATAAAGTGAAAACATCTCTTCAAGTTGAATTTGGTATTTTTAAGACCAAACAAATTTTTTGAAATAAACTGAATACATACTCAGAATAAAATGATGTTTGATCTTTAAGTACAAAACAAAAAAATATTCTACAACTGGATCCCATTATAGTATTATTCCTATTATAAAAGAAGCATATACTAAAAAAAATTTTTTTTGCTAGGGTTTAGTAATAAAATAAGGAAGTTATTCAGAGAATTACAATTACAAAATATAAAAAGGAATGTAGCAGGTGAGATCTGCACCAGACAGATCCCAGAACATCCTCATGTTGAATGTTTTATTAACTTCAATTTGCTGATAAACAGTTGTTTTCCAATAATATATTTTCAATTAAATCCCTCAAAGAATGCATCCTCCCTCACATGGTCATTTGGTTAATGGGATATTGCAGGATTAATTTAAATTAAAATTTATATTTTATGTGATTAAAAATCTATATCTATTTCTATATAGTATATATAAAAACAAAACTAAAAGCATTAGAAGAAGCCACGTGGCAGCATAATAAAAAGCCATGTGGAAGTTTTTAGGACGAGCGTATAAAAATTGTAATAAAAATTTTGAATTAAAAAATTAGATATATTTAAATTTAAAAATATTAGATTTTGTACTTAAAAGATTATCATTAACTTGATTTCAGTAATGTTAAATTGAATAGTTCTAAATGAACTCTAACTATTCATTACTTATTCCTTTCAATATTATAAAATATATTTTAATATTAAATAATAAAATAAAAATCTCTCTATATATAGAAGTAAAACTAAAAACACTAGAAGAAGCCAGAGAAAATTGAAGGAAAAGTGTCTTTTAAGTCTTGAATAAAGAATTGGTGACATTGACCAACTTAAAGGGTCAAACATCATTAGAAAATTTGATTAAGTTAATTATGGACTTGATTAATATTTTTAAAACTTTCTAATCTTTTTAAAAATGCAAATCAACCCATACCTCTTTTTAATCCAAATCAACCAGTCTCTCTCCTCTCTTTCTCTTGACAACTTCTCTCAACTCTTTTCGAACCAACAGTTCTGCAAAATTCTCCCTTCAATCCCCGGCGATTTCAACCTCCGGCGAAAAATAGTTGGGCGAGTTCCCTTTCGACTTTCAACTTTCAATCGACGTAAAGACTTCTCCGACGACAACAACTTTGAGTTCTTCGTCGTCCCATTTCTTTTTTCACAGGTAAAAAATTATGAAGAAACAAAGGAACTTGAGTTAACTACTCTTCTAGTATTGAAATGTGGACTAAATAAAATCCTAATTTCTGGCATTTTTTCTTCTTGTTGTCGTACTGTTGATTCAAATTTATAGGTGATTTTTGTTCACAGTTGATGTTCTTAGTATGTGTGTGTATGTGATGTGTTGGTGTTGCTGGATTGATTTGTTGTTTGTCTTGGTAAAAATGGTGTTGCAATAGATGAAACATCTGATGCAACCGATGGAGCATCTGATGCAACAAATTAAAATCTGATGCAACTATGAAAATCTGATGCAACAAATGAACAATCTAACAGATCATTAATCTGTTGCGATAGACGACTCTTATGTTTGAAAGAAATCTAAACAATATTGATCTAACAGATAACTCATTTTGCAACAGATGAGTGATATGTTTCAACAATTCAGTGATTTATTTTTATTATCTCTAACGGTTTACTCATCCGTTGCAACAGGTCAGTTATATGTTGCAACAAATAACATACCTTGTGCAACAGATTAGTGATTTGTTTTTATGATTTTCAAAGGATTACTCATCCGTCGCAACATGCCAGTTATATGTTGCAACAGATAACATACCTGGTGCAACTGATTAGTGATCTATTTTTATGATTTTCAACGGATTACTCATCTGTCGCAACAGGTTGGTTATATGTTGCAACTGATAAACTACCTGATTCAACAGATTAGTGATCTGTTTTATGGTTTCCAACGGATTACTCATCCGTTGTAACATGTTGGTTATATGTTGCAACAGATAAACTACCCGGTTCAACAAATTAGTGATCTGTTTTTATGGTTTCCAACGAATTATTCATCTTTGCAACAGGTTGGTTATATATTGCAACAGATAAACTACCTGGTGCAACAGATTAGTGATTTGTTTTTACTATTTCCAATGGATTACTCATCCTTGCAACAGGTTGGTTATATGTTGGAATAGATAAACTACCTGGTGTAATAGATTAGTGATCTATTTTTATGGTTTTCAACGGTTTACTCATCCGTTGCACTCATCCATTGTAACGGGTCCGTTATATATTGCATCAGATAAAATACCTTGTGCAATATATTAGTGATCTGTTTTTATTAGTTCCAATGATTTACTCATCCATTGCAACATGTCGGTTATATGTTGCAACAGATAACATACCTGGTGCAACAGATGTGTGGTCTGTTGGAACTGTTATTTTACCATTGTGTATGTTAGATTTATTGTTATCCCTTTTTAATGATGCATTAATTAATTATAATCTATTTTATGTTTCTGTTAATTTAAGATAATATGGCTCCCAAAAGAAAAGAAACTGAATCAAGTCCAAGTAAAGAAACAAGTGCCGCAGCTCGGATACATCCACCACTCTATGAGCTTGCTTTACAAGCGTTATCTCAATCAGGAGCAAAAGATAATGAACACGAGGAGAAGAAATATCTTAAAAGAGATAATCCAAATGCTAATAGCCCTTCCACCGCAGAGTTGGTCAAAACCTTCAGCATTGATCGTTATTCTGTGAGAATGCAGTGCGATGGTGCCACAAATTTAACGGGTGATTTCGTAGTTAAGTCAGCCATGGGAAAATCATTCGACGCTTTCAGAAAAATACTTCGAGAACAAAAATTGAATGATTATTTCAGGGAAAGCTGCTTTGGGCAATATCTTAATTTATCAGAGGATAACAATGCTCGTTTCCAGATGAAAATGGTAAACGATCTTCTCAAGCGTAGGTTTATGTATGAAAACAAAGACAAGATGGATGAGGTGTGGATAAATTACTATGACATGCCTTTTTATTTTGGTTGGAAGGAGTTTGCCATAGTTACCGGACAAAAATATTATCCTCCTTCTCCTTCTTAAGTTATAACTACTCTGACCCAAAAAAGCACCCCGCACACCCAAAAAACGCAAAGGCAAGTCGAGTGATCGTGAGGATGTGGTGTCTATTATTGGTCCAAGCGTCAAAAACAAAAATTTGATAGAAGCGTTAAAAGGTAAAGGACTCTAAAAGAAGCACAAACAATCATTGTGCTTGGTTTGGTTTATACATAATATTCTTTGGGAGAGAGATGTTAACAACAACATAAGACCCGATTTAATAAATCTCTCCGAGGATCTTGAGGCATTTAACAACTATCCTTGGGGTTATGAAAGCTTCAAAATGACTGTCTAGTATTTGTTAACTCCGTTAACGCCAAAGACAATCAACTTATATGGCTTTTCACGGGCCTTCATGGTAAATATTTCTTTTATCATGATATGATTCATTATTTTTTTATTCACTAATGCTTTTGATTTATTGGCGTTATATTATAGGCTTGGACATTTGAAGTCATTCCTTATTTGAGACAACAAGTGAATTACCACGAAGAAGTTTCCTGTCCAAGAATCCTGAGATGGTTGTCGGCCAAAACTGATAAAAATGCAAAATTTCTTGATCTTTTCAACCCCCCAAAAGAAACAGTAAGTCTAATTCTAATCAAGTTTTTATTTTAATTAATGATTATTTTAAATAATTTCATCATCATTCTAATATATGTACTGATTTATTTTAGATTATCCATCCGCGGCTTGTTCCGACCAACCGAGAGTTGAAAATACCATTTTTTCTTACATTACGGTATGTGCAAACTTTATCAGACCCTAAGGTCGTTGATGGAATACAAATAGAATTGTTTGGAGCAACATCCATCAGAAGAAAAATAATTTTGGAGGGTGGGCTTATTGCTGTTGATGATGGTAGTGGTCGTGGTGCTGCTGTTAGGGCTAATGATGCTCCTCTTAATGTTTTTGAGATAAAAAGTCATTATGATTATGATCATACTGGTTGTACAGATTTTTCTCCAGATCTTGCCACATTTAGCGAATGTTCTACATGCAAATATCAAGACTGCAAGGCCAAATACGATGGAGTGATTAATGCTATTAATACACTAACTGCTTCTGTAAAAGAAATGAAATTTAAGAGGGGTGTCATTCCATCAAAGAAGATTTCATATCCAGACACTTCACTAGAGATCAAGGCGGCTAAGAGGAGAAGGAAAGATACTTCCAAGGCATCATCAAGCATAAAAAAAAAGCAAAATTCCAATGTCTCTGTCTTTGTCTTTTACCATTGTTTAGTGTGCAAGGGCCACAGAAGAGCAACATGAGCCGAAGAAGGTGAATGTACATTATCTGTTCCAACAAACAAACAAACACATATCTGTTTCAACATCTGATACATCTGCTGAAAATTATCAAATAGATATATACATATGTTGTAACTATTGTCTAACCTTACATCAGATGCGTTATATGTTGCAACAGATAAGTCTTATGTTGCAATAGATGGGTCATCTATTCGAAATTATTGTTCTTCTCTGATTTACTTGTTCGAATTCGTCCCAACAAATAATCCATCTGTTGCAACATAAGGCTCATCTGTTGCAACAGATGGACAATTTGTTGTATATCTATAATTAACATTAATAATTTCTGGCTTTCCAAGTGGATGTCAGAGTAGAAGCCACTTCTGAAGCGCATAATATCACAGTTGATAATTCATCAATTGCTTCCAAAGAAGAAGAAAAAGTGGATCCTATCAGTTCGGGAGTACAGAAGAATTACCCGTTTGAAGGGTTCAACATGTCGGATGAGGCTCTAAAAAAATTGACACAGTTGATTAACGACTATTCTGAATAGATTGCCGATGGGCTGTTAAAACATCATGTCAGCAGGTACATAAATCAATTTTTAAAGATATTGGTTTATACGATTCTTGTTGTAAGAATATGACATTAACACATATAAATCATCATGTAGAAAAATAAATAACGAACGCTACAAAGTGAACGAATCGAGTCTTGGTTTTGATATGTTCAACTTTGTTGTTACACATCCCAGAACGAAGATTTGGTTCTATTTGATGTCATAGCCCCAAACTTGTTGGAATGATGAGGTTTAAATGCCATATATATTACTATTAATGAGATGCAACACGTAGATCATCTGCTGGAAATTATATAAAAGGTCTTCCTACTTTCTTGATTTTTTTCAACAGATTACCTATCAGTTGCAATAGACAGATTTTATGTTACAACAGATTGGATGTCTGTTGCGATAGAAAGACTAAGAAATATATATTAATACAACAGATGACCAACCTATTCCAATAGATAATTAATCTATCACAATAGGTATTATATCTGTTACAATAGATATACTATCTGTTGCATTATAAAAATTCAATTTGGCCTGTATAAAAATTATTGCCACTATATGTAAAGTGAAGTGGCTTGAGATGAAAAATTGTTATCGTGTTCGTCTCCGTCTTTGTACATATTCTTCTTTGTACACGGACTCCAACCATTTAGTTAGTACCTGTCACAACCCGGCCCGAGGTCCAAGCCGCGTCAGGCATCCCGAACCACACAGGCTTGAGATACCCCTGTTATGTCCCAACCCACTAGTGATATTATTTGCTCTGGGCCTAGGCTCGCACGGCTTTAAAACGCGTTATTAGGGAGTAAGGCTTTCTTACTTATATACCCAACATCCCTCTTGTGTTTTGCCGATGTAGGAATCCTTCCTAAGTTAGGGTGTTACATACACCCTCCTTATGGACTCAGCGTCCTCGCTGAGTTTTGCCCCATCGAATGAGATTCACCTACACTCAGGACTGAGGTTTGCCCCGCCTTATCGGGATTCGCCTATACTCAGTTTGAACTTTGGCCCACATCAACAGGGATGACACATGAGCGGTTCTGATACCATTCTATCACGACCCGACTCGAGGTCCTGGCCGCAACGGGCATCCCGAACCATACAGGCCCAAGATATCCCTATCATATCCCAACCCACTCGTGATATTATTCGCTCTGGGCCCAGGCCTGTACGACTTTAAAACAGGTCACTAGGGAGTAAGGTTTTCTTACTTATATACCCAACATCCCTCCTGTGTTTTGCTGATGTGGGACTCCTTTTGTAAGTTGGGGTGTTACAGTCCCCTATAAGCCCAATCCCATTGCATCTTTCCTACAGTGACATCGCACATACCGGTCATTTCTGTGCCGGTCAACAAACACTCAATGTATACAAGCGAGTACAACCCGCACGCTGCACCGATTTTATTTTTTAGGAGCTAGATGTTCTTATTTCGACCTTCAAAATCCCATGATTCCTTCGTCAAGACTTCAGCCGAAAAATAATCCATCAGCTTACTCTATGTCAATAACTTGGGAAACAACTTCAAGAGTGGCTGCAAGCGGGCTAAAAATGTGTCCTCGCTAAAGACAGGTAAGTTGCAGCCATAAACCTTAATCTTTCCCTTGTAGAGTAGTATCTCAACAACGAGAAAATGTTTGACTTCCACGTTTATGACTGCAAGGATTCTCTTTGCCTTGGTCTAGCTCTTGCCGTGTGGATATGGCCTCTTTCATCTAACATATTTAATCGCTTCTTCATCCCATTGGAAGTAGAAACTAACTTATGAAATCCTGGGCCACCGGAATCGGCTAGCTTACGAAGATCAGCGTACCTATCCTTGAAATTATTTTAGAATTTGAGGTCCATTATCCTATCGGTAGCATCATAAGCACCCGGGTATACTAATTTTTTGCCCCTCATGAGGCAGAGAGTTTCATCAAAATACTGTGGTATAAGAAGACTATTTTAAAATAGGTTAGTTATTATAAAGAATAAAAATTCAGTGGAAAGAATCCGATGCAGAGAGTTCTCTGAATCAGTTCACAGATCAATCATCCAGCGCAACTTATGTAATAGATGTGTATTATGTTGCAACAGAATACCAAGTTGTTGCAACAGATTACACATTTGCTGCTTAGATTCTTCTTCATGGAGTAGATTGGAAGGCTAGGTTAGAAAAAGTAAACTTACATAGTCCTCGTACCACTTACGCATATTTATCATATTTGTGAAGTCTTTGGCGGCAAATGAATGCATGGTGTATTCTTTTTGAACCTTCGTCCTGCCATTCATGATTTCTTGCAGTTCCTTCTTCTCCTCCTTCCCAAGTGTCGCGAATATGTCCATATTCTTCAGTGTCCCCTGAACTTCAACAACTCTTGGAGCGGGAGGAGTTGTAATTTTTACTATTTTCTGAACAGAGAGAATTTGTCTAATTTTTCTTCTCTTCCCCCTAACCGCCACTATAGGAGTGCATGGCTCCCTCACCTCATTAGATGGTATGACACCCCTACTGGATTTCAACTTCTCAGCAGCTTCAATAATAATCTCTAGCTTTTCAAGAAGTTTATCCTCTCTTTCCTTGCACACTTTGCATTTCATATGAGAACATGAGGGTGAAGAGAGGTGAGAGGGACCACAGTAAGGGTGAGAGGGACCGGTGTAGGGGTAAGAGGGACCTGTGCAAGGGGTATTTTCAAAAGTATTTATTTTTTACTGAGCACCAACATGCTCATAATCACGACTGGCAGCATCAACAACATCAGGATGGCTACCACCATCACAAACAACTCCACCAGCAACACCCCCAGAAGAAGCACCCGAATTTGTTATAGTTTGAGGTTGGTCGTGAAGAGCTTCAACATTAGGCTGACCTTGCCTAACTTCTTTTCTTATGGATGTTGCTCCTACCAATTTCTTCTTTATTAACTCCACTGTTGGGTCTTCTTTTGTATCAATAAGACCCAGAGTAAGAAAATAAGTCATCCCCAGCTCATCAACGGTAGGCACGATCCAAGGATGCACAACCTATAAAAAAGACAAGAGGCATTTAAATCATATAATAATAATTTACAGACAGTTGGATAACAGAGATGTTAACACCGCCAACTTATGCAACAGACGATCTAGCTGCCACAACAGATGATCTGTATGTCGCAATAGATTGACAATATGTTGCATCATATTACACATCTATTGCATAATTTGCATCAGATGGGTAGTATGTTGAGTCGGGTTCAGAGAACCAGAGCAACAGATAGTTAATCTGTTGCAAAAAATAGATTGTCTGTCCCAACAGATTACCCATCTGTTGCACCAGTTGCAGTTGATGGGTAATCTGTTACAACAGACGACCTATCTGTCGCAACAGATGGAACATCTATTTCAATATCATTCTTTGAGGCAAATTATTTTAGTTGTAAAAAGACGTACTGCATCATCCAGAGGGTTAAAGAGATTAGCCTCCTTAATATATTTTTTACTGTTCTTTGTTGCAGGCAACTACCTAAAGATCCTTGGATGAGAAACCTTATCCGGGTAATCCTTGAACTGCTTTCAGAGGGGAGGAATGGCTTCACATGCCCAAACCTAAAAAATTTAAATAGGAAAAAATAAAAAAAAAGTCATAATAACTATATTCAATATAAATTAATGGATGAGTAAAAATAGTGATCAATTTTACCATGAAAACCCAGGGAAAGCCGTATAATGTGATCATCTTTGGGGATAGTTTTGTCAGTAAATATTCGACAATCAAGTAGTAGTTGTCATATCCCCAGGGATAATCGTTGAATTTCTCAAAATCATCATCAAACGCCAACAAATCATGTTCTATGACTTTTCTGATGTCGATTGCCAATAAAACGAAATGGACAAACCAAACTAAACACGATTTCTCCCTGTAGTGCTTTGGCATGTTTTTATTCTATAGGTCCACCATTAAATCCTCCTCTTTGTAGTTAGGTCCAACAATGACCAACAACCCATCTTTTTTACCTTGCGTTTATTGGACCCTTTTTGGGGTGTTTTCTTGATGAGAGGTTCTTCTGGACGATCGCATCTCAAGCCCGTCACTATAGCAAACTCTTTCAATTCAAAACAAACTGGCATGCCACAGTAGTTGATCCAGACTCCATCCATCTTTTTTCCGTCCTTCTTCGAATCTTTATCATACCTCCCATACTTGATCCTGCGCTTGAGAAGGGTATATACCAAGCTCATTGGGAAACAGAGAGTGTGGTATCAGACAGCTCGAGAAAATATACAAAACAACTCTTCTTAAAATGTCCATCTATGTTTTTCTTTTTCATAATACTCCTAAGTTCGTCAAGAGATTTCCCCAACTGACATTTAAATACAAGATCACCAAATAATGCGTTAGGGCTATTCATCGACATCGCAAGTCAAAACTTGTCAATACTAATGGTTTTGACAGAATCATGCTTGGATTTTATTATTATTTCATGCCTCATTGGTGATAAGGAGTTATCACTTTCCTCAGTTTCATTTTGCCCTGACTGATATTGTTCTGGAAGTTCATCTCAATCTATCTATACTCTAGCTTTTTTTGTTTGGTGATCAGAAGTTGATCCACTTTCTCCACTTTTAGTTTCTTTTCTTTTGGGAGACATCTTTTAACCACAAATAATAAAAAAATAATAAATACATTGCATTTGATGTATGCATAATTTTTTTAAAAAAAGGTAAGACAAATTTCAATAAATTATTCTACGCCATATTATAAAAAAATACTCCAACGGATAACCATCAGTTGGAACAGATGGAGAATCTGTTTGAAGACCTATTTAATATCTCCTACTCGTTGTAATAAATGGACCACCACCAATGCCACCAATACCAACACCAAGACCACCGACACCACCACTAAAATCACAAATACCGACAACACCAACAACAACCACCAACAACATCAAAAACACCATCCAACTATACCACGATAGTAAAAAAAATACTGAGACAAAAACTAAGATTTTCTCGGGTGCTTCCTACTTTTTTAGCATCAACACACAAAATTGCTAAACCTATTCTAGAAGATAATACAACTAAAAGTCTTCTTTTTCATCATTAACTAAAAAGACCTAATTTTTAGAATAAAGAACAAATGTAGAACTCTTCTCGAACTCTGTTACCTGCAAAGACAGAGAAAATGATGGATACAAGTGAGAAAAAAGTAAAAAATAACAACTATGTGGTCGGAAATGGAAAGAAAATCGATCTATTTTGAAGGATTGAGCAACATGTTGAGTAGTTGTTGTATGTATTATTGAGAGAGAGAGAGAGACAGAGGAGCAAAAATTTGAGATTTGAAATGAGGAAAAGTTTTTCCCGCAAATGGATGATTTGTATGGGTTGGATTTATAATTTTGGAAAAGAATGACAAGTTTTAAAATTGGTAATTTGGTCTGAATTGATCTTAATTAATTTTTAAAACTTCAAAAGATATAGTTTTTAAAAGATTAATTTAATGAAAACTCATTTCAACTAAGAGTGATCGATCGACGACTTGGGTCGGGATGAACGCAATACTAATGCCATGCAAATTCAACGACTCAATTAAAGTTGTTGTTGACCTTGTGAGCACATTCATTCATCCCTAGTTCCACCTAAATAAATTTAGGTACTATTAATTTTAACATTAAGTTAATGAGAACTCATTTAAACTCCGAGTGATCGATCGACGACGCCGGTCGGGATGAGCGCATGTAATACCCCAAACTTTTCTAACTAATTTCATCCCAAGAATGTTAAGTATTATCTTTCAAATTGAATGATGTTTATTACATGTGGTATTTTTAAGATTTTCACTGTTTGTCATGTGAAAAATTCGATAAGCTTTTCATTGATACCAAATTTGCCTAAATCCGGTAACCGGGTAAGAAGTTATGACTATTTCAAGTCCCCATCGTAAAACAAAGCCATGTTGGTCAGTGGCGCACCGCGCCAGAAGTGAAAATGGCAATTTTTCCTTTTCTAGTATCTCAGCGCTATTTCTCTGTGGCGCGTCAAACTTTCATGTCGCAAACAAAGCGGCAACGCGATGGCTCCGCATCACGTCATTCCCCAATTTCCCAGTTGTCAAATTCCAGTGACACGACGCGATAGCGCCGCGTTACGCTAGGGGTCTAGGTTGGGAAATTTTCACAATTTAAAACACGCGTACAAGGGTTAAAAGGGTCAATCTCCCACCCTATTTAAACCCAATAACACGTGATTCAACCATATTTCACCCAAAATATAGTGTTTCTCTCAAGTTTCTCTCAAGAATAAACTAGGGTTTTCAATTGAGGATTCAAATTCAATATTTAAATTCAAGAGTCTCTGTGTCAATCTTTCCTAAATCAAGAACAAAGGTATGCCTATTGTTCATTCATGGATTCCTTTCGTCCATGAAGCCTAAGAATCAAGTTTTAAACTATGAATTATGATACTCATGCTATGTGTTGATTATGTTCATGTGGTTGTTGTTGTTGTATGATTCCCAAGTTGGAATTTTAGTGTGTTTTATGAAATTACGTTAATATATGAGTTTAAATCCATGAATTGAGTGGTTCATGATGTGTTAATTAATTATTATACCTATGCCCTAAGTTGTGCATGTAAGGTGTTTGATAAAATGCCTAAGGGACTAGAACTTATGCAATATAGCTAAATTGTGACTTAAGTGATGGATTCATGTTTTGCCTTTATGTTCAAATGACTTCCATGCTATTAACATGCCTTGTAAATGTTATTGGATTGCTCATGAATTAGCCTTATGAAATTATGCCATGTTTGCATGCAATCCTATTCATGTACAAGCTTATGATAACCATGTACTTCATGAGATCCCCAACTTATTGTATTATGGATTGTTGATGTTGGTCATGTATTCAAGAATATCATGCCTTGCCAGTTTCCTTCTATCGAGTCCTGGGGGTACTTGTACCCGACAAATTAGCTGTGTGCCTAGAGCCAGTGTCATTTTTCACGATATCCTTAGTCTAGCCACGTTCAGTAGAATTCAGTCAATCATGTGACTCAGAAAAACTCAGTAAACTCAGTAAACTTGGTAAACTTGGTAATTCCAGTAATCTCAGAAAGCTCAGTACTTTAGTAAATCTCAGTGTTATTCTGAAAGTCAATAAAACTCAATGAACTTAGTCCAGTTCAGTTCAGTTAATCATGTTTGGTGTCTATTTATATAGGAGTGGGATTTAGCACCGAGTGAACCCAAGGATGAGGACCCACACTGACAGTTGAGGGTGTGATCCTTAGAAGCAATCTTTGCATTCCAAAACTATGTAGCCAGCATAGGTTGAGACATCAACACTGACAGATGAAGGTTGATGAGGTGGATAAACACTGTCAAATAATGGCTACCCACAGCTTGTCCTTTTCGGTGGTGCGATATTGATACCCTTCTAATTGGGGTTACAGATTGGACCCCAACTCAGCTATACTGACTTATTCGGGGCATGTTGGTTACATGACTACTTCCCATAGTTTCAGTTACAGAATCAGGACTGTTAGATATAATCATTCAGTCTTAGTAATAGAACTCAGATAGTTCTACAGAATTTATGACTGTCTGATACAGTCAATTTAGAATAATACAAAACTCATCTAGGTCCATCAAAACCTAAATTTTTAGACACAGTCTCTCGGTATCAGTTATTTTAGTTATACAATTATCAGTATCTCATGCTATCAACACTCAGGCTTAGTAATCATGTCGTCGCGAACTTAGTAACTGTTATTACATATTTATGCATGCATTCTCACGTTCTTGTTATACAGTCAGTTAGTTCAGTTTATGCATATGTATCCTTGCATTTAGCCTACCTCTCATGCATACCAGTACATTCAATCATACTGATGCATTTACGCTATGGTATTTTATACCATAGGTTTAGAAGCACGAGCTCCAGAGTATCAGTAGCAGCCAGATTTAGCAGCGAGTTCTCCTCATTCGAGGGCGAAATGATTTGTTATTTCATTAATTCAGTTTAGCTTTCTGTAGATAGAGTTAGTTGGAGACATATCCCATCAACTTCTTATTCAGACAGTTAGAGGCTTTTCAGATAGTTTATTTCAGTTGTTTTGAGTATTTCATACCACAATCAGATGTTATATTTTATCAGTTATGCTACAGTTTTGAACCTTGTGGCCTTTCAGCCTTTATTTCCGCAATTACATAGTATATTATGCAGTGTTCAGGTACAAATATCAGTCATGGGTTAGCTTGAGGTCCTTCAGGGTCATGAGCACCGTGTAGCATTCTGGGTAATAGATTCGTGGCATTACAATGCAATACCAACACCAAGAAAAATGCAATGACTCAATTAAAGTTGTTGTTGACCCTGTGATCTCATTCAATCATCCCTAGTTCCACCTAAATCAATTTAGGTACTATTAATCTTAACATTAAGTTAATAAGAACTCACTTTAACTCATAGTGATCGATCGACAACTCGAGTTGGGATGAACGCAATACCAACACCATGCAAATGCAACAACTCAATTGAAGTTGTTGTTGACCTTGTGAGATCATTTATTCATCCGTAGTTCCACCTAAATTATTTGTAATAAAATTTGATGCAATAATCGACTGAGCTGTTGGATATTTCCAAACAGATAATCATATTTGTTGCAACAGATGACATATCTTATTTAATTATCAAATAGACATTTGCATATGTTGTGACAGGTAATAGAGCTGCTGAATTTTTTTAAACAGATATTGATATCTGTTGTAATAGATGACATATCTGATTTAGTTATCAAATGAACATTTACATCTGTTGTCACAGATGACTGAGCTGTTGGGATTTTTCAACCAGATATTTATATCTGTCACAACAAACGAGATATCTGTTTGAAAATCTTTTTTTCTTTTAATTTTAAAGCAAGCTTCTGTCCGGGTAGATAAAGTAGTACTACTAAAGGCGGTAAAAAATATTTCTTGTATAACTCAAAAATCTCATTGAGTAGTCTTGTCTTATCTTTTCAATGTCACTCATTTTATTCCCCGTGCCCCTCAAATTATTAATGAATATTAATTAATAAATATTGAAACCCTTAATACTTCCTCCGTTTCATATTAGCTGGTCCCTATTGACTTGGCACACCCATTAAGAAAATATTAATTAGGGGTTTATTTTATCAAATTAGCCTTATTAATTATGCTTTGAAAATATAAATTTGAATAAATACACTTTGTTTAGTCATTTAATATTAAGGGTAGTACATCTAGAAAATAGAATTATCTCATTTCTCCTTCAGCCCTAAATTTATTTTATTCGTCTCTTATCTTTTTCTTTCTCTCCTCTTTAGGGCTATCACAACCTTTTTTTTCTCCTCTTTCTCATAAAGATACTTTCGGATCTAAACTGATCCATATCTTAGATTCCTTGACTGAAATTGCAGTTTTGATCCCCTTTTGACATTAAGGTATGATTCACTATTTCTCTTTCACTCTCTTTTTTTTCTTTGCAAGTTATTTACTTCTATTTTTTGTTTAATTTCCATTTACCCATATCATATTTATTCAAAAATTTGAAGGAACTTTTAATTGTTGAATAAACGAACCGAGAATTTCTATTACAATGCGAAAAAATCATCTATTGGGAGAAGTTTAAAAGCCTTATTGGCAGTATCATTTTTTTGTATGTATTTTATTTATTTCTTTGTTGTTGATGTTGTTATTAAAGTTGGTGGTGGGGTTGGCATTGTTGGAACTTGTGGTGTGGTGATATTGATGGTGTTGGAACATAGGATGTTGCATCTTTGTTGTTGATGATATTATTGGAACAAATATTGTTGTTTTCTTTATTGTTGACATTTTAATTTGTTGTTTCTTTGTAGTTTATGCTTTTGTTGATGTTGCAACAGACGGAACAACTGTTGGAACAAATCAAACCACCAACAAGGCTGGTTTGATGTATTCCAACAGACTCCACATATGTTGCAACAGACTTCATATCTGTTGAAACAGACTCCATATCTATTGCAACAGACTCCATATATGTTGCATCAGACTCCACATCTGATGCAACAAACTCCTCATCTGATGCAACAGACTCCTCATCTGATGCAAAAGACTCTACATCTGTTGCAACAAATGGATAATGTTTTTTCTGTGACATTAATTTTTTTCATCTTCTTTGTTGATATAAGAAATTGAAAGTTGATCAATTTTTGTCCGACCATCACAAGAGGCTACAGTAAAGATGGATTCGGAGGAATAAGCTGCATGCAGATGAAACCACTACATAAGTGGGAGGTATGTATTACTGATAATGTTATCATGAAAACACACATAGAGTACACTGATTTTATGAATGTAGTTTTTACCAATTAGTCATAGATCATTAAAACAAGATATCTGCGATTTTACAGTTACGTTTGGTAGGTCCAAACTGATAAGGCTGAGGGACTAAGAATATGGTTCTGATACCTTGTTAAGATTTAATGTCGGTTGTTGCTCATGTTTATTTGTCAAGCATTATGAAGGAATCTAGTTTTAGTGTCATTATAAAGAGATTCGATAGCGATTGGACTAACTTTTAGGGTGGATTGGACTCTGAGAAGGCCTTTGAAGCCTAGCACTACATCTAACAAGAACGGAAAACCAATATAGTTATTTCCCTAGCCCAAATTTATATGGTTGGGTTGCTTAGGGTGATGATTATACGCCAGTAGGTGCGGTAGGAGAATGTCTTCGAGGGAAAATGGGTGGTTGATGAAAGACCATATCATCTAAGAGCTAATTGAAGAAGAAACATAGGGTAGAAAGTAATTTCTAGCGAATCTGGCTGATGGAATTATCTTAAAACATGAGAAATTTTATCATGTGCAATTATGAAAGTGTATTCGGTAATATAAATTCATTTGTTGTCTATCTAAGAGAAAAATAGTGCAGATGGCTACTTTGCTAGAAAGCTGCGACTAGGTAGCGTTGTCGGGATTATCACCTAGATAGAAAATAGCAGAAGACTAAGAAAGCAACCTTAAGGGCATCGAAGATTAAAATGATGTACAGTAAGTCTAGAAAACTCTTTCCAATAATAACTGCAGTTAAAGTAAGGAATCTAAGCGAAGGAGGAAATTTCTGAATTTTAAATTACATCTCATGCCTTCTTGTTTGTGGTTTCGATTAGGTCCACTGTTGTTGACCTGATCGGAACCACAAACGTGATTGAAAGGAAAGTTGAGTATCTCTACTTCCTGAGCAATATGGATTAATTTATTGTGTTTTGTAGCCTTAACATGCTTCCAATATTTCTTGGAAAAGATCAGAGGTTTGCTCTAGTTTGCAAATTTTAATAATTTTCAAGCTTGCCTCCAGCTTGCTGGTTCTGTATTCAAGCTGGTCATTGCCGTCTTCGAAGTTGGTATAGTGTTCCTGATCTCTTATGAGCTCGATCAGGAACACTACCTTCAAAGTTGTGGCATTGAAGAAGGCCTTCAGAACACTTTGTTCAGAAGCCTTAAAGGATACATAGTGGATTGTTGTGTTTGTTTTAGGTCAAAATGTGTTGATGCACACTGAAGATGTGGTCCCAACAGTTGAAAAACACATTTTTACCGAGCGTTGCTCAATGCAGCTTGCTCAACTAATTTGATAAATTCATAAGCAAGGAGTTACGTAGCGTGTGATCTAAACCGACTCTACCAAGCCTATCAAACGTTACGTAACTCTAGCCTTATTACCCTATAAAAACTTTGATCTCGTTAGTGCACAAATCAAACGATCTCAATCTCTCAGCCTTTCTATTGATCTCTTTTCTCCAATATAGATTATAAAATATCTGTTATACAAAAGTCTACACCGTTGCCAAAAATGCTTGTGTAATACCCCATAAAATTTCCTCGTAGTCTGAGCCTTAGAGTGTGTCAAGTGAAGTGTAATTTCAGTTCCATAAATCTCAATCCTACGGTGGCACGTAGTTCTTGGGTATGAAACCATGGGACCAAAATTACACTTCACTTGACACGCTCTAAGGCTCAAACTACGAGGGAATTTTACGGGGTCTTACAATATCTCCCCCTTGGAAACATTCGTCCTCGAATGTCGCTAGTTATACTAAGAACATAGAGACACTGAGTACACATAACCGAAGCAATTTGATAAGCGGGGCTCCATGTCTTTCTAAACTCTTGAATACTTCGGAAATTACAAGAACTCATTTAAGAATAGACACATTGCTGAACTTTAGATTAGAAGGGCTGAATTAAGGAAGAATAATGCCTTCGGCTTGATCTGAACTCGCGGAGAAAAAGTGTGGGTACTTGGCTCGCATGTCTACTTTTGCCTCCCAAGTAGTGCCCTCAACTGGTTGGTTCCGCCACAAAACTTTGACCAAGGGAACCTCATTGTTCCTCAGTCTACGGATTTAAAAATCTAGAATCTCAACAGAAAACTCATCGAATGAAAGACAGTTCTGAATGTCAGCACTCTCTGAAGGATCTAATGCAATGGAATCACCAATATGATTTTTAAGTAAGGAGACATGAAAAATAGGATGAACCGCTGACAAATCTGCGGGAAACTCAACTTCATAGGCTACTTTACCAACACGGCTCAAGACTCTATAGGGGCCAACATAACGGGGACTAACTTTCCCCTTCCTACCAAATCTATTCACCCCTTTCATGGGAAAAATCTTCAAGTACACCAAATCACCCACCTCAAACTCAAGATCCCTTATGCTCACATCGGCGTACGACTTTTGACGACTCTGAGCTGTCTTCAACCTTTATCTAATTAACTTAACTTTCTCCATAGCCTCAAACACTGCATCAAGCCCAATTACAGCAGCTTCACCCACTTCAAACCAACTTATGGGTGATCTACATCTTGTACCATACAAAGCCTCAAATGGTGCCGTCTCGATGCAAGCATGGTAACTTTTGTTATATGCAAACTCTATCAATGGCAAATGCTCATCCCAACTACATTTGAAGTCAAGAGAACATGCCCTCAACATATCTTCTAGAGTCTGAATGGTCCTCTCAGCCTGACCATCTATTTGTGGATGAAAAGCGGAACTAAAATGAACTTGGGTACCAAAACCCTGCTGAAATGCTCTCTAAAACTGAGAAGTGAACTGAGTACCCCTATCCGAGATGATAGACAAGGGAACTCCATGCAACTTGACTAACTCCTGAATATACAATCTAGCATAATCCTCAGCTGTATAAGACGTATGCATGGGCAAGAATTGTGCGGACTTAGTTAGCCTGTCTACAACAACCCAAATAGAATCACGATGACGACGCAAAAGAGGTAAACCAGTCACGAAGTTCATATTCACCTCTTCCCACTTCCAAGTGGGTATACCAAACTCTTGCATCACACCACCACGTCTTTTGTGCTCTACCTTAACCTGTTGGCACGTTGCACACTTTGCTATAAACTCATCTATATCCTTCTTCATATCACCCCACCAATAGATTTCCCGTAAGTCGCGGTACATCTTGGTAGCGCTGGGATGAATAGAATACCACGCACCATGCGCTTCAGCCATAATCCTCTGCCTGAGATCATCAACACACGAAACACACAATCTACCCTATAATCTCAACACACCTTCTTCCCCTTGGGATAAAAACTCTACCTTTTGGTCCTTAACTGACTCCTTCAGTATGACCAAACTAGGATATCTGTCTTGCTTCTCCCTTACTTCCGAAACTATAGAGGATTCATAACTACTTTGCACAAAAGTACTTCCCTCAGCTGAATCAAGCAACCTAACACCCAATCTAGCCAGTCGATGCACTGCACGAGCTAACTCTTTCTTACCTTCCTCTACATGTATAACACTACCTATAGACAATCTGCTAAGAGCATCTGCCATGACATTGGCCTTGTCCGGGTGATATAACACACTCATATCATAGTCCTTCGATAACTCTAACCACCCCCTCTGCCTAATATTTAACTCCTTCTGAGTAAACATATATTGCAAACTTTTATGATCAGTAAACATATCAACATGAACACCATAAACATAGTGTCTCTAGATTTTCAAAGCAATGACCATATCAGCTAATTCAAGATCATAGGTTGGGTAGTTCTTTTCATGCGGTTTCAAATATCTAGAGGCATAGGCTATGACCTTACCCCTTTACATAAAAACACAACCCAGACCAACTCTAGAGGCATCATAATACACCACAAAACCATTTGTACCATCAGGCAAAGTCGACACAGGGGCTGAAGTTAGTCAAGTCTTCAACTTTTGTAAACTCTTCTCACAGGAATCTGACCAAAGAAACTTAACTTTTTTTTGGGTCAATAGGGTCATGGGAGACACAATAGAAGAGAAACCTTCAACAAAACGATGGTAGTAGCCAGCTAGACCCAAGAAACTCCTAATGTCAGATAGAGAGATAGGTCTACACCAATTTCTTACAGCTTCTGTCTTTTGGGGATCAACTCTAATGCCTTCGACTGAAATAATATGACCTAAAAAGGCTACTGATCTTATCCAAAATTCACACTTTTTGAATTTGGCGAACAATTGGTGATCTCTAAGAGTTTGCAAGACAATTCTAAGATAATCTGCATGGTTATTCTCAGTACGAAAGTACACAAGGATGTCATCTATGAAAACTATGACAAACATATGAAGATATTTCTTGAACACTCGATTCATGAGGTCCATAAAGGCTGTTGGAGCATTGGTTAGTTCGAAAGACATGACTAGAAACTCAAAGTGACCATAGCGGGTTTCGAAGGCTTTCTTTGGAATATCACATTCCCTCACTTTAAGTTGATGATAGCCGGATCTAAGGTCTATTTTGGAAAGAGGATACTTATTTTTTACTGTGAACTTATTAAGCTGACAATAATCAATGTACATATGCAAAGAACTATCTTTCCTTCACATAAAAAGAACAGGTGCGCCTCAAGGAGAGACACTTTGCCTTATGAAACCTTTATCTAAATGATTTTTGAGTTGCTCTTTCAACTTCTTAAGCTCTGCAGGTGCCATGCGATATGGCGGAATAGAAAGAGGCTGAGTGTCGGGAAGAAGGTCAATCCCTAATTCTATCTCTCTATCGGGAGGTACCCTTGGGAGATCTTTCAAAAAAACATCAGGAAACTCATAAATAATGTTGACTGACTGAATAGTTGGAGCCCCGGACTTTGTGTCTTTGACTCTAACTAGGTGATGGATGCAACCTTTGGATATTAGCTTTTTGGCTTTGAGAGAGGAGATAAAGTGACTCTTGGGAGATACTGAACTCCCGAACCACTCAAAAACTGGTTCAGCAGAAAACTGAAACTTGACCACACTGGTACAACAGTCTATAGATGCATAACAAGAATGAAGCCAATCCATACCCAGAATAAGGTCAAAATCCACTATGTCCAACTCTATTAAATCAGCAAGTATGACTCTACAAAGAACAATAATAGGATAATTTTTATATACTTGCTTAGCAAACACTGACTCCCCTACTGGTGTGGAAACTAGGAAGGGCTCAGGAATATTTTTGGGACTTATTTTAAAATTCACAGCTACTAATGGGGTCACATAAGAGAAATTTAACTCGGGGTCCAACACCACATAAACATCAAAATAGAAGACACGGAGCATACCAGTAACAACATCAAAATAACCCTCTTGCTCCTGATGGGACGGTAAGGCATAGAATCTCTTCTGGCGCTGACCGCCAGCAGTGCTAGATAAAGCACCCTGATCAAAGGCGGGATGGGCTACAGGAGCTAGTGCACTAGTAGTCTGTGTCTGAGGTCGGGCATCTCTGTTCCCATACCTAGCTTGCGGATAATCTCTAAGTTTGTGGCCCAGTTCTCCACAACCAAAACAACTCCTCTGATCTTTTAAACACTCACCGGGATGGTCTCTACCACACTTAGCACAAGGAGGATAGCGGGGTCTGTTACTTACACTGTTCTGCGACCTAGACATAGAAGACATGTTCCCTTACTCCTGCCTGCCTCTAGGCACAAGAGCACTAGCTGATGAAGGCGCTGGCATAGATGAACGACTATGGAACTGTGGGCGGTTACCTCCATGGGACCTAGTCTAACTATACTCATACTGCTCTGATCTAGCCCTCTTATTACCCCTCACTCTATCTCTCTCCCTAATTTTGTCTACCTATATCTGCTGTGCATGTATCATCAACCTAGATAGATTCATATCCCTATTCAACATCACAGTCTTACACTCTTTCAGTACTAAACCAGAAACAACCGTCACGAACTTGGTCATACTAGTTCGGGTGTCAGCAATCAAATCAGGAGTATACTTGGCTAACTAGTTGAACTTCAAACAGTACTTCTTAACAGTCATGGAGCCCTGCCTTAAGTTCATAATCTCCTCAATCTGCGCTTCCCTCATCTCAAGCAGAAAGAGTTTTTCCAAGAATGCATCTTGGAACACCTGCCAAGTCATAGGAGCAGCATCCTCATCTCTACCTTTCCTCCACGATACAACCCAGTCATAAGCAACGTCTTTCAACCTGTAAGACGCCAGCTTAACACTTTTTTCCTCAAAAATATGCATCACCTGCATGATCTTTCTCACCTCCTCAAGGTATAATTGTGGGTCTTCACCTACCTTAGACCCATAAAACTCTGGAGGATTCATCCGCATGAAATCACAAATCCTAGCAGCAGCTAAATCACCTCCTTGCTGATTTAGAGTTGTGGCCTGGTTATTGTCCCTAACATTAGCGATGACTGCTTGGGCTGACGCCTGAAAGGTCACCCCAAACTCAGCATCAGACACAGTCTCATTCAGAGGATCAACAGGCTGGGGTTGTGTCACGCCTCAAATCCTATTGGGGCGGACTGGCACCCGTAACCGAGGAGGCCCGGGAGAACCAGCTCATAACCTTATACTTCCCATGCATATCTCTATGACAACCTGAAATTCGGACAACATCATGTCGCATATAAAAGGAAATAATCACCTGTATAAGCTCGAGCACACATATATATGTATATACAATACTTGGCCATTGGAGCCATCACGTCTATTAACAAAATACCACCTTGATAGTACATTAGGTCTACAAAGCCTCTAGACAATACACAGAGTTTAACTAAGGTCGGGACACACCCCTCCATATAACTAACTTCAATACAATACCAAAAGTGATTGGATATGACACGGAAAGCCCCGAAGCAAACTGGAGCTCACCAAAAGCAGCTGGGTATCCTGGCTCCTACTTGTACGGTGTATGAGCTGAGGTACCTGTGCCTGCAGCATGAAATGCAGGTCCTCCGTGGGGAACGTCCGTACGAAATATGTACTGAGTATGTAAAGTTGTAGATAATCACATATGATATAAGAGCTCAATAGAAATCAGAAACAAGTGAATAAATCGTAATAGGAGTGGACCATACTTACTAGAACTTATGACAACCTGTACACTGTATTTATTCAATCACTTTACCTTCGTTCTTATCATCTTTGTAATCATTACTGTACTGTACTATGACCATTAGGCTGCCTCCAGTACATATCAACTGGGATCACCCATGCTAGGCTTATGTCCCTGGGATACCACCCATAAACACATAAATGGGGATCGACCCATGATAGGCTTATGCCCCTGGGATACCACCCGATAAGAGAGAACTTTCATCACTTAGTTCAATTAATCCTTGAGATTGTTATTTCGGTCGTCACCACATTTTTGATACTTTGAAACAATGATACATCAATAAGAGACATATAAATAGACCATCAATGCAATAACAATGAAGTAAGAACTCATTGGCACATCAATAAAGTGTTTTGGAGTCATCAATGCCATAACAATGAAGTAGGAACTTATTGGTATATCAATGAAACGTTTTGGAGTCATTAATAGCACATGGATCTTGTTTGAGTAACCGGATACCTTCTGACATTCATTAGTGCAATAAACATGTAAGATTTGGAAGACAAGTAAGTATTGGAATATCTTGACATCTTGTAGGGTGGAAACAAATTTATTGGTAACGTAGGACATCATACAAAATCATTATGGATCACATGTTACTGAATAACTTTGGAAACTTTCTTAATAGAACAATCGTTCACTTTCATGCCAAAGATATGGTATAGAGTATGCTTTACATACCTGACTGTCAACCTTCAATACTAGTCCTAAATGGACTTCTCATCTTTTCGGATTACTTATCTATAATGAACATATATAGGAATCTAGTATTAGTGACCAAACGTCACAATTCAATTATTTGAATTCACCAAACTAGTGGTTAAGTAGTAAGCCTTAATTACACCATAAAGGGTGTCACTTTAACCCTCTTATACTCCAATTACATTCACATGCCATGCATATTCATACAACATCCTCCAATATCAAGTTTGGATTCATTTATCCTTCCAACCAATCTATTAAACCAAATTGAGCCATAGACATAAATAATCATCAATCCAATAGTATATCACCATATCCACCTTCCATAACTCAATCACCATATCGAACCTCCACAATTCAATACAACCAAACCATGCAAAATAGTCCATAACCCTATTTTCATCACCTTTCAATAACAACCAATACATATAATCCTCTATCACACATATACATATGGAAGAGAACAAAGGCAAACAATAACCATACCTTAGAATTTACCTCTTGATTATGCAATCCTTTTTGCACAAATAATAGGTTCCGTTCGAAGCTCTCGAGATGACAAACGCAGTTATCGGATTACTTTGGAATTTCTACGGTTGAATCAAAAGTAATTTAAAGGTAAAATTTGGCTAGGGTATGTTCTTTCTCAATGATTGATGATGAAAATGAGTTTTTGAACTCATATACATGTATATGTACACATATTGCCGTCCATAATATCATAGGAAATGACCAAAGTGCCTTTAAAATTTAAATAATGTCAAATCTGTCCTTTGGTGGACTATTTTTATAAGCTAAAGTAGATCGACCATAACTCTTTGCTACGATATAGGATTTTGGTGAAATTGGTATCATTGGAAAGATAATTCAAAGGGATTTTATTTCATATAAAGTAGGCCAACCAGTTCGTCCTGTACAAGAAGTTATGATCATTTGAAGTTGACCCTAAAATCTGTTTTGAGAGGCTGAAGTAAAGTGAGTATAACTCCTTACTCAGACGTTGGATTTGAATGAAACCAATTGCATTGGAAATAAGACTCAAAGATATTTCTTTTGATAGGTCGTAGCTCTCCCAGTTCATTATATTAAGGGAGTTATGATCGTTCAAAGTTTACCCAAAAAATTGGCTAGCCTCAGTAGTTTGTGTGCAGGAAATTTTCCTGCACATTTACTATTCCCAATATCCCGGCCACCGTTTTATAGTTTCGAACGTGCTCGATTATATCCGAAACCTATCCATTTTTGGAAATAATTATATCGTTGGAAAGCTTATCCAATAACCTTCGTATGGAACCAACGACGGGCAAATTCCGGTATAAATAAAATAAAATAAAATAAATTCCATATAAATAAGACCAATACACGTACTTGAATACGCCAATACACGTACTTGAATACGGGGTGTTACAGGTTGCTTGTTATCATTTCTACGGGCATTCTCTCTTCGGGTAGGTATTTTCTAAAATAGGAGATCATGGATTATTAGATGAGAGGGGCAACTGTAGGCACGATAGAATCTGAAAGAAAGAAATAACCTTTTTCTAAAATGTCTTGTTGCCTCTTGCTCATAGATGTGGCATGCTACACACCGATGATCAAGAGTCTACTAAACGTGGCTTGTTAAACTCCCTAGGACTCCTTAAACCTTAGGCTCTGATACCAAGTTTGTAATGCCCCGAAATCTCATTTCGGAGCGTCACACGGTGCTTAAGGCTACAAGTATCGCCAAGCTAACCCTTTGAGCCTGCTACTATATCTAATAACTTATTTCGATATGAAATAATGGTAATGTCATATCAAATGATAGGAAATATGAAGAAAATACTCTGTCCAAACGACCAATATATTGGAAATTTCAACATACTAATAATCTGATAACTAGTCTGACAAAGCCTCTACTATTTCATGAACTAAAGAGCCATTGGGACAGGTCCCCAACTGACTCAAACTAAACTGAAAGCAAAAATATATCTACTAGAATACTGAAATTTTTGAAGATAGGTCCTCAAACCATGAGAACTCACCACTGTGGAGATATAGACAAAGGTACTCAGAAATCACTAATGTAACTGGTACTGAGTACCTGAACCTACATTATAAGACAATATAGCACGTAGACGTATATGTGGATCAATACTTGGGAATGTACTGAGTATATGGGGGTGTATGCATTTACATAAAGCAATATCAATACTCTTTTATGAAATCATGCATGCAATTAGGAATGACTCACATAGCTTGAATAAGTCTAAAATGCCAAGCTCATAAAGCGTGAATGGTAAAGCATGTAACACAAATCTTGTGAGTCATTATACTTAACTTTAAAAATCTCAACTCTCCTTTTATTCTCAATACTTGAAGGCTAAAGGAACTTTAAACAATGCTTTCAAACTCATACTTTGATCTCATGGAGAGTAAAACTTCTTTGGAACTCAAGGACTCAGGACTCTTTGAAACTTTAAGACTTGGGAACTCTGTGACCCTTGGAATTACATAACTTTGGTTTAAAGCTAATTATTTAATCTTACTAATAGGGAAAACTACTTTCTTCTTGGGAAAATTTTACTTCAAGAGACTATTCTGAAAATCTTACTTTTAGGGAAAAATACTCAAAAGTTGTTCATTCACTATTTACTAGCAGGGAGGTTTTCTTAACTGACATAAACCATAAGAACTACATGGAGTCCAACGTCTGTCCTCCTAAGGAAGAAACCTCACATTGGGGAGAGGTGTCATACTCTTGCCAGGGAGTATAACCGCAACTCAGTGATCACTTATCTCGGCCTCGGACCCATAAATCTCAATCCTATAGTGGTGCGTAGTTCTGCAGTATGAAACCGTAGTAACGTACCTAGCTCGGTGCTAAATACTACTCCCTTTAGTTAGTTATGCTCATCTCATGGAAATCCACTTTAAAATAATCACATGGTTCATAAAAAAACCAATTATAAAATCTTTAATCTCATTTAGTAAAGTGGATTTCAATGCTACTATGATCATTAAGGTCAAAACTTAATCAATAATCTCAAAATACTCAAATCATGGGTGCTTATAGCACAAAAATTCATAAAAACTGAAATCCCAAGTAGGGTTTAATGACCCATAATTCAATCTCAAGTTAAGACTCATCAAAATGCATACTAGAAATCACATGGATTCATAAATCATAAATAAATCTGAAACTTTTAGCAACTTGTCTTAAAATCTCGAGGAATAACAACATAGGGTATAAACCCATACTTCACTTTCATAATAAGACACAGAAAATCATATATTCTTGTAATTAAAACAACTTTTGGGCACAAGGACGAAAAAAATATCCTTGTTCAAACCCCATATACCTTAGATTGTGAAAATTGATGAACAAGCTTGTATGAAACTCTTCTTCTTACTGTCACGCCACCTTTTTAACTCTAAAAAGATATTAATTTTCAGTTCGAAAGGGTTTCATTATTAAAGTGACAAAATAAAGATTTGTTTTGAAAAAGGATTATTTTTTTTACATTCAAAACTCAGAGTCGTCACTCGGCATAATACGGTGTGCCAAGTCACCTTTGGAAAATCCTTTACAAAATGATTTGACTCTTTAAGACTGGTTTGCGAACAGAGATTCCGGCTCAGGAATTCTGTTCACCGAGGAGAAGGTGTTAGGCACCCCTCGATCCCGTGGTTCGACCAAGGTCGCTTGGTGGAGCATATCGACTAAGTTGACACTACGAATATATAAACCACACAAAGTATGCAAAATCTATCTATGCAGCTTTCCTTGACTCTTGACTTGCTACTTCATCACCCTATTCTTCAGGCGGGCTCCTGACTTGCAATGTCTTCAACTTGTTGCTTGGCTTTCAATTGCTTCACCTTGTTGCTTGACTTTTCATTTCTTAACCTTGTTATTTGACCTTTAATTCCTTCATCTTGTTGTTTGACTTTCCATCTCTTACCCTTGTTATTTGACCTTCAATTCCTTCATCTTATTGCTTGACTTTTAATTTCATCACCCTGTTCTTCAGGCGGGCTCCTGACTTTTTATTTCATCACCCTGTTCTTCAGGCAGGCTCCTGACTTTACATTTTCATCAACTTTTAATTTCATCGCCCTGTTCTTCAGGCGGGCCACTGAAACCAAAATCAAAATTACAACGAAAATTATCCCAAATAGAGATTATAATAAAGAAGGATTTCATTTTTTGAAAGTATGGTCTCATTTTTCAGAAGGGTCCTGAATATAAAGTAAATTCTCATTTTTCAAGAGGGTCATGATCATAAAGTAAATTCCCATTTTTCAGGAGGGTCCTGAACAGAAAGTAAATTCCCATTTTTCAGGCAGGATCTGAACATAAAGTAAAATCCCATTTTTCAGGAGGGTCCTGAACAGAAAGTAAAGTCCCATTTTTCAGGAAGGTCCTAAAGAGAAAGTAAAATTCCATTTTTCAGGAGGGTCCTGAACAGAAAGTAAAATCCCATTTTTCAGGAGGGTCCTGAACAGAAAGTAAAATGCCATTTTTCTGGTGGGTCCTGAACAGAAAGTAAAGTCCCATTTTTCAGGAGGGTCCTGAACAGAAAGTAAAGTCCCATTTTTCAGGAGGGTCCTGAACAGAAAGTAAAGTCCCATTTTTCAGAAGGGTCCTGAATAGAAAGTAAAGTCCCATTTTTCAGGAGGGTCCTGAACAGAAAGTAAAGTCCCATTTTTCAGGAGGGTCCTGAGCAGAAAGTAAAGTCCCATTTTTCAGGAGGGTCCTGAACAGAAAGTAAAATTCCATTTTTCAAGAGGGTCCTGAACAGAAACTAAAGTCCCATTTTTCAGGAGGGTCCTGAACAGAAAGTAAAATCCTATTTTCCAGGAGGGCCTGAACAGAAAGTAAAATTCTATTTTTCAGGAGGGTCCTGAACAGAAAGTAAAATCCCATTTTCCAGGAGGGTCCTGAGCAGAAAGTAAATTCCATTTTCCAGGAAGGTCTTGAACAAATAGTAAAGTCTCATTTTCCAGGAGGGTCCTGAACATAAAGTAAAGTCCCATTTTTTAGGAGGGTCCTGAACAGAAAATAAAATCCCATTTTTCAGGCGGGTCCTGAACAAAAAGTAAAATCCCATTTTCCAGGAGGGTCCTGAACAGAAAGTAAAATGCCATTTTCCAAGAGGGTCCTGAACAGAAAAAAGTCTCATTTTCCAGGAGGGTCCTGAACAGAAAGTAAAATCTCATTTTTCAAGAGGGTCCTGAACATAAAGTAAAATCCCATTTTCCAGGAGTGTCCTGGACTGAAAGTAAAATCCCATTTTTCAGGAGGGTCCTAAACAAAAAGTAAATTCACATTTTTCAGGAGGGTCCTGAATAGAAAGTAAAATTTTAATTTTCAGGAGGGTCCTGAACAGAAAGTAAAATCCCATTTTTCAGGAGGGTCCTGAACAAAAAATAAATTTTCATTTTCCAGGAGGGTCCTGAACAAAAAGTAAATTCCCATGGATGTGCTTTTCCAATGGTAGCTAAATTAAGTGAAGCGAATTTGCCCCTATTTCAACAAAGAAAATTTGTCAGTTAAAAACATAGTGGTGGCTTGCAACACTTGGTTGTCCCGACACCTAGTCTAGTGTTCATTTCCTTCATTTTGTTTCAGATTGTAGGCACTTGCTCCTGCTTTGTCACGTCATTGATCCAAACTCAGATTATTAAGAGTGACTTTGAAATAAACACAGTATCTCTACTTTGCCATGCTTCTCAGATAAACCCTTTAAACCTTGGTATTTTCATGAGTTTCCATATTTGCCTGTTGACAAAGCTTTTTGCATGCCCTTTTTTCGGCTCATAATCATGTCTCTTTCATGCGCTAGCCTTTGTGTCTTGTTTTGTGCAATTGAAGAAGTTGGCAGCCAGTTTTGAAATCTTTTCTCACTTATTTTGACATGGACTTGACTCAAAGACAAGAGAAAAATAACAATAATTTTTGCTTTATTTGGATAACTGACACAAGAAAATAAAAATATAACTAAAGAGAAGAAAAAAATGACAATGAATGTCCCCATTGAATAAGATGAAAGAAAATTTTATCTGAAAATGACAGTCAACTCTAATGATTATGACATGCATATCGGATTAGACTGCCTGATCTTTCCATCCAAAACTTTATACCAATTGTTGTTGAGTGAATGACCTAGAAATTGAGTTGCTTCCTTAGGTCAATTGCATTCAGAGACCTCATTCGGCTAGTGACACCTTGAAGAGTTTTTGCCAACAAGCCTCTCTCATTTTCTTTCTCTCGGCTCACCATTGCCTTATGGTATCCGTGAGTTTTTTTCACCAATGAGATTCTCTTATTTTTATTTCTCTCAACTCACAGTCGTTTTACGGTGCCCGTGAGAGTTTTCATCCATAAGAGTCACTCATTTTTATTTGTCTCAATTCACCATCGTCTTACAGTACCCGTGAATGTTTTAATCGATAAGACTCTCTCATTTTCATTTCTCTCCTAATTCCTAACACTGAAGAAGACAAGTAGTTCCCAAATGCATCATCACATCCATTGCATGCTTAGCCTTTTCATTCTCAAAGATTGATCGAAAGGTCTTTCTTTGGTTGTAACTTGGCTTTTGGATAGGGTAAGAAAGAAAGGATGGCATGGGGCCCAAACAACACTTAAAGTAAGGTGGGACTTACAACTTTTGGAATCGACTCAAACAATGAGGATTAACTCATGCCCCAGTTTCTTTTGACTGGGGAATTCTAAATTATTTATTTGGTTGGACCGAGCCTCGAATAGGGCAGTCTACGTATCTCACCCCGGAAATAGGAGAATTAGGTCACGCTAGTTCTGGCAGCTTGTTCTTTTTCTTGATTCTGATTTTTGTTTCTTCTTCTCTTTTTTTCTATTTTCTCTTTAGGATTTTTTTTCTGACCCTATTTTTGATACTCTTCTATTTTCTTTGTTTTTGGAAATATTTTTTTTCTTTTTTCGATACTTTTTTTTTAGTTTTACTGACTCTATCTTGATTCCAAAAGAGGGGTATGAAAGAAAATTGGACTAAAGCTCAAATGGGGTAAACAAAGGATGACACAATGTTTGGATAACAGAATGAAATGCCTTCGTCATATCAATCCTTAAAAATGCAACTACATATCATGCAATATGGAAGTGAAAGATAAGATCATTTGTGACATCTTTTGCAGCATTAACTTTGACTGAGTCTGTGCGTCACTATTTCTTTTACGCTTTTCTAGCATAGAACTCCACTTTTGTTGCATATTCCTCACATTGAATGACTCATGATTTTGTGGAGCTGATTTTCGTTCTATTCGCCCAGCTACTAGTTGACCTAATTGAGAGATGTCTTTCAATTGATGACCAAGTTATTGTTGTGATTCTCAAAATAAGTGCCTTAATTTTCAAAGAAGGCTTCAACTTGTCACCAAATGTCTCAGCACTCTACCTATTTCCTCAGATGTTCTCTTTTACTAACTTAAACCTCTAATTTAATATTGCATGGTTGAATTAAATTTTAAGATCTGATTAAAAATTTCGCTAGCATGTCATATCACTAGAATCAACATAAAATGCACTATGTGAAGAAAACAAACAAACAACATATATTTGAACACAAAGGGAAAAAGGGACACTCTATTTAATTGAAATAAAACATAAAAGGTTCAAACATAAACGACAAAGGGACAAAATAAGATAAATCCCGAACTACAACCCTGAAATACTTTGAAAAATAGAAAACAAAACAAAACAAACTTCCCCACCTCTTCCTAGTACGGAGAGGGGTGACTTCCCAATTGCTCAGCCTGACAACTTAGCCACTGGTCTGCATATCAACATGACTGGAGCTTCCCCCACTGTCAATGTTCTGCACCATAATTGAACCCTCTTGAATCATCTTTTCAATTTCTCTTTTCAAATCTCGACAATCTTCAATACTATGATCCTGAGCATCAGAATGATACGCACATCGTGCATTAGGATCAAAATTTCTTAAATACTGATTAGGAGTGTGCCCAAGGAGAGGAGTAATAATGCCCCTCTATCTCAATCTCTGGAACAAACTGGTATAGGATTCCTCATTAGGAGTGAAATTATCATTTTCCTTCCTCCCTTCTTGCGAACTCTGGCCTCGGATAAAATTTGGATTTAGAGGTTCCTTGGTAAATTTGTGGGGGTTGAGGATGATGTTGAGAGACAGGTGAATGCCATTGTGGATAAAAATATGGATGGGTACACAATTGTGCATTGTTCAAAAGACATTGAGGAAGTAGAATGAAACTCCTTGGTTTTGAAAAGAGAAACCTTATTGTAGATTAGTAAGTGGATTTGATATGTAAGCTCGAGATTGAGGATGACAGTATTGGTGAGTTGGACCTCTTAAACTCTACTTTGGTCCTGGCATGAAAATAAGTGCGTTTTCCTTCTTATTTCCTTCAGTTTTCTTTGATTGATTTCAATATTGTCCTAAATGTTTCACAGAATCATGTTGTCCACCAAGCTCCTCAAAATTTGATGCCTCAAATCTTGGAGGAAGGTTAACACTTGAAAACATGCCCCAGTTTCTGTATGAAACATCTTTATAGCCTACAAGTCCCAAGGAACTTTTCATATCATTTTCTACACTCTTAACTTTCTCAACCATTTCCTCTGGCTCTTCTAGTATGCTAGGCTTCTTAGTAAGAAATTTTGGCGGTCCACTTAATTCAACGGTAGGCTCAAGAGTATAACAATGATCATCAAGAGTATTGAAAGTGAATTCACTAGTGGACTGAGGAAGCATAATCGTTGGATTGATAGCCAAAGTGGAAGCCTTAGTAGAAGGTTGAGCAACAAAAACACAGACGGTATGTGGTGTTGTGAATGTGGTAGACTTATACTAAGGAGCTATAGAAAGAGTGGTGGAAGTATTGAGGTGCATTTGACGTGGAATGGATTCTGAGGCATGTTGTGGTGCATCAACAACAGAACAAAACTGACTTTGCAATTTTGGTGGAAGACTCAACGTATTTGCAGGGTAAAAAATGGGGAACGGAGGTGGAGGCAGCCCACTGGCCCAAGCTCGGTACATTTTCATCATTTGTTTTCTCAGTCTTAAATTCTCTTCCTTTAAACTCTCAATTTCCTGACTCTTTGTTTCATCCATGATGCCACTCTCTATATCCTTGTTGGACACAACTAACCCTTCCATGGATTTGGTGTGATATAGAGGACCAACCAGGAAGCCACAAACCAACCACATTAAACTAACTAAATAAGAGGCAACAAATATGTTAGAGTTCAATATTTTTTCTTCAAAACTTTTTTTTCTTTTAGAAAAGATCACCGAACCCAAGAAGGGCGCCTACGTATCTCACCCCCGAAAGAGGAGAATCAGGTATGTGTAGTTCGTGAAGTCTTGCCAAAATGGTCAATTAAACTTTTTTTCTTACTATTTTTTTTTCTTGAAACTTCAAAAAAAAAATAACAAATTGTCAAAAGAATAGACTCTTTTTGCATTTTTCACGTTCTAAATTCCTATACAAAATGAAACCTATGATTACCAAAGAAAAATCTTTTTGGATTTTCAATTTCGAATTTCCTATGAAAATGAAACTTGAACCTATTAAAGAAAAATCTTTATGTAGTTTTCTTTTAAAGATGTCGATGAAACACCTACTCTAATAACGACTGAATTTTTTTTTTTTGGATTTTTAAATAAGATCCCCGAACCCACAATAGGTTGTCTACGTATCTCACTCCCAAGAGAGGAGAATCAGGGGTGCGTAGTTCGTCCAGATAGAACAATTAAGGATTAAATAACGAACTAAACCCTACCTTGAGATACACGACCAAAGACAGACGATGAATAATGTAAATAGATTTTTTTTTTTGAGTTTTCAGTTCGACACGTAAAATAAAAATGACACCAACAAGTATGAAAGGAAAATATTTTTGGTATTTTTGTTATATGTAATGTACAAAACTTTTACCATTTTTTTTGAATTTTTCTTTTAAAAAAAGCTCCTATTGAAAAAAAATCTTTTTGAAGTTTTCGAATTGCGAGTGCTTGCTAAACAAAACAAAACAAAAATCTTTATGATGTTCTGTTTTTTGAAAAATTTGTGCAAAAAGTAAAATTTTTATTTAATTCTGAATTATGGAAAACGAAAGCCATAAAGAACCCTAAAAACTATGAAACACTTTTTGATTCATTTTTTCTTTTTCTTTTTTTCTTTTTTGTTTTCAAACACACCTTACTTCTAACACATGCTTTTACCGAATCAGTCCTTCAAATGACCACATCACCTCAAAGATGCAACATTTAGCACGTAGGGATGTTTTAGAGGCGAGTTTCCTACAAAGGACCAAGTGGGCCCCACTAGGTCTCAATATGATGCACATAAGCATGACCTAAAACCTGACCTATGCTGGGGTTTATAACAAGGCTATTCGGGGGAGCGTTATCACGCCCCAAAATTCCATCGGGCCAGACTGGCACCCGAAGCCGAGAAGGCCCGGGAGAACCCGTTCAAATACCTGTACTTTCACTTACATGTCACTAAAAATTTGAACAACACTTCGTTGCATATAGAAGGGTCTAATTACCTGTATCAGCACAACACGCACAAATATATATATATGTAATACTTGGCCGTCGAGGCCACCATATATACAAATAGAACATCACTATATAATCTTCCATGACTTTACCCTTCCTTATATCTACAAAGCCACTAGGATATACATGACATAACTAGGGTCGGGACAAACCTCCCGCCCACACATGACTCCTGTACAATAACAAAACATAAGGAACCGACTCGAAAAGCTTCGAAGCAAACTGGAGCTCACCAACAATAGTTGTATGACTTGGCTCCTATCTATGTTGTGTATGAGTTGAAGCACCTGTGCCTGCAACATAAAATGGAGGTCCCCCATGAGGGACGTCAGTACGAAATATGTACTGAGTATGTAAAGCTATAAATAATCATATGTGATATGGGGGATCAAGAAAATCAGACACAAGTGAATAAATCATAATAGAAGTGAACCACACTTCATAAACACTTTTAGGATCATGTACATTATCATTAATCTGAGTTGGGTTCTTGAATTCAAACACATTTGTGGAACGGTATACATTCGTTCCTTTCATTCTTTACAATTATCATTCGCCATTACCTCCTCCTCCCGAACCTCCAACCACCTAACAATAATCAATACTGTACCGTACTGTGACCATTAGGCTGCCCCCAGTACATATCAACTGTAATCATATCAAGTATCGGGATCGGCCCATGCTAGGCTTAAGCCCCTGAGCTACCACCCACACGTATATCAAGTAACACACATAAGAGATCTTTCCAATAACTTAGTTCAAAAGATTTTGAGATTATTACATTAGTGTTCATGCCAATATAGTACCTTTGGAACAATGATACATCAATAGGAACCAAGTAATAGACCTTCTATACAATAACGATGTAATAAAGACTCATTGGTACATCAACAATGTGTTTCAGAATCATCAATATCACAACAATGAAATAGAATCCTTTTGGTATATCAATGAAACATTTTGACACTTTATAGAATGGAAACAACTTCGTTGGTAACGTAGAACAATACATGTTTTTTGGACAACCCTGGAATCTTACTTGATGGAACATTGGTGTTTTCATGCCAAAGAACATCGTTAGAGTATGCTTTACATACCTCGTTGTAGATTCGGATACCAATTCAACACAACTTCCCGCCTTTACAAATCACTTATCTACAATGAAATGTTTGGCATCTAGTATTAGCAACCCAACACCACAATTCTCTTCCATAATTCCATACAACCAATATTTGCAAAGCATTCCAAAAACCAACTTGAACAGTAGGTTTATGTGTATATATATATATATAATCATCATTTCAATACCACATCATCACACCAAATCCCTTCACAATTCAACATAATCCAACCATGCACAAGAATAATCCAACATCATTTCCAATCATCTTTCAACAACAATCAAATAACATACTTCTTATGCTCACATGCATATATATACATATCCATATAAATAACACCGACATAATTTACATCCTTACCATAAAATGTCCCTTTTGATTTCGAAGTCCTGTTGGCACAAATAAGGGGTGCTTCTCGAAGTCCTCGAGACGGTGAACACAACTACGGAATCAATTTGGATTTTCTACGGTTGAATCACAAGATAATTGGAGTTGAAATTAGGCTAGGGTTTCATATTATTAAATAATTTGGATGATAAATGATGGATATGAGGATAAGTATATGTATATAATGACCAATTTTCGTCCATGAGGTGATGGAAAATGACCATATTGCCCATAAAATTTAAGTAAATCCGAATCTGTCCATGGTGGACTGTTTTGGTAGGCTAAAGTAAATCGACCGTAACTCTTTGCTCCGATAATGGATTTGGGTGAAACTAATTTCATTAGAAAGAAGACTCTCGGGGCTTCTCATCTATATATAGAAGCTCACACAGTTCATTTTTTATAAGGAGTTATGATCGTTTAAAGTCGACCCAAAAATCTGTTTGGCTGCAGTACTTTTGTGTGCCGAAAATTTCTGCACATTTACTGTTCATTGCGTCCACCGTTTTCAAGTTTCGAACATGCTCGCTTACATCCGATACTCATCTTTTTTCAGAAATCTTTATATCGTTGGAAAGCTAACTCGATAAACTTCGCATAGAAACTTCGACGAGCGAATTCCGGTATAAATAAAGTCGATTTCTATACACATATAATCAAACTATACCCTTGAAACCATCTCAAAATAATCAATACTCATACTTAAACTCATATATACCTAACTTATGATCAATACATATACTCCAACACATATAATCATGGCTAATGCACGTAACTAAGTACGGGGTGTTACAAGCGTATGGTGGAAAGTGGCTGCGACAACTTTCCACCCACTCCATACGTCGGGCGGCTCCCTCTCCTAAAATAAAGGTGACTCAACTAGAGTTTGTGTACACGACGTGCACTCCGAGATTTGTTGTAGAAAGAATTGACTCGGGTTATGCAAATGATGCCAGATATAAAGCGGCAACACATAAAGAAAACTGTAAACACGTAGCACATAGGCACACAACAATGATAAAATAAATACAAACGGTAACACAAACAATGTTCATACACCCATAATGTCAAACTAAGTCGATACAATTCCAAAAATAAGTTCGAATTATGAAAAGTCCCCAGCAGTGTCGACAGAGATGTCACACCACTTTTTTAACTCTAAAAAGATGTTAATTTTAAGTTTGAAAGGGTTTCATTATTAAAGTGACAAAATAAAGATTTATTTCGAAAAAGGATTATTTTTTTTACATTTAAAACTCAGAGTCGCCACTCGGCATAATTCGGTGTGCCAAGTCACCTTTGAAAAATCCTTTTCAAAATGATTTGACTCTTTAAGACTGGTTTGCGAACAGAGATTCCGGCTAAAGAATTCTGTTGATCGAGGGAAAGATGTTAGACATCTTTCGATCTCGTAGTTCAACCACAGTCGCATGGTGGAACATATTGGCTAATTTGACACTACGAATGTATAACCCACACAAAGCATGCAAAGCAATCAATCAAGCAAAACAAAACAATCCAAAATTTAGTGTTCAGTCCAATTACACAGGCCTGAAATTAAAAAAAAATACGGAAATATAAACCTACTATATTCTAGGATAATCCTAACTACGCTCCATTGCTTCCTCCACCCGATATTTCGGGTCTTGATCGTGTGCCGTCTTCAAGTACATGATACTTTGGGGCATTTCCCAGATAAATCAATACAAATCCCTCGGGGCATTCCCCGGCCAAATGAATACAATAGATCCCAATGCATAAATCAAAACCACTCCACAAAAATTTCATCATTCAACAATCACAGACCCTAAACTTTGCTTACCCAACCTACCTTTTGCCTACGCTTTTAACGGTCTTATCATGATACTACCTAATTCATCAACATTAATGAATCAAAACGACAATACTCACTTTCTTAACTGTCAATTTTGTCCCAACTTATTTCCAATTGAGTTTAAATTATTCAAACATTCAATTCAAACAATCAATGTGATGGTCCAAACATATTAAAATTAATAAAAATAAAAGCCACACACCATAAATTCAACACATAAAGCATCAAATGATTAAGATTAATCGAGAAGGAGATGAGAAATGGACATCAATTTTCTTTCGAACAATTAGCGATGGATCAGAGATCACGAACCAACGAACCTCGACATACCTCAAGAACAACCCGTCAACTCGAATCGACTACCAACGACCAAAAGATCACAACACCTAAAATCAGAACTGCGAGAAAGACAGACCTGTGCTGGAAAAGGGACAGGAGGGACTGTTAGGGAGTGGTTTAGGTTGGAGTAAAGCTGAGTTCTCTATCTTCTCTCCCTCATGATCTCTCTTATTTTATTTGGTATCTCTCTCCCCGATTGTGTGGTATATTTTTAGAGTGCTTTTCTGGTTAGTTTTGTGTATGTGAGTATATATGTCGTGGATGAGAGTATGTATGTGTGGATGGCGTGTGGGTGTGCGAAGAGGAAAAGGAAAAGAAAAAGGAAGTCTTCAAAAATGGTCTCCTCTCTGTGTGTTTCCTGTCCAAGAATGGAGGAAGCAGATGCCTCCTCAAGATGAAAATCTGGTCCCCCCCCCCTGTGGGTGAATTCTGTTGTGGGAAAAAGAGGAGACTACGTGACTTGGGGTGGTGTCTAGGGGGTTAGGTGGGTAGGGGTAGGGTGTGACATGGGTGGGTTGGTTAGGATAGGATTAAAACAATATAAAATTTGTTAGGGATTTTGTTAAGGGTTGTTATTTTTGTATTTTTGTGAAGGAATTATTACACGGGGTAGGACACATGGTAAGACGAAGGTAAAAACTAAATAACTTGGGTTTTAGAGAGGGAAAAAATTAGGTGTCTACACTTACTCTTGATAGAGGGTTCTTGAAGTATTTGGCTTGGAGAACCTGAATCTCAACTCAATTTTTAAAATCTATGGTGAGATCTTGAATGTCTTGGAGAAGGAATTTGGGTTTATTCTTAAGGAAGAAACCCTAGCTCATTGATGTTTGAATGAATAATGAATCCATATGCTTCATTTTGGTTATATCAGGGTGTTAAAAGGGTGGGAAAAGATGAAAAAGCCCTTTTTAAAATGACTTAAAATCTTTGATCGGGATGTGCGACGGTGGGGTGCGATGGTCCGTCGGTCCTGACTGTCGCACCTGGGACAGATTTGGACATTCTCCCTCGACTGCGATGGTCTGTCGCTAATTTTAGGGCCAAAATTACACTTTACTTGACACGCTCAAAAGCTCAGACTATGATAGAATTTTACGAGTTTTTACACAAGCATTTCTGGCAACGGTGTAGACTTTTACATAACAGATATCTTGTTATCTATATTGGAGAAGAGCGATCAACAAAAAGGCTAAAAGATTGAGCTCGTTTGATTTGTGCACTAATTAGGTCAAAGTTTTTTATAGGGTAATGAGCCTGGAGTTACATAGCGTTTGATAGGATTGGTAGAGTCGGTTTAGATCACACGCTACGTAACTTCTTGCTTATTAATTTATCAAATTGGTAGAGCAAGCTGCATTGAGCAACACTCGATAAAAGTGTGGTGTTCAACTGTTGGGACCATATCTTCAGTGTTCATCAACATATTTTGACCTAAAACAAACACAGCAACCCTTCATGTATCCTTTAAGGCTTCTGAAGAAAGTGTTCTGAAGGCCTTCTTCAATGCCACAACTTTTAAGGTAGTGTTCCTGATCGAGCTCACAAGAGATCAGGAACTCTATACCAACTTCGAAGACGGCAACGACCATCTTGAATACAGAATCAGCAAGCTGGAGGCAAGCTTGAAAATTATCGAAATTCATAAACTTGAGCAAACCTACGATCTTCTCCAAGAAATATTGAATGCATGCTGAGGCTATAAAACACAATCAATTAGTCCATATTGCTAAGGAAGTAATGATATTCAATTTGCCTTTCAATCATGTTTGTGGTTTCGATCAGGTCAACAACAGTGGACCTAATCGAAACCACAAACAAGAAGGCATGAGATACAATTTAAATTTAGAAATTTCCTCCTTCGCTTAAATTCCTTACTTTAACTGCAGTTGCTGATGGCACATGTTTTCTAGACTTCTATAAATTATTTCAACCCTCGATGCCCTTAAGGTTGCTTTCTTAATCTTCTGCTATTTTCTATCTAGGTGATAATCCCGACCACGCTACCTAGTCGCAACTCCCTAGCAAAGTGACCATCTGCACTATTTTTCTCTTAGAGAGACAACAAATGAATTTACATTACCGAATACACTTTCATATTTTCACTTGATAAAATTTCTCATGTTTTAAGATAATTCCATCAGCCAGATTAGCTAGAAATTACTTTCTACCCTATGTTTCTTCTTCAATTAACTCTTAGATGATATAGTCTTTCATCAACCACCCATTTTTCCTTGAAGGTATTCTCCTACTGCACCTACTGGTGTATAATCATCACCTTGAGCAACTCAACCATATAAATTTTGGCAAGGTCAATAACTATATTGGTTTTTCGTTCTTGTTAGATGTAGTTCTAGGATTCAAAGACCTTTTCAGAGTCCAATTCCCCCTAAAAGTTAGTCCAATCGCTATCGAATCTCTTTACAATGACACCAAAACTAGATCCCTTTATAATGCTTGACATATAAACATGAGCAACAACCGACATTAAATCTTAACAGGATATCAGAACCATATTCTTGGTCCCTCAGCCTTATCAGTTTGGACCTACCAAACTTAATTGTAAAATCCCAGATTTCTTATTTGAATGATCTATGACTACTCGGTAAAAACAACATTCACAAAATTAGTGTACTTTATGTGTGTTTTCACGATAACATTATCAGTAATACATACCTCTTACATATGTAGTGGTTCCATCTACATGCAGCTTATTCCTCTGAACCTATCTTTACTGCAGCCTCTTGTGATGGTCGAACAAAATTTGATTAACTTTCAGTTTCTTATATATACAAAGAAGATGAAAAAAATTAATGTCACAAAAAGAACATTATCCATTTGTTGCAACAGATGTAGAGTCTCTTGCATCTGATCAGGAGTCTGTTGTATCAGATGAGGAGTCTGTTGCATCAGATATGGAGTCTAATGCAAAATATGTGGAGTCTGTTGCAACAGATATGGAGTCTGTTGCAACATATGTGGAGTCTATTGGAATACATCAAACCAGCCTTGCTGGTGGTTTGATTTGTTCCAACAGTTGCTCCGTCTGTTGTAACATCAACAAAAGCATAAACTACAAAGAAACAATAAATAAAAACATCAACAACAAAGAAAATAACAACATTTGCTTCAACAATATCATCAACAACAAAGAAGTAACATCCTATGTTCCAACACCATCAACAACATCACACCACAAGTTCCAACAATGCCAACCCCACCAACAACATCAATAACAACATTAACAACAAAGAAACAAATAAAATACATACAAAAAATGATACTGCCAACAAGGCTTTTAAACTTCTCCCAACAGATGATTTTTTTCGCATATTGTAATAAAAATTCTCGGTTCGGTTTTTCAACAATTAAAAATTCCTTCAAATTTTTAAATAAATATGATATGGGTAAATGGTAATTAAATAAAAAAACAGAAGTAAACAACTTTCAAAGAAGAAGACGAGAATGAAAGAGCATTAGTGAATCATACCTTAATGTCAAAAGGGGATAAAAATAGCAATTTCAGTTGAGGAATCTAAGATATGGATCGGTTTAGATCCGAAAGTATCTTTATGAGAAAGAGGAAAAAAAGGTTGTGATAACCCTAAAGAGGAGAGAAAGAAAAAGATGAGAGACGAATAAAATAAATTTAGAGCTGAAGGAGAGATGAGATAATTCTAATTTCTAGATGTACTACCCTTAATATTAAATTACTAAATAAAGTGTATTTATTTAAATTTATATTTTCAAAGCATAATTAATAAGACTAATTTGATAAAATAAACCCCTAATTAATATTTTCTTAATGGGTGTGCCAAGTCAATAGGGACCAGCTAATATGAAACAGAGGAAGTATTAGGGGTTTCAATATTTATTAATTAATATTCCTTAATAATTTGAGGAGCACGAGGAATAAAATGGGTGACATTGAAAAGATAAGACAAGACTACTCAATGAGATTTTTGAGTTATACAAGAAATATTTTTTACCACCTTTTGTAGTACTACTTTATCTACTCGGACAGAAGCTTGCTTTAAAATTAAAAGAAAAAAAATTTTCAAACAGATATGCCATTTGTTGTGACAGATATAAATATCTGGTTGAAAAATCCCAACAGCTCAATCATCTGTGACAATAGATGCAATTGCCCATTTGATAACTAAATCAGATATGTCATCTGTTACAACAGATATCCATAGCTGTTTAAAAATTTTCAGCAGCTCGGTTACCTGTCACAACATATGCAAATGTCTATTTGATAATTAAATAAGATATGTCATCTGTTGCAACATATATGATTATCTGTTTGAAAATATCCAACAGCTCAGTCGTTTATTGCAATAAATTTCATTGCAATTGATTTAGGTAGAACTAGGGATGGATGAATTAGCTCACAAGGTCAACAACAACTTTAATTTAGTTGTTGCATTTGCATGGTGTTGGTATTGCGTTCATCCCGATTCGAGTCATTGGTCGATCATTATGAGTTGAAATGAGTTCTCATTAACTTAATGTTAAGATTAATAGTACCTATATTAATTTAGGTAGAACTAGAGATGAATGAATGATCTTACATGGTCAACAATAACTTTAATTGTGTCATTGTATTTGCATGGTGTTGGTATTGCGTTCATCCCAACCTGAGTCGTTGATCGATCATTCTAATTTGAAATGAGTTCTTATTAAGTTAATGTTAAGATTAATAGTACCTAAATTGATTTAGGTGGAACTAGGGATGAATGAATGAGCTCACAGGGTTAACAACAACTTCAATTGAGTCGTTGCATTTGCATGGTGTTGGTATTGTGTTCATCCCAATTCAAGTCATCGATCGATCACTACGAGTTAAAATGAGTTCTCATTAACTTAATGTTAAGATTAATAGTACCTAAATTGGTTTAGGTGGAACTAGGGATGAATGAATGAGCTCACAGGGTCAACAACAACTTCAATTGAGTCGTTGTATTTGGATGGTGTTGGTATTGCGTTCATCCCAACCCGAGTCATCGATCAATCACTCGGAGTTGAAATGAGTTCTCATTAACTTAATTTTAAGATTAATAGTACCTAAATTGATTTGGGTAGAACTAGGGATGAATGATTGAGCTCAAGGGTCAACAACAACTTCAATTGAGTCATTATATTTGCATAGTATTGGTATTGCGTTCATCCCAACCCGAGTCATCGATCGATCACTATGAGTTGAAATGAGTTCCCATTAACTTAATATTAAGATTAATAGTCCCTAAATTGATTTAGGTGGAACTAGGGATGAATGAATGAGCTCACAGGGTCAACAACAACTTCAATTGAGTCGTTGCATTTTGCATGGTGTTGATATTGCGTTGTAATGCCCCGAATCTAGTACCCAGAATGCTACACGATGGTCATGACCCTGAAGGACCACAAGCTAACCCACAACTAATATCTGTACCTGAACACTGCATAATATACTGTGTAAATGCAAAAACAAAGGTTGAAAGGCCATAAGGTTCAAAACTGTAACATAACTGATAAAACATAACATCTGATTAGGGTATGAAATACCCAAAATAACTAAAATAAACTATCTGAAAAGCCTCTAACTATCTGAATAAGGAGTTGATGGAACATCTCCCCAACTAACTCCATCTACTGAAAGCTAAACTGAATTAATGAAATAACAAATCATATCATTCTCGAATGATGAGGACTCACTGCTAAATCTGGCTGCTACTAATGCTCTGGAGCTCGTGCTTCTGAACCTATGGTATAAAACACCATAGCGCAAATACATCAGTATGATTGAATGTATTGGTATACATGTGAGGTAGGCTAAATGCAAGGATACATATGCATGAACTGAACTAACTGACTGTATAACAAGAACGTAAAAATACATGCATGAATACGTAATAACGGTAATTGAGTTCGTGACAACATGATTACTTAACCTGAGTGCTGATAACATGAGATACTGATAGTTGTATAACTGAAATAACTGATACTGAGCGATTGTTCCTGACAGTCTAGGTTCTGATGGAACTAGCTGAGTTTTGTATTGTTCTGAGTTGACTGTATCTGACAGTCCTGAATTCTGTAGAACTATTTGAGTTCTATTACTGAGACTGAATGATTGTATCTGCTAGTCTTGATTCTGTAACTGAAACTGTGGGAAGTAGTCATCTAACCGACATGCCCCAAATAACGCAGTATAACTGAAACAATCTCATATCTTTAAAATGTGAACAATACAATAATGAAAAGTATGAAACATAAAAGTTTTTTAAAAATTATATAATTATTTTTACTCGTATATAATTGATTAGAGGAGGGGTGGGGGTGGGGCACTTTTCATTGAGAAATAATATTATAGTTGATTTTGTTTTTGTTAGAGATATATTATTTAACATGTTTGATCAAGATAATCCAATATGAAATGATTCGAAATAATACTTTAATATTATCTGTGCATCACGCTTTTATATATACAAAAGGTAGGGGTGGGGGGGGGGGGGAGATAAAGATTTTGAACTAATTTTTACAATATAATGAAGTAATTAGATAATAAATAAATTACTAACAATGAATTTTAAATTGAAGTGATGTGAATTATAAAATTAAAGTTCAAAAATAGAATATACATATGATTAAATAAAATAAATATATCTATTATATAAATATGTTAATAAGAAGAGCACTTGATAAGTATATTAAGCAAATTGATAATTTGATAAAAGACAATTTTAACAATTTAATATTTTTAAATAGTGAACAACAGAACAAAAAAAAATGAAACACAATTTTTTTAAAATAACTATATGCTTTGCTATCTTTAAATCGATTTATGGATGAAATTAATATGCAATATTTACGGAACAATCATGAGTATTAGGATATTGGTATAGATTTGATTTACAGAATTGTGTGGACTGAGAGGTTTTTTTTTTAGGGGGGGGGGGGGGTGGCACAGTAAATTAACTATTTTTCTTATAGTTTTTTTAATTACTTATTAAAAATTATATTTAATAAGTAATACTAATAATTTAAAATATGTCAATGTGATAGAATAAAAATTGATCAATTTTATTATTTCAAAGAATAAACTAATATTTTTAATGATAAATTTTTTTTGAAGTATTCCGCGCATCGCGTGGGTACCTATACTAGTATATTATAAAGTAGAGGACGAAGCACAAGAGGAAGCCACGTGGCAAGCTATTGTTAAGCCACATGGCAATTGTTAGGACAAAACTATTAAGTGTTGTAATAAAAAATTTGTAATAAAGAATATTAAAAATTTGAATTTGAAAACAAAAGAGTGAAAAAAAAAAGAGTCCTAACTAAGCTCTAAAATTGAATTTGAAATATATTATTCTTCTGTAAAAAAATATTATCCTTCTTTTAGAAAAAATATTATATTAAAAATAGGAACTCATTCTTAAACAGTTCTACTAAACTTTTACTATTTCAAACTTATCTCTTTTAAAATTTAAATTCTATAAATTATAAGAGAATATTTAAATATAATTTAATTACATATTAATGAAAGATAAAAATATTATTAAAATAATAATAATTAGTAGTATAGTGGTAGGAGCAGTTGTGTTAGTACGTAGTATGTAGAAGTAGGATAATAATAATAATAATAATAATAATAATAATAATAATAATAATAATAATAATAATAATAATAATAATAATAATGACAATAATAATAATAATAATATTTTTTAAAAAATTAAAGATGGGCTCCAGGCCCTTTTATTTAAAAAAATCCAAAAATCCAAATCTATTACTAAATCGAGTCTAAGGTGACCAGTTAAAAGATCAAAATAAATAAATTAAACAATTAAATCGAATTGGAAAGTGGAAATAATAATATTAATAATAATAATAACAACAACAATAATTAAAACACGTCAAAACACTGTAGAAGCACTATTAAGATTTTTTAAAACAAATAATTAAATATAAGAACAAGTTTGAACAAGTGTCTTTTTTTTTTTTTTTTTTTTTTAAATCAATTAAATGAGTTTGGGTTCCTAATAAAATGCTAACTATGTATTTTTCAAGTTTGAATGTAACTTCTCAGATGATTTTCTATTTTTTACATTTTGAAATTCTAAACTATTAGATAAAGATAAGTCAGAATCTTATCTTTTCTAACAAATTGATTAGTGATATATTTAAATTTTGAATTTGACTGAAATTTTGGTTGACATAAGTATCCATATTTGTAACCCCTATATATATCCCTTGCAATACATATAGTATCATTTAAGCTTTTTGCTTCTTTTTTTTTTGTCATATACAATTATTTTCATATTTAGATTGTATTTATCTCGAAAAAATTTATATGATCATTTTAATCACAAGATTATTTTCATTATTGTTGTTAAAATTATCTTTGAATAAATATCAAAATATGTTGATGTTTCTTAGCTTTTAATTTTTTTTATTGTTATTTATGATTATCATATATCTAATTTTTGTTACAGATATATCTACCATGGTTAAAAAGATTACAGGTAATGATCATTATATTTGTTTGATTAATTATCAATATATATTGTTTAGGGTTAATTTTGTTTTAAATTATTTTATTGTTATTTATGATTAACATTTTATTTTTTGAAACAAATCTACCTACCATGGATTAAATTTTTTTTATAGGTAATGCTCATCAGATTTCTCTGAATAGATTCGAAAGGTATATTCTCATACTTGATTTAATTTTATAGTAACTTCACTGTTTTTGCGATTAACACTATATTTATCTTTTGTCACAGATGTATTGTCACGACCCAAAATAGGATCATGATCATCGCTAAGGAGTTTAGGACTGGAAAGCAAGCCTCTTCAGAATTCTACAGAAAATCGGACAGAGTTTCCCCTGTTTTTTAGCCTAACGAGAAAATTTCCTGACTCAATTCAACAACAAAATAACCCAACAGCACAACCACCACATAAACACCAACACAATTTATCACAGATCATCAACAATTCACCAATACCACCAACCAATAATACGAAATTCATCTCCAAAAATAAGAGAAAGTCAAATACTCCATAAATCCAAAATACTGAAAGAATACTCAAGCTCTAAAGACTTGACTATGGAGCAACTCTAAGAGTTTTGAAGGAATAGAACATAACAAATAAATAAATTTTTGTCCACGCAAATAAATACGGGGATCACCAGCAATATGCTACTCGAATCCTCTAGCCAACGAGATCCTCACCGTCACCTACGTTCTCTGAAAAATAATAGCGAGGAGTGAGACGCTAGCTCAGTGAGTAATAACACTTAACCACAACCGTTTTAATGGGAACAAGTCATAAAATATCATAAAATAATGCTCTTTCAGGAAATAATAAGGATAAACAATATCATTGTTTCATGTAAGCCAAGTGAACCAATAGTTCAGTAATAAACTCAAAAAATATCGTATCATATCAAATATTACATATTTGGGAGATTTCCAAGAATGAATCATGTAATCAGTGTGACATTCTTCTTCATCAAGAATAGTCCATAGCAGTGAGAGTCAAATATCATATTAGTATCAGTATGCTAGTTCTAACTTCCCACTAGCAAGGGTTGTAATAGTCATCAATAAATACAAGGTTCACCAGGTCTAACGATCCCACCGTTAGCTATGGGATTCACATCAAGGTCTACTCCCCTTTATAAATTCTTTGTAAACAATAAGATATTCATATGAAAGCATTTTTTAGAATAGTACATATCATTTAAAGTTCATATCAAATCATGTTACATGTAAACTTGAATAAAACACATGTCAAAAAACATATTTCTCTTATAAGTGAAGAATATTCACAGTAATAATACCATATCTCAAATAATCATTTGAATATCATATCAAGAAAGGACTTGCCCCACGTGCAATTTCAAAACAGTTCATAACTCATTGTTTCATCAAAATCAAGTATAAAATATGCAAGTTAACAAACACAAATTATGGTAAGATTACTACTCACAGTACACGTGTCGAAGTACCAAATTTGTCACCCCAAAAGATTCGTATCACTTTTTTGGATCAAACCTATAATTTCATCATATCCATTCTCGTGTTAAATCTCTTATCTTAGGCTAATTCATGGTAAAATTAGACTACCCAACCTTCAAGGTTTCATGCTAACTTCTAATTTATCAAACTTTGTATCCAAAACAACCCTTATGAACCATAATTCTTGTCTTTAAAAACTAAATTTCAATACCCAAAACAAATTATCAAGACTAAAATCATGATAAAGAATAAAAACGAGTTTACCTTAAGTCCGAAAGGCTTTTTCGATTAAAACCCCTTGTATATTTTTTTGTCACGGAATGATAATTGATTCCACGTTCTTATGCTTTGTGCAAGCGCAGGCAGAACTGCTGCCTTTATGTGGTTTGCCTTCCAGGTAAATGGCCAAAGCCTAACGCTGTCAACGGACCGGAACCGAAACTGCCGGACCGATTTGACCGGATTCGAAACGATACCGAAACCTCATTACTGTTTTATATCGTCGGAACCGGAATTAACGGAATCGAAATACCAAAAAAATTTCCTTGTTCGGACCGATCCGCTAGCTACCGGTGTGGAACCGGAACGGACCGGAGCGATACCGGAACGTTACCGGAATATCGCCGCTGGTACCAGTTTTTTTTTGTTTTTGTTTTTTAAGTTTTAATTTAAATTATAACTTAATGAGATTAATATATAAGTTAAATATAGATATTTTTAACTTATATAGTTTATATAATTTATTAACTTTTTATAATAAGTTTAAGTTTTAATTATTGTAAAAGGTTTTAAATATTAACTTAAAAAATAGATGTTAAGTTAATATAATATTTTTAGTAAGTTTAAGAAGTTAAAAAATTTTCTAACTTTATAAACTTAAATACTTAATATAATATTATTTTTTTCATAATTGCAACAAACAAAAGAGAAAATTTAAAACAAAATTATGCTAATAGCCGTTATATTTATTCAAATTTCGTACGTTGTACATTTATTACAAAGATATTAATGTAAATCTAATCTACGCAGCCACCTTCTAGGAAGGGTTCTGTGTGAATTAGATTTCTATTGTAGAATCTTATTAATATCTAAATTGTCTATAATTTTTTTGGCATAACTTTTCTAATTCTTCGACGGATAAATCCTCCGGAATTGATCTATTTTGTTGTTCCTCCATTGCTTCCATTCCATCATCACTATTTTCCTCAAAAATTTCATCTATTTCGTCTTCAATATGGGGCGGTAATTTGGGGAGCCCAAAATTTCTTCGTTCAGCATTGATCCAATCTCTAAATAATACCGAAATCTTCAAACTATCCCTTGATAACGAATACTGATGATCTCCTATTATAAATCTTCCTGCGTTGAAAGCTTGCTCTGAAGCAACTGAAGAAGCTTGAGTTGATAACAAATCTCGAACCATCCTTGAAAGTTTTGGAAATTGTCTGATCCGAGTCTTCCACCACGATAAAAGTTGTTGTTTTCCAGTTTCATCTCTAATATTTTCCCGGTCCTGCAAAAGATACGAATCAAAATCATTACTCCTACAACATTGAAGACCAAGTTCTTCGCCCATCTCGTCATCTAAATCATCATATCTACGTCTAGAAGTAGGAGGTTCTATCGGCCCAATATTTTGTTTCATAACTTGATACAAGTTATATAAACTCCTAGCTGTAGATACTATGCTAGCACAACAAGTTTCAACTGATGGCTTTTCATGAAGTCCAATTTCTAAATTGTTGTATAATTTTCTAACCAACATCACTGTACCATGTTCTTTATAAAATGGGTTTAATAAATTAGTTGTTAAAAGAATTTGTGGAATAGGAAAATAATATTTTTAAAATTTTTCAATCATAGCTTCAATTGCCTCTTTGTTAGGACATATTTTTTTATATTCAACAAGTACTTTAGAAATAGCAGTAATAGTTAGTAAAACAGAACAAATAGTTGGAGTATATTGAGCAGATATTGTGTTCGTAGCTTGATAAAAAGTTTTCAAAAATTTACAAAGTTCTTCTACTTCAGTCCAATCATCTTCATCTAGCATTAAATTAACATCCTCATTATAAGAATTATAAACTAATTGTACAGGTTTACGATATATAACAACGACTTCAAACATTTGAAACAAAGAATTTCATCTAGTAGGAATTTCTTTTAGAATTTTTCTATATGGAAGGCCACATTGTTCACATTTACATTTAAAATCATCCATTACAACCTTTTTTTTATTTTTAAACATAGAACTACAAGCAATTCGCACTTTAAGACAACCATTTCCAAACAAATGAATATCATCATGTACTATCAAATTTAAAATATGTGCAGAACATCTAACATGAAAATGATCTTGATACATTAAACATAATCTAGTTTTTAACTCGTCAAAAGCTTTCAAATTATTAGAAGCATTATCTAATGTGCATGCCATAGGTTTACCAATAAATCTAAAATATTTCATGCTCTCCGCTATTGTATTAGCTATATACATACCGGTTTTACACTCATCGACATATTTATAAGCAATAATTCTTTTTTGTATGTTCCAATCGTGATCAATCCAATGAGCCGTGAGAGTAAAATAATCATTACCGACAACACTAGTATCCATATCAGAAGTTATAGATAGTCTACCATCAAATTTATCAAATAAGTAACAAAGAAAATGACAATGTTTAGCTTGAAATTTAAAAATATCAATTTTAATTGTATTTCGTGAAAAACCTTTAAAAGAGGGATTATATACTCGTTGAATATAATGAATAAAACCGGGATGCGAAGGAAAACTAAAAGGCAAATCCATAACAGCAACCATTTTCGCTAGTTCTTCTCTATCTACATCTTCACTATATGTCGAGGATGAACTTGCTTCAGCCGGGTTAAACATGTCTAAACGCGTTTGAACCATATTACCTCCTAAAGATTCATGTACAAATGTTGTACCATCTTTTTTTGCCTTAGCCTCATTTTTTAGACGAATAAATTCTTTATTACATCTCATCAAATGAGAAGTTAGCAATCCTGTCCTGCCATTTTTCCCCCCAGTCAAATGTTTAAAACATTCTTGCATTTATTGCAAGTAGCAGTACTTTTTATCCTATCATGCTCCATAAATTTCCAAAATAAAGACCTTTTAGTACGTTCGGTACCTTTGGCCCTAGTAAATTCCGGTAAAGGGGGCAGTTCTTCACCGTGTTTTGGTAATTCCGTAACCGGACTAGTAAGGGTAGGGGTATCACCTAATTTTTGTTCTTCTATATCATCTTCCTCTGGTAAGTCTTCCTCAAAATTATTATAACGCCTATTCAGGGTCTCATTATCTAATTCCATACCGATACCAACATCGAAATCATTAGGTTGTGATAATAAAGTTTCATTAAATCTAGCCGGTAATGAACTAGTACTAGCCTTACTTTTTTTATTTCTACGAAAGACCTTACCAAAATTTAATTTTTTACCACTACTATTTTTTTCAAAATCCATAATTCAAAATAAAATATTAAAACAAGCAATACAAATACAAATTGATGCTCGTAAATAAATGTAGATACTAAAAATAAAAAATATAGATAATTAACGTAAATAAAAAGGGATTAAAGTTGGAACGAATATACCGAACGCCTGCGTAAAAGCAGACGTATAACAAATGTCAGAATTAAAAGATGATAATTGAAGCTTGTAATATCTTCAAAAAATCTTCATCTCCAACTAATATAATAAATGAATCCTCAACTTCAAGTGTACAACTAATATAATAAAACTAGAAATATTTAGAGAGAATTTGAGAGAATATTAAGAGAGAGTATGAAAATTGATAATATTTGTGTGAAAAACATAATTGAAATGAAGTATATTTATAGTAAAAATTTTAAAGGGTGGGGTGGGGTGGGGGGGGGGGAATAACGGTTGAAATGCAACGGCCAAAAGAGCCGTTGCTAACCAAGTTTTTTTTTTTTAAAAAAAAAAAGGCCGAAATTTAAACATTACGGACCGAAAACCGATCAACCGGTATCGGAATCGGAAATAACGGAATTTTTCATAGGTCCGGACCGGTATCATTTTCCGAACCATTGGGTACCGGTAAACCGGAACTAACCGGACCGTATCATTACCGATACCAAAAATCAATTGAAAACATCACTATCGGAACGGAACGAAAAGTTTCGGTTCCGTTGCCAGCCCTACCAAAACCCTTATCTTGAATTCCATTTTATATATATATAAAAATTAGGCACATGGCCAACCTCTTTTTGTTTTAAATTAGGCGTACGTGCACGGGGCTTTAGCCCATTATTTCCTTTCCTTATTCCTTATTTCTTTTGGTTTTGGTAAGATGGCAGCTCACTCCTCTCTTTTCTTTTTTCAACAAGGATTAAAATGATATGGGATGTGGCATGTATCCAAGGAAGTTAAAATTTTCACAAATCTCATGCATATAAATCTCTCCAAAACACAAAATAATTATTTGAGAAATCAAAAAGTAAAATTGAGAGTTGAAATATACAAAGAAAATTTATCAGACTATTTGTGTAAAGAATGAATGCAAATATTTTTATGTGTTCAAATGTAATATATTTCTCTATCACATTTACATATTCACTTTATTAAAAGAAGGTTATAAAAAAGATTTATATACATTTAAATATTGCAATTGATTTATTCTTTTCATGAGTTTATTTGCAAATTTATATTTATATATAAAAAATATTTACTAATTTTATTTGTCGTTTATATTTTTTAAAATAATACAACTAAAATCTCAATCAACAACAAGTCACATGAGCATTATAATATAAAAATTAATTACTTAAATTTAAATTCATTATTTTATATTTTAAAATATAAGATAAGAAGACTTAATTACTTATAAATTGTAGCCTAAAAATAAGTTAATTAAAAAATATGCTAGAGTAGTGATAGTTTTAGTAGTAGTAATAACAGTTATTATCAACAACAACTACTATTACTACTACTATTTTATTATTATCATCATCATTTATCTTAAATATTTATCTCAATTCAATTATATAACTTATAATATAAATATACATATTTTTAAGAAAAATAAGAATAAAGAGAATAATAAATTAATCTTCTTTTAATAATTTTGTAATAGCATTTGAATTTAAAAGATTAGAAATATTTGGATTTAAATTTTAAAAAGTTAAAAAGAATAGAAAATACTTGATTTTGATTTTTTCTTCTCCCCACCACGGCCTCTTGCCTCATTGGTTTCACCTTTAGGATGGCATAGTTCTTAGGGATTTTTCTCCTTTTCCACTTTGCTAATAAACTTCTTAACATATTATTCTTCGAATAATTTTAATATAAAGTAACTAACATGAATTTATTTTATTATACCATGATTGTTGGGAATTATGAATTTAGCTATTCATAATCATAAATAAATATACTTGTTCGGGTAGGTTTGATATTTCTAAGCTTTGTTCCTCCATAGATTTTTCCATTGAAATATACCTGTTTTTAATAACTAAGCAAAATATTTGTTGTGGACAAGAGAGAGTATTTGTGCTTCAACGCATGAAGGCTTGCCCTCTCTGCTGCCTTCTATGCCTCTATTTATAATGAGAGCATGAATAATTTACATGATTCTAATGTTACAAAAGAAAAAAGGTTATCCTAATATGTCTTTACACGTTTCCTCTATACATTTGTCTTAAAAAGCCAATAATTGTAAAAGTTAATAAATGAAACAAGAAAAAGTCAAAAAGGCTATAGTAAACCTATTTACATGATTCACGTATTTCATACTTAAAGTTAGCCTTTTATTTTCTTCATATGTCACTTTCTTTCTTTAATGCTTTGTCTTTTTCTATATTTGCTCTGTCTTCTTTTTATCTTTTTGTCGTATCTATTGATTTTTTTATCTTCTTTCCAGCTGGCATGCTTATCTTCTTGATTTTTTTATTCTAGGATATTACAGTAGATATTATACGCCTATGATAGATACAGGAGCAGAAACTAATTTATGTAGATATAATTGTTTACCAGAAAGTAAATGGGATAAATTAAAAACACCAATAATAGTTAAAGGATTTAATGACGAAGGAAGCTTAATTACTTATAAAGCTAAGAATGTAAAAACATAAGTATGAGATAAAATATTAACAATAGAAGAAATCTATAATTATGAGCTAGCATCAAAAGATATACTTTTAGGAATGCCGTTTTTAGATAAATTATACCCACATATAATAACTAGAACAGATTGGTGGTTTACAACACCATGTAAACAGAAAGTAATAGAAAAAAGAGTTATTAATAAAATAAGAAAGAAAACTAATTGGATAAAAGGAAATGAAAAAATTACACAAAAATTAAAAAATATAAAAAAATACCGAAGATACAATAGAACTGGTCGTATTTTCGATAAATAAAAAGGAAATAACTATATTTTCAATAAATAAGATATGAATAATTAAGAAAAAATTAGACCAATTATATAGTGAAGATCCATTAAAAGGATGAAAAAAACATAAAACCACTATAAAAATTGAATTAATAGATAAAAATAGCATAATAACCCAGAAATCATTAACATATAATTTTGATGATTTAAAAGAATTTAAAATGCATATAGAAGAATTATTAGAAAAACAATATATACAAAAAAGTAATAGTAAACATAATAGCCCAGCATTTATAGTAAATAAACATAGTGAACAAAAAAGAGGAAAAAGTAGGATGGTTATTGATTATAGAAATTTAAATGCAAAAACAATGACTTATAATTACCCAATACCAAATAAGATATTAAAAATAAGACAAATACAAGGATATAATTATTTTAGTAAATTTGATTGTAAATCAGGATTTTACCATCTAAAGTTAAAAGAAGAATCTAAGGAATTAACCGCATTTATGGTACCACAAGGATTTTATGAATGGAATGTACTACCATTTGGATATAAAAATGCACCAGGTAGATATCAACATTTTATGGATAGTTATTTTAAACAACTACCTAATTGTATAGTATACATAGACGATATACTATTATATACAAAGACCAAAGAAGAACATTTAAAATTATTGGAACAATTTACGGATATAATAGAAAAATCGAAAATAAGTTTAAGTGAAAAGAAAGCTGAAATTATGAAAAATCAGATAGAATTTTTAGGAATACAAATAGATAAAAGTGGAGTAAAAATGCAACAACATATAGTACAAAAAATAATAAATTCAAAAGAAGAATTAGATACAAAAAAGAAATTACAATCATTTTTGGGGTTAGTAAACCAAGTAAGAGAATATATATACCAAAATTAGCACAGAATCTAAAGCTCTTACAGAAAAAATTAAAAAAGGATGTAGAATATAATTATAACGAAGAAGATAAAAAACAAGTTCAGAAAATAAAAATACTTTGTAAAGAATTACCAAAATTACAATTTTCAGATGAAAATAGAAAATTTATATATATAGTAGAAGCAGATGCTAGTGAATGTAGTTATGGAGGAGTACTTAAATATAGATATAAAGAAGAAAAATTAGAACACCATTGTAGATACTACTCAGGTACGTTTAATGAAACATAAATAAAATGGGAAATAAATAGAAAAGAATTATGCTCATTATATAAATGTTTATTGACATTTGAGCCATATATTGTATATAACAAGTTTATTGTACGAACAGATAATACACAGGTACGTTGGTGGCTAACAAAGAAAATATAAAATTCAGTTACAACAAAAGAAATTCGAAGACTAGTCTTGAATATATTAATTTTTACATTTACAATTGAAGTAATTAGTACTAACAAAAACGTTATTGCAGATTACATATCAAGATAAAGCTACACAGACTGATATAATAGAAGACAATGTTTTAGAAAAGATACTCAAAACCCTAACTGCGTTTTCAATGAAAGTGGACAGTATGGGTAATGAAATAGAAAAGCTAAAGACTAATGAATTTAAACTGAAGTCTAAAGCTGCAAATCAGCTAACTCAGCAGTGTGCAGAGCTATGTCGATCGGAAGACATTACAATTTCAGATCTAGAAGGAGACGTTGGGACACTCCATAAAACCCATGATGTTTATCAATCTACAATTGCAGGTACAAGCAGAGGAGTTAGTAGACAAAGATATCAGAATATGAATATGAATAAGATATTTGAGAAACCATTTATACCAAAAACACAAAAAGACCCCTTGTTCATACCCCCACAAATTACCACATACCGAGATAGTCTGAACCAAGATAAAAAAGTTTACAACTATACAGTTCAAAAATACATAGAAAATATCTACAGAATACAAACTTTCCTAAATCTTAACCCCAGAGCCACAGATATCAAAGAACCAAACACAAACTATATAACCCAAAAATTACAAGGTTACAACAAGCTAATTGCACTACCCAAAACCAACCCAAGCTTAATAAAAACTTATTTTGTCTATGGATTATTAAATACCATATATACCCAAGACGGAGAAGAACTAACAACTATGGAAGAATTACATAAAATATTCACCATCTATAAAAGAATAACCAAAGGAAATCTATTTTATATAAAATGTTATACTGCACCAGCAGAGATATTATACGACGAAATAAAACCAGTTATACAAGTTGTAAAAATAGGATTAACCAGAGATATGATTATACCAGAAGATATTGTGCAACAGCCAGAGATATCCAGAATTAAGATACCTGATTTCTACGCAAATAAACGACTCATTGGACTAGCTACAATTATTCAAGAATTAGCAAATAATTATACCAATGGAAACCCAATATGGAGCTATTATTCAAGAGATCATCAGATGATTTATTCAAATTCAAAAGAACTACGACAAACAAATATGGAAGATGTTAGACAATGGATAATGACATTACTTAACCCAGAAAAATAATCTACTGCAAGAGCAATTAAGAGAGGATTTATTTCAGACGGATTATTGACAAGATATTGCAAGATAATTGGACACAAATATCTAGACCATCAATGTTCGAGATGGAATGGAAAAGATAATATTATCCCAGAAGTCCGCCTAGAATAAAAGAATCAAGAAGATAAGCATGCCAGCTAGAAAGAAGATAAAAAAATCAACAGATACGATAAAAAGATAAAAAGAAGACGGAGCAAAAATAGAAAAAGACAAAGCATTAAAGGAAGAAAGCAACATATGAAGAAAAGAAAAGGCTAACTTTAAGTATGAAATACGTGAATCATGTAAATAGGTTTACTATAGCCTTTTTGACTTTTTCTTGTTTCATTTATTATCTTTTACAATTATTGGCTTTTTAAGACAAATGTACAGAGGAAACGTGTAAAGACATATTAGGATAACTTTTTTTCTTTTGTAACATTAGAATCATGTAAATTATTCATGCTCTCATTATAAATAGAGGCATAGAAGGCAGCAGAGAGGGAAAGCCTTCATGCGTTGAAGCACAAATACTCTCTCTTGTCCACAACAAATATTTTGCTTAGTTATTAAGAACATGTATATTTCAATGGAAAAATCTATGGAGGAACAAAGCTTAGAAATATCAAACCTACCCGAACAAGTATATTTATTTATGATTATGAATAGCTAAATTCATAATTCTCAACAATCATGGTATAATAAAATAAATTCATGTTAGTTACTTTATAGTAGAATTATTCGAAGAATAATATGTTAAGAAGTTTATTAGCAAAGTGGAAAAGGAGAAAAATCCCTAAGAACTATGCCATCCTAAAGGTGAAACCAATGAGGCAAGAAGCCGTGGTGGGGAGTAACCAGAGTAGAGACGCTGTTTAAGGGAAAAGTATCCAGATTATCATGCTAATAGTGACGAAGAACATGTTATTTAAGAATAATCTAGTATATAGTAATCTAAGATGACCATATTTTGTTATGTATATGATTGAAGGGAATATTTTGAAAATAACAATTATATGATAATGAATAATTATTTGTCTGATGTAATGGTAGATAAATTTAAAATACTTATTTTGTATGTGATTAAGGATATAGAAATAATAGATATAAGGAAAATCATATTAGAAAAAATATTCGGTAAAAATTATATAGCTAGAATAAATTACATACCACACTTACCTAATTACTCTTATAAATACATACGTACACATCAACTATGATAAATCGCATATATCTAAAATTTTGGAAAAAAGATATGAAAAATATACAATTAGTAGAAAAACAAATGAAAACAAATTTAGACAAATACATGGAAACTAAAGATATAAAATATATAGAATTTCTTAATGAAAATATGCAAGAATTACTTAGACTAAAAAAAACAACTAGAAAATATTATGAAAAAGCATGACAGATGATATTAAAATACTTGTTTTATATATACTTAGAGATATAGAAATTATAGACATAAAGAAAATAATATGGGAAAAATTACAAGATTATGAAGAGGAAGAATTATTAAACAGTATAGAAAACTTACGCATATATTATGAACATCAATATTACTTAGATTCAGATGGATATTATTCAGAATAAATAAATGTTAGAATATATAAAAAAAAATTAGAGAAAGGCAAAATTGGATATATGAAGAAGTTAATTACAGAAATCAACTTGAAATAGAAAAAAGACAACTAGAAGAAAAATTACTTAAAATAAAATTAACCTTAGAAAAAGAAGATACAAGTAATAATTTATTTAATACATACGAAAAATTATTTAATACAGATGGAAAATTACTTATACATGAACAACAAATACTAGTTAATCAGATAAAGAACATAAACCTACGCATTGAATATAGCAAAGTTAGAATAAAATACTACACAGAAATTGCTAAAATTTCAATAGGATAAAATAATAAACTACACAAATTAATGAATACATCTTACGAAAAGAATAAATCATTAAAAGAAATAGAAACTCAACTATATAGTTTATACCTAGAATACAAAAGGTTACATGATACTAACGAGGATCCTAAAACACTAGATAATTTAATTACGATAATATCTAATCTAGAATATGAATTAATAAAACATCTTAAGTCAAGAAGATAAAAATAAAAATTATTTCAATCAATAATATTCACAAAACACATTATATAAAAATAAATATCTATGTATTTATTATCTAGTAAAGTTATCGCACCTAATCCGCACCCCCTCCAAATGGTATCAGAGCCCAGTTATTTAAAAAATACAGAACTAGCATACATGTTTGAATTTATTATATAAAAATAAATACCTACGTATTTATTATCTAGTAAAGTTATCGCACCTAATCCGCACCCCCTCCAAATGGTATCAAAGCTGGGTGGGTGGGGGTGGGTGGGTGGGGGTGCATACGAGGAGAGGGGCGTAAATAGTTTTTGATTTTGTTTCATTATCAAATATGTAAATTAAATTTTATATTATTAATACTATTGTCAAAATTACTTATACAAAGAAATCATTCGAACTAAAATATTATTGTGATCACTTATTTTATCTTTCTAACATTTAATATGTTTGAAAAATTCTATAAGTATATGTAAGTCCATAATATATATTAAAAGAGAAGAACATTATATAATATTAAAAATAATAATAAAAAATATTGATAATTAGAAAAAGGTATTTAAAATATTCAATTGAGATGAGTAGGGGAGGAGAGGAAGTCGAATATTCAAGTTAAGAAAGTTATTTGGTTTAAAACAAGATTAGAGGTAAATTAAAAATATATGAAATTACATATTAATACTATTGTCAAAATTACTTATACAAATAAATCATTCGAATTAAAATATTATTGTGATCACTTATTTTATCTTTTTAATATTTAATATGTTTGAAAAATTCAATAAGTATATGTAAGTCCATAATATATATTAAAAGAGAAGATCATTATATAATATTAAAAATAATCAAAAAAAAAATTGATAGGTAGAAAAAAGTATTTCAAAAATATTCAATTGAGATGAGTAGGGGGGAGAGGAAGTTGAATATTCAAGTTAAGAAAGTTATTTGGTTTAAAGCAAGATTAAAGGTAAATTAAAAATATATGAAATTACATATTAAAAGTAGTTAGCTATCATACTAAAGAGTTCTAATTGGATTCTTAATGTTATCTATTCCTTTTTTAAAATTTGAATTGGAGATACAATATCTTCTCAAAGATAAACTTATAATTTTTTTCAAAAAATTATAGATACATTTAATTATTAGTTGTATTAAAAAATATATCTAAATATAATTTCTTAAAATATTAAATAAAATATAAGAACATAATACTACTACTAGTAATCATAAATAGTAGCAGTAGTTGTAGTACATAGTATATATGTATATTAGAAGTAGTACATTTTTTTTGGTGAAGAGGATTCGTAATAATTAGAAGTTAAGTAGCGTTAATACAAGATGTTTGCAATGTATCATTAGACCCTCTTATAGAGTTTGAAAGGGTAGGGGATGTGTTGACATTATTTAATACATTATCAATTGCGATCTTTCTAGGAAAGACAACTTCATGTTTGTCCGCTATCATAGCCTGGGCTGCATACAGTGGAGGGGATGTCAAAATGTGCAATTGATCAAAAGGGGCATTGTCAATGCTGATACTTCTTGCCATCACATCTCCAACGCCATTTTGCTCCCTACATGTGTGCCTGAGTGTTGGGATCCCCAGTTCCTGCATTATGTACCTGCACTCCGCTATGATGTTAGAGTAACGAGGGTAATCAGAGGCAATCATGTTAATTACAATGGCTGAATCAAAGTTGATTTCTAGCGGAGTAAGATGATGGTCGATGGCAATTTTAAGGACTTCTAGAATGACAAGGAGCTCAGCTTGGTCAACATCTACATGGGTTAACACCTTAGTATATCCTAGGACCCAATCTCCCTTGTGGTCTCTAAAGACACTACTAACCTTGCCCCGTCCCGGGTTGATTTTGACACTGACATCTGTGTTGAGCTTGTAAGTACCTTCGATGGGTGGAAGACATTTGAGGTACACATTGGTGCAATGATTCGTGGTATTGATTAGCTCCCCAGCAATAAGGGTAAATTCAGTCGCAAGAGCAACTGTTTTTTGTACACAAATGGGGTTGTCCCTGTGATTGAAGAGGTTATCATTTCTGACTAACCAGATGTTCCAGAAACAGAAAGGGAGGATGGATGCCCAGTTTAACCAGGGATTAAAGGGTTTGGAAGCGAATGCTTTCCAGATGGCAGTTCAGTTGGAAGTGTTAAGGATGCTAGAATCAAAGCTAGCAATTGAATTACTCTTAGCAGCTATATTATTCCAGAAGTTTGCTACCCTAGGACAGTGGAAGAAGATGTGGTTGATATCTTCTTGAATGTTAGTAGTAGTATAATACAATTAATATGTTAAATGTGAAAGTATTTTTTAAATCATAACAAGTAAAATTTAAAATTTTGTATGTCATGTAAAGCATCAATAAACAACGAATTAAATGAACATTAGAATGTAATAACTTAAGTGACCTAGATTTAAGTTCAATATCATATATTTTGAAATGTAAGAGGAAAAAGTTCAGCTACCTATGAAATGTAACAAAAAATAATAATTCAGTGTATTCTGCAGAAAATAATTAAAATATAGTTTTTTTTTTTCAAATATTGAGGGTTGGGGTGAGGGATAAGAATTTTAAATTAACTTTGAGAATATAATGAATAAATTAAATAAAAAAATTTCAGTAAAGAAATTAACTGAAATTCACAAGTTACCATCCATATATTTTATATTGAAAAAAATATATAAAGTACATGATTAAACAAAATAAATTTATAATTTTATATTAACAAAAAAATTACTGGATAATTACATTAAGCAATTTGATAAGTTAATAAAAGTCAATATTAACAATCAAATAATATTTGATAGTGAACAATGTAACAAAGAAAACTGCTGATCGTTTTTATTTTTGACAATTATATGATTCATTATTTTTTTTCTTTTGATATGATTTGATTATGAGATTGTCTGGAGGAGAGGTTGAGAGGGATAAAGACGAGTGAGGGTGGCGCGGTGAAGTGATGGCGGCGAAGAAAGAATACATAGTTCAACTAAATTAATTGAACTATGTAATTTTATGAATTATTTATTATAAAATATATTCAATATATTAATTTAAAATATATTAATGTGATACAATAAAAAGTAATTTATTATTTCAAACTAATAAGATAATATTTCTAATGATTTATTTTTCTAAAAATATTTCGCGCATCGTGCGAGTACCTATACTAGTATAATTAATTTAAGAATAAATCTATTCTTACACTTGATGTTATATTATCCATCTAGAAGATGGAATAAATTTGTCTATGAATATAATCCTAGGGTAAATTTGTCTGCAAACCAAATGACCACGGAGCTAGAGAATATTATTTTGGACACGTTACAATCAATAATTTTCGAGGGGTCAAAATCTTTTGGATGGTAAAAATGAATTTCCATAATTGGACTTGCTTTGTTCACCGAAAGAAAGCAAGTAAAAAAACGAATCTACTGTTTGATTGGTGTTATGTCAAATCTTCATAATTGAACCCCTATTTATTGAAACAAGAAAATGACTTTAGTCCTTTTTCTTGTTCTTTTTGGTTTTGGATAAAGAAATGCTGAGTTGATAGGTGTATTTTATGAACTTTATTTCTTTAAAACAATTTTGGCATTTCATTGATTTCGAAAATTGACAATCAGGTTGAAAGGAAGTATTAAGCACATAATATTGTGAAGCCATGTATTTGGAGAAGGAAAATGCTAAAAAAGAAAAGTAGATATCTTAAAAATTCAAATTGATAAAGAAAAATTCCTAATTTTTAATTTATTTTAATATATTCAGTATGTAATTATATAATAAAAAAAAAAATTAGATAAATATTAGGAAACGTGAGGCTAGGCGCAGGAGTATGAGGTGGTGAGATAATGGCTATTAAAGATGAGGTGTGTTGGAGGGTAGAAGAACACAATCAATTAGAAAAAATATTTTCCAAAGAGTTTAACCAACAATATGAAAAATTTGAAAAACACCAAACACACTTTTAGGGGGGGCGTACTGTTGGTTAGATGTATGCGCGTTAGTAACATAGAGTTTGAATACAATTTTTTCAAATTTGATCCAAAATCTAACTTAGGACAACAATTTTGTCCAATAAATGAAAGGAAATGGTTAGGTTTTCTATAGTCGTACAATATTTATTTTATTCATTGAGTTTTATCTCCCCGTGTCCAAATTCGATGACTCAATAGGTTAGGAAGCTGGATGATAATAGCTCATTTGCTTCCCAAAGCTTGCAAGAGAACAACCAACCATACAATAAAATCGAGCTTGCAAAAAAGATGGCATTTGAAAAATGTTGGATGAACGAACGATATCTATAAAAATCAACAACTTATATGTTCCATTATTAAACATAACCAATCCTCCGTATGAGTTATAATAACTTTGAATGATGTGTCAACTTCAAAGTGAAGTTGCTGGCAGGGTATGCAATACTAGTGTGTATTATTCTTTAAGGCTTGGTAGTTTGGGAGGAGTATGGGCTTCTGACGCATTGCCCAATTTGTCAAAGGTTTAACTCGTTTTCATTATAAAAGGTACACTACTTTTTCAATCTAACTTAATTACCATTCAAACTCTTTAGTTACTTGAAGGACCGCACAAAACCTAGCTTCGTCATTTTCTACTGGAGAATAATTGAACTAGATATTTCAAGTTGGTACTTTTTTTTTACTTTTTTTCTTAATAATCGCGGTATCCAAGTCTACTATACCTAATATTAAAAGATCATTTAATCTATAGAAATCTACTCTAGGATGCACAAAATTTAACACACATATATACCGCAAGGGTCATTGGGTAGGATAATAATATATGTATTATTTGTGGTATATTAATATATATTTAATTCTTTGTTTGATACTTCCTTTTTAATTGCTTCTTTTTCTTTTTTAGAGTCAAAAGCTATAAACTTTAACCAACATTTTAAGATTTATTTCTTAATCAAATTAAAAAAGAAAAAAATATAATTATAGTATTTTTCTTGTAGTTTTTGAATATTCAAATTTTAATTTTAAAAAATTAAATTACTCTAATCTAATTTAGTTTTGAAACTTAGTCAAATTGACTTATGTAAAACAAGGGGAACGATTAAAAAGGAATGTGGGAAGTAGGATTTTTTGCGTATGTATAACTAACACATATATTAATTATACAAATTATACATGAATAAACATGATTAAAGATAAAATTATCAAATCAAACTGTGATAAGAAAATAATCTCAATATAACTAATCCTAACATAATTAATCCAACATTACTAATACATCTATATCTATACTATATTAAAAGTGTGGAGGCCTTAGAAATATTGTTTGAACTTTTTGTCCTTCATGACAAGTGTTTGCTTTAGACAAAATCATCTTTTCACTACTTTCCTAATATCTAATAGTTAAAATTAATTAAATATTTATAGTAGAACTTTTTCTTATTAGAAGTCATCTAAATTAATGACTACTAATACATTTTTCATTAGTTTAAGAATTCTAAATCAAATAAAGTAGATTTTTAAAAAATTTGAAAAATCTAGAAATAAATATGAAAGAATTAGAATAAGAAAAAAAAACATCCAGTTTTTAAGAGTTTTAAGTAAGTAATCAAAGATTTTCTAAAAAAAATTTAACTTTAAAAATAAGAAAAGATTTTAAATATAAGAAAATAAATAAAAATAATCATACTACAAATATAGTTCAAATCGATGTCTCTTTTAACCTCTAGCAAGATAAAAAAGGTAGTGCGTGACAAATGAAAAAAGTGATGATCCATTAAACACTTGAAATTTTTTATGATAAAATATATACGTGGTTACAATAAAATATGTGTTATGTTCACATTATTATATTAAAGTGTGAAGAATTTTTGAGAAATGTTTTGAACTTTTTGCATTTCATTAAAAATCTTCGCAATAGATAAAATTATTTAATTTTAAATAATCAAATATTACACGTACTAGGCACATCGGTTAAACTAGTTTTATTACATACTATTGTTATACACTCAAAAACGACTCCTAATAGATATCATTAGGTGGTGATGGATTGGAACTTGGATTGGGTTTGTGAGAAGCAACAACTCCATTTGGGCAAAAGAGCAGAGAGGAAGACAAGTGAGGTGAGAAATGTGAAAGAGAAGGCACACATGTTAATGTCAAACATGTCTTATCGATATCTGCAAAATGAGCAAAAACCCAACAACTTGTGCATGCAGAACCAACTACTACTCTCACTCACTACTACACATCTTTGTACCTTTCACCCTCTGTATTTGTAAATTGTAACTAGTAATTGTAATCCTGTTGGACCTTACCTTCACTTTTTTCAAATCTCCTGCCGTACATATTGGGTTAATAATACGGATGGATTACCACACAATAATAATACAAGGAAAATTGAATATAGGAAAATAAATTTCAAAAAACTTTTTTAACGAAAACAATAACATCTCTTATTTAAAAAGATATAAAAAATAAAAATAATTTTGTAATAAATTACGTTAACTTTAGCAATGAAAATACAAATATAGCTTTATTTGAAATTTCAAACTGGTTTTAAAGTTGTATTTGGCCATATTTTTGTGAATTAATCCATTCGTCCAAAATACTTGTTCACTATTGATTTGACATACAAGTTAAGAAATAATAAATAATAGGTGTAATTTTATTATATTACCCTTTGAATATAATAAATATAATGTCCTGATAAATGTATTGAACGATACGTAGCATTTATATAATAGCAAACGTAAAATTTATAGAAATAAATAAATTATTTATTGATTTTTTAAACTGGACAAGGAGGAAGTAGAATTTAAATGTACTTTTTCTAAATATAATGATTTATACCCTCTAAATTTTTAGGGATAAATTTTCTTAATTACTTTTTCCGTCTAATAATATCTATCCATTATTAACTTGACACATAAATTAAAAAATAATAAATAATCAAGATAATTTTATTATATCATTCTTTAAATATAATAAAATAAATTATGTATTAATTGTAAGAATAAAATAAGTAAAAATAAATAAATTATGTATTAACTTTTTAAACTGAAAAAATATTATTAAATAGTATATATTTTTAATATAATAGATGAGTAATAATCTTTCAAATAGAGTGTAAATTAAGAAAGGACAAGCTAAAAGAACGAGGTGAACATTACTGGTGAACATTGGTTGAACTCATCATAATCCCTCCATTTTATTTTAGTTGCTCCTCTTTCTAAGAATATTTATTTTAATTTAATTATTCTATTAATAAAATTAAAAGAATTTTAATATATATTTTTTTTATTTTTAAATGACTAAACAAGTTGCATATATTTAAACTTATATTTTCAAAGTATAACTAATAAGATTAATTTGATAAAATAGATTTATAATAAATATATTTTTAATAATATATTAAATTTATATAGGTCAACTAATATGAAACGGTGAGATTATTTGTAATGCATCAAAGTTTAGGAATTTGAAATATTAGGCCATGGAATTGGCGATCGAGAAAGACATAGAAAGTCCCAAATGTAAGAAGAGGTTGTGGAGCACGTGATTAAATGACAGCTTGTCGGGGTGGTGTATCCACACACTGCACGTGAGGCTATTGAATTCTATGTATCCATCTATGCTGTAAAGAAAATTCTTTTCATCACAAAAATTTGATTATAATAATAATAAAAAAAATTATTCACACTATAAACTATTCTTTAAAAATTAAATATATTCTTTCGGATAATGCTAAATGATCATAAAAATTTAATCATAATTATGAAAAGATTGCAATGATCTTTCTTTTTTAAAACAAATTATTTTTTTTTTAATTAAAGAAAATTAAAGTCTTTGTTATTCCCTAAACTTAAAAGTTAATTCCCACATTGGAAAATGACAATAAATAAATGACCATTCATTAAATTAATAGAATGTATTTATTTATTTTAAATAAATTGTATTTTAATAGGACATGATAACCCTACTTTATTGGAATATATTAATTGCGGGGTGTATTGTTGTTGCTATTTATTTACTGTTGCTCAAATGAAAACTCTTACTAGTTGCTAGTAATTGGAATTTGAAACATTACAAAATGCAATTCCATAAATGAAATATATATATAATATGAAATATAAATGATTAGTATAGAACACTTTATAATATGAAAATACTTTCTAAATTTTAAAATAAAATGCTTACACATGTACTTTGATAATTTTACACTTACACCTCCTAGGAAGTGTCTCTATAATTAAATATATAATATAATTTTTAAATGATAAATTATAACCATAAATATAAATAAAATATTTTTGCAAAGTTATTCTAACAAATATTTAAAACAAGGATATAAAAAATTAATCATACATTTGATTAATAAATAAATAAATATTTTGAAAGTAGGATATGATACAACTTATTTAAAAGATATACCCACTATAAATTATATTCTATGGCTTTAAGTATGTAATTTTTTTGTAATTTCATTAACTATAATATTTTATTATATATAATCTCTTTTTTATTGTAGTTTTTATTTATTTTTTCCTTGAAAATTATTTATATATAACTAGTTAAATAAAGTTTCAATTACGTAGGATCTTCATTATATGCAAGGTTTAAATGTTTTTAGAGAAAATAAGATTAACGTTTTTGGGGATGTAACTGCAAGATTTTCATAACATAGAGATGTAAGTGTTTAGTGTAATTAATTATTGTCGATAATTATAAAGTGTTTTGAGCTTTGACTATCTTTATTGCTATATTTTAAAATTATATATTTAAATATGTAGTTTCTAAATTTATTTAAATATAATAAATAATAGAATTACTTAATTAGAGGTTTCATTAATTATAAAATTAATTAATAATTCACAAGTTATCAAATCAACTTAATATAGAGGAGCAAGACTACATTAGTGCGTGAGTATTCTCTTAGGTCGATGTTAACTAGGGTCATCATTAATTATTTGAATTTTTATTGTACTTTTTAAAAGATGATAACTAATAAATATGTAAAACGTCAACATTTTTTTGGTAAATAAATAATTTTATTTAACCAAGTGAGCGTTAACAACACCAGGAAGCTATAAAACTTTAACATTAATACGTGACTCTCTTGAGTTGTTATAAAATAGGATTGACACTTATGGATCAATGATTTTTATGATTTATATAGAGTGGCGATTTCTACCATGTCTAAAATATATTTAGTTTAATTTCTACTGTCGTTATTGTATTATTTTCAAATAATGTTTAAATATTTATTTAAATGCGTATTTTAAATTTATTTAAACATAATAATTTATAAAATTATTTAATTAGAAGTCATAATAATAACAAATATAAGTAATGATTCTCAAATTATCAAATCAATGTAATATGAGCGCAAGACTACAATATTAACGTGTGACTCTCTTGAATTGTTGTTAACTAGAGTCGACGATAATGAATACTTTGATTTTTATAACTTGTCAATGTCCACCACATCTAAAGTGTTTAAGTTTTGACGGCTGTTATTATAATATTTTCAAATTATTTTTAAAATATCGTTCAAATGTGAAAAAATTTAGATTTAAAATTTAACAAATAAAATATGCTCAAATATAAGTAACGATTCACAAATTATCAAACCAACATAACATAAGGGTGCAAGACTACAATATTAATACACGACTTTCTTTGGTTGATATTAACTAGGATCGATACTTATGAACTATATAATTTTTATGATTTCAATGATACATTAATGTCTACCATGTTTAAAGCGTTAGAGTTTTAACTTTCGTTATTAAAAATTTTTCAAATTACATTTAAAAAATTATTTAAATTATGTAGTTTAATTTTTTTAAAAACATAATAATTTTTTTAAAAACATAATAATTTTTTACATAATTTTTAAATAATATACGTTATACCCTTTGTCTCAATTTATGTGGTATTGATACAATTTTGAGAGTGTACTATTTTTTTTTTATATTTTTTAAATATTTTAATTTATTAATTATTGTGATTAATAGTACTTGTTCTTTTGTCTCAATTTATGAGGCAGTAATAAAATTTAGAGAGTCAATTAAATTTTTTACGTCTTTTTAATTATTTTAAGTTGTTAATTATTATGATTTATAATACTTTTACTTAATTCTCAAATTATGAATTATTACTTATATTTATTACTAAAATGATCTCTAATAGTTTTTTTTTATTATTACGCTTAATTAAAATTCACACACACACACACACACACACACACACACACATATATATATATATATAACTTTCAAATATAATTTATAAAATATTGTGATAACAACAAATCAACAGACTTTACCTTGATCAAGTGTTACGACAACAGTTATTTTATTCGAAGAATCGAACCTCATCTATCTAAACAATATTTTTATAGTCTAGTACTAAATTATTAATTAATAATTATTATAAATATAATTATAATTAGTTGAACCAAGGATTAGTAATTGAACATAGCTATCATGAAAGTGTATTTGTACAATAATTTATATCTAAATAACTAAGTGATTAAATTTTGTTATTTTTTACTCAACTTATTATAAAAAATTTAAACAAATTAACTTTACTAAATTTTACTTTAGACTTGTTTCATCGAAATAATATCTTTATCGGTGTAGTTTAATTAGTGTTATCAATGATGCGATTCAATGTTATAACTTGTAAGTTTCAAATATAATTTTTTTAAAAATAAATGTCTATATTAATGATTCTATTAACTTCAATAATTAACTAATTATAAAGAATTTAAACAAAATTTTAATATGTTTCACTCAAGCTTCATCGTGATCAAGTGTTTTAAGAATTTTAGAGGTGTTTATTATTCGGCTTAATTCAAATTTACAGGATCTTATTTATAAGATTCAAATTTAATTTGAATAAATAAATTATTATATCTAATTGTTTTATTAATTAATATGCTTAATCTAAAGAAATTTTTATAAATTCTCGCTAATTATATGAAGATAAATACAAATTATTTGTCATGGATAAAATCACTTACTATATATTGTAAAGTAAATTTTTCTTTATAACTACAGTCTTCAACATAATAGATTTCATAGCAATAAATATACATTCTTAGACATGGACCATATAAAATATGTATATGAATTTTAGCGACATTTATTGCTACAAATGTTACGAAAAAAATATTGTGGTTAAATTATTTAGCAAAGTAACTTTTTATATTTAACCATGACGTATTTTATTAGTATATCTATCTATAGACAAATATAAAAAAAAAAAAATTAAACATTCCAAAACATGTTATTATTAAAACTCTGAGTGAATTTGATAATTTCTTTCAAATATCACTTATATTTCATTTAGAACCACAATATTACTCAACTATCACTCTTTTCCTAAAAAAATACTAAACACCTCAAAAATATTCTTCTCTCTTAGTTGACATGTCATGTCATTAAAATTATATTTTTTAAATAATATATCATTTAATTCATCAAACTCATTTACTTAAAATTACAATTTTATTCTTTTTTTTTTAAATGCATTAGTTTAATTTTCCTGTTTAGAAATTCTTTACCATACTTAATCTTTATCATATTATTTTAAATGCAAATTAAAATCTCTAGATAACTTATGTAATTTAGTGATATTATTTTCTTTAGAAAACAACTGATCTTTGTAGGCAATTCTATATAAAAACTTGAATGATCATCTAGGAAAATAACTCTAGAAAAAAGTAATTATATGAACTGATAAAGGGTTATACTAGAAAACATATCTCTCCAAGATGTGTGATGAAGGTTGATTTACAGAAAGCATATGATTCAGTTGAATGTTTTTTTATTGAACAAATGCTGAAGGAGTTAGGTTTCCCAATACAGATGGTGGGATGGATAATGACTTGTATAACTACTGTAAGCTATACTTTTATGGTCAATGGAAGGTTGTCTGATACTATGCCCTCCAGGAGAGGGCTAAGACAGGGTGACCCTTTATCACCGTATGTCTTTGTTATGGTAATGAAATACTTAAGCAGATGTCTTGACACTCTTAGGGACCTTCCCGACTTCAACTATCACCCTAAATTTTTGAATTTGGGTATTAACCATCTGTGCTTTGCTGATGATTTACTCCTATTCGCAAGGGAAGATACCATGTCTATTCAATTGATGAGAGACAAATTTCACCAGTTCTAAAATGCTTCAGGTCTAACAGCTAATTTCAGTAAAAGTCAAGTGTATTTTGAGGGAGTGAATGAAACAACAAAGGCTGAAGTGATACGAATGTTGGGGTATGAGATGAGACAAATCCCTTTTAAATATTTAGAAGTGTTATTGTCTGCTAAAGGGCTTACTACATTGCAATGTAAACCTTTAGTTGATAAGATTACTAGTCGTATTACATCTTGGATGGCCAAGGGTCTTTCTTATGCTGGTAGAGTGCAACTTATACGGTCTGTCCTATTTGGGGTCCAAGCCTATTGGACTCAAATTTTCCTACTCCCACAGAAGGTCATAATGTTAATAGAGGCTGTGTGCAGAAGTTACTTGTGGTCTGGTCAAGCTAGTATTACTAAAAGAGCTTTAATAGCATGGGATAAAGTGTGTTTACCTAAAGGGGCAGGTAAACTAAATATCACTAATTTGAAGATTTAGAATCAAGAAGCAATATGTAAACTTCTCTGGGCATTGAGTCAAAATAAACAAAAGCTGTGGATAACCTGGATCCACTCTTACTATATTCAAGGGGGGAGCTTACAACATATGGAGAGACCTGCACAGGCTTCATGGATATTGAGAAAAATCTTCAACATGAGGAAATTTTGGAATAATGTCATCAATAATGAGCAGGTCATATGCAAAGGAAAGTTTAAAAATGCGGCAACTTATAGAATACTAAGAGGAGAGATAGAGGACGTAAACTGGAAGAATTTGGTATGTAGCAGTGTAGCTGAACCTAAACAGGTGTTCTTCCTTTGTCTATCATTGCATGAAAAGCTTAGAACCAAGGATAGACTGCTAAAGTGGAGTCATAGATGAAGATGTATGCCCGTTCTGTAACGCAGAAAGGGAAACGGGTACCCACTTATTCTTTAATTGTCCTTTTACTAGGCAAATCTGGCAACAATTTACCAAATGGATAAGTGGATCACATAGTGTAGCTGACTGGAATGAGGAATGGCAATGGGTGAATAGTCAAGCTAGACGAATGAAGACCCGGGGACCCATTCTTAAAGCAGGATTAGCTATGGTAATATATAAGGTGTGGATAGAGAGGAATGCACTGGTGTTTCAACGAGTGTACAAAACCAAGGAGGCTATTTTGCATGATGCAAAGATTAGTTTATGTGCTAGGCTTAGTTCCAATAGGAAGTTTTCTGAGTTGTTATGTTCAATCAAGTGATGTAAGTAGTAACTGGAAGGTTTTATGGTAGTATAGGCAAGTTGAGAGGGATAGACAGGATGTACTGTACCCCCTGTATTGTTAAGCATTACTGGTGATTAATAATAATTTTAATTACCAAAAAAAAAAAAAGTCTCATACAAGCTTATCCTAATCATAAAATCTCTATTATAGCTATTATATGTCCTTTAATTTGTTATTTTCTAATAGTACACAAAAATTGTGGTCAAATAATTTTTGTGTTTTAAATTTTAAAGATAGAATATTTTTATGTCACAAATATATTAATTTTTAAAGTTAAATGATGTTTATGTTTGAATTTTTTTATGCGATAGAATCAATGTTAGGTAATAGCAGATAAATTTTACCTATCTTTGATTTCAATTCTTTTTATTTTTCACCTACAACATGCCTAGTGTAAGTGAAAAAATTATTTTTCACACGATAAAAGTTAATTTAGCAATAGTAACCTCAGCTTGTAGCCGTAATAAATTATTTCAAACAAAATATTATAATTAAGCAATATTTCTACTTCAGGTTATTAAGAAATGTGAAAACAATTAAATGTGGACATAGTTAATTTTTATTTAGAGTACTAAGAAATTATGACAATGGTTAGCTTAATAGCTATAATGAGTGATTATTTTGGGGTGAGGGTCAACAATTATGAACTCGATAATTTTTATAATGTGTTAATATCTATCATGTCTAAAGAATTTTAAATTTAGACAATCGTTGTAGAAATATTTTTTAATTGTATTTTTAAACTATTTAAATATGTTGTTCAATTTTTTTAAACATAAAAATAAAATTACTTAGTTAAAGTTCATATTAATAACAAATATAATTAATGATTCACCAGTTAATAATTACATATTTTTAATTCACCCATTAACAAATATAATAATTAAAATGGGCAGGATCACAAGACTATAACATTAATATAATGTGTGACTTTCTTGAATTGATGTTTAATCAATATCAACTTTTTTTGAACTATATAATTTTTTTTTGTGTCGATATCATGTCTAAAGTAATTTGAGTTTTGACTATCGCTATTAAAATATTTTAAACTATATTTTTTTTAAAAAAACTATTCAAATATGTAGTTTAAATTTCTATAAACACAAAAATTAATCTAGTCCTTAATTAGAAGTCATATATATTAATAAAAATATAAATAATGGTTCCTAAGTTATCAAATCGGCGTAACATAGTGACGCAAGACTACAATATCAATGTGTGACTCTCTTATATTATTGTTAATTAAAGTTGACACTTATGAACTATATGATTTTTATAACTTGTCAATGTCTACCACGTCTAAAGAGCTTTAAGTTTTTATTATTTTTGTTAAAATATTTTCATATTATATTAAAAATTGTTTAACTATGCAAACTTTTACTTTTAAAACTCGTAAATATTTTTTATTCTTTTCTTTATGTATTTTTCTTATCATTTATATATAATTTAAGTGTAAGATTAACATAGGGTAAAAAAAAATTTCAACTAAGAAAATTTTTATGCAAAAAGGAAGTGACAGAGAAAAGAAAATTTTTATGCGAAACTTTTAAATGTTATGTTGACTTCTTTCCGCTCTACTTCTAAAAATAGATAGAAAAGATTTGAAATGAAAAAAGAATCATTTGAATTATCATGAGAAAAATTATACCATAATTAAAATTATACAACTGAATTCATAAATAAATAATCAACTTTTTGTATTGGAAATTTCGATAATTGCTTATTTTATGTGATACTAAACTACGAATCATATTTCAACAAAAATTAAAAACTAAAAGTTATTCAAAATATTGATAGGTTTTAAGATATATATCTATACCTCCTATTTATCTATATAAAATAAAGAGATTTAAAATTTAAAATTAAAGATTAAAAAATAAGAATTATTTATATGATAAAACACATAATTATAATACTACTTTGGTCACACTGATTTTGGATATATGAGAATATAATTAATTAATTTTATATAATTATTTTTATCCTAGACTATTCTTTTCAAGTAATAAGTACTATGCAATCATATTTATGAAAATTATGTTAATTTGTCCATTCTCATGTATTGGGATAGTTTCCAATGTATTGAGAAAGAGTAATAAAATAAGTAATGTAAGAATTTTAAATTTAAAACAAAAGGGGCAAATATGTCCCAAAAAAACTAGTTTATAGTGTGAATAAAATTTATTACTATTATGGCCAAATTATGGCCAAAAGGATTTTTCCTATTCTATTCTTTTATCCTCTTTTCAATAAATTGAATAATGTTAATGAGCTTCATTATAGATAGTTCTCATAGCCAAACATGGGAAAGTGTTTGCTCCGTAATCATTATTTTCATTGCCAAATAGACAAATACGTTTTTAATAATCACTTTTCATAACCAAACACATTTGTTTTATAAGTATTATTTAATACGTGTATTTTTGAAAAAACATATTAGGTAGAAAATTTTAATTTCAGTTAGTATAATTTTACACTTTTTCAAGTTAAGACAAAATAATTAGGCAAAGATTTTAATATTTCAATGTGATCTCAGTCAGTACTTATTTTTTCATAGTAAAAATTTTATTTGTGACAGTAAAAGACAACTAGTACTTTAGTTCACATTTTCTAATTTTGAACATAACATTCTTGACTCTAGCTACGACTGTTCAAAATTAAATTAAAATCAATAATCTGTAATGATAATTTGGTTATTAAACTAATGGTTTGACTTATCGAATTACCAGGTGTAAAGTGTGTTGAGTTGTTACTATCGCAATATTTTACAAATTATGTTTGAAAGTTATTTAAATATATGCATTAATTTTATGTAAGCGTAATAATTTAAAAAATAATTAATTAGAGGTCATTTTAATAATAAATATAAGTAATAATCACAATTTATCAAATCGGCGTAATATAGAGGCGAAAGACTTGTATGATATTAACACTTGTATCTCACTTTCATTAGTTCGATAGATGTGAACAATATGCATGATTTCTATAAGTGTAGACGTTTACGAAGTCTAAAGTATGTTGAATATCATTTTTGCAATATCTTACAAATTATGCCTGAGAATTATTTAAATATATATTTTAATTTTATTTAAATATAAAACTTAAAAAGAAATAATTAGAGGTCATTTTAATAATAAATATAATAATAATTCACAATTACCAAATCGGCGTAACATAGGGACGGAAGACTTTACCATCAACATTTATGTCTCACTCTTTTTGGTTCGACACATATGAACTATACACAGAATTTTTATAATGTGTCAATATTTAACAGGTCTAAAGTGTGTTGAGTTGTCATTATTGAAATATTTCACAAATTATGTTTAAAACTATTCAAATATATAGTTTAATTTTATTTTAACATGATAATTAATTAGAGGTCATTTTAGTAATAAATATAAGTAATGATTCATAATTTATCGAATTGGTGTAACACAAAGGTGAAAAACATGTACGATCAACACTTATGTCTCACTTTTTTTGGTTCGACACACACGAACTATATGCATGATTTTTGTAATGTGTCGACATTTGCCGATTCTAAAGTATGTTGAGTTGTCGTTATTGAAATATATCAGAAATTATGTTTATAAATTATTCAAATATATAGTTTAATTTTATTTTAACATAATAATTTTAAAATAATCAATTAGAGGTCGTTTTAGTAACAATATAAGTAATGATTCACAATTTATCAAATCGGCGTAACATAGAGGTGAAAGACTTGTAGATCAATATTTATGTCTCACTCTTTTTGGTTCAATATATATGAACTATATGCATGATTTTTATAATATGTCAACATTTATCAGTCTAAAGTGTGTTGAGTTATCGTTACTAAAATATTTCACAAATAATGTTTGTAAATTATTCAAATATGTAGCTTACTTTTATCTAAACATAATAATTAAAAAATAATTAATTAGAGGTTATTTTAGTAACAACATAAGTAACGATTCACAATTTATCAAATCGGCATAATAGAGGGGCAAAAGACTTGTACGAACACATATGAACTATATTCATAATTTCTATAATATATCGACATCCACCATATTTAAAGTGTTTGAGTTGTCGTTATTGAAATATTTCACAAATTATGTATAAAAACTATTTTAATATATAATTTAATTTTATTTAAATATAATAATTATAAAATAATTAATTAGAGGTTAATTTAGTAACATTATAAGTAAGGATCCACAATTTATTAAATCGGCGTAACATAAAGGTGAAAGACTTGTACGGTCAACACTTATGTCTCACTCTCTTTGATTCGACTCAAATGAAGTATGAACTATAGAATTTCTATAATATGTCAACATTCACCATGTCGAAAGTGTTTGAGTTGTCGTTATTGAAATATTTCACAAATTATTTAAATACATAATTTAATTTAAATATAATAATTAAAATAATTTATTGGAGGCTAATTTAGTATATATATATATATATATATACATATATATATAAGTAACGATCTGCAATTTGTCAAATTGGCGTGACATAAAGGTGAAAGACAATCAACACTTATGGCTCACTCTCTTGAGAAAATTGAAGGAAAGGTGTCATTTAAATCTTGAATGAAGGATTGGTGACATTGACTAACTTAAAGGGTCAAACATAATTAAGAAACTTAATTAAGTTAATTGTGGACTTGATTAATATTTTTAAAACTTTCTAATATTTTTAAAAATACAAATCAACCCACACCCCTATCCTCTCCAAATCAACCATCTCTTTCCTCTCTCTCTCTCTCTCTCTCTCTCTCTCTCTCTCTCTTTCTCGACAGTTTCTCCCAACCAACAGTTCTGCAAATTTCTCCTTTCAATCCTCGGCGAGTTCAACCCCCGGCGATAAATAGTTGGGCTTCGAGTCATTTTTCGACTTTCAACCGTCAATCGACGTGACAACCTTGCTCTCCACTCACAACAACTTTGAATTCTTCATCATCCCTTTTCTTCTTTAACAGGTAAAAAATTATGGTCTTTTTAGTTTTGAAGAAAACGAGGAACTTGAGCCAACTTCTCTTCGAGTAATGGTTAACAATTTTAATATTTCTTGCTTTAATTTGAAATGCGGTTTGAATAAAATTCTAATTTCAGGTATTTCTTCTCTTTTCTTTTAGAAGTGAATTATGATTTTTTGTTGATTGTTGCACTTTTTGAAGTTTGATTTTTGTTGTTTGTGTTTGTACAAACAAAACAACGATATTGGTATTTTTGGTGTTGCGCCTATTGCTGGGTTGATTTGTTCTTGTTTTTGGTAAAAATGGTGATATTGTTGTTGTTCTATTGAACAAAATTATGCTACTATTTTTTCAGCAACAGATTAACCATCTGATGCAACAGATTAACTATCTGATGCAACAGATTAACCATCTGATGCAACAGATTAACTATCTGATGCAACAGATTAATCACCTGATGCAATAGATTTACCATATAATGCAATAGAATAACCACCTGATGCTACAGAGGAACCATCAGATTGAAAATCTGATGCAATAAATTAACCATATGATGCAATAGATTTATCGTCGGATTAAAAATATGCTGCAACAGATTAACCATATGATGCAATAGATTAACCATCTGATGTAACAGATATACCATTGAATGCAACAAAGGAACCATCTGATGCAACAGATCTACCATCGGATACAACAAGAAACCATTCAATTAAAAATCCGATACAACAGATTTACCATCAAATTAAAAATTTGATGCAATAGATTAACCATATGATGCAATAGATTAATCATCTGATGCAATAATTTACCATCGAATGCAATAGAGAAACCATCCAATTAAAAATTTGATCCAATAAATTAACCATTTAATGCAATAAATTTACCATATGATGCAACAGAGGAACCATCAAATTAAAAATTCAATGCAATAGATTAATCATCTGATACAACAAATGAACCTTCTATTTGATAAAATTCAATCAATTATTCCAACCGGACTCCAAGACTTGATTTTTCCAACTGATCATTCATCTGTCGCGATAGACGACCCTTCTATCAGAAGAAATCTAATATTGAGCATTAATAACAGTTCCAATAGATCACACATATATTGCAAAATATGTATAATCTTTTGCATAGTCCAATTATCTATTTCAACAGATGCGTGATCTATTTTTGTTGTTGTAACAGATTACTCATCCGTTACAATAGGTTAGTTATATGTTGCAACATATCACTCATTTGTTGCAACATATATGTGATCTATTGCATAGTCCAGTTATTTGTTTCAACAGATTAGTGATCTATTTTTATTGTTGCAACTGATTACTTATCCATTGCAACAAGTTATTTATATATTGCAATAGATAACCTACCTGGTGCAACAAATGTGTGATCTGTTGGAACTATTATTTTACTGTTATACATGTCAGATAAACTGTTATTCTTTTTTAACAATGCATTAATCAATTATATGTTCCTGTTGTTTTTAGATTATATGGCTCCCAAAAGAAAAAAAACAGAAACAAGTCCAAGTAAAGGAATAAGTGAGCAGCTAGGCTACATCCACCACTCTATGAGCTTACTTTACAAACGTTATATCAATCAGACACAGAAGATAATAAACATGGGGATGAGGAGTGTTTCCAAAGATATGATCCAAATACTAATAACCCTTCCACTAAAGAGTTGATCAAAACCTTCAACATTGATAGTTATCTTGTGAGAATGCACTGCGATGCTTCCACAGATTTAACAGGTGATTTTGTGGTTAAGTAAGCGATGAAAAAATCTTTCGACACCTTCAGAAAAATACTTTGAGAATAAAATTTGAATGCTTATTTTAGGGACAGCTGCTTTGGGCAATATCTTGATTTGTCGGAGGACAACAATGCTCGTTTCCAAATGAAAATGGTATATGTTCTTCTCAAGCGTAGGTTTATGTACGAAAACAAAGATAAGATGGATGAGGTGTAGATAAATTATTGTGGCATGCCTGTTTGTTTTGGTCGAAATGATTTTGCCATAGTCACTGGACTAAAATGTTATCCTCCTTCTTCTCAAGTTATATCTATTCTAACTCCAAAAAAGCACCCCGCATACCCAAAAAAGGAAAATGCAATTCAAGTGATCGTGAAGACTTGTGTCCCTTATTGGTCCAAGCTTTAAATTTAAAAATTGGATAGAAGCGTTGAAAGGTAAAAGACTTTCAAAGAAGCACAAATAATCATTGTGCTTGGTTTGGTTTGTACATAATATTCTTTGGGCGAGAGACATTAACAACAACATACCACTTGATTTAAAAAAGATCTTTGAGGATCTTGAGACATTTAACAGCTATCCTTGGGGTTATGAAAGCTTGATAATGACTGTCAAATATTTGTTGACTCCGTTAACATCAAAGACAATCAACTTATATGACTTTTCATGGGCTTTCATGAAAAATATTTTTTATTATGATAGGATTCATTTTTTTATTCGATAATGCTTTTGATTTATTAACTTTGTTTTATAGGCTTCGACGTTTGAAGCCATTCCTTATTTGAGACAACAAGTGAACTACCAGGAAGAAGTTTCCTGCCCAAGAATCCTGAGATGGTTGTCGATCAAAACTGATAAAAATACAAAATTTCTTAATCTCTTCAACGCTCGAAGGATGCACTAAGTCTAATTCTAATTAAGTTTTTATTTTAATTGATGATTTTTTTGAATGATCTAATCATCATTCTAATATATGTAGTGATTTATGTTAGATTGTGCATCCGTCGCTTGTTCCGATCAATCAAGAGTTGAGGATGCCATTTTTTTTACTTTATGGTCTGTGTAAACTTTAACGGACCCTAAGGTCATTGACAAAATAAAAATAGAATTTTTTGAAGCAACAACCATCACAAGAAAATAAATTTTGGAGGGTGGGCTTGTTGTTGTTAATGATGTTAGTGGTGATGGAGCTGTTGATAGTGATAGTGGTGCTGCTGTTGGGGCTAGTGATGCTCCTTTTTATGTTTTTAAAATAAATCATTATGAGTATAATCATACTGGTTATACAGATTTTGCCCCTCCTAGTGAATGTTCTGCATGCAAATGTAAAGACTGCAAGGCAAAACATGATGTAGTAATTAATGCTATTAATGCATTAACTATTCTATAAAGGAATCGACATCTAAGAGGGGTGTCATTCTATTAAACAGGATTTCATATCCATCTATTCCATTAGAGATTAAGGCTAACAGGAGTAAGAAAGTAATTTCCAAGGCATTATCAAATATTCAAAAAAAGAAAATTGCAACGCCGCTGTCTTTGTGTTGCACTATTGAGCAATGTACAAGGGCCACAGAAGAGAAACATGAGATGAAGAGGATGAATATATCACCTGTTCCAACTAACAAATAGACACATATCTGTTTCAACAGATGACATATCTACTGAAAATTATCAAACGGATATATACATCTATTGTAACAATTGACTAACTTGTTGTATCAGATACAATATCTGTTGCAACATATGTCTCGTCTATTTTAGAAAATCAAACATCTCTAAGGACCATTTTTATTTCTATCAACAGATGACCTATCTGCTGCAACAGATGGGTCATCTATTAGGACAAATTAAATCAAGACTTCGTACTATTTCAGTTTTTTGAGACAAATGAGTCTATATGTTGCAACAGATGGTTCATCCATTTGAAATTATCATATAGGTCTTCCTCATATTTTAAGTTGTCCTAATATATGATCCATCTATTTCAACATTAAGATAATCTATTTGGGACTACTTAAAATAGGAGGAAGACTTGTTTGATTTGCTAAAACAGATGAGTGATCCCTTTTTATTTTTTGTATCTCTGTGATTAGCATTGGTAATTTTGTCTTTCCAGGTGGATGTCACAGTAGAAGCTACTACTGAACAACATTGATAATATGCTACACTTTACAGATTCATGACTACCAAAGCTGAATCCCATAGCACAGATGACGAACAACTTGTCCATATTGAGTAGACCTTTATAGCTTAGTCTATCAAAGTAATAAGTTCACCCTGCCTTAGGAGTTGTTGCCATCAAAACTTAAATTGTTAATTTATTTGTTGAGATCTGTACCCATAATAATATTTTATATTTCATTTATTTATTAATTTATTTCATGTAATTTCTGAAGGCTTTGATTTATTTTGTTTTGTATATGAATTTTATTTTATACTTAGATTTGAACTTATTAATTAAAATTGAATACTAGATTTAAATATTTCAACAGATAAGGTATTTTTTGCAGCAACAGACAACATATCTATTGGAAAATATCAAACAGATTTAGACATATGGTGCAACATGTAGGTCATATGTTGAAAATTATCAAATAGGTTTTCCCACTTTTGTAATAAATAGACTTAGATAGAAATATTGTCATAATGCAACAGATGACCAAACTATTGCAACATATAAACTATCTGTTAGAGCAGATAGAAGTTACAATAGATAGACAATCTGTTGCATTATAAAAAAATTAACTTTCATCAGACAAAAAAATTGCCACATGTAAAGTGAAGTGACTTGAAATAAAAAATTGTTATGGTATTTGTGTTTCTACATCTTAATCTTTATACACAGGCTCCAAGCGTTCAGTTAGTACCCTATAAGACCATACCTCTTGCGTGTTTGCCACAACGTTGTCACACAGAAAGGTCGTTGGCTCGGCCACTTTTATGCCAGTCAACAAACATTCAATGTATGCAAGTGCGTACGACCTGCACACGGCTGCGGTTTCATTTTTTGAAAGGTCCATGTCCTTGTTTCGACCTTCAAAATCTCATGTTTGCTTTATCAACACTTTCGCTGGCAAATGATCCATCAACTTACTCTGCCTCAACAAGTTGGGGAACAACTCAAACAGTGGGTGGCATGTGGGTTAAAAAATAGCCTCGTAAAAAACTGGTAAGTTGCAGTCATAAAACTTGATCTTTTTCTCCTCGAGTAGTATCTCAACAACCAGAAAATATATGACTTCTATGTTTATGACTGCAAGAATTCTCTTTGCCTTGGTCCATCTCTTGCCGTGTGGATATGGCCTCTCCTCTCTAACATATTTAATCATTTCTTCATCCCATTGGAACCCAGAAACTAACGAAGCAAACCCGGTCCACCGGGAGTTGACACTAGCTTAATGAGCTCATCGTACCTATCCTTAAAATTATTATTGAAGTTGAGGTCCATTATCCTATCAGCAATATCATAAGCTTCTGGGTACACTAATTGCCTACCTCCCATGAGGCAAAAAATTTCTTCAACATACTGTGATATAAGAAGATAATTTTTAAATAGGTTAGTAATTGTATAGAAGGAAAAAATAGTGGAAAGATGCAACAGATGGTCCATATGTAGTTGAGGGTTCACTGAATCTGTTCACAGATTATGTATCTAACAAAACTTATGCAACAGATGGGTAATCTGTTGCAATAAAACCACCACCAGTTGCACCAAAACACCCAACTGTTGCAAAAGAGGACAGATATGTTGTGTAGCTTCTTCTTCACGGAGTAGATTAAAAGGTTAGGTTAAGAAAGTAAACTTATCTTATCCACATACCAGTCACGCATATCTGTCTTATTCTTAATGTGTTGGGCGAAAAAGGTATGCATGGGGTAATTTTTTGCGCGTTGCTTGGCATTCATGGCCTGTCACAGATCCTTCTTCTCTTTGGCACCAAGTTCCGCGTATATGTCCATCATCTTCAATGGCTCCTGAACTTCAACAACTTTTGCATAGGGAGGAGTTACAATTTTTTTTGTTTCCAATTGAAGTGTATTGGCTAATTGCTCTTTTCTTCCTCCTAACCTCCACTGTGGGAGTGTATGGCTCCCTCACCTTCTTGGATGGTATGTCACCCCTCTGGATTTTAATTCCTCGACATCTTTAGAGGTAGCCTATACTTTTTCAAATAGTTTATCCTGTATGTCCTTGCACTCTTTGCATTTACACTAAGAACATGAAGGTGAAGAGGGGTGAAAGGGACCACTATAAGGGTGGGAGAGATCGGTGTAAGGATGAGAGAGACCTGTGTAAGGGTGAGAGGGACCTGTGAAAGGGGTGTTTTCAAACATATTTATTTTTTCTTGAGCATCAACATGCTTATCATCACGTCTGGCAGCATCAATATCAACATGGCTTCCACGAACATCAACAACTCCACCAACAACACCCCAGAAGCAGCACCCGAATCTGTTGCAGTAGGTTGGTCATGAAGAGCCTTAACATTTGCTTGACCTTGCCTAATTGCTCTTCTTATGGCTGTTGCTCCAGACAATTACTTTTTTACTAACTCCACCTTTAGGTCTGCTATTGTATCAACAAGACCTAGAGTAATTAAAGAAATCATCCCCAACTCCTGCTCAGTAGGCACGATCTATGGATGCACAACCTATAAAAAAGACAGATATATTTAAATTATATAATAATTTGTAATTAGTTGGGTTATATATTAACACAGATAACTTATACAACAGATGATCTTTTTGTCACAACAGATGATTCATACGTGGCAACAGATTAAATATATGTTGCATCAGATTACCCATCCGTTGCATAATTTATAGTAGATGGGTAATTTGTTAAGTTAGGTTCAGAGAACCAAAGCAACAGATAGGTAATCTGTTGCTAAATATGACTCATCTGCCACAATAAATTATCCATATATTGCACCAGTTGCAGTAGACGAGTAATCTATTGCAACAGATGACCCATCTATTGCAACAGATGGCACATCTATTTCAATATCTTTCTTTGAGTCAAATTATTTTACTTAAAAGAAGACTTACTGCATCATATGGAGGGTTAAAGAGATCAGACTCCTTAGTTCTTTTGCTGCACTTTGCAGCTAACCACCTAAGGATCCTTATATGAGAAACCTCATCTGGATAATCCTTGACCTGCTTTCAGATGGGAGGAATGGTTTCAAATGCCCAAGACTAAAAATGTTAACAGAAAGTAAGCAAAAAAATCATAATAATTATTTAATATAAATTAATGTAAGAGTAAAAAAATAGTGATTAAATTTACCACGAAAGCCCAAGAAAATCTATATAATGTGATCGTCTTTGGGGATAGCTTTGACAGTAAATATTTGATAGTTAAGTTGTAGCTGTTATATCCCCAGGGATAATTGTTGAATTTCTCAAAATCCTCAGCAATCTTCAACAAATCATCTTCTATGACTTTGATTACTTGTCTTGCCAATATAACGGAATGGGCAAACCAAACTAAGCAAAATTGCTCCTTGTACTTATTTGGTATGGTTTCATCATTGAGATGTTTTAACAACTTATTGGATCTGTACCCACGTCCAACAATGTCCAACAACTCATTTATCTTTTACTTGTATTTGTTGGTTTTAGTGGGTGGTCGCTTGGACAATGCCATCCCTCTATTTAATGGTGGTAGTTTGGCTGTCCTACTTGACTTGGACCTTTTCCGGGGGTGTTTCCTTGATGAGCGGTTCTTCTGGACGATCGTATCTCAAGCCTATCACTATGGCAAACTCTTTCAAGCCAAAACAAACTTGCATGCCGTAGTAGTTGATCCAGATTTTGTCCATCTTTTTGTCCCTCTCCTTCGAATCATCCCCCACGTACTTGATCCTGTACTTGAGAAGACCATATACCATGCTCATTTGGAAATGAGCAATGTGGTCCTCAGGCAGCTCAAGAAAGTATCCAAAGCAACTCTTTTTAAAAAATTTGTCTATGTTTTCATTCTTCATAGTATTCCTAAATTCATCAAAAGGTTTCTCCAACTGGCATTTAGGTACAAGATTTCCAGTTAGTTCTGCAGGGTCATATATCGGCATCTCAACTTGAAACTTGTCAATACTAATAGTTTTGACAGCCTCATGCTGGGATTTTGATATTAATTCACGCCCTATTGGTGATGCATTATTATCATGTTGATCAGCATCCTCTTTCTCACTTTCTTCCTCCTCCTCTTCTTATTTATATTCTTCTTCTTCCTCTCCACTTTCATTTTCCAAATCACCATCTACAAACCCTTGTCCACCTCTCTCAACAACATTTTCATATCTTTCCTCAGCTTTACTTTTCCCTGACTGAGATTATTCAGGAAACTCCTCCGAATCCATCTGTAGTCTATCCTTTTTTGTTAGGTGGTCAAAAGTTGATCCACTTTCACTTTCTTTTATTTTGGGAGACATGTTTTACCTACAAATAATAGAAAAATTAAAAATACACTACAATTGATGTATGCATATATTTTAATAAAAGGCAGGACAAATTTTAATAAACTTTTATGCGCCACATCACAAAAAAATATTTCAACAGATAAACCATCAGTTGGAATAAATGAATCATCTATTACGACAGATGAATAACCAATTGCAACCGATGAACAACCTGATGGATGAGATCAAAACAGTCTTGGTACTGATGAAATGTTTGTTGCAACAGATAGGAAATCTATTTGAAGACATATTTTAATATCTCCCAATAATTGTTCCACCTGTTGCAACAGATGAACCACCACCACCACCACAAACACCACCAATCAATGCCACCAACACTAGCACCAATAGCCACTATAAACACCGTCAATACCGACACCACCAACACCACCAACCAATGCCACCACGACCATCACCACCAACCACCAGAAACACCACCAATTCCGACACCACCAACAACTACCACGAATACCACTAATACCGACACCACCAACACCAACAGTTATGCCACCAATACCAACATCAAGATCATCAACACCACTAATGCTACTATGACAACCACTAACACCACCACCAACAGCTACCACCAAGACAACCAATACCACCACCAATGTCACCACCACTACCACCAAACCACCAATACCAACACCACCACCAACACTACCTCCAATTCCACCTATACCAACACCACCAATAACAACCACCAATAATATCACAAACACCATCCAACAATACCACGATAGTCAACGAAACCCTGTTATAAAAACTATAGTTTTTTGGATTCTTCCTACGATTTTAGCCATAAAACTCAAAATTGTTAATCCATTCTCGAAGATAATACAACTAAAAGTCTTATTTTTCACCATTAACTAAAAATCCCTAGTTTTTAGAAAAAAAACAAATGTAGAACTCTTTTTGAACTCTGTTCCCTACGAAGACAGAAAACGATGAATACAAGCAAGAATGAAGTCAAAATAACAACTATGTGGTCAGAAATGGAAGGAAAATTAATATGTTGTGAAGGGTTGAGCAATATATTGAGTAGTTGTTATCTATATTATTGTGAGAGAAAGAAAAGAGCGAGAACTCGTTATTTGAAATGATGAAATATTTTTTTCACAGATGGATAATTTGTATTTAGGAAAAGAATGACGAGTTTTAAAAATATTAATTTGGTTCAAATAATTTTCTCATCCCTAGTTGTAGCTAAATCAATTTAGGTATTTAAAGTAATTAGCTAATATTAGTCATTTCAACTCAGATTGGTCGATTGACGACTCGGGTTAGGAGGAGCGCAACACCAACATCATGCAATATAGTTGACCCTATAAAATCATCCCTAGTTGTAGATAAATCAATTTAGGTATTTCAAATAATAATCTAATATGCATAATTTCAACCCAGATTGGTCGATTGACGACTCGGTCCAGGAGGAGCGCAATGCCAACTTCATGTAATATAGTTGACCCTATAAAATCATCCCTATTTGTAGATAAATCAATATAGATATTTCAAATAATAACATAATATGAATCATTTTAATTCTGATTGGTCGATGGATGACTCGGGTCAGGAGGAGTTTAATATTAACATCATGCAATATAATTGACCGTATCAACTCATCCCTAGTTGTAGATAAATCAATTAAAGTTGTAGTTGAACATATGAACTCAGTTGAAATTATATAAAAATAAATATTCAACCTATTTCAACAAATGACATATCTGTTGAAATTTATCAAGCAGATTAATGAATATGTTGCAATAGATTACCTATCTATTGTAAATTATCAAATATATGTTGCCATCTGTTGTGACAGATGACTGAGCCATTGGAAAATTTTAAAAAGAAATTGACATGTGTTGCAATAAATGACTTATATATTTTAAGATATTTTTATTTTATTTTAAATCAATTATCAGTCCGAGATAAAAAATATAGAATACTAAGACGGTAAAGAGTATTACTTAGATAACTCAAAAATCTCTTCCTTGAGTAGTCTTATCTTTTCTTTTCAATTTCACCGTCTCCTCGTGGCCCTCAAAGTTATTAATGAATATTTAAAATTCATTTCTAGAATTCTCTCTTCTTCAGTCATAAATTAACTCATCTCTCTTCTTTCTTTTAGAATTAATCTATATCCTTCCTCGATTGAAATGGGTCCCTTTGCTTTTTTAACATTGCAGGTATGATTCACTATTGCTCTTTCCTTATCATCTTCTTCTTTGTATGTTATATTAATTAGATATTTACATTTTTTATTTTTATTAATTTACTCATTACTAGTATCCTATTTGTTGAAAAAATTGAAGGAAAGGTGACTTTTAAGTCTTGAATGAACGAACCATCATTTTTGTTATAATATGTGAAAAAAGTCATATGTTGGGAGAACTTAAAAAGCCTTGTTGTCAGTCTCATTTTTTTAATATCTTTTATTTGTTTCTTTGTTGGTGGTGCTGTTGTTGGGGGTGTTGATGTTTTTGGAACATGTGGTGTTTGTGTTGTTGATAGTGTTGGAACATATGATGTTGTTTCTTTTTGTTGCTGCAGTTGTTGATGTTGTTGGTGGTGTTACAACGGTTTCCTCAACTGTTGCAACTGATAAATCAGCTGTTGAAACGGACGGAGCAACAGTTGGAAAAAATCAAACCAGTAGCAATGCTGGTTTGATTTATTCCAACAAATGACCCATCGGTTGCAATATGTCAGCCATCTGTTGCCATAGATGTGTTGTTTATTCCAACAGATTACTCATCTGTTGAATAAATGGGGAATCTATTACAGTGGGTGGGTCATTTATTGGAACTCTTGTTGTAATGGGTTGTATTTATTCAATTTTATGTTTCCCTTTTGTAATGTTATTTTAGTTCTTCTCTTGTTTGACATCAAATATATTTCTCTTGTTTGCAGATAAAAAAAAGTGAATGTGGATCAACTTTTAACTGACCAGTATTAAAGGCTAGAGTAAAGATGGGTTCGAAGAAATACGCTGTTTTGCAGATGGAACCACTTCATGTGTGGGAGGTATGTATTACTAATCAACCTATCGTGAAAACACACATACAATACTCTGAATTTGTGAATGTTGGTTCTTTATCTATATTAGGCATTAATTATTCAAACAAGACATTGCATTTTACAGTTAAGATTGTTAGGTTCGAACTGATAAGGCTGAGAGACCAAGTAGGTGATGTCAATACCTTTTTACAATTTAATGAAGATTTTGCTAATGTTTATGTTTCATGTTTGGAGAAGGTTTAAGTTTTTGGTGGCAGTGTAAATATTCAATATTTATTGGACTAATTATAAGGGTTCAATGGACTTTTGAAAGGCCTACGACTCCCTGCACTGCTGCAACCAAGAATAAAAATGAATATAGTTATTGCCCTAGTCAAAATTTATATGGATGGATTGCTCGAGGACACTATTATATAGCAAAAGGTGCTTGGAAGAATACCAGTACGGGAAGGGGGAAGTGGAGAAGATCATATATCAACTCATACCTTATTAAAGAAGAAACACAAGGTAGGAAGAAATGTGTAGCGAATCTTGGTGATGAAATTAACATGAAAAATGAAAAAAAATTGAATGAGCTATAAATGTGAAAGTGTATCCAAAAATGAAAATCCATCAGTCCATTTTGAAAAAAAAATGCTGAAGTGGTCTGGAGCTGTGCACTTTGTTTGGGGACTGCAACTATCTAGCGTGGCCTAAATGAAGACCTATAAAATACAGGTCCAGAACTCTAAGGTTGAATCTTTGTGAGCACCGATGGTGGTAAGATTGTCGGTCAGGAACGAAACCTGAACCAATAACTTTTGAAGTTAAAATAAGGGATCAAGACAAAGTGGGAATTTCTGAAGTTAAACATGCATCCCAGGCCTTCTGTTTGTGGTTATGGCCTGGTCAAAGGCAATGGAAACAACAAGGCATGGGATTTCTGCCCAACTTTAGACTTTTTTTTTCCACTGCCACTTTCCAGATCAGAACCACAAACAGAAGGCATGTCATGCAAGTTAGAGTTCAGAAATTGACGTCTTCACTTCCTTTATTTTTACTTCTGGAGTTGTTGGTTTAGGTTTCATTCGTGACTAAAAATCTTACCAATCCTCTGTGCTCGCCAAGTTGCTTTCTTAAAGTTCTGGTCCTGTAGGTCTTCATTCAGGCCATGCTAGCTAGTTGCAGTCCCTAGCAAAGTGTCCAGATCCAGTCCTATTTAGCATTTTTTTTTCAAGAACGACGGATGAATTTTAATATTTTGATACACTTTCACATTTGCAGCTCATTCAGTTTTTTCATCTTTCAAGTCAATTTTATTGTCCAGATTGGCTTGAAATTCCTTACTTGCTTCCCTGTGTTTCCTCTTAAACAAGGTCTGAGATGATATATGGTCTTCTCCACCTTTCTTTTCCCGCATTAGTATTCTCCCAAGCACCTTCTACTGTATAATAGTCTCCTCGAGAAACCCATTCATATAAATTTGGACCAGGGGAATTTCTATTGATTTTTTATTCTTGTTTGCTGCAGTGGAAGGCTTCGAAGGCCATCTCAAAGTCCATTGCACCATTAAAATTGGTCCAATCACTATTAAATATCTACAATGCCATCAAATATTGATCCCTTCTCAGAACTTGATGCATAAATATGAGCAAAACCGTCATTAAATTGTAACAAGGTATCGACACGACCTTCTTGTAATGCTTCAGCCTTATAAGTTCACATTTATCAAATCGAACTGTAAATACAGGATCTTGTTTGAAGGATCAATTTCTAATCGTTAAAAAATTGCATTCACAAAATCATTATACTCTATGTGTGTCTGTCACAAAAGCCTGATCAATAATACATAACTCCCATGCATGAAAGTGGATCCATCCATCAGCACGCACCTTATTCGTCCTACCTTATCAATGTCAGACAGTGTTTGTTCTTCACTTCCCATTGTTAAGTAGTGTATAAGACTACGGAGGTTCAAAGGGTAACCATCTACATGCCCGTCAAGAAAAACTAGTGCTACAAGTTCTGACTTTTCACTTTTTTTTTTAAATTTTAAAATCTCTTTTTTATTTTATATAATAAAATAATCACCAATTTGGATTAATTAAGGTATGTGATGGCTGTTCAAAAAGGTGAACAATTATGATTTTTTGTCTAACACATTCAAAATAGTTGATGAATTAAATTCCTCATCTGTTGCAACCGATGAATCAGTTGTTAAAAGAAATCAAAACATGTCCTACAATAGATAGTCCATCTGTCGCAACAGATAATCCATATGTTGTAACAGATGTCTTATCTGTTGCACACATAGACCATCTGTTGCAACAGATGGTAAATCTATTGCGATAGATGGATGATCCTTAGTAACAACTCAATAATAATTGTTGTTATTAAGAGAGAAACTATTTTGAAAAGGTGAGAAGTTTGAATGTAAAATAAAAAGTCATGACTTTTCACAGGAAACAAAAAGTCAGCAGTTTGAATATAATTAATACAATGGAGCTGAACAGTCGTGCCTTTTTTCCTAACACATTCAGATTAAATCCTCTATAATTAGGTCCCACCTTAATCTTCATTCTACTCCATTTTATTTATTTCTTACATTTTGTCTTTTTATATTACATATTCAACCACTTCTCTTCAAAGAGCATATTCCTTTCTCGTTGAGGTAATTTTTTTTGTGTGTAAATCTACCATTTGGTAGTATACATTGTATTACATTTAGACTCTTTTCATTACTTTTGAGTTTACATTTTTTATCAATTCATGTGTGTTCTAGATATGACTGATCCTGTTTGGGACATTGCTATTCTGTGCGACACCGTGAGGGATCTTCAGAGCTAGGTTAATGACCTGCAGAGGGAGTTAGTCTCCATGAGAGCAAGGATGTTCAGAGAGATGCGTAGGCTAATGAGTACCCTGCTGCTATTGGTTGATGATTGACCCGCTGACAATAATAATAATATTAACAATAATAATAATAATATCTAGGTGATGTTTTTTATTCTACCGTGTGTATTTTAATTTTTCTATATCAGATCTATACCTAATGCATTTTTTAGTGAAAAAAATTATTTTTGGTCGACTTTATCTTTTTAATTCTTATTTGATTATCATTCTGTCTATTTCTTCATGTCAACAAACATGTCGACGGTTGGACGTAAGGAAGAATTTTGAATCCAACAACAATAGCACGAGTTTTGATTTCTTTCAATAAATGGACCATCTGTTGAAACAGATTGGTTATCGATTGAGTTTCTGTCAACAGATTATTCATTTGTTGCAACAGATTTATCATATTTTGGAGGAACACATTCCAGTTTGATAAACTGTATTGTGTTATATCAACAAATGTCCATCTGTTGCAATAAATGAGTAATTTGTTGAAAATAATTTAGTGGTATGTTGTATTTTGTTCCCTTTTTGCCTCTTTTTATTGATTCACAAGTTATTAAAAAGATATTTTATATAATAAATGATAACATTTACGTTCACAACAATGAGTTAAATATACAAATGTAATACCCCGCATTTTTGTGCTAGTCTATGAACCGTCGTTCTTACGTGTATAAGCTATATCCAAGTGATTCCCATGTGACTATAAGTTTCATGATCTTTACCCTTGTGTTTGAAGTGCTCTTGAGGTTAAGAATGTTCATAGGAGTCACATAGAGCCAAGTAGAGCTAAGATCATTCATCCAAAGATTGGTGTTTGATTCTACAAGGGTCTACTTTAAACATGTATAACTATTTATATACATGAAATTTTTCATCTCAAGACACACCAAATTGTAGATAATTGAATTAACTTTCCAACGATACCAATTTCGCAAAATTCCAATATCCGAGTGAAAAGTTATGCAGTTTTCCGTGAAAAGCAGTAAGAAGACTCGATAGCGATGCGACGCGTTGAGATCGCATTACGCCACTATTTTTGCATGCTAATTCAGTTTTTATAGATCTAGGGGCATTTTGGTCATTCCCCTTCACCCTAATCCATTTATAACATATAATTTCCGCCCCTAGAAGCATAAAATTGCTCCTTTACTCAATTTTTCTCTCAAGAACAAGATCAACTAGGTTCCCTCAAGATCAAGAATTCCAAAGAACGGATCAAGATTCAGGTTTCATCTTTCAGATATGATAATCTAAGGTATGTGGGGTTTGAACAAGAATAAATCTTTCGTTCTTGTGCCCAAAGAACTTGAATTTTACTAAAGATTTTGATGATTTGCAAGTTGGGGTTTATACCCAAAGTATCTTGTTTTAAGTTTATGAACTTGCAAGTGATTTAAGACTTTAAGTGCATGTTTATTCAATGTATTCATGCTTTGACTTGAGGATTTATACCATGAATTGCATATCCCTATTGTAGATTGCTATTTTAAAGTGTTTCCAAAATAGTTGACAAGATTAAGTTTCATTATAAAATCATGATTATTTAAATAAATACATACATATATATATATATATATATATATATACATACATATATATATATATACATACATATATATATATATACATACATATATATATATATACATACATATATATATATATATACATATATATATATATATATATATATATATACACACACACATATATATATATACACATATATATATATATGCTTTAAATCCAAGGATGAATTTTTAAGGTTGTTAAAGTAGTTAAATTATATTATTGTGAGTTTGAGGTTTATTGTGTTTTGGCATGATTTCCAAGTATGTTTATATTTTCATGCTTATTGCTAAAATTTCCAGATTTTGAGTTGAATTATTAATAATTACATTCTCAAGCATGAACCTTTTGGTGTTTTAACATGAGTTTGAAGCACGGGCTTTAAGACTTAAGATTGTGTTATGATATTTCAAGAAGATTATATTTTTAGCATGCTTTGATAAGCAAGTATTCAGATTTTTAAGAAAGATTTGACCTTTTGGGTCCTAAGCTAAGATAAGGAATCCACGTCGTTTATGAAGTTGAGATTTAAAGAAAGAGAAGCATAATTTTTTTTTATTATAAACCCTTATGCTATTTTAAGGTGGATTTCCTAAAGTTCTGAGCCTAAGTATGGGAGTAGTATTTAGCACCGAGTTGGGTATGATTCCAAGGTCTCATTCCCAGAACTACGCGCCACCATAGGATTAAGTTTATCCCCACTTCTATGTGGATGACTAAGATAGTGATCACTAAAGTTAAGGTTCTATTCCGATGGCAAGGGTAGAATAGCTCTCCCCAACATGGGCAAGACGTTGGACTCCATGTCAGCTCACATGGTTTATGTCATTTAGAAGAAACTCCCACAGTCTCCCAAAGTTCTAAAATCCCTAAGATTCAAAAGAAGTCCTCTATTCTCCTTAAGATAAAACTATATGTTTTGAAAGCTAGTTTTTTAAGATTTCCCCAGTTCCCAAAGTTCTAAAAATGTCCCCCACTCTTGAAACAAGCTTATTGATTTAAAGTTTTAAGATAAAGTATTTTCTATGAAGAATAAATTTTAGATTTCATTTAGCTTACAAGATTTGAGAACAAGAAGAGCATACAGAATTTAGAACTAAGTGAAATGACTCACGGAATTTCTATATGCTTTATTACTTCATGATTTACGAGATTTAGATTTCCGATTTACTCAAGCTATGTGAATCATTTACATTAGCATACATGATTTTATAAAGATTGATGATATTTTTTACTTATTGCATGCACCCCCACATACTCAGTACATCCTCAAACTACTGATCCACATATATGTCTATGTGCTACATTGTCTCATAATGTAGGTACAAGTTGTAGTATGTGCAGTCAGAATCAGACAGCTGCAGATCCATCCAGCAGATGATGATTCCTCCTATTTCGGGGACTTCAGTTAGATTTACTATTATTCTTTACTTTATTATTCTTATGTATTGATTAGTGATAGTTGGGGTCGCGTCCTAACTAACTATAGTCAGTATAGTAGAGACTTCACAGATGTCAGTTAGAGTCAGTTATGTAAACTTCAGTTTTCAATTTTTTTTTTGTATAAGAAAAGTTGTATTGTATTCATCTTAATGTAGTTTTGTGTTGATCAAGTTCAGAAAAGATTTATTTTTCACACTTTCCTTCAGATTTATGTGTCTTAATCAATTGCTCATGAGTTATGCCAGTATAAGGGTTAGCTTGGGATCACTTGTGGTCCAAAGCACCGTGTGATATCTCGGGACAGATATTTGGTGCGTTACAATAAAAGTACATAATAAACAACAACAAAAGTTTTTACTATTGCAACTATCATGGTGGATTATGATCTGGCATGTAGTTCTTTTGTGGCCAACGTTCTTACATACAAAGCACTTATTTTTTCTTGATGGAAATGATTCTCCGACTCTACGCCTCCTCTTATATAACCTTCTTTTTAGTTTGATAGTTCCTGGGTCGATATATGGAGTAGGTATAAATCTCCGCAAAAGCTTTATAGGAATAATCCAAGATTCTTCGGGAGGCACCAGATTAATATTCTCACTATATGTCATTATATATTTTTCCACCAAATAATATGGAGAGGAGTACTTATAAATTTTAGTTCCATAGTGTGCACCGTACTGAGCTCAAAGTGCTGTCATAGCATGTGGACAGGGTATTTTGTCCAAGTCAAAAATTTTGCACGTAAAGGTCTTGTTTGAACATTGACCGTTGCAACATCACTATGACCGTCAATACTGAACTTTCAATCTGCTATTTGATGAGCAAATAACCTATTCCCCAGAATGATGTTCATTGATAATATTTTTTTCACTTCTAGAACATATTTGGTTCCTGTGTTCTCAATTTCCGTACGACTTTCTGAAAAAATTTATCATACTTCTGGTTTATTATATCAAATTGAGCCACGATAGGGAATTCTCTTTCATCACCAAACAATGAATTCTCTGATTCAACTATGTTTGACGTCATAATATTGTACCTATACAAGAGAATCACTTAGTACCACTTCATTCGAAACTTGTAACTCAAACAAGACATTAAATTCATAAGAATGTACCTATTTGCTGGATAGAATGTCCGGCTCCATCTCTCGAAATCGACACGTACGAGATGTTCTGCTTCCTTGGGATGCATATCTATTATTTTATTGAAATGGTCTAAAAATGCCTCTCTATTATATGCTCTAGCTGCTCTATAAAAAATGGTCACGACCCTATCATTGTGAAAGTTGTTCCGAATATTATCTCCAAGATGCCTTATGCAACAACCAAAGTGAGCTGAAGTGTACAAAATTGAACCTATCTTTGGAATACTTGGATGCCTATCCAAAATAAAACACAACCCTTCGGTATCTTCGACACAATTTTGGATCTGTTCAAAACATATCCATAAGAGGCATCACATTCCTTGTTCGCTACACAAAAAGCAACAGGAAAGATGTGATTCTCTGCATCCTGCGCCACCACCGCTAGCAAAACTCCATTATACCTTCTCCTCAAGAAGGTCCCGTCGACGGCTATGCCTTTTTCTCAAATATTGAAAACCTTGAATACAAGCACCATAGGATATAAAAAAGTACGTGTACCTTCCATTTTCATCAACATGCAACGTCGTCTTACTTTCGAGATTTATGAACTCAAGCATGTAACTGTAGGCATTGAGGACTGCATACTCGTACTTGTGTGTCCCCCTAACCAAGTCCTTGGTAATCCACATGGCCGTATATATCTTCCAATAACTGACCATGACACCCAATTCCATAAGGAGTTGATTGACCATATCCCTTGTAGAAGGGCCTTTACCATTGAGGAATCTATTCCTGAAATATTGACCGAGGACCTTTGCCATGGTGAGAGAATTTTGTCCTGAAATGTGATCTGAACTACATGTGTGATATTTTTCATATTTATGAATGTCAAATCTATCAAAACTTAAGTACTTCACTGCTCTCAACCACCATTTGCAGTTCAAATTGGCACATCTGAAGCAAAAGATTTTGCTCGAATTAATCGCCTTCATTATTCTAAAATCTTTTTTCAAGTAAGCAATAAACAAAGAAGTAGATAGTTCGTCCTTATCCTTGAATGACATTCCCTTGTAAAAGCTGGTCTCATCGTCTTAATGATTGCCAGACTGTGTCGATTGAGAAGAACGTTCCACCGTATTGCTCGCAACAATGGGCATATTCATGTCCAGATCATCCAACTTATCATCAAAGATGTCTTGTTGTTGTTCTTCTTCCACATTTGGGTTCTCATTCTCTCTCGATTTTTCAACCACGTTCACCCTTAACACCGGCCTGGCTGAATCACTAAGATAAGCATGTAACCGAATATGATTGGTTATCTTGAAAGGTAGTACCCTCTGATATTCAAAGGAGTTGTACATGTAGCTGATGACGAGTTCTTTCGATTGGCAATTTAGTCCACAATAGCTGATGATTAAGTTCACAAAATCATTATTTGTAACATAACTTTGGACTATCATAGCTATCATCTCTGGCGTTTCACCCTTCTTCCAATGCCATGCATATCGATTGCTCTTCTCGATCCATTGACCATGACAATCCACCCCTATTGTTATTTATCCCTCCATTAGTGGTACCTAAATAAAGTTATTTGTTAAAAAAAGTTAATAATGATATCATAATAAAATTAATAGTGATTTCATAGTATCGTAACATGAACTCCAACAGATTATAACCTATTGCAACAGGTGAAAAATATGTTGCAACAGGTAAGTGATCAGTTGCAACAGATTACTTACCTATTGGGATTCATGTTATGCTTTTGAAGCTGATTTTAACAGATGAGTCATCTGTTGTAACATGTGAATCATATGTTGCAACAAACTATACATCTATTGCAGCAGATGGAGCGCCTGTTGTGATAGATGTTACAGTACTAAAGAACCTTTTAAGCTGATTTCAACGGATAAGTGACATGTTGTAATAAATAAATAACCTGTTGCGACAGATGGCTTACCTGTTGCAACAGACGACGCGTCTGTTGGAATCGAGTTCATGTTCTATTACAATAGGTGACTAATCTGTTGCAACAAATAATTACTCTATTGTAACAGATAAATAGTCTGTTGCAACAGATAACTAGTGTGTTGCAACAGAGGGGCCATATGCTGTAATAAATGACCCATTTTTTTGATTCATGTTACGAGACTATTGAACCATAAACATGAATTTAACATATGAGTCTTCCGTTGTAACAAATAGCTCATTTATCGCAACAGATGATTGATCTATTTAAAGAGATGGCTCTTATGTTGCATTCATGTTCGCGTGCTATCTATTGTCGAAAAAACAACACAATAGCAGTTACCTAGATGACAAATTCAACTAAAAATTATAATTTGACTTACCAAAGTCTCTTATGAAGTAATGCCAAAGTGAAAAGTTATGTACGAAATAAAATTTGGCCTAAGAAATTGGTCAAGGAGCAGCAGTGGCGGTAACAACAACAACAATAACAATGGTCAACAAGAAGAAGAAGAAGATGATAATCAAGCAGAAGATGATGAATGAAGCAGAAGATGATGAATAAAGCAGCAGCAACAATGAGCAACAAAAAATCGCTAAGAGAGAGAAAACAACAATGGATGAGAAGAGAGAGAAGCACATTTTTTTCCCTTTGTTTTCTGTTATATTAGGTTAACATTTGGATCAAAGTATAAATTTAAAAACTTATGGGCTATTCTCAAACTTTCCCAACTTTCTTAATCCATAATAAAGTAATTGTCACCTACACTCAATTATTAAGACTTGAGTCACCTGCACCTCATTTTGAAACTCTTTTGTCACTTTTAACAAAATGCCCCCACTCTCTTTGGTTCGACACATATGAAGTATGAACTATATGATCCCTATAATATGTTCACATTCATAATGTCTAAAGTATTTGAGTTGTCGTTATTAAAATATTTCACAAGTTATATGTACAAATTATTTAAATATAAAGTTTAATTTTATTTAAATATAAAGTTTTATTTATTTAAATATATTAATTAAAAAATAATTAATTAGAAGTTAATTTAGTTATATATATAAGTAACGATCCGCAATTTATCAAATCAGTGTAACGTAAAGGCAAAAGACTTGTATGGGCAACTCTTATGTCTCACTCTCTTTGGTTCGGCACATATAAAGTATGAACTCTATGATTTATATAATATGTCGACATTTACCATGTCTAAAGTATTTGAGTTGTCATTATTGAAATATTTCACAAACTATATTTAAATATTATTCAAATATATAGTTTAATTTTATTCAGAAATAATAATTAAAAAATAATTAATTAAAGGTCAATTTAGTAACATATATAAGTAACGATTCATAATTTATCTAATCGACGTAACTTCGGGGTGAAAGACTTGTATGATCAACACTTATATCTCATTCTCTTTGGTTTGACACATATGAACTATATGCATGATTTTTATAATGTGTTGATGTTTACCAGGTCTAAAGTATGTTGAGTTGTCGTTATTGCAATATCTTACAAATTATGTATGAGAATTATAAAAATATATATCCTAATTTTATTTAAACATAATATTTTAAAAATAATTAATTAGAGGTCATTTTGGTAACAAATATAAGTAATGAATTACAATTTATCAAATCGCCGTAACATAGAGGCGAAAGACTTGTAGATCAACACTTATGTCTCAATCCTTTTGGTTCGACAGATATGAGCTATATGCATGATTTTTATAATGTGTCGTCATTTACAAGCCTAAAGTGTGTCAAGTTGTCATTATTAAAATATTTCACAAATAATATTTATAAATTATTCAAATATGTCGTTTACTTTTATTTAAACATAATAATTAAAAAAATCAATTATAAGTTATTTTAGTAGTAATAACTATAAGTAACGATTCACAGTTTATCAACAGAGGGGCAAAAAACTTGTACGAACACATATGAACTATATGCATAATTTCTATAATGTATCAACGCTTACCATGTTTAAATTATTTGAGTTGTCGCTATTGAAATATTTTCACAAATTATATTTAAAAATTATTTTAATATAAAGTTTAGTTTTATTTAAATATTATAATTAAAAAATAATTAATTAGAGGTTAATTTAGTAAAATTATAAGTAATGATCCGCAATTTATCAAATCGGCGTTATATAAAGGTGAAAGACTTGTATGATCAACACTTATGTCTCACTCTCTTTGGTTCGACACCTATGAAGTATGCACTATATGATTTCTATAATGTCGATATTTACCATGTGTAAAAGTGTTTGAGTTGTCATTATTGAAATATTTCACAAATTATATTTAAAAAATAATTAATTAGAGGTTAATTTAAATGTATATAAGTAAGGATCTACAATTTATCAAATCTAACTAAAGGCGAAAGACTTGTATGGTCAGCTCTTATGTCTCACACTTTCTTTGGTTCGGCAGATATGAACTATATGTATGATTTCCATAATGTGTCGCCGTTTATTGGGTCTAATGTATGCTGAGTTGCCGTTATTGAAATATCTTATTAATTATGCTTGGGAATTATTTAAATACATATTTTAATTTTATTTAAACATAGTACTTAAAAAATAAAGAGGTCGTTTTAGTAACAAATATAAGTAACGATTCATAATTTTATTTGAAGAATTTGGTGAAATTTTTAAAAAGAATTTAAAGTGGAGAGAGACATTGATTGTAGGAAAATAATTATGGTTGGAATACTAGGAAGAGATTAACCAGTAACACTGACGATGGATACTTATTTTACACAGTCAGAGATAATTAAAAGACTTATAACATGTAATATACTTTTTAGTATTAATAAGAAAGATAGTATTATATGTGAACTGGACTCTAAATTTACTCCATCTTAGTTTATTTTGAATGATGACCTGGCTTACCAAAAATAAGGAAGACTTAACCGTTTTTGTGTCTTTGTCCTCATTAGTTTTACAATATTATTATTTTTGCAACACCATCTAAACAAACACACAATTAAAGATTTGAAGCAATCATCAACACAATTTTATATGATTCTTATGCAAAGACGAAGCCAAGATTTAAAGTTTATGAATTCGATATTCTAGTTCTTTAATGTTACTGGATTTTAAATTAATAGTTTGAACCAATTCAATAAACTTCTTAAAACAAAGATAGGATTTAGATTAAAGTTATTGGGTCTATAAATATATATAGTGGCTACATCCTTGCTTATGCTACCATATATACTCCCATTTGAACAATAAGTCTGTACCAAAGATTTTAAAGATTCTTTATTAAATGTTATTTAAAAAAAATAAATTATTTTAATTTACACAGAAAGTTTTACTTTGTGATTAACTAAATTAATTCTCTCGAAAATCAAATGCACTATAGATGAAGAGTCTAGGAGAGAGGGGTGAAGAGAATAAACTTAGATCCTATGAAATCTGCAAAAGAAGGGGACATTAGGGTAGTGCGTATTTCACAAACTAAATAATAAAGATAAAAGTGAACCGACTAGTTAATCTCTAGTGGTAATTGCAAAGGATTTATTGAACATATCAAACTCATTTAAGAGAAGTGGAATAATTATCAATTCTCTATGAGACACAATTGAAACCAGAGGAGTGCAACTATCGATATATCTTGAAGACAAATATAGTTCTTTTTAATCTTTGTATAGTTCTATATATTCTGACATTCGAAAAAAGTTTCTTTCATCTGAACCTCTAGCACAAGTGTAAAACATGGAGAGAACTTTGAAAAAAATTGTGATTGTGCCACTCTATGGGTCTCCCAATCACAATATTCTTTATCGGGACACTCGTAATAAGCTCAAAAAACTTAACTCAGAGGTCGAGTAACCTCTATTGAGAATGATAAGCGAGATAGTTGATCTTGTGATGCAAATGTTAATGGATGTTTATCCATTAACTACCATCTATGACATAGTTGGTCAGTGTCGCATCTGAAGCAAATGAAAAAGGAAATTCTTTCATTGTCATAAGCAGTGATGCCGAGGCTGCAGCCTCAGCATCGAGGGTTCTGTCGATCAATTAAGAGATCAATTAACATGTTTTTATTAAGTTTTTTTATTTATATTTTGACCCATTGTCTAGGATCATATGGTTTAGACCCTAGCCTATCCTTATGTTTAGACATTAATTAATTTGTGGTTTGATATTACCTTATGAATTAATGAAATTAGAGTTATTATTATCTATTCCTTCATTAGTTGCTTTATTACTTTTGCAGGAGGATTAAATTTTGCATTACTAAATTTGATTCCCAAAGACCATAACTAATGTGTTGGCATTACTAAATTTGGTTCCCAACCAGATACGAATAGCATTTTGATTGCTTGTATTAGACCATGAAGTTTCAAAACTCATTTGTTCTTTCTTAAACTTTGTGTATAATCAAACTCGATCACATAAAATAGGTCGGAGAGAATAGCTCTTATTATTTCCTGTTTCTATGAGAAGCTTGAACTGCTCTTTTGAAGTAAGAGGAGACTTTATTTTGGTCATGATAAAGTTGCCATATAAAATTTGCATACTGTGAAATAATTTCTCCATCACTAGCATCTGCTAGTACCGCATGCGAGTAGTATTCTTCAGCTCCCCTTAAGTCTCCTTTGCACTGCCAGAAACATAACAATAACAATAACGTCAAGTTAAGGTGTTAATTGTCGGTTGAGGTCAAGTTTAAGTGTTTGTTTATGTATTATGTCTTTTTCTATTTATAATCTGTCGTTACTCTGTGACTTATAATTGCATTGGCAAAGTCATACATTTAGATGGTGAGATTTAATGTATATGAATAAGAACTAACGGTATAATTTTTCAATGTTGGGTGTTGAACTGACTACCTTTATTTTTATGTCGTTACGTCACTGGTTATTCGTGGCAGGCGGCAGCCTAGAAGGAAAATATATGTGGGACATTACCTGATCAAGGAACTGAGCGTAGTTTCTTAAAACTAAGAGGTTATTTGGATTTTCTTGAATCACTCTTATAGTAATCCTCAGCTGCTATAAGCTCATTTAGAGTTATGACATAACTAAATCTGCAACTACCAATTCAAACCTGCAGCAAGATCAGTAGAGGGTTAGTTTGTTTTTCATCTTGTTCCAAATCCATGTCGTGCGACGTAGAAACTTCTTCGATTTCCTTGACAAGATAGCACATCAAGAAGAAAAAGCTTCAGTCCTAAAAGGGATATGATGCAGAAAGGCGCTTGTTCTAAAATTACTTTGTATTAGATATTTAGAAAGAAAGTAGAGAGGATATGTGGAAACCTTATTTTCATCGCGTGATGTGTCTGAATCGGGATCGTTGTCATCATAATCGATCTCCCAAAGGGAACTAGCATATGCTGCAAGCTAAGGTCATGGCTAAAAATCAAAAATAAATATCAAAACAAATGTAAAAAGGCAACTTCCTGTATTTGAAAACTCTTTAATTGTAAACTTCTCATTTTGCACTTAATGACTTACTATTATACCCAAAACAATATCATGGCATGTGTCAAAGCTGAAGTTGTAGTAGTGCTTTTCGTATGTGACAAAAGTATTTCTTGTTCTCTTAAACTTCGTTGCACTCAAATACCGTCATGTAATTCCAAAATGGATGGTGTACCTGTTCTCTATGAAGCAAAATGAGCAGTGCGTTCAAAGTAGTTCAAGGCGCTATCTTATTATGTATCAAATGAGTTGTAACTACAAGGTCATCTCAATTATTTATATAGTTCATCACACCTTTAGAAAAGAATACATCTATATCTAAAAAGAAAAAAAGAACAACTGCACTTTAGCTACCAACCAGATATTAATGAAACTCCATTTCTACTTGAAAAATAATTCAAAAATAAAAATGAACAATTAAACTTCAGTGAAGAACTCCAAGAATGAACAAAGATATTGAAATGCTAAAAAAGGAAAATAATGTGTCAGAACTACTTTCTTGATCAATTTCATTCATTTAGCATGTCCGTATTGTCAATTATGCCACCTCCAGAATTCATACGGAAGAGTTCTTCGATGCGACTAGTGACCTCAGGTATTGAGGTACGTCTGTCTGGGTACCGAGCAGTGCAATCAACTGCACGCTGCAAGAGCTGAACCATGTCCTCCTCTATGTTTTGGTACCTAAGGAATTCGAGATCAAAGACTTTGATTGTCCATTCCTCTCGTACCACTGATTGCACCCATCTTAGGAGGTCAACACCATTTCATTCGTTGTCGAATATGTGGGAGCCTTCCCCTTTAGGAGTTCCAGCAACAAGATGCGAAAGCTGTAGACATATACTTTATGAGAGACTTTACGAGGGTCAATGCGATTGGGAGTTGTTGATGGGCCGACGAGTTGAGCAAGGCAAAAATCTGAAACACGGGCCTCGTGTGATTTGGTGAGGGAGATGTTGGATGACTTGATGTTGTCATGTGAAACTGAGGGCCATTGTGCATGAAGGTAGGCGATTCCATGTGCAGCTTCAAGGGCAATGCCAGCCCTTGCTTCCCAATTCGACGGTGTCCTACCTGCTCATTTATTGCCTATAGAAAAGACAACATAAATGACAAACTATTGTTGCATAAAAGTTATGCAATAATTCTAGTAGTAATCAATTATGCCAAATATAACATCCAAATAATTCATGGCTTTTATCCAGAATGGAATCGGTATGTTTATAAAGGTGCATTGGCTTAAATCCATACGAACAGATTAAATATTATACCATCTTTTTTGTCTTGTCAAATTTCTAAGTTCTGCCCTATACATATATGCAATATAAAACTTTTTCCTAAATGTTTTCAAGAACAACGTCCCACTAAGATCTGACTATTGGGGTCTTGGGAGGGTGGGTGTACGTAGACCTAGAGGTTGTTACTGATGGACTCTCGACTTTGAAATCTAAAAATTGTGCCGATCACTTCTGGATAAAATGTATTTTCAATCTAAATAACAAATACGAACTCGTACAACAGCAATTGCAAATTCTGAATCCATTCCAGGTTGACTAACATATAAAACATGTCAGATTTCGTATTCAATAAAAATAATATTCATCACATTAGATTAAGATAAAATCTGACTAAACATACACAACAAAGCAACTACATCATATTATTTTTACTGGCTGAGCACATTTGGACACAATAATGCAACTACAATACATCAGCCAAAAGCAGCAACTTTTACATAACAATACTAGTCCAATAATAGATAGCAAGATCCAAGAAAACAACTGAGCATCCAAAATACTCAAAAAAATGTTACCACACCTATGTCGATCCTCCAAAAATATACTATTTTTAAAGAATCCAACATGCAATCGTTGATATTTTAAGAGTTCCGACAACATAGAAAGCAGCAGTATGAGTATCAAATAGAGAAATAAAAATTTGCAGATGATGTAAATGGTAAACAACATTACTGTACCATACAACAACAACATACCAAATGAAATCCCACGAGTGGGGTCTGAGAGGGTAGAGTGTATACAAACCTTACCACTACCTCGTGGAGGTATATAGACTGTTTTCAGAGGACCCTCAGCTCAAGTAACAACAAATCAAAGAATGAAAAGGAAAACGATAGTGAAGAAAAAATAGCAACTAATACGAGAATAGTAACAATAACAACATAGTGCCATAACCAAAGTACCATAAACAATAAATGGATGATTGATATGAAAAAGAATGACATAAAGGAAGTAATTTTCTCACCATGTAAAAATACATTAAGATTTTAGTTGTGCCAAAATCGAATTGCAACTGTTATTGATGTACTTTAGTTGTTCCAATTCTTGTTATATATCGTATAAGTTGTAACTACAAGGTCATCTCAATTATTCATACAGTTCATCACACCTTTAGAAAAGAATACATCAATATCTAAAAAGAAAATAAAAAAGAACAGCTCCACTTCTACTGCCAACCAGATATAAATGAGACTCTGTTTTTACTTGAAAAAAAATTAAAAATAAAAATGAACTATTAATCTTCAGTGAAGAACTCCAAGAATGAACAAAAAAATTGAAATACTAAAAAAAAGGAAATAACAGCTTGTTGTAGAACGCAATTGATCAACTCTTACAACTCCAAGTTTGGATCAACATTGAGATCAAACAAGGTCCCTTGTGATAGTGTAGCGTCAATTTGCTAAAATTAAAATCAAGAATACACTATAAAAAAGGATATGTTTAAATTATAAATCAATTACAGAAATAAAAGTATACCTCATTCTCAGCAAGAGAACCATCCTGCTCTATGCCTGTATCTTTGCCTAGCCTGTTACCTCTACCCCTGCGCTGACCGCTTCTACCATTGCCTATGCCACCATGATTGACACGACTCCTGCCACCACGATTTCCGCCACCAACCCTACACCACCTCTGCCACCCCCTCTAACACCATTTTTCCATCATTACTAGTTTTGAATTCACCACGCGATTGTGAACTCATTAAGCAGTATTCAGTTCTTCCTCTACATTGATTTATATGTGGCCTACCACGTGACTGAATGTATTGGGGGTCTCATAAAATTATGCCTTCAGTTTGATCTATGTCATTTAAATCGGGGTCTGCCACAATCATCTCATCATTCTAGTGTTGAAGATAATGCACAATTCTCTTCAGATTTTGTTTAACATAATGAACTCGCACGATGGTGTCCAATGATATATCACAAGCCTGGTCAAAATACTTCATCATGTCCCGATATATCTTGTACTCAAGAGTCATATTTGGGTAACCTCCTAGAAAGAATCGATTTAAATGGAGTCGAATGACATCTCTTCTCCACCTAGTGAATATATACCTTTCATCAATTTATCTATCTTCTTGTGTGTCAAGATCTTGAGTATATGATATACCCCTAGACTCAAACCATTTATAGTTAAAATTAAAATAATTACCGCTAGGCCTATATTCAGTTGTGTACTCTACTGGATTTCCATCATTTTTATGCATCACTGAGGAATCAGTAATTATGAATTTCTCAACACCAGGGACAACTTGATGATCATGGGGCGCTGACTTCACAATGATATAATTTTCTTAACTGTGTCTTGAAAAAATCATATACTATACGAGTATAACACTGAATTACCTGTTCCTCCCATTTGAATAGTGACTCACTTACAATAAGAAAGCCCTTTGATCTGTATCCCGCTTCTACATTCTTTCTCATGCTTAGCTCTGATAGCTAATTCATATTGGTGAATAAAGAGCTTCAAGGTGCTTTGACGGGAAATATATCCATTAAAGAATGCATACATCCCCACACTTCTTTGCGTAGATAGCATATCAGCTCAAAAGAACACATCAAGGTAAGCAGGAATCCATTTCTCCTTCTCAATCTAAAGCTGAATCAATCCCTTGTTTGCAAATCGTACTTTGCAATATATTTTGTTAATCTTATCTCAAAAATTTTAACACTAATACTATCAACTATCAAGGAACATGGACTTGATTTCTCCACGTGCAATTTTAAAATAAGGAAGCCCACTTAGGTAAAGAGACAGCTTCAAGAATATGTGCCAAATAAAATATCTGGTACTGTATGTGACATCACTTCTTAATGCTTGGGCATTGATCGGTTATAATAGCATCCATAGCACCTGGATGAACATTTCCTATGGCCTCAAGCCAAGTTCTAAAAATTAGTTTGTAACTAACAATATCTTTATGAGAAATGAGAGCACATCCTAGTAGTATCGACAGTCTATGGTGATTGTTCCCAACAAATGAAGCTTAAGGCATATAGTAGTGATTCATAAGATACGTCGTATCAAAGCATATCGCATCATGGAAGTGCTCATAAGTTGTCTTACAATGTGAATGCACCCATACCACATTTTGCAGCCTACCCCTATTATTAACGTCTATTGAATAAAAAAATTCCCTATCCTTTACCTGCATTTCACACAAAAAAAAAATTGAGCAATGACTGTGCATCCCCCTTCTTGCATTTTGAAGTTTCTACTCTTCAAAATAAAATTCCTACAGTCCTTTGGAGTGCAACTCAAATTTTGTGGTTCACCACGTTGAACTTCGACAAGTCTAATATTTTTGGAGGGTCTAATTTCAGATCGATCGTAAGCTACAAGATTCCTTTTCAACGATTTCTTACCGACCTATGATCGGCCATCAGCCGAGATATGGCAGGGAGCAAATCACGATTGTGCTCATTAACAACGTTAGAGACACGCCAACAACCATTGTTATAAAAAACGACAGTGATCCTAACTTTAAAATTGTTAATCTTTGTGATATACTTAGCTTTGCTATTTTTAGCCAGATCATAACAATAAGTTGCATACTTGGCAGTCTCATAAGTCATAACCCATCTTGTTGGAATTTCCTTTCACAATAGAAAATCTTTTCAATCGTGCATGTTCTTTCTACAATGCAAATAACGAATTTTTATCTCTAAATTGTATTACGGAGATTAGACCTGCACCCACTTCCTCTTCGGTGAAAGAATCCTCCGGTTCACGATCATTATCATATTCTTCAAACTCATCTCCTAAAATGTCTTTCTCAACTTCTTCATCGTATTCTCCATCCTCATATAAATGCACAACATTGTTGAAACTTTAGTGTGAATCGTAATCTACCCATTTATTTTCATTCATCAAACTGTCATCCGATGTTATCCCTAAAGATTTGTACAACTTCTCCCTAACCGGCCCATACCAATTTTCTGGGTTCATTGACATGTTTGTCGGACCAACTATTGTTTCTTCATCTACATTAGTTTGTCCTTGCGTTGTCAAAATTTCTTCGTTTGTATTCATGTTTCATTCAGTTGTATTCATATTTGTTTTGGCATAAGGAGAGAAAGTGAATAGTGAAGAATTTAAGAAAAAAGAGTAAACAGTAAAAGTAGTATTTGAGTTAGAGCAAAAAATATGTACGTTTTTTTGAAGGAAATATACATATTCCAATTGTATAAGACTATTGATATTCTCATCCTAAGAATTTGTGTTGCAATTGAATTGCAATTTAGGGAATAAGAAAGCTACTTTTAATTGCCCTGACTTTTTTTGGTTTTGAAAAAAGATTTAGTTTGTTTGGAAGAAAAGACTGTTATATTTTTTTATTATTATGGCCAAATTTTTGTGGCCATTTAGCATTTAAGATACAAATTATAGATTATTTTTTACTATTATCTTTTTAATTATATTCAAATTATTCTCCTAGAAAATGTAAAGTACTTAAGAACCTCATTTAATAAAAGGGAAAACTTGAAACAATTTTTCAACGTGTCTATTGAAGAATGAACAATTTATTTATTTTGAACATTAAAAAATAGCTCAATTATTCATTTATTTTGAATTAGAGGGAGTAGTAGTAAAAAAAAAAATCCTCTTAAATAGGGAAAATATCAAATTTACTCCCTCTTTTTACAAAATTGGTTAAATATACCCATTGTTATATTTTGGAGTAAAATTTATCATTGTTGTCATACTTTGAGGCCAAATTTACGACTCTACTTTGAAAAATTGGCTAAATATACCATTCGTCATACTTTGATGTCAAATTTACCCGCGATGTCATACTTTGGGATCAAATCTACCCTTGTTGTTAAGAAATTTTTCACATGTACCCTTCTTTTAATAAAAAAGTCAAAATCTAAACTAAACAACTCATTTTTAAAAAATAAAACACACCCTAATTTAACTTTCCTCCCTCAGTTTCAACCCACAAAAAAATACACAAATAAATATACTCCTCCCTCAATGCTCTTGATCGAATTTTCTCAACTAACAAATATATTTTTCTTTCAACATGCAACGCTGGTAGATTATTTACAAATGAACAAAAAGTAAAATAGAATGAGATAGCGCAAAAGCATGGAACTAGAGAAAATGTCTATTACAAACTCTGTTCCTATTCTATTTATGTTTAACTTTTTAAAATTTAGTAAGCAATTCTATGTGCATTTGAATTCTAGAATTAGTGGATAAGTTTTCTGAGTAAATGACATGATAAAATTATATATAAAGACATAAGAATGAAGAAATGTCACGATTGGCACATAAGGAGTCCTTTTAACTGAATCATCCAGAGAATGGGAGCCTTGGAGTAACTGGTAAAGTTGCTTCCATGTGACCGGAGGTCACGGGTTCAAGCCTTGGAAACAACCTATGACAGAAATGCAAGGTAAGACTGCGTACGATACACCCTTGTGGTGGGGCCCTTCCCCGGACACCGCACATAGCGATAGTTTTAGTGCACCTGACTGCCTTTTGTTTTTATCCAGAGAAATATCTGTAGGCCTAATCTGTTGGATTTTTCATGATCTCTGCACTGATGCAGATCCATGAATTGAGGAGGGGTATATTTGTTTGAGTTTGCATTGATGTAAATTCATTTTTCATGGATAAATGATAAGAATAGCTAGAACAAGTATATATATCACAAGTTTTATATCTTGTTGGGTTTGTTGGATCTGGAAAAAAATCTAATTGGTTCAAAATTATTTGTCTTAAATTTATTCACTCTTTTTTTTTCAAAGAGCATTTTTGTAAGACGATGGATTTAAATTTCATCACATCAAGAGGGTAAGACACTGTTAAAAATTCCAATGCACCATACTGATAAGATGTTGGGTTCAAGTCTCATCGATTTATATCTAAGACGCCTTTATTTGGATAAGACGTTGAGTTTGAATCTCAATGCAACATATTGATGATATTATGATGGCTAAGGCAAAATAATGGGAATTTGGTGAAACATGTCCTATTAAATATGCTCTATTCCTTAAATTGAATGTGGTAGCAATAAATCATATGTATGCCTCAATTGCTTTTGTAGTAGCTATCATAATTTGATACGCTTAAGGCATGATTATATTCCATTCTTGGGGAATGGAAAGTTTATTAATGCAAACGTGCACTTGATTGTGATGATATCACAATTCACCTCCGAATGAGGCAGTAAATTTGAAACTTATTCTTGTAATAGTAAATCTGAAATTTATTAAAGCAAAAGCACATGTCATGGTAAACTTGAAGTTTGCTAGAATAAAAGTTCATAAATTGACATGAACGATTGCGACATCTCAAAGATGTGCATACTGAGTATTGAACATATATTGAAGGATTAGAAAATTCTTTAGTTTTAATGTTGCTTTTTCTCATAATAAGTTGTTGGACCAACTAATGTTGGGATTGAATTCCTTAAATTTCAAAAGTATAAAAGGTGAATATGGGTTCGTTCACCTGTCATGTGATCTATTAAGATGCATCGATATAAGATGATCACATGTACATTCATTGTCAACCTGCCATTTGACATTCATAAAGTTGCTTGCTCAATAAAATTGAGTTAAGAACATAATTTTCAGATTGTGTAATCAAGACAATTCATCTTGATAATGATGGTTTAGCAGTGAATGCCTTCGATAAATAGCTAAACCATTACTAATGAGAACAAAGCTTCATGTGTTGATCTGAAATATGATATATTGCATACAATAGCACTTGTATGTATTAGATCAATAAATTATGATTATTTCTTCCCTCTCAATTGATTCAAGGTCAGGAACCCACTATTCCATCTAATAGTTTTGATGTGCGATATACGATTAATGAATATTCCAAGATGCACAAAGATGGATTCCTCAAAAAAGATGGAGGATGTATGTTAATTTTCTTAACATAAGGGGGGAATTATAAGCAACTATGAAATATATTAGGAATTATCATCAGATCCTCATTCAAAAGATAATTCAAGTCAAATGTCGGAAGCATCTGTTGACTTAAATTTAATCTCATATTTAAGCTGCAAGTGCTCCTATTTTGTGTCCCTGAAGGAGAAAGTCTATGCACGTGTGAAACGTGGTAGACCAATCGATTCCAAATAAAATAATCCTTGAAAAGTATAAGGAACAAATAATCATAATAAGAAGACAATGTGCTCTTGAAGAGCCTACTACATAACACTTCATGAAACCTTATGAGAGGTTCAGGTACCTGAAAATAATGAAGTAATGAGATCTAAAAATATTATGTCGCATTGTGAATAGATACAAAATGATTTATCATTAATGATATATTTGATACAATATTGATGCAGTATTGTAAAAACTTACGAGGATCTGAATTCTACGTTTATTTAAGCATGCTAACGTAGAAACATTTATCAAGTGACATGAAAGGATGCATCTTGGTAAGCATAAAACTTATTTGATTTGCAATCCAAACACTTGACGATGTCACACGTGAAATTGAATATTGCCACTTGACAAAAGTTATATGAAACTTTGTAAGGATTCAAAATGTTTGAAGCATATAAAAGTTTCTGGGAAACTTATTTATAATCCTTATATTGCAAAAGTTTATAACTTGAAAATCATTGGAACTCTTAGAGAGTTTTCAAAAGCAATAGATTATTTGTTGAAATGGAAAATATGAAGTATCATATCTTAATGCATTTGGTACACAATATTAATATATCTTGCAAATACTACAAGGTCTGAGGTAGAATTCTCGATTAATTTATTAGCAAGGTATAGTTCTGCTCCTACTAGGAGATACTGAAATGAGATCAAACACATATTACGGTATCTAAAAGGGACTACCAATATGGACTTATTTTAGCAGTCCTAATCTTGTTGATTATGATGATGCTGGGTATTTATTTAAATCACATAAATATCGATCTCAAATAGGCTATGTGTTCACATGTAGGGATACTTCCATATCTTGGAGATATACAAAGCAGTCTATCGTAGCCACTTCATCGAATCATGCTGAGATTATAGCTATTCATGAAGCAAACTGAGAATGTGTGTGGTTGAGGTCCATGATACATCTCGTTCGATAATAATATGGTTTGAAATATGACAATGTACCCATAATTTTATACGAAAATAATGGAACATGCATAGCACAACTTAAGGGAGGATTCATAAAAGGAGATAGAACGAAGCACATTTTGCCAAAACTTTTCTATACACATGAGAAATGAAAGAATGGTGATATTAATGTGCAACAGATTCATTCAAGTGACAATGTGGCTGATTTATTCACCAAGTCTCTTTCAACTGCAACTTTCACGAAGATGGTGCACAAGATCGGAATGAAAAGATTCAAGGATGTTCTCATTAAGGGGAGTTAATACGCGTTGTACTCTTTTTCCCTTACGAGGTTTTTTCCCAATGGGTTTTCCTTGTAAGATTTTTAATGAGGCAGCCTAGATGCGTATTGTTAGAGATGTGTACTATTTTTCCTTCACTAGATTTTTTTCCACTGGGTTTTTATAGTAAGGTTTTAACGAGGCATATTATCTATCAATTAGACATTCAAGGGGAAGTGTTATAAATGTATTTACATTATAGTGAATGTCTATCAAGAATATAGATAAGATCTAATGAGATCTATCAAGATCTGGTTGATATCTATCAGATTTGAAGTATATGTCTTTTAGTCAGAAACTAGGAGTATTTTTCTTTATAAATAGACGGATTTTATTCATTGTATACTCAATATGATGATCTCTCATCCATCAAGAGAAATAAAGAAGTCTCCCACTTCTCTCTCTATTTATTCTTCTTGTTCTTGTTTTATATTTTATTACAAGGATGATTAGTTGGTTGAAGGAAATTGTTGTAGGAAATATTTTTTATTTTTGCAAATAAAAACTGATATGGAAGGAGTTTTTTAATTATAAAATAGAAGTCCACTTTTGTCTTTCGTTGTCAATTACAGTGTATCCTAATACAAATCAGATAGGATCTGAAGTTAAATTCATTCTTTGTTTGTGAATACTTGTAATACCCCAAATATTTCTAGCTCAGTCCAGCACTTAGTACATACTTGAAGCACTTAGAACCTGAAAATAAATTTAAGAACTAAGGGACTTAGTCATTTTGACTCCCTTTAAACATCGAAGATTTTTAAGTTGATCTTCCGGTCTCCACGACAATGAATTTTTAGTTGAATTATATTTAGGGGTAAAAATAGCATGTCTCAGGAAGTTTTGGAATTTTTGGATGAGGATTGGATCACATTCGAATTGGCAAAACAGTAGCTCATCACGATGAGCATGCCATCGCATCGTGATGAAGTCCATTTTGACATTCGTTAATTTCCAGAGGGTCACCGCGATTGCACCGCATCGCGGTGAACCCCAAAAAAACAATTGTGTAACACTCCGCAAAAATCTTCTATGTGGTATCTCACCTAGTAGCATGTTTGAGAGGCTAGCAACTTGAAAATTTTCTAAGTGTCAAAAAGAACTTCGTCATATTTTAAGCTCCTAAACTTGTGTGATCTCTAAGTTGATTTTTTCAATCTTGAGATATGGATTTTTAAATTGTTTTATGTTCTGGGGAGTAAAGGGAATGTGTCGGGAAAGTTTCAGATATTTTGAATAGCGTTAGAGGTGAGATTGGATGTTGGAAATAGTGAACCGACGCGAAGTCGATGCGCCGCGTCGATGAATGCGTCGATGAAATAGTGGACCGATGCAATATCGACGCATCACGTCGGTGCCCAGTTCGCGATTTCTTTTTAAATTCCGGGTCAGGAGGGGTATATTAGTCAAGAGTTCATCTTTGAAGTCAAGAATTTCAAGAACTTAAGCGAGATTTGGATTCCACCCTTCCTCCTAAGTGATCTAAGGTACATGGGGTTTTCCTAAAACTACATAGGCATAAGGAAATTATTTCAATACCATTTAAACATTGTGAGATCATGAATTTGTGAAGGGTTTTGGAATTATATATACAATCTTGCATTATGAATTCTTTAATGATATTATTATTTTGGTCTTGAGGCCTTTCCCCCAAATTTATTTGTAATCGTATGTATGTATGTATGTATTAAATTGGGTTTGAATATTTAAGTGAGAGCATGAACATATGGAATCCCTCTTTTGCCATGATTTCCCAGTCTTTTCATATGATATGGATTATTTCTAATGCATCTTGAGAAGCATGATACAAATGTCTTGATTATTATTTATGATTTGATTATGGTTTTGAATTGAAGAGAGGGTTTTTTTACATGTTAATAAATATTGAAAATAAATAATGAAGAATTGCATGGTTTGTCAAAAATACATGATCACCATATGTTTTGTTGAAATGTTGGAAAGAGAGATTCTTTGCATAATTTGACAAATATTTTGAAGTATGAATCTTCTTGAATTATTTGAAGTATGGTGGTCTAAACTTTATGTTTTGAAAGAAGAGATTATATTATGATATTTTATGGCTTAAAGATTCGACTTGCAAGTCAATGGTATGATGATACCATATAAATGAATGTCATAAAAGATTAAGAGTTTTAGACTTGATTTCAGAGAACACATGTCTTAAAGAGCTAAAAATGGGCTTAAAGAGGGTTAGGTGGTTGGTTAAATAAGGCTTGAGTTCAAATAACTCCTAGCCCAAAATCGTGTTTTGCCGATACGGGTTTCATTACATCCCCAAGAGAGATTATACACTGGCCTAGTGCCCTGTCGCGTATTAGAGACAGAGACTCCAACTCTTGCGACAAACTTGAGTTGGGGGCTTGGCTGCCGAGTCAAGGGAAGATTTCATATAGCCCATGGAATTTTAGAGTTGTAGGGTATACCACCTAGCTCAAAAGTAATACAAAGTTGCATTTACAAGATTGTTTTAAGAGCATTCGAGATGGCCCATGTATTTTGAACTATTTCATGCATAATGTTTTATGACTTGCTCTCACCTATGTTATATATGTATAACTTCATTATTTTGGATTGCTCTGCGTACCAGTACAATTGTATTGACCCCCTATATTTCAGGGTATAAGGCTCAGTCTAGAGGTTTTGCTAAGCCGTAGAGTTTTTTAGAAAGAAATGAAGTGTGCAGTTAGTGAGCCTTGTCTATTTTGGAAAGCCTATTTCTTTTCAGATACTTGTCATTTACTTAGGTTTAGGTCCACTGGGGGCCTTGTCCCAGTTTTAGACAGTTTGCTAATTTAATATGTAATAGAGATTTCACATACTGGAACAAATGTTGTCTAGTTGTTGATTTACTCATTTCTGAAATGTTAAATCGAACTCAGAGTATGACCATGATTCCATTTGTTATATTCCACATCTTTTTCTTTATTGTTATGAATGGTGTTCATGAATACCAAACAAGAAGGGGTGCCCGAGCCTACATGGTTCGGGATGCTCATCGCGGCCAGGGTCCCGACTCGGGTCGTGACAAATTATCACAATCCAGTGAGTCACAGCGATTCCATCGCATCGCGGTGGGTATCGCGATGACCCACTCACCGCATCGCGGTGAAGCCTCAATCGGCAACCTAGTTACGGATTTTAAATTTCAAGGGTAGTTTAGTCTTTTTCCCATATCCCCAAACCGTGAAAACAAATGATTAAGTGTATTTTTGAGAAAAATATGCTCATTGTCCATCAAATTCCTCTCAATTAAAACCCTAGGCTTCAATATTCAACTTTAAGAATCCCCAAAATTCCACCATTCTTTTCCCAAAATAGTTCAAAATTCAAGGTTTCCCAATTCAAGAGTTCCAAGAATCAACATTCAAGAGAACAAATAGGAGCTCAAAACCAAGCTTCTTCATCTAGTTCATCAATTAAGGTATGTGGGATTTTAAACAAGGATAAATCTTTCATCCTTGTGCCCAAAACTAATTTTAAATTATAAATTTACATGACTTTACATGGATATCAATTTAGGGTTCATACCCATTTATTTCTATTTGAAGATTATGATGTTTTAAGTGTTTTTGGTGTTGGATTGCATATTTTCTTTAGTATTTTTATGCGTATTATCGAAATTTTCTGATTTTGAATTGAATTACCAATAGTTACATCAGCAAGCATGGATATTATGATGTTTTCACATGATTTTGAAGTATGGGTTACTAGGCCCAAGTTTGTATGTTGATATTTCAAGAATGACTATGCTTTAAGCATTCCATGAGTAGTTATTTCCAGATTTTGATAAAGATGTGATCTTTTGATCTAAGCTTTGATATGGAATCCACTTTACAGTTTCAGTTACAGAATAGATTTATAGATATAAAATTGGTTTTCATTATAAACCTTTATACGAGTTTTAAAGTGGATATCCAATAGAATGAGAATATAGACAAATAGGAGTAGTATTTAGCATCGAGCGAAAAGTGTAGGTTTAGCGCATCCTACTTTCCTAGAACTACGAGCCAATGTAGGTACAAATTCAATATTCCCATTTTTATATGGATGGCAGTTACAGATGTGATCACTTAACTCAGGTTATACTCCCTAGCAAGAGTATGACACCTCTCCCCAACGTGAGGTTTTCCCCTTAGGGGAACGAGAAGTTGGACTCCATGATAGCTCACATGGTTTATGTCGGTTAGAAGAACCTTCCTAACAGAAAATAATAACAGAAAATCTTTTAGAAACTAGGTGTAAAGGCTCAATATTTTACTCAGATATTTTCTTACATAGCACATCAATTATTAGATTTCAGCTTTCAATTTTCAGATGATAAAAGTGAGTCCTTTCTACACTTAGTTTGCATGATTTGAAAATAATATACAAGTATAGTTTTTAGACTTTAAAGGTGATGGCTCACCAGTCTTATACAGTATTTTTAATTGTTAATGATCTATGATTTTTAGCTTTCAATTATTCCAGCCATGTGAGTCATTACATTCAACATGCATATTCTATGATTTTAATAACATTGAGATATTACATTTACTTATGCATTCACTCCCATATACTCAGTACATCCTCAAAGTACTGATCCACATATACGTTTATGTGCTACATTGTCTCATAATGTAGGTTCAGGTCTCAGTCTCAGCAGCGTGAGTAATTTTGGGCATCTCTATCTACATTCCTACAGTTGGTGAGTCCTCATGGTTCGACGGCCAATTTATCTAGACTTCCAGCTTTCATAGTATTTGATTTATTGTTTACAGTTTTGTTCGAGTCAGTTGGGGTTTTTTTCCAATGGCTCTCTAGTTTATTAGTTGTAGAGGCTTGTCGGACTACTAGCTATTATCCAGACTTTCAGTATTAGTTATTCAGACAGTATCTTTAGTTTATTCCGGTTTAATTTTGATTTAATACATCATTATTACTTGATTAGTTTATCTTGAAATGAGTTACAGACCTAGTAGCAGGCTTACATGGTTAGCTTGAGGCTACTCGTAGCCTTGAGCACCGTGTGACGTCTCGAGACCAGGTTTCGGAGTGTTACAATACTCCTATAAAAGGAGTTTCTCTATATTGTGAATACTCCTATAAAAGGTGTTCCTTAATTTAGTAAAAATATATTAGTTCTCTTAATATCTCTTATCCTATATATTTTAGAAGTCAATATTATATTTAATATTATAAAAATAATAATATATTAATTGAAGAAAAATATGAAAGAAATAATTTATCTTTTACAATTTTTTTAATGAACTTAGTTTATTTTTAAAGTTGTACGATAATAGATTATTTTTCTTGAATGGTACATTCACTAACTTGAAGTTCAGGTGTTGATGATTGCAGAGGTAATTTACTTATGATTTGAGGTAAACTTTTTACTATATCTTTAAATTTGAGGTAAATTTTCTAAAATTTTGATTTGTTCTTGGAGTTTGATAACAAATTATTGTGTTTTCTTGAAGACAATTGCTAATTGAATTGAGATAATCTTTCTAAAGTTTTAATCTATTTGTAAAGTTTATAATAATAAATTATTATGACGTATTCTTGAAGACAATTGCTAATTCAGACATTTTCTTTTTGATTTTCATTTATTAGGCCTTCTATTTCGGCCTTGCCGATTGCATATTGGCACTAGTGTAAGGTAGATGAGAAGCAGTTAAACAAACATAATTCTTTGTTCTTGGTAATGGATTTGTGCTAAATCGATATTGTATCTAAATAACAATTATTAACACGGATTGTAAATCAAGACCTTTCAAAAATAGCACCTTCCAGGTTTTTCATGGACTATGTACTTTTCATTTGTTTTGCTATGAGTCATAATTCTTCTTCCTAACATAATATAGAGGTTTTCTTAATTAGTAAAATATTTAGTGTTGTAATTAGAAAAGTTGTTACAAGTTCAATAGACAAGTCAAAACTATCCAACTTCACAAAGAGATGTCTATGGAGATGGATTACAACAACAGAAGAGCACATGTTTCATTTTTAGTGGTTAAAGATCTACTGCTTGTAGATGGCTTAACTGGACAACACACGTGTGTTGTACATATTATTAATACATGTAATAGTATTGTTGCGAAATTTCATTTTTTATCCAAGTCAAACAATTTCATCGATTAAATATCAAGTTTTGTATAATTACTCGTGTCGATCTTAGTTCTATCAAGTTTTTCCAGCTATATTTACAATATGGTATTATATCCATACACAAAAATATAATAATAAAAAAAATTCTTATGCTTTATACATTGTTCATGCTTTTTTCTTTTTTCTCTTGGGTAATTTAAAAATTTCATTGTTTAGAGCACCAAATAAAATTTGACTCTCGAAATTCAAACCACGATACATAAATTGAGACAAAGAAAGTAGGGGGTTTAGGCTGTAAGTGACAAAAGAGTTTTAAAATGAGGTGTAGGTGACACAAGTCTTAATTATTGAGTGGAGGTGACAATTACTTTATTATGTATTAAGAAAGTCGGGGAAGTTTGAAAATAACCAACAAGTTTTTTAATTTACACTTTGATCCAAATGTTAGTTAATATAACAGGAAAGGGAGGGTAAAAAGGTGCGTTTCTCTCTCTTATCATCCGTTGTTATTTTCTCTCTCTTCACGATTATTGTTGTTCATTGTTGCTGCTACTTTATTCATCATCTTCTGCTTCATTATCATCATCTTCTACTTCATTAGCATCTTTATCTTCTTCTTGTCGACCATTGTTGTTGTTGTTGTTTGTTACCGCTACTGCTGCTATCTGACCAATTTCTTAGGTCAAATTTTGTTTCCTACATCACTTTCCACTTTGGCATTACTTCATAGGTGACTTTGGTTAGTAAAATTATGATTTTTAATCAAATTTGTCATCTGGTTACACAGTTACTGTTGTTTTTCCAACAATGGATAGAACCCGATCATGAATCCAACATAAGTGCCCAAAATTTAAATAGATCACTCATATGGTGCATCAGATGAGTAATCTGTCGCAACAGACTAGTTATCTGTTGCATCAGACTGATTACCTATTGCATCAGACTGATTATCTATTGCACCAGACTGATTATCTGTTGCAACAAATGATTAATCTGTTTAGAACAACACAAATCAGCTCCTGCCACAAACTCAATAGATAACCAATATGTTTCAACTTTGCTATTGCTACTGGATTCAAAATTATTCCTTATGTCCAATCATCGACATATTTGTTGAGAAGATAATAGACAGAATAAAAATTAAATATTTCCTCCATCTCAAATTACCCGTCCTTATCTGTTGCAACAGATGATTAATCTGTTTGGAATAACACAAATCAGCCCCTGCCACAAACCCAACAGATAACCAATATGTTTCAACTCTTGCTATTGCTACTGGATTCAAAATTATTTTTTACGTCCAATCGTCGACATGTTTGTTGAGAATATAATATACAGAATGAAAATTAAATACTCAATCCATCTCAAATTACCCATCCCAAATTTTCTAATTTGATTTCTTATTTTACTTGTCTTTTTTTATTAATCAAGAAGAGATAAAAAAATTCCATGTTTTACCCTTTGCATTAATCACTTTTTCTTCAAATTAAAATGTAAACATTATTTAGTAGGGGTATTATGGTAAATTAGACATGTTATTAATTATTTTTCTTAATTAATATGCCATCTCAATTTGGGATAGGTAATTTGAGACGAAGGGAGTATGAATTAAAATGTTAAAGTCGTGCAACAGACTAGTTATCTGTTGAAACAGACTAGTTATTTGTTGCATCAGACTGATAATTTGTTGCATCAGACTGCGTATCTGTTGCAACATATGAGTAATATGTTTGGAACAACACAAATCATCCCCTGCCACAAACCCAACAGATAAATCTTGCTATTGCTACTGGATTCAAAATTATTCCTTACGTCCAATCATCGACATGTTTGTTGAGAAGATAATAGACAGAATGAAAATTAAATATGAATTAAAACGTCAAAGTTGATCAAACATAATTTTTTATTAAACTAAAATAAATAAAAATACATATACACAGACTAAAAGAAACAAAATAATTTAATTATTATTATCATTATTATTATTATTATCACCACTAGGCTAATTTTCGACCGGTAGCAGCAAGGCTCTTCTCAGCCTGCGGATCTCACGGAGCATCCTTAATCTGACTACTCCAGTTCCCATTGCAGGTCACGATCATGTATCCGAAGTTCATTCACAGCGTCTTGCAGAAAAGCAACGTCCCACACTGGATCAACCATATCTAGAATACATATGAATTGACAAAAAACGTAAAAACAAAAGTAAAGAAAAGAATATCCGAATGTAATACAAAGTATACTATAAATTGGCAAGAAAAAAACTTACCTGAGTTAGGAAAGAGAAAGTGGTGGAAGGTGTAAAATGAAAGAAAAAATGCAATAAATAAATAGAGTGTAGTTGAATGAACGAATGAGTAAGGAGTGACCTATTTATAGAGGATTGAATTTGAATGAGTTCTAAAAAGGCGTGACTGTTCACCTCCATTTATTAATTACATTTTTTATTATTGTGAAAAGTTATGCCTTAATTATATTAAGAAATATTGTGATAATTCATGACTTTTCAGATTATCATTATTAATTAGTTCTTTCCAAGAACTATTTTTATTGAGTTGTGACAACAGATTCTATATCTGTTGCATCAGATAACTCATCTGTGACAATGGATATATCATCTGTTGCGACAAATAGAGAACCTGTTGCATCAGATATCTGTTGCAACATATAATCTAACTGTTCACCTCCATTTATTAATTACATTTTTTATTACTGTGAAAAGTTATGACTTAATTAAATTATGAAATATTGTGATAAGTCATTACTTTTCAGATTATTATTATTAATTAGTTCTTCTAAGAACCATTTTTATTGAGTTGTGACAACAGATTCTATATCTGTTGCATCAGATAACTCATCTGTGACAACAGATATACCATCTGTTGCAACAAATAGAGAACCTATTGCATCAGATAATCTATCTGTTGCAACATATAATCTAACTGTTTACCTTCATTTATTAATTATATTTTTGATTACTGTGAAAAGTTATGACTTAATTAAATTAAAAAATATTGTGATAAGTCATGACTTTCCAGATTATTATTGTTAATTAGTTCTTTCCAAGAACTATTTTTATTGAGTTGTGACAATAGGTTCTATATTTGTTGCATCAGATAACTCACCTGTGACAACAAATATACCATCTGTTGCAACAAATAGAGAACCTATTGCATAAGATAATCTATCTGTTGTAACATATAATTTATCTTTTTTAAAAAAATTATCATCATCTCATTAATTCAAATTTGTTGACTTTTTTATTATATAAATTAAAAAAAACATCTTTTCAATAACTGTTTCTTTAAAAAAATAATAACCATTTTTATTGATTTCTGGTAACAGATTGTATATCTGTTGCATCAGATAAACCATCAGTTGCAACAGATATACCATCTGTTGCAACAAATGGACGATTTGTTTTAATAGCTTTTTTGATTTCTTCTAATAGTTGATACATCAGTCGCAACAGATAGGGAATTTGATGCATCTGCAATATTGTTGAATGTGTTTTAGACAAAAAGTTACGACAGTTCACTCTTTTCTTAACAATCATCATATAAGTTAATTAATCTAATATTTTGACTTTTTTTATATTATATAATAAATAAATAATTTTAAAAAATAAATTTAAAAATAAAAATGGTGAAAAGTCACGATCAGTTATTAAAATCAAATAACCGTTCTTTTACGGTTATAAATTGTGTTTATCATTTATTTTCTTATTATTTATTTACGAACCATTTTTCATATTAAATAATTGGAAAGTCATGTCATTTCACCCTCTCGATAACAATAATCTTTGTTTTATTAATATTCGTCTGTTGCAACATATGACCGATCTGTCACATCAGATTAACCTCTGTTGCCACAAATGCTCAATCCCTACCACTAACCGTCGATATGTTCAGAATAAGAAATAAACAGAATGATAATTAAATACTAAATAAGAATTAAAAATTCAATGTCGACCACCAAACATAGATTTTTGAATACCTTGGGTAGATCCGATATACAAAAGGAGGAAAATACATACGCTAAAAGAAAAAATATAACCTAATTATTATTACTACTATTATTATTATCATTACTATTATTATTATTATTATTATTATTACTATTACTATTATTAATGTCAACTGGACAATTTTTATTCGGTAGCAGCAGGGCCCTCCTCAGCCTTGCTCTGAAGTCGGCCAAATCCCTCTGGAGTTCATCAAACTGCCTTTGAAGTTTTTGCAAGGACTTGATATGAATCTTCTTGTACGGATCTGGATCAGTCATGTTTGTAAGTGTAGTAGAATGAACGAGTAAGGAGGGACCTATTTATAAATGATTGAATTGGAAGGGGTTAGTTAAACAAAAAGCTACGACTATTCGTATCCCTTAATTAAATAAAATTGGTGACTTTTAGAATATGTAAATTAAAAAATGGATCTAAATACAATATTTTATCTTTTATTGTATTTCGAAAAGAAAAGAAAATTGCTTTAAAATAAATCTAACAGATGGGTAATCTGTTGCAAAATATATTCCATCTGTTAGATAACTTATAATATATTGACAATCTATTGCAACAAATAGATATATCTGTTTGCTTTTCCAACAGATATGTCATATGTTGCAACAGATTGATCATCTGTCCTAACAAATATCTGTAATTATTTCATAATTTAAATAGATGTGGCATCTGTTGCAACTTGTTAGTCATCTGTTTATTCAATTTAAGCCATAGATGGGCTAGAAAGAATAAGACGCGTGCAGATGGATGGATCCATTGTTATATGTCGGAGTTAAGTATTACTAATAAGGTCATCGAGACAACACACACAAAGTACAATGTTTCTGTGAATGCAATTTTTAACCGACTAAGCACTGATCATTCAAACAAGATCCTGCATTGTAAAGTTAAGTTTGATGGGTTTGAATTGATAAGGCTGAGGGCCCCATGAAGATGGTACAGATACCCTGTTACGAATTACTGATGGTTGTTTCTCATGTTTATCCGTGAAAAGTTTTGAGAAGGGATCAATATTTGGTGTCATTGTAGAGATCCAATAGCGATTGAGCTTAACTTTAAGTGTACATTGGACTCTGAAAAGGCCTTCGAAGCCTCGCACAACATCAAACAAGAACGAAAAACCAATAGAAATTCTCCTGGCCTAAATTTATATGGAAGAGTTGTTCGAGAAGATGATTATACGCCAGAAAGAGCCGAAGGAGAATGCCTACTAAGGAAAGGGGAGTTTATGAAAGACTATATCATCTGAGAGTTAATTAAAGAGGAGACATAGGGTAGCAAGGAACTTCTAGCGAATCTAGCCGATGAAATTATCTTAAAACATGAGAAATCTGAATCAAGTGAAAATATGAAAGTGTATCCGATAATGTAAATTCGTCTCTTGTCTCTCTAAAAGCAAAATAATGCAGATGGACACTTTGCTAGGGAGCTGTGAATAGGTAGCATGGTTGGGATTATCACCTATATAGAAAATAACAGAAGAACAAGAAAGCATCCTTATGGGTATCAAGGGTTGAAATGATGTACAATAAGTCTAGAAAACTTGCGCCAACAACATTTGCAGTTAAAGTAAAGAATCTAAGCGAAAACGACAATTTTTGAATTTTAAATTGCATCCATTCCTTCTTGTTTGTGGTTTAGATTAGGTCCACTGTTGTTGACCTGATCGGAACCACAAACGATATTGAAAGACAGATTGAGTGTCATTACTTCCTAAGCAATATGGATTATTTGATTGTGTTTTCTTTCCTTAGCATGATTTTAACATTCCTTGGAGAAGATCAGAGGCTTGCTGTAGTATGTGAATCCCAAAAAATTTTAAGTTTGCCTCCAGATTGCTGATTCGGTCTTCAAGTTTGTCGTTGCCATATTTGAAGTTGGTATAGAGTTTTTGGTCTCTTGTGAGCTCGATCAGGAACAATTTCTCCTTCGAAGTTATAGCATTAAAAAAGGCCTTCAGAATACTTTCTTTAGAAGCATTAAAGGATACATAGAGGGTCACTGTGTTTGTTTTAGATCAAAATGTATTGATGCACACTCAAGATATGGTCCTAACCATTGAATAGCTCACTTTTATCGAGCGTTGCTCAATGCAGATTGCTCAACCAACCTTCAAAGAATTTGATAAATTAATAAGTAAGGAGTTACATAACGTTTGATCTAAACCGACTCTACCAAGCCCATCAAATGTTACGTAACTCCAGTCTCATTACCCTATTAAAAAACTTTGCCCGAGTTAGTGGACAAATCAAACGAGCTCAATCTCTCATCCTTTCTGCTGATCGCTCTTCTCCAATATAGATGAAAAGACATTCTCTATGAAAAAGTCTACACCATCATTAGAAGTCATTATCAGTAATGTACAAGGGCCACAGAAGAAGAATTTCAACTCTTTTGTCTTGCAAAAGTATTCGGAAAAGAAAAATTTCAACTCCTCTGTCTTGCACTATTGAGCAATGTACAGAGAAGTTGAAATGTACGACAAGCTTGTACATATCTCAACAGTGCAAGACAGAGGGGTAGAAATTTTTCATTTTCGAATACTACAGCAAGCCAAAAGAGTTGATAATTTTTCTTCTGTGGCCCTTGTACATTACTAATAATGACTTCTATTGATGGTGTAGACTTTTGCACATCAAATATCTTGTCATCTGTATTGGAGAAGAGCGAGCGATCAGCAGAAAGGCTGAGAGATTGAGCTCGTTTGATTTTTCCACTAACTCGGGCAAAGTTTTTTGATAGGGTAATGAGCCTGGAGTTACGTAACGTTTGATAGGCTTAGTAGAGTCGGTTTAGATCAAACGTTATGTAACTCATTGCTTATTAATTTATCAAATCCTTTGAAGGTTGGTTGAGCAAGCTGCATTGAGAAAAGCTCAATAAAAGCGAGCTATTCAACGGTTGGGACCACATCTTGACTGTGCATCAACACATTTTGACCTAAGAACATACACCAATAGAAACGTTACCAATGCCACAACTTCGAAGATAGTGTTCCTGATCGAGCTCATAAGAGATTTGGAACTCTATACCAACTTCAAAGACGGCAACGACAAGCTTGAATACCAAATCGGCAAGCTGGAGGCAAGCTTGAAAATTATCAAAATTCACATACTACAGCAAACCTCTAATCTTCTCCAAGAAATGTTGAAAGCATACTAAGGCTAGAAAACAAAATCAATTATAACCATATTGCTAAGGAAGTAATGACACTCAAACTGTCTTTCAATCTTGTTTGTGGTTCCGATCAAGTAAAAAATAATGGACCTAATCGAAACCACAAAAAAGAAGGCATGGGATGCAATTTAAAATTCAAAAATTACCGTCTTCGCTTAGATTTCTTATTTTAACTGCAGTTTCTATTGGCGTAAGTTTTATAGACTTAATGTACATCATTTCAACCCTCGATGCCCATAAGGCTGCTTTTTTGGTCTTTTGCTATTATCTAGAATCTAGGTGATAATTTCGACAATGCTACCTAGACGCATCTCCCTAGAAATATGACTATCTGCACTATTTTTCTCTTAGAGAAACAATAGACGGATTTTTCATTATTGGATACAATTTCATATTTTCACTTGATATAAATTTCTCATGATTTAAGATAGTTTCTATAACACTCCGATTTGCTGAACCGAGAATGCTACACGGTGCTCATGACCCCGAAGGACCACAAGCTAACCCATGACTGATATCTGTACCTGTATACTGCATAAAATACTGGATAATGCAAAAATATGCACTGAAAGGCCATAAGGTTTAATACTGAACATAACATGGATGAGATAACATCTGTGGGGTAATACAATACCCAAAACAAATCTATAAACACTGAAGTCTGAAACACAATAGTCTGTATCTAGTCTGAAAGCCTCTACTATTTGAATAATCTGAATAAGGAGTTGATGGGACAAGTGCTCAACTAACTCCAACTAATAACTAATCAATGAAATAGTGTAGAAATAATCATGTCCTCAAAGGATGAAGACTCACTTCTATTCTGAATGCTGAGACTGGAATCTACTGCTGATCTGGAACTTGTGTCTCTGAACCAATGGTGTAACATAAAAAGAAAGTACCATCGTGAAAATATGTCAGTACAATAGAATGTACTAAATATACATGTGAGGTAGGCTAATGCAAGGGTTAACATACATGAATAATTCTAGTTGACTGTCTAACATGAATGCGAGAATGCATACATAAATACATAACTGTAACTGACACTGTGATATCGTGATTACTGAATCTGAATTTAACTGATGACATGAGTGACTGTGTCTGACAGTCCTAAATCTGATGGAACTATTTGAGTTTCGTATTGTGTCTGAGTTGACTGTATCTGACAACCCTGAATTTTGAATAACTATCTGAGTTCTTTTACTGAGACTGATACTGAGACTGTGGGAGTAAGTATTTAACCGACATGCCCCTGATACGCCATTATGGTTGAGTTGGGGTCCAATCTGTAACCCCAATTAGAAGGGCGTCAATACCGTGCCACTGGTAAGGACAAACTGTGGGTGACTCTTATCTGATAGTGTCCCCAAAAGAGAACGGTGGGGGCCTTATCTGACAATTCTTATCCACCTCATCAACCCTCATCGAACAGTGTTGGTATCTCAATCTATCCTGGATACATGGTTCTGGAACGTAAGGATGACTTCTAAGGGTCACACTTTCATCTGATAGTGTGTGTCCCCATCCTTGGGTTCAGTCGGTGCTAATGCCTACTCCCATCTGAATGGACACTGAATATAATTTACTAAACTGAATATGAGTTGAGTTACTAAGTTTCGTTGACTGACGGAATAATACTGATATCTGACAACTGACTGAGTCATGAGATCATGGAGATTTTTCCTGAGTCATAAGACCATCTGAAGTCTAAGGATTTATAGCTTGACTGAGAGTATCATGAAAACATGACATGGCTCTAGGTACACAACTAATGTTTTGGGTACAAGTACCCCTTGGACTCAGTGAAAGAAAACTGACCAAGCATAACTTACTTGAACATATAACTAACATCATAATCCATAATACATTTATCGAAGCATTTCATCAAAACATGTGATAGGCATAACTTGTACATACATGGGGAATTCATGGTATCATGCTAGTTAGGAACTTTCCGTTCATCTGGGTATTTAATCAAACATATTGTAGGCATGGTACATGTAAACATCATTGTACAATAATTAAATATCATGGTTCAATTCTAATTTCATCATTCAAGGGTTTAATCATAGGGTTTCATGAATCTATACCGATACAAATGAACCCATATGAAATTTAACACTCATTCATGGAATACAATTCAATTACTCATTATCAACATGAACAAAAACAACCCAATCATGAAATTCATAAGAAAATCCATAACTTGAATTTAGAAAAGGGATTCTTGGGCTTCATGGATGAAAAGAGTCCATGAATGAACACTATGCATACCTTAGTTCGTGATTTCGTGAAGATTGATGGTGAAACCTTCTTGAATTTGAATCCCCAATAGAAACGTTAGTTTTTTCTTAAGAGAAACTTGAGAGAAAATAATATATTTTGGGTGAAGAATAGCTAAATCACGTGTTATTGGGTTTAAATAGGGGTAGGAAATTGATCATTTTAACCCTGGATGTGTCATTTAATTTCAGTAAAAATTTCCCAGATTGGGCCTCTGGCGTGACTCGGCATTATTGTGCCGTGTCACTGGAAAATGATAATTGAGAAATTGAGGGATGGCGCGACGCGGAGCCATCACGTTTCCCCTTCCTTCGTGACCTGGAACTTTGGTTCGACGCGAGGGAAATCGCGCTGAGACACTGGAAAAAGGACAATTCTGAATTTGAGTGTTGGCGCGATGCGCCATAATCACAGACACCTACTTGAAATTGCCAATGCCATTTCCTCTTGTGGCGCGGCGCGCCACTGCCTAATATGATGTTGTTTTTCTGACGGGAACTTAAAATAGTCATAACTTCTTACCCGGTTATTGGATTTAAGCGAATCATATATCGATGGAAAGATTATTGAATTTTCCATATGAAAAAAGTGAAAATATTGAAAATTCCTCATGGAATAATTATCATTCCATTTAGAAGCTAATACTAGGCATTCTTGGGACGAAATTTGCTAGAAATCTTTGGGGTATTATAATATCTCCCCCTTGAGAACATTCATCCTCAAATGAGACTGACTGAGAGGGGAAACAATAAGATGAATATGAACTGAACATGAATAACTTGAACATGATCTCATGACTGACAAGCTGAACATAACATACTGAACATGCATATCTGATGCATGTGTAACTGATTCATGAATGCATGACTGAATGTTCCGAGGAACTAAGTTTCTCACAATGAGAATGCATTTATGATGCATAATTATATAACTGAGCTGATACATGAATGAATGACTAAATATGCAATGGTACTTGATACCAAGTTTATACTGGGAACATGAATATGAAACTGAATACCAAGTTCGTGATGAGCACTGGTCATGAAACTGAGTAAGCTTAAGGAGAACTGTTACCTTGAGCTTGATCTGAGTTGACGGAGAAGAGGTGAGGATACTTGGTATGCATGTCTACTTCTTCTTCCCAAGTAGCTCCCTCGATGGACTAATTTTTCCAAAGAACTTTAACTAGAGGGACTTCTTTGTTCCTCAATCTACGAGTTTGATAGTCGAAGATTTTGATTGGAATCTCTTCATAAGAGAGACTGTTCTGAACATCAATGCTCTAAATAGGGACTACGATTGGTGGGTCACCTATACACTTCTTGATCAAAGAGACATGGAAGACTGGATAAACTGAGGCTAGATCTGAAGGCAATTCGACCTCATAAGCTACCTTGCCAAAACGATTGAGAATCTTGAATGGACCGACATATTGGGGACTGAGCTTTCCCTTCTTGCCGAATCTCTTCACTCCCTTCATGGGACAGATCTTTAGATAGAAATGATCACCAACCTCAAACTCGAGATCTTTTCTACGAACATCTGCATAAGATTTCTGTCAGCTCTGAGATGCCCGGAGTCTTTCTCTGATTAACTGGACTTTTTCTAAGGTGTCGACTACTAAGTCAGGACCTATGACTGAGGCCTCACTAACTTCGAACTAACCAATTGGAGATCTATATCTCCTACCTTATAGAGCTTCGAATGGAGCCATCTGAATACTGGAATGATAGCTGTTGTTGTATGCAAACTCAATCAAAGGCAAGTGGTCATCCCAACTTCCCTTGAAATCAATTACACACGCCCTTAGCATATCTCCTAAAGTCTGAATGGTTCTTTCTACTTGACCATCTGTCTAAAAATGGAAGGTTGTACTGAGATGAACTTGGGTACCAATACCCTTTTGGAATGCTTCCCAAAAGTGAGAGGTGAATTGGGTACCTCTGTCTGAGATAACGGACAACGGAACACCATGCAATCTGACAAAATTCTTGATATAGAGTTTGGCGTAATCCTCGGCTAAATAATAGATATGAACTGGAAGGAAATGAGCTGATTTGGTCATTCTATCTACAATGACCCAGACTAAATCATATTGATGACGAGTTCGAGACAAACCCGTTATGAAGTCCATGTCACAACTTCCCACTTCTAAGTAGGAATACTGAACTCTTGTATGGACCCACTAGGCTTCTGATGCTCTATCTTAACTTGTTGACATGTAGAGCACTTAGCCACAAACTCTGCAATGTCTCTCTTCATCCCACTCCACCAATAGATTTCCCGCAAGTCGTGGTACATATTTGTGTCCCTTGGATGAATAGAGTAGCGCGCACCATGCACTTCTGCAAGAATTCGCTACCTTAAGTCGTCTACACCTGGAACATAGAGACGACCCTGACAACGCAAAACACTATCTCTCCCTTGGGAGAAAATCTCTACTTTCTGATCATGAACTGACTCTTTCAACTTGACCAGGCTGGGGTCTCTATCTTGTTTTTCTTTCACCTCAAAAACTAGAGATGATTCTGAACTACTCTGAACACATACACCACCCTCTGAAGAATCGACTAAGAGAACGCCTAGTCTGGTATGCTAATGGTCTTCTTGAGCTAACTTATTTTTACTATTCTCCACATAAGAAACACTACCCATGGATAGCCTATTGAAAGCGTCGGCCACTATGTTGTCCTTGCTTGAATAATAGAGGACACTCATGTCGTAGTCTTTCAAGAGCTCTAACCACCTTCTCTGATAAAGATTAAGATCTTTTTGAGAAAAGACATACTGAAGACTCTTGTGATCTGTGAAGATATCTACATGAACTCCATAAAAATAATGCCTCCAAATCTTCAATGCAAAGACTACGACTGCTAACTCAAGATCATGAGTAGGATAATTTCTCTCATAAGGTTTAAGCTATCTGGAGGCGTAGGCTATGACCTTACCATGCTTCATGAGGACACAACCCAAACCTACTCTGGATGCATCACAAAACACCACGAACCCATATGAACCATCTGGAAGAGCTAAGATTGAGGTTGAGGTAAATCGAGTCTTCAACTCCTGAAACTCTTCTCACAAGGGTATGGCCACTGAAACTTAACTTTCTTTTGAGTCAATTTGGACATAGGGGATGCAATAAATGAAAATCCTTCAATAAACCGTCTGTAATAGCCAGAAAAACACAAGAAACTCCTGATATCTGATGGAGAAATATGTCTTGACCAGTTTCTTCCTACTTCGGTCTTTTGAGGATCAACTCTAATGCCATCACCGGAAACTATGTGACCAAGAAATGCTACTTACCTTAGCCAAAATTTGCACTTACTAAATTTGGAGAATAGCTGATGATCTCTGAGAGTCTGAAGTACTGTTCTGAGATGGTCTACATGATCGCGCTCAGTGCGGGAATAGACCAGAATATCATCTATGAAGACTATGATGAACATATCCAAGTACTGCTTGAACACGCGGTTCATCAAGTCCATAAAAGATGCTGGGGCATTGGTAAGATCAAATGACATAACTAAGAATTCAAAGTGACCGTACCGAGTATGGAAAGCTATTTTTGGAATGTCACTTTCTCTAACTCTGAGTTGATGATAGCCGGATCTGAGGTCTATCTTAGAGAAATAGCTGGCACCCTGAAGTTGGTCAAACAAGTCATCGATTCTGGGAAGAGGATATTTGTTCTTGATCGTGACCTTAATGAGTTGACGGTAATCGATGCACATTTTGAGAGAATCGCCTTTCTTGCGCACGAATAAGACTGGTGCACCCCACGGGGAAATGCTGGGTCTGATGAATCCCTTATATAAGAGATCCTTCAACTATTTTTTCAATTTTTTGAGTTCTGTTGGTGCCATTCTGTATGGAAGAATAGAGATAGGCTGAGTATCTGGAAGAAGGTCAATGCCGAAGTCTATTTCCCTTTCGGGAGGAATTCCTGAAAGATCTTTGGGAAAGATATCTGAATATTCATTCACTACTGGGACTGATTCAAGGCTGGGAGTTTCGAAACTAGTGTGCTTAACTCGAACAAAATGATAGGCACATCCTTTAGATATCATTTTCCTTGCCCGAAGGTAGGAAACAAGCTGACCCCTGAAAGCGGGTACACTACCTTTCCAATCAAGGACGGGTTCATTTGTAAACTGAAACTGGACTATTCTATTTATGCAATCGACTGTGGCATAGCAGGAATGAAGCCAATCCATGCTGAGAATGACATCAAAATCAATCATCTCTAATTCGACTAAGTCTACTGAAGTGACTTTCTGAAATATCATAACCAGGCAGTTTTTGTATACCCGTCGGGCTATGATGGTTTTGCCCACTGGGGTAGAGACTGAGAAGGGCTCTGCTAGAATTTCGGGACTGATTCTAAAATCAACTGCTATATATAGGGAGTAACAAAAGACAAAGAAGCTCCTGGATCTTGCAAAGCGTAAACATGCACATGAAAGATCTGTAACGTACCAGTAACTACATCAAGAGAATTTTTTTTGATCTTGTCGGGTCTGAAGAGCATATAGTCTATTTGGGTGTTGCCTGCTAGTAGCACTGGTGGTGGAACCCTGCTGATTCGGGCGACCAGAGTGAGCTGAGGAGCGGAGATGACTCTGATAACCTGACTGAGGGCAGTCTTTAACTCTGTGGCCTGGCTTGCCACAACCAAAACATACATCACTGCCAGCTCTACAAGCACCCTTGTGGTTCTTACCACAAGTCTGACAAAAGGGATTAGTTCGGGCATTGCTGATACTGCCCTGAGACTTAGAACCTGGAACTCTATCTCTGAACTTAGGAGCTGGAGCACTGGCTGAAGAAGGAGTTGAAAATGATGATTTAGGACAAAACTGAGAACGGTTTCCTTCTTCTGATTTAGGCTGACTAAAATTGAAGCTACTTGTCCTAGCTTTCTTATTTTGCTTTTCTCTCTGCTTAATCTTCTGCTCCTTTATCTGCTGAGCATGGGCCATAAGTCTAGCTAAAGTCATGTCACCATTTAGCATGGTGGATATGTACTCATTAACCATGCTATCATTTACCCCTGAAGCGAACTTACTCATCTTGGCTCTGCCGTCTGCAACCACATGAGGGGCATATCTGGCTAATTGAGTAAACTTTAGAGAATACTCTTTCACCGTCATATGGATCTGCCTGAGGTTGATGAATTCTAGAACCTTAGCCTCTCTAAGATCTTGGGGAAAGAATATATCTAAGAATTTAGTGACAAACTCCTCCCACTCTATAGGACCTGCATCATCTGACCTTTTTGACTTTCACTATTTGAACCAAGTATTAGCCACATCCTGCAACTGGTATGCGGCTAACTCATCACTCTCAACAGTAGTCACCCCCATGATGTCTGTCACTTTTTAAACTTGATCAATGAATTCCTGAGGGTTTTCATCTACTTTAGACCCGTGGAAGGACGGAGGATACATTCGGTTGAATTCCCGAATCCTAGCTGCAGCTGAGTTGGCCAGAACAATAGCTGGTTGCTCATTATGGGCATCTACTGATTGAGCAAGGGTGATAAATATGGTCCTGAACTCCGCATGAGAAACATGATCGTCCAAAGATTCTTCGGGCTGAGGGGCTGACTGGTTTCTTCTCTTAGGAGGCATATTTTGAAATAAAGAGAAGAAGTGGATTAGACTGAGAGATTGACTTATGATTATGCTCGCTGGCATGACATGAATACTAAAAGAAGGAAAACTGTTCCTAAACATCTCATAGCCTCTTGCACATAAATGTGGCGCGCAACACACCCATGCACAAGACTTTACTAGATACGACTTTCAGATTTCCTAGGACTCTATTGAACCTTAAGCTCTGATACCAAGTTTGTAACACCTCTATTTGCTGAACTGGGAATGCTACACGGTGATCATGACCCCGAATGACCACAAGCTAACCCATGACTGATATTTGTACCTGTATACTGCATAAAATACTGAATAATGTGGAAATATGCACTGAAAGTCCATAAGGTTCAATACTAAACATAACATAGATGAGATAATATCTGTGGGGTAATACAATACCTAAAACAAATCTATAAACACTGAAGTCTGAAACACAATAGTCTGCATCTAGTTTGAAAGCCTGTACTGTCTGAATAATCTGAATAAGGAGTTGATGGGACATATCCCCAACTAACTCCAACTAATAACTAATCAATGAAATAGTGGAGAAATAATCATGTCCTCGAAGGATGAGGACTCACTTCTATTTGGACTGCTGAGACTGGAATCTACTGCTGATCTGGAACTCGTGTCTCTAAACTAATGGTGTAACATAAAAATAAATCACCATTGCACAAATGCGTCAGTACAATGGAATGTACTAAGCATACATATGAGGTAGGCTAATGCAAGGGTTAAAATGCATGAATAATGCTAGCTGACTGTCTAACATGAATGCGAGAATGCATACATAAATACGTAACTGTAACTAACACTTTGATATCGTGATTATTGAATCTGAATATAACTGATAACATGAGTGACTGTATCTGACAGACCTGAATCTAATAGAACTATCTGAGTTTCGTACTGTGTCTGAGTTGACTGTATCTGACAGCCTTGAATTCTGAAGAACTATCTGAGTTATTTTACTGAGACTGATACTGAGACTGTGGGAGGTAGTATTTAACTGACATGCCCCTGATACACCATTATGGCTAAGTTAGGGTCTAATCTGTAACCCAAATTAGAAGGGTATCAATACCGCACCACTGGTAAGGACAAGCTGTTGGCGACCCTTATCTGATAGTGTCCCCAAAAGAGAATGGTGGGGCCCTTATCTGACAGTGCTTATCCACCTCATCAACCCTCATCGGACAGTGTTGATATCTCAACCTATGTTGGTTACATAGTTCTGGAATGCAAGGATGACTTCTAAGGGTCACTCCCTCATCTGATAGTGTGTGTCCCCATCCTTGGGTTTACTCGGTGCTAATTCCTACTCCCATCTGAATGGACACTGAACATGATTTACTAAACTGAACATGAGCTGAGTTACTAAGTTCCGTTGACTGACGGAATACTACTGATATCTGACAACTGACTGAGTCATGAGATTATGGAGATTTTTTCTAAGTCATAAGACTATCTGAAGCCTAAGGATTCATAGCTTGACTGAGAGTATCATGAAAACATGACATGGATCTAGGTACACAAATAATGTTTCGGGTACAAGTACCCCCATGACTCGGTGGAAGGAAACTGACCAAGCATAACTTACTTGAACATATAACTAACATCATAATCCATAATACATTTATCAAAGCATTTCATCAAAACATGTGATAGGCATAACTTGTACATACATGGGGATTTCACGGTATCATGCTAGTTAGGCACTTTTCCTTCATCTAGGCATTTAATCAAACATATTGTAGGCATGATACATGTAAACATCATTGTACAATAATTAAACATCATGGTTCAATTCTAATTTCATCATTCAATGATTTAGTCATTGGATTTCATGAATCTATACCAATACAAATCAACCCATATGGAATTTAACTATCATTCATAAAATACAATTCAATTACTCATTATCAACATGAACAAAAACAACCCAATCATGAAATTCATAAGAAAATCTATAACTTGAATTTAGAAAAGAGATTCTCGGGCTTCATGGCCGAAAGGAGTCAATGAATGAACACTATGCATACCTTAGTTCGTGATTTCGTGAAGATTGATGGTGAAACCTTCTTGAATTTGAATCCCCAATAGAAACCCTAGCTTGTTCTTGCGAGAAACTTGAGAGAAAATAGTATATTTTTGGTGAAGAATAGCTAAATCACGTGTTATTGGGTTTAAATAGGGGTAGGAAATTAACCCTTTTAACCCTGGATGCGTTATTTAATTTTAGTAAAATTTTCCCGAACTGGTCCCCTGGCGCGACGCGGCGTTATCACGTCGTGTCACTGGAAATTGAAAATTGAGAAATTGAGGGATGGCGCGACGTGGAGCCCTCGCGTTGCCCCTTTCTTTGTGACCTGGAACTTTGGCGCGACGCGGGGGAAATCATTCCGAGACACTGGAAAAAGGATAATTCTAAATTTGAGTGCTGGCGCGACGCACCATAATTGCAGACACCTACTGGAAATTGCCAAATGTCATTTTCTCTTATGGCGTGGCGCGCCACAGACTAATATGGCGCTGTTTTACGATGAAAACTTGAAATAATCATAACTCTTACCCGGTTATTGGATTTACGCGAATCATATATCGATGGAAAGCTTATTGAATTTTCCACATGAAAAAGTGAAAATCTTAAAAATTCCTCATGGAATAATTATCATTCACTTTAGAAGCTAATACTAGGCATTCTTGGGATGAAATTTGCTAGAAATATTCGGGGTATTACAGTTTCATTGGTCAGATTCGCTAGAAGTTACTTTATACCCTATGTATCCTCTTTAATTATCTCTCAGATGATATAGTCTTTCATCAACCACCCATTTTCCCTCGAAGGCATTCTCCTACCGCATCTTCTAACATATAATCATCACCCCGAGCAACCCAACCATATAAATTTGGGCTAGGAAAATAACTATATTGGTTTTCCATTCTTGTTAGATGCAATGCTAGGCTTCGAAGGTCTTCTCAGAGTCCAAATTACCCTAAAAATTAATCCAATCCCTATTGAATCTCTTTACGATGACACCAAAACTAGATCCCTTCATAATGCTTGACACATAAACATGAGCAACAACCGATATTAAATCTTAACAGGGTATCAGAACCATATTCATGGTCCCTCAGCCTTATCAGTTCGGAATTACCAAACTTAACTGTGAAATTGTAGATATCTTATTTGAATGATTAATGAATAATCGGTAAAAACAACATTCACAAAATCAATGTACTTTATGTGTGTTTCCATGATAACATTATCAGTAATACATACCTCCCACATATAAAGTTGTTCCATCTACATGCAGCTTAATCCTTCAAACCCATCTTTACTGCAGCCTCTTGTGTTGGTCGGGCAAAGGTTGATCAACTTTCCGTTCTTTATATCTATAAATAAGAGGAAAAAAATGACGTCAAAGAAAGAACTTTATCCATCTGTTGCATCAGATATGGAGTCTATTGCAATAGATGTGGAGTCTGTTGCATTAGATGTGGAGTCTATTGCAATAGATGTGGAGTCTTTTGCAACAAATGTGGAGTCTGTTGGAATACATCAAACCATCCTTGCTGGTGGTTTGATTTATTCCAACAGTTGCTCCGTCTGTTTCAATATCAACAACAACATAAACTACAAAGAAATAACAAATAAAAAAATCAACAACAAAGAAACAACAACATTTGGTCCAACACCATCAACAACACATCAACAACAAAGAAACAACATCCTTTGTTCCAACACCATCAACAACAGCACACCACAAGTTCCAACAACACCAACCCCACCAACAACATCCATAATAGCATCAACAACAAAGAAACAAATAAAATACATACAAAAAAAATGATACTGCCAACAAGGCTTTTAAACTTCTCCCAATAAATGACTTTTTTGTATATTGTAATAAAAATTTATTTTATTTATTCAACACTTAAAAGTTTCTTCAAATTTTTTAAATAAATATAATCTGGATAAATGGTAATTAAATAAAAAATAGATGTAAATAACTTGCAAAGAAGAAGACGAGAATGAAAGAGCAATAGTGAATTATACCTTAATGTCTAAAGGGGATCAAAACATAATTTCAGTCGAGGAAAGATATGGATGGGTTTAGATCCGAAAAGATCTTTATGAGAAAGAGAAGAGAAAAGAGAGAAAAAAAAGTTATGATAACCCTAAAGAGGAGAGAAAGAAAAAACTGAGAGATGAATTAAATAAATTTTGGGCTGAAGCTGAAAGAGAGATGAGATAATTCTAGATGTGTTGTGTATGTAGACGTGTGTTTCAATATTCATTAATTAATATTAATTAATAATTTGAGGGGCACGAGGAAGACTAGTGACATTGAAAAGATAAGATAAGACTACTCAATGAACTCATTTTTGAGTTATCCAAGAAACATTTTTTACCGCCTTTAGTACTACTACTTTATCTACTCGAACATAAGCTTGCTTTAAAATTAAAAGAAAAAAAAGACTTTCAAACAGATATGTCATCTGTTTCAACAGATAGCAATATTTGTTTAAAAATCCCAATAGCTCAGTCATCTGTTACAATAGATATCAGAATTTGTTTTAAAATCCCAACAGCTCAGTCATCTGTGTCAACAGATGCAAATGTCCATTTGATAATTAAATCAGATATGTCATCTGTTACAACAGATATCAATATATGTTTGACAATTTTTAACAGCTCAGTCATCTGTCACCACATATGCAAATGTCTATTTGATAATTAAATCAGATATGTCATCTGTTGTAACAGATATAAATATCTGTTTGAAAATTTCCAACAACTCAATCGTTTGTTGTAACAAATTCCGTTGTAATTGATATAGGTAGAACTAGGGATCAATGAATGAGTTCATAGGTTCAACGACAACTTCAATTGAGTCTTTGCAATTGCATGGTGTTGGTATTGCGTTCATCCCGACCTAAGTCATCGATTGATCACTCTGAGTTGAAAAGATTCTCATTAACTTAATGTTAAGCTAGTACCTAAATTAATTTAGGTGAAACTAGGGATGAATGAGTTCTCATTAACTTAATGTTAAGATAGTATCTAAATTAATTTAGGTGGAACTAGGGATGAATGAGTTCATAGGGTCAACTACAACTTTAATGGAGTCTTTGCAATTGCATGGTGTTGGTATTGCATTCATCCCGACCCGAGTCGTCGATCGATCACTCTGAGTTGAAATGAGTTCTCATTAACTTAATTTTAAGATAATACCTAAATTGATTTAGGTGGAACTAGGGATGAATAAGCTCATAGGGTCAACTACAAATTCAATTGAGTCATTGCAATTGCATTGTGTTGGTATTGTGTTTATCCCGACCCGAGTCGTCGATCGATCACTCTGAGTTGAAATAAGTTCTCATTAACTTAATGTTAAGGTAGAACCTTAATTGATTTAGGTGTAACTAGGTATGGATGAGTTCATAGGGTCAACAATAATTTTATCGTGTCTTTGCAATTGCATGATGTTGGTATTGCATTCATCCCGACCCGAGTCGTCGATCGATCACTCTAAGTTGAAATGAGTTCTCATTAACTTGATGTTAAGATAGTACCTAAATTAATTTAGGTGGAACTAGGGATGAATAAGCTCATAGGGTCAACTACAATTTAAATTAAGTCGTTGTAATTGCATAGTATTGGTATTGCATTTATCCCAACCCGAGTCCTCGATCGATCACTCTGAGTTAAAATGAGTTCTCATTAACTTAATGTTAAGATAGAACCTTAATTGATTTAGGTGGAACTAGGTATGAATGAGTTATAAGGTTAACAATAACTTCATCGAGTCTTTACAATTGTATGGTGTTGGTATTGCGTTCATCCCGACCCGAGTTATCGATTGATCACTTTAAGTTGAAATGAGTTCTCATTAACTTAATGTGAAGATAGTACCTAAACTGATTTAGGTGGAACTAGGGATGAATGAGCTCATAGAGTCAACTATAACTTTAATTGAGTCGTTACAATTGCATGGTGTTGGTATTGCATTTATCCCGACCCGAGTCGTTGATCAATCACTCTGAGTTAAAATAAGTTCTCATTAAATTAATTTTAAGATAGAACCTTAATTGATTTAGGTGGAACTAGGGATGAATGAGTTCATAGGGTCAACAACAACTTCAATTGAGTCTTTGCAATTACATGGTGTTGGTATTGCATCCATCCCGACCCGAGTCGTCGATCGATCACTCTGAGTTGAAATGAGTTCTCATTAACTTAATATTTTAAAAACTATATCTTTTAAAATTTTAAAATTTAATTAAGATTAATTCGGACCAAATTAATAATTTTAAAACTTGTCATTCTTTATTAAAATTACAAATCAACCCATACAAATCATCCATTTACGTGAAAAACTTTTTCTCATTTCAAATCTAAAGTTCACTCCTCTCTCTCTCTCCCAATAATACAGACAATAACTACTCAATATATTTCTCAATCCTTCAAAACAGATCGATTGTCTTCCCATTTCCGATCACATAGTTATAATTTTTGACTTTATTCTCGCTTGTATCCGCCGTTTTCTCTGTCTTCATAGGTAACAGAATTTGAGAAGATTTCTATATTTGTTCTTTATTCTAAAAATTTGGGCTTTTTAGTTAATGATGAAAAAAAGACTTTTAGTTGTATTAACTTCGGAATGGGTTAATAATTTTGAGTTTTGATGGTAAAAAAGTAGGAAACACCCGAGAAAACCTTAGTTTTTCTCTCAATGTTTTATTGACTGTTGTGGTATTGTTGGATGGTGTTTGTGGTGTTGTCGGTGGTTGTTGTTGGTGGTGTCAGTATTTCTATTTTTGGTGGTGGTGTCGGTGGTCTTAGTGTTGGTCTTGGTGGCATTGGTGGTGGTCTTGGTGGCATTGTTGATGACATTGGTTGTGGTGTTGGTGGTCCATCTATTGCAACAGGTGGAAGATCTGTTGAGAGATATTAAATATGTCTTCAAACAGATTCCCTATCTGTTCCAACTGATGGGTTATCCGTTGGAGTATTTTTTTTGTAATGTGGCGTAGAATAATTTATTGAAATTTGTCTATCTATTGCAATAGGTGGATGATCTGTTGGGAGATATTAAATATGTCTTCAAACAGATTCCCCATCTGTTCCAACTGATGGGTTATCCGTTGGAGTATTTTTTTGTAATGTGGCGTAGAATAATTTATTGAAATTTGTCTATCTATTGCAATAGGTGGATGATCTGTTGGGAGATATTAAATAGGTCTTCAAATAGATTCCCCATCTATTCTAACTGATGGGTTATCCGTTGGAGTATATTTTTTTGTAATGTGGCGTAGAATAATTTATTGAAAATTGTCTTACCTTTTTTTAAAAAATTATGCATACATCAAATGCGATGTATTTTTTATTTTTCTATTGTTTGTAGTTAAAATTTTTTATAGCTTATGGCTCTTAGTTCCCCTATCCTTTATTGATCTGAGTTCTATTTTACTATTTCTGATTCTTTACTTCTGTTAAACCACCCATCCTGCTTCACGTTTCATTACGACTTTTTTTTTATCTTGAGCCGGGGGTCTATCGAAACAACCTCTCTACTTCTTCGGGGGTAGCGGTATGGACTACGTATATTTTACCCTCCCCAAACCCCACTGTGTGGGAATACACTGGGCATGTTGTTGTTGTTGTTGTTTGAAGTTAAAAGATGTCTCCCAAAAGAAAAGAAACTGAAAGTGGATTAACTTCTGACCACCCACAAAAAAGGCTAGTGTACGGATAAATTCGGAGGAACTTCCTGAACAATCTCAGTCAGGGCAAAATGAAGCTGAGGAAAGTGATAACTCCTTATCACCAATGGGGCGTTAAATAATATCAAAATCCCAGCATGATTCTATCAAAACTATTATTATCGACAGGTTTCGAGTTGCGATGCCGATGAATAGCCCTAAAGAAGTAACTGGCGATCTTGTACTTAAATGTCAGTTGGGGAAATATTTTGAAGAACTTAGGAGTATTATGAAGAATGAAAGCATAGATGGAATTTTTAAGAAGGGCTATTTTGCATACTTTCTTGAGCTGCCTGAGGAACGCACTCTCCGTTTCCCAATGAGCATGGTATATGGTCTTCTCAAGTGTAGGATCAAGTATGCGGGGGATGATAAAGATTCGAAGGAGGGCCAAAACAAGATGGATGAAATCTGGATCAACTACTTTGGCATGCCGGTTTGTTTTGGATTGAAAGAGTTTTCCATAGTTACGGGCTTGAAATGCAATCGTCTAGAAGAACCTCTCATCAAGGAAACACCCCCCAAAAGGTCTAACAAACGCAAGAGAAAAAAAGATGGGTTGTTGGGCATTGTTGGACTTAGCTACAAAACGGAGGATTTGATGGCGGATCTCGAGAATAAAAACATACCAAAGCACTACAGGGAGAAATTATGCTTAGTTTGGTTTGTCTATTCCGTTTTAATTTAAAGAGACGTCGAGAAAGTCATAGAAGATGATTTGTTGGTGCTTGCTGATGATTTTGGAAAATTCAACGATTATCCCTGGGGATATGAAAGTTACTACTTGACTGTCGAATATTTACTGACAAAGCTACCCCCAAAGATGATCACATTATACGGCTTTCCTCGGGCTTTCATGGTAAAATTGATCACTATTTTTACCCATCCATTAATTTATATTGAATATAGTTATTATGACTTCTTTTGCTTGCTTTCTGTTTATATTTTTTAGGCTTGGGCATGTGAAGCCATTCCTCCCCTCCGAAAGCAGTTCAAGGATTACCTGGATGAGGTTTCTCATCCAAGGATCCTTAGGTGGTTGGCTGCAAAGGGTGGCAGAAAAAATTATTAAGGAGGCTGATCTCTTTAACCCTCCGAATGATGAAATACATCTTCTTTCAACTAAAATAATTTGCCTCAAAGAAAGATATTAAAATAGATGTGCCATGTGTTGCAACAGATGGATCGTCTGTTGTAACAGATTACCCATCAACTGTAACTGGTGTAACAAATGGGTAATCTGTTGCGACAGACGATCCATATTTTGCAAAAGATTAACCATCTGTTTCTCTGGTTCTCTGAACCCGACTCAATAGATTACCCATTTACTACAAATTATGCAATAGATGGGTAATCTGATGCAATATATTATCAATCTGTTTCCACATACAGATCAGCTGTTGCGGCAACTAGATGTTCTATTGTATGAGTTGGTTGTGTTAACATGTAACCCAACTGACAACAAATTATTATATGATTTAAATATCCCCTATCTTTTTATAGATTGTGCATCCTTGGATTGTGCCTACTGATCATGAGTTGGGAATGACTTCTTTTCTTACTCTAGGTTGTGTTGATACAAAAGCAGACCCAACGATGGAGTTAATAAAAAAGGAATTGGCTAGAGCAACATCCATAAGAAGAGTAGTTAGGCAAGGTCAGCCTAATGTTGAAGCTCTTCACGACCAACCTACTACAACAGATCCGAGTGCTTCTTCTAGGGGTGTTGCTAGTGGAGTTATTGATGATGGTGGTAGCCATCCTGCTATTGCTGTTGCTACTTCTGCAAGTCGTGATTATGAGTATGTTGGTTCTCAGCAAAAAATAAATACGTTTGAACACCCCTTACACCGGTCTTTCTCACACCTACACTGGTCGCTCCCACCCTTACAGTGGTCCCTCTCACCCCTCTTCACCCTTATGTTCTCATTACAAATGCAAAGTGTGCAAGGACAGAGAGGATAAACTCCTTGAAAAATTAGAGGCTATTACTGAAGCTACCGAGGAGTTGAAATCCAAGAGGGGTGTCATACCATCTAAGAAAGTGAGGGAGCCATATACTCCTTGAGTGTTGGTTAGGAGAAAGACAAGAAACATTAGACAAATACTCTTCATTATAGAAACAACAAAAATTGCAACTCCTTCTGCTCCAAGAGTTGTTAAAGTTCAGGGGCCACTGAATAAAGTGGACATATACACAACACTTGGCAACGAGGAGAAGGAGGAACTTAAAAAAATAATGACTAACAAGACGAAACCTCCAGAAGAATACACCATGCATTCATTTGATGCCCAAGACTTCATGAGTATGACAAATATACATGAGTGTTACGTGGGACAATGTAAGTTTACTTTTACTAACCTAGCCTTCCAATCTACTCTATGAAGAATAAGCTACGCAAAAGATGTGTAATCTGTTTCTACAGCTGGGTATTCTGTTGCAAAATAATACACATATGTTGCATTAGCTGGGTAGTCTGTGAACTGATTATGACAACCCTCTGCAATAGAATCTTTCCATTGTGTTTTTCTTCTTTACAATTACTAACCTATTTTAAAATTGTCTTCTTATACCACAGTATGTTGATGAAATTCTCTGCCTCATGAGGGGCAGGCAATTAGCGTACCCGGATGCTTATGATGCTACTGATAGGATAATGCACAACAATTTTAAGAGTAGGTATGATGATCTCCGTAGGCAGGCTGGTCCCAATGTCGGGAGATTTGATAAGTTAGTTTCTACATTCCAATGGGATGAAGACATGATTAAATATGTTAGAGAAAAGAGGCCATATCTACATGGCAAGAGCTGGACCAAGGCAAAGAGAATCCTTGTAGTCATAAACGTGGAAGTCAAATATTTTCTCGCTGTTGAGATACTACTCTACAAGGGAAAGATTAAGGTTTATGTTTGCAACTTACCTGTCTTCAACAAGGACACATTTTTAACCCACGTGAAGCAACTCTTGAAGTTATTCCCCAAGTTGTTGACATAGAGTAAGCTGATGGATTATTTGCCGGCGAAAGTCTTGAGAAAGGAATCATGGGATTTAAAAGGTCAAAATAAGAACATTCAGCTCCAAAGAATTAAAATCGGTGCAGCGTGCGGGACGTACTCGCTTGCATACATCAAGTGTTTGCTGACCAGCACAGAAATGATCGGTATGTGCGATGCCGTGGTGGGAAAGATACAAGAGGTTTGGGCTTATGGGGTACTAACTAAATGGTTGGAGCCTGTGTATAAATAAGAATATGCACAAAGACAGAAACGAACATGATAACAATTTTTTATTTCAAGCTACTTCACTTTACATGTAGTGGCAATAATTTTAATGTCTGGATAAAGTTAAATTTTTATAATGCACAAATTTTATATCTGTTGTAATAGATATAATACCTGTTGTGACAGATTGATTATCTGTTGGAATTGGTTGGTCATCTATTTCATTATGCATATATTTTCCAATCTGTCTGTCGCAACAGATATATAATTTATTGCAACATATAATCTATCTATTGCAACTAATAGGTAATCTGTTGGAACAAATAACAAAAGTAGGAAGACCTATTATATATTTTCCAGCATATGACCTATCTAAATGGTTGGAGCCCTTGTATAAAGAAGAATATGTACAAAGATAGAGACGAACACGATAATAATTTTTTATTTCAAGCCACTTCACTTTACATGTAGTGGCAATAATTTTTATATCTGGCGAAAGTTGAATTTTTATGATGCAACAGATTGTATATCTGTTATAACAAATATAGTATCTGTTGTGACAGATTAATTATCTGTTGGAATAGGTTGGTCATTTGCATTATGCAGATATTCCCAGTCTATCTTTTGCAACAGATATACATTCTATTGCAATATATAATCTATCTGTTGCAACTGATAGGTATTCTGTTGGAGCTAATAAAAAAAGTAGTAAGACCTATTAAATAATTTCTAGTAGATGCCCTATATGTTGTAACATATGTCTAAATCTGTTTGATAAGATATATCATCTGTTGCAGCAGATGTATTATCTGTGGTGGTATTTGAATCTAGTGTTCCATTTCAATTAACATGTTCAAAACTAAGGATTAAATTATATTCATAGACAACGTAAAATAAATTGAAGCCTTCAGAAATTACATGAAATAACTCAATAAATAAATAAAATGTAAAAAAATTATTATGGGTACAAATGATCTACTCTATAAATAAATAAACAAGTTAAACCAAGGAGGATAGGTTATTACATTGACAAACTCAAGCTATAAATATCTACTCAATATGGACAAGTTGTTCTTCATCTGGTGCTACAAAATTCGGCTTTGGTCGTCGTGGATCATTAATATCGGTTGCGTATGGATTTTGAGCTTTCGCTTCTCCATATTTCCATAAAAGAGAAGCATATCTTTTGCGGAGTAATCCGGCATCAAGTCCATCATTTGGTATTTGTAATCCATCGCTCAAATACTCGGCGTAGGTGACGACAAAAAGACCGCAATCCCTGCATTTAAAAAAAAATAGATAATCCATATCTTGCAGTTCATGCAAGCATTGTGAAATTTATGAAATAAAACTAAATGAAGACACTCATACTTATAGGCTACCAATGGTTTGTTGAGCAATTCCTTCAACATATTGTACATAAAATGGATTACCCATTTTATCCCGATATGCTTCAATCGTCGACCAATCAGTACTAACTTTTTGTTCCAAAAAGCCACTCATATCAAGGTAAGTAGGCAATATTTTGGACAGCTTTTGTATCTCAGACGATGGTTCAAAACGTCTCCTTCGAAACATCGAGTCATAAAATCAGATGCGCCTCTCTTTTAGAACGACGACAGTCAATACCCACTGGAATTCATCACCACAATTTCTTGGGATGTACACTTCGTCGACCAAATACCAAGGTAAGCAAACTGGAATGTTAAATCCTTTGATGATGTTGATTAAACATTCCTCATTTCGAGAAACTTCCGGTTGTTGTTGACAATACCTATCATAGGCATTATTGATGTAAACTTTGTACAAATAATTGCCTGTCGTATATCTGTATTGTTCTTGTGTTTGCAACTTGGCCTTCTTTTGGAGGTAGTAAAAAATGACATCGATGTCTTGCATATATTATCAAATATTTCAGATTACGTGATGAAAAAATTAATACGCAAATGTAATTAAATAGAGTATTAATTAATAGTAATATGTATGACATTTAAACCTCATCATTCCAGCATGTTTGGGGTTGTGACATCAAATAGAACCAATTCTTTATTCCGGGAGGTACAACAATAAAGTCGAACATATCAAAACCAAGACTCGATTCTTTCACTTTGTAGTGATCGTCATTTTGTTTTCTACATGATGATTTATATGTGTTAATGTTATGTTCTTACAACAAGAATTGTATAAACCAATATCTTTTAAATTGATTTATGTACCTGCCGGCATGACGCTTTAACAACCCATCGGCAATCCATTCTGAATAATCATTGATCAACTGTGTTAGTTTTTTTTAAGCCTCGTCCGAGATGTTGAACTTTTCAAATGGGTAATTCTTCTGTTCTCCCGAACTGATAGGCTCCACTTTTTCTTCTTCTTTGGAAGCAGTTGATGGATTATCAACTGTGATATTATGCTCTTCAATAGTAGCTTATATTGTGACATCCACCTGGAAAGCCAGAATTGTCAATGCTAATTACTGATATACAACAGATTATTCATCTATTGCAACAAATAACTCTTATATTACAATAGATGGATCATCTGATGGGACAAATTTGAACAGGTAAATTAGAGCAGTATGATAATTTGGAACAGATGACCCATCTGTTGCAACATAAGACTCATTTGTTGCAACAGATAACGCATTTGATGCAACAATTTAGACAACAGTTGCAATATATATATATATCTTTTTGATAATTTTTAGCAGATTTATCATCTGTTGAAATAGATATGTGCCTATTTATTTGTTGGAACAAATGATGTATATGCACCTTCTCCAGCTCATGCTGCTCTCCTGTGGCCTTTGCACACTGAACAACGGTGCAAGACAAAGATAGAGGCATTGCAATTTTTCCTTTTTCGATGCTTGATGATGCCTTGAAAATATCTTTCCTTCCCCTCTTAGCCACCTTGATCTATAGTGGAGTATATGGATATAAAATCCTCTTTAATGGAATGACACCCCTCTTAGATATCATTTTCTATACAGAAGCAGTTAGTGTATTAATAGCATTAATCACTCCATCATGTTTCGCCTTGCAGTCTTGACATTTTCATGCAGAACATTCGCTAGATGTGGAAAAATCTAGAGAAAAATCTATATAACCAGTATAATCATAATCATAATGGCTTGTTGTTTTAAAAACTGTAAGAGGAACATCATCAGCCCCAACAGCAGCAACACTACCACTACCAGTACTACTACCATGATTAACAACAACAAGCCTACCCTCCAAAATTGTTTTTCTAATGATGGTTGTTGCTCTAAACAATTCTATTTTTATTCCATCAACAATCTTAGGGTTCGATAAAGTTTGCACAGATCATAAAGTAAGAAAAAATAGCATCTTCAACTCTCGATTGGTTGGAACAAGCCACAGATGGACAATCTAAAATAAATCAGTACATATATTAGAATGATGAATAAATTATTTAAAATAATCATTAATTAAAATAAAAACTTGATTAGAATTAGACTTACTGCTTCCTTTAGGGGATTGAAAAGATCAAGAAATTTTACATTTTTATCAGTTTTTGACGACAACCATCTCAGGATTCTTAGACAGAAATTTTTTTCCTGGTAGTTCACTTGTTGTCTCAAATAAGGAATGACTTCAAATGCCCAAGCCTATAACATAACGCCAATAAATCAAAATCATTATTGCAAAAAAAATGAATCATATCATAATAAAAGAAATATTTACCATGAAAGCCCATGAAAAGCCATTTAAGTTGACCGTTTTTGGCGTTAACGGAGTCAACAAATATTTGACAGTCATTTTGAAGCTTTCATAACCCCAAGGATAGTTGTTAAATGCCTCAAGATCCTCAGAGAAATTTATTAAACCGAGGATTATGTTGTTGTTAACCTCTCTCGCCCAAAGAATATTATGTTTAAACCAAACCAAACCAAACTAAGCACAATAATTGCCTTTGCTTTTTTGAAAGTCCTTTACCTTTCAACGCTTCTATCAAATTTTTATTTTTGAAGCTTGGAACAACAATGGACACCAGGTCATTACGATCCCTCGACTTGTCTTTGTCTTTTTTGGGTATGCGGGGTGCTTTTTTGGGTTAGAGTAGGGATAACTTGAGAAGGAGAAAGAGGATAACATTTTAGTCCAGTAATTATAGAAAACTCCTTCAGATTGTTAGATTGTTCATCTGTTGCATCCGATTTTCATAGTTGCATCAGATTTGCATTTGTTGCATCAGATTTTTCATTTGTTGCATCAGATGTTGTATCTGTTGCAACACTATTTTTTCTAAGACAAAGAACAAATCAACCCAGCAACACCAACACATCACACACATACACACTAAGAATATCAACGATGACCAAAAGTCACCAATAAATTTGAACCAACAGTTCAACAACAAGAAGAAGAAATTTCAGAAATTAGGATTTTATTCAGTCCACATTTCAAATTTAAGCAAGAAATATTGAAATTATTAACCAATACTAGAAGAGTAGTTGGCTCAGGTTCCTCTGCTTTTTCATCATTTTTTACCTGTAGAAAAAGAAATGGAACGACGAAGAACTCAAAGTTGTTGTCGCCGGAGAAGTCTTCATGTCGATTGATGGTTTAAAAAAGGAACTTGCTCGACTATTTGTCGCCAGAGGTTGAAGTCGCCGGAGATTGAAGGGAGAAATTTTGCAGAACAGTTGGTTGGGAGAGAGTTGAGAGAAGCTGTCAAGAGAGAGAGGAGAGACGATTGATTTGGACAGAAGAGGGGTGTGAGTTGGGTTGATTTGTATTTTTGAAAAGATTAGAAAGTTTTGAAAATATTAATCAAGTCCACAATTAACTTAATCATGTTTTCGAATGATGTTTGACCATTTAAGTTAGTCAATATCACCAATCCTTCATTCAAGACTTAAAAGACACCTTTCCTTCAATTTTCTCAAGAAAGTAGTATATTTGAAAAATTTAAAAAGTCATGCTTTTGTATGTCAAAAAGAAATTTCTATCAAATTTTCCTTTTTTTGCCTCTTATTATATATTTAAGGAATCCTTGTTTAGTTACACAAGCAAAACAATAATCTATCAGCATTAATTCTCCATATCTTTTTTATCATATATTTTAGGACTCCTTAACTTTTAGAGATTATAATTAATAGTATAAAAATAATTAAATAATAATTTAATAAAAAAGGTGAAAAGAAGACACACACACATATGTGTGTGCTTTATTTTCTCTTATTGTTTTATATTTGCTTATTGTTGTTTACATGATGGCGATATTTTTGCTTATTGTGTTGAAATAGATCTTTTGTACAAGGACTACCTGACCACAATTTCAACATTACTACCTATTCTCTTACTAGAGCTGTAAGATTTCTCCTTCATTGGCTGCCTATTTGACCTCAATTTTTTTGTGACTGTGGCGTAGTTGTTATCGTTGTTATTTACCTAAATATGAAATCACATTAAAATTAATTTTTTCTTCTTATTATTTAATTTAAATAAATGGACAACTGTATTAATGGATATTTGAATTATTTCAATTATGACATGATCCTTGATAGGAAGATCCGTAGGTCAAGAATTAAATTAGAAGATAAACAAATGTAACTATCTACTACTCCTTGACTGAAAATATAATTCAAAGTCCAATCACAAACATTTGGGCAACAATAACATTTGAAATTCATTTGCTAGCCAAACTTATTAAGTACATCCTCAAAAGGAGCTTATCTTTCAATAACTTCCAAATGAGAAAAGACATTTTAAAGAGGATATAAGAGTGTAATACTATAATTCCCCGAGTCTGCACCCCGGACGTTACACGGTGCTCATAATCTCGAAAGTCCACAAGCTAACCCATGACTGGTACCTGTTGCAATCACTGAATAATAAAAACTCTATAATAATGTGAAAATTAGGTTGAATCTTCCATAAGATTCATAACTAAAATCAAACACTGAATACTGATAAATAGATACTAAAAACTAAACAACTGTCTGAAATAATCTAGTCTGAAGAGCCTCTGACTGAACTGTCTGATTATGGAGTTGATGGGACATGCCCTCAATTAAATCTGACTACTGAAGTACTGATAACTGGAATAATACTGTCCTCAAACTATGAGGACTCACCACTAAATCTGTTGCTGATAATTTAGACTTCTAGGTACGATCAGGAGCCCGCGTGTCTAAACCTATGATATAAGACATCATAGCGCAAAAGAAAGATATGCGTCAGTAATTTGAATGTACTGGTATGCTAGGTAAGGTAAGGCTGTATGCAGGGGTTCATATGCATGAATAGTAACTGGCTGTGAAATCATGAATATAATTAAATGCGAGTACACATATATCTGAAACTGCTGTAAAATATTGATTATGCAATGTTATCCACATAACTACGTATACTGTAACTGAGATCACATTTAACACTGGATAATGAGTTCTGAAAAGTGAATGACTGATATCTGAGTTTACTGATACAATATTACTCTTAACTGAGTAACTATTTCTAACAGTCCTAACTGAGTTCTATACTGAGTTGGGTGACTATATCTGATAGTCCTAATTCTAAAACTGAACTAAGCTTTTATACTGAGTCTGAAACTAAAGTTGTGGGAGTGTTCATCTAACCGACATACCCCGATCATGAACTGAGTTGGGGTCCAACCTATGACCCCAGTTGGAAGGGCGTTAGAACATTGCCAAGGGATACTAATAATGGCTATGAGTTAACCCTCTCTGACAGGAAGCCCTTTTGTCAACCCTCGCTGGCAGGAAAAATCGTACGAGATGTATCAACACTAGACTGGCAGGAAGACATCTCAACCTACACTGTCTATGTAGTTCTGTAATGCAAGGATTGCTACTAAGGTTCAAACCCTTTACTGACAAGAAGGCCCCCATCCCTAGGTTCACTCGGTGTTGATTCCTACTCTCAACTGAATAGACACTAAACTGATTTCTAGACTGTACTAGGCTTGACTGAACTGTTACTAATCATGATGTCTAACTGTATTGTACTGAGCTCACTGATTTTTGATAACTGACTGAATACACTGAGTTCTGCTAACTGTCTAAATATACTGAGTTTTGTTATCTGACTGAGTACTACTAGACGTGATATCACTGAGACTATCCTGAAACTACTGTAAATCTAGGTAGAAGCTAGATTGTCGGGTATTAGATACCCCCAGGACTCAATAGCATAGATAGTAAAAAAACATAGCACAATCTTGAAAACATGATAACTAGTCATTTTGGCACAATTCATTCATTGAGGCATTTTAGCAAACACTTGCATGACATAAAATTGTATACATGATAACATGGTATGATTGCACAGCTAAGTTCAAATGAACATTTTATCAAACACTTGGGGGCATAGTTTATGCACATAATGCTAGTCAACATGTAAGCATCATGATCACAATTCCAAACTCACAAATTCAAGGGTTTTTTAAACATGAATCCATATAACAACACACACATGCTATTTATTTCTCATGAAACTTATAATTAATCATGGATTATAAACCCAACTAACATCATAATCATGAATACAATCAAATTCAACATAAAATTATTGAAAGAAATCAACTTGTAATTTAAAAAGGGTTCTTGAACTCCAAGAGTGGAAAGAAACCCTTGAATGAACACCTAACATACCTTGGTAAGTAAATTTGTGAAGATTGATGGTGTGTTCTTGAAGATTGGTCTTGAAATTTGAATGCCCTAGGGTTTGTTCTTGAGTAAATTTGAGAGAGAATGAGAGATTTTGCCTTTAGAGTAGGTTAATCTCGTGTTTTTGGAGCTGATTAAGGGTGGGAAAATGACCCAAATACCTCTCTAGACGCGGAGTTTTAATGACAGAAAACATGCCCCAGTGATGCGGTGAGCGACGCACCACATTGATGGCATCAACGCGATGACCAACGCGCCGCGTTGGTTCACTAGGATTGCACTGAAAGTTGGGGAAAAATTATCCATCGACGCGATGGGCGATGCGACGCATCGAGATCGCGTTGACCCACTATTTTGGCCACTTAAATATCATTCAAATAAGGGTCGAAATATATGAAATTCAGCCGAAGTAACCTATTACACACCTGATCATGATTCAATCCAAGGATCAATATTTTAAGGTCATCAGGGTCGTAAAATAAGATTGCCAAATTATGAAGGCTAAAATAAAATCATAGGTGTTAACACTTAGCTGAAATTTCTAAGTTTGGGACCTCTTTTCAAGATTTAAAGAACTGAGTTAAGCTTAGGATTTTGCGGGGTCTTACAATATCTCCCCCTTGGAAACATTCATCCTCGAATGAGACTGACTAAGCTGAGAATACTTATAGACAGAATTTACATATTGATCATGCACAACTGAAGCATGATTTCATGACTGAGACTACTGATGTACTGAGTTTTTACACTGCACAAGCATAACTAATGCATGACTGAATTTTGAAGACATAACACATGAGAGAACTGTTTTCATGAAGGTATGCATGACATGAGAATGCCATGCAGCTGAAACTGTTACCAAGTTGGTAAAGGAAATCTGAGCATGGAATAGAGTAGTAATGTAAGGGTGAATGCAGTGAGCAAAACTGATTTCATACAGGACCTTAGAACATGCATGTTAAGCGTAAGTAGACTCACCAATAGGATGGAATAAACTGAAATATTCTAAGGCATGAATGGAAAACATTCTCTGCTAAGATGGTGAATCTCTACACTTAGTTTTTGTAAAACTTTACTTTAATAATATGAGTAGAACTGAAGATGGGATATGGTAAAACGTGGATACTGTAAGAATACTGGGTCTGGAACTGTGTGATGGAGAGTGACATAACTTGAGGGTTTGAATATAAAATCATACTGAGCACAGATGCTTAAATATACTAACTTATCTGATTAACTGAATGACTGAAAGTGTAATACTGGTCATACAAGACTAAACTCTACTTAGTCAGATTAACTAGACTGAAACTGTAGAGTACTATGGATATGAGGTAAGGACTGACTGAGCAACATGAGATAACTGAGCATGATTGTGTGTAATCCGTATTGTCGGAAAATACAAGACCAAGCATATAACATGATTCTGAATTAGCCTATAAACTAAAATACTGATATACTGATGACTGAATAACTGATAATTGTACTCTATAGTTAAGAAAACTTGAACTGAATCATTGAACTGATTACTGGACTGAGACTATAACTGAGACTGAATACTGAACTGGTTTTCATAATACATGCACTGACACGAGGATGGTTGTACGACTGAGATACAATAAGAGAGTTAACTTATGAGTAACTATTACTTCAAGCTAGACCTAAGTTCATGAAGAAAGGATGAGATATTTAGTACATAAAAAACTTGGGACGCTTACGGACTGAATCTTAACCGACTATCTGGATCTTAAATATGACGCATGAACTGAACTGGATTCACAATTCTCATGGACGCAAACAAACTATTCCTTGGAAGGGATATATTCATGAAGCTTCAGACGGTAGAACTAGATTGAAAGACGAAAACACTATAGAAACCTGTCTGTATGACTGGCAATCTGAATCACTGGCTATACCGACTAACCCATACAAAAAACTCATGCTTAACTGGAGTATTTCTTTGACACTCTTTATAAGAAGTTCTAATGACTTTTAGGGAGTAAGGAATACTCCTTGAATACTCTCTTAACTATACCTTCTACCTTAATATTGCACTTCACTTGAGACCACTGAAAATATTCACATGGGCATTGCTAAGTCTTTCTACTGAATTCTGAGCTGGACTGAATTCTCCCACTATTTACAAGCCTACTTGAATCTACGACATGCACACACAATCACTATAATACTTATACTAGTTTGGATCATAAATTTTGCACACACCCTGTATTTTTCGCAACTCCTCATTTAGAAGAGACCCGAGGAGAGGAATAGAATACCAACACCATGGGTTCATCAAAAGACCTAAACTGAGGATATTTATGGCCTAATCTGAATTTTGCCGATCATTTAGAGTGTGGAATGCATGCGGGAACTGAACATACTGTTTAGCATGAACACATGAGTCATGAGTTGTATGACCTGAGTGCTGGAATTTCTAAATTCACGGAACATGATTTGCTCTATTGAGCAAACTGGGACTTCTCATACGAGGGACTGGGATTATACATGATTCTATGGTAAGTGTATGAATGTGAGCTATGAGCATAGGGATGATGCGTAAAGCATGAGTAGATATCTTAATAATTGAAGTTCAATACCTTGAACTGAATTATAGCTGGTTCTGGCTTCTTCCCTCGCTCTACTGATATTCTACAATACCCTACTTCACCACTAGAATCTGAGAGCCTGGCCTGGTTACTTGTCCTATCATCTCCCCCTTAGCTTAAAGCCATCATTCTCAATTTGTGATCCACTTACTCAACCACTCTAATTCCATCACTGGAAATTATATGACCAAGAAAAGGTACTGACCTTAGCCAAAATTCACACTTACTGAATTTGGCGAACAACTGATGGGCTCTGAGAGTTTGTAATACTATTCTAAGATGGTCTGCATAATCATGTTCACTGCGGGAGTAGACAAGAATTTCATCAATGAAGACTATGATGAACATGTCCAAGTACTACTTGAACACGTGGTTCATCAAGTCCATGAAGGCTGCTGGAGCATTGGTAAGACCAAATGACATAACTAGGAATTCGAAGTGACCATACTGAGTTTTGAAAGCTATTTTTGGAATGTCACACTCGCTGACTCTGAGCTGGTGATAGACTTATCTGAGGGCTATCTTAGAAAAGTAGCTGGCACCTTGAAGTTGGTCAAACAAGTCATCGATTCTGGAAAGTGGATACTTGTTCTTGATCATTACTTTATTTAGCTGACGGTAGTCTATACATATTCTAAGAGAACCATCTTTCTTACGCACGAATAGAACTGGTGCACCCCAAGGGGATACGCGGGGTCTGATGAATCCCTTATCAAGGAGATCCTTCAACTATTCCTTTAACTTTTTGAGTTCTGCTGGGGCCATTCTGTATGACGAGATAAAGATAGGTTGAGTATCCGAAAAAAGGTCTATTTCGAAGTCAATTTCCCACTCAGGAGGGAATCCACGAAGGTCTTTGGGAAATACATCTGGGAATTCACATACTACTAGAACTGACTCAAGATTAGAAGTCTCTGAACTAGAGTCTTTAACTTGAACAAGATGATAGACACACCCCTTAGATATTGTTTTCTCTCCCTTAGGTAGAAAATAAGCTGACCTCTAAGTGCTGAAGTACTACCCATCCACTCAATGACAGGTTCATTCGAAAACTGAAAATGGACAACTCTATTTTTGCAGTCAACTAAAGCATAGCATGAATGAAGCCAATCCATGCCGAGAATGACATCAAAATTGTTCATCTCTAATTCTACTAAGTCTGCTGAAGTGACTTTTTGAGATACCGTAACCGGACAGTTCCTGTATACCCATCGGGCTATGATAGATTTATCTACTAGGGTAGAAACTGAGAAGGACTCTGCTAGGATTTCGGGACTGACCCCGAAGTTAATAGCTATATAAGGAGTTATAAAGGACAAAGAAGCTCCTGGATCTAACAAGGCGTAAACATGCAAATGATAAAATTATAACATACCAGTGACCACATCAGGAGAAATTTCCTGATTCTATCAGGACTAAAGTGTATAAAACCTATTTGGGCATTTCCCACTAGTGGCATTGGAAGCGGCACCCTGCTGAGACGGGCGACCGGACTAAGCTGGGGGACGATTATGCTGACTCTGTGAACCTGACTAAGGACAATCTCAAATCCTATGGCCTGGAATGCCACATCCGAAACATAAACCACTACCATCCCTACACATACCCTGATGATTCCTACTATACTTCCCGTAGAGAGGGTTGGTACGACCACCCTTTCGTCTTGACGTTCTGGCCCTCTTATTCTTTCTTTCTTTTTCCTTATGTTTCTCCTCCTCACTTTGTGAAACATAATATATAAGCCTATATAGGACAATATCCAGATGGTTGTTCTAAGCAGCTACTAAATAAGCTAAGGCAATGAAAGCAGCCCTGAGTTCGGGGTGAGAGACAGCTCATTCAGGGGATCTTCCTGAACGGGCGGAGGTGCTGGCTAGTTTCCAGTTCTTTTTTCGTTAGTATATTTTACAGATAAATTCACTGTAAACAAAAGTAATAAAAGGATTATATTGAGAGTTTAACTTGAGCTCATGCTCACTTGCACGGTATGAATACTGAAAGAAGGGAAACTTTTCCTAAAATGCTTCATAGCTTCTTGTTCATACGTGTGGCGCGTTACACTCCCATGCAAAAGACACTACTTGATATGACTTTCAGACTTCCTAGGACTCTGGTTAACTTTAGACTCTGATACCAAGTTTGAAACACCCCGAGTCTACACCCCGGACGTCACACGGTGCTCATAATCTCGAAGGACCACAAGCTAATCCATGACTGGTACCTGCTGCAATCACTGAATAATAATAACTCTGTAATAATGCAAAAATTAGGCTGAATATGCCATAAGGTTCATAACTGAAATCAAACACTGAAAATTGATAAATAGATACTGAACAACTGTCTGAAATAATCTAGTCTTAAGAGCCTCTAACTGAACTATCTGAATATGGAGTTGATGGAACATGCCCCCAACTAACTCTGACTATTGAAGTACTGATAATTGAAATAATACACTATCCTCAAACTATAAAGAATCACCACTAAATCCGTTGTTGATAATTTGGGCTACTAGGTACGGTCAGGAGCTCGTGCATCTGAACCTATGATATAAGACATCATAATGCAAAAGAAAGGTATGCGTCAGTACTTTGAATGTACTGGTATGATAGGTGAGGTAAGGCTGAATGCAGGGGTTTATATGCATGAATAGTAACTGGCTGTGAAATCATGAATATAACTGAATGCGAGTATATGTATATCTAAAACTGCTGTAAAATGCTAATTATGCAATGTTATGCATATAACTATGTATACTTTAATTGAGATCATATTTAATACTGGATAATGAGTTCTGAAAACTGAATGACTGATATCTGAGTTTACTGATATTGTATTACTGATAACTGAGTGACTATTTCTGGCAGTCCTGATTCTGTAGAACTGAACTGAGTTCTATACTGAGCTGGGTGACTTTATCTGACAGTCCTAATTCTGAAACTAAACTGAGGTTTTATACTGAGTCTGAAACTGAAACTGTGGGAGTGTCTATCCAACCGACATACTCCGATCATGAATTAAGTTTGGGTCCAACCTGTGACCCTAGTTGGAAGGGTGTTAGCACCTTGCCAAGGGATACTAACAATGGCTATGAGTTAAACCTCTCTGACAGAAAGCCCTTTCGTCAACCCTCGTTGGCAGGAAAAAACGTACAAGATGTATCAACCTAGACTGGTAGGAAGACATCTTAACCTACGCTGGCTATGTAGTTTGGTAACGCAGGGATTGCTACTAAGGGTCAAACCCTTTACTGACATGAATGCCCCCATCCCTGGGTTCACTCGGTGTTGATTCCTACTCCCAACTGAATAGACACTGAACTGATTTCTAGACTGTACTAGGCTTGACTGAACATTTACTGATCGTGTTGTTTAACTGAATTGGACTGAGCTCACTGAGTTTTGATAACTGACTAAATACACTGAGTTCTGCTAATTGGCTGAATATAATGAGTTCTGTTATCTGACTGAGTACTACTAAACGTGATATCACTAAGACTATTCTGAAACTACTGTAAATCTAGGTAGCAGCTAGATTGTCGGGTATTAGATACCCCCAGGACTCGATAGCATAGATAGTAAAAAAAACATAGCACAATCTTGAAAACATGATAACTAGTCACTTTGGCACAATTCATTCATTGAGGCATTTTAGCAAACACTTACATGGCATGAACTTGTATACATGCTAACATGGTATGATAACACTACTAAGTTCGCATGGACATTTTATCAAACACTTGGGGGGCATAATTTATGCACATAATACTAGTCACCATGCAAACATCATGATCACAATTCCAAACTCACAAATTCAAGGATTTTTCTAACATGAATCCATATAACAACACACACATGCTATTTGTTTCTCATGAAACTTGTAATTAATCAAGGATTATAAACCCAACTAACATAATAATCATGAATACAATCAAATTCAACATGAAATTCGTGAAAGAAATCAACTTATAATTTAAAAAGGGTTCTTGAACCCCAAAGGTGGAAGAAAATCCTTGGATGAACACCTAACATACCTTGGTAAGTAAATTCATAAAGATTGATGGTGTGTTCTTGAAGATTGGTCTTGAAATTTGAATGCCCTAGGGTTTGTTCTTGAGTAAATTTGAGAAAGAATGAGAGATTTTGCTTTTAGAGTAGGTTAATCTCGTGCTTTTGGGGATGATTAAGGGTGAGAAAATGACCCAAATACCCCTCTATACGCAGAGTTTTAATGATTGAAAACGTGCCCAGTGACGCGGTGAGCGCCGCACCGTGCCGGTGGCATCAATGTGATGACCAATGCGCCGCTTTGGGTTAACGTTGGTTCACTGGAATTGCACTGAAAGTTGGGAAAAATTATCCGTCGACTCGATGGGCGATGCGACGCGTCGAGATTGCGTCGACACACTATTTTGGCCACTTGAATATGATTCAAACGAGGTTCGAAAAATTCAAAACTCACCCGAAGTAATCTATTGACACACCTGATCACGATTCAATCCAAGGATCGACATTTTAAGGTCATCAGGATCGTAAAATAAGATCGTCAAATTATGAAGGCTAAAATAAATTCTAGGTGTAAACACTTAGCTGAAATTTCTAAGTTTGAGACCTCTTTTCAAGCTTTAACGGACTGAGTTAAGCTTAGAATTTTACGGGGTCTTACGGATACCTTGTTAATTAGAGTATTAGTAGTCTTTTTCAACGGGTAGAACTAACTTTGCACTTTCTGAAACAATGCTGAATAATTTCTATTCCTCTACACCTTTGTCGATGTAAAGAAAATACTATTTTTTCATATGAAATATTTTTTTGGTGTAAACTTAAGTATTTGTTCAACGTAATTTTGCATATGTCCCTCCATTTACTTTTACTTGTCACATTTTATTTTACAGAAGTCTAAGTGACTAATCTTTAGTAAGATAATAAAAAAAGGTAAAAGAGTAATATTAAAAAGTTAATCTAACATTGTCTTGAATATAAGAAGAAATATAAAATGAGCTTAGAATTGAACAACTAATATCATGTTAAGTCCCTCAACAATTTTTTAAAAAACATACTTATTCTATTCAACAAAATTAGTTTTAGGATTCAAGAATTAATGTATCATTATCATTGGATAAAAATAATGAAAAAGGTAAAAAAAATATTTTGAAAAATTAATCTAACATTGTCACCGAATATAAAAAGAAAAGTAGCATAAGTTTAGAATTAATTCTATAATTAATAGTATCAGACTTCAATCCTACAATTAAAAAAAAATTATGCAATTTAACAAACAATATGATATTATTGTTGTTCTTTAGGATTATTAACATCAAATTAAAATTTATTTTTTTTACTATTTTCCTTTTGAAATGTTAAGATGATTTAGTATAAAGAATAAATATTTCTATTAAGAAAAAAATGTCAATATCGACATCTTTTATCGTAGATTTTTTTTGTTAGAACACTCGAGGAAACCCGCAATCTCTACCCTTAAAAAGAGTACTTTGTGATGAGCACTTTGTGGTAATCTACTCACTATGTTAATAGCTTGCAAAACACAAAGGAGATGCAAACCGCACTAGGCAAACCCCATGCGATGAGCTCATAAACTTGTGATAGTATCTACTAATAGATATTCGTGTACTTTTAGTAAACAATAAAAAATTTATAGGTTTTTTTTTTGTATAAGTCTTTTTTGTTCACAACTTTTTATATTGACATGAAACACACGTGCAACGCACGTACATTAATCTAGTTGGCTAAATATGCATCATTTTTCAAACTATCATTTATATTTTGTGGTGGAATTACATGCTTTTTTCCTCTCTCGTATCAAAATAGCTGGTGGAAAGGGAGCGAGATCTTAGCTCACACGCTTCATATTTTTCGCCAGCTTTTTCTATAGTCAATGATTAGCTCATATACCTTTTTTTACGTGCATAGAAATTTCTGAGACATAAGTTAAGCATATAAGAATTTCTTATTCGTCGATCATTTACGCGATAAAAGGGAAATCACCCTCTAAGCCTAAGTATTCCTCGATTACGATGCAGGAAGGTGAGTTGGTTTGGAGGGAGGGGGGCAGAGGCGGAGCCAGGAATTAAAGCTTGGGGGTTCTAAAATTTAAGACAGGACAATAATTTAAAGCTAATATATAATAATCGCAAACAAAGAATGAATATCGATATTTCAATATATTTAAAAATCAATTAATCATATAAATACTACAAAAAAGTTAATATCATTGTTATAACTGCAGTTGATGACTTGTCATATTTTGAAATCAACCAATGATAGCATCATTAGGTATAGGTACACCTGTGCGTAGATATAACTAGATAATAAATACGTAGGTATTTATTTTTATAATAAATATTATTGATTGGAATAATATTCATTTTTATCTTCTTGATTTAAGATGTTTTATTAATTCATATTCTAAATTAGATATTGTCGTGATTAGATTATCTAGTGTTTTAGGATCCTCGTTAGTAATATGTAATTTTTTATATTCTTGGTATAGACTATATAGTTGAGTTTCTATTTCTTTTAATGATTTATTCTTCTCGTAAGATGTATCCATTAATTTATTTTATCCTATTGAAATTTTAGCAATTTCTGTGTAGTATTTTATTCTAACTTTGCTATATTCAATGCGTAGGTTTATATTTTTTATCTGACTAGTTAGTATTTGTTGTTCATGTATAACTAATTTTCCATCTGTATTAAATAATTTTTCGTATGTATTAAATAAATTATTACTTGTACTTTCCTTTTCTAAGGTTAAATTTATTTTAAGTAATTTTTCTTCTAGTTGTTTTTTCTCTATTTCAAGTTGATTTCTGTAATTAACTTCTTCATATATCCAATTTTGCCTTTCTCTAATTTTCTTTATATATTCTAACATCCACAGTCTTGATCTGAATAATATCCTTCTGGGTAAATGTCTTCGTATATCTGTTCCAACGCATTTATTGTTTCAATTTCGTAGTTTATTACTTCTTCTAATATTATTTTCTTAATATCTTTAATTTCTATGTCTTTAAGTATATATAAGATTAAAACTTTAAGGTAGTCTAAATGGTCTATTTTCTAAAATTGATATTTTATATCTTTATTTTCCATGTATTTGTAAGAATAGTTAGGTATGTGTGGTATATAACTTACTCTAGTCATGTAATATTTACCAAATGCTTTTTCTAATATGATTTTTCTTATATCTACTACAGTTATATCTTTAAGTGCATATAAAATAAGTATTTTAAATTTATCTACCATCTCATCAGATAAATAATTATTCATTTTCATAAAATTGCTTTTTTCAAAATATTTCCTTCAACCATGTACCTAACAAAATATAGTCATATTAGATTACTATTTACTAGATTATTCTTAAATAACATGTTCTTCGGTCACTATTAGCATGGTAATCTGGATACTTTTCCCTTAAACAGCGCCTCTACTCTGGTTACTCCCCACCACGGCTTCTTGCCTTATTGGTTTCACCTTTAGGATGGCATAGTTCTTAGGGATCTTTCTCCGTTTCCGCTTTGCTAATAAACTTCTTAACATATTATTCCTCGAATAATTCTACCATAAAGTAACTAACATGAATTTATTTTATCATATCATGATTGTTGGGAATTATGAATTTAGCTATTCATAATCATAAATAAATATACCTGTTCTGGTAGGTTTGATATTTCTGTGCTTTGTTCCTCCATAGATTTTTCCATTGATATATACCTGTTTTTTAATAACTAAGCAAAATATTTATTGTGGGCTTTTGAGAGAATTTTTGCTTCAACGCATGAAGGCTTGCTTTGCAATGCCTCCTGCCTTCTCTATTTATAGATGAATGAATCTTTACACGTATTTGCAAAAAGTTTAAAAAGCTAGGCTAATCAAAAACTATTAAAAAAGTCTTCCAACCTATAAGTCTATCCTAAGGCTATAAAGTAAAATTTCAAACTATATTAATATTTACATTAAATGCTATCAACTACTTTTGAAACTACCTTATCTTTACGTAAACAATTTATATAATAAGTCTTCCGTTTATTTTGTCATATCTGTTGTATCTCCATTATTGCTCTGATCTTATCTTTCCAGCTGGCGTCTTTATCTCTTATTCTAGTTGAACTGCTGGGACATCATTATCTCCTCCATTACATTTTGAACATCTGTGATCTGGATATTTGTGTCCAATAGTTTTGCAGTATCTGGTCAATAATTCTTCTGAAATAAATTTTTCCCTGATAGCTCTGGCAATAGGTTCTGTTTCCGGTTTAAGCAACGTGATAATCCATTGCCTAATAGTTTCCATATCTGTTTCTCGTAACTCTTTTGAATTCGAATATATTAATACATGATCTCTTGAATAGTAGTTCCATATGGGATTTTGGTTGCAATATGTATTTGCTAGCTCTTGTAAAATCGTAGATAATCCGATAATCCTTTTGTTTGCATAAAATTTTGGTATCTCGATTCTGGGTATCTCTGGTTGTGAAATAATATCTTGTGGTATAATCATATCTCGTGTCATTCCTATCTTTACAACTTGTATAGGTTTTTTAACTTCATCAAATAATATTTCTGCTGGTGCCGCGTAAATTTTTATAAAGAACAAGGTACCTTTGGTTATTCTTTTAAAAATGATAAATGCTTCATATATTTCTGGTATAGTGGATATCTCAGTTCCGTCCGTGGTATATGCCGTACTAAGTAGTCCATATTCGTAGCAAGTTTTAACTATATTTGGTTTGGTTTTAGGTAAGGCAATTAATTTATTATATCCGGTCAATTTCTGGGTTATATAGTTTGTATCTGGTTCTTGGACATTTGTAGCTTTTGGGTTGCTATTTAAAAAGGTTTGTATATTGTAGATATTTTCTATGTATTTTTGGGATGTGTAGTTATAAACTTTTTTATCTTGGTTCAGACTATCTCGGTATGTGGTAATTTGTGGGGGTATAAACATGGGATCTTTTGGTGTATTTGGGGTATATGGTTTTTCAAATATTTTATTCATATTCATGTTCTGGTATCTTGGTCGACTAGCTCCTTTGCTTGTACCTGCGGAAGTAGATAGATAAACGTTATGGGTTTTATGGAGTATCCCAACGTCTCCTTCTAGCTCTGGAATTTTAATGTCTTCCGATCGACATAGCTCTGCACACTGCTGAGTTAGCTGATTTGTAGCTATAGACTTCAGTTTATCTTCATTAGTCTTTAGTTTTTCTATCTCATTACCCATACTGTCCACTTTTATTGAAAGCGTAGTTAGGGTGTTGAGTATCTTTTCTAGAGTATCTTCTTCTATAATATCAGTCTGTGTAGCTTTGTCTTGATATGTAATCTGCAATAACATTTTTGTTAGTACTGATTACTTCAATTGTAAATGTAAAATTTAATATATTCAATACTAGTCTCCGAATTTCTTTTGTTGTAACTGAATTTTGTATTTTCTTTGTTAGCCACCAGCGTACTTGTGTATTATCTGTTCGCACAATAAATTTGTTATATACAATATATGGCTCAAATGCTAACAAGCATTTATATAATGAACATAATTCTTTTCTATTTATTTCCCATTTTATTTCTGTCTCGTTGAACGTACCTGAGTAATATCTACAATGGTGTTCTATTTTTTCTGCTTCATATTTATATTTAAGTACTCCTCCGTAACTATATTCACTAGCATCTGCTTCTACTATATATATAAATTTTCTATTTTCATCAGGAAATTGTAATTTTGGTAATTCTTTACAAAGTATTTTTATTTTTTGAACTTGTTTTTTATCTTCTTCATTATAGTTATATTCTATATCCTTTTTTAATTTTTTCTGTAGTGGTTTTAAGTTTTCTGCTAATTTTGGAATATATTCTCTTACTTGGTTTACTAATCCTAAAAATGATTGTAATTTCTTTTTCGTATCCAATTCCTCTTTCAAATTTACTATTTTTTGTACTATATGTTTTTGCATTTTTACTCCACTTTTATCTATTTGTATTCCTAAAAATTCTATTTGATTTTTCATAATTTCAGCTTTCTTTTTACTTAAACTTATTCCCGAATTTTCTATTATATCCGTAAATTGTTCTAATAATTTTAAATGTTCTTCTTTGGTCTTTGTATATAATAGTATATCGTCTATATATACTATACAATTAGGTAGTTGTTTAAAATAACTATCCATAAAATGTTGATATCTACCTGGTGCATTTTTATATCCAAATGGTAGTACATTCCATTCATAAAATCCTTGTGGTACCGTAAATGCGGTTAATTCCTTAGATTCTTCTTTTAACTTTAGATGGTAAAATCCTGATTTGCAATCAAATTTACTAAAATAATTATATCCTTGTATTTGTCTTATTTTTAATATCTTATTCGGTATTGGGTAATTATAAGTTATTGTTTTTGCATTTAAATTTCTATAATCAATAACCATTCTACTTTTTCCTCTTTTTTGTTCACTATGTTTATTTACTATAAATGCTGAGCTATTATGTTTACTATTACTTTTTTGTATATATTGTTTCTCTAATAATTCATCTATATGCATTTTAAATTCTTTTAAATCATCAAAATTATATGTTAATGGTTTTTGGGTTATTATGCTATTTTTATCTATTAATTCAATTTTTATAGTAGTTTTATGTTTTTCCCATCCTTTTAATGGATCTTCACTATATAATTGTTCTAATTTTTTCTTAATTATTTCTATCTTATTTATTGAAAATATAGTTATTTCTGTTTTATTTATCGAAAATACAACTAATTCTATTGTATCTTCAGTATTTTTTATATTTTCTAACTTTTGTGTAATTTTTTCACTTCCTTTTATCCAATCCGCTTTCTTTCTTATTTTATTATTAACTCTTTTTGCTCTTACTTTTTGTTTACATGGTGTTGTGAACCACCAGTCTGTTCTAGTTATTATATGTGGGTATAATTTATCTAGAAACGGCATTCCTAAAAGTATATCTTTTGATGTTAGTTCATAATTATAAATTTCTTCTATTGTTAGTATTTTATCCCATACTTGTGTTTTTACATTCTTAGCTTTATAAGTAATTAAGCTTCCTTCGTTATTAAATCCTTTAACTATTATTGGTGTTTTTAATTTATCCCATTTACTTTCTGGTAAACAATTATATCTACATAAATTAGCTTCTGCTCCTGTATCTATCATAGGCGTATAATATCTACTGTAATATCCTTCTACTACTATCTTCATTAATACATATATTTTCATTTTATGTTAATGCTCTTCTTAAGAATAATTTCTCTCTGTTATATGTTATAGTTAATTGTGTATGTTCTATATTATATGGTTTTACTTGTTCTAGCCATTTTATTCCTAATATTATGTCTGTTTTTTGCATTTCTTCTTTTACTTCAAATTCTATTTTTATTTTTCTTATTCCTATTATTATTTCTTTTTCTGCTATATTTTTAGTATTTATTAAGCTTCTTGGTAGATCTGGGCATATAGTATTGTCGGTTTTTATTTCTTCATTTTTTACTAGATATTTTGTTATATAATTTTCTTCTTGTCCTGTATTTAATAGTATTAAATATTCTTTTTCATTTACCTTTCCTGTTATGTAATAATGGTTTGAATTATCCATTGAACTTGTTTCATAACTTATTCTTTTTGATGAGCTTGATGATTCCGGTTTATCATAAGCTGTTCTTTTTGTTGTACTTATTCTATCATTTATTATTTCTAGATTTTCTTCTACATCTATGTCTCTATAGCTATAATCATTATAGTCTATTGTTTTTACAAATTGTTTAAATGGGCTATCTATTTGTATCTTATTAATCTTATCTTTTCCCGTTATTTTATGTTTTGTTGTTAATACATATAAATTTTTGCATCTTGCTGTAAATATTTTACTTCCTGGGGTTAATTCTATTCCTGATATCTTCCAATATAATACTAGTGATTTATCTATATTTCTATCTGTTACTGCTACTGAATAATTTGCACTTATTATAAATTTAAATTTTTGGTATATTAAATTTCCTTTTATGGCAGTTATTATACTTTTTTCTATAGGTTTTATAATTCTATCATCTGCTAAATATAATTCTATTGGTGTATCTATTCCTTCTCTAAAACATGCTTTTATTAATATTTTTGTACCTCCAAGGTGTACATATTTTATTGGGTCTCTACTTTTTATATCGTTTATTTCTTTATTAATTATTCTTTTTGTTACTAGTGGTATACTGGCTTTACCTTTTGCATATCTACAGTCTATTACGTGCTCTTTTTGACTTACTACATAATATTCTTCCTTTTTTCTAGTAAATATATTTTTTATTGTTGGTATTTTAAATATTTTTTCTACACTTAAGTCTAACTCTTTTCCTTTTATTTCATCAAATACATTGTTATCAAATATTATTTTTTGATCTGTTCCTTCTTCATTTAAATATTCTTCTTTTGTTAATATTTTTATATCTTCTTCAGTCATTTAATTCATCTAATTCACTATCTATTTCATTATCTGTTTCATTCTCTGAAATTTCATATATACTGTCTTCACTTTCTAATTCGTAATCTATGTAATCTATTTGCATATATTCTGTATTTTCTATTTTTATTTCTGATATTTGTTTATTTTTTGGGTTTTTAGGTAATTTACAATCTCTAGCTAAGTGTCCTAACTTTCCACAATTATAACAAGTACATTCTTTTATAGATTTTTTCTTTCTATATGGTCTCTTGTTTTTATAATTTTTTACATAATATCTTTTTCTTGGTTTTTTGTATTTATATTTTGATTTTTTGTATTTCTTATATTTCTTATGCCTTTTTCTTTTCTTATAATATCTTTCTTCGCATCCAAATTGAGGTGCTATTTTATCTTTGCAACATGCTAAATTTCTTATTAATGTTTTTTCCATTTTTATTTCTTCTCTGTATTTTTCACATAAGTTTCTATACCATTGTTGTAAAAATTTTATTCTTGCTCCTAAAGTATCTACTATTTTTGTTTCATCCCAACTTTTTATTATTTTTGAACTGAATGGTTCAGGTAATTTATTAAAATATAATTTTCTTATTTCTTTACTTTCTTCTATATTATATGCTCCTTTATAATAATATTCTTTAAATGCGCAAGTATATTCATCTATGTAACACATATTACATATTGCTAATTTTAACATTAAATTTCTATTTATGTCTTTCTCTTCATTTTGTTCTTCTTCTGTTGTTGTCATGCTACTGAATTCGTCTTTTATAGCTGTTTCATATTTTTTTAATAATTCTATAGGTGTTAATTTCATTATTCCTTCTGTGGGTTTGTCAGTTCTTAATATTTTTTTTACTATTTTCAGTTAGATTTAAAAACCATAATTTTACTGTTCCTATTAGTGTTCTTTCTATATATTCTGGTGCATCTGTTACACTTATATTATTATCTAATAATTGCTTTGTCATATATCCTATCCATAATTGTATTATTTTTTCTGTATCTATTACACAATCTAAGTCTAGAAAGTTATAATTTTTATTAACTATTTGTTTTGGTGTCCATTTGTCATATTCATTCTTTAGATTATATCTTTTAAACTTATTTTTATAATATGTAGGTTTCCTTATTTCTAATGTACTGGGTATTATATTTTGGTCTTCTTTTTTATCAAGAGTATTTATTTCTGTGTTGATGTTTTCTAAATTTTCTTCATTAATTGCTTCTTGTTTTTCATTGATTTCTAAATTTTTTTGTATTTGTTAATATTTCTGTATATGTTTCACTATCTTCTGAATCATAGTTGTCTGTTTCTTCAACATCTATATTATTTATTTCTAATTCTTTGTTTTTTATTTCTTTATCGTCTATTTCTAATTTTTCTTTAAATTGATTTATCTCATTTAATAATTTTTGTTCTTTATCTTTTTCTTCTTTTTCTTTCTGTCTTTTTTCATACAGATCTTTTAACATTTGTAATTCCTTTTCTAATTCAGCAATCCTACTATTTTTAGTTTCTTCTATTTTTCGTATTTCTTCTGTAGTTTGTTGTTTTATTTTTTCTATTTCCTTTTTTCTATCTATTTCTTCGTTTTCTCTTTCTACTCTAACCATAGCTGTCAATTTATCTTCTAATTTTAATTCTTCTTTTTCTAACATTAAATATAAATGTTCACCTATTTTCTTATATCTTCTTCCTAAATTAGAAAATACTATTCTTATTTTTAATCCTTCGTGATTTTCATATATTTTTTCGTCTATTATAAATTCTTCTTTGTTCATTTTATTGTAAATAGTTCATGTTGATATATATATTCTAAACTATCTATTTGTGATTCTAAATTTGATATTTCATCTTTTTGTGCATTTATTGAGTTTTTACTAACTCCGGCAAATATATTATAATTTAATCTTTTTGTTCTTATTTTTAATTCTTTACGTTTTTCAGATATAGTCTGTTTTAGTTCTTTGTATTTTTGTATTTTATTCATCCAAACAGTATTTATAGTATTTTGGTGGATATCTAAATCTAATTTTATCATAATTAGATGGTATATGTCTCATTCTTCTAGATTTTAAATGGATTATTAATTTTGCTTCAATACTAGATATTAAGGTGATTAGGTAAGCTAATCTTTGTGGGTTTTCTTTTGTTTTATTTATTCTTATATATTCTGAGTAATTACTAATTAAAGATTCTTTAATTTTTCTAAAAGCTTCTCTGTTTTTAAATGGTCTTCTCATAATTAATTAATTAATTGTAATTTTTTCATAATAAACTCCAAATTCAAACATATATATTACTTCTGTGTTTTCTAAATAACTGCGCTCTGATACCATTTGTAGGGGGGTGCGGATTAGGTGCGTAGATTCAACTAGATAATAAATACGTAGGGGGGTGCGGATTAGATGCGTAGATTCAACTAGATAATAAATACCGAACACTAATTTAAAGCTAATATATAATAATCGCAAACAAAGAATGAGTATCGATATTTCAATATATTTAAAAATCAATTAATCATATAAATACTACAAAAAAGTTAATATTATTGTTATAACTGAAGTTGATGACTTGTCATATTTTGAAATCAACCAATTATAGCATCATTAGGTATAGGTACACTTTCAAATACTTCACTCTCTTTAAACAAATTAAACAATTATTTAAAAAGTCATCATTTATTTTACTTCAGACATAATTTTTGATAAATTTCATAGAGGAAAAAAAATCATTCTTCTTCTATTTTTCATTGTTAACTCATATAAAACTCACTAATTATGAAAAAAGAAAAAAATTGCATTATAAAGAAAATCAAAAAATATGGAAGGGACCACAAAGTTATCAGCTTGTCATTTTGATTGAAACTTTGGGGAATAGAACTACAAAAATTAATAAATATTATAAAACAATATAAGATATCCCTAGAATCAAAGATTACGAATTAATTTCGAATATCTATCTATTCTACATTATAATAGGCAAAGAAATTAAAAATAAAAAGTGAAGGAGAGGAGAAAGAAGAGTTTACTGACTGAACATAATAGTAACAGAGGTTCACACTTTAGCAAAAGAATACGTGGCTGGCAGACCAAATACTTTGTAGCCTTAAATTTTTTTTTAAAAAAAGATCAGATACATTTTAGATCGTTTATAGAAATTTATTTTGAATATAATAATTGAAAAACACCGGAAGAGTCTCTCTTTTTTTTTTTTTTAATTTAAGAGGTCCACATAAGAGAGAGGAAGAATTGTAATGAGTGAAAACCGTGTTCTTGATAATAGAGTTTTTTCTTTAAAAAAAAAAAAACAAAGAAATCATCTGCGTATGTAGCAGTTTTTTCTTTTAAATTATTTGAAGAAATTTGCTCAAATATCCCTTCCCTAGTGAAAAAGAATTATCAATGCTAAAAAGTTGGTTAGAACCCCCAACTTCAGGGGCGGAAAGCCTTAAGGTCTCCCTGTTTACCACTGGGCCGAGAAAGCCAACATTGTTATGTGGGTTGGCACATTAATTTTTTATACAAATATACTGAATTTTCTAATATAAATACATAATCTACGCAAAAGCTACTGGGTTCGTCCGAACTCCCGTAGTACACAGGGGCGGGGCTATTGAGCGTCAGCTTTATTCTCTCTTTGTAGGTGTGCAGAACAGCAGATATAGAATCACTACTCTTCAAGGTGATGAGGTGAACGATTCCTTGCTCTAACTTCAAAATTGCATCTCTTAGGCACACAACTTCCTTGTTGAAGTTCCCACATAGATGGTTAAATATAATGTGGTCTCTTTATTTGTTGTCTAACAATATGAATAACTGAAATTTGTTACATATTTATTTGGAAAGGTTGCAATGAAAACTATTTTCTTTAATATCAGAAGCACTTTATTTATTTTAATTTACACGACTCCGCAAGAAAATGGTATTGTCTCCATATATGGAGATGCACATGAACAAATTTAGCCAGAGAGAAGCATTGAAAAGGATCAAAGATATGGAGGGCTCGTATAGGGCCTGACAATTCTTGACCCAATCCACTATTTGGACCCAAATGAGAAAGCAGCTCAATCGAAAGAGGCCTAGATGCCTCGCACTTCTTTCGTGGTTCTTCTTAACGGGCTTTTCCTACAAACTAATTCAGGAAATTACATGTCATAAATTCAAATGTGGGTGACTTTAGATTTTTTATCCCAATAAGAAAAGTCTTGGAAAACTAGTCTTCCTTCTTTTTAAAGTGTTGTACAAGTATAATTTTGTTTCTCTGCACCTCAAATATATTTTTAAACTTTCCAAACTCATTTGTCTCTTAAACTCTACTATTTTTTATTATTTTCACTTTTTTAATTTCTTTCTTTAATTTTATTTTTATGTTTTAATTCATTTGTCTTAACCTTTATTTTTTCTCTTTCTTTTTCTCAAGCATTATCTATTTCTTTATTTTTATTTTTATTTTAATTCATTTGTCTTTAACCTTTATTTTTTGTTTTTATTATTTCTCTTTTTTTTCTTGATTTTTCTCAAATACCCCCTCTACACCTCAAATATTTTTAAATTTTTCATACTCATTTGTCTCTCATGTTCTATGTTTTATTACTTTCACTTTTTTTATTTTTTTCTTTAATTTTATTTTCATGTTTTAATTTATTGTCTCAACCTTTATTTTTTCCTCTTTTTTCTCAAGCATTATCTATTTCTTCCTTGTTAATATAGTACAAGTACAATTTTGTCTTCTACACCTCAAATATTTTTTAACTTTTCATACTCATTTGTCTCTCAAATTCTATTTTTATTGTTATTATTTTCACTTTTTTATTTTTTCTTGAATTTTATTTTCATGTTTTAATTCATTTATCTCAACATTTATTTTTTACTTTTTTCTAAAACATTATCTATTTCTTCATTTTAAAAAAAATATATTTGTCTCAATCTTTATTTTTATTTTATTTTTTATTTTTATTATTTCTCTTTTTTCCCCTCATTTTTCTCAAACTTTAATTTTATTTCTTCCTCTCATTTTTTTTAATTTTTTATTTTTTTCTTAATCTTTATTCTATCTTTTCTTTTTTTCTCAATCTTTTTTTTATTTCTCTATTTGTTTGATCGTTTTTTTCCTTTTTCTCAGCTTCTATTTTATTTTGCTAATAAATAAAAAATTGGATAATCTGCAAAGGGGTCTTCTTTTTTTGACATCAAAGCAAATTTAAGGGCATGAAAACATAACGTGCATGGTAGAGTCAACTCTTGGCCGTAGGGCATAATTTGTTGTTTGAAAGTCTTTGAGCTATGTCTTGCCTCTAAGGCAATAGTTGTAGAACATCTCATAAATGAAAACATAACGTGGTAAAGTCAACTCTTGCCCGTGGGGCATAATTTGTAGTTTGAAAGTCCTTGAGCTAAGTCTTACCTCTAAGGCAATAGTTGTAGAACATCTCATAAATGAAAACATAATATGGTAGAGTTAACTCTTGCCCGTGTGGCATTATTTGTAGTTTGAAAGTCCTTGAGCTAAGTCTTTCCTCTAAGGCAATAGTTGTAGCTCATAAATGAAAACATAATGTGGTAGAGTCAACTTTTGCTCGTGGGGGCATAATTTATTGTTTGAAAGTCCTTGAGCTACGTCTTGCTTCTAAGACAATTGTTGTAGAACGTCTCATAAATAAAAATATAACGTGGTAGAGTCAACTCTTGCTCGTGGGGCATAATTTATTTTTTTGAAAGTCCTTAAGTGATAAACGCTGAAATTACACTCTTGAATGGATGTAAGCGATCGTTGTCAATATAATAAACTAACTTAGGTTGGGGTCGAATTCAGAAGGAGTGAAAGCATGGAATTCAAAACTCAAGAGTATTGATAGTCTACTAAAAGATGACCCGTAGTGTAAATAAAACAAGCATAAATGTAAAATGGGGGATTTAGTTTGAATGTATGTATAAATGACAACTACTTCAATTTTAGTGCACTAGCTTGACGTTGAAAAATGCTAAGAGTGAATTCAATTGAGAATAAGCTTTGGGGTTATGCAATTATAGGTGTGGGATCATGCATGGGTACTTGGCCATTTATTCAACTTTTAGCTAAAAGTCATGGGTAGGCTAGATGTCAATGTATTGGTGTCAAACTCTCAATTACAACACCAAATTTTACAAATGGGTTCTTTCGAACACCTCACAAGTGTGACAATTTTCCACATCTATTGCCTTAATTGACATCCTTATGTCTAAGAGATATCATTAAATGAAATAAATCAAGTTATTGATTTCATTTATTCCTCACCCATGTCCCCTCTTTCAAGAATGACATGGGTTCTAGGGTGGTTGGTGTTTGCAACCCCCAATTCTTAGTTAATTAATGAAATAAATGCAACACTCATCACAACTAACTAATTTAAAAAATAATTAGCTAAAACCCATGCACTACCACTACCTAAGAAAGCATAACCCCAAGATTGGAAATTAGCTACTCATAGATAAAAGGGATGAGAATATACCAAAGTTATCATTAACTTCATCTATGAAAAATAAAGACAATGTAGTTCCACACTTGGGGTTTCAATAATTCTTCAATGAAAAATCACTAACATATATTTTTAATTCAAGCTTAGTACAAAATTCTTAAAAGATGAAAAAATAGATGCTAAAAGAGAAGGAGGAGCTAAAAGCTAAGAGAGATTCTATATTCAAAAGATGGAGGCTATGTTCCTAAGATGAAAACTAGGTCTTGAAAAAGGAGCTAAAACCCTCTTTTTAAACTCCACTCTACATTTGATGAAAATTACAAAACTGTCACCTTGTTCTTGATCTACTTCAGCGGATCCAAAACGGATGGAGAGCAAATGGCTAGCAGCTCCAAAGCAGATGCAAAACGGATGACTCTTTTCCTTCACATTTGGTTTCTTGATGACTTAAATGACTTTTCCATCTTCCCTTTTCACTTTCACGTACATGAATGAGCATTAAGTGAGAGAGTACCATCAAATAAATGGAAAAACATGATAATTTAGGCTTAAAAAGTGCTAGCAAGTCGTCAAATTAATGACTTATCATTGAGTTAAGTCTTGCCTCTAAGGCAATAGTTGTAGAACATCCCATAAATGAAAACATAACGTGGTAGAGTCAACTCTTGCCCGTGGGACATAATTTATTTTTTGAAAGTCCTTGAGCTAAGTCTTGCCTCTAAAATAATAGTTTTAGAATATCTCATAAATGAAAACATAACGTGGTAGAATCAACTCTTGCCCGTGGGGTATAATTTATTGTTTGAAAGTCCCTGAGCTAAGTCTTGCCTCTATGGTAAGAGTTATAAAACATCCATAAATCAAAATACAATGTGGTAGTGTCAACTCTTGCCCATAAACATAACTTGTTATTTGAAAGTCATAAGTCTTGCCTCTACAATGTAGTACTGCCAACTCTTGCCCATGAAAAGTAGCTTGTTGTTTGAAAGTCATAAGTCTTGCCTTTATAACGTGATAGTGTCAACTCTTGCTCATGAGATGTAACTTGAATAGAAGAAATCAAAGAAAAGAAAAAGAAGAAAATAAAGAAAAATATTTAAAAAATAAAAATCAAAGAAAATGTAAAAGTTGAGAGAGAATAGGAAAAAAATAAAGGTTGATAAAAATAATTAAAAAAAAAATAAATAAAAATAAAGGTCGAGAGAAATTTAAAAAGAAAAAAAGAAAATAAAAATAAAAAAAGTTTTTTTTTCTTTTATAAAAGTAGACGTCGAGAGGTGTAAAGGAAAAAAAAGTAAGTGTTTAGAAAAACTAAAAAGAACAAAAAAAAAAGAGGAAAGAAAAAATAAAAAATTAAAATAATATAAAATAAAAAAGAAGAAAAAGAACTTGAGAGGAAAAAACGAAAAAAGTAAGGGTTGAGAAAATTAAAAACAAAAACAGAAAAGAAAAAATAAAAAGAGAAAAAAAATAAAAGTTGAAAGATATAAATATTGTTATAAATGTATCATATACAGTGAATGTCTACTTTACCATATATAGTGAATAACTATTTTACCATATATTGTGTATGTCTATTTATGGAAAAGTTATAAATCTCATCAAGAGATCTCTCAAGAAAAATAAGAATTACTCTCTATTCTCTATCTAATCTTCTTCTTTGCTTTATATTTCATAACACGTTATCAGCACGAGACTCTACCAAATAATGTGAGATTATAAAGTTAAAGGTAATTTCATGGTTATTTGCCTTTTGCTATTAATGATATAATTATTGTTGGATTTGAGGAAAAATAATTGGTTTGGAACCATTTATGTTTTAAATTTATTCCTCAAGAACAATATTATCAACAGGGATGATAATATTTTGGGTTTAAGTCCCATCGATTTATTACCTAAGACGCCTCTATATGAATAAGACGTTGAGTTTGAATCTCAATGCAACATATTTATGATATAATGATGGCTAAGGTAAAATAATGTCTTTGGTGAAAAGATATGAAATTTGTCCCATCAAATATGGTCCATTTCCTGAAGTGAATGTGGTAGCAGTGCATAATATGTCTGAAAGAAGACAAACCGATTGAATGTATGAATATAAGCGTGAAAGAAAAATATGATAATGACCATCAAAAGTGATGATATTTTCACATGCATAAGATATGTTAGAGAAAAATTCTCTACATCATATGTATGCCTCGATTTTCTCTTGTAATAGCAATATCTTGAAAGAGGCTATAAGCTATCAATTTGAAAGGCTTAAGGCACGATTATATTTCATTCATGGGAATGGAAATTTTAATAGTTATAAGCATACATCCATTCCCTAGGGTGAATGTGATGTTATTTAGTAAAGCTCATCAATATAAACCTGTACTTGATTGTGATGGTACTATAATTCACCTCCAAAAGAGGTAGAATAATTGAGAGGTGTTATTCTGAAATCTACTTTTCAAGTAGTAAATCTGAAATCTATACATATCATAGTAAATCTGAAATTTACTAAAGAAAAAAGAACATGTCATGATAAACTTGGAGTTTACTAATATAATAGTTCATAAATTGACGTGAACTATTGCGACATCCCAAAGATGTGTATATTAAGTATTAAATACATATTGAAGAATTCAAAAATTCTTTCTGAGTTTTTAATGTTGTTTGTTCTCATGATAAGTTGGTTGGACCAACTAATGTTGGGATTGAATCTCTTAAAATCTGAAAATTATAAAAGGTGAATATGGGTCCGTTCACCTATCATATGATATGTTGAAAAGATGATCACATGTATATTTATTGTCAACCTACAGTTTGACATTCATAAAGTTGCTTGCTCAACAAAATTGAGTTAAGAGCATAACTTTCAGATTGTATAATTAAGATAATCTATCTTGATGATGATGGTTTAGCATCAAATGCCTTTAATAAATAGTTAAACCGTTGAAGGTTTGAAATATTATATACAAAAGTACTTGTATGCATCAAACCAATAAATTATGATTACTTTCTCCTCAAAGTTGGTTCTAAGTTAGGAATCATACGTTGTCCATCTAATAATTTTAATGTGTGGTATACGATTAATAAATATGCCATGATGCACAAAGATGGATTCCTCAAAGAATATGGAAGATGTATGTTAGTTTTCCTAACATAAGGGAGAGATTATAAGCAACTATGAAATATGTTAGGAATTATCGTCAGATCCTCATTCAAAAGATAATTCAAGTCAAATGCCGAAAACATCTCATATTTAAGCTGCAGGTGCTCCTATTTTGCGTCCTTATAGGACAAAGTCTATGCATGTATGAAGCGTGATAGACCAATTGGTTCCAAATAAAATAATCCTTGAAAAGAATACGGAGTAAATAATCATAATAAGAAGACAATGTGTTCTTGAAAAGCCTACGACATAACACTTCATGAAATCTTATGAGAGGTTCAGGTATCTGAAAATAATGAAGTGATGAGATCTCAAAATGTTATGTCACACTGTGAACTGATACGAAATGTTATATCATCAATATTTTTGATACAATATTGACGCAATATTGTGAAAGATTACGAGCATCTGAATTTTACGTTTATTTAAGCATGCTGACGTAGAATATTTATCAAGTAACATGAAATGATGCATCTTGGTAAGCATAAAACTTATTTGATTTGCAATCCAAACACTTGAAGATGTCACTCATGAAATGTTGAATATTTTCACTTGACAAAATTTACATGAAAATTTTTAAGGATTCAAAATGTTTGAAGCATATAAAAGTTTTTGGGAAACTTATTTATAATCCTTATATTGTATAAACTTATAACTTGAAAATTATTGAAACTCTTGGAGATTTTTTCAGAAGCAATAGAATTTTTGCTTAAATGAGAAACATGCATAATGGAATAAGGGTTCATTTCGACCTCAAGAAAAGAATGAGAAACTTATTGGTTATGAAGTATCATATCTTAGTGAAATTGATGCACTAATGTATCTTGCAAATACTACAAGACATGACATAGCCTTTTTCGGTCAATTTGTTAGCAAGGTATATATAGTTCTGCTCCTACTAGGAGACATTGGAAATGTGATCAAATATATGAGTTTATTTTATTCTAAATATTGTAGTCTCAATCTTGTTGGTTATGCTGATATTGGGTACTTATCTGACCCGTATAAAACTCGATCTCAAATAAGCTTTATGTTCACATGTGGAGATACTGTTATATCTTGGAAATACACAAAACAGTCTATCAAGCCACTTCATTGAACCATGCTGAGATAATAGTTATTCATGAAGAAGCCGAGAATGAGTATGGTTGAGATCCATGATACATCTCATTCGAGAAAAATATGGTGTGAAATGTGACAATGTACCCACAATTTTATACGGGGATGATGGAGCATGCATAGCACAACTTAAGGGAGAATTCATAAAAGGAGATAGAACGAAACACATTTCGCCAAAAATTTTCTATACACATGAGCTCCAAAAAATGGTGATATTAACGTGCAACAGATTCGTACAATTGACAATGTAGCTGATTTATTCATCAAGTTTGTACCAACTGCAACTTTCAAGAAGATGGTGCACAAGATCAGAATGTAGACGTTCAAGGATGTTCTCATTAGGGGGAGTTAATACGTGTTGTACTCTTTTTTCCTTACGAGGTTCATCCCACTGGGTTTCCTTGTAAGGTTTTTAATGAGGCATCATATATGTGTGTTATCTATCAATTAGACATTCAAGGAGGGGGTGTTATAAATGTACCATATATAATGAATGCCTACTTACCCATATATAGTGAATACCTACTTTACCATATATTATGTATGTCTATTTATGAAAAAGTTACAATCCCCATCAAGAGGCCCTTTAGCTATTGTTCTTGAGAAATGACCCGGTCTGGCCCATTCCTCGAAAGAAGTTTTTACGGGATCCCTATCTACCAAAATTTTAACTTCTGGTTCCGGCGAACGAATAATCATTGAGTCCTCCTCTTTCCGGACAACACATACAAAGAGACCCGTCAACAGTCAAATAATTAGTGAACCTTAGAGATAGAGAGATATTTCTATAATTAGTTTGTTTCTCTTCTATTTTTCTATCTCCCATCTATCTATTTTTTTTAGTTATTTACTAGAGCAATTATGATCTAGAAGTCGATCCGGGGCAAGTGTTCAGAGAAATAAGAATTACTCTTTATTCTCTCTCTACTCTTCTTCTTTGCTTTATATTTCATAACAAATATGAAATTGTTATTCATTATGAGGATCATTTATGTAATTTACTCCATTGATCAGGGGTAATTTTGTTCAAAAAAAATATTAATTCTAAAATTTGAAAACAAACTCAATTTGGGTCTATTTTTTAGATTCACCCAAACTAATCGTGATAAAATAAGGAGTAGATAATATAAATTTCGACAGTTTGGAGTTTAATTACAGAAAATTCTGATATTTTATATAATTACTGAAAATCTTACTTTTGTGTTTGTTGAGATACATAATTAGTTCTTTGTACATTCCACAAAGATACATAATTAGTTTGAATTTTTGTAATTACTTGATAAGAGTGAAAATCTGTGCAAATAGGATAAATTAATGTGTATGTTTATGTTATTTTTTCTAAAATGATATTAAGTGGGATGGTTGGTTGCCGTATACAAAGGTCATGTTGGTAAAGTAGATGGTCTAAATGTACATCTACGTACATTTTTCCTAAGAATTTGCTATGAATTTTTTGCCATCATTTTGAAAAATTAATGGGCTAAAATCGTTTATACCCGAACTTTGCTGTAAAAATCAAACATCTCCCTCAACTTTGAACAATAATCATTCTCTCTCCTTTTTCCTATTTGATTTTTTAAAATACCTATTTTACCCATATATTTATATCAACATTTGTATCTCTTTTAAAAAATAAAAATAAAAAAACTTTTTTATAATTTTTTTTTTAAATCTATATAACATATTTTCTATAAAATTTAAAAATTATATTTAAGATAAAAAAAATAAAAGTGAGAAATATGAATTGAGTATATAATTTAATAACAAACTATAATGAAATAAATGAGCATAATAGTAAAAATTAATTTTATTAAAAATTAAAACTCTAATATATATTTATACGTGAAAATAATAGATAATTATAATTTTATAAATATATTTTAATGTAGGTATACAAATTCTCAAGTCCACCTTTTAACATTATTAGTAAATTCTTTTATAATTAATTACAAAATCTAAAGGTACTTTTTACATTCAATTTTTTTTTAATATTATATGTATTAAGTATGTATGTGAGTATGTAATTACGTATATAGATGCATATTTTGATTTTCTCTTATTCTTTAATGTCTATATAGATAAACGAGTTTTGGTTGTTAATATGAATTATTTTCTAAATTATAATTTCAAATTTATCAACAACAATCATTTGATTTGTAACAAATATACATCTATGACAACATCATATCTAGTGAAATTTTTTAAGTGAGGTCTGAGGAGGATAGGGTACACAAACCTTACCACTACCTCGGAGAGGTAGAGAGATTATTTTTGAAAGACCCTCGACTATTAATTATTTTGTATACCTACATTGAAATATATTTATAAAATTATAACTACGTATTATTTTCACGTATAAATATATATTAGAGTTTTGATTTTTAATAAAATTAACTTTTACTATTTTGCTCATTTATAATATTATAGTTTGTCATTAAATTATATACTCAATTAACATTTCTGACTTTTATTTTTTTATCTTAAAAATAAATTTTAACTTTTATAGAAAATATGTTATATAGATTAAAAATAAAAAAATATTTTTGTAAATTTTTTTATTTTTTTTAAAGAGATACAAATATTGATATAAATATAAGGGTAAAATAGGTATTTAAAAAAATCAAATAGGAAAAGGGAGGGAGAATAATTATTGTTCAAAGTTGAGGGAGGTGTTTGATTTTTACAGTAGAATTCGGGGGTGTAAATGATTTTAACCCAAAAATTAATACATAAAAGGACACACATTAATGCATGGATAATATTTGGACAAAAAAATCAGTAATCAAAAAATGTTAAAAAAACATATAAAGATTTAAACTCCATGAATCATATATTCAAATGGTTTGAATTTTCAAACAAAATTTGAACCATTTCCTGAATTCCACTTTCTCAAAATTTGAAGTTGTTCCGTGTTTTATTTAAAAAACGTCTTTGTCCGGAACTTTGCTATATCAAAAGATAATTAAATATCAATAGCTTTTACAATAATAACTATCATTTTTTTATAGCAGGTATTGAAAACAGATATTTAACCACCTCTTCCCTTAAAAGTAATAGAGAGTAGTATCAATTATCCCCTGAACTTGTCACATTTTATTTATGGTACATCTGAACTTTGACTAGTCCTAAGTACCCCCGAACTTGTTCTTTTAGTACGTCGCGCCCCCTTTTCGGCCCACAGTTCATAGCGTGTAATACACGCGCATTGAAAAAAACATGTTGATATGACTGTTCACGTGGATAATACCATTAACTTTCCTTATATTTATCCTATATATTAAAAAATAACTCATTTCTACCCTTAATTATCCGATTTCTCTCTAAAAAATTATATTTTTCAATTCTTCTCTACTCCAAAATAGTGAAAGGTATAATTTACATCGATGAAGTAAGCTATTATCTAAAAATTTACTATTTTTTGTGTGTTAAAAATATGAAATTATTTTTTCCCGGTTAGTGTTTCATAATATGAAATTATTTTTTTTCGGTTAGTGTTTCATAGTAGTTTTCGATTAGTGTTTCGATTAGGACTTTGAGGAAACTTACATGCACAAATACGTTTCTTATTATAATTAATGGATTAAGAAATTACAATTTAAGTTAGGGTGTACAAAAATCGAACCGATAAAAGTGTTATTGATTTGTCGTTATTGGGTTAACGATTTTTTAATGATTTTGTAAAAAAAATAAATTGGGTTATTGATTCGATTTCTATTTTATGAGTATTTTTTTATCGGTTAAATCGAAAATCAAATCGTTAGGGATTAAAAATCGATAACTAATATCACTACATTTATTATAAGTATGTGTCTTAGTTTCTTTAGTATTTGTTTTGTTAATATTGTTTAAAATATCTGCTTTGATATTTAGTATATTTTTTTAGTTACAATAACTCATATGATATATATAATTAAGATTACAAAATTGAAGGAGTTTCATAGGAATGAAAACTGGAGTTTTAGATTGAATTAATTAACGGATGAATTTTTTTTTAGATTAATAAATAAAATTTCTACAATATTAATAAACGGATGAAATTTTTATTTCATAAACTAATTAATAAACTAGAGTTTTACAAAATTAATAAAGGGATGAATTTTTTTTTTTAGATTGGAAGTAATGAAGAAGAGGGATAATAAATAGAGAGAGGAATAATTGAATTTTTTGAAAAAAATAAAGGAAAATGGATTTTTTTTTCATTTTTTTATCATTGAAAATGCTGATTTGGCAAAAAAATACCTCCATCGCGCGCTTGATGGAGGTTGAACTCAAACATTTTGCCACATCAGCAAAAAGGGGTCACGCGATATTGTAAAAGAACAAGTTCGGGGGGTACTTAGGACTAGTCAAAGTTCAGGTGTACCATGAATAAAATGTGACAAGTTCAGGAGGGTAATCGATACTTCTCTCAAAGTAATAAGAACAACATTACTTTCTTGACTAAGACTATTACACACAACCAATATGCTTCTATCACTGTTCAGATTAGATGGGTTGCCCCTCCTAATGAATTTTTTAAGTTAAATATAGATGAATCCTTCACAGAGAATAATGCTCGATGCGGTATTGGTGGGGTCTCCGTAATTCTCAAGGCAGTTGGGTTTTTGGTTTCTGCGCTACTGCTAATAGTCATTGCCACACTATGACAGAATTTGAAGCTCTAAAACATGGCCTGGAATTTGCTATAACCCATAAATTCTCTCCCTTGGTAGTTAAACTGACTCGATTGAAATTTTACATCTTATTCAACAGTCGATTATGCCTTTTACTGATATTGCTACTAAATGCAGGTTAATGTTGAGGAATCCAGTGGTGCTAGGGGTGGGCATGGTATGGTTCGGTACGGTATTTTAAATTTCGGTAGGGTAACTTCGGTTTTCGGTATCTAAAAGAACAATACCATTACCATACCAAATTAGTTCGGTATGGTTCGGTATTTTTAAATTTGATTTCGGTATTTTACGGTATGGTAATTCGGTAACCATACTTTATTTGATTTCTAATTACATATATTCATATAAAAAACTATAACTTTAAATTTTAAAAACGTCTCAATCATGTTAGGCTAACAACTATCTTTGTTAATCAATTACACAAAAATAATATTTCAATCACGATTGAATAGTCTGAGATGCAAACTCTGAACAACAGTACCTAAACTTAAGCGTAGTACTCCTAAATAATAAGCTTCCCAAAAAATTTATTTATGAATAAAAACTACTTTTGTGTTCAATTGGCTAATGGATGATATATAAATATATTTAATAATCTTAAATATAATATATATATGGATTTTATATGTTATTAAAAAATTTCGATGCGGTATACGGTATTTCGGTATTTATTGCATAAATACCAAATACCATACCAAATACCAAAATAATTTAAAATTCCTACCAAATACCATAACATCCATACCGCGGTATAAAAAATTTTGATTTCGGTTTGGTATTCGATATATACCATACCATGTCCACCCCTAAGTGGTGCAACATAACTTCTGGGAAGCAAACAAAGTAGCTGGCTGTTTATAAAAAATAGGTGCTGATTTAAATCAGTCTGGAAATATAATCTCACTCCGTTCTCCACCTCTTGCTGCTGCTATCCATCTGACCGACGATGTTAAGGGTGTTGTTAGTACTCGTTTAATGTCCTGATCTATGTTTAATAATCTATTATGTGTAGGAAACCCGTCCGTCTCTTCATATGTAAATAATAATGCTAAGCTTACTAGTATTAATATTTTTGGTTGTAGCTCTGCTACTGTAAGGGCCTCTGATAAGAGTACCCTTTTGCTTTGTAATGCTACTTTAACTTATATATATAATATGCTCCTATTCAACAAAAAAACACTATTATACTACACACAAACTGAAATTGATAATGGGCCTAAGCTTGATGGATCAAGCATCAGTGCACAATAGACGTTCAACCAACCTGAAATGGGCCTAATGTTTATTGAATGTAACTTCAGCCCACAATAGATATTGAATCAGGAAATTACACTCTGATGGCTATGAAAATGAATGGCTTTGAACTTCTGATTTCAGCTCATTTCACAGACAAGCTTTTAAAGTCGAAAGCCGAAGCTTATTTTCAAGTTTTTGCCATAGAGCTCAAGAGATCAAATGTTTAGGACTAACCACCTCTAAACCTACTATTATAAGAAAAAATAACATAAACATACACATTAAGTAGCCGTTTGATCATGAATATTTTCTCACTTTTTTTCGAAAAATTATTCTACTTTAGTGAAAAAGTGAAAATCACAGTGTTTGGCCATGAAATTCCAAATGCAATTTGAAATTGTATTTTGGAAAAGTGAAAATAGGAAAAACTTGTTTTCACTTCTACTTCTCTCATAAAATTTTAAAAAATAACTTTAATTGATATTCATGGCCAAACACAACTCCAACTCCAACTCTATTTCCAACTTCGGAAAATTATATTTTCATGGCCAAATGGGGCCTAAATTAACATATTTACACAAATCTCTACCCTTACAAAGTAATTATAAAAACTTCAACTAATTATATATCTTCGTTGGATGTATTGGGAGCTAATTGTGTATCTCGACAAACTCAAAATTGAAAAAAATATATTGGAAGCTAATTATGTTTCTTTACAAAGGAAAAAATGTATCTTAGTTGGATGTATATGTATCTCGACAGATCCAAAATCGAAAAAAATATATCGGGATCTAATTATGTATCTTTACAAGGGAAAAATATATCTTCATTGGATGCATCGGGAGCTAATTATGTATTTTTTCAAGGAAAAAACGTATCTTCATTGGATGTATCGGAAACTAATTATATATCTCAACAACTCAAAACCAAGATTTTCAGTAATTATATAAAATATCGCGATTTTCTGCAATTAAGCTCTAAAATGTCGGAATTTATGTTGTATTTCCTTATTATAATTCACTAAAAAAGCTGCTTGTACACTTTAGAATCATGGGCTAAACATGGCTCAACCGATCAAACAATATTTATGGGTTTGGGGGAATGGACGTTGATAGCCACTCGGCCTAAACAGTTACTAATCGAGTGCCACTAGTTTTGCATTTCCATTGTATAGTTATGTATAAATAACATAAATACCAACCTTTTTGGAAGTAATTACACTCTCTCTCACTTTTTTAATTACTTTACTCTCTCTCCCTATTAATACACATAACATAGCCAACATATACATAACATTCCGTGTATATGTTGGGATTTTTGTAATATGTTTAGGGAGTTGGGATTTTTTGTAATATTGAAAACATAAATTGTGTATTTGTGTAATTTTTAGTATAGTTATTATGTAACATTAGAGTGAGTTTGTTTCGGAGAAAGTCTAGGTTGCACAATGAAAAAGAGGTATTATAATATATCAACAACAACAACAACAACAATAACAACAACAACAGGCCCAGTGTATTCCCACAAAGTGAGGTATGGGGAGGGTAAGATGTACGCAGTCCATACTACTATCTCCGAAGAAGTAGAAAGATTGTTTTCGATAGACCCCCAGCTCAGAATCTCGAATAATACACCAAGATCGTAAAGGAACATGTAACAGGAAAGGTTGGCATGCAGACATAAGAAATAATAGAAATAAATATTAGCGAAGTACGAAATAAGAGAAATACGAGCAATACGAAATAAGAAATAAGAACTAGGACACCCACTTACCCACCCCACCCGAACTCACCTGGCTAAAGGCTCCTACTCAAGGACACAGGCCTGGGGTTACTGCCCGGATACACACTCGCGCTCCTAACACCTAGCCACAATCCATACACTCGCCCTAACTTTCTACCCTAATCCGCGACCTCCACACCTTCCTGTCTAGGGTCATGTCCTCAGTGAGATGCAACTGCTTCATGTCATGTCTAATCACCTCCCTCCAGTATTTCTTCGTCCTACCTCTACTCCTCCTAAAGCCATCTAAAGCCAGTCTCTCATACCTCTGAACTGGGGCATCCGTGCCCCTCCTCATCACATGCCCAAACCATATCAACCTTCCTTCTCGCATCTTATCCTCCACCGAAGCCACTCCCACCTTCTCTCGAATAGTCTCATTCCTAAATCTATCCCCTCTAGTAAGTCCACACATCCATCGCAATATTCTCATTTACGCCACCTTCAGTCTTTGGATGTGGGAGTTCTTGACTGGCCAACACTCCGCTCCATACAACATGGCCGGACGGACTGCCACTCTGTAGAATTTTCCTTTAAGCTTAAGGGGGACCTTCTTATCACACAACACTCCCGAAGCGAGCTTCCACTTCATCCATCCTGCTCCAATACGTTTAGAGACATCCTCATCAATCTCGCCATTCCCCTGGATAATAGACCCAAGATACTTAAAACTATCCCTCTTACAAACAACCTGGGAATCTAAACTCACCACCACTGTATCCCCTTGACTCGTGTCACTAAACTTGCATTCCAAATACTCCTTCTTGGACCTACTCAACCTGAACCCCTTCGATTCCAGGGTTTGCCTTCAAACCTCCAATTTATCATTCATACACCCCCGTGTCTCATCAATCATCACTACATCATCCGCAAATAACATACGCCAAGGCACCTCACCCTGAATACTCCACATCAACATGTCCATCACCACCGCAAAAAGGAAAGGGCTAAGAGTCGAACCCTGATGCAGACCTATCTCGACCGAAAAATGCCCTGAGTCACCTCCCGCCGTCCTCACCCGAGTCTTCCCTCTATCGTACATGTCCTTAATAGCTTTGATGTACGTCACCGGAACACCTCTTACCTCTAAGCATCTCCAAAGAACCTCTCTAGGGACTTTGTCATACGCCTTCTCCAAGTCGATGAACACCATGTGTAAATCCCTCTTTCTTTCCCTATACTGCTCTACAAATCTCCTCACCAGATGGATTGCCTCTGTCATTGAGCGACCAGGCATAAAACCAAACTGATTCTCCAAAATGGACACTACACTCCTCAATCTCCGCTCGACCACTCTCTCTCAAATCTTCATAGTGTGACTCAATAACTTAATACCCCTATAGTTGTTGCAACTCTGAACATCGCCCTTGTTTTTATATAACGGAATCATCGTACTCCATCTCCAAGCCTCAGGCATTCTTGCAGTCTTGAAAATGATATTAAACAAATCTGTCAACCACCTTAAACCCGCCTGACCTGCATACTTCCAAAAATCCACTGGAATCTCGTTCGGCCCCATCGCCCTACCCCTTCGCATCTTACGAATCGCCTCTGTGACCTTCTCAACCTTAAAACGTCTACAGTAGCTGAAATCACGGCTCTTCTCCGAGCACTCCAACTCTTATAGCTCAATTCCTCTGTCTCCCTCTCCGTTTAAAAGTCTATGAAAATACTCCTGCCATCTCTTCTTGATGTGAACATCCTCCACCAAAACTCTTCCGTCCACCCCCTTAATGCACTTCACTTGATCGAGGTCCCGACCCCTCCTCTCCCTAGCCTTATCAAGCCTATACAACCTTTTCTCCTCGCCCTTCTCCTCTAACCCCGCGTACAAGCTCTCAAAAGCTGCTGTCTTAGCAGCCGTAATAGCTAACTTAGCCTCTTTCCTTCTCACTTTGTAAGCCTCCCTGTTCACCTGCTTCTCCTCTTCATCTTTACTCTCGATCATCTTAACATATGCCTCCTTCTTAGTCTCCACTTTCTTCTTAACTTCTTCATTCCACCACCAGTCCCCCTTATATCGACCTTCCCGACCACTCAAGACACCCAACAACTCTCTAGCCATCTCCTTGATGCAGCTAGCAGCCTTATCCCACATACCATCCACGTCCCCCCTACACTCCCATGCCCCCATTACCGCCACCCTCACCCCTATCTCCAGCGCACTGACTGGCGTCAAACCACCCCACTTGATTCTAGGTTGACCCTCTCCGACCTTACTTTTTCTGCTCTTCTTGATAAACAAGTCCATCACCAGAAGCTTGTGCTTAGTCGAAAGATGCTCACTCGGAATGACTTTACAGTCTTTACATAGAACTTTATCCCCCTTCCTAAGCAGCAGAAAGTTGATCTGAGTCTTGGCTAAAGCGCTTCAGAAGGTATTCAGATGATCCTCCTTCTTTAGAAAGCTCGAGTTCACAACCACCAGCCCAAAAACCCTCGCAAAGTCCAACAGGGAAACCCCTTCACCATTTCTATCTCCAAAACCAAAACCTCCGTGCACATCATCATAACCTCTCGGATATGCCCCAATGTGCCTATTGAAGTCCCCCTCTATAATAATTTTCTCCGAGCTAGGCACGCTTCTCACTACCTCGTCCAAAGCCTTTTAAAATCTCGCCTTCACCTCCTCATCCAAGCCCACTTGGGGCGCATAAACACTACACACATGCAGTGTAAACCCCCCAATGACCAACTTAACCATCATCAGCCTATCACTGATCCTCTTAACCTCCACCACCTGCTCTCTAAGCCCCTCATCCACTAAGATGCCCACTCCATTTCAACGCCTGTCACTACCTGAGTACCACAGCTTGTACCCATCGACATTCCTAGCCTTAGACCCTACCCACTTAGTCTCCTGGACACACGCAATACTAATTTTCCTCTTCTTGAGAATCTTCACCTACTCAACGGACTCACCCTGAAGGGTCCCAATATTCCAAGATCCTACCCTCAACCTATCACCTCTCGCCTCTTGCCTCCCTCTCCCACCCTTCACCGAACCAGCCCGAACACCTAGCCTTGAACCCAAACCCACCTCTGCCCTCCTCTCTCCACCCTCTCCCAAAATAGGTCCCACCCCTAACCCCCTCAACCCTCTCGGCCCCCTCAGACATGACCCTATTCCATCCTCAACCCCCTCAGTCACTACTCAACAAACGAAACACAAACAAAAAAAACCAGCAGCAAACAGACAAGCAAACAAAGAAATAGTAGCGAAAGCAGTATAAAAGCAGCAGACACGTAACGAAAAACGATAGGAAAAAGCACATTCCCAGTTCTCAATAGTATCTATCTAGTAACAGTATATATATCTATAATTTATATATCTATATATCTATATAATATAATAAAAGTCTGAAGATCCTTAGAAAAGTGATTAGAATTTTTTTGCCCTTCATTAAAAGTCTATGCTTTAGAAAAAATCGTCTTTTCACTTTTTTTTCTCAAATTATTATTTAGTTATATTTTTGATATTGAATCCTAAAATATATCGGATTAGAACTTTAACAAATATAGTAAGACTTTTTCTAAAATTAGGAGCCCGAAAATATAAGGTAAGTATTCATTGAATTTTTTTAAATAAAAAAAGTAAAAAGCACACGTTTTACATTATTTTTACAAACTTTATGGGAAATAAATGTTCATATAAAATATGTACGTATGGAATATAATTACAATTCAACTCTTTTCTAATATTTTTAGGGAAAAGGGAATTGAAGTTTGATATTAAGCCTTTTACACCAAAAATATGTTCCTAGCTTCATATGGTTATCACGAAAGCAACTGGTAGGACTCTGTCGATGATGGTAAGAAATTTTATTATATTGACATAAATTTTTCAAAACATAATATAGGCTATTGTTTAGGTGTTGTTCAAATAAAAGGTAGTATTTACTTTTTAAAAATTAGAATGAGGTTGAGATAATATTTTTAAAAAATCGCATTCTATTGAAGTTATTGGATACAAATGTTATCCCTATCTCATCGAGATAAAGAGGTTATTTTTGAAAGATTCTGACACATGTAAACTTAAAGTTACGTAGTTGTATCTTAAAATTGTATATAATGATAGAAAACTTGAAATTCTATTGGAGGAGAGAACAAAGTGCATGCAGATCTTACCCCTACCTCATGCCCGATTTAGGTAAAGTTGAGTTTTCGTTGTTATATATCAAAATTATTTATAATGATAGAAAACTTGATATTCTACTAAAGGAGAGAGCAAAGTGCACACAAATCTTATCTCTACGTCACAAAGATAAAAAAATTATTTCCGAAAGTTCTCGACTCAGGTAAAGTTAAATTTGCATCGTTGTATCTTAAAATTATTTAGTGAAATTCTCTATTATTGTACTTCGTTTAGGGTCATAGATATGCAGACACTTTATATACATTGTCAGATAAATTTTGTTTCTTAGAGAGTCAACTCAGATAAGCTTGATTTGTATAAAATTAGTTTATATTAGTTCTTTTACCTTTACAATTAATTTGTTACATAATTCTAAAAGACTTATGTATCTTTAATCACTTTATCAATCGATCAATCAATAGACCTAGTCACAAACTGTTTACGTTTGTTTTCTGGTTCATCTATGTTCATTCTTCTAATATATATAATTTAATTAAATCATATACTTATATCGCTTTTGCAATTGAAATTTTAGACTTTGTAATTTCTATAAATTTTGAAGGAGATCGGGGTGGAATTTGAGTTGAATGACCATGGAATGCAGCAAAGGCTTATTCCTTGCATGCATTTCACAGGGGAGTTGCATAACTATGAACTTATTGATTCCTCTGTGCTATTCAGAAGTATGGATCTCCTTTTAACTAATCTTCAGTTGCATATACGTTATTATATATTTTGAAAAAGTCATTTTCTTCTGTTTAGAGCCTTTTTTCTTAATCTAATTTGTTCTATGTTGTAGGTAGCTAATCAACTGAGGAATTTAGCTACTACTTTTGTGTCATTGGAGATCAGTCCATGCCTGCAGAGTATATGGATCACAACTTTGAACCAGTGCCATTTGCATTATGTAATTTAAAATTTTTTGTGAGTGCTTTGGGTGGAGAATCTGTCCTATCAGGTATTTTTCTTGATCCCGTTCCCTTTTCATCTATCCAGTTCGGTGAAGACGTAGATACAGGTACACGATATAAAGAAGACAAAAATAAGAAGCTTCACTTTTTGCTGGTGATTCGATTGACAAATTTAGTGAAATATTATCTTGATCGATTTTTGGAGAGTGATATGATGGAAATCATAAAGGTGCATCTTAAGCTTCATCAATGTGAATCTGAAGTTCATACCCAAATGAAGCTTCAAATTGGAGTTAAAATTCACAATTAATTAAATTTCTCTAGAGAAGAAACATAATTCTAATATCTCTTAACTTTTTAATAAAATGAAGTTTCGTGTTGTTATCTTAGCCTAATTATCTGCTCTATTGATAGCATAAGTTGATCCAAGAAGGATCAATTTCATGGGCATATCCAGGGCATAGATGATGAAAGTTGAGTACTTTATCAAGTAAAATAATTAGTTACACTAAATATCGAAAGAAATATAAGTTGCTTTAATATTTTTCCCTTCACATCATATGAATATTTGGATAAATATTTTTAGATGGATCGGAAGAGTTGAGCAACTACATGTACTGGTCTATCGATGCCTTAGATTCTTTATGAAAAGCTTAGGATATTTTATCAACTAATTATAACTTGATACTAACAATTAAAATTCTTAATTTGAGCTATGGCAACAAATCTTCAAACTTGTATGTTAAGTAGGCTTTTGATCAAGTTTTTGAAAAACTGTGTGTTTCTATGTGAGTATGAAGTAGTAGAAGTTATTTTTATAAGCTTAAAAAAAGATGTTTTTTTCCTAACTATAATTGAAAAAGTGAGATTTGAGGAGAGTAGGATATACAGAAACCTTATACCTATTTCTATGATAGAGAGATTGTTATCAGTAGACCATTTGATTCAATTTCTCTTTTATAAAAAGTATTTATTTAAGACATATATTTCAAAATAAATTGATTTTAGAATATTAGTCAAATAAATTATTAGTATTTTATCAAGATTATTAGTGATGACTCCATACTTTATTTGGAAGATTGATTAATTTAGTTTTTCTTTGATTATGATCAATAATTCTTTAACATTCTTTTCTTCTTTTATGTTAGTGTTTAATTCACATTTAATAAATCAATAGTGAATTTTTTTTTATAGTAATTGAGACAGAATTGGTGTTTTTAAAGGCGGGGCCTTTATACTATTTTTCCAAATAATTGTCATTTAATCATTGCCTTAATATTAAGGACTATAGTAAAGTGATTTAAACTTTTTGTACTTCATTAAAAATCTCTCCAATAGATAAAATTATTTTTTCACTTATTCTTTTAATTATTTAATTATTTTTATAATATTTTGACAACTCCTAAATTAAATAGGTACAAATTTCTTTGAAGTCTTTGTTTATGCAAGATAAAATTTGAACAGGAATCCTACTCTTTTTTTCTAAAAGTAAAATTTTAAGTAAGGACAATTTAAAAAGTAATCTATATCTATATCTAGATTTATATCTATTCATATCTATATCTATAATTTATAATATATTAAAAATGTGAAGATCCTTAAAAAAGTGATTTGAATTCTTTAGCCTTCATTGAAAGACTCCACTTTAGATAAAATTGTCTTTACTATTTTTTTTAATTATTTTAATGATATTAATATTGACTATAATAAAAAATGAAAATCTTTCCTAACAAAAATAGAATACCTTTTCCAGCGTCCAAATAAAATTTGACAAAAATCTAATCTAGCTATAACAGAACCAGCCAAGGATTTAAAATTATATTTTCTACAAATTATTTCTTAAAAATTAAATATAACAGTTAAAAATATCTTATGTTAGATCTTTTTCTCACATTCTTCCTTTCTTTTCACTGTAATTTTTTAAGGCTTTCTTAGATTACTGCCATATTTTTCAGCTTGACACAAATTTGAGTTCACAGAAAGACGCGCAACTGTAATTTTTTCTCTCAACTGATCGTGTAGCAGTTGTTCTGCATCATACTCTTAAATGTGTTAACTCTCTAATGAAGCTATCTTTTATGTTATCTAAATGCAATCAAACATCTCTTATTTTGTTTTTGACGTTGGCATTGTTTATCTTTATACTTTTTCTTTTGTTTCTATACTTTCTTGTGCACTTACTTCACAGTTGTAAAATTCTTTCTTGTGCACTTTCTTCAAACCTATTTTCAATTGTTAGTTTTTGTGATTTGAGAAAAGAGGTGTTTCTTTTAATTTATTTTTGCAGCGTGTGGTCATCTCAGATAAGTATAATTTTGGATTAATTTTTATTAGGTTAGTTTTTTATTTGATTATTATTATTATTATCATTATTATTTTTTTGAGTCGAGGATCTATCGAAAATAATTTCTTAGTCCATAAAAGCAATATATTAAAATAGGGGTAAGTTCTACGTGTACATATGTTGTTGTTATTGTTGTTGGCGTTGGAGATATCATATGTGCTTATAGGCTGCTATAATGGCTAGGGTTTTACTTGGACATCACATGCACAATCACCAATATTGAAAATGTAGGCATCTCATGCTATGATAATTTTTGTTGTATTTTCATTAATTCTGAAGAGTGTATTTTCTTTTATGAAAAAAATATATATATTTGTTGTTTGGAATTGAGTTGAAAAAATAGGTGTTGCTTGAAATTGAGTTACTCATCTATAAAATCGTTTCTTCTTCAATTTTGATGTTGTTTATTTTATTGTAGTCAAAACAAAGTAAAAACAAATAACTTGTAATCTATGAATCCGTTATGAGAAAATCTATGTATTCTTTTATGCAACATAGAAGGTGAAATAAGTTACATATAAATAACTTGCGATTTTTTTTAACTGTAGGTCAATCATTGTATTAATTTTATACATCAATAATTTATTTTCTTCCACGTATCAAACATTGTATAAGTTATAAATAGTTTAAATACATGAATAACTTCACTTTATTCGGTAATCAAACAACCCCTAACATGTTTAAGATGTATAATAATCATCTAAAATGCCCTCAGTTTAATTAAAACATAGAATGCTAAGAATAAAAATAACTCTATGTTAAAAAAGTTATTTTAAAATTAAGAATTATTATAATGACTAAATAATATTTACAATGTCTAAACTCTGGTTGTCGTCACTTCAAATCATCTTAACTTATAAAAAGAACTAAATAGTATAAATTTAATCGAGAAATATATTTTGGGCTACATCTAATTTACTCCTTAATTGTTAGTGTGACACTTATTTATCCTTCCTCTTTAATTAATTACACTTTTTATCTTCAAAATTTTACGTTATATTTTTAAAATTTTTATACTTAGTCAATAATTTATTGTTTGTATACACTTAAACTTAATTAATATTTGATACACATACAATGCACGTACCTTAAACGGTACAACAACTTCTGTATAACCAACAACAAATAGTGGATGACTAAAGCACGCGGTCCATGGAGATAAATATAATATAAATGCTACTTATCTCGCTTTCATTGATCTCTTTGAGGTAGTTGTGCCAGCAAGCTTGATCCACAATGTGATCACTAGAAAAAATAGACGTATACATTTCTTTTACCCCATCATAGACGTTGTGACAGTCATATGTTTTAACACCTTTACTGGTGTAATACTCCGTAAGATTCTAACTCAATTCATCTCTCAATTTCATATTGAAAGGGTTCAAGACTTAAAAATTTCATTAAGTGTTGAGGACTTAGTCATTTTCAAGATCCCTATACTTTGATGATTTTATTTTTGACCTTTTCAACCTCGAAACGTCGATTTTTTAGTTGATTCATGATCGGGGTGGTTCAAAGTATGTCTCGGATGAGTTTCAAAATTTTCAGACGAGCGTAGGGGTGTGTTTAGAAAACCAAAACAGAAGCACCACCAGGATAGGCAGACGCCATCCCCTTTAGTCCGTCGGGGTAAGGCGGGCGCCGCTCGGGTTAGTCCTCCGCTCTAAGGCGGGCGCCGCCCGGGGTAGTCCGCCGCTCCAAGGCCCATGTCGCCCCCTTCCTATTTCATCCATCTTTTGTTAATTGTCTTCTAAGTGCATTTGGGTCAATTCCCTTCACCCAACTCGTCCATAACACGGAATTGTGGTCCCCAAGGAGCATTATTTGCCCTTTTTCTCATAAACCCTCTCAAGAAAATCGTCTTTCATCTCAAGAACAAACCCTAATCCTTTCACAAAGAATTAAGAAATTCAAGCTTCATGCTCAAGAACTCCTCAAGGAACCTTCAAGAATTCATCTAGCGAGGTATGTGTGATGTTCATCTATGTGTGATATTCACTCATGGAGTCCAAGAATCCTCTTTTGGTTTAAATTTTGAGTTTTTACATGTTCAAGTTGAATTAACTCCATGAATCTCTTGTCAATTCAATTACAAGTTACGATTATAAGTGTTTTCAAGTGGAATGAGTCATATTGTGTTTTGAGTGTTGCAATTCTCATGTCATGTTCAATTGATTTCGGATAAATCCCTATGTTATGAATTTAACCATGGAATCCTATTGTTCTCTCGTGTTTAAGACATTTCCATTTTCAAGTTATGAGTTTTACATATTTGATGAAATTCCATGTTGGGTCTTTGAACCATGATCATGTATTATAGTATTTCCAGTTTAATACAGAATATTTATAATCATTTAGTGCTGGTGGGTTATGAACACCCGATACCTAGTTGTTTTACATGATTTCAGGATCTCAGAAAGCTTTAAATTAAATCATGAGTATTATCATTCAGTCAGTTGTTATGATCAAACCATGATGAGCATTGTGAATTGTATGCTCAGTTAAATTTAATTCAGTCCAGTCCAATATCAGTGTCATTCAGTTGGGATTAACACTTAGCACCGAGTGAACGTAGGGATGGCGTCTCCCCCGTCAGTTAGGCATGAGGTGCTAGTAGAAATACCTAAGTTTCAGACCTATGACGCCACCATGGACTTTAAGGGGTTCCCCGTCTGTTAGGCATGGCACCTTTATACTTCGGGACATCAGCCTTGTGGATCCACATCGTCAGCCAGTACTTGTACCCTTGGCAAGGTACCAGTACCCTTCCAACTGGGATTACAGGTTGGACCCCGATAGTAGATTTGGGGCATATCGATTATAGCTAGTTCCCACAGTCTCAGTACAGTATTCAGTGTATTTTCAATTCAGGTTTTCTTGACTAAGTGTACAGACTTTCAGATATTCAGGTTTACAACTTTTAGTCTTTCATATTTTAGATTATCTCAGTAATATAACAGATATACATTTAGTCTTGCATTCTCAGATTTTACATGTTCATTCATTCATGCATAGTTACCCCATGTATTTCAGCCTGTCCTCATCTCATATACCAATATATTTAAAATACTGACTACATACTCTTTCTTGCTCTATGATGTCTTATATCATAGGTTCAGATACTAAATTTTTTTATCGTACTTAGACAACCCAACATTATAGCAACAACAACAGTGTTGAGTCCTCATCCTTCGAGGATATATTATCTCTCTTTAAGTTATTTCAATATTTCACTATGTTCTATTAGTCGGAGTTAGTTGGGGGCCTAGCCGATCAAATCGTTAGTCAGTTTAGAGACTTTCAGATGCTTAGACAGTCAGTTAGACAGTTAGTCAGCTTTATCAGTTTGATTTGTGGTTTTTAGATAGACCGTTTGGTTTTTAGTATCTAATTAGATGTTTTAGACTTATGATTAAGTCGTACTATCAATATTCATACTTGCAGTACTTTACCAGTTTATGTTCCGCGTAGATGTTTTATTACTATTTTGTTTAGTGCTCACAGCAGGTACCAACTCATGAGTTAGTTTGTGGTCAGTTGTGATCGTAAGCTCCATTGTCGTGACTAAGGGCTAGCCTTGGGTCGTGACAAAATTTAGTATCAGAGCCTAAGGTTTTAAAGTGTCCTAGGGAGTCTGAAAGCCGCGTTAAGTATAGTCTTGTGCATGGGTGTGCAGCGCGCCACACTTATGGATGAGAGGCTACGTGATATTTTAGGAAAAGTTTTCCTTCTTTCAGTATTCATGTCATGCAAAAGAGCATAATCCCAATTTAAACTCTCTTTCTAATTTATCCTTTATTTCATTTATAGCCAATGCCTCCCAAAAGAAACAATAAAAGAACAAATTGGGATCAACCCGCATCACCGCCTGTTCAGGAAGATCCCCTAAATGAGTATGTCTCTAACATTGAGTTCAGGTCTGCCTTTACAACCCTAGCCCATTCAGTAGCTGCTTAGAATAACTAGCGAGCTTCTACCCCAGCCAATACATTGGCAAATATAGTTGCGGACAAGATCAGGATTTCACTCGAATAAATCACCCTTTGTTTTTGGGATCCAAGTCTGAAGAGGATCCGTAAGAGTTTTTTGATATGGTTCAAAAAGTGACATATATTATAGGCACCACTTTGAGTAAGAGTGCAGAGTTGGCTGTATATCAGTCGCAGGATTTAGCTCACACCTGGTATAAGCAGTGAATGAGGATAGGGGTATTGAGGTAGGGCCTGTAGAGTGGGAAGAGTTTGACACGACTTTCTTAGATAGGTTCTTTCCATTAGAGTTGAGGGAAGCTAAGGTGTAGGAGTGTATTAATTTGAAGTAAGGTAATATGAGTGTGAAGGAGCACTCGCTTAAGTTCACTCAGTTGGCGAGGTATTCTCCTTCGATGGTGGATGATAATAGGTCTAAAATGAGTAAGTTTGTATCTGGTGTATCTAATAGTGTGGTCAAGGAGTGTAGGACTACACTATTGATTAAGGAGATGGACTTATCTAGACTTATGGTTCATGCTCAGCAGACTGAGGAATAAAAGCTTAAGGAAAAAGAAAGAGAGAATAAGAGGGCCAAAATAGGTAGTTTCAATTTTTCACAACTGAGGTCAGAAGATGGTAACCGTTTTCATTTTCGTCAGAAATTTTTAGCCCCAGCTCCGTCTTTAGCTAGTGCACCAGTGCCAAAGTTCAGGAATGGCAATCGAGATAGGGCGCTGGGCACTAAGTCCCAAGGTAGTGTGAACAGTGGTCGTACTAATCTGCTTTGTCAGAATTATGGTAGAAATCATCCAGGAGAAGGCAGGGCTAACAGTGATGTGTGTTTTAGATATGGCAAGCCACCCCACAGGATGAGGGAGTTCCTTGTAGGTATGTAGAAGGGTAGGAATGCTCGCTAGCAGGGTCAGACTAACTCATCAGCAGCACCGCCAGGTCGTTTAACCCAGCAAGGCGCTACTTCCAATGCCACCAACAAAAAGCTCTAGAGTAGGTTATATGCCATTTAGACTCAACAAGATCAGAAGAGTTCTCCTTATGTGGTTACGGGTATGTTGCAGGTTTTCCATCTTCATGTTTATATTTTATTAGATCCCAAAAATTCACTTTCTTTTTTGACTCCTTGTATAGACGTCAATTTTGGTGTCAGTCCCAAAACATTAGCAGAAATTTTCTCAGTGTCAACCCCGGTGGGTAAATCTATTATAGACAGGCGGAAATACAGAAATTTCCTGGTCACAGTATCTCAAAAAATCACCTCAGTTGATGTTGTGGAGTTAGAGATGACTGATTTGGATGTCATTCTCAGCATGGATTGGATCCACTCATGCTATGCTTCAGTTGACTGTAGAAATAGAGTCATTCAGCTTTAGTTTCCCAGTGAAATAGTTATTGAATGAAGGGGTAGTACTTTAGTGCTTAGGGGTCAAATTATTTCATATCTTAGAGAAAAAAAGATGATATCTAAAGGATGTGTTCATCATCTTGTCGAGTCTAAGACTCTAGTTCTGAGTCTCTCAGTATCGAGTCAGTTTCAGTAGTAAGGGAATTTCCAAATATGTTCCTTGAAGATCTTCTCAGAGTTTCTCCCAAAAGGAAAATTAACTTCAAAATAGATCTCATTCTAGATACCCATCCTATCTCTATTCCACCCTACAGAATGGATCCAGTTGAGCTTAAGGAGTTGAAAGAGCAGTTGAAAGATCTCTTAGATAAGGGTGTCATCAGGCCTAGTGTTTCCCCATGGGGTGCTCCAGTCTTGTTCGTGTGTAAGAAAGATGGTCCTTTCAAAATGTGCATCGACTACCGTCAATTGAACAAAGTCCCAATCAAGAGGAACTATCCATTCCCTATAATTGATGACTTGTTTGACCAACTTCAGGGTACCAGTTATTTCTCTAAGATAAACCTCATATTCGGCTATCATCAGCTTAGAGTTAGAGAATGCAACATTTCAAAGACGGTCTTCAGAACTCGGTATGGTCACTTCAAATTTTTAGTTATGTCTATTGGACTAATGAATGCCCCTAGGAATTTTATAGATTCTATTAACAAAGAGTCCAAGCAGTACTTGGACATGTTCATTATAGTCTTTATTGATGACATTCTTGTCTATCCCGTAGTAAAAATAATCATGTAGACCATCTGAGAATTGTATTGCAGACCCTTAGAGCTCATCAGTTATTTGCCAAATTCGGTAAGTGCAAATTTTAGCTAAGATCAGTAGATTTTCTTGGAAATATTATTTCTGGTGATGACATTAGAGTTGACCCTCAAAAGACCGAAGTGGTGAGAAATTGTCCCAGACCCATCTCTCCATCAGTTATCAGGAGTTTCTTAGGTTTGACTGACTATTATAGACTGTTTGTTGAAGGGTTTTCTTCTATTGCATCCACCATGTCTCAATTGACTCTGAAAGTCAAATTTCAGTGGTCAGATTTATGCTATAAGAGTTTTCAGGAGTTGAAGACTCAACTCACCTCAGCCTCAGTTTTGACCTTGCCAGATGGTTCATATGGGTTTGTAGTTTACTGTGATGCTTCCAGAGTTGGTCTTGGTTGTTATTGATATAGAGAGGTAAGGTCATATCCTATGTCTCTAGACAACTTAAACCCCATGAAAATAAATATCCTACCCATGATCTTGAGTTGGCAGCTGTTGTTTTGGCCTTAAAACTTTGGAGGCATTATCTTTATGGGGTTCATGTTAATGTGTTCATGGATCACAAAAGTTTACAGTATGTGTTCTCATAGAAAGATTTAAATCTTCATCAGAGAAGGTGGCTTGAGTTGTTAAAAGATTATGATATGAGTATTTTGTATCATCTGGGCAAGGCCAATATAGTGGCGGATGCCCTTAGTAGAATGTCGATGGGTAGTGTTGTTCATGTTGAGAAGGAAAAGAAGAAGTTAGTCCGGAGGGTTCATCAGTTTGCTAGATTAGGTGTTCAATTTTTGACTCAGCTTAAGGCAGTGTATGGGTTCAGAATAGTTTGGAATCATCATTGGTTGTCGAAGTGAAGGAAAAGTAAGATAGGGATCCTAGTTTGGATAAGTTGAAGAAATCAATTAGAGATCAGAAAGTAGAGGTTTTCTCCCAAGGGAGAGATGGTGTGTTGCATTGCCAGGGAAAGTTATGTGTTTCATGTGTTGATGGGTTGAGGCAGAAAATTTTGGTAGAAGCTCATGGTCCGTGATATTTTATTCATCCAGAGGCCAACAAGATGTACCATGACTTGCGAGAAATCAATTGGTGGAATGGTATGAAGAAGGATATTACAGAGTATGTGGATAAGTGTTCAAATTATCAACAAGTTAAAGTTGAGCACCAGAGTCCTAGTGGTACATTGTAGGAGTTTAGCATCCCCACTTAGAAGTGGGAAGTGGTGAACATGGATTCTGTGATGGGTTTTCCTTGTATGCATCGTCAATGTGATTCGATTTGGGTCATAATAGACAGAATGACCAAATCATCTCATGTCTTACCAATTCATACTTTTTACTCAGCTAAGGATTATGCTAGGATTTTTATTAGGGAGTTGGTTAAGTGGAATGAGATTCTGTTATCTATCATATCAGATAGAGGTACTGAGTTTACTTCTCACTTTTGGAAAGCTTTTCAGAAGAGTCTTGGTACCCAAGTTTATCTCAGTACAACTTTTCATCCTCAGATAGAGGGTCAGGTAGAGAGGACCATTCAGACCATAGAGGACATGTTAAGGGCATCTGTAATTGACTTTAAAGGCAGTTGGGATGACCACTTACCTTTGATTGAGTTTGCCTATAACAATAGTTACCACTACAGTATTCAGATGGCTCCATTTGAGGCTCTCTGTGGGAGGAGATATAGGTTTCCTATTGGTTGGTTTGAGGGAGGTGAGGCCCCTTTTCTTGGGCCAAATTCAGTGTTTGGGGTGATGGAGAAAGTTCAGTTAATTAAGGGGAGGCTGAAGACATCCCAAAGCCGTCAGAAATCTTATGCAGATGTGAGGGGAAGAGATCTTAAGTTTGAGGTGGGTGATTTAGTCTATCTAAAAATCTTGCCCATGAAGGGAGTGAAGAGATTTGGTAAGAAGGGGAAGATCATTCCCCGATATGTTGGTCCTTATAAAATCTTGAACCGTTTTAGAGACGTGGCTTATGAGCTAGAATTGCCTGCAGATTTGACATCAATTCATCCGGTGTTCCGTGTTTCTTTGTTAAAGAAATGCATTGGTGATTCAGCTGTTGTTGTTCCTTTAGAAAGTATGGATGTTAAGTATAGATTTTCTTACGAAGAAGTACCAATTGAAATCCTTTATCGTCAGGTCCATAGACTAAAGAATAAATAACTTCCTTTGGTTAAAGTTCTTTGGCGGAACCAGTCCGTTGAGGGAGTCACTTGGAAAGAAGAAACAGATATGCGAACCAAGTACCATCACCTTTTCTCCGCAAACTCAGATTCATCTTAAGGTAACGATCTTCCTCAGATTGACTCTTTTCAGTTCCTTGTTTCATCTATGTGTCTATCCTCATGTCATTTCATGCATTCATGAAATCAGTTCAGCCTATGTATCATGTTTCAGAATCAATTATGTAATCAAGTTTCCAGTTGTGCATGTTCAGTATATGACCTCAGTTTCCTCAGTAGTCTCATTCTAACCAGCTCACTTCAATAGTTTAAATGTGTGTTCGAATTTTCGAGTATAGTAGGTTGTTTTGATGACTTTTTCCTTCTTTTAAAAAGGGAAAAATGACATAAATAATACTTTGGCCGAACCTATAGACATGAAAATAGCCATTGAATTATAATTTCATTTTCCAGCTATTTGTCGGCAACTTTATACAATATTGATACAAATTTGATGCATATCTTATTGATAATACTCAACTTACATTATCATTTCAATGCAAGGCGATCGTTGTCAATATATACCCAATAAAAATTGAGATCAAATCCACAAGGAGTGTAAACTAGTTTTCGATACTTACATGTGTTGAGAGTTAACTAGGTGTTAACCCATAATGTGTAAACTAAACTATACATAAAAAGTATAGTGTGTGGGGGGGGGGGAGGGTTGATTGGAAATTTTGTTCAACACAATAACCAACTATAATAATAAGAGATTGAAACAATTTATAGATAATACCAATTAGAGAAGAACCTTAGGGTTATGCTATCCTAGGTTGTATTCATGCATGGGTGATTGAAATCTAATCCCAGTTTTATCTAATGGTTTTGGATAGGCTAGATTTTGAGTCGTAGAGTTAATCTTTTGATAAAATATTAAATTATACTCATGGATTATTTTGAATACCTTATGAGCGTGATAAGTTTACCAATTCAATACCTCAAGCTAGCATCCTTATTTCTAAAATAAAGCCAATGAAAATAGCTAATTCAACCAACACCCTTATTTCTAAGATGATGCTAACAAATAAGTTGGATTTAAAATGTTGTTTACAATTATCCCTCACCCACATCTCTCTTCCAAGGATGATGTGGGATCCTTAGGCAATTGGGGTTTTCACTCCCAATTCTGAATTCAAATGTGAGACAAAAGCAAAACCCAAAATAATTAACTAATTACTTGGACAAAAAATCAACACCCATACATTATTCAACACCTAATCAAATATAACCCCAAGATATGTAGTTAGCTACTCATGAAATTAAATAAAGGAGATCTACCCAAGTTGGCATTCATTGCATCCATTAAAGAGCAAAACAAGAATAAATCCAAACTTCAAATTCAATTGACAACCAAAATATCTCATGGAGTTAAATCCACGAAAAATGTTTCTTAGCTCCCAAAAAACTCCAAAATTAGATAAAAGATGATCCCACTATGAAAGGGTTTTGGCCCATATGATTTGGGATCCAGTTCAGTGAAATTACACTTTTTCCCCCTGGAAATTCCCGCTCTATCGTGATCGTCATTCCTCGTTTACAATCACGACACCGCTATCGTGGTGGTCACCTAGCAATCGCCCTCGATTTAAATTTATTGATGGATCGCGATCGCGACCCTTAGGACGCGATCGTAGCACGTGAGGATTGACTCTTGGGCTTGGTTTTCATCTTTGGCTCCTCTTGCTCTCATTATTTTTCTTCTAACTTTGTATCAACTCATTTTTATCATGTTTCACTGCAAGCTTACAAACACTAGAATTTATCGCATTTCAATAAAGAATTAGCCTTATGTTCACAATTATTTCATCGTAGTGTGTAAGAATTTGGATATAAATGAGTAGCAAATTTTTCACCATCAACACCCCCAACTTAAAACTTTGCTTGTCCTCAAATAACACTACTCTATATTAATTGAGACTAATCAACTTGTAAGCCCACTTTTAGAACCAAATGATCACTACTGATTCCAAAATTGATTAACACCAACAATTGGTCAACAAGCATGGGAAGAACTCTTCGTGCAACTCCCCTCAAAATCAATCACATTTTCAAGGATGTAAAAGACTTTTAAGAACAATCAAGCAACAACTACTAACTCTTAAGAGGTGACTCTCTATCAATAGTAACTTAACTACACTTTTTTGCCTCATTTTTGGAGTATGACAACTTCACCGACCTTTATTAGTTTACATGCCTCCTCACAGAAGGAAATCCCAGCACAACTTAATTTCTATCATGTAACAAGGGACAAATGTGCAAGCACTCACTCTCACAAATAATTTCTCAATACACACAAGTATCATGTCATATGTTTTCCTTTATTTTCAATCGCTACTAACTCAAAAACAATTTGTTGAAGATCTCCAAGGACTTTTAAAGTTTGTAATGTAGGCTCGGGAAAGGGTAGGATAAATATTTGGGATACAAGTGACTGCACCCCCTTGAACTCCACATAAAACACTATTAAATCAAACTTTGGATTATGGGCCACTTCATTCATTCCTAATTCACACATGTGCCTTCCTTTACCACATTGATTCATCCATCTTTTGAAAGTATTTTCTTCTTATTTCTTTTCTTTGTGTAATATCATTCTTTTCCTTCTTTCATTGGTACCTTTATTTTTCTCATTCATTAGTCTCCATTACTTAGCTTTTAGGCACTCACTTACAATACTGTGGCCCAAGATCACTTCTTCCAAGATTTACAACCCCCAACTTAGGCTTTTAGACTCAAGTTGAATTTTTAAGTTCAAGGAGAGAAGAGTTCAAAAGAGGGACAAAGTTTAAATGGTTCAAGGCTTGTAATGCGATTGCCAAAGAAAGGTTCAAAGGCTCAAAAGGAGAGATTAGGGATTTCATTCTAGCACGGGTAGGATTTTTAGGCTAAAGTGATTTTCCATGATTAGAAAGAAGTCCTAAGATCATTTCTCCAACCAAGTGTAATTAAGATTAGCTTCGAAAGACCAACTAGAAAAGTTCTAGATGGAACAAATATGCATGAGAATCAATCAACTAAGCTCACCACACATGGCATGCAAACTTTTCTAGGAGGATCAATTGCATCTCGTATTTGAGGCAAAATGAGTTAATTATCACACACTACTTATGAAAGAATTAGAGTCACAAAAAAAGGTAAAGTGTTGTTACAAAATCATTCACGTCCATGCCCTTAATTTTCACAAATATTTTAGCTGGAGTGGGGGTGCTTTCTTCTCATTTCACCATGCATAATTAAATATTGTTGGCACCAAATCAAGTCATCATATCACATTTGGGCTCTGACAAGGGCAAACCATATGGCTACTCTGAATTCACCATAGTAATACTAATGGCAAACCCAAATCTATAATTCCACGGGTACTCAGACTTCCCCTGCATCTATAACTCAAAACCCCAAACACGATAATTTTTCTTTAAGAATCTTGTCACTCAATCTATCATAGGGAAAGGCTCGTCCAATATCATTATTAAAAGAAATAAAATCTAGAAATGGAAACCAAAAGAGATTAAATGCATGAAATGTAGGCACCATTGGGATGCCCAATATTACAACCCAAAATATCAAATCATCCATAACAAATAAAAAATAAATCATCCAAATTAAACATGAAAATATCCAAATAAGCATCTAAATCATACAGACCGAATAATTAAATATGAAATACTACAGAGATGGGGAACCCCCAACTAAAAAGCTTACAGTGTTCTCACTGCATATCATGAAAGCAAAAAAAAAGAGATAAAAGTGCTCCCTGAAACCACATTAGGTGCTGCCATCACTAGCTGTATCTTTATCATTACCATCAGAGTGTGGATCATCATCCCCGGACCACATAGTTAGGACCTCATCATAAGAATCTATTCTTGGGGAAGGAAGTCTCTCTTTTGGATTTAAGACTTTCCACAGGCACTTTACCCTTTTCCACATACGGGTGAAAAATTTGTTCCTCTTTTTCTCTCTTATCATCATCTTATCATGGGAATCTCATAGCTCCCGATGCAACCATGAAAAGTAAGAGTATGCCTGATCAAGTCAGGAGATAGTCGCTCCCTGCTTCCTCTAATCTTTAAGAAATCTCTCATAGTCAATTCGGGCGATATAGGAGTGAAGAGTGGTAGAAGGTTCTCCCGGCCCCGTGGGCAACCCAAACACAAGCTACCAAATTGGTATCATCTCACTTGAGTGCTCCTGAAATGGACCTATTGTGTATGTCTTGCAAAGAGTAGATATCATTGTCTGTTGACTTACCCTAGTCGATCTTTTTTCTTTTTTCTTTTTGAAGAAACACCCTCGCCACGTATCTTCAATGGGTAAATGGGTGTCTCTGGATATATCCAGTTTCCCCTCGGGTACTCCTCAACTTCGAAACTCTTTCATAACTCCATGATCAAAGATGGGAACATGAGTATGGGGCCGCCATTATTCTTGAAATATCGGATCTCCGAGAGCACAAATCGACCAACGTCTAAAGAAATATTGTCCAAGAGATAGGCCACCATATGAGCTCGCATAACTTGGACATTTGTAATATTGATAGTAGGGCAAACTCAGCTACAGATGAAGGTCAACCAAATATGAACTTCAGCCGTGAAGTCAATCAAAGTTATCCCATTCTTTGTAGAGGCTCATGTAACCTCCCTGCCTGGGCATAATTAAGTAACCAACCAACTTCCTGGGGCACATTCCTTTTCCCCATACTCTCCCATATCCATATTCGGTAGCCCATAAACTTTATTGATCTGTTCATCCCTAAAAAAAACTTTCTTACCCTAAATTCTCATAACTGGGACAGAGATTTTGACGATATTGAGATTTGCGTAGAATCTCTTACCCATTGCTCATTGGCCCGACACAGATCTAAGGTAAAACATGTCCAACCTGTGGCTACCAACTTTTTATAGAATGTCAGAGCTTTTTGGGCACATTTTCCAAAGATATTCCCCGTTCAGGGAGTAACTTCTTCCTCCGGGCGAGGTCCTTATAATAGACGGTTTGACATTCAGCGGCCATGAAATGAGTTTGATCATAGTTTGCCATCCTTAGCTTTAAAATACTGAAGACCACATACAATATTAACAATCAATATCATCATGTGAAAATAATGCTATGTGATTTAGCAAAGCTAGAGTAATGGTTCCCGGGTCAAATTTAGGCTTAAACGAGAGTTTAGGAATTTGGATAGACCTATCAGGCAGGCCTTAGATGTTGCAATCGTAGTCCACTTGGATTGCAATCTCGACACATAAGAGGCCTATTAGACATGCCTCAGGTCTTACAATTGCGAGTCGTCGGATCACGATCACGATATATGAGGCTGCTTGCTTAGAATAATCCTGACCAAAATTGCCAATTTTTCTACCAATTTGTGTTCATAACAGGTAAATGACACTACAAACATGAATCGTAGTTTCTAAACACTCAACCAAGCTTTTTAAACATGGAAATAACTATCAAGAAACTCACTCAGGCATTTTACCATACACTTGGTGTGCACCTGCATTTCATCCTAATTTTGAACAATTTTGGGTACTCAAGACTTCCTCAATGATGTGCACTCCAAAGATAGCAGCTACCACCTACATAATATCAATTTAGACCCTAATATAGCATATCAATAATAATTTTAGGCCATTGTCCTGAACATATATTCTAAGGCCTACTTTAAGCATTACAAAAGAGAATTGAAGGGCGTACCTAATGAAAAGATACAAAGGAGGATGCTATGCACTTTGGAGGCTCTTAACAATGATAGAAACGGATGTAATTATTAATGATTTAAAGGGGAATGTGGGGGAAACTGTCTGAGGTGATGGTTCCTTTTACAAACTATCACGATCGCGATGGCACGGTGATTGCGATCGCTATTTGGGGTGGCGATCGTGACACCTGAGGGTCACTTGGGTCGATCTGAGGCTTCAGGGTGCGATCGCGACCTACAGACCAAAGTTCTCATCCACTATTTTCAGCCATGGTGTCTCCACACTTGGTTTCACTCCACTTTTTGTTCCCCAAGTTACTCAACTATTTTTCAAAGTGGCAAGTTTCCATGGACTTAATAAAAAACAAGCACAAAACTATTCTATCAATTAAAATGCAAAGAATACGAGCCAAATTCATGGAAATGATGGCTTTCCTCCCATCCAGCGCTTAATTTAATATCGCGGCACGACGTCCAGCTATCATCAATTTGGAACCTTAGGGTGAGAAGACCCAAGATTCACTTCTTCATCCACAATGTCAATCACAAACATAACTTGCAACTCCATTGGTTGCTTTTTAATTTTGCATATGCGGAAGGAAACTTCATCATTTTGTATCAGAACTTCATCTCACCACACTCCATATCAACTAGAACTCTTTTGGTTGATAAGAGTGGTCTCCCAAGTATAATTGGTATCTCATGATCAATTTCACAATCAAGGACTACAAAATCCATTGGGAGGATGAATTAGTCAACTTTAACCAACACATCATTTAATATTCCCATCGGTTTTTCCATTGAATGGTCTGAAATCAAGAGTCTCATGGGGGTGGGCGTAGGAGCACCCAACCCTATCCTTTTATACACAACATATGGCAATAAGTTAATACTAGCCCTGAGGTCATATAATGCCTTTTTAAATTTGTGCGTCCTGATATTGCAAGGAATTATAAATGCACCCGGATCTTCTTTTTTCTCTGCCATGACATTTAGTATGATAGCACTACAACTATGATTCACCTTAATACATTCACAATCCACAAGTCACTTTTTGACATCAAGTTCTTCATTGACTTAGCATACCCTGAAATCTCTTGAAGAGCTTCTAACTATGGAATATTAATTGAGAGGTTGCTAAGTTTTGCAAAGAACTTTTTGAGCTTGACATTGTTATCTTTCTTCTTTAACCTTTGTGGAAAGGATGGAAGAATTTTTATTGGAGGTAATGGAACGCTTTAAGGTTCCTCCACTTTTTGCTTATCACCATCAATTACCTTAGGAGTTTTCTCCTCATCATCATTCTTTTCAACTATCATTGGTTCCTCATTATCTACTTTATGAGACTTCGGAGCACTATTACTTGGTATTTTGGACCACTTCTTCTTTGTACTTGCTTGTTTATCAGGAGTATTTTCATCAACCTCAAACACATTTTCACCAAGGTTTCTATCACTTTTAGTGATGATTGCCATAACATGGGTATCGTTCTTAGGATTAACCACCGTGTCACTAGGTAGACCTCCTTTTGGCCTACATTGAGTTGGGTTGAAATTTGGGCAATTTACATATCTAATTGCTTGATGGAATCCGAGTGAGATGTGACCGTTTGGTTTAATTGAGAGGAGTCACTTTTCATTTTCCTTACCATTTTATCGATTCTTTCAACACACATCAAAATTTAGGCAAGGATATCCTCGATTTTAAATTTTCCTAGGTTCACTGAGCTTGATTCCTTGTCCTTAACATAATCATAAGGGGACACATATCTATCATAACCTCTTTCCTTATTCCTCCAATCTCAATCTCTATCCTTTTATCTGTCGCGTCAATCATGATCCCGATCTCAATTATTCCAACCTTTATTCCCGCCTTGCCTTTGGTAGGCGGGGTGGGAATCTCCCAGATGATTTGCCAAAACCCTCTTTATCTTTTCACCGAGCGCCTTAGCTTCATCCTAATCATAACTTTTGGCACCTTGATAGGAAACGACATTTATAGCTTTTGTAGGTGCTCCCATCACGTGTTTAGTGAGGAGATCCAATTGGGTCATCACCTTGACCATATTTTCATCTCTTTATTCATCCTTATTTCTTTGCTCTTTGTTGACATAAGATGCGGCAGGGGACTCTATGGTTACTTTGGAGTCCCGGGTGGGCCACCCTCTATTTTGTTTTGTAACTTGGTCGAGTAAAGTTGATGCAACCCCATAGGATAACTTGACAAGAGACCCTGTGGATGTATTATCAACCACAGTTTTATTCAATTGGTCTAACGCCTGATAAAATATTTGGAGAAGACTATTCTCTGGCACATCATGGTTTGGGCATTGCATGATTTGGTCATTGAACCTTTGCCACACCTCATATAGGAACTCACCACTAAGTTGATGAAAATTTATGATTTCGTCTCTTAGTTGTACATCTTAGATGACGGGAAATATCAATCCAAAAAGGCCTTCAAAAGTTCTATCCAAGATGTAATTGACCCGGTGGTAGAGATATCAACCACAAAATAGCTTCCCTTGTAAATGAGAATGGGAAAAGCCTCAACCGAATAGATTGAGTAATATGAGCAATATCAAATGGGGCGCATACCTCAATAAAGTTTTTCAAATGTAATTTGGAATATTCGTGTGCTTGGACCCCAAATAGACCTTTTATTTTCAACATATGGAGCATCCCACTCGTGACATAGAATACCCAATTTTCCTCGATCGATAGGATACAGATGGCACTTACACGCCCCGCATCATTAAGATGATCCTCATACTCAAAGTGTCCATAAAATAAAGCCGTCATTGCTCCCATTGTGGCTCATGGTGTCGTGATTACTTCAAAGATCACCTAACAAAAGAACAAAAACAACAAACAAGGTAAGCAAAAGCACTATGACTAACCTAAGTTCACTAACAACACCGCAATAGTGAAAACTAAGCTTCACTCCCCGACACCGGTGCCATTTTTTATAACACTAAACTTACACCATTATTTTGATGCTAGACGGTCATTGTTAATATATACCCAACAAAAGACAAGGTCGAATCCACAAGGAGTGTAAACTAGTTTTTGATACTTTAATGTGTTGAGATTTAACTAGGTGTTAACCTGTTATGCATAAACTAAACAATACATAAAAAGTAAAGTGGGGAGGGGGGTGATTGGAAATTTTGTTGAAGACAATAACCAACTACACTAATAAGATATTGAAACAATTTATATATAATACCAAGTAGAGAAGAACCTTGGGGTTATGATATCCTAGGTAATATTCATGCATGGGTGATTGAAAGCTAGTCTAAGTTTTAGCTAAGGGTTTTGGGTAGGCTAGATTTTGTGTCTTAGTGTTAATCTTGCAATAAAACACTAAATTTCACTCATGGTTTCTTTCGAATACCTCATGGGTGTGACAAGTTTACCAATTCAATACATCAAGCTAGCATCCTTATTTCTAAAATATGCTAATGAAAATAACTAATTCAACCAACACCCTTATTTATAAGATGATAATAAAAAATAAGCTAGATTTAAAATGATGTTCACAATTATTCCTCACCCACATCCCTCTTTCAAGGATGATGTGGGATCCTTAGGTAATTGGGGTTTTCACTCTCAATTCTTAATCCAAACATGAGACAAAAGCAAAACCCAAAATAATTAACTAATTACTTGGACAAACAATCAACACCCACACATTATTCAACACTTAATCAAACATAACCCCAAGATATGAAGTTAGCTAGTCATTAAATTAAAGAAAGGATATATACCCAAGTTGGCATTCAATGCATCCATTGAAGAGCAAAACAAGAATAAATCCAAATTTCAAATTCAATTCACAACAGAAATCTCTCTCGTAATTAAATCCGCAAAAATTGTTTCTAAGCTTCCAAAAAACTCCAAAATTAGATAAAATATGATCACATTGTGAAAGGGTTTTGCCTCATATGATTTGGGATTCAGCTTAATGAAACTACACTTTTTCCCTTAGAAATTCCCATTCTATTGCGATCTCCATTCCTCGGTTATAATTGCAACACCGCTATCATGGTGGTCACTTTGCGATCACCCTCCATTTGACTTTGTTGATGGATCGCGATCGCGACCCTCAGGACTCGGTCGCAGCACCTGAGGGTCGACTCCTGGGCTTCGTTTTTAGCTTTGGCTCTCTTTCTCTCATTCTATCTCTTCCAGCTTTGTATCAACTCATTTTCATCATGTTTCTCTGCAAGTTTACAAACACTAGAAATTAGCGCATTGCAATAAAGAATTAGCTTAATGTTCACAATCATTTCATTGTAATGCGCAAGAATTTAAATGTAAATAAGTAGTAAATTTGTCACTCATCACTTATACAGATATGTATTTTATACAATAAAGATACAATTTATATATGCATCTTGTACATATATTCGTACAACACACAATATAATGATACAAATTATTTTTCACATCATATTAAAAAATGCATATTTCATATAACAATGATATAATTTTTACCCATAAATTCGCTGCTCTATTTTTTAATGAATCGTATCAGTATGGTATATAGATTGTAACAATATGGTATATGAATTGTATCTGAACTACCTAGGCCAAAATGATCCAAATTATGAAATAGTTATAATATGAAATTTATTTGGACCGACTAACCATGAATGTACAATGGTCCAAGCATAGGCCTATTATTTTGAAAAAAGGTCATCCCATGTTCTTTTTCTTTTAAAAAATAGTCAAATTGATTCTCAATAAACAAGAGGTGATAAATAAAAAAGAAACTGAGAGAATAGTAACTATGGGAATTATAGAATTTCATGAAAACCTTAGAATATCCAATATTCATGTATTGGACGGTTTATAAACTTTAAAAACTTATTTTGTGACTCTTTAAGTTTATAGCATGTTCTCATTGAATTTCCTCGTATCTATTATGAAAAGTATATTTAAAAGGGAGCTTGTTTTATTGAAAGTTCAGAACTTTGATTATGATATAGAAATTGAACATAAGCTCACAACAATATTGTTTAATAGATATGATACTTTACAATTTACATGATACATTATGAGCATGTATAGTTTTGGAAGGATTATTTAGCAACGAGAGTGTATGGGTTTAAATAAAACATCCCCCAAAACTATGTTCCCACCATAGGTTAGGATCGTATTGCTAGTTCGGGCGGCTCCTCTTTAGCTTAAGAGACTCACTATGGATCCACAGTTTAGAGACGATCTATACCCCGACAAGGTATTGAGCAACTCTTCCCACCGAATTAGAGGTTGGACATCATGAGCTCATGTGGTGTGTGTCGATTATAAAAAACTCCTCAAATAGAAAACTTTGTATTTTGTTTTACTAAAATATTGTTTATGAAGTTTACAATTTCACACACACGCACACATACATATTTATATATACTAGTTTAAACGCACGTGACTCGCACGTGTAACCTTTGATTAATTAAAAGTAAAATTTAATTATTTGTCAATTTTTTTAAATAAAATCAAAATCAAATCAACTATTATCGATGTTTAAAAATAAACCGTGAATATTCATTGTCAAACTTGTATGCTTATACACAAGTATGAGTTGAATCAAATAGTATAATATTATACAATTGCATTAAAATATATTTTCTTTCATAAATATTAGATTTTTATTTTTATTTTTCTTTTTAAAAGAGTGACCTTCTCCTAGATGTCATTATACCAAAATAAACCTGTTTCTATAGCCCAAAACGTATGTAAATATATAGGAAAATATTTATTCATTAAAAAGGGAAAATCAATTTTATTTCTTTCCTTTTCTTAATTTGTCTTTGCTTTCCTTTATTCAGTATAATTTTTTTTTTTTAGAACTCCTTAGTTATTAAGTCTCCTAATATTTCTTTCATTGCAGGTTGTCTATAATTTTAAAATGTATTTTTTTCTTATCATATATTTTAGGACTCTTTATTTTTTTTACTAAATTAATTAATAATTGAAGAAAATAAGTGAAAGAATAGCATTATTGGATATGGATTGGAAAAAAAAGATACTTACATATGTTTTAAGCTGATGAATGAAAGTGAAGAAACCGTGCTTGAAAAACTTAGGCAGTAACATGGGGCTTTGGACTGTAGGTGACAAAAGAGTTTTAAAATGAGGTGTGGGTGACACAAGTCTTAATAATTGAGTGGGGGTGACAATTACTTTATTAAGGATTAAGAAAGTAAGAGAAATTTGAAAATAACCCACAAGTTTTTTAATTTACACTTTGATCCAATGTAAAACCTAATATAACTAGAAACGGAGGAAAAAAAAGCACATTTCTCTCTCTTCTCATTTATTGAAGTTTTCTCTCTCTTCGCAATTTTTATTGTTCATTATTGTTGTTGCTTTATTCATCATCTTCTTCATTATCATCATCTTGTTCTTAATTATCATCTCTTCTTGTTCAGCATCATCATGTTCTTGTTGTTGAACATTATTGTTGTTACCGCTACTGTTGCTACTTGATCAATTTTTTTAGGTCAAATTTTATTCGTATATCACTTGGGTATTACTTATTAGGTGATTTTAGTAAGTAAAATTATAATTTTTAGTTGAATTTATCATCTGGGTGTATCTGTTACTGATGTTTTTTCAACAATGGATAAAACATGTAACGTGAATCCAACAGATGAGTAATCCGTTGCACAGATGAGTAATCTATTGCACAGATGAGTAATTTGTTGCAACATATATGACTAATCTGTTGGATTCATATTATAGTGTGTAACATGAATCCAACATATGGGTCATCTGTTGCAACAGATTACTCACTTGTTGCAACAAATGACTCATATGTTGGATTCATGTTGCATGTTCTATCCACTGTAGCAGTAGCAGATATACCAAATAAAAAATTCAACAAAAATCATAATTATACTTACAAAATCACCTATGCAGTAATGTCCAAGCGATATACAAATAAAATTTGACCTAAAAAAATTCTAAAAATTTCAACAGGGGCACAACGAATAAGTGAAACACATGAAAAATTTCATGAAATAGGTAAAGAAGACAAAAATAGTATATCATACATCAAATGCAAAAGGATCAAGAGGAAAAACGTTTGAGTTCTCCTAAAAACGTTTAAGTTCTCTAGTATTTTAATTATTTTTTAATGGATGACCCATCTGTTATAACAAATTTTCTATCTATTTGATAATTTCCAACAGATGAATCATCTCTTGCGACATGTTAGTTATCTGTTGATTCAAATTAAGCAATTATTAGTAATAACTAAATTGATTTACCTAAAATAAAAGACAAGTTTTTAAGACAATGGGACAAACATTTGAGTTCTCCTAAAAATGTTTGAGTTTCCTAGTATTTTAATTATTTTCCAATAGATGACCTATTTGTTGCAACAAATTAGTCATATGTTGCAACAAACGCTTATAACAGGTTAGTCATTTGTTGATTCAAATTAAACAATTATTATTAATAATTAAATTGATTTAATTAAAATTGAAGACAAGACATTAGACAATGGGAAAAACGTTTGAGTTCTCCTAAAAATGTTTGAGCTTTAGTATTTTAAATTTTTTTTCAACGCATATTTTGTCTATTTAATAATTTCCAACAGATGAGTCATATGTTGCAACAACTTAGTCATCTGTTGCAATAAATGTCTATAGCTGTTTGATAATTTTCAATAGATGAATTAGTTGTTGCAACAAGTGAGTCATCTGTTGCAACAGATGTCTATATCTGTTTGGTCATGTTCAATAGATGTTTTTATTTGTTTGGTCATTTCCAATAGATTACTCATCTGTTGTAACATGTTAGTCATCTATTGATTCAAATTAAACTATTATTAGTAATAACTAAATTGATTACTAAAATAAAATATGAATTAATAAGTTTAATTACAGTTTTAATTAATCTCATGGTAGTTACACGATCAACTAAATATGTTCGTAATGAATATAATGATCAATTGATCAATTTTATTTGACATGATTCAAACTAAGTCATCATTAGAAATAACTATATTGATTTAACTAGAATTAAAGATGAATTAGTAAGTTCAATTAATCTCATAGTAATTACATGATCAATTACGTGTTTCGTACTAAGTAGAATGATTAATTGACAAATTTTATTTGAAATAATTCAAATTAAATATTATTAGAAATAACTATATTGATTTAACTAAAATTAAAGATGAATTAGTAAGTTCAATTATGATTTCAATTAATCTCATAGTAATTACATGATCAACTAGTTTCATCCTTAGCAGAATAATTAATTGACCAATTTTATTTGAAATGATTCAAATTAAGCCATTAATAGTAATAACTATATTGATTTAACTAAAATTAAACATGAATTGATAAGTTCACTTGCAATTTCAATTAATCTCATAGTAATTACATGATTAACTAAGTGTATTCGTCCCAAGTAGAGTGATCAATCAACTAATTTTATTTGAAATGATTCAAATTAAGTCATTATTAGTAATAACTAAATTGATTTAACTAAAATTAAAGATAAACTTACAATTTCAATCAATCTCTTAGTAATTAAATGATCAACTAAGTGTATTTCGTCATGAGTAGAGTGATCAATTGACCAATTTTATTTGAAATGAATCAAATTAGTCCATTATTCGTAATAATTAAATTGATATAACTAAAATTAAAGATGAATTGATAAGCTCACTTACAATTTCAATTAATCTCATAGTAATTACATGATCAATTATGTGTATTTGTCTCGAAGAGAGTGATCAATCGATCAATTTTAATTGAAATGATTCAAATTAAGTCATTATTAGTAATAACTAAATTGATTTAAACTAAATTAAAGATGAATTGATAAGTCCACTTACAATTTCAATTAATGTATTCGTCCTTAATAGAATGATCAATTGATAAATTTTATTTGAAATGATTTAAATTAAGCAATTATTAGTAATATCTAAATTGATTTAACTAAAATTAAAGACAAGACCTTAGACAAGGGGACAAACATTTGAGTTCTCTTAAAAACATCTGAGCTTTAGTATTTTAAATTATTTTCCAACATATATCCTATATGTTTGATAATTTTCAACTGATGAGTCATATATTGCAACAACTTAGTCATCTGTTGCAACAGATGTATATATTTGTTTGATAATTTTTAATAGATGAGCCATTTATTGCAAGAGGTTAGTCATTTGTTGCAACATGTGTCTATATTTGTTTGGTCATTTTCAATAGATGTCTTTATCTCTTTGGACATTTCCAACATATGTCTTTATCTGTTTGGTCATTTTCAATAGATTACTCATCTTTTGCAACATGTTAGTCATCTATTGATTCATATTAAGCCATTTTATTAGTAATAATTAAATTGATTTAACTAGAATTAAACATGAATTAATAAGTTCAATTACAGTTTTAATTAATCTCATGATAATTACGTGATCAACTAAGTGTGTTTGTCCTGAGTAGAGTGATCAATTGACAAATTTTATTTGAAATGATTCAAACCAAGCCATAATTAGAAATAACTATATTTATTTAACTAAAATTAAATTATTGGGTTTGTTGTTGTTGTTGTTGTTGCATTTAACTAAAATTAAAGATGAATTAGTAAGTTCACTTACAATTTTAATTAATTTTATAGTAATTACATGATCAGCTAAGTGTTTAGTCTTAAGTAGAATGATCAATTGACCAATTTTAGTTGAAATAATTAAAATTAAGCAATTATTAGTAATAACTAAATTGATTTAACTAAAATTAAATAAGAACTGATAATTTTAATTACGATTTCAATTAATCTCATAGTAATTACATGATCATCTAAGTATATTCGTCTTGAGTAAAGTGTTAATTGACCAATTTTATTTGAAATGATTCAAATTAAGACTTTAGTAGTAATAACTACATTGATTTAACTAAAAATTAAAGATGAATTGATAAGTTCAATTACGATTTCAATTATTCTCATGTTAATTACACGATTATCTTAGTGTGTTCGTTCTGAGTAGAGTGATCATTTGACTAATTTTATTTGAAATGATTCAAATTAAGCATTATTAGTAATAACTGAATTGATTTAATAATTATAATTTTAATTAATCTCATAGTAATTACATGATCATTTAAGTGTATAACCTATTGCAACAGATTTAACCTGTAGCAAAGATGAGTTACCTGCTGAAAATTATCAAATAGATATACACATATGATACAACAGATTCGTCATCTGTTTCAAAAAATGTCTTTATCTCTTTGGTTATTTTCAACATATTACTCATATTTTGCAACATGTTAGTCATCTATTGATTCATATTAAGTCATTATATTAGTAATAACTAAATTGATTTAACTAGAATTAAACATAAATTAATAAGTTTAATTACAGTTTCAATTAATCTCGTGGTAATTACATGATCAACTAAGTATGTTCGTCCTGAGCAGAGTGATCAATTGACCAATTTTATTTGAAATGATTCAAACCAAGCCATAATTAAAAATAACTATATTGATTTAACTAAAATTAAAGGTGAATTAGTAAGTTTACTTACAATTTCAATTAATTTTATAGTAATTACATGATCAACTAAATGTTTAGTCTTAAGTAGAATGATCAATTGACCAATTTATTTGAAATAATTAAAATTAAGAAATTATTAGTAATAACTAAATTTATTTAACTAAAATTAAAGATGAATTGATAATTTTAATTAAGATTTTAATTTATCTCATAGTAATGACATGATCATCTAAGTATATTCGTCTTGAGTAAAGTGTTAATTGACCAATTTTATTTGAAATGCTTCAAATTAAGACATTATTAGTAATAACTACGTTGATTTAACTAAAATTAAAGATGAATTGATAACTTCAATTACGATTTCAATTATTCTCATATTAATTACACGATCATCTTAGTGTGTTCGTTCTGAGTAGAGTGATCAATTGACTAATTTTATTTGAAATGGTTCAAATTAAGCCATTATTAGTAATAGCTAAATTAATTTAATAATTATAATTTTAATCAATCTCATAGTAATTACGTGATCATTTAAGTGTATAACATATTGCAACAAATTTAACCGGTTGCAATAGATGAGTCATCTGTTGAAAATTGTCAAAAAGATATACACATATGTTGCAACAAATTGGTCATCTGTTGTAACAAATGTCTTTATCTGTTGGTCATTTCCAACAGATGGCCAATCTATTGCGACATATGACTTTATTTGTTTGTCATTTGCAACAGATTACTAATTTGTTGCAATAGATGACTAATCTGTTGCAACAAATGTCTTTATCTCTTTGGGTATTTTCAACATATTACTCATCTTTTGCAACATGTTAGTCATCTTAGTCATCTATTGATTCAAATTAAGTCATTATATTACTAATAACTAAATTGATTTAACTAGAATTAAACATGAAATAATAAGTTTAATTACAGTTTTAATTAATCTCATGGTAATTACATGATCAACTAAGTGTGTTCGTCCTGAGTAGAGTAATCAATTGACCAATTTTATTTGAAATGATTCAAACCAAGCCATAATTAGAAATACCTATACCGATTTAACTAAAATTTAAGATGAATTAGTAAGTTCACTTACAATTTCAATTAATTTTATAATAATTACATGATCAACTAAGTGTTTAGTCTTAAGTAGAATGATTAATTGACCAATTTTATATGAAATAATTAAAATTAAGCAATTATTAGTAATGACTAAATAGATTTAACTTAAATTAAAGATGAATTGATAATTTTAATTACGATTTTAATTAATCTCATAGTAATAACATGATCATCTAAGTATATTCGTCTTGAGTAAAATGTTAATTGACCAATTTTATTTGAAATGATTCAAATTAAGACATTATTAGTAATAACTACATTGATTTAACTAAAATTAAAGATGAATTGATAAGTTCAATTATGATTTTAATTATTCTCATATTAATTACACGATCATCTTAGTGTGTTCGTTCTGAGTAGAGTGATCAATTGACTAATTTTATTTGAAATAATTCAAATTAAGCCATTATTAGTAATAGCTAAATTAATTTAATAATTACAATTTCAATTAATCTCATAGTAATTACATGATCATTTAAGTTTATAACCTATTACAACAGATTTAACCTGTTGCAACAGATGAGTCATCTGGTAAAAATTATCAAACAGATATACACATATGTTGCAACAGATTTGTCATTTGTTGTAACAAATGTCTTTATCTGTTGGTCATTTCCAACAGATGATCAATTTGTTACAACATATGACTTTATTTGTTTGTCATTTCCAACAGATGACTAATCTGTTGCAACAAATGTCTTTATCTGTTTGGTCATTTTCAACAGATTACTCATCTTTTGCAATATGTTAGTCATCTATTGATTCATATTAAGCCATTATATTAGTAATAACTAAATTAATTTAACTAGAATTAAACATGAATTAATAAGTTCAATTACAGTTTCAATTAATCTTATGATAATTACATGATCAACTAAGTGTGTTCGTCCTGAGTAGAGTGATCAATTGACAAATTTTATTTGAAATGATTCAAACTAAGCCATAATTAGAAATAACTACATTGATTTAACTAAAATTAAAGATGAATTAGTAAGTTCACTTACAATTTCAATTAATTTTATAGTAATTACATGATCAACTAAGTGTTTAGTCTTAAGTAGAATGATCAATTGACCAATTTTATTTAAAATAATTAATATTAAGCAATTATTAGTTATAACTAAATTGATTTAACCAAAATTAAAGATTAATTGATAATTTTAATTACGATTTCAATTAATCTCATAGTAATTACATGATCATCTAAGTATATTCGTCTTGAGTAAAATGTTAATTGACCAATTTTATTTGAAATGATTCAAATTAAGACATTATTAGTAATAACTACATTGATTTTACTAAAATTAAAGATGAATTGATAAGTTCAATTACGATTTCAATTATTCTCATATTAATTACACGATCATCTTAGTGTGTTCGTTCTGAATAGGGTGATCAATTGACTAATTTTATTTGAAATGATCAAATTAAGTCATTATTAGTAATAGCTAAATTGATTTAATAATTACAATTTCAATTAATCTCATAGTAATTACATGATCATTTAAGTGTATAACCTATTGCAATCGATTTAACCTGTTGCAACAGATGAGTCATCTGTTGAAAATTATCAAACAAATATACACATATGTTGCAATAAATTGGTCATCTATTGTAACAAATGTCTTCATCTGTTGGTCATTTCCAACAGATGACCAATCTGTTGCAACATATGACTTTATTTGTTTGTCATTTGCAGTAGATTATTAATCTGTTGCAATAGATGACTAATCTGTTGCAACAGATGTCTTTATCTGTTTGGTCATTTTCAACTTATTACTAATTTGTTGTGATAAACGATCAATCTGTTGCAATAGATGTCTTTATCTACTTGGTCATTTCTAATAGATTACTCATCTGTTGCAACAGATAGGCCAACCGTTATCAATCTATCCTTAATTTTGTTGTAATGGTAAATAATCTTGTGTTTTTGTTTAATTTTAGTCTATGATCTTGCTCTCAACCAAACACATTCTTTCTTGTAATTGATTCTTTCCACTTTCGAATGCTCAAAAACCTACACCTCACAACATCTTAAAAAAATAGGCAGAATGAAAGAAAAGAAGAATAAACTCAGTCAATCAAATATAGATTTTCTCATTCATTACATAAAGAATATTTACTACAGTAGGTAGATCCGATAAAATAAACTACATATGATAAAAAATATAAAACCTAATTATTATTATTATTATTATTATTATTATTATTATTATTATTATTATTATTGTCAATCGAAAATCCATTGGGCAGCAGACCCCTCAGCCTTCGAATCCCACGAAGTACCCTTGCTCTCGCGACGCCCAACTCTCACTCGAGTTCATGAACCTGCCTTTCAAGTTCCTACACAGTGTCAAGTAGAATCGCCATGTACCAAGTTAGATCAATCATATCTAGAACATGCATAAACAAATAACATAAAACGCTAAATCACATATACTACCAACTGGTAGTTTAACAAAAACAAATGTGAAACTTTACTAGAAAATAGATGCATGTTAATAATTTTCATATTAGAACAAGAAAATAAAACATACCTTAACGGACGAACAAAAAAATTATTTTTGAGAGAGAAGTGATTGAAGATATAATGACGGTTTTATGCAAGACAAGATGCAAGAGATAGAGCTGAGGAGACCTATTTATAAATGATTGAATGACTGAGTAGTGCAGTGTGTTAGGCAAAAAATCACGACCGTTCACCTCTTTTTTAATAATTATATCTCTTAATTAAATCAAACTTGGTGACTTTTTAATTATTTAAATTAAAAAACAGATTTAAATACAAAAAGGGTGAAAGGTTATAACTTTTCAGCTTTTTGGTATTTTAGTTATTTAATTAAATAGCTACAAAATTGTGTTTATCATTTTTTTCATATTATTTATTTACGAATCATTTTTTTAATTAAATGATCGAAAAATCATGACCCTTGAGTTCTTTCAACAGATAATCTATTTGTTGCGACATATGGTCCATCTGTTACAATAGATGACCCTTTTGTTGCAACATATGACTCATTTATTGGAGTAATTGATTCATTTTTACAATATATGGTTCATCTGTTGCAACAAATTATTCATTTGTTGAAAAAAAATCAATAGCAAGATTTATTCAATAGAAACAATAACAAATCATCGTTTATCAATACACCATTTTTACCATGAGATTAATTATAATCGTAATTGAACTTACAAATTCATCTTTAATTTTAGTTAAATGAATATAGTTATTTCTAATGATGACTTAGTTTGAATCATTTCAAATAAAATTGGTCAATTGATCATCTACTCAGGACGAACATATATAGTTGATCGTGTAATTACCATGAGATTAATTAAAACTGTAATTGAACTTATTAATTCATACTTTATTTTAGTTAAATTAATTTAGTTATTACTAATAATGACTTAATTTGAATCAATAGATGATTAACATATTGCAATAGATGAGTAATCTGTTGGAAAAGACCAAACAGTTAAAGACATCTGTTGAAAATGATCAAACAGATATATACATCTGTTGTAACAAATGACTAACCTGTTACAATAACTAACTCATCTATTGAAAATTATCAAACAAATATAGATATTTGTTGCAACAGGTGGCTAAATTATTGCAACATATGACTCATCTGTTGAAAATTATTAAATAGACAAGATATATGTTGAAAAATAATTTAAAATACTAAAGCTCAAATGTTTTTAGGAGAACTCAAACATTTGTCCCCTTGTCTAAGGTTTTGTATTAAAGAATTGTCTTCAATTTTAATTAAATTAATTTAGTTATTATTAATAATTGCTTAAGTTGAATCAACAAATGACTAACCTGTTATAAACATCTGTTGCAACAGATGACTAACTTGTTGCAACAAATAGGTCATCTGTTGAAAAATAATTAAAATACCAGGGAACTCAAATATTTTTAGGAGAACTCAAATGTTTGTCCCATTGTCTTAGAGACGTCTTTAATTTTAGCTAAATCAATTTAGCTATTACTAATAATTGCTTAATTTGAATCAACAGATGACTAACATGTTGCATTAGATGATTCATCTGTTGAAAATTATCAAACAAATAGAAAATTTGTTGTAACAGATGGGTCAACTATTAGAAAGCAATTAAAATACTAGGGAACTTAAACTTTTTTAGGAGAACTCAAACGTTTGTCCCCTTGATCCTTTTGCATTTGATGTATGATATATTATCTTTGTCTTCTTTACCTGTTTCATAAAATTTTTCATGTGTTTTACTTATTCGTTGTGCCCCTGTTGAAATTTTTGGAATTTTTTTAGGTCAAATTTTATGCGTATATCACTTGGACATTACTTCATAGGTGATTTTGTAAGTACAATTATGATTTTTTTGTTGAATTTCTTATTTGGTGTATCTGCTACTGCTACAATGGATAGAGCCTGCAATATGAATTCAATATATGAGTCATCTGTAGCAACAAGTGAGTAATCTGTTGCAACAGATGACCCATATGTTGGATTCATGTAACAACATTATAATACAAATTCACCAAATGAGTAATCTGTTGCAACATATGACGCATTTATTGCAACAGATTACCCATATATTATTGCAATTTATGACTCATCTGTTGCAATAGATTAGTCATATATGTTGCAACAGATTAGTCATACATATTGCAACAGATTACTAATCTGTGCAACAGATTAGTCATATATGTTGCAACAGATTAGTCATATATGTTGCAACTGATTACTAATCTGCGCAACAGATTAGTCATATATGTTGCAACAGATTACTCATCTGTTGGATTCACATTACATGTTTTATCTATTGTTGAAAAAAACAGCAGTAGCAGATACATCCATATGAGAAATTCAACTAAAAAATAACAAACATAAAAAAATAACAAACACCAACAAATTAAGTTCCTCATTTTCGTTATAACTAAAAGCCCTAATTTTTTATCTCTGAAAATCAAAAAGAAATGATGAAGAACTCAAAGTTGTTATCGCCGGAATATTGCAACAGATTACTCATTTGTTGCAATAGATTAGTCATATATGTTGCAACAGATTACTAATCTGCGCAACAGATTAGTCATATATATTGCAACAGATTACTAATCTGCGTAGCAGATTAGTCATATATGTTGCAATAGATTATGTACAGATTAGTCATATATGTTGTAACAGATTGCTCATCTGTTGGATTCACGTTACATGTTTTATCCATTATTGAAAAAACAACAGTAGCAGATACATTCAGATGAGAAATTCAACTAAAAAATAACAAATATAAAAAAATTAAGAAACACCAACAAATTAAGTTCCTCTTTTTCTTCATAACTAAAAAGCCCTAATATTTTACCTGTGAAAATCGAAAAGAAACAATTTAGAACTCGAAGTTGTTGTCGACGGAGAATGTTGTCACGTCGACTGATAGTTGAAACTAAAAAAGAAATGAGCAAGAACTCAAAACTATTTATCGCCAGGGGTTGAAGTTGCACAAGATTGAAGGAAGGAATTTGAAAAGTTGTTGGTTGGGAGAAGTTAGAGAGAGAAACTATCTAGAGAAGAAATATTGATTTGCAGAGAGAGGAAAGTTTTGTGGGTGTGGGTTGATTTGTATTTTTGAAAAGATAAAAAAATTTAGAAAATATTAATCAAGTCCACAATTAACCTAATCAAGTTTCTTAATTATGTTTGACCCTTTAAGTTGGTCAATGTTACCAATCTTTCATTCAAGACTTAAAAGTCACCTTTCCTTCAATTTTCTCCAGTAACATGGTGGAGGATTTATGAGAAATTCTAACAATAAAATAATTCTTTGCTTAGCTCCAGGAAATCACTGCAATGAAGATATCAATGTTAGTACCCTATATTAAGAAAATATTACGAAAGTGAAATGCGACAGTAAAGAAAATATGTCAATTAATAAGGAAAGTAGTGTATAAAATTTCAAGAAATAATGCACGATATAACGCAGTAACTGAAACACAATATACAATAGATGTCAATAGACATCAAAATCAAGTAAACACTACACATGTATGAGGATTGAGGCTAAAACTATGACAGATAGAGACTCCCACCAAACATCTGTTAGGATTTTTGTTCCGATTTTCTTACCAAATTTAAATTTTACTTTTTCGTGTAAGGAAAATAAAAGTGACCATAAATAATTTTACTTTTCTAAAAGAAAAATATAATTCTTTTCCATATTTGGCTAACCTCTTTCTTGGAGGAAAGGTTTTGGACATTTATAAATAGAAGACCCCCTTCTCATACCATAACACAATAGCATCCACAATGTAGTCTTTAAAGAGTCTTTGTTTAGGGGGAGATTTCTCCCAATAAGTTTTAGGATTTTCAATTTTATTTTTAATATGTAGGCCGTTTGGCCAAACCATATCCAATAATATATTTGTATTTTAATTTTTCATGTGTCGTCTGATTTATCGTTTTATGGTTTGCAAACTAAAAGCTTCCGCATGACGCCCTCTCGATTTCGAACCCAACAAGTGGTATCAGAGACCATGGTTCAATAAATCGATGGTCCAATTATTGAACAAAGTTGCAATCAATTTGATGATAATGAAGATATATGTCCAAAAGCTACATGTGGAGATAATTGTTAATCATATTTTTCAACAATCCTGTTGTCACATATTTGAAAATAAAGCTCACTTTTAACCCTGCAAAAGGGCTCCAATATTTTTAACCCGAAAAGGGCTCATATACTTTTAACCCAAAAGCTCCATTTTTAAGCATGTCAAGCAACAGTGATGAAGACTATGTGAGGAACAAAGATTAAAGATGTGAAGAAGGCGGATCAAGTGAAGAAAATCAAGCCAAAAAGGGAAGATTTGTTAGGATTTTTGCCCTGATTTTCTTACCAAATTTAAGTTTTACTTTTTCTTGTAAGGAAAATAAAAGTAACCATAAATACTTTTACTTTTCCTAAAAGAAAAATATAATTCTTTTCCATATTTGGCTATTCTCTTTCTTGGAGGAAAGATTTTGGACATCTATAAATAGAAAACCCCTTCTCATACCATAACACAATATCATCCACAATGTAGTCTTTAAAGAGTCTTTATTTAGGGAGAAATTTCTCCCAATAAGTTTTAGGATTTTTAATTTTATTTTTAATATGTAGTCCATTTGGCCAAACCATATCCAATAATATATTTTTAGTTTAATTTTTCATGTGTCGTCTGATTTATTATCTTATGGTTTGCAAACTAAAAGCTTCCGCATGACGCCCTCTCGATTTCGAACCCAACAATATCAACCCGTTAAAACGCAATCCAAGCATAACTACCTACTAACCTTCTACTCTAATCCATAACCTTCATACCCTCTTATCTAATGCACTTGTATAGAAGAGAATATACTATTGGTACGCAATAATATTAGCACTAAATTGCATATAAAAATTATGATATTATAAGAAACACGATTCATAAATCAAAAATAATTTAACTTTCTATCCTAATCCGATAATTAAGAGATTGCATGCCTATATCTTTTTTATTTATGTCTCCGTCTTTTAATATAACCAATACATTTGCTAATAACATTTTTGATCAATTGTTTTTTAAATATGTAACAAACATAATAGATGCATCATTGCATCTTTTAATCACATCAAAAAATTATTAATGATTAATAACAAACACTCATTGTGTAAAAAGTTCAACTTCTCGAACCAAAACTTCTTTTAACAAATTATATATTTCTCTTAAAACAAAAGGGCTTTAGAAGTTGCACAATTAATCCAAATCGGGTATATATATGAATATAAAATAGAGAGCAAACCAAAAAGAATAATATTACAAAAATCAAACAAGAAAGATAATTAAAGACATCTAACCTGATCAACACATAAATACACCCCTATAAAAACACAGTTGCTTCTTATAGAAATAGATAATTAATAATAATAAACACCTACATCCAAAAAAATTATTTGAACAAAGAAATAAAAAGCAAAGAGATAAACCTTTAATTTTTCGTCTACTTCTTTCGGCAACGTGTTTGTTACGTTGAGTTTTTAATCTGAAATTTTCAACTACAAGAGAAACACGAGAAAAAAATCATAAGGGAGAATTCATTGTCAATTGTTCGTTATGTATAATGCATATATAATTAATCTTTAAAACTATTAGCAAAGTAAAAAGGCAAAAGAATAAACATAGTGAATGAAAGAAGACGACTTGAATCAACTAAGAAAAAATAGAAGTAGAAGTTATGTTTCTTGTAAGTTTGATTCAAATATTACTTAAATAAAATTGCAGAATTTTTTTTTATACATAAGGTAAAGTTTTAATTAATTTAAAAGTGTTAAACATAATGAATTATTACCTATTAAGGACTTAAATTAATTTCAAATCAATTAAATAGTAATTATCATATACAAAACTTACTTAAAAAATAATTTATACGTTTTAAGGCATATGTATAATGCAATATGGAGTTGTTTGCTCATTTAGAATCCTAATTGTGGCATGCTACTAAATAAGAAAAAAGGAAATTTTGTGTTTACTTGTTTGAAATTTAATCCCGTTTGTTTTAATATATTTTTCCTTAAAACCAGTTTACTACTGTTATAAGGAATCAAAGTAAGTAAAATATTAATTAATTATAGCCGACATCTTAATAAAATTTTCCATAAAATTAGGAGTATTCCCATATATTTGAGTGTTTCCATTTATTTTATATATATATATATATTAAAGTCAATATTCAATATCAATTATAATTATTTATGGAAAAAAAAGTAAAAGGGCGATTTTATCTATTGCGGAGTCTTTTAATGAAGGACAAAAAGTTCAAACAATATTTCTAAGGCTCTTCACACTTTTAATATACTAGCTTAGGTGTATGCGCCTCGCGTGTGTATCTCACTTTAATGAGTTCAAACGTTACATTAAATACGATATTTGTTTAACTAATTAAAATAAATACAATAATTAAATTAAACATCTTTTGAACATGTAAAGATGGAGAATTTATTTAGTTAGTTATATAGTATTTGTAAACATCTAAGATACAAATAAGGTAGGTAAAATGCATTGACAACACCTTAAATTTGCATAAATTTTATCTAACCACTTGAATTACGGTTTGTTTCATTGATCACTTAAACACATGATAAAGTATTTTTAATAGAGACCTTCAATTTTAAAATAATTTACACATAGAGATACATTGCATGTGTATGTCATGTCAATATTATTAACTTGAATACTATAGATATTTGAAATTTGGTGTTCGAAATTCACATATATTGAAACTCGACTAATCTAAATTTGACCAATACTAACATAAACAAAATTCAACACATAAACAGGAAATACAGGAGTGAAATTAATCCAGATCAAACCACAAATCAGGACGCATAACTGAAAGTATTTAGAGCTTAGCACCAATGAGATTGCCTTAGCAGGAATATTATACAACTTTATATTGATAAAGCTTGTAAAAATGTTAGGACAAGGCAAATGGTACATCTAAGATATCAAATGGTACACGGTTATATCAAAGTAAGTATCATGAACAGACGTAACAAATATTCCAACTAACCCTAACACAAGTCTTGTAGCTAGAACAAAATACATTGCACTATTTCGCTTGAAACTAAAACCACTTCTCTAAGCTTCAAACTCAACTAACTATTCAATTATGTTAATATTTATAGTTTTCTAATATTCTCTTCAAAACATGAGAATGTAAGTAGAGAAGTTGATGATAAAAACACTTCAAAAAACAAAATTCACCTAAAAGTATCAATAAGTCATGACTGAAGCAACAATATAGCAAAAATGTATATATATAATTAAAATTCTTTTTTTAGTGAAACATAAATTAAATATAAACACTAAGAAAATTGAATTCTTAAAAACTTACACGTAATCGACTTTGTTACGGATTTCTTTGTCACCAACGTTGAACCAATTGCTGTTGAAATTATAAACAACTGTGTCATACTACGTAAGTACTTAATTTAGAATTTGTGCTATAGCCAAATAAGGTAAGATTTATTAATAATTAAAATTTTAACCATTGATTTTAAAGCAAATTCATCTCTTCAATCATAGACATTATCAAGATTTCACAGACACAAAAAAATAATTTCAATTAGCAATTGTTTACATGAATACATGATAATTTATTATTAGAAACTTCAAAAACATACTAAAATTTTTAAAAAATTACATCAGAATACTTTTTTTCAAAGACTGTCGGCTTAAAGAATTTTAGTAAAGGAATTCTAAAATTAATATGGTATTAAATACTTAAACTTGGACCTAATATTTTTCCTTTCCTTTGCAACCTACGGCAATTTTTGTGGAAATAATCCTAAACCTAAAGTGAATTCCTAATATAAACAAATTCTAATTCAAAAGTGAATCTTAAAACTAATAAACAAAAGATTAAATAAATAATAATTTAAAAAATAGTAAAAGACGATTTTGTCTATTATAGAGTCTTTTAATGAAGGGCCAAAAGTTCAATTCACTTTTCAAAGGGTCTTCACACTTTAAATATATTATAGACTAATTTAGGTGTACGCGTTTCGTGCGTGTATCTTAGTTTAATGAATTCAATTTTATAAAATCATTCAAGATAATGATTTTTCAAAATGTTATTGCATTTTTCAAAATGTGTATTGCTTTTTTTGTTTGTTAGCATCTTCACATTACGGTTGCTTTCAGCTATTATTCAATTCTATAAAAAAAGTAGAAATTAGCCAACCGAGAAGCAAGTATCTTAATTTAAACACAAATTTTTTTACAAAGAAGAGTATATTCTCTTTAGTCCTCCCTTGAGTCATTCTTCTTAGCTCTTATCTCTTTCTTTAATCCTCTCAATCTCTCTTTTCAACTTCTTTAATTTCATATCAACACAATTATTATTTTGTTTGAATTCTTTAGGCTTGTTAGCTTCTTTAGGAGATTCCTCAACTAATCTATTCAACCCAATTAATTTCTCAACTTCATTGGCTGATGTAGGATATTCAATATGTTCGGAAGATTCCTCAAAAAATATTTTTGTCAACTAATATTTATATTTAGGATTTTATTATAGTAGGTAGATAGATTAACTCAATTTACAATGAATAATGTATTTGATCTGCCTTCAAACTTAATTAGTAAGCCAAAAATTGAAAGAGTCGGCTATAATCCTAAATTTATATGTTCACCATTCAAACAAAAGTTATGCATATCAAGATTCAATACTTATTATAAGCTTATATTTAGAACTCAACCAATAGGTTTAATTAATAATTCAAGTATAATAGCAACGAAATAGTTAAATAAAATAATCAAAACAAAGTCACAATTAAATAAAGGAAGAAAAAAAGAAAAGAGATAAACCTTTGATATTTTTGACCACTTTACTCGGTGGCGACATGCTTATTTCTTTTAATTTTTGATTAAAAATTTCCTATTGAAAGAGAAACACGAGAAACTATCAAAAGAGAAAATTTTATTGTCAGTTGTGGATGATTTAATCATAATTTATATAATATAATCTTTAAAGTTATTAACTAAAAAGAATAAGGAAAGACGGAGAAGATGATAATTAATCAGGACTACACACAAAAAAAAAAAAAAAAAGACAACTTGAATTAATAACAAAATAAGGAGAAAAAATAAAAGTAGAGTGATGTTTCTTATAAATTTGATCCAAAATATATTAATTAAATAGAATTGTAGTTTTTATTTTATTTAAGGTAAAATTCTAAGTAGTTTAGAAGTGTTAAATATTACGAATTCTTACTTAAATTAAATAACCAAATAAAAAGAAGTTATGACTAAAATAAATTAGGAGCAAAACATTTAGCCAAAAAGATTCTTACGTGAAGAAAAAAAGTTGCCAAAATAGTACTCACCAATTAATTAAAGTTTTTAAAGATTTACTTAAGATACAATTTTTAATTGATTTAAAATTTCTAAATTTTAGCTGAAAAGGACAACTTGAATTAATAACGAAATAAGGAGAAAAAATAGAAGTAGAGCTATGTTTCTTGTAAATTTGATCCAAAATATATTAATTAAATAGAATTGTAGATTTTTTTTTTTATATATAAGGTAAAATTTTAAGTGATTTAGAAGTGTTAAATATTATGAATTCTTACTTAAATTAAATAACCAAACCAAAAGAAGTTATACCTAAAATAAATTGGGAACAAAACTTTTAGCAAAATGAATTCTTACGTGAAGATAAAAAATGCCAAAATAGTACTCACCAATTAATTAATATTTTTAAAGATTTATTTAAGAAATAACTTTTAATTGATTTTAAATGCCTAAATTTTAGCTATATAATTCTAATAAGGAAAGGTTTAAGAGCTAAATTTTAATAAATTTTTAAGTTATAAAATTTTTTAAAAATGTAAAAAGAAGTTTATGTCTATTGCACAATTTTTAATAAAGGGCAAAAAGTTCAAATCATTTTTCTAAGGGTCTTCACACTTTTAATATATTATAGATTATAGATTATAGATATAGATTTTATCTTTTAAGATAGAATTTTTTCTAACATATAATTTGCATTAAAGATATTGACTAAAGAAATAAAAAAAAAATGATGATAATAAATGCAAGAAGACACTTGAATCAAAACCGAAATAAGAAGAAAACCTAAAAAGAGAAAAGGTGACTATTTTTTCTAATTTAGTTTGATTAAAATATAAAGAAGAAGAAGTTATTGTCGTATAATAAGTAAAATGATAACTTATATAAAAATAATTGTAAAAAATAAATAAATAGGTGTTATAGTTGTGTTAGAAGTCAGTAATTTTTAAAATATATAAATAAAATTTTTCAAAAATAAAAACTAATAAAAGTTATAATTATAGCAAATCTTTTTTTCCAAAAAGATAAGAAGTCTACGATTTTTTTTCTTTTTAAAGTTTATCAAAGTCAATTTTAAACCTAAACAAAATAAGACACACCAAAAATAATATTGATAGTGTAAATTTTTTCTTTTTCAATTCTTCTATTTTAATTTTATTTTTTTCTAATTGAGTTCTTTTCTAGTTCTTTATTTTAGGAGTTTTTTATAATATGAAATTTTTTCTAATTGTGTTCTTTTTTAGTTCTTTTATTTTAGGAGTCTTTTTATAATAGAAAAATATTAATTGATTCTTCTTCCTATATATTTTAGGAGTTTAGTCAATATTATAAAAATAATTATATAAAATTAGATGAAAAAGGTGAAAAAACGTTTTTGTCTAAAGCAAAGACTTTTAATCAAGGACAAAAAATTCAAATCACTTTCCTAAGGGTCTTCGCACTTTTAATATATTATAGATATAGATTATAGATTATAGATATAGATTAGATATTAAAGATATATAAGTGTGTGTGAGTGTGGATTTTTATAAGCAAATTTTTATAGGTGAATTTTTTTTTGTACGGGAATAAATGATAGTGGTGCAACAATTTCTCGGCAAATTACACACTGATATACTTGCTTTTTAAATTTTGGATTATAAATTCGAATATAAAATTTGTAATTTGTTTGGAAAAAAAAATACATATTTAGAAATTATATAAAAGAAAAGGTATTATACTCCTTCTGTTCCTTTTTAAGAGTCTGAAATAAGAGTTGATTCAGACATTATCTTATTGTATTGATCTAATTGAAAATTTAGAATTTTTTTTTGTTTCTTAAAGGGATTAGATCGGGTTTTAGCTAGAATATTTTAAAAATAATATTTACATCATTATTTAATATTCTAAAGAGTTGCTCTTGCTAAAGCCCGATCTGATCCCTTGTTAAATATGAGAAAGTGATATTTTCATATAGCTTTTGAATATCCAAAATTAAATTTTAAAATATTAAATTAATCTAATTTAATTTAACTTTAAAAAAATACAAAATGCGAAAGAAAGCCAAATAAAAAGGATTATTTAGCTGACTTCAAGTAAGCCTGAGATTTTGATTTCGATATTGAAACCCAACACACCTATAACACAAAGACAACAAATTAACTTGAAAATGAAAAAATCTTAAAAGAAAAAACAAAGACAACAAACTTGAAACAGAAAAACTTTAAAGAGAAAAACAAAGACAACAAACTTGAAAATAGAAAAACCAAAGACAACAAACTTGAGAATGGAAAACTTTGGAGAGAAAAAACAAAGACAATAAACTTGATGAGAAAGAAATTAAAGAAAGAAGTGTTAGAAGCTAGACAGAAGAGACAACTAACACAAAATGTTCAAACCATACACTAAAATAGCAAAGTATCAACCTCTTTCACGCTAATTATGGATTAAAATAGTTAAAAGAGGACAAACTAAGTTATAATTTCTGAGATAATTTTCAGCACAACTGTTTGTCCTCTCAAACAGACAAGGTGGTTCGTGCTAGAGAAATTATAGGATAGTTGTCATGTATGCTCTGCATTTATTCATGTTCACAGACTCGCTTGACGTCTTCTTGATTATACAGCTTAGAGTGGATACCATATTTAGATAAAAAGAATGATTGATACAAAAGGTAGACATTGTGGAGTAGTTCTTATATGTGATCAACTTCTAACAACAATTGTTTTGCATATGTACTCTTTCTTGCTTAACATTGAATGCCAAACTCCTACTCTTTGAGAGTAGTGCATCTTGTTCGCAATATGTCCTTGTTTCCCCTTGTTTCTTTACCTTTCTTTGTTTGTGCAACTTCGATGGAAATCTAAAAGTCTTCATGAATCTGGGAGTTGTGGAGTTTGCTCATGAAGTCATCTAATAATTTCTCTTAATTTCAAAAGAGACAATAGAAATGTGGCAGTCATTGTTGTTGAAAGTAAAGTCGAAGAACTAGAAGCAAGAAAGTTTTAAAATGTCAAGAATTCAATGCACAAGTTTGTGATGTATCTAAAGGCAACGTGCAATCATCTATGAGCAAATATTCTTATAAAAAATAAAATTATGCAATCTTATCATACAAAAATTTCAGCATAATTTATTGAACTTCTTAGCTATAAAGGCAACTTGTTCTTTATCAAGTTCAATTTCTTCATCACTGTAAGATGCCTTCAGAACTAAGGTATCCTCTGGGCTGCTAGCACTTTAGTTCCATCAATTTCCATTTCATAAGTTTTTAAATTCCCCACCAATTCATCCAAGGTCATGCCTGCAAGATCCTTATTTGCTTCCCTGATTGCAGTCACCTTAACATTCCACTTTGATTTTGGTAATACCCTCAGTACCTTCTCGACTTGTTCTTCTTCAGATATAGCTTTTCCTAAGGAGGTCAGCTCATTTGTTAAGGCATAAGCCTTGTCATCATCTCATGCAAGGTTTCATTCTCTTTCATCTTAAATGCCTCATACTCAGTGAAGAGAAGAGAAATTCTGAATTTTCTTATTTGAGATGTGCCTTCATGAGCATTTACTAGAGCATCCCAAATTTGCTTAGCAGTGGTGCATATTGATACCCTGTTGTATTCAGCAGGTCCTAATCCACAGACCAAAATGTTTTTGGCCTTAGCATTTTTCTTTAATGTCAATAAGTCATCAGGAGTGAATTCACTTCTTACTTTCTTTACCTGTTTTCCATCTTCTAACTTCATTGGAATAGTAAGACCATCAGTGATTCTATCCCATAACTCGTAGTCTTCTCCTTGAATGAATGTTTTCATCCTAGCTTTCCACCCAATGAAGTGAGAACCATCAAAGAATGGAGGTCTAATAGTGGATTGACCTTCACTGTGATCAGTAGGTGGTGCGGAATCCATCATATTGATCTTTGTCTTAGGTGCTAGCCCTTTTTAAGACAACCTCTCTCTGATACCACTTGTTAATAATTCATGCCCTACTGATTATCTTATTTATGCCTAACTATTACTTATCGATGGAACGGGTTGCCTGACGTGTTCCACTGACATGTTCCAAGGAAACAGTAAAACAGAAAGTAAAGAAACACAATGATTTTTGCGTGGAAAACACCCGGCTCAAAAAGTATAAAAAAACACGACCTGCACCTCTACAGGATTTAATCCCAACCTCACTAAATAACTCTGAGCCTCAACAACGACTGATTACAAAACTCTTGTAACCAACAAATAGGAATCATAAACTCTAATTTTTTTAACTCAACGACTAGGAATTATAAACTCTAGTTCCTAACTACACACACACCTCCCAAGGTATGCGTTCCCAAAGTCTCTGAGTTTTTCCTAACTCGAAGACTATCTCCTAATTCAGTTTATAACAAACTGAAACTAATATTACATCAATATCTCAAACACAATGAACAACTCTAAAAATCAAAGCTAAAACTCTTAGCTGGATTCTATACTTAGGACCAGGTTCTTCAATGTGTTTCTTCAATGATTGAGTAGCACTTCGTGAAGTCAATCTGTAGATTGTGTTTTTCTGCTTTGTAAGTGCGTAAGTTACTCTGAATGATGCATCTTCTATTTAAACACAACTCTCCAAAGAGTTATTCTTTATTTCAAACTCCTCCTTTAATCAGAACTCTCATTACATAAAGTTATACTTCAAGTGAGACTCTTTTTTCAATTCCAACTCTTGTCTCCTTAGTATTGTAGTCAAACTTCAACTCTTTAAATCAACTTATCTTCAAGTATTTAACTCAACCATAACTTCTTCAATTTCTCACGTGATCAGTAGCTTGAGTATATCAGAATTAGGCTTGCTCATTCGTTCCTAACTTTCAGCAATCTTTGTCTGCATCTATCAGTAAAACCTGAAACCTGCCTTCCTATGCTTGGACCAGGTCAAGTAATATGTTCCATTCATGTGTCAGTCATTAAAAACTTCATTGATCTAACAAAGAGTCCTTTAATTTATATGTTTCCTATCTTGCGTAGACGTCTTCAATCTGCAGAATCTTTCTCCTTCTACACATAGGACTCTTCAGGATATGCTCAGAAGTGAAACTCCTTCTTTCCATAAGACTCCTTTTTCAACTCAACTTGCTTTCCCTTATCATCAAGTGTTTGAATCAAATTCAACTTCTTCAAATTTGCACATATTTATTTCCTTGAGTTTATCAGAATTAACCACTCATCTGGTTCTTGATTTCTTCCACCCTTGTCTTTAATCATCGATGATTTTGCTACAAGTTTCAGCTACATGAGACAGTGTGTCTGTGAATCAGGTTGACTGACATGTTTCATATCACGTTGTGAGATTGTCAATCATCAAAACTACATCGTACCCAACATAATTTGACACTATGAAGTTTTACAAGTCTAGATCATACTTCAATTGAAAACAAATTTCATGATTGAAGTCTTTGGATATAAGGAATACAATACCCATCCCTCAATATAAGGAATACAAGACTTATACCTTAATAATAGGATATGATAAATTATACACAAGACTTCATTTGATTTTTGTGAAGCCTTTGTTTCCCTTGTACTAGATAGATTTTTTCTTCATTTTTTTCACCAAAAGTCCAAAACTCACGATGAGCCTACAATGACCCGACTTTATCCCCGTCTCAGCTTCCTTCGTGTTTTCTTCCTCTGTTGGTCCCATAGAGATTTCCTAGGGTCCAACTGATATACAGAAAAATAAATAAAAACCTTTCCAACTTTTCCAAAATGATTGTGAAGACTTCCGTAGAAATGAATAGCACATGTAATAAGTTGTTTTCGAATATGACATTTTATGCCGTCCATACTCATCTTAGTGAGGTCAATGTCCTTAAATGCATCAATGTGAATTACTTTTGCATCAAAATGTGATTTTGCTTAAGAGAAAATTAAAAGAGAAACAATTGAACACAAAGTGAAAACGTAAAGAATGACAATACAAAATAATTTACCGCATCAGATGGTGGGGGTTAAGGGTGGCTCAAGTGTAAGACTAGTAAAGTGTTTGCTTTATGCCCCAAAATTTTAAGGCCTAAAAAAAATTAATAGTAAATTTTATGACTTCACTTTCATTTGAAATAATAATGAAGGTTGTGAAATACGTTTAAAAAACTGTCCTAAAAAATTATAAAAAGAAAGAGATACCTAATTTTTACTAAAAATATTTTAGAATTTTGAATTAAATAACTCAAACTTCATATTAATAATTAATGTTTTAACAACAACATCCAATTTAGTGTATTGCAAGCAAATGACTAACATTTTATTAACTAGAATGAATCTTTCTTTTATTAAAAATCATATTATATGTGAAGTTAAATGTTACGTGTCTTTGAAAAATATTACACCAAAAAAATTAATATACAACAACAAAAAAACAATGTTAAATTATTATTTTGGTATGTATATTTATATATCTATAGCCTATTGTTTAAGTTTGACTTTAGACCACTAATTTTATAGAGTCGATCCTACTGGGTTCACATGTACTTCTTTGCATTTTGTAGAGACGTGTTGCTTCTTCAACTATGTCATGCTCCATGGCAAATAAGTACACATTTTGAAGACGACATAGGAAACATGACTTTTTTCCAATGTTTGCTTAAAATCATAATTCGGATAATGGACAAATTAACAGTTCAATAATTGTTGTTTCCAAAATGGGACCATTTTCTTACGGATGATTGCATGAATGGCAGCTATTGTCGCATTACCGGCGCATGCCCAATAGAAACCTTTAATTATGTAATCCAGTATAAGATATAAGAATAATAGCAATTCAATAATATTATTAACAAAAGCTAGATTTATCACAATGTCCTTGATTATAAACATCAAGGAAAACTTTTGGATTGTAAATTCGAATATAAAATTTATAATTTATCTCGAAATAAAATTTACATATTTAAAAATTATGTAACAAAAAATATTATACTCCATCCAATCCTTTTTTAAGAGTTTGAAATAGGAGCGATTCAGACATTTATCTTATTGTATTAATGTAATTGAAAAATAAAAACTTTTTTCGTTTCTTATAAGGGATCAGATCGGGCTTTAGCAAGAACATTTTAAAAAGTGATATTGACATATTATTTAATATTACAACAACAATAACATGCCCAGTGTATTTTCATATAGTGGAGTTTGGGAGGATAAAATATACACAGTCCGCACCACTACCTCCGAAGAGGTAGTGGTTGTTTTCGATAAACACCCGGCTCAGGACAAAAAGAGTAAGTAAAGACGTAATAAAGCATTATACAAGATGAAATAACATAAATAAAATAGCCATAAAGTATTACTATACACTATCAAATCGAAAGCACACACCTCGCCCAAACCCTCCTAGCTAGAAACTCCAACCTATGCACAAAGCCCTACGACTACTAGCAAGGCTACGCCTACACGCTCTAGCCCTGTAACCTAATTCGCATACTCCATACCTTACTATCTAGGGTTATATCCTCAGTAAGTTATAGCTTCTCCATGTCACATCTAATCACCTCCTTCTAGTATTTCTTCGGCCTACCTTTACCCTACTTGAAACCATCCAAAACCAATCTCTCACACCTAGGAACTGGGGCATCAGGGCCTAATAAGTCATTAATTTGATGAATTGATATCACCTTTTAAGACTAAATTATTATGTTTTTCCGTTGATTTGATATTAATATCTTACTTAATGCTCATTTGTGTAGGTAAAAGTTGAAAAGGGGAGATGAGCAAGTCATTCAAGTCAACAAGAGGCCAAATGTGAAAGAAAAAAGTTATCTTCTTTGCATCTGCTTTTCATTTGCTTTCAACCTGTTCTCCATCTACAATGGATCTGCTCAAGCAGATCAAGAGCAAGGTGGTATTTTTGTAATTTTTGACAAATATAGAATTGGAGCTTAAAAAAGGATTTTTAGCTCATTTTCAAGACTTAGCTTCTATCTTTCATCTTATCATCTATCTTTTATCTTAGAACAATATTGTACTAGTATTGAGTGAAGAATATATGTGATTCCCAAAGAAGAATTAGCGATTTTTCGTTGAAGATTAATTGAAACTCCAAGCTTGGAAAACTACATTCTCTTCATTTCTCATAGATGAAATCAATGATAATTTTGGTATACCTCTATCCTTTTTGTCTATGAGTAGCTAATGTTAAATGTTGGGGTTATGCTTGAATAGGTTGTGATTAGTGCATGGGTGTTAGCTATTTATTCTTCTAATTAGTTATTTGTGATGGGTGTTGCATTTATTCCATGATTTAACTAGAGTTGGGGGTTGCAAACACAACCACCCTTGAACCCACGTCATCCTTGAAAGGGGGGATATGGGTTAGGAATAAATGCAACCAATAACTTGAATCATTTCATTTAATGACATCTGTTAGACATAAGGATGTTAGTTGAGATAATAGATGTGTAAAATTTTCACACTTGTGAGGTGTTCGAAATAACCCATGTGTGAAATTTGGTGTCATAATTGAAAGATTGACATCAATACCTGTAAGTCTAGCCTACTCATGACTGTTAGCTGAATTTGGATAAATTGACAATTACCCATGTGTGAACCCACACCTAGAGCATAACCCTAAGGCCTATTCCCAATTGAATTTACTCTTAGCTTTTTTCAACGTCAAGATAGAACTCTAAAAGCAAAGTAATTGTCATTATTAACACGTTCAAACTAATTCCCCCAATTTTACATTTATGTTTGTTTCATTCACATTACGGATCATCTTTTAGTATACTATCAACACTCTTGAGTTTTAAATTTCATGCTTTCACTCCTTATGGATTCAACCCTAACCTAAGTTGGGTTATTATATTGACAACAATCGCTTACACCTATTCAAGAGTGTAATTTGAGTGTTATCAGTGCCCCTCCTCATAACATGCATAAATCATCTTAACTCACTTCCCATAGCTTGTCTTCCACCAAATCCACTCCCACCTTCTCCCGAATAGTCTCATTCCTAACCCTATCTACCCTAGTAAGTCCACACATACCACCTTCAACCTTTGGATGTGAGAGTTCTTAACTGGATAACACTCAGCTTCATAGAGCATGATTGGACGGGCTGCCACTCTATAGAATTTGCCTTTTAGCTTAGGAGGCATGTTCTTATCACACAAAAATCCCAAGGTGAGCTCTATTTTATCTACCCTGCCCCAATTCAATGAGTGACATCCTCGTCAATCCCTTTGTTCCCTTGAATCATCGATCTGAAATACTTAAAACTATCCCTCCTACAAATAACTTGGGAATCCAACTTCAATACCACCCCGTCCTCATGCTTCACATTATTGAACTTGAATTCCAAGTACTCCTTCTTGGTCTAACTCAAACAGAACCCCTTTAAACTTCAGAATTTGTCTCCAAACCTCCAGTATTTTTCATTAACGCCCCCAAGTTTCAACAATCAAAACTACATTATCCGCAAATAGCATACACCAAGACACCTCTCCTTGAATATGCTATGTCAAAATATCCATCATCAAGGCGAATAAAAATAGGCCCACTGTGAGAACCGTAGGTTAACACCTACCGATTTGGCTCGAAAATGGCCCATGCATGTCGTTTCACCTGTTTGACTACCCAAATATCCCCCACCGACCACGTCGAGCCACTCTAAGCCACTTCACAACCCACCAGAGGGCCGTCGATCTACTTTTAGCCCAAGCTGCATCCATTCCCTGAGACCACCCCGAGAACTGTGGGCTAACACGTACTGATTTGGCCCAAAAATAGACTATTCTCATTATTTCGCCTGTTTAACTACCCAAACGGCCCCATCAACCTCGTCAAGCCATACTGAGTTGCTCCATTTCCTGCCAAAGGGTTGCTGGTCAATTTTTATCCCAAACCACACCCAAACCTTGGTCCCATCTCAAGAATTGTGGGCTAACACACATCGACTTAGCTCAAAAAGAGCTCGTTCGTGCTATTTTTCCTGTTTGACCACCCAAACGGCCTCACCGACCTTGTTGAGCCACCCTGAGCTGATTCATAGCCCGTTGGTTAATTTTTAGCCTAAAGCATGCTCGGTCCCCCTCAACCCCGAGAATGGTGGTCTAACACCCACTAATTTAGCCTAAAAATTGCCCGTTCGTGTTTTTTCTCATGTTTGACCACCCAAATTACCACACCGACCCTACCGGGCGACCCTGAGCCACTCTACAGCTCATCAAAGGGTTGTTGGTTGATTTTTGGTCTAAACTACGCCCCGAGCCCCTAGCCCACCCTAAGAACCGTGGGCTAACACTCACCAATTTAGCCTAAAAATGACATATTCGTGTTGTTTTGCCTGTTTGACCACTCAAACGGCTCCGCTGACCCCGTCGGGCCACCTTGAGCTGCTCCATATCCTGTTGGGGGGTCATCGATCGATTTTGGACCCAAACCGCACCCGAGCCCTGAGTTAACCATTAGAACCATTGGCTAACACCCACCGATTTAGCCCAAAAATGGCTCATTTGCACTGTTTTGCCTATTTGGCCACCCAAACATCCCCATTGATCCATCTTGAGACGCTCTACAGCCTTCCAAAGAGTGGTCGATCGATTTTCGGCCTAAATTGTAATGACCCTTTTGGTTAGTTTTTATGTTTTCGCTTATCTTCGCTATTAAGGCTTCTCCATAATTGTCCCAAGTCATTTATGACTTTTTGATATCGACATTTGGTTATCAGACAGTTCATTTGATTTTTAAAGCTAATTCCCTATTTTGAAGTCTTCGTTGGTTTCAAATGGCCATCGGGGAAAAACTTCAATGAAACGATCTCGGATTCAAATTTCGACTGTCCCAACAGATGTAAAATATCAATTATAGTTTGGGTGAACCTTTGGTTCGTCTTTCAATGCACCCGAGCTCATTTTGACCTATTGATCGAAAAGTTGGAAAATTGAAATATGGGTATGGGATCCACATTTGGTCTAAACGATCTCGAATTGAAAACCCGACTTCTACATCGCATTTGTAACGTCTATTTTTTGCTAGGGGACCCTTGGTTTAGGTCCCAAGGCTTCCGAACTTATTTTGGGCTATTGAGCGGATTTTATGAAAAATGAAATTATTGCTATGGGCCCCATTTTTTTCCTAAATGATCTTGGATGAAAGTTTTGATGTTTCCAATGGATTTGAAATGTGGTTTACACTCAAATTTCACTATTGAATCATGTTATTTGGGTTCCAAATGAGTTTCGAGGGTCAAAAATAAGTTTTTGACTTTGTTGTCACGGAGATACCACATCTCTTCGCCGAGGGGGGCTATAAATAGATCCCAAGATCGCAATTTTGGGCATTTTTCCTTCATCTTTGAAATCCTAAAACCCTAAATGGGTATGATAACTCAAAATTGAGTCTTTTGAGTATCTAGGGAGCTTGATAAACATCTTTTATCATGATTATCATCCAGATTAAGGTAAGATTTCATCACTTTATTGGTGAATTTCTAAGTTCTTGACCCAAAATTCTAATTTAGCTTATGGCTTGATTTAGACCAAAATTGATTTGTTTACACCCATTAATTGAGGATTATGATTCCTTGGTGATGTATGAGCATTGGGTTGACCTCAAAAATACAATTTTCATAAGTGGGACCCACTTGGAGCACAATAGTGCAATATGGGTATCGTTAAACTCATATTGATTAATAGATTATGTTTTTGATAGCATGATATCATTTTTGGGATCGTGAAGTGTAGACGAGCATGTGGTGCATGATGTGAGGTTTTACGGTTCGGCCTTGAGGTAGGCTTTTACCTACTCTTCTTCAAAGATGATGTGTGTTATGTATGGCATGTGAATATGAATGTTAGGCTTGATTATGAATAAATAACCTAGTATTAATTATTGATGTTTTGGGAATTGGATGAGGATTTTGGACCCGTAAGGTAGTATGTTTATGACCCTTTTAGAATCCTATTGCCTTCTCCCTAGATTGAATTAGTTTGTAGTATGAAAATGTTATAATGCTAGGTTTGGGATGTGGTCCAAGTGTTGGAATCATGGTTGTGTGATTGACCTTAGTTGGGCTAATCTAGTGATCTTAAAAATGTATCTTGGGGTAGAATTGACATAATTGTCCATGTTTCTAGACGAATTTCCTATTTTAGGATTGATTATGACTTACTTGACATCTAGAAGTAGAACTAGATACCTTAGCCTAGTATTGGGAATAGTTTGCCTAAATATGGATATTGAGGATAGAAGTAGGACCATCCAACCCACTTAGGCCAAGGCTTGTATTAGCCATTGTGGGCTTAGTTACGGATATTAGGCCTAGTTGTGACTAATGAGACTTGTTTATGAGATTTTCTTGGCGAATTGATAAATTGTGATGACATTCCCCGGATTATGATTATTGGCCCATAGAGATGTTATTTCCTCTTAGACTTGATATTTGGCCCATAAAGATGTTATTTTCTCTTAGACTTGATATTTGGCTCATAGAGATGTTATTTCCTCTTAAACTTGATATTTGGCCCATAGAGATGCTATTTCCTCTTAGACTTGATATTTGGCCCATAGAAATGTTATTTCCTCTTAGACATGATATTTGGCCCATTGAGATGTTATTTCCTCTTAGACTTGATATTTGGCCCATAGAGATGCTATTTCCTCTTAGGCTTAATATTTGGCTCATAGAGATGCTATTCCTCTTAGATATGGAAATTATCCTATAGAGATAATATTCCTCATAGTCATGGTATATGACATATAGATACGAGATGCCTTATAGATATGATACACCTCGTAGTTGTGAGGTATGCTTCATTGATGCATTATGCCTCCAAGAAGTGAGATGCCTCCTATATGTGAGATGATTATAGATATGCTTAATAGCTTATAGAGATGTTATTCCTCGTGAATATGTTATGGCCTATAGATATGAGATGATTTATATATGCATGATTATTGATATGAGTTCTAGATACGTATGTGGTCCTAAGGCTGTGATTATGATGTTATGATTATTCTATACAAATTATTAAGCCGAGGGCTATGTTACGATATTGACTGGATATTCGGGAGATATTTATCCTTGTAAAGGATATAGTTGTAGAACATGGATACGTATATGTTCATGTTGCTTACGATTTTATTGATTGAATACCGGTGATGACATGTATAGATTTAGTACATTCATGAATATTATATCTGTGAGTGATGTGATTCTAGCTAACATATGACTTTATGACTATTCTTCCTAAATAAGAGTAAAAGCCCACTTTCCATCTTAAAAATAGATTTCTTTAAAATAATAGCTGTCTAACTTAATGGATAAGTTTTATACGTATAAAAGAGGTTTAAAATATTGTTTTAAAGATTTGACCGAGACAAATTTTGGTCCATGACTTGACACTATTATTTACTCTGACCCTTTCTATGTTTTTACAATGATTTAGTCCCGAAGGTCATTTCGGGAATAGATTTATGAATTTACGTTCTTTTAACCACAACTTAAGTCCGTGTACTTATTATATATCTATATTTATATTATTGATGGTTATGATGATATTGATACCCGGTAAGGCCAGAAGATACTATTATTATGATATTGATACCCGACAAGGCCAGATGATACTGTTATGATGATATTGATACCCAACAAGGTCGGAGGATATTGTTATGATGATATTGATACCTAGCAAGGCCAGAGGATACTGTTATGATGATATGTTGATACCCGAAAAGGACGGAGGTTGATTATGATGATTGAGATGGTTATGATGATGAGATTGTGATGTTGATGTGTACCTCTCATTTATTCTTGCATGCGCATCGCCTATCACCAGTATGCTCTTATGTCTATCAGCCGGTTTGGGACGGTTACATAGATATGGGTGATGACTATGCCTTGTGTTATTGTGTGCTGATTAAGCCTTTCGAGCCTAGGGCGGCAGGGAAAACGCATAGGCTCGATTAGATATTTGGTTATCCGAAATAGCCGGTTACTCATGTTGTTATTGATATTGTTATTGTCATTGTTATGATCATTATTATGGCTAGTTTGTGACAAATTGGTTATTGATTTGGTATCAAGATTCAAGGTATGATTCTGGCCTCTTCTATCTTACGATTTTATTATTATGCATGATTAAATCCATGATAAGGTATATGGACTAGAAACCCTGAGCAAGTTAGTACTAAATACTAATAGTATTATTATGAGGCCTTAAAATAAAGATATAATAATCTAGGTTGTGCTTCAAGTTAACCTTATATCTATATATGTGTATATTTAGTTATATGTAGTTGTGGTATTACCGTATATTCTTTTCTTTTTTTTGTTCAGATTGTATATTTATTTCTTGGCCTTGTATATTGTTATATATCCTTCTTTTGTCCTTTATTTGTATATTGATCAAGGATATACAGTATAGTTTTGAGATTTCTAAGTATGGTTGGAATAGGATAGTGCACCCTTATTATTTCATTAACCTTAATATGTTAAGTCTCTTGGATATGAATAGGATAGGTTATCCTTATTATCTCATTGGTTGTCTTATGTGGGTTTTGGACATTGGGTATAGTTCCCATTCAGTTTATATGTTATATATATATATATACTTTATCTTTGGAGATCAGTTGGCAATTTACCTACTGAGTACCATTCGTTTGGTACTCATACTACACTTCTGCAACCTGCAGATCATAAGTATGAGCTATCTCCGTTGATATGTGCGTCATGTGTAGTAGCCATGGTTCAAAGACTAGAGTGAACTCCTGACGCTCGGAGTATTGCTATCTTTATCTTATGTATTAGACTAGTCTCTATGTTGTATTCGGAGATAAGTTATACCAGTGTATTCATCTGTACTTTACTTTGAAATCTTATTATTGTAGAAGCTCTTGTACTGATACCACCAGGTTTTGATATTTCATTATATATTTGATTCTTTTAGCTCATCTATTCCGCATTCCTTTCTATATATAATTGGGTAGTCCGTTACTAGCCATTTTGAACTACAGGTTGGCTTGCCTACTGCTGGGTTATAGTAGGTGCAATCATGAACTAAGAAATTAGGCTGTGACATAAATTGAGCTCGGTCCCTAGGCCCACCCCGAGAACCATAGGCTATCACCCATCATTTGGCCCAAAAATGGTCCGTATGCATCGTTTCGCCGCCTGTTTGACCACTCAAACGGATCCACCGACCCTATTGGGCCACCCTGAGTTGCTTCACAGCCTATCGGAGGGCCATCTGTTGATTTTCAGCCCAAAACGCACTCGAGCCCCGGAACCAACCCAAGAAACGTAGGCTAACACCCATTGATTTTGTCCAAAAATGGACCATTCGCATCGTTTCACCTGTTTGACCACCCAAATGACCCCACCGACCCTATCGAGTCATCTTAAGCTGCTCCACAGCTCATTGGAGGGCCATCAATAAATTTTCAACCTAAACCACCCTCGAGCCCTATGCTCACCTCAAGAATCGTGGGCTAACACCTACGATTTGGCCTGAAAATGGCCCGATTGCGCCGTTTCGCCCTTTTGACCATCGAAGCAGCCCCAGCAACCCTGTTGGGCCATTTTAAGCTGCTCCACAGCTCGTCGGTGGGCCGCCAATCAGTTTTTGACTCAAATCGCACCCGATCCCAAGGCCCACCCTGAGAACTGTGGGCTAACACCCACCGATTTGGTACAAAAATGGCTCATTCGAGCCATTTCACCCATTTGACCACCCAAACAGCCCCACCGAACCTGCTGGGCCATCATGAGCTGCTCAACAACCCGCTTGAGGCTGCTGATTGATTTTTGACCCAAACCACTCTCGGATCCCCCACCTAGAGAACTGTGTGCTAACACCACTGATTTAGCTCAAAAACAGTCCGTTCGCACTGTTTCACCCGTTTCAACACCCAAAAAGATACACCAAGCCTGTCGAGCCACCCTGAGCCACTCCACAACCCATCAAGGCTCGTAGGTCAATTTTCAGTCTGAACTGCACTCAGGCTCGGGCCCACCCCGAGAATTGTGGGCTAATACCCACCGATTTGGTCCAAAATGGACCGTTCGCGTTGTTTCATCGTTTGACCACCCAAATGGCTCCATCGACCTCGTTGGGTCACCTTGATCCGCTTCACAACCCATCAAGGAGCCGTCAATCGATTTTTAGTCCAAATCGCGCCAGAGCCCTGTGCCAACCCCAAGAACAATGGGTTAACACCTACCAATTTGGCTTTCTTAAACTCAATGCTAAATAAAAACAAATAAACAATTAGAAATAAAGAGAGTACATGCATTACGTGTTATACTCCAATTGATCAAATTCTTTTTCATAATATTTTTCAAATATATACATCTCGTCCAAACTAAAATAACAAAATAGGACCAAATATAAGCCCAAACCCGACTTAAGACAAACAAAACATCACACTGATGCTCAATTAGGATAGTGCTACTGTGTTCGAAACTTCTTCATCTATTGTCTTCCCCGACCAAGCTCTTCAGCTATCCGTTGACTCAAGTCACAACATTAGATCTAAGAAGCTCCTTAGTTTGCAAATTCAAATACAATTTTTACCGAGGTACTTTAATATTCGTAAACCTTAACCAGGAAATTACATTCGATGACTATGAAAATGAATGCTTTTAAACTTCCAATTTCAACTCATTTCACAGACAAGCTTTTAAGGTCGAAAGCCAAAACTTATTTTCAAGTTTTTGCCATTGGTCTAAAGAGATCAAATGTTTAGGACTAACCACCTCTAAAACTATTATTATAAGACAAATAACATAAACATACACATTAAATTAACATATTTACACAAATCTTGACCCTTACAAAGTAATTATAAAATTTCCAACTAATTATGTATCTTCATTGGATGTATCAGGAGCTAATTGTGTATCTCGACAAATTCAAAATAAAAAAAAAATATCGGAAGCTAATTATGTTTCTTATATGTTTCTCGACAGATCAAAAATAAAAAAAATATACCGGAAGCTAATGATTTATCTATACAAGGAAAAAAATGTATCTTCATTGGATGTATTGAGAGCTAATTATGTATTTTTACAAGGAAAAAATATATTTTTATTGAACGTAGGCGATAATTGTGTATCTCAACAACTCAAAATCAAAATTTTCAGTAATTATATAAAATATTGTGATTTTCAACAATTAAGCTCTAAACTGTCGGAATTTATGTTGTATTTCCTTATTATAAATCACTAAAGAATCTGCTTGTACACTTCAGAATCATGGGCTAAACACGGCAGCAACCGACCGAACAGTATTTATGGGTTTGGGGGTTGGACACATAGCCACTCGGCCAAAACAATTACTAACCGAGTAGCCACTAGTTTTGCATTTCCATTGTATAGCTATTTAGGCTTTTTTGTTCTCTACTTCTTTCTTCTTCTTTTTTTTTTTTGCTGCTCTATTTTTATAAAATAAATAAACCTGCTCTATTAATTTTTTTAACAATCAAGTATAATTTTGTAGTTTTTCCCCGACTCTTCACTTTTATTTTTTATATAATTTGTGTGTAATAAATGTATAATCAATATATAAACAATGTACATTTATAGATAATTATTTGGATACATATTCTATATAATAGTTATGCAGTTTCTATAGATATCTTATATATATACATATTCTATACAATAATTATACAATTTATGTACACATTCTATACAAATACAAATTCTATTCAACAATTATAATGCTTTTAACAGATTCTATACAATGCTGCAACAATTATTCAGATACACATTCTATACAACATTATATATTTCATACATATCTTACACAAATATGTTTCTATACAATAAAGATGCAATTTCTATATGCATCTTAAATATATATATATATATATATATATATATATGATGCAATAAATATCAAAAGTAAATTTAAAAATTACAAAGAGAGAGAGAGCAAATTCTAACCAAGATTTCTAGTGCGAGAGAGCTTCTTCCAAAGAAAATAATAGCCAAAAATATGCTACAGTGAAGCTACAGTAATACCTTCAATTATTGCTACGGTGAAGCTATAGTAACAACCACAATAATTTTTCAGCAATTAGTTGTTGATATCATTCACGACATCAATGTTTATGACTAATTGGTGATGTCAAATTGATTGAATTTCTTCTTCATCATCTGTGTCAGATTTTTCGATGACGGTTGATTGGTAGGAACTTCAGTTTTGATTTGTTAGAATTTTTTATTTTTTTTTGAATAAAATCTCCTCTGTTTCCTGACTTTACTAATTTTACATCTACAATTAATTTTTATTGTAAAAATGAGATTTGGGCAGCATTTATTGGAGCCAGATATCCAGAATTGCGTCGGAACTATTTTTCTACGTCCGGCACGTAAGCCTCCATTGAATCTCAATTTTTGTATCATTTGCAATGGCCTTGGAGAGCTAATCATGGAAGCTCTTTTTGCCCCTTCGACTTGTGAAAGATAATTTTTTATAAAATATCCACGAAATGTGAAACCTGTGGTAAAATTTTAATAGTAGAGGAACCTGGTGATTATTATAAAATTTCTGTATAAAATATTCATATCTTTCTTGGACTGGGGGAGGAAGAATCTCAACTTGTGATCATAAATCGATCATCATTGGTGTAGGAACCACTGGGGAAATTCCAAAATCAATTACTTTCTCCAGAGAAAAAATCAAGAATGTTTGTCAGTTTTATTTTGGAAGATGAATGCATTCATCCATGCTCTTTGATCATCAAAATAGTTATAATATTGGGGCTTAAAAGCTTCAGTAAGCTTCTGATATTTTGCTGGGTGCATACCCCATTCTTTGAGTGAGATTATTTTGTTAATCCAAACCATGGTATGAGTAACATAAGATTGAAATTGTTTATCTTTATGGGGTTTGAATAGACAGGACTTGGTATCTGTGAGGATAAATTAAAACTTCTGGGTATAGGTAGGAGCTTTTTGGATAAATTTGTTGAAGTTCTAAGTATCTGCTTAGCTACCTCCTGGGAGTTGGAATGCCAATATTCAGGTTCAATTTGGATTAGTGGTAAAACACTATCATTTTTTAAATAAGTTGGATCATCCAAGGAGGATCCTTTACTAGAAAAAATTGGTTGTTCTATAGGTGAAGAAATTATTTTACTTGGTATAGGACAAACATTTAAATTATTTTGTGAAAAATTAAAAACAAAATTGAGTTTTCTACCTCCACTATATCTTTTGTGGTGCTTTTAGCAACCACAGAATGAGATGATGATGCGTGGCTTGAGGCCTCCGCTTTTAAAAATATTTTTTGAAAGATCGAAAAATCTCTTATCAAATCTTTCCTTCTGTCTCCTGTTATGGTCATTGGATATATAAGACCCATAAGTAAGCAACATTGTTGAAAATTATCTTTCGTCCATGAGACAGACACTGTTTGGGTCAACTAGGTTTCTTCTTCTTCTTCTTCTTCTTCTTCTTCTTCTTCAATCAAATCAGCTCATTTTTTTAGGTTGGAAATTGGTGTTGGATTTGAACTTGTTTGCATCATATAGGATTGAGGTATTCCCTGCATGATATAGTCAGCTGAGGTTTGATATCTTGGCAGGTTTGCTTCAGCCGTTACAGTTGAAAGTTGCTTGGATGCAACCATAATTTTTTGTTGTGGGGTAAAAACTTTTTTAGTGGTCTTTTTCGAGGATGGAAGAGCCAAAATTTATGAAGGTGCAAGAGTTTCTGTTTTCTTTTTTCTGGTCATTTTATCTCTCCTGTAAAAATTTCCTTATAAAAAAGTCTGGTATAGAGTTGGAGCTCTCTTTGATATAGAGATATATTCAATATCAAAATAAAAAATAAATAAAATAATTTGTCATCTAGAAAATATATGTTTAGAGTCTAGGTTTTACACATTTTTTTATAAAACAGATTTTGTAGCCTTACAATCTATTCGTAATAAAAATAATTTGATTTAATAAATCAGCTTGAAATTTAGAGATGCATAATACAATTGCTAAAAAAAATTTCAATAGTTGGATAGTTTTTTTGAGATTTATTTCAATACTTAGAAGAAAATGAAATAATATGTTCTTTATTATTTTTTTAATTTTAAAATGCCACCATAACCTATGTTTGATGCATATGTTTCGACTATTTTTAATGCAGAAGGGTCAAGAAGCGATAGGCTAGGGTGATCTTTTGCCTTCAATTTGATCTCTTTAACAAAATTGGTGTAGATGTTAGTCCACGGAGGAGGAGATTTTTTTCACCTGCCATGAAGCGGTTTTAACAGATTGTTAACTACAAAAATAAAATTCGCTCTATAATTGACACATCCTAAAAATCTTTAGAGTTGAGTTCTATCAAGAATTTGATTAGAAAATTTATCAATGAATTAAATGGACCGTTGAATAGGAGTAATAGTACCTTGACAGATATTATGCCCAAAAAATCTAATATCGACCTGGAAAAGACTATACTTAGTTTTGAATAAAACTAAGTCATTTTCCCTGATGACATTGAAGAAAATTCTCAAGTGCTTAAAATTCTCAAGGCTTTTCCACTAGCATTAACCAGCATTTTAAACACTTGAGAATTTTCTTCAAGTCATCAGGGACAATGACTTAGTTTTGTCCAAAATTAAGTATAGTCTTTTCCATGTCGATATTAGATTTCTCGGACATAATATCTGTCAAGGTACTATTACTCTCATTCAATGATCCATTCAATTTTCTAATAAATTTTCTAATCAAATTCTTGATAAAACTCAACTCCAAAGATTTTTAGGATGTGTCAATTATATAGTGGATTTTATTTCTGGACTTAACAATCTGTTAAAATCGCTCCATGACAAGTTAAAAAAAATATCCTCCTTCGTTAACTAACATCCACTCCAATGTTGTTAAAGAGATCAAATTGAAGGCAAAAGATCTCCCTTACCTATCGCTCCTTGAACCTTCTGCATTCAAAATAGTCAAAACAGATGCATCAGACATATGTTATGGTGGCATTTTAAAACAAAAAAAAAATGATAAAAAACATTGTTGAATTTGCTTCTAAGCATTGGGACAAAGCTCAACAAAATTATCAACTATTAAAAAAAAAAATTAGCAATTGTGTTATGCATCTCTAAATTTCAAACTGATTTATTAAATTAAATTTTTTTTATTAAGAATAGATTGTGAGGTTGCAAAATCTGTTTTACAAAAAGATGTGCAAAATCTAGCCTCTAAGCATATATTTACTAGATGGCAAGCTATTTTATCTATTTTTTATTTTGATATTGAATATATCAAAGAGAGCTCCAACTCTATACCAAACTTTTTTATAAGGAAATTCTTGCAGGGAAAATAAAATGACCAGAAAAAAGAAAGAGAAATTCTTGCACCTCTACAAAATTTGGCTCTTACATCCCCGGAAGAGACCATCCAAAGAGTTGTTATCCCACATTAAAAAATTATGATTGCATCCAAGAAACTTTCCACTGTAGTGGCTAAAATAAATCAGACAAGATATTATACTCTAGTTGACTATGCCATGCAGGGAATACCTCAATCCTATATGATGAAAACAAGTCCAAATCCAATATCAATTTCCAACCCCCAAAAATGGATTGATTTGATTGAAGAAGAAGAAGAAACCTAGTTGACCCAAATAGTGTTTGTCCCATGGACGGAAAATGATTTTAAACAACGATGCTTACTTAAGAGTCTTAAATATCCAACAACCATAATAGGAGCCAGTAGGAAAGATTTAATAAGAGATTTTTTTATCTTCCAAAAAATATTTTCAAGAGCGGAGGCCTCAAGCCACGCATCATCTTCTCATTCTGTGGTTGCTAAAAGCACCATACAAGATACAGTGAAGGTAGAAAATTTCATTAACTTTTTCTTTAATTTTTCACAAAATAATTCAAATGTTTGTCCTATATCAAGTAAAATAATTTCTTCGCCTATAGCACAATCAATTTTCTCTAGTAGAGGATCCTCCTCGGATGATCCAACTTAATTAAAAAATGATAGTGTTTTACCGCTAATCTAAATTGAACCTGAATATTGACATTTCAACCCCCAGGAGGTAGCTATGAAGATACTTAGTCTTTCAACAAATTTATCCAAAAAATTTCTGCCTATACCCAGAAGTTTTATGAATTTATCCTCACAGATACCGAGTTCTGTCTATTCAAACCCCACAAATATAAACAATCTCAATCTTATGTTAACAAAATAATCTCACCCAAAGAATAGGGTATGCACCCAGCAAAATATCAAAAGCTTATTGAAGCTTTTGATCTCCAATATTATAACTATTTTGACTATCAAAAGAGTGTGTATGAATGTATTCACCTTCCAAAATAAAACTGACAAACATTCTTGATTTTTCCTCTAGGGAAAGCAATTGGGTTCGAAATTTTCTCAGTGGTTCTTACACCAATGATCGTCGATTTATGATCATAAGTTTGAGATCCTTTCTCTCCCAGTCCGAGAAGGATATGAATATTTTATACAAAAAATTCATAATGATCACCAAGTTCCTTTACTGTTATAATTTTTTCACAGGTTTCACATTTCATGGATATTTTCACAAAAGTTACCTTCCACAAGCTGAAGGGGCAAAAGGGGATTTCATAGTTACTCTCCAAGGCTGTTACAAATGGTACAAACATTGAAATTCAATGGAGGCTTACGTATCAGACGTAGAAAAATAATTCCAACGCAATCTTGAATATCTGACTCCAACAGATGCTGCCCAAATCTCATTTTTACAACAAAAATTAATTGCAGCTGTACAATTAGCAAAGTCAGAAAACAAAGGAGATTTTATTCAACAAATGAAAAAAAACTCTCCAACAAATCAAAGATGAAGTTCCTAGCAATCAACGTTCATAAAAAAAATCTGACACAGATGATGAAGAAGAAATTCAATCAATTTGACATCACCAGTTAGTCATCAAAATTGATGTCGTGAACGACATCAATAATCAATTGCTGAAAAATTATTATAGGTGTTACTGTAGCTTCACTGTAATAATAATTAAAAGTGTTTTTGTAGCTTCACTGTAGCACTTTTACTATAGCATATTTTTGGCTATAAATAGCCTTCTTCTCCACTTGAGGAGAACACATTGTTTTCTTTGAAAGAAACTCTCTCACTAAAAATCTTGGTTAGAGTTTGTTGTCTCTCTCTTTGTAATTTTTAAATTTACTTTTGATATTAATATCAAAGTTTAATTTTTCTAATTGTATCTTTTTATTACTTTACTAACTTATTTTTTATTGTAATTATCACTCATGATTGGCACCACCACCTACTTTATTTAATTAATTACATCATTAGCATATGATCGGCTCTGTCACCTAATTTATTTATTACATTTTTTTTATATACTTGCATTATTTACATTTAAGCTTTCATTAACTTGCCTCCTTTCTTTTTTCTTTTTCCCCGTATATATATATATATAGCATTGTCACATGACTAAGTTTCTTCCTTAATTAATATTCGTCCACTTGTTTTTCACTTGATACCAATTATTTATTTCTTGCGTCATAGCTTACGTCTATAATCTTGTATTTTGTGGGTATCGTCATTGCTTACGTATTTAGATTGTGTAAAGCTTAGAGTGAAAGAGCAAAAAGAAGAGCAAAGACTACAGAAATAGTGAGAGATTAAGAGTTCTTAATTTTCTAGTTTGTTTCCAAAGTTAAAAAAAAAAGAAGTAAGAGTGTGTGTATAATTTTTAAGTTTTTCTGTTAGTAGCTGCAAAAAATTTATTGGACTCTCGAAAGGGAAACCTTATTTTGTCTCAGGACATGTAAGTAGTCTTTATTAAGATCACTGTATTTTCCCCCTATTTTGTAAATTATGTTTGTTTACTTTATGAATTTCATGTAAAGTTTGTAAATTGCTTGTGAATATACCCCTGGTATATAATTGTTCTCTCAGTGTTTAGCAATAACGATGGATTAATCTGTAAATTTTTAGGGAATTAAAAAGTTCGAAGAAATTTAAAAGGACTGTTGTGTTGTCCCGGAGTGTGATTAAAAAAAAATTGCTAAATACTTAAAATTAGAGAGAAAGAGATGAACGGGGTATAAATAAATAAAAAGATTTTTGGAAGAAAATATAGTTTGATCTTGATAATTTCACTATTACACATGACTAAGAATTTCGAAAGAGGGAGTACTGAGTAGGACTTTACACATTTGAAAAACAAATTAATTCACTTTTCCTAAGTATTTCAATTATCTTGTTTTCTTTTATCATCAGTCTTTATATTATTATTATCAGTCTTTATAATTATATTATTTTATATTTATATAATATTATTTAGTGTTATATTATATTGTTATATTGTTATATTATATTATTATAGTTTGGTCTTGATAATTTCACTATTACACATTACTTGGTGTTATTAGTGTTATATTATATTATTATATTATATTATTATAGTTTGATCTTGATAATTTCACTATTACACATGACTTCGAAAGAGGGAGTACTAAGTAGAACTTTACACATATTTGAAAAATAAATTAATTCACTTTTTCTAAGTATCCCAATTATCTTGTTTTCTTTTATCATCAGTCTTTATATTATTATTATCAGTCTTTATAATAATATTGTTTTATATTTATATCATATTATTTAGTGTTATTAGTGTTATATTGTTATATTATAGTATTCTAAGGATTTCGAAAGAGGGAGTATTGATAGGACTTTACACGTATTTGAAAAATAAATTAATTCACTTTTCCTAAGTATGTAAAGCTTCTGTAGAGAAACTCATTCCAGAATCATCGTCTTCGTTAGGGTCTTGAGCAAATTGATCCATTGCAGGATCATAATCTTCATTATCTAAATACAAAATTCTTGGTCTCTTTTCTGGATTTGGGATCAAAGAAGTTCTTGGTCTTGATTTAGGCTCTGGGTTTTCCATGGTCATTTCTTTAGATTGTTCTTCTAATAATTTCTTAACCGTTTCTGCAACTCTTTGTTGTATATTTTTCTCATCATTTTTCATTTTCTTCATCTAGAAACCCTTCTTACTTTTTTCTTGATTAGAAGTGCCTTCGTCTTGTGTCTGAAAACTAGCTGGGAGAATTCTCCCTACACTTTTTGGCAAAGTTTCAGCCATCAATGGATTTGATTCGTCTTTATCTGTTACTGTTTGAACTAGACTAGTTGTATGTTTATCTAATACAATAGATTTCTCTGCATTCATTGAGGAATGCACACCCTTCTTATCTATTTTTGAAGGAGATGAAGAACTCTGTGGAACTTTGTGGAATCATTTGTTGTGTTCCATGGGTCTGGTCCTGTACGAACTGTATCAGTATGATATATGAATTGTATAAATACGATATATGAATTAAATTTGAATTATTTGAAATAAAATGACCCAAATAATGAAATGAACATAATATGAATTTTGTTTGGATCGACTAACCATGAATGTCCAATGGCCCAAATATGGGTCAATTATTTTGACAAAAATTTACATATATACACTAAATAAAATTTTCATTTTACATAATATACCAATTTGGTAAGCATTTACACATATCCCAAAATATTTACACAAATCCCTTTTTTCAACTTTCTCTCTGTTAAACATTATACATCTCTAAAAAGGTTTTCTCTTTCGTATTTTACTCCCGCATATCCTCCCACAACACCCGATATTTACTCAATAATTGAATCCCCTTATTCTCAACAAATTTGAAGAATCGTGTATCTAGGGGTTACAATTTGTAAGTTTGAAGATTTTTAATTTTTTTTCTTTTTTTTTTCAACTTTTTTAATTTTTGAAATTGACCGTCTATTTATTTTTGTTGCATGTTTGTTTTTACCTTATTTTGCAAGTATTTTCAAGTTTCGTAGTTCGATTTTTATGTTTTCTTCATATAATACATTTTCGATTCTTGGTTTGTAGATTTTTTTTTCAAATTTACCTATTTTTATATTTTTCAGTTTATTTTATGAATGCATGTTTGTTTTTAAGGATTTACCATATTTTTGCAAGTATTTTCAAGTTTCGTAGTTAATTCGGGTTAATCGAATTACTAAAAAATATGGCTAATAAATTCTTGTCCTAGCTTTAGTTTAGGACTTAGTCAGTTAGATTCTAAAAAACAAGATATACATGTTGGGTTTGTTCCTGGTAAATTTGATTTTGAAGAACCCGATTTCGCAGAGAATTGTTCAAAGCATCGAAACGACCCTACCACAATGAAGAGATTGAAGGAAGCGACCACTTCCAAATCAAAGAAATCAAGTTCAAAAACGGCCAGTAAGAAGAAGTTTGATGATTTCGGTAGACCACGTCTTCCGAAGGTATTGATTAAACATTATACTTTACTTACGTTGCAACATTATTGTATAATATAGTGGAACATACAATTTTATGCAACACTAATGTATAATATTAATATTATGTTATACATTTCATTTTTTTATACATTGGATGTTTTTATTACTTATAAGAGGCATTTGAAACTAGGTGTGTTATTATACATTTATAAAGTTTTTGTTTTGTATAATGTTTTATTATACATTCTGACAACATTACATGTCATATATGTTTAAGGTCAAATGTATAATCTGACATTATACGTTGCATATATTTGATTATTAATGTATAATGTTATTTCATAAATCTTATTATACATTTCTTTCCATACTCTTATTATACATAACAGGCATTGTATGATTTAGCTTATATTATACATTTAGTGAGTTTTCATAGTGTATAAAGTGACATTATACATCTGAATAACTGATATGTCATACATGTTTTTAATGTCAACTATTTTAGTATGCAACATTAAACATTATTGGATCTCAAACATGTGTAACTTTTTCTATAATTATTGTATTTTTTTTATTCTAGGGCATGAAATATCGTATAGATAAAGTTCCAGAGCACTCTTTGCATATTTTGAGCTCATGCAATCGTGGTTTTGCTAGAGACATAAAGTCTTATTTTGGAGAAGATGTTTTGGAGGCATTTAGAAATATGTTATTTGGAATTTTTCTTGACCTTCCGCAGTGCAACTGGATTGAGAAGATTTCAAAATGTATCCTTATGCTAGAAATCCAACAAGATATTAAGGACGAGATGCATGTGTGTGTGCAGGGGAAGATTTTGAAATTTACCATTCTTGAATTTTCCATTATCACCAGCCTGAAATGCACCGGTGATATTGATGAGTTTATGTATACTTCATCATCAAAATCCCCTTGATGTCGAAGTATTTTCCTGAATCTGGAGGTGGTATAACTAGGTCAAAACTGATAACACGTGTGAAGATGGGAAATTTCGAGAACTCTGAAGATGCTTTGAACCTTGCGATATTATATTTTGTTCAGAAATTCATGTTATCTTAGAATAAAAAAGTACCAATCAGTGTAGCTCACTTCCAAATGGTAGAGGATGGTCGGTACATACACTTTTCATGGGGAAAGATAACTTTTGAAAAGTTGATCAACTCATCGCGGCAGGATTTCAGAGTTGTAAAGTAGTTATATTCTTTGGGTGGAATGTCTCACGCTCTAAATGTCTGAATATTTGAGTGTTGCTTTACGGTTGATAAAAAACTGCTTTGCGACATGGAAACATCATCCCAAGAATACTTAACTGGTCTATTAAGTGTACAAGGCCTATGTATGAATCTTTTATGTCAGGCATGTTCAGTAAGGTAATTGTATAACATATTAAATATTTTTATTTTATACTCATTTTATCAAAGTTCTAATATTTCATTTTGAAAATAATTTTTCCAGTGTTCTTTCAAGAATTTATAGCCTACAAACGAAGAGGTTCGTACTTTAGATTTGTCTTTCTCTGAGGATTTTGTGTTTTTTTATCCAATATCTGCTACTTCCACTTCTGTTGCTGCAAAAATACAAACGTCAGGCGATGGAGATCAATCACGTGTTGTCACTGGAGATGACGACTATGATGATTTCACCACTGGACCTACTCAGGAATTTCTAAGAAAGGCTCGTTTGGCGAAATCTGTATCTACTGAACAACCATCCAAAAGAAGAAAAACAGTTATGTTTTAGGAAGTTAGTCCAGCTGCGACAGATGGACGGAAATCAACAAGTTCTCATTCAGTACATCATGTGTCTGGTATGTTTTTTAAAAAATAATAACAATTAATAGATAAACTACAAATTCGTGTGTCTGATTTTGATCATCGTCATCAAGTAGAAATTGGTGTGTCTCCTGAGTGCGAACAACTCAAGTCTGTTTCTTCGTATTCCACAACACCTGAAGGGACTTCTAAGTCTAATTTAGATATGGAGCAGATAAAGAGTTACATCAAAACATATGTAAGTTAATTTTCTTATTCACAAATTTTAATTTTAAAAAACCATTAATTGTTTCTAATATCTTATTGTTTATATGTACGTTATAAGGTGAATGAATAAATTACTGAGCTAAAAACACTAATCTCCAATATACCTGTTGAGGTCGTTAAAACATTGAAGAAAAAAGAGAATAAAGAATCTCCGATATAAAATAATTTTTCATTCAAATTTTTAATACTTTAAACAAATACTCATACATTGGTATTATTCATGAAATATAGGAGGAGAAAATTGTTCATCAACAAGAAGGTGCAGAAGAAGGATAAAAAATAAATGACTGTGTTTATAAGAATAATTTACCAGTAATGTTAATCTAAATTAAATTGGCATGTTACCATAAATATGTATATCTCCAACATCTTAACCTATTTTTGTTTGGTTCTTATACAGCATGAAGATGAGTACACAGGAACAACCATTCACATAACAAATGATGAACCATCAGTACTTGAACCTTTGAAAACAGAGATCCAAGATTGTGTCCACATTCATACTGAATGTCCAACAATAGCTGAGGTTCAATTCGATCAGAAGGTATATATATGATATGTATAAATGTGGTTATACAATGTAGATATCAAATTATAAAAATATTTTCATTCATTATTATATAAATTTAATTAAATGTACAAATATTCACTTGTCAATTTTTTGTAGGATGAGCATATGAATGATCAAGAAGAGGGACATGAAGAAGAATCAAAAAATACGCACATTACTGATATGGAAGATTATCGGTACATTTTTGTCTATCATGTTGGTTTGTTCTTGGATGAATATCAATATTTTTAAATGCTTTACTTGTACAATGTTACAGTATTATTACACATACATTTGAATGTATATTGATATGTTATACATTATTATTAATAATAGTATATTTCAGAAAATGAATGTTCTTTTTTTAGAGACTGTTTCAGTTTAATTATACATTCATTTGAATGTATAACATTATATTATACATTAAATCAGCATATAACAAATACATATGCATTTGTTATACATATCAAGTTTAAATAATCGGTTCATACTTTTTTCATTCAACTACGTATCACTTTGACTAAGCTTTTATGGATGATGCTTGTTACTGAATGTAGGATGAGCATAATGATGCAATAGAAGCAGGTTGTACTGAAGATCTGACCATACAGCATAGCCCTCAAATGAAACATTTAGAGGTATTTTTTTGGTTGTTCATAATGTTTATTAACTCAAAACTTACATGCTTATACTTTCACATCCATGCCAACTACATATCAAATTTTATAAAAGGTTTTCATTCACCATTGTATGATTTTTCAAATTACAATTACAAATCTTTTTCCTCTTGCACTATGTCTTACTTTGAATAATTTGAATTGTAATACTATCTTATTTTGATACTGTCTCAGTTTCATTATACATTCATTTGAATGTATAACATTATGTTATACATTGAAATGAATTTTTATACATGATGATTGTTACTGAATGTAGGATGAGCATAATGTTGCAATAAAAACAGGTTGTACTGAAGAACTGAGCATACATTTAGAGGTACTTTTTTGGTTGTTCATGTTGTTTATCAACTCTAAACTTACATGCTTATACATTCACATCCATGCCTAATAGATATCAAATTATATAAACATCTTTTCATTCATCATTGTATGTCTTTTAAAATCACTATTACAAATTTTTTTCCTCTAGAACTATGTCTTACTTTGAATAATTTGCATCGTAATACTATCTTATTTTGAGACTATCTCAGTTTCATTATGCATTCATTTGAATGTCTAATGAAATGTTATACATTAAACTATCATATAACAACTATATGTGCATTTGTTATACATAATAATTTTAAATCACTGATAAATATTTTTTCCATTCATCTACGTATCACTTTGAATAAGCTTTCATAAATGATGCTTGTTACTGAATGTAGGATGAGCATAATGCTGCAATAGTAGCAGGTTATACTGAAGAATTCAGTATACAGAATAGACCTCATATGAAACATTTAGAGGTATTTTTTTTGGTTGTTCATGTTGTTTTTTAAGTCAAAACTTACATGCTTATACATTCACACCCATGCCTAATAGCTATCACATTATATAATAAGCTTTTCATTCACCATTGTATGACTTTTCAAATTACTATTACAAAATTTTTTTTCGTTGAACTATGTCTTACTTTTAATAAATGTGTTCCGACATTCTACTTAACTCTTAATTTAGGATGTGCTTACGTCCGATAAAGAGGAAGCTAGTATCGAAGATTTGGAAAAAGAGCACAGTCCTGTGATGGTACATTTGTTATTTTTTTCTATTTTACTCCTGCTGATTTAACACTTCAAATCTAAATTAAGAGTAACTTACGACATAGTACTGTTAAAAATGATCATAATATTCCTATATGCATATCTAAATTTTTGAATTTTCATTCTACATCGATTTATTTTTGTGTTGTTATTTCGTATTATGCACTTCTAATATTGATCTTTATTAATTTTAGATCATGACGAATATTTAATAATATATGAACTGATTATACCCAAGTATAGTTGAGTATGTATAATGTGCATTGCAATAATATCTGGATTTGGGGATTTGTCAGCTTCCTTATACTTTTATTTAAATGTATAACAGTACTTTATACATTCATAAAGATTATTATACATTCATATTTAATTTTTATATATAGAGATTACAAATCACCTTGACATATTTATTTTCTTGCATAATGATTTTGATTAAAATAGGATGAGCATATTGTCGCAAAAGAATCATGTTGTGCTGACGAATTGAACAAACATCATAGTACTAATTTGAAAGATTTGCAGGTATTTTTTTGACAGTTCATATATTTTTTTTTAACTAAAAAACTATCTACATAAATGTAGCTGCTGTTTAGGTATCACTAACGTTAAACATTAATATGTTTGATTTTACATATAACACATCAATCTTTAATATGTAGGATGATGTGAATGCCACAATAATGGAGTCTGTTCAAGATGCTTTAAACACACTAATATTTGGGTTGTCAACACCTTCGAATACAAACAAATTCAATATTGTTACACCAAATTTAATGACGGAAAGTCAGTGGTCACTTCCAGATAGTCAGTTTCCACCTTACTTTCTCGATGCACAAGTAAGGGAGCTTGAAGCAGCAAAAGCACGTGAAGTAAAATAGAAATCACCTGTAAAAACAGACAGAAAAATGTCAAAAATTTTCAGATCACCATACATCACAAAATTTGGAACGAGCTCTAAAGATGAGGGCAGTTCTAATAATGAAGAGAAGCAGATGTATGCTTTTGATCGTTGTACCATTTCCGAAGACTTGCCTAATCAATTGATCAACGATTATTCACAGTGGCTTGAAATTGGGTTACTGAAATATCATGCTTCAAAGTAAGTTATTTAGAAAGATTACTAAATTATTGAAAATAGTACATAAGAATAAACCTTGTTTAAGTCTAATACTTGTTTATGTTACAGGAAACAAATAGACAATCACTATCTAAAAAAATCCTCCAGGATTAGGTTATCCTCTATTGAACTTTATTGTTGCATAAGCACTCTTAAAGAATTGGTTCTACTTGATGTCGCAACCCAAAATGTGTTGGAATGATGAGGTAAATTAAACTAAACTATATCATGCTTGTTTAAATTTTTACTAAAAATGTTCTAATTATTACAGAATACATACAATCTATTGTATGATTGCATATCATACATATGGTGTGATGTACAATCACTTTTTATACATTTAATTGTAACAGCTCATACATTGATGTTCTTTGTTGAAAACATAATAATAACTAAAACATATGACTTCGAATTTATTTTACGACACAATTTCATACATGCGGTATGATATATAATCATATTTTTTACATGTTATGTTAACATATCATACATTCATGTCAATTATCAATACATAATAATAACTAAAAATTATGCATTAGAATCTGTTGTACGATTAAAATACATAATACATAGAATCTATTGTATAGTTACATATAATACATGTGGTGTAATGTATAATCACATTTTAAACAGGTAATGTGAACAGATCATACATTCCTGTTCTTTGGTGCAAAATAATAATAACTAAAACATATGAGTTCGAATTTATTTTATGGCTAAAAATTATACATGTAGTATTACATATAATCAGATTTTATACATGTTATGTTAACATATCATACATTAATTAACATTCCCAACACATAATAATAAGTAAAACATATCCATTAGAATCTGTTGTATGAATAAATATCATACATGTTATGAAGTGTATAATCACATTATATAGATGTAATGGTAACAGATCATTCATTCAACTTCTTGCACAATACATATTAATAACGTATTATTATGCAGTTTTCTTTCAGTGCTTAACATAACGTAACACATTTTAACATGTAGCACTTAGATGTGATATTCTACCATTTGAAAAAAAATCGAAGTTGCAGCAGTGTGATACATATAGATATACGACAACCAGCTGGTTCTTCAAAACATATATGGAAAAAACATACGAACGATATTTTCCAGCAGTTAAAACAGATCAGATATCCACGCAAGAAGACTACACAGAATCTGTTGTTTGTGCTTCTAATGAAATCGCTATAACAAATATAATTAATGAATTCTGTATTCCTGTGGGTTTACCATGGCATTTGGTTGATGAGGTATATGTTTCTGTTAACTGTGGAAAAGAATATCACTGGGTATTGGTTGTAATTGAGTTAAAGGAGAGAACAATACGCGTGTATGACTCATTGTCAAGCAAAAAGAAAAGTGAACCACCAACTGAAATACGAAAGTTAGCAGCCATGCTGCCTACTTACTTGTCGGACAGTGGTGTTTTTGAAAAGACTGAAAGAATTGACTGATCAACACTTAAAGCATACGAAGGGAAGCTTGGTCTGCAAACTGGTGAGATAAGTCACAACCCATTTGATGTTGAATACGTCCAAAACATTCCACAGAAAACGTATGATAGTTTGTAAGTGTCTCTTACTTTTTAAATTTTCACATGTATAATCATGGTAAATTACTAAACTTATCGGTCTTTCATTTTATTAAAAATTCAGAGACTGCGGGGATTTTGTGTCTGCATATGCAGAAATATTGAGTGAAGAGCAGCAACTCCATTCATGTGAGTTTGAAGCTGCTAGTCAACGTGCACGGTATGCTTCGTTACTATGGAATTACAGAGTGACGAAGGCAAAGAAAGGTTATACGAGTGATAATGACGATCCTCCTCGGCCAAAGAGTACTTTTCTCCAATCACCTGATGAAAGTGCAATTGTTACTTTGGAGTAGCTCATTCTAAAAAATATTCTAATTGCCTTTTTTGTTGTTTCTGCTAAATAATTATATACAGTAATGTTTTTTTGAATGTTGGTTTTTAGGCAACATTATATGGATGGCAGTTTTTGGTTCTAATACATTTACTTAAACTCTTTTCTGCTTATTCTATATTATTTGTTAATTACTCATTTTACCTAACATAATATTAATAACACTGTATAACAACAATTTACATATTAATAAATTATATATATTTAAAACATTGTGTTTTTTTTCCAGCATTAAAGAAGTTAATACTATATTATGAGTTAATTATACATTGAACAAGTATCAAATTATTTTTGATAAATTCAGTAGATAACATCATACATGTTGAAACACTCTCATTGCTTAATTGAAAACAACTTCGGTATTCAAAAAAAGTTAAGAAGAATAACAGTAGATCGTAAATTGTAAACAAACTCAATGTGTCAACCTTTAGACCTAATACTGATAACAAAACAAGAATATTTTTTATTATCATACATACATCTTAATGTATAATCCATAATCTTCACACAAATTTGTTTGCTTCATATTTTGGTAGTTCTTATGCTTTTTAAAGACATTTACTTTAAAATCATACATGTTGTCAACGTATAATATCATACATGTTAAATGTATTATACATTATAACTACATATTACTACGCTGCAATAATGAGCAGTAAAGTCAGAAGATATAATAATTCAAAACTGTATTACTTTGTTTCCAAAATAGCATACATTAAGTCATAATTAAAAGTCACATAATAAATAAAAACATAACATAAACTTCAACAAGCAAATCAACAAAAAACAAAAAAAATGAGGTTTTGTAGTTATATCCAAACGAACACTTAGCATTTAGAACAACAAACTAAAATCTTCAACTTTCTTTTGGGAAGAAACTGCACGCCCGCATTTACCGCAATGGTTTGAACTTGTAAGTGATTCACTAGATTTCAAATGTCTTCCTTTTTTTGGCCTCCCAGGAGGTCTTCTGTATTTGGGTGACAAAACTTCCTCGTCCTCAATAAAATCTGGAAAAATCCAATCTTTCATATCTGGCATAGGAATTATGGGGAGTTCATATGTATTGACAATGGTGTTTGGACGGTACAATTCTGAACAGTAACACCAATACTCTTTTACATCAATATTTATCCTCTTCAAAACCGCAATTGCGTGTGCACATGGAATTTCATCAATTTGATACCGACAACAGTTACACGTGCCACGATCAATATCAACAATGTACCTCCTTCCTGATTCATACACACAGTACAGATAACTACCAGCTGCCATAACCTGTTAGCAATGATTAATTTTATACAGTTAAAAATATAAAAATTAATAACAAATATAAAGTAGATTCAACTATCATAATACATACCGTCATCCGCAATGATTTAACCCCATTATCAGTAAATATTCTTGAAATCTTCTCCCAAGCGTTGTGTTTGTATAAGATGCAATTTCACTATTCTTACAATTCCATGCAACAAATAGAATCCTAACTTCTTCAAGGAAACCTAAAATAGGAAGTACTCTAGCCTCTACCAAACAACCATTAATACATTAAGCTATATTAGAGGTCATCATTCTACCTCTATTAACAGGAGAGTGACATCGAGACCATTTATCATATCCATCTTCTTCCAGATATTCCTTAACCCTTGATCAATCTTTTCAACCTTTGACATAATATAATCAAAATCTTCTTTTCTATACGCTTTAGCCATGGAATAATAAAGGTCACTAAGTCTATCTTTGCTTTTTCTAAAATATTTACAAACATCTTTTCATAAATGCCAAATATATGCAAGATGGGGGACATTAGGATAAACAATGCTCACACCTTTTATGATACTCTCGTTTCGATCCGATACAACACATATGTTGTCCCATTCTCCAAATGCTTCTCTAAATTGATGAAAAAATCAAGTCCACGAATTGTCATTTTCGAAATCCACTACACCGTAAGCTAATGGAAGAATACATCCTAACAAAAAAAAACTTCTATAATATATGTACACCATTGAACAGGTCTCTAATTATTTTACATTTAGGTAAAACATAACATCATACATGTTGTCCCACCTTGGGAAAAGGCATCATTTTCACCCCATACTATACAAGAAAAGTCTAAGCCACACCTAAATTATATAAGTGACCTATTACACACCTTAACTATATAAAAGTGATATTATTACCTCCTCGCGACCCCCATTCTAAGGCGCGTGTGTTACACTTATTTTAGGCGCGTCCAGCCTATTAAATAACAAAAGTAAACGGCTAAAAACATTAAGGGAAAAGGCATCGTTTTCACCCCAAACTATAGTCGAAAAGTCGAATCCACACCTAAACTATATAAGTGACATATTACACACCTTAACTATAAAAAAGTGATACTTTTTACTAACGTGGTGCTGACGTGGCAGCGCGTGTAAAATACTACACCACATGCAAGTGGTGGTAGGCTGACAGGGTGTAAATAGTTTCACTTTTTTATAGTTTAGGTGTGTAATAGGTCACTAGTATAGTTTAGGTGTGTCTTCGATTTTTCGGGTATAGTTTGGGGTGGAAACGATGCCTTTTTCCGTCCCATCTTTATCACTTAATTGAAATCAACAAAAATATATAACTCCACACATTTTAATAACGTATAGCAATACATCATACATAGTAAACATACTATTAGGGAATTATAGATTTAATTATTAGTAAATGTATCAAACATTAAGCGTAAAATTGATAAGAATGTATGGATATTTTACAACATCATACATACACCATGAAGTATAATAGCTAATCATACACATAGCCCACAAAGCAAAATCTACTTACATTTTACTCGTTCAATTTTAAAATGAAAATAAAATTTCTAAGATTGTTTAAACAAAAACTAGCATCTACTTTATAGAAAACATCAATAACACAAAATAAAAGGCGTATATTGGTACTATATGTACTTATTAAGCAAGCCCAATTTTATTATGCATACTAGAGCAACATATAATCAACTAGAATGCATGCACAATGCTGAAATACCAAATGTAAATATTTCAAAGTATAATACCTGCACCATTAAGAGTGTTTGCCGATACAAACGTTCCTTGATATGGCCCGCTTAAATGTGCACCATCTACAACTACTACTGGACGACAAAATTCAAACCCCCTTATCATGGGATGTAAGGCAATAAACAAGTATTTAAACTTGTTATCTAACGCCTTATGCATCCGAATGTATGATCCAGGATATACCTGGTTCAACATATATATATAACGGGGTATTTTTCGATATCCATCAGTTGATCCACCTCTAAGCATCGTAATTGCCTTTTCTTTTGCCCGCCAAGCCATCATGTAGTTAATGTCAACATCATAGACGGCCTTCATCTCTTCAATTATGTCCGCCGGTGTGTGTATTCTCTTGTAATTAATTAATTTTGGTGTAGTAAACTCACTGACAAAAGTTGTTATTGCAACTAAATTATTCAATACTCTATCACTCAGGCTGCAACTATGTTCTAAATCAAATGTCTTTATCACAAAGATTTTCGAATGATTCATCGAATACACCTTCAGGATCCATTTACAATCTTTCACACGGCAATGTAACATATAGTTGCAGTTACATTTTATAATATTTCGTCAATTTATTAACATACATATAAAATTTATAATTTAAATAAAAATATCATAACTAAATTGTTACAGTTTTATTATACATTCGAATAAATGTATGATGAAATATTATACATCGTAAATGTAACTCTATTTTGTGCAAACAGCAAAGCCAGAAATTAAAGTCAATAATAAAACTCCTTAAACAAATGCTATTACAACACAACAACATCCTTCACAATATCTACAAATAAAAAATAATAATCTATTCCATACCTTTGTTTGTCAGATCGTTTAGTAAAGGTGTTAAAGACATTCGATATCTCATATTTCGTCATAACCGATACCAAAGTTTGTTTATCCTTATAAAGTTGGTTCACTTTTATTTCAGTGTTCTTGCAATCAGTAATGAAATTATTAACTTCAAATTCTGGAATGTATAATGAATATTGATTCTGCGTTTCAACAATAGTTAAAGCAACCGAATCAGATTCACTACCTTCAATACACATTCTCTATCAAACTCGACATCCTTAATCGATTTGTTGGAAATTGTTATACATAGTGGAAAACTTATAAGCCCAGAACATTGTTTCTTCAAGTCAATATAAACCTTCACTCCATTATCATTTCTTATGATAATTGGAGAAGAATTACCATCAACAATGTATTTTACTTCAAATTTTTTTCGAGCATCATCAATACCCAATTTCATCGCGATTGTCGAAACCAATTTCACAAAGTTAATACTTTCTGAAACAACAATGGCATCACTTTTGTATGCTTTAAAACTTATTTCCATCTCCCATACACCAGAATAACGCAACAATATTGGGATGTTCATCTTTTTTCTCACAAGAATTACGAGCAAATATTTTTTTTTCCAGAATAGTAAATCAGAAAAAAAGACAATTAGAGGTAATATTTAAGAGTTTTTTTTTTTGAAATTCAAATTTCAGTTACTATTTTAACTCATGCAATAATTAAAATCAGGTAATTAAATAATGTAATTTAACGAATAGGCGATACATTTACTAATTTCTTATCCCTTAATTTTAGGTAAATAAGATTTATCATACATTCAGTGAATGTCTAACAAGCAACCGAATGTATGACAATATTTTGCATAATAGGGAGAGAGAAAGTCTCAAGGGAAATTATGTAAATAGTTTCACTTTATGCGATATATATGTGGTTTATACTTATTTTGAGAAGAACCAATCCATGTACTTTTCCCTATGGGGTTTGGGGTTTGAATAGGGCTTCTCTTCATTTTTCATTCTTTCCCTTTCCTCAAATTTCTGTTAAGATGAGATATATGTCTTAGTTAAAAATTAAAGATTAATATTTAATTATCCAATGCAAAATCGTAATTATGATTAGATAGATATTAGAATAACAATATCTTCTTTATATACTCTCAAAAACTTTAGAATTCTCACAAATTCTAGCTAAAATTTTATCACATTCATAAATATATCCGGATTTTTCCTCATCTTGTGTTACTTCATTATGATTATTTTTTTCAAAAAAAATTACATGTGTCATTGATATTTGGATCTTGTCAAATTGTGTAATAAGTACTCCCTCTATTCCTAACTAGTTGTTTTACTTATTAAAAATAGATACTTATTTAATAGGCTTAAGCCATCGATAGGCTCTTAAACTTATTTCAAACTTTCACTTGGACCCCTCAACTGACCTTTGTACCTATCAGACACCTAAACCACCCGAAATTTGATTCACCTAAGCCTTTTCCGCCCATATGGCACCTTGAGTGATTAATACTCAAGGTAGGCGCGTGAAGCCTTTCAGATTTTATGACAAGCCAATAAAAAATCGACATGTCAATAAAAAAAAGTCAAAATTTAAATATAACAATCACACCTTTTTCAAAAAAAATTTCAATCTCTTCCTCTTTCTTTCTCATTTTCTTTTTAAATGATTTTTTTTCTCTTTCTCCTTTCATAAACTCATCTTTCTCTGCCATCTCTTCCTCTTTATTTCTCATTTTTTAAAATATTTTTTTCTTTCTCCTCTTCAAAAACTACAGCTATCTCTGCCACTATTTCACCACCACAAGTCCACCACTCTACATCAAATATTTAAAATCTACCTTCTCGTGACAGGTTTTATAGAAATTACAAATTTATATTTTGAATATTGAACTTATGATGAAATGAGTGTGGTAAATTAGATAAAATTTGTTGAAAAAATATCTTTGAAATTGAAATTTTGATGAAATTGATGCAAAAAATTGAGAAAATTCTGTACAATTAAGTGTAGATTGGTAAAGAATGGGTTCGAGGGAAAATATTTCAGCAAATAAATTAAATTTTAATAAATAAAAATTTTCAATTTCATCAAGTAGAATCAAAGTATCACTAATCAAAGTTTTCCGACGAACTTCATTTTTGTCGGCGAGATTGGTAATGCATTGCCGCTTCCGGAGAAAATGCAATTGTTTAGGCATTGTAAATTCTTCGTGCTATTTAAAGACTAATTTTTGTGGACCACAGAACAAGAATTCTTCCCAAGGTCATAGCTATGTTGCCATAGGGCAGTACATGTCGATTTCAGACTTGGAAAAGAATTGCATAGTGGAAATGGTGGGTTGGGTCTCTGCTCGTGGACTTTCAAGGGATAATACTTATCTATAGAGTATTGAAGGTGCCTTGAGTTATGGATTTGAGCTTTCTTGGAAGCGTGGCGGAGCAAAGTTTGAATTCAACTTTTTTTCACTTTTTTGTGTGCTTTTGTTAAGGTTTTTGTGTGATTTTATGGTGAATTTTGATGTGTGTGTATATATATATATACTAGTTTAGGTGTACATGCCCTGCGTGTGTACCTCACTTTAATGAGTTCAAACATTACATTAAATAGGATATTTGTTTAATTAATAAAGATGAATATAATAATTAAATTTAATATCTTTTGAGTATGTAAAGATGGAGAATTTATTTATTAAACTCAATTTTATCAAAAATATTTTAAAAGTCGATCGACAATCATCTACCATCTGTAAATTACAAAAAAAATAATACAATGATAGAGACATCAAAATAATACAATTAAATCTAATCTTTACACACAAAAATTTTAAATCTAATCTTTACACACAAAAATTTTCTCAAAATCGTCCGACACTCATCTACCACCTGTAAATAATACGATAATAGAGATATCAAAATAATACAACTAAACCTAAATTTTTACATAAAAAATTCCTCAAAGCCGACCAATATTTATCTATCACCTGTAAACTGCAATAAAATATTAAGATAAAAGTGATATCAAAATAATATAATTAAACTTAAATTTTATACACAAAAATTTCTCAAAGTCGATCGAGATTCATCTACGAACTGTAAACTACCACAAAATAACAAACTAATAGAGATATTACGATAATATAATTAAACCTAATCTTTACCTAGAAAAACATTTCAAAGTCAACTCACATTCATCTAGCATCTGTAAATTAAAATAAAATAATAAGATAATAAAGATATCAAACAATACAATTAAACTTAACCTTCACACAAGGAATTCTTCAAAGTCAACCGACATTCATCTACGACCTTTAAACTATTAAAAAATATATAATAGTGATCCCAAAGCTTCGAGTTTGATCCAACTAATTCTTGTTTGGGCGAAAAATTTTAACTCTAAAGAATGATTTTGAATGAAAACAAAGAAGAAATATATATATACACACATATTGAATTTTATTATGCTGACAATAACGTACATCTCAATATTTATAGAAGTATTTCATTAATAGAGTCCTATTTTAGGAGTATTTTTTTAATTGAACATTAGAAAAAAAAAATAATTAATTCTCCTACCATATATTTTAGGAGTCCCATATATTTTAGGAAGTCTAGTAGAAAGAAAAATATTAATTAATTTTCCTACCATATATTTTAAGAGTCTCATATATTTTAGGAAGTCTAGTTAATATAATAAAAAATAATTAAATAATAAATTAAAAAATAGTGAAAAGACAGTTTTGTCTAAAGAAGAGTCTTTTAATGAAGGGTAAAAAGTTCAAAAACTTTTCTAAGGGTCTTCACACTTTTAATATATTATATATATATATACATACATCTTCTTTTTCTTACAATTTATTTTTTTTAATTATTTTTTAGATTCAATGTCAAGTGTCACCGTTTAATTCGTTATTGTGCCACGTCAGTGAGAGTGTGTTGCATACACTTTGTGTTTTAAGCTGATTGATAAAAAAAAAAAACTCAAATGGTTCAAATGTCGAGTGGTTTAGTTGTCCAATAGATACAAATTGAGGGATCCAAGTGAAATTTTGAAATAAGTTGTTGGATAATTAGTTGTTTGTTTCTACTTTACCCTTAGTAATAAATATGAAAACATATTAATATAGTGCAGAAAAAGTGGAGCATTAAATAAAGATGAGTAATAAAAAAAGATACTCCCTCCATTCCATTTTACTCGTTTCAATTTGATATTGTACATGGATTAAGAAAAATAATTAATAACGTGACTATATCATAGTACCCCTGTTAAATGATGTTTACATTTTGATTTGGAGAAAAAATAATTAATATTAAGGGCAAAAAAGGAAAAAATTCGTCTTGTTCTTATTAATGAAAAATGACAAGTAACATGAGAAATTAAATTTGGAAATTTGGGACGAGTAAAATACGAGAGAGAGTAATTTGGTCAAATTACCTTCTAGCTAATGCTTTTCTTAGGAAATGTGCAACTTGAAAATATGACAAGTAAATAAAAACAGAGAGTGCAACTCTTTATCTTTTTCATAGGGTATTTAATTAATACATAATAAAATTTACGGTTGTCTAGTTCCTTGTAATGTATATTGCTATTTTGTTGTTATTAATTCTCCATAACTGAGTTATTGAATTAAAATATTCCACGTCATACAAAAAAATTAATTATAATTATACAAATATTATTATTTACTCTTTCTCAATTTTTTAATGTTAAATTTTGATTCAATTTAATCTTACTGTTCTCTCTAATCTAATGATGTCTTTTCTCTCATATTTGATGGGGATGTAAAGAATAATTAAGAAGATAAAAAAGTGTTATCTATACAAAATAAAAAATCCTCTTAAACAAAAAAGAACTTGTAATAAGTAGGCGTGATCACTAAGCTAATGATGTCTTTTGGTCACTTTCAAGTAAGTTATAATGAATTTCCACATCTAATTGACAACTACTTCCTCCGTTTTAAAATGATTGACATGTATTCTTTCCTTTCTATATTAATTGGTCATCTTACTAAAAACAGTTATCTCATATTAATTGTTCATTATTCATTTAATCTTGATTGCATTAATTTTAGGAAAAATTACTTAAGTAAACACCTTAACTTTTCTATATTACTTTAAATATCATCCTACTAAATATATTACAAAAATTCCTTCTAAGACACAACACACGCGCTTTTTCTGATACATTCCAACCCACAACTCAACTAAAATCCCCAAATACTATTCTAACGCCTAAAATCACGGGATTGCTGCCGAAGATTATGCCAAAATCCGATCTTGAAGCAACAACCGTTATCATCCATTACAATTACTCCATTATCTTAATTATTCAAAATTAATTGGAGGTTAGTTTGTTTATAGTTGATAATTTTATTTATTGGTTTTGAAATTGAACAAATTCCTTTTCAATTTTATCTTCTTTAAACATTATAACATTATTAATGGAGTCAGGACCCTCTTTTAGTTTGGGGCTTACTCAAATTCAGTCAACTTCTAATGAAATTGATATATCTGGGTTTGTTCCTGGTAATTTTGATTATAAAGACGTTGGTTTTCGTGAAAATAGATCTAAGTATCGGAACAATCCGACAATCATGAAAAATTTATGGAATGCTGCTAGTGTTAAAGGGAAGAAGACTGTTGTTGCTATTTCAAAGGGAAAAGGAAAGGAAGTTGTGAAAAGAGACGCATTACCAAAGATATGATATTTATGTGTTTGATTGACAAATTTCTCCATAATTTGTTATTGTTATTAACAAATTTTAGTGTTACTAATTAGTATGATACATATCGAGGAAGATAATGTTTGTGCATGCGTTATGATACATCACTGTTTTGTTATTATGATACATAAGTAAGAATTTTATCAATATGTCTGATACATATGTTCTAGTTATGTATTATAATCTATGATGTAACAACTCTTAAAGCTAATTATTAATCTGATATATTACTTATGTACATAACTATAAGCGAATATGTTATGATACATCACTGTTTAGAACTAAGTATGAAATTTACCAGGATGTTTGGTACAATCTGATACATTAGTTAGAATTTTATCAGTATGTTTGATACTTATGTTATAGTTATGTATTATAATCTGATACATTACTTATGTATCATAAGGTCATTAAATGTGTTATGATACATCAATGTTTTTAAATACAGGAGATGAAATACGTGATCAAAAGTGTTCTACATCATCCTTTGAGGTTTGGCATTTCGTTCAACCGTAACTTTGCGACTGATGTTGAGTACTTTGTGGGTAAAAAAGTGCTAAATATGTTTAAGGAGACATGCTTTGGTGTGTTTGTTGATATGCCTAAATCAAATTTTCAAGGTCAAATAACCAAATGTTTGTTGATGCTTGAGTGTAAATAAGATAACCCAAATAAATTCCAGTATCTGACTTCAGATGGCTCTGTTTTAATGACAAAGTATTTCCCAGTGGCAAAAAATGAAATATTCAAAAAAAAAATTGTTGAACGGTATAAGATGGAAAATTTTGACAATGATCAGGATGCATTGCATACGATCATATTATTTTTCATTCATACGTTTTTGTTATCTGAAACTGATGATGCAGCTGTTAGTTATATAAAATTCAATATGGTAGAAGATGGTCGATATAAACAATATCTGTGGGAAAAGATTGCTTTCAACAAGTTGATGAACTCGTTGAGACAGGACTTTTTCGTTGAAAAGCAGCTTTATCAGTTAGGAGGAATGCCACGTGTTCTCAACGTCTAGATGTATTAGTGTTATTCTGAAGTAGATAAAGACATTGCTTGTCGTATTGATAATCGTATTCCGAGGATATGTAATTGGTTTGTTGTTGGAACAAAGCCTAAATTCAAAAAGTTCATGAATGGAATGTTTAGCAAGGTAATTTCTATTTATTTTCAATCTCTTTTTGTATTTTATGTTGCACACATGGAATTTTCTTTTATGTTTTCAATATATATATTCTTGTCAATATATGATTAAGCATGTAACTTGTTCATACTGTAGTATATTTTGATGATCAGACATCTTTCATATCAATTCATGCAACATAATAACCTTTTTTCACTGTTACATGATACATTACAGTACTCATATGATACATTCACATACATAACTGTACAGTTTATGGTGTACCACTACATGTTATGTAGAATACTGATACATTATTGCCCTTACATTCATTTAACTGAATTTGTTATTTTTTATAATCTTAATTATAGTATTTGTATACCAACATAAGTCCTACAGTTGATGAGATAAAAGGTCTTCAACTGCCAAATCATGATGAAATGGATTTGAAAGATTCTGTCAATTCAACTTTGTCATCCACATTTTGTAGACAGACGATAAAAGTTGATCAGAAAGCTAAAATGACAGTTGGTTCATTACTTTTGAATGATTTTGATAATTTTACTACCCCACCACCGCTCGTATGTTAACTAGGTCAAAGTCCAAGTCTGATATATCATTGGCACCCGCCTTCAAGAAGAAGAAAGACAGACGCTGAGCGAAAAGAATCGGTGACAGATCAAGAAAAGATTAAAGGTCAGCCCTCTGTTGAAGAAGTCAATCAATCACCTTCTGGCACATCAAACACAAGTACTGACCCAATCAATGAAGAAGCTCCACATGAACCATCTCTAATGAATTTCAGCGAAAGGACACTACCAGCAGAACAAAACCCACCAATTGTCGAAAGTGGGCGTGAGTCCACACAGAAAATTAATGTGTCTGGAGGAACATATCATGAGAAAGTTTTGATGAAAGTTGATATGAATGCAATTGAATCATTAGTCAAGAAATATGTAAGTGCAACATGATTTTTTTAAAAAAATTAACTTTATTGACATATCTAATTTACTTTGTTAAACTTATGCAGGTTGACAAAAGATTTGATGACAATGAAGCATTAATGAAAAAACATCATGAAGAAATGAAAAAAAATATGAAGAAATGATGTTAGCTGTGAAGGAGAAGCATGATGCTCCACAAAAAGTAACTTTTAAAATGATCACATCATATTTTATTAAATTTTATATATATTTATCTGTTTACAAGTATATGTTTTCAGGTTGTTATTGAAATCGATAGTTCAAATAAAAATGTGGAAAAGAATTTGACACATGGTGATGATTTGGAAACTCCGAAAGAACATTCAAAGGATGTTTCAGAAAAGGTAGAGTAGTAGGAATGTTAAAGTATCGTATATTATTTTTATAATGTAATGAATTTTTTGTGGTTCAGAATGATGATGGAAATGTTGTATATACTGGAGAACACAAGCGGAATGAAAAATTATCAACTGAGTCTTCTCACAAATTCAATTTTTATGATATGGCTATTCGGAGACAGACTATTGAAGTTCAAAATGTACAAAAGGTACTGATAGTGCAACAATTATATCGAGTGTATGATATTAATGTGGAAAATAATTATGTTACTTAGATATTGCATTATATCTTGTACAACTGACACATTCAATGTAAAAAAAATGAATACATTTGTCAATTCTTTCTCAACAGTGTTGTTATTTCATCCTATATAAGTCTTACAAGTTCTTTAATATCTAATTAATTTCATGTTTCAGGAAAATGAAATGGAGGTTAAGAATGTTGCGTTTCAGCATTCCGTCGATAACACCATAGCTGAATTTTCCTCACCAGTTAGTGCAATACAATCTCTGGAGCTTTTACAGAAAAAAATCTCCCTGATCTCATTTTACCAACAAATAATATTGAAGATCGAAATGAACTGCAGGTACGTAGAACATACGGTTATGGATTATTTCATATGGGATCTCTTTCATCCAATTAATGTTAGTATAATGTTGTAACAGTTTGTAGTTGTATCTGATACATTACTTCATTATCTGATACATTACTGATAATTCCAATTTGCATTTTCCAGGTGTCCTGCACTGTGATATCGTCCGAAGCGTTTTAGGAATTCATAGATAATATCATAGCTGGCATGTCCACGCCAGTAAATTCAGACGATCTTTCACAAAAAGTCAATCTTCCTGATTTGTCCTTACAAATGGGCAATGTTGAAGTTTCAAATGAACTGCGGGTACAGATAACACACAAGATTTGGAATATATATGCTATTAATTAGGAATATCTTTGTGTAAAAAAAGATTAAGCATGTTATATAATTTACCTGAAACATGAAATACACCGAATTAATATTTTATAAAATGTATCAGACCATTATTAAATATAATGATACATAACAGTTTCACTAAACCGTATGGATACTTTCTAATAATAATGCCATACATATATAATATTAACGATGTATTTACACTATAGATGTCATATGGGTTATCATACACATTTAGTTTATATCTAATAATTTTTCATTTTCAGGAGTCTACCAATGATAGTTCAACTAATGTTTCTCAAAAATCGATAGATAACATTATAGCTGGAATTTTCACTCCAGTTGTTTCCATGAAAATGAAGTCTGTTAGTCCCACTGAAATCAACGACAATGAATGTCAAATTCATGATACTCAATTTCAATCAATTCTTTCTGAAGCAGAAATGGGTAAACAACATGCCATTAAAACATGTGCACCAAGAAACAGGAAGCGAACTATAATATTCAGGTCACCATTTACAACTGAATTTGGCTCAAGTTGTAAAGGAAAAGAATCTGCAACAGTTGACTTTTCTAGAAAGCATCCGTTTGATGGTTATCTTATTTCTCATGATATGCCAACGGGACTAATCGAAGAGTACTTTGATTAGATTGTCAAAGGATTATTAAAGTTTCATGAAAAGAAGTAAGTTATTTTTACTTTTTTCATTATTATTTTATAATTTTAAAATCACAAAGAGTAATATAATTTCATTATACTCATGTAGGAAATTGAAAGACAACCACTACAAAGCTAATAAATCAGGAATTGGTTTTAGTTCGTTGAATTTTGTTGTTGCACAATCAGATTCAAAGAACTGGTTCTACACAATGTTTCAGCCAAACACCTGCTGGAATGATGAGGTATTATCAAAAATATTACTTACATGTACAATAAATAATTTCTGATACATAAATATACATTATTATGCATTCTGATACATAATTTATATAAAAAGTGCATAACTGTCATTCTCAAATTTTATATACCAAATTAATTTTCTTACTTGAAAAGAATTAATGGATATCAATAACTTATTTATTTTGTTATTTTAAGCAGAATGTAGATGTTATATTCTACTACCTTCGGAAGAAATCAAAGCAACAAAAAGATCAAGCATATTGTTACACCACTGTTAATTGCTTGTTCAAAACATACATCGATGCGACATACAAACGTTACTTTGAAGATGCAACGGGTGATTCTCTCTCAACCCAAGATGATTATAAGAAAGCATGTTTTGTTGCAAACCATAAAGAATCACTGATAAACATCATCAAAGGGTTCAACATACCGGTTGCTTTGCCTTGACACTTAGTTGATAATGTATACGTTCCTGTAAATTGCGATGAAAATTTTCACTGGGTGCTAGCTGTGATATCTTTAAAGAAAAGATGTATTCAGGTATATGAATCAATGTTATCATCGCAACATAGAGAGATATCAAATGAGATCAAAAGGTTGTCTGTGATGCTGCCAACATACATTAGTTACAGTGGATTACTGGAAAACACTGAACGAACTGTATGGTCAAGTCTCGAAGCTTACACAGATAAGATGAGTAAAGTGGTCGGTGATTAGAATGACACCCCATTTGATGTTGAATACGTTGAAGATATTGCACAACAAGTCAGTGAAAGCTTGTAAGTATATCTTTACAATTTTATATATCTAGAAATATTTCATCTCATTTTTTATTGTTGCAAATTTTATAAATTTACATAATTCAAGTTGACACATTATTATACATCTACTGTCCATGTTCATATGTTTTGATACAACAATAATTCCCACATTATTAAGCATCTAACTAAATGATTCGTCAAGCTTAGGGACTGTGGAGTTTTTGTGGCAGCTTATGCAGAATTTCTTAGCTATCAATGGCAGATTTCTTCATCAAATCTTGATGCAGAATACCTTCGAAAGAGATATGCAACACTCTTATGGAACTATGGAGTTAAAAAGGCTAAGAAGATTTATTCCAGTGACCATGACGATCCACCAAGACCACGATCATTTTATGTTCCTCCGACTAATAAGTCTAATATTCTAGCCATAGAGTAGATTCTAGGTTGTTCCATAGCTATGTTGTTAACATTGTTTTTGTTGCTATCTTATTGGATTGTATTAATGTAATTTCAGACACTACTTTTAGTAGTGATGTTTTCGTGGCAGAAAATGTTCATCAAATTTTTTGCATCAGTTAAAATTTAATTTATGATATGTTAAGTTTTCTTCGACACATTCAAATCGATGAATTATATATGTGCAAATTTTTGACAAGTTATGCAATAAGTTAGTTACTGTAAAGACATGTATCATACATATTTTTTTCAAAACTACATGCAATGTATCATATTAACTCAAAGTGTCTCAGATCAAATCTGAAACATATTTAAAGTAAATTAATAGGTAAAACAAATATAACTAAATAAAATTCACATTCAGTTATAATACATCACATAAACATCTATCATAAATACTGATGTTACAGTACAAATAACAATAATTCAGTTATGATAAAGTTGACTAATATAAACAATGTTTATAATTACTTCTTGGAATGTATCATAATACAAGCTACGTTGTATCATGAATCCTAAAATAGCATCATTTATCTTTGTAAAGTTTTCAGTTTTTAAAGCAAACATACAAGTGTTGTTTAAATAAAATTAAATAGTAATTGTAAACATATTAAATACTAAATAAAATTAAAATGAAAAAAAATAAATAAGCCACTAAAAACAAACAATAATTCAAATTAAACATTGTTTCAACATTATTCAAACATAGCCAAATCAAAACCAAACTAACAGTGATGAACTAAACATAGATCGTTCAATGTATCAGGTAACCAAAACATCAATTCTCCTTTGGAAAGAAGTTGCAAGTACGTCTATTGTGACCTTCTCGACCACATTTTCCACAATAGTCTATACTGGAGGATAGTTTTTCACTTGCTTTCTTACACCTACCCTTTTTTGGCCTATCAGGTGGTCTTTTGTATTTGGGTGGTAAGACTTTTTCTTCCTCAACACATTTAGGCACATGCCGATCCTTCTTATCCGGCATAGATACTACTGGAACTTTATATGTCTTCACTAATGTCGCAGGCTTATAGTAATCAGAGCACCACGGACGAAACTTCGTAACATGTTTACTCTTCAACACTACAATCGCGTACGGACATAGAATTTCATCAATCTGAAATCTACAGCAGTTGCATTTGTTAGCATCAAAGTCCACAATGTATATTCTCCTAGATTCATAAACTGAATAATGATACTCTGATGCAGGCTTGACCTAACCAACAAAAATTGACACACAAAAAAAAATATAACATACAAGAAATTTTTATTCAATAAATAAAACATAAAATGAGTAATTATTTACGCATGCCGTCATTCTAGATGTTTTAACTCCATTAGATGTGAGGATTTCGTAAAACCTTCTCCCTAAAGTTATTTTTGTATATGAAGCAATTTCTCTATTTTTACAGTTCCATGCTTCAAATAATTTTCTGACTTCTTCCAAAAAAACTAAAATCGGTAATTTACGCGCATCCACTAAACAATCATTTATACATTCTGCAATGTTAGATGTCATCATCCGCCCCCTATTTATAGGAGCATGAAATCTTGACCACTTCTCATATCCTGCATCATATAGATAATCTTTCACCCGATGATTAATTTTATAAACCTTCGACATAAGGTATTCAAAATCTTCCTTTCTGTACGCTTTGGCCATCGAATAAAACAGGTTGCTAAGTTTGTCCTTGCTCCTTCTTAAATTTGTACAAACTTTCTTTCAAAGATGCCAAATGCATGCTAAATGAGGAACATTTGGATAGACAATGCTGACACTTTTAATTATTGTTTCATTGCGATCTGATACAACACACATGTTCTCATGCTCCCCAAAAGCATTCTTAAATTGCTCAAAAAACCATGTCCATGAGGAATCATTTTCCGAGTCAACAACACCATATGCAATTGGCAATATGCAACCTAAAAAAAATTATAAAACATGATTTATAACAAATTGTTGTATCAAAATTTGTAATGATGTATCAGAATATGTAATGATGTATCAATAACTATACAATTATGTATCATAATCTATAATGTATTACAAATATATATCAGAATCTATAATGATGTCTCATAAACTATACAGTTATGTATCATAACATCGTATATATGTTCTGCAACGTATACAAGTCTTAAAGATTATTTAACATTATTAGTCATACCTGCACCATCAAGACTGCTCGCAGAAAGAAAAGTCCCTTGGTACGATCCACTCAAACGAGCACCGTCTACCACAACAACTGGTCTATAATACTTGAAACCATGGATCATTGGCTGTAAAGCTATAAACAAATATTTGAATTCATTATCTACAGCCTTATGCATCCTGATGTGTGATCCCGGATACACAGAGTTTAGCATATAGATGTATCTTGGCATTTCTCTATATCCGTCAGTAGCTCCACCCCTAAGCATTTCTATAGCACGCTCCTTTGCACACCAAGCTTTCATGTAATTGATGTGAACACCATACACAATTTTTATTTCTTCAATAATATTTGCTGGAGTGTGTTTCCTCTTGTAGTTTACTAACTTTGGTTTTGTAAAATTACTAACAAAGTTAACTATAGCCTGCAGCTATTTTAACACCCTATCACTCACTGAACACGTATGTTCATCATTGAATTTCCGAATTTTAAAAAGATCAGAATCCAACAAGCAAGATGCTTTCATGTACCAACTGCAATTTTCATTACGACATTCCAACCAATAGCTGCAGATAAAAATAAATAATCACAATTTTCTTTAAAAAAAATATTTCAATAAAAAATATATTATGTATCAGATACTGTAAACAGTCATGCTACTTTAAACAATTCTTATAACAACATTCTGACATTTGTTTGGTTTAAACCACTTCACCTTCATATACGATATTGTTTATGAATAACACAATCAAAGCACATTTTACAATGTATCATAACACCAATACATAAACACCCAACACACACAAAAAAACAACAACAACATAGTTTATAATACCTTTTTTATCTGATCTTGCTGCTCGAAAATTAAAACTGTGATCTAACACATACTTTTTCATTACATCTTTCAGAGTTTTCTTATCCTTATACAACTGCTTTACCTTAACTTCAGCGTTTTGACAATTGGTGATGAATTTTCTTGTTTAATTTCTGGTACATACAAAGAGTACTGATTATATGACTCAACAACAGCAAGTGCAACTGCATCTGATTCTTTTCCTTCGACGCACATTATCGCACCAGTTTCAGCATCAAATTCTACATCTTCAGTCGATTTATCTCTTGTTGTAATGCATAACGGATACATTACAAAATCTGTGCAGATTTTTTTCAATTCAACGTAAACCTTAACACCATTGTCGTTTCTAATAACCATTGGAGCCGTATTTCCATCAACAATATAACGAACATCTATATTTTTCTTTGCTTGATCTATCTCAAGTTCCGTCGCAATAACAGAAATCAACCTGAAATATGAAACACTTTCGCTAACTACAATTCCATCGCTCTTGTCCTTTTCATAAATAATTTTATTTTGCCAGAAACCTGAATGTCTCAGCAAAATAGAAATATTCATGAAAAATATTGTATGAAAGAATGGACAAAAAATTATTTTTTGGAAGCAGTGGACTAAAACACAAATGAAAATGACATTCAAAATTCAAAAACAAAATGGTCTGTTATGTGATTTATGTATTTCAAAACGGCAATTCCTATTTTTTAGGGATTTGATTAATCACCCTTATGCTTAATTACCGTTCATTAAATAATAAACCGTATTTAATATGTTACTTATGCATCATAATAGAATGTATCAAATAATCAAGTAATGTATCATATATGGAATTTTCAGTAAATTTTTAAAATGTTGGGAGAGAAGGTAATTATATATGAAATATTTGGGTTTTAAGTAGTTTATACTTAATTTTAATCAATTAATATGAGAATCTCTCTCTCTCTCCCTCTCTCTCTCTCTCTATATATATATATATATATATATAAAGGAAACTATAAGACAATCCTATGTGGCATGTCTTAGAGGCTTCCATTCCCATTTATCTTTTTTCTCCTTTTTTAAAAAAATTTTCTTCATTCTTTCACTAATTAATTTGTTTATTAATTAAAGAAAAACTCTATCATATTTACTATATATAATTATATTCATAAGTTATAAATAAACTTTCATCTATTTGTATTCTCCACTTAAATAACACGTCTTCTCAACTTCATTTTGCTTAGTTCTTATCGATTAATCAATCTATAAATTCCATTCATCTATGGAATTGTTGGATACTCATTTTCATTTTCTCCTTCTTTTCTTTAATAGTATTATTTTTTTTACATCTTTTTCATGTGATAATATGGTAATCATCATTTTGATGAAGATCATTAAATATTCTTTAGAATTTCTTCTTGTATAATAATAGTCAAACATACACAAGTTTATCAAGATTAACAAGCAAGTTTGATGTTGGTATAAATTCATCAAAGAGAGAATTAATTTAATTTGATACAATTTTATCATGACAAAGAAGAAAGTTCAATGGTCTTGGAAGATTCATTAAGAGAGATTATGTCTTGGAAGATTCACCAAGAGAGATTATCAACTTAATTAGTATGGCGAAGTATACAAGTTTGAATGATCTCTCTATATATATATGTGCGTGTGTGTACATAGATAGATAGATACATACATTTTTATTGCTTAATTTAGTATTTTCAATTAGCTATTTCGTCAAATGCAAGAAATGCACTCTTCAAGAACAAGACGTTATTACAAAGTTTAACACTATGTGGGCAACGAAAAATATTTTCAACTTATTGCTTTGTTGATAACATAGAACTACTTATTGGCTCGTAGTTTTTTGGCCAATGATTCATTATTTTTGGCTCTTTTCTTTAATTTTTAGATCTTCTTTTTGTTCGATTATCTCTAATTTGAACTATATATCAATCGACTTTCATAATTAAGCATCCCAGTTTAATATTTCTTTTTCATCAAGTATCAACAATTAAAAAAATAATCTAACATCTCGCAGCCTAACTTGAAAATATGTCAATTAATACAAAAGTATATATATATATATATATATACATATTATTTTATTTTGGCCAAAAGAATTCATTTGTATAAAGAACCTATTGCCAAAATGACCTGACAAAAGTCTCACAACATGGCAGATTTATTTTTTGATCTTTAAGAGAAAAAATATTCGATTAGAAATTTTAAATGTAAGAATTGAGTTTTTAATTAAAAATAAAAATAAAAAATCAAGAGAATTAGAGTGAATAATGAAAAGAAGAAAAATAGTGAAAAAGGGAGAAAAAGAATAATTCTTTTAATGATCAATAAATTTTTATCCACATTCATTGATCAATAACTCTTCAAAGCTAGGATTTCTTTATTTTTTTCATTTATTTACATTTTTTTCTATTATATTTGTTACTTCTCTTTCTCAATTGTTGAATTTAGAATGGTGTTTTCTTTGCTTTTATTGTCGATTGATGATGTAAGTTTCAAAGCGAAAAGTTGGATTTTTATTTTACTCCTACATTAAATTAAAATATTATAAAATACTAATTAAATATAGCTAGTAATCATATCATATTAGACTAAATATTAAATAAAGTATTTACTGAAACTAATATAAATTTAAATGAAAAATTATAAATGTTAATCTATTCAAATGGTCATATGTGCCTTTAGGCTTCTACAAAGTGGTTATGTTTTTTGATACATTTATTTCTTTTACATTTAAAGCCACAAAGTTTTAAAATATAATTAATATAAATATCAATTATAATGAAACAATTGTTATTTATCATGAAAAGGTTTGTTTACTCTTTCAATTTTTTAATACAAGTTCAATGTGTGCTAAGTCTCTTAACTGCTCGAACCCTTTATCTTTTTTGGTTCCTTTTATGTTATTTCCTTTTGTTTTTTTCTCATTAAACTTATTTAATTTAAGTTTTTATAAATTTTTAATTGCAGTAAATCTATATTTTCATTTAGGCTCAAATTAGTCATTTTTGACTTTATTGAAGGTTTGCTAATAACTAAATAAAGTTTAGAATTTCCATTTGTTGGTTAAAATTATGAATTAATTTTAAACATTTAAATGCACCCCTTATTTGGTGCTTTTTATCATACTTATAAAGATTTATTTATAGTTGTTGCATTGTATTTCTCATTGCACACATATTTTTATAAAATTTTAATCATTTTTATGAATCTATAAAAATTTACTACGTGAAACACACGTACAATGTACGTCTCTAAAGACTAATTAAATATCATCTAAAATAGTTATCTACTATATGCAATAAAGTCTAATTATATCATTGTTTCACCCACATAGTATCAATACTCATTTATATAGTATGCCTAGATAGTTTTTTTTTAAAATATAATTAATCTCTCATAATTAAGTGCACAATTCATTTGTCCTGCCTATTCATATTTTAGTATATCTTCATATAATTTTGGGATCTCATTGTGTGTTGTTTTTTTTTCTCTTTTGTTTACTTTCTTTCTTTTTATTTTATTTTATATCCTTAATTTCTAAGTGTATTATCATCATCTTATCAAAAGGATTGATGTACATGAAGTTAGATATCCTTTCATTAAAAGGGGATACTTCATTAGTTTAGATATCATTTCATGTCACATAGAACGCTTTATTTATTTTTTTAAGTTTTCTGTCGTTTGTTTCATTAGTTTCATGAACATGGTGTATAAAACACATAGTCCCAACTTAGTAACTATGGAAGAGGATGAAATAGAAGTAGATAGATGCTAATGGCTTTGTTATGTTTTCTTCTAAATATATTGCACAATTTTTAAAGTATTTTTTTTTAACGTTATCTAACTTTTCTAAACTTCTCAAATGAGCGGGGGGAGGGAGTTCCTTTTTACGTGAGCAACAATCAACAATGAAAGGTTGAAGCATAACAATATTTGTTATTTATAGCCCCTTTCTTAGTGAAATAGAACTTGCAATCTTTCTTGCTGAGATAGAACTTTCAAACTCGAAGCAATGCTAATTTTTATTATATCAAATTCTTTAAACTATGAATAACTAGAACTAACACTAAAACATAATTATGAAATAATAGTTGACATAACTAATTACGAAGTACAAAACAATAACTAAAATTTTTTCTTTTAATTTGTATTCGTTGATCATAATTTTTTTAAATTCTTATCTCATCTTTATTTCATTTAAATATATAGAAAAAAAATTGAGAAATAAAAATTCTATTATCCAACAAAATACATAAATACAAGGAAAAATTTGTAATTTAATTAACTATATACAATTAATTATCACAGGTATAAGATAAAAACAAATAATTTTCTTTATAACAATCTGCGACAATATGTATTATTAATATAAATTTACTAATGTTATTTCTAACCGCGCAAAGTGCGGCCATTATCACTAGATTTTCTGCTCTTTCTCTTCTTGGTTCAAGTTCTGTTTTTTTCTTTATACAGATTAAGTTTTGTTCTTTCTTTCCAACAAATTGGTATCAGAGCATTGCTATCTTGAGGGACCTATGAGAAGAGAGTAAATAAAAAAAAACACAAGTTCTTTCTATATAACCATTCTTTAAACTGTTATCTTAAATAGTTTATAGAAAATGAATTCCAAAATAAGCTTTCTAACTCCACCTGTCTTCAATGGTGAGAATTATCAAGCTTGGGCCATTAGAATGACGATTCATCTTGAAGCACTGGATCTATGGGAAGCAGTATAAGAGGACTATGAAGTAACTCCTCTTGGATATAATCCAACAGTGAATCAGATGAGACATCACAAAGAGAGAAAAACAAGGAAAGCCAAAGCCAAAGCATGCCTTTTCTCTATGGTATCTCCTTCAATTCTTACCAGAATTATGAAAATGAAGTCCACTGCAGAAATTTGGGAGTATCTTGAAAAGGAATACCAAGGAAACGAAAGAGTTCAAAATATGTAAGTGATGAATCTGATTCGGGAATTCGAAATGAAGAGAATAAAAGAATCAGAAACCATAAAAGATTATGCAGATCAACTACTTGACTTAGCCAACAAGGTGAGATTGTTTGCTAAGGATTTTACTGATGAAAGAATTGTTCAAAAAATTCTTGTCACACTTCCTGAGAAATATGAAGCAACAATCTCTTCTTTAGAGAATTCTAAGGATCTGTCAAGCATTATCTTGGCAGAACTTGTTAATTCTTTGCAGGCATTGGAGCAAAGGAGAATAATGAGGAAAGAAGGTTCAGTTGAAGGTGTTTTTCAAGATAAATCACAGAATGAGTCATACAAGGGAACCAAAAAGAACCAGAAGCAAATGCAAGGACTTAATTACAACAATCAGGGAGGAAGTAATCCACCCTTCCCTCATTACAAAAAGACAAATCACTCTCAACATAAATGTTGGTAGAGACCGGATGTCAAGTGTAACAAATATGGTCAATTGGTCCATGTGGAGAGGGTATGCAAGTCACAAACACAAAAAGAAGAAGCCAAGGTTGTTGTAAATCAATATGAAAAAGAGCAATTGTTTGTAGCAACTTGTTTTGCTAGCAAAAGCACTTCTGAAAATTGGTTGATTGATAGTGGATGTACAAATCATATGACCAGTGATCAAGAGCTCTTTAAATATCTAGATATATCTGTTATTTCCAGAGTAAAAATTGGAAATGGAGAATATCTTGATGCAAAAGGCAAAGGAACAGTTGCAATTCAAAGTCCTACAGGTTTGAAACTTTTTACTGATGTTTTCTTTGTTCCTGATCTTGATCAAAACCTCTTAAGTGTTGGACAGCTACTTGAAAATGGTTTCAAAGTGTTGTTTGAAGAAAAAGCATGTGTCATCAAGGATTCTGATAATATGGAGATGTTCAAGGTTAAGATGCGAGGAAGGAGTTTTTCCTTAAATCTATTGGACGAAGAGAAAGAAATAGTTGTTCAGTTGGAAAATGATTCAGAGTTGTGGCACAAAAGACTCAGACATTATCATCATGATGCAATACTCTTCATGAAAGAAAATTAACTCGCAGAAGGTCTCCCGAGCCTTGAGAAAAATTTGTCTGCTTGTGAAATTTGTCAGTATGGGAAGCAAACAAGGCTTCCTTTTCAGAATTCATCATGGAGGGAAAAGAATAAGCTGCAACTTATTCATACGGTTGTAGGCGGACCTCAGAAAACGCCATCTTTAAATGGTAGTAAGTACTACATTGCCTTTATTGATGATTATTCCAAATATTGTTGGATTTATTTTCTGAATTTTAAATCTGAGGTCGCTGATGTATTTTGGAAATTTAAGGCTTTTCTGAAAAATCAGAATGGTTGCAAAATTCAGGTGATAAGAACAGATAATAGAACCGAATATACTTCAAAAAAGTTTGACAACTTTTGTAATGAAGAAGGAATCAAGGATCATCTAACGTCACTCTATAATCCTCAACAAAATGGAGTAGTGAAAAGGAAAAATAGGACGCTAATGGAGATGACAAGGTGTTTGCTCCATGAGAAAGGGCTACCAAAGAAATTTTGGGCTGAAGCTGCCAATACTGTAGTATTTCTACTAAACAGATGGCCAACTAAGGCTTTATCAAAGAAGACACCATTTGAGGCTTGGTTTGGTTACAAACCTTTGCTAACAAATCTGAAAATATTTGGTTGTCTTAATTTTTCTTATGTACCTCATGTGAAAAGAGATAAACTGGATAAGAAGGCTGAACCTGGAATCTTTGTAGGATACAACAATCTATCAAAAGCTTACAGGATTTATCAGCCTCAAAATGACAAACTGATTGTTAGCAGGGATGTTAAGTTCATAGAGAATTACACATGGAGCTAGCAAGGTGATAAAAAGCAAAAGAATCTAGAATTTCTAGCTGATGATGTTGATGATGAATCTGTTTGAGGTACAAGAACACGTTTTGATATTTATCAAAGGTGTGATGTTGCAGTTCTGGAACCTGCAGGATTTACAGAGGCTGCAAAAGATGAGGAATGGAGATATGCAATGCAGGAGGAGCTCAAAATGATAGAAAAGAACAACACATGGGAGCTGGTTGATAGACCATCACACAAGAAGGCTATTGGAGTCAAGTGGGTTTATAGAACTAAGCTCAATCTTGATGGTTCTATAAATAAGTACAAGGCTAGGCTAGTTGCAAAAGGGTACGCACAAATGTTTAGAGTAGATTTTTCTAAAACTTTTGCTCCAGTCGCCCGTTTGGATACGATAAGATTGTTGTTAGTATTAGCAGCTCAACAAAGATGAAAGATCCACCATCTTGATGTGAAATCAGCTTTTCTAAATGGTTACCTTAAAGAATAAATCTTTGTAGAACAACCTGAAGGCTTTTCTATCAAAGGCAAAAAAGACAAAGTGTACTTGCTAAAGAAGGCATTGTATGGTTTGAAACAAGATCCTAGAGCTTGGTATAGCAGAATTGATGTTCATCTTCTTAGTTTAGGCTTTCAAAAAAGCCTCAGTGAGTGTACGCTCTATATTAGAAAAAAAGATTCTGATTTAACCATTGTCTCTTTGTATGTAGATGACTTGCTAGTTACAGGTAGCCATTTGGACTTGATCATTCTGTTCAAGGCTGAAATGATGAAAGTTTTTGAGATGACGGACCATGGTGAAATATTCTATTTCCTTGGAATGGAAGTTCAACAAAAAAAAGAGATCTTCATATGCCAGCAAAAATATGCCAAAGAAATTCTCAAAAAGTTCAAAATGGAAGATTGGAAGTCTACTGCAACTCCTATGAATCAAAATGAGAAGTTTTACAAATAAGATGGAGCTGGAAAGGTTGATGAAGGACTCTATAGGAGTCTGATAAGTTTCCTAATGTACTTGGCTGCAACGAGGCCGAATATTGTTTATGGCGTGAGTTTACTTTCAAGATATATGCATTGTGCTAGTGAAATTCATTTTCAAGCAGCAAAACGTGTGATTAGATATGTCAAAGGTACTATTAATTTTGGCATAATGTTTGTTTTGCGAGAAATTTTGACTTTTGAGAAGAGTCGCCACTTAATTTTGAAAAGGAATTAAGAAACCTTTAGAGAGTTACTTCAAATGATTCAAAATAGAAAAATCATTTTAATTTAGAGATTCTACATAAGTGGTTCCTATTAATGTTTTAGGAAGTTGTTAGGCACCTAAAACGTCCGCTAACTTGCGGTTATCCGAACTATTTGAAAATCGTCTTTGATTAACCTTGAAAAAGTTGATTTTTGAAAAGAAAAACGATTTTAGAAATATTTTGGTGTTTATGCAAAACCAGTTTTAGCGACTTGAATAAGGATTTAACTCGGTTCGCAAAACACATAAGGAAAACAAATATAAGAACAGGGGAAGGGGAGGAATTAAGGATTTAGGCCATTGGCCCAAATCAATGAGACCTGTCCTAGTCTAATTGGACTTTCGCTCCATTTCACCTGTCCTAATCTAGTTTTTGATCCTTTGGCTCGAGTCTCGATCCACCTGTATTAAATTTACAACTTTGGCTTCGGGGCCTAAATGAATGAATAAATAAATTACTAAATAAATAAAATATAAATGAAAAAATAAATAATGAAGACAATGGAAAAATAAACAAAACAATGAGACTTTCAAGTCACCTTTGTTGCTTCAAAGATGAGACTTCGACTTATTTTTTCTTCTTTGGGCTCCTTTCTTCAAAAATAATCCACTATAAGAGGTAGGCCTCATTGGCCGGTCATGAAATGCAACAGGGAGAGAACCCATTTGGGTCCCGAATTTATTTCACATGCATCAAAGAAAATAATAGGGATTAATTATCAATTTATGGAATTAAGGGAAGAAGACAAGCAATCTAATGAACTTAACAAAACGACATAACTAATTAAACATGAACGGAACAAAATAAAAAAATGAGATTTTTGACCAAGAGAGAAATTCTAGAATCAGGGGAGGAGGTAAGAATTCATGAATATACTTACTGGAAAAACAAACCCAACGTAACACTAGGGAAGGGCATTTTACTTAGAATTGACCTACTCATGTCACAAACCACTCTAAATAATAGTCATGCTTCACTTACTCGTAAACTCCATAATCCACATAATATAACCCATCAAAGACGAAACTATATGAAGCGAAGATCTAGTAAGGCAATAACTTTCAAGGACAAAACTTTTCACATATAATTCATTAGCGGCAAAGAATAAGTGCTTGTCAAAAATATCAAAACAAGAAACTCTAAAGAGCGAAGGTTGATTATGACCCTTTAGAGATGAAAACACATCACAGCGAAGGTGTATTTCGTTTCTAGCCTCTTTTTCCCGAGGATCACAAGCAGAGGGAAAGAAGAAGAAAAAGAAAAGAAGAAGGAAAAGAAGTGCACTATGACCATTATCCAGAAAAGCACAACCAAAAGGAAAAGGAAGGATCATTGGCTTCTAAAAATGGGTCAATAACGCCATAAGGAACCACGGGAAGATTATTGTGACCTTACTATTTCTATCATACAATTGGAAGGTGAGAGTAAGCCACGGTGTAGTTTATTACACCTTATTCATGACATAATTAGATTAATTTTGTCTATCCGAGTTAGCAAGATAGCACATTAGATCACTTATTCAAAAATCAATTCAAGACATTAATCTATATTAAGTCATTTTCACTAATCAATACCGTAAAAAACTCCCCGTAAAATCATTTTAAATATGCACCAACTACAACACTAAAGCAAAACAAAAAAAAATACAATAAAATGAAACAAAATAAAACTATAAAACAGAACATCAAATATCTAAGCATCAAAATCGATTTTCGCAGATTGCAATTAGCAACTTCAAAGTAACACAACACTCAATACACCTATATAAAGTTCCAAAATGCTATGTCATCAAATGTATAGTACTGTAAAACAGTAAGTAATTAGAGAAAAGTAAAGATTGAAGATCTCACGAAGTGAAGCAGACGAGCAAAGAAAGGGAAGAGAACAATACTCACTGTGACCCAACAATGCCCATAAGACGATTCAGATTAAGAACTTTCAAAGACGAAAACATATCATGAACATTTCATTTTCAGTTCTGTTTTCACAAGATCGTGAGTTTTTAATTTCGTTAAGCCTCTTAGACATTGTAAACCAAAGAGACTTAACAAAACTTTTGCTTCAAAGGCAAACTGACTAAAGTGATTTCAACGATTTCTCAAATGACTTCAAATAAGGGATATAAGACTAACAACAATGAGGAAAATAAGACTTCGCTTCAAAGATTTAGAGACAATCACGTCCAAATAGAAACGAGGAAAATGAGACTAACAAGAATCCTACAAAACTACAGCAAGAACGACTATTATTCCAATCCTCCTCACTATTCTGAAAGATTCGAATAAAATGGACTTTAAAATAACCTAGGACTTTCTGATAATCATTTGGATCCTGCTCATTATCTTTTTGGCATATGAGAAGCCAAAGAAACTTGAGAGGTAGCTCTGCAAGCAGCGCTGCTAGCTCGATAATTAAGACTCCATCCAATAGTAACAATAGACAAAACACTATCAAATAACAATTATGACCAAAACAACATCAGGTTAAGACTATTAAATACAGTCAAAGCAACAAACTTTAACTAGGAAACCAGCTATTCAAGCCACAAGTAGTACACAAAATGAGAGTATCAAATCAAAAATCTACCAATAATTACCTACGACTATCGAAGCCATCTACCAGCAAACAACCCAGCATACAATCATACTGAAAATTTATTCATTACTACAGAAGATCGAGATGAAGCAGAAGAGATCGAAGCTTGAACAGAAAAGGGCATTACCTGTTCGAGAGAAGTAAAACAGGACTACGAACTGACATCAGACTCCACCACCACCAGAAAGCTCGATGTCGTTACGTAAATTGCAATTAGATGACCGTTTCTTTCTAAAATCTTTGTTAAATGAAAGTTCCTCTTTCACGAGACCCATTTTTCCTCTCTTTTTGAACCTAGCTTTTCTTAGGAAAAAATTTTCGCACTCAAATTTTCCAAACCAAGAATTTCCAACCTAAATTTTAAACCCCAGAATTTTTGACCCAAGACTTTCGAACCCCCTTTGCCTCTAAAATTTTGAAATCCAAAGAGAAAGAAGAAGAGAACCCATAAACAAAAGGAGAGGCCAGTGAAAAAAAATCCCAAAATCCCAAAAAAAATGCCCTTTTCTTGCTCTAAAGAAAGCTACTTATAGAAAGGGATTGAGGGTTCATTTTTGAAATTCAAAAGATCTGGACCATAACCAACTGTACCTCTATTTTGATTTTCTTGAACGGAATTCCAAAAAGTGGCCAATAGAAATTGGTGGAAAGGGAATAATCTTCACAAGCCAATTAAAATTTTCCATCTATGTACGAATTCGTACAGCTCTATCCGAGAATTTTGGAATTTGAACGTTGGGAGGATCCAACTTACCATATTCTAGAAGATTTGAGGCTATTCTGTGAGAAATAAGAGCGGGAAGATGGGGAACACATCATTGCTGGTTGAGAACTGATCACAGGTCAGGCTGGTTGTTGTCGCGATTTGGAATCGCTGACATTGGTTCAAATCGGGTTAATTTGGTCAATTTTTTGTTGTTTTGGTTGTGCGTTGGTGATTACTATGTGAAGTTATTTGTTTGAGCTATTTGTACGCTTGTAATGGATAAGGGGGAACATTGATTAGCCGGGTCAAACGGATAGGGGTTGGGATACTCAAAATTGTTGTCTTGTTGGGTTTGTTGTTGGGTTAATTTAATTGTACTAAAGGATGGTGAAGTTTTAATTATTGGGCTGACTTGAATCATTTTGGGAATTAAGATTTGGGCTTAGGTGTAAGTGCGGCCCAACAAACAGGGGTAGAAATTTGATAATTTTTTTAAAAAATGGCCAAATTAAATTGATTTTTAGCCAATTTTTACTTGAAAGTTAACCAAATTGACTATCAATTTGATCAATTGCATTGCAATTGTGATAAACTTGATTTCAATTATGGTCAAATTGACTAAATTTAATTCAGATTCGATACGAATTAATACCTTGTTTAATCTTGAGCTTCTTGATTCGATAAAATTAAACAAACATTTATCCAAATAAATTATTTTTTAGAGAAAATTATATTTAAATCAAGATTTTAATCATTTGAATTTATTTTCAAGATAAGCCTCGACTAAAATTTGATATTTTGTAAAAATAAATTTTTAAGTAACAAAATTATAAAAAAAATTTATAATTGAACACGATAATATATAATCGCTACTTAAAATGACCAATTTACCCAAATAAATACTTTGAAAATCCTTTATTCGGATAAAATAAATGTTGTAATTTTATTTGAAAATCAAAGAAACTCCGAATTAAACTTAGTTATGGAGGGCAAAAATTAGATGTCAACAATTGCCCCTTCCCTTTGGGTAGGGTGGATGCAAGTAACCCTGGTCAAAGGGAGGTTGACGTTCCTAATTTTTTGTCCTACCACAAATTCGAATCCGAAAGAGACTGGCTTTCACAAGAGTTTATTGAGTTACGGCCGGACCTCGGTATCAGGTTTCCTACATATCTCAGGTTACATGAGAATTCAGGCCACTTGTAGTTTATAAAGCTTGATTTTAAGCTCGATTTTTAAGAGAATTCACCAGCTATCTTGGTTTGGATTTTTTAGTTAAACTGAGAAGCTGGGGAATAAAGGGATTTGGGGGAGGTTGGAATGCAGTCGAGTTTTCTACACAAAGACCAGCCTACATATCCCCGAGATTTCAGGAAATCAGACTGCTTGTAGTTTGACTCGATCGGTAGAAAAGATAGTCTTCTATTTCAGACGATCTTTGGCTCGGGATGAGTGACAAGTTGATCGAGTTATGGAAAAGAGACTTGTAACCACTTAACTATGAATGTGGAACTCTTCACAGCCATAGGTAAGAACTTAGCTGGGCATAATTTCCAAAACTTTAGGAGTCCTATCACTCGAATTTGGAAGAAAGAGAAGGTTACCCTCGGCATTAGTTAAGAAATATCCCAGAGTTGAAGTTGAGACAAAGAATATCCCAAAATACCCACATTTCTTCTAATAGGGATATGGTTGGATGGTGGTGGCGATCATCCTTTAGCTCGCGTCTAGAGAGTTTGACGTCCCTCTCTAGACTATGTCCCATTTTGCTGCTAAGAAAGAGTTCCACATTGTGTTGCGTCCTACCTGAAATCGTCCGCACCTGTGATTTTTGATTTGAGATTTTCATCCTCTCGGATGCTCTCGACAATGCTTCAAGCAAAAAGTGTTAATGCTAAACATAATTCACGAAAGAGGTATGTAGTCTTTTACTATATCTCCACGTAAGTTGTGGCCTGAAAAGCGGAGTCATTTCTTCATGTACCTATTTGGAATAAAATAACTGGCAATAACAAACTCAACAACCCTCTTGGTTGTTGTATAATTATGAAATTTGTCGGTTGAATATGTCTTCAAAGTGAGGTGGCCCTTTTGGACACCGGTGATACTTTATGCAGAACGGTCCCTACAACCGTGTAATCTTGTGCTGGAGTGGCAACCCTTTTGGTTACCTATATCACTTATTGTATGTGGAATGATAACCTCTTCGGTTATAGTCGATGATTGATAAATTTCGCTTAAATTATCAATCTTTGGATAATTTTGCGCATTATTTGATGTTGGATACGAGGCGTCTTACAAATATCCTTTGAATTGCTAGCTTATCATGCACATTATCCGAACTTGGATAAGAGATGGCTTATAGATATCCCTTCAATCGCTAGCTTTCAGGTGTTCTTGCACATCATCTGACCTTGGATACAATATAACTTATAGATATCTCTCAAATAGTTAGTCCTTGGGTAATGCTACATATAATCGATGTTGGATATGACGTGGCTTGTAGAGAACCCTTGGACGTATCAATTTGATAATCTCGCTTATTCTTCGATAAGGATTTAGCTGCAACTTATGGATAACCTTCAGACTATCAATTTTTGGGCGATCTTACACACTATCCGGTTAGGATGTTGTTGTGTCTTACGGATAACCTACAGGCTATCAATTCATAGGTAATCTTGCACACTATCCTATTTCAAATAATATGACTTATAGATGACCCTCAAATTATTAATTTCTAGGAAATCTCATATATTATCCGTCTTTAGACACCGACTTAAAGGCGTCCCTTCAAATTGTGTGATCTTGATACATTCAGATGTTGATTCATAAAATGATGAGATATCCTCAACGTCATCATTTGTATCTAGCATGTCAACAGATATTAAATACTGATGATATCCTCGACGCCAGCGTTTATGTCTTGCATGTCAACAGATATTAAATACTGATGATATCCTCGACGCCAGCTTTTATGTCTCGCATGTCAATAGATATTAAATGATGATGATATCCTTGATGCCAGTGTTTATGTCTCACGTGTCAATAGATATAAAATCGCCCTCTCAGTAAATGATATGAATGGCCCTCTTGGCAATGATATGAATGGCCCTCTTGGAAATGATATGAATGGCCCTCTTGGAAATGATATGAATGGCCCTCTTGGCGATGATATGAAATGGCCCTCTCAGCGATGCTATGAAATGGCCCTCTCGACAATGATATGCAATGGCCCTCTTGGCAATGATATGCAATGGCCCTCTTGGCAATGATATGCAATGGCCCTCTTGGCAATGATATGAAATGGCCCTCTTGGCAATAATATGAATGGCCCTCTTATCAATGACATGAATGGCCCTCTTGGCAATGATATAAAATAGCCCTCTTGGCAGTGATATGAAATGACCCTCTTGGTAATTTAAAAGATAGTTTCACCTGAGTTTGTTTGTCTACGTCTTGCTTTCTACATGTACTTGTACTTGAAGTAGACGATTAGTAGACACAAAGTCGCTTTTGCTAGCGACCATTTTTTAGAAAAATTCTAAATACAATGTTCATAAAGAAAAGAAGACGCCTTTGTTTGTCCTCCATGATCTCAAGAAATGAGATGGACAATTCAAATGGTCCTCGATAAATGTGTATTAAACCCATTTTTAAGATACCCAAAAAATACCGTTCTTAAGCATTATATGCTCTGGCATAGCTCCCGACTTGCTTGGGGATTTTTTGAAAGAAATGCTCATTTTGTATATCAATCCCTGCATCCACAGAAAAATGATTAGTTTGAATAAAACTACTCCATGTTGACCTTCTTCGATCCTTGATTTTCTCCTCGTCATCTTTCAGGTGCCCTGTCACATTGGTACCTCCATCCTGGGTCCCTGATCCCATAGACGCCCAGGCAATCACTAAGTAAATGATTTGTAAAGAATTTTTTTTTCAAAAGTAGTCTTATTTTTAGCAAATAGTTTCGAAAGTATCTGTAAATGCTTTAGAAAATTTCTGCCAGTCATGTCATGTACTATCTCAACGAATTTCTTCCTCGTGGCTTTGACTATATCCGACGGATGATTTCCAGAACTCATGATCATTATTGGAGGGTTCTTCAAATAGTTCTATCATAGCTAGAAATTAAGTCCACCTAGACTTTGTCGCAGCTGGTGACTTTAAGAGTTTGGCTTTAACCTCTGGTGCAGGGGAATTTGAAATATATTCCAGTATTTGGTGGAAATTTTGAGGCCTCCCTCAAAATTTCTGCTCCAGTTTAAAGTAGTCTGAGATGATATCATCTCGAGTGGATCTAAAGTCTTTGCTGATCTTCATTCTCTTTGTTGGATGTTGATCTTCTCTTGTGAATTTTTGAGATTCCTTCTCAAAAATTCTGCCCAGTTTCAATTTCCTGGGGTTATTTGACCGAGCCGTTGGGGCACTTACATATCTCGTTGAAGCAGGAATCAGTTCAAACATAGTTCAAGACTACGCTAGGGATATACAGAAAGAAATTAATGGGTTGACCAAAGCCGACATAGGCCGCCTACGTATCCCTTTTTGGGAATTTAGGTCAAACGTAGTTCGTACATAAAAAGAAAGGATAATTTTTCCTAAGGGGTTGACCGAAGCCGACATAGGCCGCCTACGTATCCGTTTCTTAGGAAATCAGGTCAAACGTAGTTCGTATATAAAAGGAAAGGGGTTCTAGGCAATTACACATTATAAAACATATTATTACAAGGCGATTACAATAAACTAAGGAAACACAAAAACTAGAACGTCTTTCAAACATAGTATCTTTTTACCACATCAGAATTGATTGGTTTGGTCGACTCTTGGCCATCCATCTCAGACAAAATCAGAGCCTCTCTAGATAGTACCTTGCGAACTATGTACGGCCCTTGCCAATTTGGAGTTAACTTGCCGTTGTACTCTTCTTGGTGAGGGAGTATGTGTTTGAGAACCAATTGCCCAACTTCAAATGTTCGAGCTCTTACTTTCTTATTGAAGGCACGAATCATTCTGTGCTGATATAACTGACCATGACACACGACAACCATTCTCTTTTCATCAATCAACATGAGTTGTTCACAGCGAGCGCGAACCCATTCTTCATTACTTAGTTCGGCTTCCTGAATAATCCTCAGGGAAAGTATTTCAACCTCAACAGGTATCACAGCTTCATTCCCATAAACCAATAGATAAAGGGTCGCCCCGGTGGAGGTTCGAACTATTGTGAGATACCCTAGCAAAGCATAAGGAAACATCTCATGCCATGATCTATCATTTTCGATCATCTTTCTCAAGATCTTTTTGATGTTCTTATTGGAAGCTTCCACGGCTCTATTCATTTGTAGACGATATGCGGTCGAGTTGCGATGCACTATTTTAAATTGATCACAAATCGAATTCATCAAGTAACTATTCAAGTTTGCCCCATTATCAGTAATGATCGATTCTGGCACTCCAAATCGGCAAATCAAGTTATTCCTAATGAAATATGCAACCACTTTCTTAGTTACAGCTCTATATGAAGTAGCTTTGACCCACTTAGTAAAGTAGTCAATAGCAACAAAAATAAATCTATGTCCATTCGACGCCGGTGGCTCTACTGGTCCGATAACATCCATGCCCCAAGCTACGAAAGATCAAGGTGAATTCATCACATGAAGCTCATGTGGAGGCATTTGAATCAAATCTCCATGTATCTGACATTTTGGACACTTCTGTACATACCTGCTACAATCATTTTCCATAGTCATCCAGAAGTAACCGGTTCTCAGGATCTTTCTAGCAAGGGAGACCCCGTTCATGTGGGGACCGCAAACTCCAGTGTGTACTTATTTTATCAATTTATTGTATTCCGCAGCGTCGACGCATCTTAAGAATCCCAAATCTGGAGTCCTCCTAAAAAGGATTTCCCCACTTGGAAAATAATTCTTCGCCAAACGCTGGATTTTCTTCTTTTGGTTGTTACTGGCCTCTTCAGAATATATTCCAGATTCTAAATACCTTTTGATGTCATGATACCATGGCTTTCCATCAGGATCCTCTTCAACGTGTGCACAATGCACGGGTTGCTCCTTCAAGCTTATTTCCAAAAGATCAATGTAACTCTGATCTGGGTGCTGAATCGTGGAGGATATGGTGGCCAAAGCATCAGCAAACTCATTTTGTGTCCTTGGGATATGTCAAAAATCAACTTCTTTGAATTTTCCACGTAATTCCTTCACCATCTCCACATAAGGAGTAATCTTGGAGTTTTTTACCGCCCATTCTCCCCGTACCTGATAAATCAGCAAGTCTGAATCCCCGATGACTAGCAATTCACAAACACCCATATCAAGTGTCAATTTGAGACCTAAGATGAAAGCTTCATATTCAGCCATGTTATTGGTGCATGGGAAATGCAACTTAGCAGTTACCGGATAGTGTTGACCCATTTCTGACACCAAAACTGCTCCGATTCCTGAACCTTTGAAGTTGACCGCCCAATCAAAGAATAGCCTCCATCCGGGATAAATTTCTGTAATGTCTTCTCGTACGAATAAAATTTCCTCATCTGGGAAATAAGTTCAAAGTGGCTCATATTCATCATTAACCAGATTCTATGCCAAATGATCTACTAAATCTTGCCCCTTGATTGCCTTTTGAGTTACATACACAATGTCAAACTCACCAAGAAACATTTTCCATTTGGCTAGCTTTCCCGTGGGCATGGCTTTCTGGAATATATACTTCAATGGATCCATTCTTGAGATGAGGTATGTTGTGTATGACGACAAATAATGGCTCAAATTTTGTGTGTCCCAAGTCAAAGCTCAACATGTCTTTTCTACGAGAGTGTAACGGGCTTCATATGGCGTAAACTTTTTACTCAAGTAGTAGATGGCTTTCTCTATCCTACAAGTCTCATCATATTGCCCGAGGATACATCCGAAAGCATTTTCTGAGACTGATAGGTAAAGCAACAATGGAATTTCTTCTTTGGGTGGAACCAAAACCGGCGGTGCAGACAAATATTCCTTGATGCGGTCGAAAGCTCTCTGACATTCTTCTGTCCACTCATTCAATGCATTTTTCTTCAACATCTTGAGAATTGGCTCGCATATGACTGTCGACTGAGCAATGAACCTGCTAATGTAATTCAAACCGCCCATGAAACTCATAACCTCCTTCTTGGTCCTCGGCGGTGGCAAATCCTGAATTGTCTTAATTTTGGATGGGTCTAGCTTGATGCCTCTCCTGCTGACTATGAATCCCAGTAACTTCCCTGATGGCACACCAAAAGCACACTTAGCAGGATTTAACTTCAAATTGTAATTTTTTAATCTGTTGAAGAATTTCTCCAGATGGGTCTGATGATCCAAACTCTCGTAGGATTTGATAATTACATCATCCACGTACACCTCAATCATTTTATGAATCATATCATGGAAAATTAAGCCCTCATATATGTTGCACCCGCATTCTTGAGACCAAAAGGCATTACCCTGTAATGATAAACACCCTAGGGTGTAATAAAAGTCATATTTTCTGCGTCTTCCTCATCCATCAATATCTGATAATACCCGGCAAAACAATCAACGAAAGACTGCATTTCATATTTTGCACAATTATCAATGAGGATGTGGATGTTGGGCAGAAAAAAATTATATGTTAGGCAGCAAAACATTATCTTTAGGACTGGCTTTATTCAAGTCTCTATAGTCAACACAAATTCGAAACTTGTCGTCCTTCTTCGGCACCGGGACAATATTGGCTAGCCATGTCGTATATTTTGTGACCTCCACAACCTTAGACTGGATTTGTTTTGTCACTTCTTCCTTGATCTTTAGACTTAAATATGGCTTGAATTTCTGCATTTTTTTCTTGACTGGATCAAACTCAGGATTTATCGGCAACATATGCGACATAATGCTGGTGGTCAATCCCGGCATATCATCATAGGACCAAGCAAACACGTCAATGTATTCCTGCAACAGGTGAATAAGTTGTCTCTTTTGTGCTTCCACCAGGTGGACACTGACACTTGTTTCTTTGATTTCATCATGATCTACCAGGTTGACTGTTTAAGTTTCCTCTAGGTTGGGCTTCTCTCGGTTCTCAAACTCCTTTATATCTTCAACTAATCATTTCTCATCACCTTCTTTCCAATCATCATCATTCCCCTCATTTTGTTCGTCTAAGTTTTGACATGACATGACATTGGCAGGTTTTGAGTTACTGTTACTGTAATAAACAAACAAACCAAGTTAGATGATAACAAGATAATAATAAAATATACGAATAGTGGTGTTTCGAAAAATATTTTTTTTTAAATAAGGGAAGGCCTTTTCATTGAAATTTGAGAGATAATTACAAGCTATGGCTCATGACTCGCGCAAACACAAGCCCATGCCTTTTGAAAGCAGTAAAAATACAACAACAACAACAAACCCAGTGTATTCCCACCTGGTGGGGTCTGGGGGGGGGGTAAGATGTACGCAGTCCATACCTCTACCTCTAAAGAAGTAGAAAGGCTATTTCCGATAGACCCCCGGCTCAAGACACAAGATACCACACAAATACATAGTAAAGCACAGAACAAGATTACAAGATTACATAACATAAATATGGCACCCATAAGTAAAAGAAAACAGAGGAAAGCACCCAGATTCGTACTAAAACAAGGAACACGGAATCATAACAAGGATACTACCCCCACCAAGTAATTCCCTACACTAGCGACCCAAACTTGCCCTAGTCCTCTGCCCTAATTCGCGTCCTCCAGACCTTCCTATCTAGGGTCATGTCCTCGGGTGGATCGCGGGGCCTCCTCCGGATCATCACCGATTTGAAAAACTATTAGTAATTGTCCTTTCATCTACCACGATGGATGATGGGTTATGAATGGAGTGGAGGTCTAGTTTTGCATGGACTTCCCTGGTGCAATCTTCTTCACCCCACTGGATTTTGGGAAATCTTCTGGTACAACATTCCATCCCTCGAATAGATTTCCTATCCCATCCCCAAGACCATCATCATTCAGCATCTCACGCATGGGAAATGACTGGTACAGGAGCGGTAAGGGCCTAAACAGACTCGTCTCTGACTTATTCTCAATATCATCCTCCTCTGTAGGCCAATATCCTAACCCATACCTAGAGGCATTCTCTGGGTTCATAACAGGCACAATAATTCCTTGCAGATTCTTACCCAAACCTCAACCAGTCTCAAACCCATTTCTCAACATCACAGTCGCAATCATTTTGTAGACTGAAGGCATTGAAGCTTTGGGCGTCAGATCCTTTTCCACAGCATTTACGATTTCCACTGTATAGAAACTACTACCCTTTGGAGTGTCTTCAATCACCGGCACATAACCATTGGGATAATTCTCTCTGCTTCCTTCCCCTCAGATGACTATTTTATGATCCTCCCAAATAAACTTTAATAACTGATCAAGAGGTGATGAAACTGCCTTTGCACCATGTATCCATGGTCTTTCCAAGAGCAGGTTGTAACTAGGATGAATGTCCATATCATGAAACTTAGTCTTGAAGTCAGCAGGTCCCATTTGGATGTACAAATCAATTTCACCTATGGTATCTCTCTGCCCTCCATCAAATACTCTCACATTTACGTAGCTTTGGCAAATTTTCCCCAAATCATAGCCCATTTGAACCAACGTAGAGAGAGAACAAATGTTCACACCAGATTTATCATCTATCAATACCTGATTAATCATATAGTCTCGACAAATGACAGTGATGTGCAAGGCCTTGTTATGTATCGCTCCTTCAAACGGCAACTCTTCATCGCTGAATGATATGCGATGACTTCCTACAATATTTCCTATCATCACAGCCAGGTTCTCAACACTCATCCCTGTGCGAACATACGCTTCATCCAAGACCTTCGATAAAGCCTGTCGGTGGTGTTGCGAACTCATTAATAGTGCCAAAATGGAAATTTGAGCCAGAGTCTTCTCTAAATGTTTGACAATTAAATAGTCTTTTGGTTGCATACGCCTCCAAAATTCCTCAGCCTCCCCTTCAGTGATTGGCCTTTTCTGTGAATCTTTTTTGTTGGTTAATTCTTCAGGAATGTAGCATCGTCCCGATCGCGTCATCCCTTGGCCAGCAACGGTCTGTACAATAAATTCCTTCTTGGGCGGGGGAGTGCACACTTGAGTCGGGGCCGTCATCACTATAAATGGGGATTTCTCATTAACACTTAAGGCAGCCACAACTCTCTCTATCTTTTCTACCTCTTCCACACTTTTGCGCTTTTCTGAATTCACCTTAGTAATAGTCTTACCAGATGTCCATTCTCCTTCTATTTCAATCATGTTAACTGTAGGTCCCCTATGATTAGGCAATGGGTTACTGTTAATATTTGGTGTCGGTGACTGAAGCGTGATGACCTTTTGATCAATCAGATCTTGAATATTATGTTTCAAGTTAATACAGTCCTCAGTATTGTTCCCTGCTACTCCTGAATGATAGGCGGAATTTTGATTAGGATGATAAAATCAAGAGTTAGGATTGATAGGCTTCGACTGGATCGGTTGCAAATGACCGGCATTCTTTAATCTTTCAAATAGTTGGGTGCGACTTTCAGCTAGCGGCATGAAGTTTCGGGGAGGTTTCTTTTCGATGTTTGGATGCGGAGGGTTATAATGGTTCTGATTTGTAGGAGGAGGCACTTGATGATAATTTAGAGGTGTTTGGATGTTTGTTCGATTATTTGAAAGAGTGGATTGGACATGAGGCTGATAATTCGACGGTGGAACTTAGTATTGGGGAAAAATATTTGGCTGTGGATCTTGGTATTGGGATTGGACATTTGGGAGTAGAGCTTGGTACTGGGGTTGGATATTTGGGAGTGGAGTTTGGTACTGAGGCTGGGTGTAGAATACATGCTGAAAGTTCAGTGATGGCGGAGAAGAGAAAATATTCCTAGAGTTGAACCTCTTTTTCATTTTTGCAACAGAATCAGCAGAAACCGTGCCTACATCCTCATTTTTCTTCTTCGAAAACATAGCAGTCCCGGACGATGTTGGGGTCTTGGCAATTTTTCCTGTCCGAATACCTTCTTCTAGCGATTCTCCTATTTTTCCCAAATCTGCAAAAGTCACCCTGACAGCGGACACCATCCTGGTATAATATTCTCCTTCTTAATTTTGAGAGAACACAGATACCATTTCTTCCTCAGACATGAGGGTTGCACTTTGGCAGCTTCTTTACTCCAACAGAAAGCATAGTCTCGGAAACACTCATTACTTTTCTGTTTGATCCGATCTAGTGAATATCGGTTAGGGACTAGATCAATATTAAACGCGAACCTATTAAGGAAACCCTTGGCCATGCTTTCCAACCAGTCCATATTTTCATCTCATGAGACATGAACCACTCTAAGGCTTCGCCACTTAAACTTCGGATGAACAGGCGCATCAATAACACCTCATTTTTCACTACCCCCGCCATTTAATCACAATACCTTCTCAGATGGGCCATTGGGTTTACGGTACCTTCAAATACTTCAAACTTAGTGACTTTGTACCCTTCTGTTAGATCTATTCCAGGGTGAACACATAAATCATCATACCCTAAACCGTCGTGGTCCCTCTCTCCATGAGATTCTTTGATCCTTATGATCTTTTCATTTATAGCTAGCAACTTCATTTCATACTCAGTCTTCCACTCTTTCCCCTTCTCCTCGTAATAGTTCATCTCGAGATTAGAAAGGGGATTATAGATATTAGGGGATATAATGGCACGAGGAGGATTTGGAAGAGAGGTTTGATTTTACGGATGAAAGGAAGTTGATTGGTAGGTGGGGAAGACGTTTTGGAAATTGGAAAGGTTTTGTTGAATTTGCAAGTAGTTTGGTGGAATCTGAGAAGGATTTTGTAAATTTGGAAACGAATTTGGTGGATTCGGGGATAGATTTGATGGAAGATTCGGGGATGGATTTTGTGGATTTGGGAGGGAATCTTGTGGATTTGGGAACGAATTTTGTTGATTTGTAAATGGGTTCTAGGGATTTGGGAATGGATTCAGAGATGGGTTTTGTGGGGTTAGAGATGGATTTTGCAGATGGTAGGCATCTGGGTTATTTTCACGATTGGTGTTTTGGACAAATGGGGGAACGAAGACGAATGATACGTTATTTGGCTGATTCCCGAGAATAGGTGTACTGAGGGGAGAAATTTGGAGTAGAGTACCGTGTTCTCCTGGAGCGAGGGGCATTGACGGTGATAGCCAGGTTAGCCAAATCTCGAGTGCAATTTATTTCCTCCTGAAGCATTTCTAACTTCCTTGCAAGCTCTGCAATCATCTCATTTTGTTCCGCTATTACATTGTCTCTGATGGTCAATGCATTTTCTTCATCATTTCCAGTCATTATTGAAAAATGGTCAAAGGATGGGATTTTGTGCGCTTTTGACCGGGTGAAGTAGGGATGTTCTGCCAGCTTATATCAACACGGAGTAGTTTCTATTATCTATAAAGTAAAACAACTCAAAGGCAGATGTGTTAGTTTTTGTATGTGATAAGTAATGCAAAATATTTGACAAGAAATAACCACATAGAGTTGTTTGAGTCATAGCCAAATTCATCCATAGGAGCATAGAGGATAAACTTGGCTTTGATCCAAACAAACACACATAAACACATAAGACAGTTATATCACATAAAACATTATAATAATGTGTATCCTATTTGGGGTGACCCGTTTGAGCCAAGCGTTTGTGCCTAACGATTTTTTAAAGAAAAATATATGTTTGGTTAAGGTCAATCCATTATCCCCCAACTTTATAGACACTAAAAAGGGCATAGATACCTACAAAAGATAACAAAAGAGGGATACAATCTTTAGGGAAAAGGAAATAAAAAAAAACTAGCTACTGGACGCGCCTTCATTTGCCTTTGACTTCTTAGCTTTGTTCACCTCCTGTGATATTTGATACCTATTTATGATCAGATGACTTCTGCATAACTGTGCCTTACTATCGTAAGTCATTTTTCCTATACTATCGAGTTGGGAGGCCATGCTATCATCCAAATTGATTAAACACTGCCTAGCATCATCAGCCTCTTGTCTAGCTCTTTTCAAATCTTCCCTCAACATACGTATTGTTAAAGCATCTTTTATATGCATCTGTCAGTGCGCGATTTCACTTTTTTGAAACTCATCTTGAATCCTGTGGAGTCGGATCTGATGCTCGGATTCTACATCCACGACCCGAGTGGGCATGTTCGGCCCCAAAATCAATGCTCGGGCGAGGCTCTTTTTTAACCATTCCTTGTAAGTGTCGCTGACTTCAGGTTCATACCCTATACGGAAAGAGACTTACGTCCACCTTCTTCTTCTCCGTCCGTTTATCATGTAGTCTTTGAGAGGGGGCTCACTTTCATCATACTCAGAGAAGAATCTGAGCATAGAATCAATTTGAGGTGTCTCCTGCTTGATCTCGAATTTCCTAAGAACTCTGTCAGGATTGTAGGGACGGGTCCCTCTGAGACCCGAAAGCGCTATAAAAGTCCACTCGCCCCCTCGAATGGTGTATTTCCCTGAACGAAGATAGTTGATGGACTATTGCACATCTGCGTCTCTTAATTCCCCAAGAGTCTTAAACCAAAATTCGTGAGATGCTTCCCTTTTGAACTTGTGGAGAAACAACCACATGTCGTGCGATTCTAGAAGATTCCTTCTTGTTTGTGATCAGGTTGTACCATTCTAGGATTTTTCACCAAATGCATCATCATCCACCATTGCAATATAAGGTTGCAGCCTTGAAATAAATGATTCTCGACTTGACATCTTCCCAAAGCTCAATATATGTCGGCGACAATCATGGGAGCTAAGTTGTGGAATACCTTTTTAGAATTGTACTCCATTCCAAAGAAGAGTGCATGGGTCACTGAGACAACCCTTGGATGGATTGTGCCATTTCCCCCCTGTGGGAGAAACATGGTTCCAAGTAGGCCTACCGCAAATGCAAAGGCTCTCGTTTCTTTCCATTTTGCTTCTGACTCAAATTTATGTCCAAATTTGTGAAAAACATTGAATCTTCCAAACCGACGATACAAATCACGAAAAGTGATATTTTCTCTGTTACGTTCTCCTAGCCAGGTGTCATCGTCAGTCAAAAATACCTCCTTGATCTTTTGATGATCCCACACAACTAGGACTAAAATGTTCTTATCAGGTGTCTCATTTCTCTTGAAACATATTTCAGTACTCTCATAACAAATCAATACCTCTTCGATGGTAGGATTAAATTCAATATCCCCGAAGCGAAATACAATATTCTGATCATCCTAAAAAGTTGTTAGTACATGGATCATTTCGGGCCAAGCGTCTATCTCGATAAAAGAAGGCAGATGCCCGATCTGTGTTCTAACAATCTTTCTCTCTTCTGCGCTCATGCGATCCCACCATAGTTTCAGGAAATCGTCCGGTTTAGTAACCATCTTGAACTTTTCGTGGGAATGCAGTTGAGCCATATCCTACATGAAAGCAGACAAAGATAAGCCCTCCCCCGACCCCAAAGGGTAATGGATTGAATTAGACAAGCGTATATATTTTTTTCAACACATAAATATGATTCGTCTGTAATTGACTTGGTGTCAATAGACGTAGGGCAGGTTTTCTAATGGGCCCAATACCCTGCTCGGGTATTGGGTCGTCCTAGGCTCATGCCTAAAATAGGGTTTTGGTTTCGTTTTATCCTAGGTGTCTAGAGTGGGTTTGAAACTGGTTCTCAAGCGTACAACTTGAGTTTGAAAATACGAACAACCATCAGACGACTCACGTGCTAATAAGTCGTTCGTATTTCCAACACATTATTGGAATTGAACAATAGGGGTCGCGACATCCACGAAACCCCAAAAAAGTTTAAATAATGTAGGAATATACCATGAGATGCGATAGTTAAACTTTACATAATCGAAATATATAAACATATAAACAGTTAATCAAAAGAAGAAATCAAACATTTGGTTAGAACCTAGTTAAAAATCCTCAGCAAAGTCGCCATTTCTGTTTTGCGAGAAATTTTGACTTTTGAGAAGAGTCGCCACTTAATTTTGAAAAGGAATTAAGAAACCTTTAGAGAGTTATTTCAAACGATTCAAAACAGAAAAATCATTTTAAGTTAGAGATTCTAGATACGTGATTCTTATTAACATTTTAGGAAGGTGTTAGGCACCTAAAACATTCGCTAACTTGCAGTTATCCGGACTGTTTGAAAATCGTCTTTGATTAACCTTGAAAAAGTTGATTTTTGAAAAGAAAAGCGATTTTAGGAATATTATGGTGTTTATGCGAAACCAGTTTTAGCGACTTGACTAAGGATTTAACTAGGTTCGCAAAGCACATAAGGAAAACAAATATAAGAACAGGGGAAGGGGAGGAAGTAAAGGATTTAGGCCATTGGCCCAAATCAATGAGACATGTCCTAGTCTAATTGGACTTTCGCCCTATTTCACCTGTCCTAATCTAGTTTCCGATCCTTTGGCTCGAGTCTCGATCCACCTATATTAAATTTACAACTTTGGCTTCGAGGCCTAATGAATGAATGAATAAATAACTACATAAATAAAATATAAATAAATAAATAATGAAGACAATGGCAAAATAAACAAAACAATGAGACTTTCAAGTCTCCTTCGCTGCTTCAAAGATGAGACTTTGACTCATTTTTTTTTCTTTGGGTTCCTTTCTTAAAAAATAATCCACTATAAGAAGTAGGCCTCATTGGTCGGTCATGAAATGCAACAGGGAGAAAACCCATTTGGGTCCCGAATTTATTTCACATGCATCATAGAAAATAATAGGGATGAATTATCAATTTATGGAATTAAGGGAAGAAGACAAGCAATCTGATGAACTTAACAGAATGACATAACAAATTAAGTATGAACGGAACTAAATAAAAAAAAATTGAGATTTTTGATCAAGAGAGAAATTCTAGAATCAGGGGAGGAGGTAAGAATTCATGAATATACTTACTGGAAAAACAAACCCAACGTAACACTAGGGAAGGGCATTTTACTTAGAATTGGCCTACTCATGTCACAAACCACACTCAATAATAGTCATGCTTCACTTACTCGTAAACTACATAATCCACATAATATAACCCATCAAAGACGAAACTATATGAAGCGAAGGTCTAGTAAGGCTATAACTTTCAAGGACAAAACTTTTCACATATAATTCAACAACGGCAAAGAATAAGTGCTTGTCGAAAATATCAAAACAAGAAACTCTAAAGAGCGAAGGTTGATTATGACCCTTTAGAGACGAAAACACATCACAGCAAAGGTGTATTTCGTTTCTAGCCTCTTTTTCCCTAGGATCACAAGCAGAGGGAAAGAAGAAAAAAAAAAGGAAAAGAAGTGCACTATGACCATTATCCAGAAAAGCACAACCAAAAGGAAAAGGAAGGATCATTGGCTTCTAAAAATGGGTCAATAACGCCATAAGGAACCACGGGAAGATTATTGTGACCTTACTATTTCTATCATACAGTTGGAAGGTCAGAGTAAGCCACGGTGTAGTTTATTTCACCTTATTCATGACAGAATTAGATTAATTTTGTCTATCCGAGTTAGCAAGATAGCACATTAGATCACTTATTCAAAAATCAATTAAAGACATTAATCTTTATTAAGTCATTTTCACTAATCATTTTCGCAAAAAACTCCCTGTAACATCATTTTAAATATGCACCAACTACAACACTAAAGCAAAACAAAAAAAAATACAATAAAATGAAACAAAATAAAACTCTAAAGCAGAACATCAAATATCTCAGCAGCAAAATCGATTTTCGCAGATCGCAATTAGCAACTTCAAAGTAACACAAAACTCAATACACCTATATAAAGTTCCAAAATGCTATGTCATCGAATGTATAACGTTGTAAAACAGTAAGTAATTAGAGAAAAGTAAAGATTGAAGATCTCACGAAGTGAAGCAGACGAGCAAAGAAAGTGAAGAGAACAATACTCACTGTGACCCAACAATGCCCATAAGACGATTCAGATTAAGAACTTTCAAAGACAAAAACATATCATGAACATTTCATTTTCAGTTTCGTTTTCACAAGATCGCGAGTTTTTAATTTCGTTAAGCCTCTTAGACATTGTAAACCAAAGAGACTTAACAAAACTTTTACTTCAAAGGCAAATTGACTAAAGTGATTTCAACGATTTCTCAAATAACTTCAAATAAGGGATATAAGACTAACAACAACGAGGAAAATAAGACTTCACTTCAAAGATGTAGAGACAGTCACGTCCAAATAGAAATGAGGAAAATGAGACTAACAACAACCCTACAAAACTACAGCAAGAATGACTATTATTCCAATCCTCTTCACTATTCTGACAGATTCGAATAAAATGGTCTTTAAAATAACCTAGGACTTTCTGATAAGCTTTTGGATCCTGCTCATTATCTTTTTGGCATATGAGAAGCCAAAGAAACTTGAGAGGTAGCTCTGCTAGCAGTGCTGCTAGCTCGACAATTAAGAATCCATCCAATAGTAACAATAGACAAAACACTGTCAAATAACAATTACGACCAAAACAACATCAGGTTAAGACTATTAAGCACAGTCAAAGCAACAAACTTTAACTAGGCAACCAGCTATTCAAGCCACAAGCAGTACACAAAATGAGAGTATCAAATCAAAAATCTACCAATAATTACCTACGACTATCGAAGCCATCTACCAGCAAACAACCCAGCATACAATCATACTGAAAATTTATTATGACTACAGAAAATCAAGATGAAGCAGAAGAGATCGAAGCTTGAACGAAAAAGGGTATTACCTGTTCGAGAGCAGCAAAACAGGACTACGAACTGACGTCGGACTCCACCACCACCGGAAAGCTCGATGTCGCTACATAAATTGCAATTAGCTGACCGTTTCTTCCTAAAATCTTTGTTAAAAGGAAGTTTCTCTTTCATGAGACCCGTTTTTCCTCTCTTTTCGAACCTAGCTTTTCATAGGAAAAAAAATTTCACACTTAAATTTTCCAACCCAAGAATTTCCAACCCAAATTTTGAACTCCAAAATTTTTGACCCAAGACTTTCAAACCCCCTTTGCCTCTAAAATTTCGAACTCCAAAGAGAAAGAAGAGAAGAACCCATAAAGGAAAGGAGAGGCCAGTGAAAAAAATACCAAAAAAAAAAAAACCTTTTCTTGCTTTAAAGAGAGCTACTTATAGAAGGGGAATGAGGGTTCATTTTTGAAATTCAAAAGATCCGGATCATAACCAATGGTGCCTCTATTTTTATTTTCTTGAACGGAATTTCAAAAAGTGGCCAATAGAAATTAGTGGAAAGGGAATAATCTTCACAAGCCAATGAAAATTTTCCATCTATGTACGAATTCGTACAGCTCTATCCGATAATTTTGGGATTTGAACGTTGGGAGGATTCAACTCATCATATTCTAGAAGATTTGAGGCTATTCTGTGAGAAATAAGAGCGGAAAGATGGTAAGCACGTCATTGCTGGTTGAGAACGGGTCGCGGGTCGGGCTGGTTATTGTCACGATTTAGAATCGCTGACATTGGTTCGAATCTGGTCGATTTTTTGTTGCTTTATTTGTGCGTTGGTGATTACTGTGTGCAACTATTTGTTTGAGCTGTTTGTACGCTTGTAATGGAGAAAGGGAAACATTGATAGGCCGGGTCAGACGGATAGGGGTTGGGATACTCAAAATTGTTGTCTTGTTGGGTTTGTTGTTGGGTTAATTTAATTGTACTAAAGGCTGGTGAAGTTTTAATTGTTGGGCTGACTTGAATCATTTTGGGAATTAAGATTTGGGCTTAGGTGAAAGTGCGTCCAAACAAACAGGGGTAGAAATTTGGTAATTTAAAAAAAAATGGCCAAATTAAATTGATTTTTATCCAATTTTTACTTGAAAGTTAATCAAATTGGATATCAATTTGATCAATTGCATTGCAATTGTGATCAACTCGATTTCAATTATGGTCAAATTGACTAAATTTAATCCAGATTCGATACGAATTAATACCTTGTTTAATCTTGAGCTTCTTGATTCGATAAAATTAAACAAACATTTATCCAAATAAATTATTTTTTAGAGAAAATTATATTTAAATCAAGATTTTAATCATTTAAATTTATTTTCAAGATAAGCCTCAACTAAAATTTGATATTTTGTAAAAATAAATTTTTAAGTAACAAAATTCTAAAATTTCATTTAATTGAACACGATAATATATAATCGCTACTTAAAATGATCAATTTACCCAAATAAATACTTTGAAAATCCTTTATTCGGATAAAATAAATGTTGTAATTTTATTTGAAAATCAAAGAAACTCCGAATTAAACTTAGTTATGGAGGGCAAAAATTAGGCGTCGACAATGTTCAAAAAGACACCAGATTTTCAGTTTCGTAGATTTTCTGATAGTGATTGGTTTGGTTGCTCAGATGATATGAGAAGCACCTCAGGTTACTATTTTAGTTTTGGTTCTGGAATATCTCTTGGTGTTCAAAGAAACAAGATGTTGTGTCTCAATCAACAGCCGAAGCAGAATACATTGCAGCTGCTTTAGCTGTGAATCAAGTCTTTTGGATTCGGAAGCTGCTGGTAGATTTGAACATGGAGCAAAAGAAGAGCACTGAAATCCTTGTGGATAATGAAGCTGCAATTTCAATTGCAAATAATCCTGTCTCTCATGGAAAGACAAAACATTTCAAGATCAAGCTTTATTTCTTAAGGGAGGTGCAAAAGAATAGAGACATAAACATGGTGCACTGCAGAACTGATTTCCAGAATGCTGATATTTTAACTAAGTCTTTACCTAGAGCAAGATTTGAGTTTCTCAAAGAAAGACTTGGTGTTATTGCTCTTGAGTCAAGGAGGAGTGTTAAGATTAGTGCCTCAAGAGCTGAAGATTAGCTGTACTAGCTGTTAAAATTCAGCTTACAGTTTTAAAGATTGGATTAAGTTTAGGTAAATAAGGCTGCAATCAAGCAGATTCTGATTTTATAACAGTTGCTGATCATTAGGCAATAATGTTAGAGATATGATAGCTTATATATATATATATATATATATAAAGCAGAATCATGGACATGCTAATGTGGCGCTCTCTAAGGGCTTGATTAAAAAATAAAAACTCACCTTTGAATTATAATAAATATTAAAAATAATCATATTTAATTACTTTCATCACTAATACTATTAATGATATTTATATCATTTCCTTAAATACACCTTTTCCTTTTTTTATTCTTTTTATTTTCTTTTTTTATTTAATCCAAGAAATTAGCTTTTATAATTTATAACTCCTTAAATGTAGCACTATTTCTACAGAAATTGATTTGTCATTTTTTTGAATTTTTAATTTCTACATAAATTGATTAGTCATTTTTTTGTATTTTTAGATTTTTTCTCAGCTCCAAAGAGATTTTTTTTTTTCTTTCTCCTCCTTTTATGAAAAGATTTTTTCCTATTATTCTCTCCAATTTTTGCTCTTTCATATTTATTAATTTAATTTATAATTTATGTACTATACATAAGATTTTTGCTCATTATTCTCTTCAAGTTTTGCTCTTTCATATTCATTTATTTAATTTAATTTATAATTTATTTATTATATGTTCATATATCTCCTTGAAACTCTTCCATTTTAAACCAATAAAGACTTATAAATTTGAAGGAACCAATAATACCTATAAAATATCACACTGAGACTATTTGCTTCTTCATATTTAAAATCTCACAAAATCAGAGAAATCATTAATTTATATTTTTTATTTTGATATTGGGTTGTTTTTTATTTTTTGCCATTGTCATCAACATGCAAAATTCTTGGGTAAGATCAAAAATAAATATTATCATTTTGTCATTTATAATTATTTTTATATTTTTATCACTACTTCACAGTCATGATTTCAATTTTTTTCTTTACCAACTCTTCAAAGTTGTTGTTAGCAAGCATGACGATAATCAAATCAAAAGAGAACATGGTAACCTAAACTTTCTACTTCTTATGTTTGTACTAAGTACTATTTAGAGATATAGTGTTATAATTGTAACTAATAATTACCTTTAAAAAATTTAATGATTACTAAGTTGTTACCGTTAACTAATTGTCACTGTTTTTTTTTTTTGATGTAGTGCATCACTATACAAATTTCGAAGCATCTAGCATATTTCTTACAACTATTACAACAAATTGAAATTTATATTTTTTTATTTTGATTGATGGTTCTATCTTTGTGAATATGCGACGAAAATCATAATTATATGGTATCTATATTAAATAATATAAATACATTGTTTATGAAATCTGTTATATTTAATTTTAAATGAGAAGTTATAATTATTTTTGTCAGTTGTCATGGTGTGAACGATACTCTAATCGTCGAGGAATGTTTAAAGGAGTAATCATATGAAAGAGATCCTTGTAGAAGTATCATAGCATTTGTATCTTCTCCGATCAACACAAATAATAATTATGAATTTTGTTACATGAGGGGCCTCAATTTCATTTTTTTAATTAAATTTATTTGAATGGTTGATTTTAATTTTTGAAAAAGATAAAACTAATAAATTTAATTATATTGATTTTGAAAAAAATGTTTGGTTAAATTCAGATCATTATTGCATCTTACATTTGGGTTCAAGATTTACTCCTCAATGAAAGTGGGTGTTGAAATAGTTTGTAACGACCTCCCGGTCATTTGTCGAATTTTCTCATTTCTCTATTTTAGCGTTTTCCGTAGTTGATACATAATTTATGACTTACGGTGATGAGTAGTATCAATTCTTGAGGTGTTTGAAAGTTTTGGATATTTTTAATGATTATTTAATTAATAAATTAATGGGTCAAAATAACTATTTATTTATGTGTGGTTAATATAAGAATTGAATTAAGTAGAAAGGGTTTACCCTGTATAACAATATTATAATACCCCCCTCCCCCCCCCCCCCCCAGAAGTGTGAAACAAAAGCAGTGGTTGGGCGCAGCAGTTAGCAGTACCATATTTTTTCATTCGTGGCTGTGGAAAGGGTCTCTCGACATCCCCAGGTTAGAAAAATTGAGCAAATTACTACTTTGTTTGATAATGGCGTGAGGTGTTAAGGCATGGGGTAAGTTGGTGTTTAATTATCTTGCAATTATTCCCAAACATTGAAAGGTAGATAGTGAAAAATAAAGATAACAATCATTACTTGTAATGATTGAAAAGTGGCAAGTAAGAATCTGTAAAGAAATTGATCAAACTTTTGTTACTACCGTGTGCTGCCAACGTTTTTGTTTTCATTAGGTTGTAGAAAAGTTAGAAGATTAATTGTGTATAAATGATTAAAGCTTAAGTTGTTAATGATTAGTGGATTAGTCATCCTTATTAAGAATTGGGAAGATTAACAATTTGGTTGGCAGTTTGAGGATTAAGAAAAACAGTGAAAGAATTGCATGCTTCGTTCGCTTTTATTTTATTTATGTTTTTCTTCGAGAATTGTAGTATTAATTTCTTATCGTATTTACAATTATAATTGTGATCCAATTAAGTTTTAGGTCGATAATTTTAGGAGTATGAATTTATAAAATGGGTGTTACTAGATTCCTATTCATGCAAGAATTATATTTTTGAACATATTTGAACCTTTCGAAAACTTTACGGAAGGGCAAGACCTTGACAAATTAGCTCGCGTTTGAATTCTTCGGTTTAGGTAGGTTATGGTTTAATTGGAGTTTAGACTCTATTTAATTGTGTGTATGCTCCTAAATTGGATACTTGTTGATTGGTATGCGGACATGTTTGAAATTGATGATGTTTGTATTGTTGAGGCGTGTATAAATGATTATTGAAAATTTTCTTCATTGAATTATCTTATGACTTTAAGTGTACTTGTAAACTTGGCACATTATATTGTATGTTGTGAGGTAGTGTAAATTTGATATTGATATTACTTGTTTATGTTGGATCGGGTACCATGCCGGTACGGATATGTAGATGTTGGATCGGGTACCACGCCGGTACAGATATGCATATGTTGGATCGGGTACCACGCCGGTACGGGTATATAGATGTTGGATCGGGTACCACGTCGATACGGATATGTATATGTTGAATCGGGTACCACGCCGGTACGGATATGTGTATGTTGGATCGGGTACCACGCCGGTACGGATAAATATATATTGGATCGGGTACCACGCCGGTACGAATATGTATATGTTGGATCGGGTACCACACTGGTACAGATATGTATATGTTGGATCGGATACCACGCCGGTACGGATATGTATATGTTGGATCGGATACCACGCCGGTACGGATATGTATATGTTGGATTGGGTACCAAGCCGGTACGGATATGTATATGTTGGATCGGGTACCACGTCGGTACGGATATGTATATGTTGGATCGAGAATCACGTCGGTATGGTACATGAACATAGATTGTTCCTTGCAGGTTATGACTATTTGGGCAAAAATAAGTCCCATAGCATGTGTGTACATATTGTGTTGATTCTGTGGATGTTTATAGTATGGTTGATACTCTTGATGGTTATGTGACTTGTTTGTGAGCACTGTTTGACCTGTTGTTGTTGTATTATTGATTCATTGAATATTTGTTATGTGACGATGTCTGTCTACTTGTTATTTGATTTATGTTGTGTGCATGCTATTAAATTGAGTCGGCCTATGATACCTACCAGTACATAGTGGTTTGTACTGATACTACCCTGTACTCTTCTTTTATTGAGTACAGAAAGTGTTCTAAAGGCTCAGACATGACCTCACCTCTAGAGTTTGATAGAAGATCTTGATCCAAGGGTGAGCACTCCGTCTCCAGGCTGCCATGGGTTATCTTAGTTGTTCTTGTCTATCTTTCGGGCAATGAAACATTCTTTGTTTACTTTATTTTTAGATATCTCTTTAGACATGATCTTTGTTAGTAGTTCTTGTACGATGACTTTCGGGTCTTGGGGATTTTAGTAAGTAGTTTGTTTGACTTCCACATTAAAATGATTAGCCCTGGGTTATTGTTATTATGTTGATTGTATAATAATATCATCTTAATATTGATTAAGTGATTGGGTAATGGTTCGATTTAGATGGTTCTCCCACAGAAAGATTAGTGTCGGTGCCACTCATGGCCATTTGGGTCGTGACATAGTTCCAAGCTATAAGTTTATTTTATTAATATTATAATAGAATAGTTAGAATATAAATTCTTCAGCAGATCTGAATAATGTTAAAATTTTTGAATATTTTTACTAACAAAGAGGATTTGCACATTTTTACATGTACATGTTTTTGTTAAAGTGTTCGGTGATTTTACTAATTTTATAATAAATAGTCATATGAATAGAAGGTCACTCTTGAAATCAACCTCTGTTAGAAATGCAAGATAACCTCGAACCCTGCACATGACGGAAGATTTAACGCACCGAACTACCTTTTGTTTTTAGTCATATAAGTCTGAGTTGTTTAAGAATGGAGATAAGAAGTTAGATCAAATTCTATTTTCTCACTAAGCAACAAGTTATACTTACTGTTTTTATTTTATGCTAATTATTAGTTATAAGATTAAATTTTAATGTAATTTAATTCGCTAAGGTTATTTTAATACTCCAAAATTCTTAATCAGATAAAACTAAAAATAAACATCATTACAATCCAAATTATGAATAGACATATACATTTATTTTTTCACATTTTCGTCCTCTCAAGAAAAAAAGATATATAACATTTAAATTAATTATTGACTTACCCGTTTCGTAAAGTTTTGAATATCTTTTACAGTACATTTTGTTAGCATTTTCTTTCTCTCAGAGAAAAATGAATCATATAATATCTAAATTAATTATTAGCATTATCATTTAGTAAATCCTCTAAGATTTTTTACATTTTTTTTTTTTGAAGAAGTTTCAAAAATAGTGACAGTTTGACACAAAATTCACTTTCCATAGTCACATTTTACAATATTACAATTTATAGTCATTGTATTCGATTCACAACCGTTGTATTCACTTTTACTCAGTAATCTGTATTCATAAAAAATATAAATACACGACCTATTTAGTCGAGCCAAAAAAACTATCATTTTTTCATATTTTTAAATTTTATTTATTTATTTCTTTTTCGTGTTTTTCCCCTTTTTCTTCTTTTTTCTATTTTTTCTTATTTTTGTTTTTTTCCTTTTTTTTTGTTTTTTCCTTTTGTTTTTTTCTCTTTTCTATCTCAAGCTTCTATTAATCATTTTTTTTTTCTTCTTTGATTTTTTTTCTTTTTTGTACTTATGTTCTTTTTCATTTTTTCTATTTATATTTTTTGTATGTTTAAAAAATACGACTACTCGAGGACATGTCATGAATGATAACTTAAATACCACAATAGTTTATCGTATTTGTATTCACACCATCATTTATCTTTTTGTATTTGTTGATACAATTGTATTTGTATTTTAAAGTTCACGCTTGTATTTATATTTGGTAGTCCACATTTGTATTTGTATTTTATAGTTTACACTTGTATTAGTATTTGTTAGTTCGCACCATTATTTATATTTTATTCAATTCGCACTTGTATTTTAAAGAATTGTTTTGTATTTGTATTTTATAATTGACTGCATATTGTATTTGTATTTTATGATTTTATTGTGTTTGTATTTATATTTGTATTTTTATTCTATTTTTGTCGATGCATTTGTATTTTTAAAGAATTATTTGTATTTGTAAGTTGATCGCATATTGTATTTGTATTTGTAATTTCATTTGTTTCATTTATTTGTATTTGAATTTGTAGTTGAAAACATCATTTGTATTTTTAAACAATAGAAAAGGAATTACCATTTTTCTTTTATGAACACTTGTATTTACATTTACTGATACAATTTGCATTTTATTGATGCAAATGGAACAATAAAAATAATAAATTATATAAATACAAATGTTACATTTGTATCAAAGATACATGTTTATACAACTTGAACCATATGCATACAAAATGAAACTTGTTTATATACAAATATAAATGATAAACTTGAAATAGAAATACTAGTGATATATTTATATTGAATGACACATTGTATATTTATGTATTTTACTCCCAAGCAAATACAATTAATCAATATACTTATTTGTATACAATTTCAAATAATAAATTTATTTAAAATATATAGTATGATACAAATAAATATAAAATATATAAAATATAAAATAAAATAACAAATGAGAGAAAAACTATATAAAAAAAAAAGGAAAAAAATGACAAAAGGGGAAAAACGGAAAAGAACCAAAGAAAATACAAATAAAAGACTGCAAAAAAAAAAAGGAATAAAGAAAAAGATCAAAAAATAGAAAGAAAATATATATATAAAAAAGGAGAAAAATAAAAAGAAAAAAATGAAAGAAAAAACGAAAAAGAAAGAAAATGGAAAAAACAAAAAAGAAAAAAAAAAGAAGAAAAACTTGAAAGAAAAAAGATGAAGAAAGAAAAATAGAAGGTAGAGATTTAGAGAAAATAAAAGAGAGAGGTTATGGATTATATTTAATTGACAAGATAGGCTATGAATTCTAATTAATTAAAACTTAGGCTAAATAAGATAATTACGAGTCTATATTTATTAAGACGCGTAGTTATCCCCTTCTTTTTTTTAGCAAACATGTCAACTATTTTGAGAATAAGTGGCTCTTTAGCCTTTTCATTTTGTTCCTAAATAAGTGACGTTTTAGATAATCAAGAAGAGATTAATGGTGTTCTCCAATCTTACCGTGGGGAAATTATTAAAGTGTTACGTCTTTTTTCAAGGTATTTATTAAGGATAACTTAGTAAAAGTAATTTTGTTGTTTAAGAATGAATAATTTTTTTTTGAAAAGTATTACAAAGCTAAAACAATCACTTGTTTAGAAACGAAGTGAGTATATAACTTCTTAAATTCTACCACCTATAAATATTAATGTGATAGGACTGTCTTAAACTAAGGTAGTTAAATTTCAACTTTTTTCAAGGATGATTCTTTTGGTATTATACATAATTAAGAAATATGATATAGCCATATAGGTGGTCCAAGAAAACGTAACATTAAAGTTAACCTATTGTAAAACGTACACGGAGTTGCAACACTGTTAATGTTGGAAAACACCAATTTTGTTATGCCATTCTCTTTGGGAAATCATGTTGGATTCTTTTCAGTTTATTTGGTAGAGAGTTGGGTCAATTTTTCGTACTTGCTTCAGGTTATGATACATATTACAATTTGTATATATCAATGTGCACCCTTTCTTCTAGTGCCTCATGATTTACTAGATTATTGATTTATCAAACACTTGTCCGTTACTCTTATTTATATTGCCCGCTAGGCGAGCAACGATCACTGTCCTGATTTTTCTTTTTATTGGTATATAGCCTATAAATGAAAGTTTAAAATACCTCAGACTAATAATGAAATAGTGCCATATAAAATTGTTTTTGAAGCTATAAATAAATAACTAGAATTTTTTTCTCTTTAATTTGTTAAGTTTTTCTTTATATGAGATAGTGATATGGACTGCGTACATTTTATCCTTCTCAGATCTCATTTTGTGGAAATACACTAAATGTATTGTTGCCGTAACTAGGTTAAGTTTTTAGATGAGTTCATGTACGCTTCGACAATATATTTTGGAATGCAACTGATCAATAATTAACTATTAGATTCTAATTGAATTGATCTTGATGTGATGTTATTTGTATCAAACTCTAAAAACTCTCTGTCTTTTCCTTTTTTTTAGATTAAAAATTAGAGGTGAAGCTCAACTCCCAAGGTAAATCAATTAAAAACAGGTTAATGACAGTTTAGCTAGTTGTTAATAACGGCTTTTTGACGCCTTAACCCTGTTGGTCGGTTCTGCAGGGAATAATGTTTTTATTAAATTACAGTTATCAGTAAGAATATTCGACTCTATTGGTCAAGCTACTTTCCACATAGCTTTAGGTATCAAATTTATTAAACAATGTCGTGGATTTTAGACTTTTAAAAATATTCAACCCCTTTCATTTTACCTGACCCATATTGACCTGATCTGCCTCTTAAGAAATTAATAATGAGAGGTACACTTTTCGTTTTAAAATAATTGATATTTGTTGACTTTTTAAAAAAAAAAAATTGGGGGTAGAGGAACGGAAATGGGAGAGGGGATTATAATGTGGGGAATGAACCCTCACCAACAAGGTGAGAGTTCAGGTAACTAACTAATTAAGCTACTAAGATTTCTCTTTAGGGAAATATTTATTGTGAATTTATTTTTATCAAATTAGTCTTATTGATTATGCTTTAAAAATATAAAATTGACTATATACGCTTTTTGTAGTCATTTAATGATAGAGATGATATTGAAAGAATATAATAAAATTATCTTGATTTCATAAATGGGACAACTAAATCAAAATAAATATTTTTAACAAAAGGACCAATTAAATCGAAACAGAGGAATTTATAACCTTAATGATGTTAGGACTCTAAATTTAACTACTATTACTATTTTATGTAACTATTTAATAATGAGGATAGAAAGCGAAGCATATGCATAAAATTCTCTTGGTCTAATAAATTGAACAAGTAAATCGAAATAATTTCAGTAAAAAGGTTAAGTAAAATGAAAGTGAATGAATATATAAAATGTTCATTTTAAGCCACTTTACTAGTCTATGGACTCTATACTTCATATTTGTTTAACACATATTTTAAGTATGTGGTTCACCTACACCAATTATTGTCAATATTAAATTATTAATCCTTAATTAATCTGCATGGCAACTACAAAGTTGACTTCATCATATCTAAATTCTTGTGCCACTAAATATAGTAATAAGCAAAATAATTGAGTTAGGTAAGAGTTCAAAGAAAAAGGTCATGCGTTGAGTTACTATATTATATAATATCTCTTTTTCGGTATATAAACGCAACCAAAGAGATCTACCAAATTATCGATTGCCGCATTGCTATGAGTTGTTAAAAGTTTTGAGCTATGGTCACTCATTTTATTTTATAATCGTGTTCAGGTCATCTTTCGCACACCTTGATTAAAGTTATTGGATATTTGCCACCTTTCACCACCAACAAATATCAGATAACTTTGTTCATCAAGGTTTATCCACCATAATAGTAGTATATATACTCGCTAAAATTTATTCATTATATGGTAAAGTCACAAAATTATATTTTGTTTCATGAAAGATGATTAAATTTTACCCGTTATAACAGTAAATTCGTTGAATTTTTCCCACTATATTAACAACTGACAACCAAAGTATTTTAGAAGAGAATAATTCTGTCAATTGTATTTGCATAATTCAGATTACACATATTTATGGGTACAAAATAAAAGTAGTTACAAGAGATAAGAAGTCTACATTAAATTGAGTCATCCCAAGGTTGTTTTGATAAGGTTGAGTTATCCTTTTGATTTTGAATCTGATCGGATAGGATTATCCTTAACACTCCCCCACAAGATTGAGGATCCATCCAGGAGACCAATCTTGGACCTGTTGATCTGAAACTGATTCTTAGACAAGGGCTTTGTAAGAAGGTCAGCGATCTGATCCTTTAAAGAGATGTGAGATATTCGAAGAGCATCTTTTTGAACCAAATCTCTAACAAAATGGATGTCAATTTCCAGGTGCTTCATTTTGGAGTGAAGAATAGGATTTTGACAAGTGTATACGGTAGAGATGTTATCACAGTATATTGTGGGAGGTGGAATCGAATAACCAAGTTCTTTCAAAAGAGATTTAACCCATTGAACCTCGGTAGTTGTTGCAGCAACAGATCTATATTCGGCTTCAGTGGTCGATCTAGCAACTGTCTTCTGCTTTTTGGAACTCCAACTGATTGGAACATGGCCAAAATATAAAAAGAACCCAGAGGTTGATGTTTTATCTGATGGATCATCGGCTTAATCGGCATCAGAGAAAGCATGAAACTTTAAAGAAGACTGTGGAGTAATATGGAGACCAAAGTCAATAGTAGATTTCAGATATTTGAGAAGACGCTTAAGAGCCAGCCAATGATGATGATTAGGACAATGCATGAACTGGGAGAGTTTATTAACAGTAAAGACAATATCAGGCCTCGTAAAATTTAAATATTGCAAACTTCTAACCAGTTGGCGATAATAAGTGGGTTCAAGAGCATTTTTTATGCAACGTGACTTGAGTAAAGAAAATGTTGTGGCAATTGGAGTTGACACTTCTTTAGCACCCTCTATGTTTGCATGCTAAAGAATATTTCTAACATAATGATGTTAAGAAAGTAAAATGCCTTTTGAAGTTTTGTGAACATCAACACCAAGAAAGAGAGACAACTCATGGGGATCTTTTAATGAGAACTGGGCTCCAAGGGATTGAATAAACCACTTAATGAAGGATGAGTTGTTACCTGTAATAATGAGATCATCCACATACACTAAGAAATAGCAACACGTAGTACCTTGACAATATATGAAAAGAGAGTGTCACTTTGTGATTGTCGAAAATCAAACTTTAAGGTAATTGACCGTAGCGCTTGGTACCAGGCCCTCGGAGCTTGCTTGAGACTGTAAAGAGCCTTGACTAATTTACAGACATGGTGTTGTTTGGCAGGATCAGTGAATCCAGGTGGTTGTTTCATGAACACATGTTCTTCTAATGGACCATGTAAAAAAGCATTGTTCACATCCAATTAAATGAGAGGCCAACAATGTGTAACAGCTAAAGTAAGAAACACACGAATTGTCACAGGCTTAACCACTGGGATGAATGTCTCACTAAAATCAATTCCAGGTCGTTGGTTGTATCCCTTCGCAACCAACCGAGCGTTGTATTTTTTAAGTGAACCGTCTGTATTTCTTTTGACCCTAAAAATCCACTTACAACCGATTAAATTCTGTTGAGAATCAGGAGGAACAAGAATCCAAGTACCATTTTTAACTAATGCATTGAATTCATCAGACATTACAAAGCGCCACTAAGGACTAGCCAGAGCTTGTGCAACTGTTGCTGGTTCCTGTACTTCCGGTAAAGGATGTTTAGTTACATGATGGACAGATTTAGGTTTGTAAATGTTATTCTTAGAACGAGTGACCATGGGGTGAGTGTTTTCCAGTGAAGGGGAGGAATGTTGCTTTGTGTAGGAAGAGAAGGATTCGTACTCGCATTTGAATGAGAATGGTTGGTGTTTTCCACTGAAAGAGAAGAATCACAAGGTAATGATGATTGTTTAACAGGAGAATTAGAAGATGGAGATGTGGGAAATGAATTAGATTTGAATGGGATTATAGTGTGAGAAGATTCACTACAAGGGATAGCATACCAATTTGAATTGAATTTTGAATCTAAAGGATGGATTTGATATGGAAAAATATTTTCAAGAAAGACAACATGACGTGAGGTTATGTATTTTTTAGATTTTAAGTTATAACAAACATATGCACTCTGATGCAAAGAGTAACCAAGAAATATGCAGGGGACAGACTTGACATCAAATTTAGACTTGGTATAAGGACGAAGGCAAGGATAACAAAGGCAACCAAAGACATGCAAGGATTGATAATTGGGAGAATGATTAAAAAGCTTTTGATAAGGAGAAGAAAACTGAAGAAGTGGTGTGGGAAGACGATTAATAAGGTAGGTGGTTGTTTTGAATGCAAAAGACCAAACCGAAGAATGCAGAGAAGAAGTTTGCAGTAACGTAAGGCCAATTTCAACTAAGTGATGATGGCAACGTTCTGCAGCCCCATTGTTTTGTGGAGTGTGAGGCGGTGTTTGCAAATGATTTATTCCACAAAATTGAAAATATTTTTTGAGTGCAACATATTCTCCACCCTCGTCGGTGTAAATCGATTTTATCTTAACATTAAAGTTATTTTCGATAAGTTTTTGAAAAGGTGGAAAGATAACATACACGTCTGATTTAGCCTTTAAAGGAAAGAACCAGATATATTTTATGTAATGGTTCACAAAGATAATATAATAACGGAATCCATCAATTGATTGCACAAAGGCAGGACCCCATAAATCAGAATATAATAACTCAAGAGGTCTACTGTTTGTTAGAGAAGAAACGCCAAAGGATTGACGATGACTTTTATTACATTGGCAAGGATTACAAAGAAATGGTTTACTAGAAGATGTTGGTAATTGAAACTTTGACAAAATGAAATTAAAGATCCTAGCATTGGGATGACCAAGACATTGATGCCAGAACTCTGATGAAAGCTGAATGTTAAAGGAGACAGGATTATTTGAAACAACAGAGGACAAAAGCTTGTACAAGGATTGATCAAGTGGGCCTTTGAACTGAATCTCCCCCATGAACTGATCCTTCATAAGAAAATAGTCAGAGAAGAACTCAATTGACACCTAGTTAGAATTACAAAACTTGAATACAGATATGAGGTTGGTTTTAGCGGAGGGAACACACAAAACATTAGAAAGATGAAATTTTTTGGTAGGGAGAGAAATAGTACCAGAACCTATATGCGAGATGGACAAACCTGAGCCATCAATTTGGTGTAGCTCGTCACTACCATCATATGGTGAATGAAGCAAAAGGTTGCCCAAGTCATTAGTGATATGATGAGATGCACCAGTGTCTAACAACTATTGTTGATCGGATCCTGAATTAGCATTAGAGTAGTGTGCTTGAGGATTCTGTGAAAATAACTCCCTAAAATAGTCACGTGCTCGATAACACCATTTTACATGATGCCCCAATTTATCATAAAATTGACATTGAACTTTGGCTTGAGATCTCGTGCCTTGAGGCTGTTGTCTTGGTGCAGAACTTTGAGGCTTATATGATGAGGAGTTCACTGGAAAACCAACATTAGCATTTTCATATTGAAAATACTAGTTCTTCCCTGAATTACCTTGTTTTTGCTGATACGAAGATTTAGTATTTGTACCCTTGCGGACATGATTTGCTGAGATAGGAGTGGTGTCAAATATGGGATCTATTTATTTCAAATACAATTCATGAGCCAATAACTTGTCTTGGAGTTCATCAAATGATATGATGGTATCTTTAGCATGAATAGCTGCAGCAATATCTCGAAATTCAGAGCCAATACCACTAAGAACGTGAACCAAAAGATCTACATCAGTAACAGGACTTACGCACCAGGAGAGTTCCTCGGCAATTGATTTGATAAGCTGAAGATATTAGCAACTGGGCGTTAATCTCTTTTTTCTCTAGAGAGTTTGTCACGCAAGGATAAAATCCGTGTAGCTGATTTGTTTGCAAACGCCATTTGTAACTTGGTCCACGCCTTCGCTGACGTTTTGGCATTTACGATGGTATTCATTACAGAAAAGGATATAGAGGCAATGATGGCGGGCAAAATTAACTGGTCTTGACAGTCCCAAAATTCATAATCAGGATTAGAGACCTGTTGACCATCTTTATCAATGGTGGTTGGCAGTGACTTGTTGTCGCCAGTGACATAACCCATAAGATTGTGACCACGAAGTAGAGTAATTTGGGCTCTCCAAGTGGGGTAGTTTTGAGAATTGAGTTTCAATGGAAGTTGAGATCCATTGATAGAAATCAGAGTTTCACCAGAAAATTGAGCAAGATTATTTATGCTAGGGGAAGCCATGAGAAAGAAAAAAAAAACAATCAGGGTTGTTCAGAAGCAAGTTGGATCACTGCTCCGATACCATAAAGAGTTTTAGAAGAGAATAATTTTGTCAATTGTATTTGCATAATTCAGATTACACGTATTTATGGATACAAAATAAAAGTAGTTACAAGAGATAAGAAGTCTATATTAAATTGAGTTATCCCAGAGGTTGTTTTGATATGGTTGAGTTATCCTTTTGATTTTGAATCTGATCGGATAGGATTATCCTTGACAACAACTACCCATCATGGTGAATTTACAATATTATGGGTAAGTTTAGCTATTTTACTGTTACAATTGGTGAAGTTTTAGTTACCTTAATGTGACAAAAAAAAGTTTAGCAACTTTAATGTTATAGTGGATAAATTCATAGAAACTTTAATATGACACAAAATAATTTTGTAGCTCTACTGTTACATAAATTAAGTTTGGTGACCATATATGAAACATACCTAAATTTCGAGATATTTGTTTAGACTTTTTGTAGAACTTACTCTTGAATCCAGTTATACATTTATGAGATAGTGCATCTACACGAGATATCATCAATCGTAGTATTAGACAAAGATCCACATCCAATACTCTACTGGCAAGGTAAACTAGTTGTATATTTATGAGATAGTGTGTCTACATGAGATGTCAATTGTAGTATGAGACAAAGATCCACAGCCAATTTCACACAATGTTCAAGAAAAGTTTGATTTTATATTTCTATTTTCTTTTACCCTTCTTTTAAATTCCTTTTGCTGTCTGTCACTGCCCTATACCAAACAGTGGGGTTGCAATGTGGGGAAGTATATCAATGAACAATTCAGATTTTTGATAGAAACTTCTCATCTTTATATAGGAAGAAATTCTCTTAATTGTTTTGCAGACAATATTTCCAACTAGCACCATGCTTTTGTCTATATGGAAAGTGACTTTTCCTTATTAGGGAATAAATCAGTTTTTTCTGCCACAATAATGATTCAGCTTTTCAATTGTTCTTTTAATTCCTTTTTATACCTATATGCTCAAACAGTTTCTGCTTATATACAGTCCAAGTTTTGTACTCGGCAAAACAACTGATTAGTCCCAATCATCCTACTATCGGTAGCCAGGAAAAAAAAGTAAGTGGTAGGGTAAAAGTAGCAGTAGTAGTACTTCTTGATATTCAAATATAGCACTAACTTTTGATTTGCTATTTACACATACATTTCAAAAAAATAAGATTAATAAAGTAAATACAAATGGTTTAGAATGGAAGGTAAGGCTGCCTACGATAGACCCTTGTGGTCCGGCCCTTCCTTGGACCCAATGCATAGCAGGAGCATAGTGCACCGGGCACGAATGCCCTTTAATCAAGAACATAGCCTAGGCAATGATCTGGCACTGTTATGGCTTGATACTCTTGATTTCAACATCTTTGCCATTTGATTTTGCATTTTCCTGCAAGCTTTCTCCAATTCTAGCACTCTCCATTGCATGCCTTGTAAATGTTCTTTGAGTTTCTCATTCTCAGTCGAAAGATCTAGCTTTCCTGCGTATAGCACGATCTGTTGATCTGCGTTTCCTGGATTTTCTGTATCCACAGAACTACAAGGCGAATCGAGGTGTGGGCTGGCTTGATTGGTTTCTTGAAGCAAGTTTTTGAGCTTCACTTGCTGAGTTATTAGAGCTTGTCCAGCAGATTTTAAAGGGAACTTTTTATTCTGAGCAAGGTGTCTACAAGCCCCGGATGACAGCTTCTCGTAGCTCAATCCACTGCATACTTTCATTTTTTCCTCTTCAGATAACCCTGAATGAACCTGCAATTTATCATCGATGATCGAAGTTTGACCAATCAGCTAAATATCGAAACAATGCCTAAATAATTTGCCATATTCTTGAACATGAACTAGTAGTAAATTTACATGGTTGTATCAGGCTAAATAAGCACTAAAATGCAACGAAACTAGCAGTAAATTGAAGGCCTCTTAGGGAGGAATCGAAAAGGCATACCTCAAGATACATAACAGTAGCATGGTAGATTGCATCATATGAGTCCCTAGCAGATTCGGGGAGTGCCCTGACCAGGGCAAGGAACTTGGAAGGTTTTAGACATGGATCAGGAGCAACTTCTGCTATGTACAAGTCCATCAAGCTAGCAACTTTCCTCAATCGAGTTAACGGAATACAACACACTCCTTTGCTGATGAATGATTTCAATAACCTAAGAACTAAATTCACATCATATAAATAACTTGATCCAACTGGTGACGGGAGCAGTAGGTTATCCAAAGACGCTTGATCCAACTGGGAGCCAATCATGCTCTCTAACTTGTTCCTGGAGCACTTGCTTATCTTTAAATTCAGAGTTACTCGAAGCATTCCAAATAAGGTTTTGAAGGAAATGCAGCTTAAATCTAGCAAATAAAGCATCTCAATAACTGTCTCCATGGTCTTGCATTTCTCGTCCATTGTTTTGGCCACAGAAAATCTTGCTTTTTGGTAATAGAACAGGAACTTACTAAGAATCCCATGGTCAAGGTTTTTGGTTACCATTTGCTTTACCAAAGTTTCGATCAAAAAGGGCTCAAAAGCTGCAAGATCCTCAAACCACCATGTTGCTCGAAATACGCTATTTCTCAAGCTCTCTGTACTTTTTGAATCACAAGACAACCTTAATCCAGAGCTGTCAGCAGAAGAAGTTGATGGACAAGGGCTCGTTTCACAGGAAGACGCAACCCTCCCAATAAGAGAATCCAGGTACTTATCAATTACACCTGAAGAGCTCGCCACAGGCATCAAATTTTGACAGAGTCTTAAGGCATCAAGAAGCTCAGACCAAGTCCAATACCTTATGTCTTCAAGCATCTTCTCTGTTAGCTCGAACAGATTTTCGTTCCCAGATACAGATTTCTCCATTTCCATATAAGAGGCAGCACAATACAGAGTTGAAACATTAACAGGATTTATCTCAATCTTCCCTTTGTTGTAACAAAATCTTGTAATGATCTCAAAACTCTCAGCTCCACCAGGAAAGTCATGAAATATCACCTTTAGATAACGCGTCCCTCGTTTCGATTTGCCAAACAATTTGTTTATTTTTCCAGAATAGGAGCATATAACCTTCTGCACAAAATTAACAACAAAACACAATAAGATAACAAAACTAGAATGCTCAACAAATTAAGAATCCACCAAGAATAGTACTCTACTAAATAATTATTTAGGGACCATACTAAAGGCTTATCATTCAATCACTTTGATATTTTTAGGATATAAGAACCTTATCAAGGGCATTAAATTAAAACCACCAAAAGCAAAAAACTTAAATTAAATAATCTAAAGAATTTCCAAAAGAATTATGACAGGTCATTATACTGAAATTAAATTGAGGAAAAAAAGTCTGTGATGTACCAGCAAAGTAGGGAAAGCATAGTAATGAGTAGAAATGAGAGCAACCTTTTTGGGCACTCTAGAAAGATGTGAAAGAAGCAACATTTTAAAGGGGCAAGAACATTTAAACCCCATAATAATAGTAGCATCATCAATAATAAATGAGAGAAAACATATTTACATGTCACATTGGAGAAAAAAGTAGCCAAGAAAGAGAAGTAAGCTAATACAAACTTTAGCCCCACACATCAACAATGTAGGTACAAAATTTAATTTTGTGTTAACAAATGAGTAGCAAAAGTTAAGTACAATAATGTTAGAGAGAGTTGAAAGACAGCAAAGAAATATGTAGGAGAATGGTCATGAACTTGAAAATAGCAAGAAATGGAGCCAGACAGACCCAAATTAAACAGAACACTACTTATGAAATTGCAGTCCACTCTCACTATGGACGCCCAGAGAAATGGCCGGATTACAAAGGTCTATTGTACGCGGTCTTATCCTGCATTTTTGCAAGAGATTGTTTCCACAACTGAAACTAGTTATCACCTCTTGATCACGACAACCTTACCAATTACTCCGATGCTCCCAAACACTATTATGAAAGAAAAAAAAAACAATTTTGCATACAGTAATTGGACAAAATAGAGGATAAAAGAAGAGAGCCAAGAACAGATAATAAGAAAAAGAAACAGAATAACATTAATTGAGAAAACAACAATTTGGACAAAGAAACAAAAAAGAAAGAGGGAGAACAAATTAACAATTTATTTGTTGTTATTTACAAAGACAAAAGAGAAGAACCAGAAAGCTTGAAAAAAAAAGAAAAAAAAAATTTACCTTATCTACCATAAAGATTTCTTCACCATTGACATCTACTTCAAGATCACAAGAAACATCCATTAGAGTCAAATTAAGAAAAATCCCACCTCAAATTAAGAGTACCTTTTGGAATTTACTTCAATAAAAGTACTTAAAACCTCATAAAAAAAATAATCTTGGGAGATTACCAACATAGATTTGAGAAGAAAACAAGAAGTTTATTCTGAAATAAGAATGAAGACAAATGCAAAAAGTTATGTTCTTGGAAGCCAAAAACTGAGAATAATAAGCTTAGAGAGACTAGAGTATGGGTGAAGCAAACAAGTGAAGGGTGTGTGTTAAGGACAGAGAAATAACAGATATATAAATATATATAATAAAGGGAATTAAAAAAAAAACAAAGAGAAACGAGCAGTCCGGTGTGTAGTTTATGGTTAAGACAAAGAGAGTTGTTGACTGCCCACTAATATGTATCTGACATTCCTGTCAATATATGAGTCAATTTCTGATAGCCATATGGCTAAATGAAGACCCTCCAGTAAGTATGAATAAATTTATTTATGCTCGTCTGCGGCTCCAAGTCGAGTTCTATCGAAAATAACCTTCGTGCATTTGAGGTAGTAATATAAACTGGCCTCCTCAGACCTCTTCTTGTCGTGGTCTTTGGCTCTCAACTCTGGTGCACTCTTTTATGACATTTTCTTGGCAGTAAGTTTCTTTCCTCAGCAGTCACTATATCTTTAAATAGCATTAACTTAATTATATACTTCCTTTAATTTATGTGACATAATTAGATTGGACATGAATTAAAAAAATAAGAGAAAATTTTATTATATTTATTAATTTACCTTATTAAAGTTACTTTATTGTTACTATTTGATTGACTTTCTTTTTAAATAATAGAGTTGTCAATACGAGTTGGCCCAACTCATTTGGGCTAGTTCAAACGGGCTTTGAGTTTGACGGGTTAGGTCGGGCTGATTCATTAAAATAATGGAGCAAAAAATATCAAGCCCACAACATTATTCTGTGAGCTGCGGGCCTCGTGGGCCAGCCCACTTTTTAAAAAATAATATTTTATAATTTAATTTTAGAATGTTAATAAACATAAATATTACTAGATAATATTGCATAGTATTAATACTTGTTAATCAGGTCTCCAACACCCCCAAAAAATACTTCTAATTGCGAAATTAAATAACTTTTGACATAATATCTTTTAAACCAAATAAAAATACTAATAAGAAATCTAAATAGTTGCATCTATTTGACTTACGGGTCGGCCCACGGGCTAGCTCAACCCACACTGCTCAAGCCCTACGGGCCACGGGCTTATCTGGATCGGGCTAAAAATCCCTATTTTTAAATAGACTGCAAAAATTAAAGCTCAACTCCATCAAATTACAGGCTAGGTCGGGCCGGCCCAACGGGCCTGGCCCATATTAACGGCTCTATTAAATAGGACTCAATAAGGAAAAAAATGAAAATTGCGCCATTAAATAGTTGTCAAATAAGAAAAGATTACATTCTTTTAAGGATAGACTAAAAAAAAACTATGCCACATAAATTGAAACTGACAAAATATTAAAATTTAAATAATAATCACAATAACAAGAACATACCTAATAAAATTTCACAAGTAGATTTCGGACATGACATAATTTAAAATAATATTTAAATTAATAATACAATAAAATATTGGAGAAAGTGATTGGATAGAACATGACATTAGATAGAAGATTGTGGAGGATAGAGGATTAAGACAAGAAGATTAGTAAGTAGTGTTATGTTCTTATTAGTAGGTGGTAATGGTAGTAATGCTCCCATAGTTTTTTATTGGATGATTTATGTTATTATTTAATTTATTTGTATTTGAACTATTATAGTGTTTTATTGTAGTTATTCGCTATTTATTTTTTCCTCTTTTTTTGGTCACAATTTGTTATCTCGTACATCTATATTATTTTTTTAGACTGTTTTGAATTATTTTTACTTGAGCCAAAAGTATATTAAAAATAATTTTATTTTATACTTCTTAAATCTCATTTTATAAAATCATACTGAATATATGGTACTGTTACACTAATGAATAAATTGTGAATTCGAGTAACAACAACTAAAAAATAAAAAATAAAAAATAATAAAAAAAAAAAGCAACAACCATCCAAACAACAAGCTGCAAGTTACCTTGCGGATCAGTCACTGTATTAATTAATCTCTTTGTGCCGTATGATTTAAGTTGACGCTGGAGTATATTGAACTATTAAGATATAATGACCCATTTGCCCCCTGCAAAGCACCTTTTTCTGGAAATTATTTTATCTGTTACATTATCTTTTTGCTTATTTTCTGTTTTGAGCATGAGCAAAGCTTTTGCTTTTTCGTGTGCCTTGTGGAAAAGAACAATTTATGTTTTCAAGATCAACAACAATGCCAATTTTCTCTCTAAAACTAATGTTTAATTATATTAAAATATTTGTTAAAAGTGTTCAAAATATTTATTTTTAAAAACAAATATACTTTCTAAATTAGTTGATTTAAAATTTTTATTTTAGATCCGGTGAATTTTTTTTTTATCAATATAGTTGTTATATGACATATTTAAGATCATACATTTAAAAGTGCTTATAACCTCACAAGTGATATCAAGACCACAAATTTTAAAAACCTATCTTTATTACAAACTAATACATTTAAAAGTTCTTATAATCTCACAAGTGATATCAAGATCACAAATTTTAAAAACCTATCTTTATTTGTAATTTACTTTCTCTAACAAACTAAATAGTAATATAATTTTGAATTAGTAAAACTATTGGTGTGTTTGTTATGGAGAAAAATATTTTTCAATTTCTCATATTTAGCCAGTCAAACTTTAGGAAAAATAAGTTCTTTAAAATGAGGAAGCTAACTTCTATAATAAAATAGAGAAAATAAATTTAATAAGTGACATTCTAAATTTATGATCTCCTCCCCATTCATTCAAGATGACCGTAACCACCATTACTTAGCTTGACCATCCCACCTCCACGGAAAATTTTATTATGGTTGAGGTTCAACCAACAAAAGTTGGATGAAGCTCCATTGCCTTTTTGACACATGAAATGGTGGGCCATCTATCTATTTTTATCGCTAAAGTGAAAATAACTAGAGAAAAAATATACTTAATAATTAACACTGATCCCATCAAGCTTTTTGAAAATAATCTTTTAAGTTATTCATTTAGCAAATTAAAAAAGTTTAATTATATTTTTTTAATATTATCCTTAGTTTAAATAACTATAGTACTCTTCCGTTAATTTGTACTTGTAACTTATTTCTAAAATTAATTCTATTTTTACTCGTTATTTTTGATATATCAAGATAAATAATTTTTTTAAAAAAAATTACTTTCAACATTAATTATTTATTTCCTAAATCATTTTCAATGCCTAATACTAAGCATCAATGAATAAGAACAGTGTGATAAAATAATCATGTTAATTATTTTTTTTAATAACATGTCAAGTCAAAATTGGATAAGTAAAAATAAAGATGGGTAGTCAACTGGGAAGCTTCAAAGAATTATTAATAAGATTAATTATAGTGAAATACATCCCTTAAAAAAAAAATTAAGGAAACTGGTGTCCAAATCTTGGTTGATCTTCCTGATGCTACAAAAATTTCAAAACTTGATGTTCAGATCTTGATTCTTTTCCTCTAACTTTGATAATTTTGTAATCAAAATAAATTATTATATGAAAGATTAACAAAAATAAGACTATAGTATTTTGAAACTATTTTCTACATTTTAAAATAATTTTCACCTTAATATCCTTAATTTCTTGCAAAGTAATAAAAATACCTTTTTCAATTATTTACAAGTAACAAAGTAGGAAAAAAACAATCAGTATTATTTGCATGAAATTATAGTCCTATATAACATATACATGTACTTTTAAGTAGATTTGCATTCAATTAAAGATTGATGAAATTTAATGAAACTGTAAAAGATTTTTTTTTTTCCATTCGATGCTTTCTATTAAGAGTTTTTTCATATCTAGGACTCAAATTCGAGATCTCTGATTAAGGAAAAAGTAACCTCATCTGCTGCATCACATCCTTTCGTAGTGTAAAAGGTATTTTTATCTTGTCCTCGGATGAACTGCTAATCTTCCAACAAATACTTAAGCAATTTGTGGTAAATTATTTACAACCATGACCTACTTAATTAAGATGGTAACTGATGAAAAAATATCAATCATTAATGTACACATAGTAAATTATGCAAATTACAAATTATGTCACTTTTTATATTTATTTACTTCTTATTGTGCCTGTTGAAGACACAGGCATACAATTTTTATTGCCTTTTTCTATACGTGATATTATTTACTCTCTCTATTCACTTTTATTTATCACTAATTTTTTAATTAAATTTCTATTTTTACTTATCATTTTTGACATATCAAGAAAAGATAATTTTTTTCTATTTTACCCTTAGCATTAATTATTTTTTCTCCAAAATAATTTTATGACACAATGTAAACATCACTTAATAGAGATATTATAGTAAAATAATTATATTATTAATTATTTTTCTTAATAAATGTGTCATCTCAATTTGTGACGATTAAAATGAAAGGAGAAAGTATTTAGCTCAATTCATTATTCTTGATTGGACGCATGTCCATAGTACTATAAAATATTATTTTTTTCTCTTGTTAAAATAATTAAATGGGCCCACTATTCCATGTGTCAAAAAGGCAATGGAGCATCATTCAACTTTTGTTGGTTGGACCTCAACCATAAAAAAAAGAAAATTTACTTAAAACAACATCTTAAGTTTTTAATATTACTTAAAATCCCGTCCTACTAAATTAATTACAAAAATTCCTTCTAAGTAATTAAAGTAGCCTATTTTCTGATACATAACTACCCACTCCTTTACACAATTTAATATTCCTAAATTTTTACCCACAATCACGGTAACAATACCACAGTTGATGCCCAAATGTTCTCCTTCATTCCATCAACATTGAAGTTTCAACTTTCACATACAACCTCCATTAACAATACCTTAGTTATTTTTGTGAGCTGATACATCATTTGTTATAAATTTTAATATGAATTTCTCGTCCCTAATATATTCAATATAATGAATTTTCTGATACATAGATCTAACCTGAAAAGGTTTCAGTTTTCGTTCGCTGATACATAATTTATATGTATTTCATAAGGGCTTCTCGTCCTGATACATTCAATATAATCATGTTCTTTTCTGTTAAGTAATGTATCATATGAATTAATATTTCTTCATCATTCTGCTACATAGATCTAACCTGAAAAGGTTTCTATTTTCGTTCGCTGATACATAATTTTCTATGTATTTGATAAGAGTTTCTAATCCTGATAAGTAATGTATCATATGAATTAATATTTCTTCATCATTCTGCTACATAGATCTAACCTGAAAAGGTTTCTATTTTCGTTCGCTGATACATAATTTTCTATGTATTTGATAAGAGTTTCTAATCCTGATACATTCAATATAATCATGTTCTTTTCTGTTAAGTAATGTATCATATGAATTAATAATTCTTCATCATTCTTTTCTGTTAAAAATGAATTAGTTTTGGAAGATTATGATTGATGAAATTTGATTTGATTATTCAAATTTCAAAAAATAAAGTTGAAACGGATTTTATGTAATTAAACAGATAAAATCTTAAATTACATCCGTTAATTACTCAATTGTAGGCGCTTATATCGTTTTTTCCCTTTTTTATCTCCAATTAACTAGTTTGTAATGTATCATAAACTTATGTATCGGGACCAAACTTATGTATTATATCCGGGATATTAGGTAATTAATATAAAATTTGGGAGAGAGTATAATTAGATAGTAAAGTGTTGGAGTTTATGTTGTTTATATCCCCACCTCCATTACGCTGCTACCTTCTGTCCTCGAACCTCCAGCCAGCCTCATCCCAACACATAATATTTTCTAGATTACGTATAAATATTTTAAAAATAATATCTTTTATTTATTAAATACTAAAAAAATAAGTAAAAAGAAAAATTGACTTATTTTTCGAGAAAATGTTTTCCTTCCTACCAAACACACCATTAATTATGTCAATTTTGGAGCAAGTCATTCGAGCAAATTAAAGGGTAATCATTTTATTGCACAACTCTTTCAATATAAAGGTGAAAAAAGGTTAATGATTTCAACTTGATTAGTTCAAAAAATTATTTCAAATCTTTTATAACTTCCTTTTGCTTTTTGTTTCCCTTTTCTCAGTGGTCAGTACTAATAGATGCTTTTGCATTGAGACTTCCAAGTAGATGCTTTAAAGTTGAAATTCAATTTGTTTGCTTTTTAGGAAGTACTAATTCTTTGGTATCAACTATCAGACATACCATGCATATTGTTGAAGCTTTGAATATGCAATTGTCAACTTGTACCTAAATTTTGCTTCCCGCTTCATCTTTACTTGTCCATTTTCGTATTGGCACAAGAATTAGCGGTAAATAATAAAAATAATTTTATCATATTATTATTTGAATATAATAAATTTAATATTTTAAAAAATGCATTAGATAATGAATCATATTTATAGTTAAGGATAAGATGAGTAAAAATAGATAAACTATCCATTGATTTTATAAACTGGACAAGCATTGTTGGACATCCCAAATTAAAAAAATGAACAAGTAAAAATGAGAGGGAGCACTAGAGTTATAACTTTATAATCGATGTCAAGTTGTACTTTATGCATTTCTCCTTGTTCCTCCTACTCAAGCATAGCAACAATTTCCACCTTAATTTCAGATTTTCATCAATTTTACCTTAGATTTTCATCTTTCTCTCAATTTATGTGTCATATATTTTGTTTCGTCTGTCTAAAAAATAATGTCATACACTTTTAATTGAGTATCAATCTAACTTTCACTTAAAAAAAAAGGTTAAGTATTACGGACCTGCATTGGCTCGTATACTTTTAGGGGACGTTTGGTTTGAAAACAAGTTATATTGGGATTAGTTATGTTGGGATAAGTTATGATGTGATAAATTATACTGGAATTAGTTATGCTGAGATTATTTTTTATTGAGTGTTTGGTTTGTTGTATTCAAAGTAATATGCATGGTATAATTTCTAGGAATAAATTGATTGATTACCAAACTACCCTCCATCTTATTTAACTTTTATATATATATATATATATATATATTTCTTTTTAAGCTTTAAATATTCATTCTTAAATTTTTTAATTATTTTTTAGAGAAATTAAAAGATATAAATAAACATAATTTATATATTTCACAATCATTTTAAACGGTAAAATGTTCAAAATTTATTTATTTATGAATATATTATACGTTAATTAAATATAATTTATGTGTGTGTGAGAATATATTACGTTATATATTATGTTATATATAATTAAATTATATATAATTAAACATAATATATTATAATTAAATATATTAATATAATATATATATAATTAAACATAATTAACGTATATATATTCATAATATTATACGTTATATATTACGTAATTACGTTATATATTACGTAATATAATATATTCATAATTAATGAATATATTATACGTTATTCATAATATATATTTATGTTCATAATATATTATACTATTCATAATATATATTATACGTTCAAAACATAATTATTATACAGTTTACCAGTTTACGTTAATTATTATTATATATATAATTTATTTATGAATATATTATACGTTAATTAAACCTAATTTATTATTTATGAATATATATATATATATATATATGTGTGTGTGTGTGTGTGTGTGAGAGAGAGAGAGAGAGAGAGAGAGAGAGAAAGAGAGAGAGAAATGAAAATAATAGAGTTTGAGAGTTTAAAAGTCCTTTCATATATTTATCCCAAGGATAAATTATGGTGAGATTGTTATCCCACCAATTGAGTGAATAACTTATCCCGGGACTATTTATTAGTCCCGAGATAAGTTATCCCGAATATTGCCAATCAAACATGTTATAGAAAATTTTATTTTGGGATTATTTACTTTAACACCTCAAACCAAACGACCCCTAAGGATCAGTTTTCTGTTGATACCTAATTTTCCATTTTATCCTCTAAATTTTTTTTAACTAACAGTATTAATCTAGTCCCAAAATGTTGAACATCTGTTCACTAAAATGCTAAGTTGACCAGGCAAAAAAAGAACCACTAAATTTTGCCTCTAAAGATGAAAGAAATAAAAATAAAAGCGCAACAATTAAAATCATCGTTATTCTCTCAAATGCCATAAATTTTCTAAACCCTAGTGCATTTGCAAAGCATCTAACTCCCTACAAATATGAAATAATTCTTTGAAGAAGGAAAAAGGTTTCATTCAAAATATACCAACCATTGATTTATTATCGTTATATAATTGACGGCAAAAGTCTTTTTGTTGTAATGTGGTGTGACAAACATATATATATATATATATATATATTGATTTTGCTAACATACTACATGAAGGTAGTGTGTTAGCATTGTACCTACTTTTGAATTTACTTAAATACCCTTACTATTTAGTTCCAACACATTAAATGAAGGAATCTTTTTGTCTTTCACCAAAATCCCTAAATTTTTCCTTCCTTCATATCTCCATAGTACCTGTGGCGGGAAAAAGAACCAAGCAACCATTTTCTCTCTCTGAAATTACTGTTTGTTTATAAGTTTTGTCTTCTCCCAACATTAATTAATGGATTATGAAGGTAAGATTATACCTTTTAAATTCTGTTTCTTTTGTTGATTAAATTGTAAGGTTAAATCTAATATTTTTCCTTTTTGAAATATATGTGTCGAATGATGATTCTATTTATTACTTTTTAAATTTCTTTAGATTTGTTCTTAATTTTTTTATTCATAAATCTCAGTAACTATGTTTTTTATAACTGATTTTATCATTGCATAAACTTAGTGTGCTGACAAATTAAAATTGTTTTTGTTAATATTTTAAAAACACAGGTCCTCAATAATATTGGTGATTCTATTATAGGAATTTCAAGAAATCGATGTCCATGTGGGGATATTGGTTGCATTATTAATGAAAATACAGTTGCAGGAACTACAACAATTTTACAAGAACTTAGACAAGAAAATAATATTAATAGCAGTGATAATAGTTTAAAGACTGGCAAAGTGTTTAACAGTGATGATGAGGCTTATAATTGTTATGCAAATTTTGCTAAAAGACATGACTTCTCAGTTAGACGCGAGCGTCATTTGGGAAGTGTAGAACATCCTATGGAAATTTACAAAAGGGATTATGTTTGTCATCGAGCCGGTAAATGTCATTCTAAAAAAATAACAGACAAAGACCGACAAAGAGATCGAAAATCTTCCAGGTGTAGTTGTAAAGCCAAAATGTCCATTGCAAACTATAATAATAATGAAATTGATTAGATTTGGCTTAGCTTTTCGTTTTTTAAATTATAACAACAAAATTAATTAGAATTAACTTAGATTTTGATTGTTGAATTTATAAACTTAAAAATATTTGGAACTTTATATGAGAAAATAAGCAGAAAAATAGACACAGATGAAGGCGAAAAAAAAGTGGACACGGATGGAGGCTGCAAAAGCTTTTTAAGTTGATGCCTATTTGAAAATGAGAAGAAACGAGAGATTTTGGTGAAAGACAAAAAGGTCCCTTCATTTAATGTATTGGCACCAAATAGTAAGAGTATTAAAATGAATTCAAAAGTGGGTACAATGCTAACATACTAACTTCATGTAGTATGTTAGCAAAATCCATATATATATATATATATATATATATATATATATATATATATACTTTTTGCTCTTCATTAAAAGTCTCCGCAATAGACAAAATAGTCTTTTCACTTTTTTTAAAAAAATTATTTTTATGATATTAAATATTACTATAATAAAATCTTTCCTAACTAAAACAAGCTTGGTACAAAAAAATCCAAAAATATCTTTTGCAATGCCTAATATTATTGGCAAAATAACCTTTCCATTTAAAATAGATGTGATAAAAAAAAGGAAAAATAAATATACTAAATCCGTTTTTAAGGTAATAGTGCCAAAACTCTCGATGCTTCTTCTTTCCTGTAAAATTAATTCGGAGACTTTCTTTTTATACCAATTGTTTTGTTGTTTATCCATATCCATAATCCATATTCATAATCTATATTTTTTAAAAAAAAATTGGGGGTAGGGGAAGGAAAATGGGAGAGGGGATTACAATGTGGGGAATCGAACTCTCACCAACTAGGTGAGAGTTTAGATATCTAACCAACTAAGCTACTAAGATTCCCCCATAATCTATATCTATAATATATTAAAAGTGTGAAGACTCTTACAAAAATGATTTGAACTTTTTGTCCTTTATTAAAAGAAGTGTAAAGACTCTTACAAAAATTATTTGAATTTTTTGTCCTTCATTAAAAGAACCTCCTTTAGATAAAATTATTTTTTCACTATTTTTTTTAATTTATTATTTAATTATTTTTATTATATTAACTAGACTCCTAAAATATATATAGTATATTAAAAGTGTGAAGACTCTTACAGAAATGATTTGAACTTTTTATCCTCCATTAAAAGACCTTCCTTTAGGTAAAATTATTTTTTCACTATTTTTTTAATTTATTATTTAATTATTTTTATTATATTAACTAGACTCCTAAAATGTACGAGACTCCTAAAATATTGGAACGAGAATCAATTAATTTTTTTTAATGATCAATTAGAAAAATATTCCTAAAATAGGACTCTATTAAAGAAATACTTCTATAAATATTGAGATTCATGTTAAACTACCGAAGAAATCGGTTTACTCATTGAAAAAATATGATTGATGCTCATCTAACTTGATTCGGTTGCATGTCTAGATTGGTGGATGCTTAATTTTCTAACCCTCAATTTCTTCACTGTTTTTGCCAACATAATAGAATTCAACGTGTGTGTATATATATATTTTCTTTGCAATTATTTTCGTTCGAGTCATTTTTTAGTGTCAAAATTTTTGCTCAGAAAAGAATTATTTTCATCAAAACTGAAGCTTTGTGGTCACTATTGTATTATTTTGTTGTAGTTTACAGATCGTAGATGAATGTTGGTCGGCTTTGAGGAATTTTTTAGATAAAAGTTAGGTTTAATTGTATTGTATTTATATCTTTATTTTGAGATTTTTTTTGTGTAAACGTTAAGTTTAGTTGTATTATTTTGATATCTCTATTATCTTATTATTTTGTTATAGTTCACAGGTGGTAGATGAGTGTCAGACAACTTTGAGGAAATTTTTGTGTAAGGGTTAGATTTAGTTATATTATTTGATGAACTATCATCGTATTGTTTTGTTGCAGTTTAGAGGTGGTAGATGAATGTCGATCAGCTTTGATAATTTTTTTTGGTAAAGGTTAGGTTTAATTAAATAAATCTCCAAAAGATATTGAATTTAATTATTGTATTCATCTTTATTATTTAAACAAATATTCTATTTAGTGCAACGTTTGAACTCAATAAAGTGAGGTACACACGCGAAACGCGTACCACCTAAACTAGTAAGTATATATATATATATATATATATATATATATATCCTTTGTATGTGATATTGCCCGGAGACAAATTTGATGTTATTGAAGAGCTCTATCTATAATATCTGATCAAGACTATTAAACTTCATATTTTGATTAAGCCAAAGTCATCGATAGACACTCAAACTTGTTGCCAAAATTCACTTAGACACCTAAACTAAGGCATGTTCCTATCAGACCCCTAAACCCCCCGAATTTTATTTCAATTAGATATTTTTTGCCTACGTGGCACTGCGCGTGCAATGCAAACACAAGAGGCGCGTGAATAGTATTTTTTTAGTGAATTCCAAATAAAAAGATGTCAAGTGGCATGTGGGCCCCAAAAATGATTAATAAAGCAAAATTTCTCTTTTTTTAAAAAACTCAATCATTCCCTCCTCCCCCGACACCCACGCGATACCCATCTTCTTCCTCTTTTTTTTTCTTAACCCCCCCTTAGAACCCCCCTTAGGTCATCGTCTTCACCCCACCCCACCCCACATTATCGTCTTAACCCCACCCCACCCCACTCCGCGTCATCTTCTCCATGCCCAACCCAGTTGTCTTCTTCAACCCTCCCCGCATCAAATATAACATAACCATAGTAGAAAACGAACAATTATATTACTGCAAAAATGAAAACCATGAAAATGCTCATGATATTAATGGTGGTTGCAATTTTATTTTGCAAAAATTGTCAAATTTAGAAATTTTAAAATCAAAGGGAAACAAAGAAATCAAAGGGGAACGAAGAAATTTTGAAATTTCTGGGACTGGATCGATCAAACGACGAACCGAAAATCAATTCCGACAAAAATTTCGCTGGAAAAAGCTCAAAAAAAGATCAAATCTCTCACCAATTCACTATTCCACTCGTCCGCTTCCCATTTTTCAGTCTATTTTTTATCTTCTTCTCCCTGTTTTTGGCCTTCTCTGATCTGCTCTCCCTCTCACGATATCCCACTCTCGATCTTTTTTTTACTGTGTGTGTGTGTGTGCTTTTTTCGGTGTGAATCAGTAGTGTGTGTATCATGAGATCTCTCAGTGTGTGTGCGTATAGAATCGTGAAGAAGATCCCCTACTGTGTGTGTGAAAATCTGTGGATTCTCTAAAGTATAAGGAGGTTGGAGAAGAAGATGAAGGGCGTGGGGGTGGGGGTGTTTTTTTTTTTTATATAAAAAAAAATTATAATTCTTTTTAAATTATAATTTAATTAGTTATAAAAAAAATTTAAATTATTTTTGGATTTAATGCCACATGTCACCTTTTAATTTGTCATTTTTTCCACGTCATCGCGTGTGTGTTGCACACACTTCAGATTTTGGCTGATAGACTAAAAAGGCTCAATTGAAACAAAATTCGGGGTTTAGGGGCTTGATAGGAACATACCTTAGTTTAGGTGTCTAAGTGAATTTTGACAACAAGTTTGAGTGCCTATCGATGACTTTGGCCTTTTGATTAAGACAATTTCAATAATGTTTATTATGCATGTTTTTTAACTAATGTAGTCATATGTTATTGCCCTTTCTTTTAAGGAAGGAACATGTGTTGCATATAATTTGACTTGCAAAATTTAATGTTTGTTATGAATTACTAGATTCAAGTAGTTAGCTGGTCCATTTTAGAAGATGATGATGTTTTCATGCAAAAGCAAACGAGACAAGATTAAGCATATTTTTTTCTCCTAATTTTTATCTATTTAGTGGTAGGCATAAGAATTTGCTTTTGTTGTAAGCATTTCAAGAAAAGCAGAGATAAGTTGATACTTATGTTTATGCTTGATTGACACATTTTATTTCGTCAGTTGAAAGAGATTTTTAATTTTTAAGTATTTGGTCATTTTAGTTTGTTCATTTATGGAGATGATTTTTGTTTGCTAGTAGATAAATCCTAGTCGTGTGTACAAAATTCAATTTATTTTATTTTTTTATATATGGATGCTAGTTGAGAAAATTAAGCGTAGGGGGGTAAATAAGTCATCAAATTAAAATTGGTGACAAGTTTGACCAATTTAAGTCAATTTCTTTTTATTTTGTGATTAAATTAAATTGGGGTGCAAAATGTAATTTTTAAAACTCTTAAACTTTTAAAAAATACAAAATAAAGTCAATCAAAAGACATGAGTCACTTTATCAAATTTTTCAAAATTAGTCTCGTTGACACTCAATTTTTTGCTCTTCAAGCCTAAAATTAATGTCTTCAAGCTTCCTGATCGCTAAAGGGCACAAAATACAATTTTTCACATTTTTTTTTTATAATTGTTTGACAAATTGTTGATAATCATCCTTACTTTAGGATTTTAATCAATTTGTTGTCATATTTTTATTTTTATAATTTATTAATAATTTTTATTATTTTTAGAATTTTTATCAATTTATTATCATTTTTAACATTTTACAGTTATCTGCACACGTGCACGACATGACGTCACATTTTTACAGTATTTTCAAATTAATTACATTTCAATAATTTCAATATTCTTTACATTTTTTCTGTAACATATCAATACCTGTATTTTTGTATATTTATTATAATACGTAAAAGTTGAGTCGAGTCAATTATTTTAATAAATAGAGCAACATATCAATCAAGTCAAGGTCTCATCATCATTATGATACTTGACTTTTCCTTCATATACTATCCATAATTTAAGGGATATGTTGGGAAGAAAGTAGATTTGATATTTATTTTTTATTATTATTATTATTATTTTTCTTTTTAAATACTCAACATACATACACGCAATAAATACACAAAATACACACTTGCACAATATTACATCATATTTTTATAACATTTTAAATTAATTATATTTTTTTAATAATTTCAACATTCTTTATATTTTTTTTTATAATTACAAATTAATATTTGTATTTTTACGATTTACAATACTGAATTGAATCAGTTATTTTTAGAAAAAATTTCATAAATCAACAACTAATGTTTCAAAACTACTAAAAATCCCTTCACTTTTAAAAAATTACAAATATCCCAACATTTACTACTTTTACCTTTATTTTGAAAAAGTGAAGATACATATTAAAAATTCCTTTTACGGTTTTCTACTTTACCAATTTTATTGCATCCACATTCTACGCCTTATTTTCGGTGGTGGTTTTCATAAGTTTTTTTTTCTTGATTTCAAAATTTTGGACTAAGATAAATTTCCCCCTAAATTCATATTCACTTTCTTATTATCATATTTTATAATTTCTATCAAAAATTGATTCTTTCATACCGTTTTTCTACAATTTGTGTTTTTTCCCTTTCATTGTTCAATTATGTCTTTGAGTTTTGTCTTTTTCAGTCAATATTATTTGAATTTATGGAATGAATAGAGATTCGGTACCATCTTTTAGTCTTGGAATGTATCAATTAGACAGTATCAAATAATATGAAGAAATTGTAAACTTTGTTCCTGATAGTTTTGACTACGAATCTAATTGTTTTGATGAAAATAGATCCAAGCATAGAAACGATCCACATACTATGAAAAAATTACGGAGAAAGTATGCCAAGAAAGATAAGAAAAAAGAAGTTTATGTTTTCAAAGGAATTTGCATGTTCAGATCTGTTGAATATTAGGCCGAGATATATATTTAGACATGTATGATACGTTTTAAAATATCTTGTATATCTGGTTCTTTGTTTATGATTTTATATGTATCTTGCGTTTATTAAGTATTATTGAAATTAACATAACAGAAGATACATGTTTATAAGCTTATATATGCATATTGTTTTATCTTGTATCAGTGGTCTACTGTTAATGCATTTATACGTATCTTGTGTTGTTTAACTTTATTGAAATAACATGTATCTATTGTAATGCTTATTTCAATAAAAGTTAAACAACACAAGATACGTATAAATGCATTAAAATGTGGTTATTTCATGTTATTGAAATAAGCATTACAATAGATACATGTTATTTCATCCAAGATACATATTGTACTATATTGTATATATGGTTACCTGAGTATGCATTAAAATGTATCTAGTGTTTTTTAAGTATTATTGAAATAAGCAAACAAAAGATACATGTTTTAACCTTAAAGATACATATTGTATTATCTTGTATAACTTGTTATCTGTTTATGCATTTATATGTATCTTAATCACATTGACTTCCTTTTTTGAAAAAATTATTTTGTTTCTGCTTCAATGCTTTGATGTTCTGAATGTGAGTTTACTTGTGTAGTCATTTTGTATTTGATTCATATTTCGAGTTTTGCAAAAGAAGCTTTAGTTCAGTCCTTGACATAATACCTATTACTGATTCTATGACCAAGCTTACCACCCGATGTGAACTTTGTGGTGAACGTGCTTGTAACACCCCGTACTTAATTACGTGCATTAACCATGGTAATATGTGTTGGAGTATATGTATTGATCATAAGTTAGGTATCTATGAGTTTAAGTATGAGTATTGATTATTTTGAGATGGTTTCAAGTGTATAGTTTGATTATATGTGTATAGGAATCGACTTTATTTATACCGGAATTTGCTCGTCGAAGTTTCTATGCGAAGTTTATCGAGTTAGATTTCCAACGATATAAAAAATTCTAAAAACAGATGAGTATCGGATATAAGCGAGCATGTTCGAAACTTGAAAACGGTGGACGCAATGAACAGTAAATGTGCAGAAATTTTCTGCACACAAAAGTACTGCAGCCAAACAGATTTTTGGGTCGACTTTAAACGATCATAACTCCATGTACAAAATGAACTGTGTGAGCTTCTATATATCGATGAGAATCCCCGAGAGTCTTCTTTCTAATGAAATTGGTTTCACCTAAATCCATTATTTTAGCAAAGAGTTATGGTCGATTTACTTTAGCCTATCAAAACAGTCCACCATGGACAGATTCGGATTTACTTAAATTTTAAGGGCAATATGGTCATTTTCCATCACCTCATGGACGAAAATTGGTCATTATATGCATATACTTAGCCTCATATCCATCATTTATCATCCAAATTATTGAAGAATAAGAAACCCTAGCCTAATTTCAACTCCAATTATCTTGTGATTCAACCGTAGAAAATCCAAATTGATTCCGTAGTTGTGTTCACCGTCTTGAGGGCTTCGAGAAGCACCCCTTATTTGTGCCAACAGGACTTCGAAATCAAAAGGGCCATTTTATGGTAAGGATGTAAATTATGTTGGTGTTATTTATATGGATATGTATATATATGCATGTGAGTATAAGAAGTATGTTATTTGATTGTTGTTGAAAGATGATTGAAAATGATGTTGGATTATTCTTGTGCATGGTTGGATTATGTTGAATTGTGAAGAGATTTGGTGTGATGATGTGGTATTGAAATGATGATTATATATATATATACACATAAACTTATTGTTCAAGTTGGTTTTTGGAATGCTTTGCAAATATTAGTTGTATGGGATTATGGAAGAGAATTGTGGTGTTGGGTTGCTAATACTAGATGCCAAACATTTCATTGTAGATAAGTGATTTGTAAAGGCGGGAAGTTGTGTTGAATTGGTATCCGAATCTACAACGAGGTATGTAAAGCATACTCTAACGATGTTCTTTGGCATGAAAACACCAATGTTCCATCAAGTAAGATTCCGAGGTTGTCCAAAAACATGTATTGTTCTACGTTACCAACGAAGTTGTTTCCATTCTATAAAGTGTCAAAATGTTTCATTGATATACCAAAAGGCTCCTATTTCATTGTTGTGATATTGATGATTCTGAAACACATTGTTGATGTACCAATGAGTCTTTCTTACATCGTTATTGTATAGAAGGTCTATTACTTGGTTCCTATTGATGTATCATTGTTCCAAAGGTACTATATTGGCATGAACACTAATGTAATAATCTCAAAAGCTTTTGAACTAAGTTATTGGAAAGATCTCTTATGTGTGTTATTTGATATACGTGTGGGTGGTAGCTCAGGGGCTTAAGCCTAGCATGGGCCGATCCCGATACTTGATATGATTACAGTTGATATGTACTGGGGGCAGCCTAATGGTCACAGTACGGTACAGTATTGATTATTATTAGGTGGTTGGAGGTTCGGGAGGAGGAGGTAATGACGAATGATAATTGTAAAGAATAAAATGAACGAATGTATACCGTTCCACAAATGTGTTTGAATTCAAGAACCCAATTCAGATTAATGATAATGTACATGATCCTAAAAGTGTTTATGAAGTGTGGTTCACTTCTATTATGATTTATTTACTTGTGTCTGATTTTCTTGATCCCCCATATCACATATGATTATTTACAGCTTTACATACTCAGTACATATTTCGTACTGACGTCCCTCACGGGGGGGGGGGGGGGGGACCTGCATTTCATGCTGCAGGCACAGGTGCTTCAGCTCATACACAACATAGATAGGAGCCAGGTTATACAACTATTGTTGGTGAGTTCCAGTTTGCTTCGGAGCTTTCCGAGTCGGTTCCTTATGTTTTGTTATTGTACAGGAGTCATGTGTGGGCGGGGGTTTGTCCCGACCCTAGTTATGTCATGTATATCCTAGAGGCTTTGTAGACATAAGGAAGGGTAAAGTCATGGAATTTTATATAGTGATGTTATATTTGTATATGTGGTGGCCCCGACGGCCAAGTATTATATATATATATATATATTTGTGCGTGTTGTGCTGATACAGGTAATTAGACCCTTCTATATGCAACGAAGTACTGTCCAAATTTTTGGTGGTATGTAAGTGAAAGTACAGGTATTTGAACGGGTTCTCCCGGGCCTTCTCGGCTTCGGTTGCTAGTCCGGCCCGATGGGATTTTGAGGCATGACAAAAGTGGTATCTGAGAGGTTCGTCCTAGTGAGTCTACAAAGTCGTGTCTACGTAGAGTCTTGTTTATCGGTGTGTTGTGCACCACATCTATAAACAGGAGGCTATGGACATTTAGGAAATTATTTCTTTTCTTCAGATCATAGATCGTGCCATAGAGCTTATATAGCAAATGAAGTCATAGTTGACCACTGAATCCATTTGTTTCTCTTATTACAGTAAAAATGCCGGATACCGGAAGTAAGAATACCGGCGAGCGGGTAGATGTGGCTGTCGGAGAAGGGACTAGTAAGTCACCACCTGTACAAGTTAATCAGAGTGAAGCTCAAGCTGAGCGGGTATCTGAAATGTCTTCCACTCCAGATGAAATAAGTGGGAGGCGAACCACATTCACAGAACCACTTGTTAATGCTTCTGATCAGGATATGAGGGATGCAGTACAACTGTTGACCCGGATTGTTGCCGGTCAAGTCCAAGGGCAAGCTATTCCTGCCGCGGGTTCTAGCGGTACTGATAGGGCGGCTAGTCTTCGTACGCAAGATTTTCTTAAGATGGATCCGCCTACTTTTACCGGATCCGATCTTAATGAAGATCCGCAGGACTTTATTGATCAGATCCAAAGGGCTCTAGAGGTGATGCATGTATCGGGCAGAGAGACAGTGGAGTTAGCCGCGTATAGATTCAAAGGTGAGGCTATATATTGGTATGAAGACTGGAAACAATCAAGGGGCATTGATGCACCCCCAGCTACTTGGAAAGAGTTCAAAGAGGCGTTTATTGATCATTATCTTCCATATGAGACTCATCAGGCCCGTGCGGATTAGCTCTTAAATCTTCGACAGGGTAATACAAGTGTGAGGGAGTATAGTCTTCGATTTCATTCTTTGTCCAGATATGCTCCTAATGTTATAGCTACTATGGATGACAGAGTTCATCGGTATGTGGATGGATTGGATCCGTATTTGGTTAGGGATTGTACTATTGCTGCACTGAATAAAGACATGGATATAGCTAGGGTCCAAGCATTTGCACAGAAAATGGAAGATCAGAGGCAAAGAAGAAGAACACAGGAATTTGAAAGCGGATCTTCTAAGAGGGCCAGATCTACAGGGCAGTTTATGACGCCACAGGGAGGTTTTAGACCTCAATTTTCTGCTAGACCACCTAGGCCATTATTTTCTTATTCTACAGCTAGTGCTCCACCACAGTATCAGGGGTTCAGAGGCAGTCAATTTGGGCAAAGAAGTGAGGGTCATAGTTCGCGATCAGTGGGTTATCATGGGCAAGGGAACATGAGCCAATCGAGACCTTCTCGAGAGCTATGTAATCGATGCGGAAAGCATCATATGGGCGTATGTCGAATGGGAACAAATGTTTGTTTTTGGTGCGGTATGACGGGGCATATGATGAGAGAATGCCCACGAAGGGGTGCAGGTGGCGTAGCATGACCTTCGGGATTAGCTGTATCATCATCGTCACCAGTACCTTATTCTGGTAGGGGCGCACAACCTGCGGGTCACGCTTGAAATGAAAAAAGAGTCGCCATTTCCAGCGGGACTCAGAATCATACTTATGCTTTAGCGGATCGACAGAATCTAGAGGCTTCCCCAGATGTGGTTACGGGTACGTTGTCCATATTTTCATTTGATGTATATGCTCTAATTGATCCCGGTTCTACATTATCATATGTTACTCCTTTGGTTGCTGGAAAGTTCAAAAGAACCCCCGAATTGTTAGATAAGCCGTTGGAAGTGTCTACCCCGGTTGGGGAATCTATTATTGCTAGAAGAGTTTATAAAGACTGTGTAGTAACTGTGTGTGGTCGAGAAACGATGGCCAATCTTGTGGAACTAGAAATGGTAGATTTTGATGTTATAATGGGTATGGATTGGTTGGCGTCTTGTTATTCCAAAATTGACCGTTGTACGAAAAAGATGTATTTACATTTTCCTAATGAAGCAGTTATTGAATGGCAAGGTAAGATTGGCGCACCAAGAGGTAGATTTATTTCTTATTTCAAAGCGAGAAAAATGATTTCCAAGGGCTACATATGTCATTTAGTTAGAGTAAAGGATACGTAATCGGAATCACCAGATCTTCACACTGTACCAGTAGTAAGTGAATTTCTTGATGTATTCCTTGAAGATCTTCCAGGTTTACCTCCTGAACGAGAAGTAGAATTTGGTATTGATGTGATACCAGGCATTAAGCCAATCTCAATTCCTCCGTATAGAATGGCCCCAGCAGAATTACGAGAATTGAAAGAGCAATTGGAAGATTTGCTAGAAAAGGGGTTCATTAGGCCTAGTATTTCCCCTTGGGGAGCACCAGTGTTGTTTGTGCGCAAGAAAGCTGGCACATTGAGAATGTGTATTGATTATAGGCAGCTGAATAAAGTGACTCTTAAAAATAAATATCCTCTTCCAAGAATTGATGATTTATTTGATCAGTTACAGGGTGCCACATGTTTTTCTAAGATTGATTTGAGGTCAGGTTATCATCAAGTGAGAGTCAAAGAAAAAGATATACCCAAGACAGCTTTCCGAACAAGGTATGGTCATTATGAGTTTCTAGTTATGTCATTTGGGCTAACTAATGCACCTGCATCTTTCATGGATTTAATGAATAGGGTGTTTAAGCCATTTCTAGATGTATCTGTGATAGTTTTCATTGATGATATTCTAGTTTATTCTAGATCAGAAGAGGATCATGCTAATCATTTGCGACAGGCGTTGCAAACTCTTCGTGATTGCAAGCTGTATGTAAAATTTTCTAAATGTGAATTTTGGCTAAAGTCAGTGGCATTTCTGGGCCATATTGTACCAAATGAAGGCATACAGGTTGATACTCAAAAGATAGAAGCTGTGAAGAATTGGCCAAGGCCCACAACGCCTACGGAGATTCGTAGTTTACTTGGGTTGGCTGGTTATTATAGAAAGTTTGTTGAGGGTTTTCCTTCTATTTTAGCACCCTTAACTAAGCTAACGCATAAAGCATCCAAGTTCCAATGGAATGATGTGTGTGAGGAGAGTTTCCAAGAATTGAAGAATAAGTTGACTTCTACACCTGTGTTGGTACTTCCAGAAGGTAAAGAAGGGTATACAGTGTATTGTGATGCTTCGACAATTGGTTTAGGATGTGTATTAATGCAGCATGGTAAGGTGATAGCATATGCCTCAAGGCAATTGAGGCCACATGAGAAAAATTACCCCACACATGATCTTGAGCTGGCAGCGGTTATCTTTGCTTTAAAAATATGGCGCCACTATTTATATGGGGTTCATGTTGATATATATACTGATCACAAGAGCTTACAATATATTTTCAGTCAGAAGGATCTAAATCTGAGGCAGCGAAGGTGGATGGAACTATTAAAAGATTATGATATTGATATTTTGTATCACCCAGGGAAAGCGAATATAGTAGCTGATGCGTTGAGTCGTAAGGCTATGATGGCACCTGTAGAAAGGTAAGGGATGATTAAAGATCTTCATCAATTAGCTAGTCTAGGAGTTCGTCTTCTCGAAACTCCGGACGAGGAGCTTATTGTGCATAATGCCGCGGAATCCTCATTAGTAGCTGAGGTGAAAGAGAAGCAAGATGCAGATCCTGTTTTATTGAAACTCAAGGAGAATGTTCAAAATGGTGTGACGAAGGTATTTGAGATTTCGCAAGAAGGAGTACTTTTATGCCAAAATCGGCTATGTGTGCCTATTGTTGATGAGCTAAGAAAAAGAATTATGACTGAGGCACATTTCTCAAGGTATTCTATTCATCTAGGGTCAACCAAAATGTATCAAGATTTGAAGGATGTATATTGGTGGAATGACATGAGAAGGAACATCGCAGAATTTATAGCTGAATGTCCAAATTGCCAACGAGTTAAAGTGGAACATCAAAATCCCGGAGGCTATATGCAATGCATAGATCTTCCAATTTGGAAGTGGGACATGATCAACATGGATTTTGTTACAGGTTTGCCTCGTACAGCTCAGAAATTTGATTCTATATGGGTGATTGTGGATAGGCTTACTAAATCCGCACATTTCTTACCCGTTAAGACCACTTACACAGTTGAAGAATATTCGAAGTTGTATGTTAAAGAAATAGTCCGATTACATGGAGTGCCAATTTCTATTATATCGGATCGGGGAACTCAATTTACCGCAAACTTTTGGAAGTCTTTCCAACGGAGTTTGGGAACACAAGTGAATCTGAGTACAACTTTTCACCCTCAGACGGATGGACAAGCAGAGCGCACCATTCAAACACTTGAAGATATGCTACGAGCATGTGTTATAGATTTTAAAGGAAGCTGGGATGACCATTTACCTCTTATTGAGTTTGCCTACAATAATAGCTATCATTCAAGTATCAAAATGACACCATATGAAGCTTTATATGGGAGGAAGTGTAGATCACCAATAGGATGGTTCGAAGCGGGTGAAACTCTTATGTTCGGACCGGATCTTGTGTATCAAGCCATAGAAAAAGTCAAGGTGATTCAGCAACGGTTGAAAACAACCCAAAGTCGACACAAGTCATATGCGGATAGTAGAAGAAGAGGGCTAGAGTTTTCGTTAGGCGATTGGGTATTTTTGAAGGTATCGCCAATGAAAGGGGTGATGAGATTTGGCAAGAAAGGAAAGTTGAGTCCACGATATATAGGCCCGTATAAGATTATTCGAAGATGTGGGAAAGTTGCTTATGAATTAGAGCTACCCCAGGAACTCTCATCAGTGCATCCAGTATTTCATGTATCGATGCTTTGAAAGTGCATCGGAGATCCGTCCCTTATTACTTCTACTAAAGATGTGCAAGTAACAGAAGATCTTACCTATGAGAAGATGCCTATTGCTATATTAGATCGTCAAGTTAAGAAGATGAGAAATAAAGAAGTAGCATCGGTGAAAGTACTTTGGAGAAATCAACAAAGTGAAGAGATTACATGGGAAGCGGAGGAAACAATGAAATCAAAATACCCTTATTTGTTCAAAGGTGAAAAAGAAGTGCAAGGAGTGGAACTGGGACACTAACAAGTAAGTTTTTACATATGCATAATATTTATATGATGACGTGAATATCAATTATGAATTCGAACTTGTTTCGGCTAAATAACTACATTCACATTCGAGGACGAATGTCCTTAAGGGGGGAAGGATGTAACACCCCATACTTAATTACGTGCATTAGCCATGGTTATATATGTTGGAGTATATGTATTGATCATAAGTTAGGTATATATGAGTTTAAGTATGAGTATTGATGATTTTGAGATGGTTTCAAGTGTATAGTTTGATTATATGTGTATAGGAATCGACTTTATTTATATCGGAATTTGCTCGTCGAAGTTTCTATGCGAAGTTTATCAAGTTAGCTTTCCAACGATATAAAGATTTCTGAAAACAAATGAGTATCAGATATAAGCGAGCATGTTCGAAACTTGAAAACGGTGGACGCAATGAACAGTAAATGTGCAGAAATTTACTGCACACAAAAGTACTGCAGCCAAACAGATTTTTGGGTCGAATTTAAACGATCATAACTCCTTGTACAAAATGAACTGTGTGATCTTCTATATATCGATGAGAATCCCCGAGAGTCTTGTTTCTAATGCAATTGGTTTCACCCAAATCCATTATTGGAGCAAAGAGTTATGGTCGATTTACTTTAGCCTATCAAAACAGTCCACCATGGACAGATTCGGATTTACTTAAATTTTAAGGGCAATATGGTCATTTTCCATCACCTCATGGACGAAAATTGGTCATTATATGCATATACTTAGCCTCATATCCATCATTTATCATCCAAATTATTGAATAATAAGAAACCCTAGCCTAATTTCAACTCCAATTATCTTGTGATTCAACCGTAGAAAATCCAAATTGATTCCGTAGTTGTGTTCACCATCTTGAGGGCTTCGAGAAGCACCCCTTATTTGTGCCAACAGGACTTCAAAATCAAAAGGGCCATTTTATGGTAAGGATGTAAATTATGTTGGTGTTATTTATATGGATATGTATATATATGCGTGTGAGCATAAGAAGTATGTTATTTGATTGTTGTTGAAAGATGATTGGAAATGATGTTGGATTATTCTTGTGCATGGTTGGATTATGTTGAATTGTAAAGGGATTTGGTGTGATGATGTGGTATTGAAATGATGATTATATATATATATACACACATAAACCTATTGTTCAAGTTGGTTTTTGGAATGCTTTGCAAATATTAGTTGTATGGGATTATGGAAGAGAATTGTGGTGTTGGGTTGCTAATACTAGATGCCAAACATTTCATTGTAGATAAGTGATTTGTAAAGGAGGGAAGTTGTGTTGAATTGGTATCCGAATCTACAATGAGGTATGTAAAGCATACTCTAACGATGTTCTTTGGCATGAAAACACCAATGTTCCATCAAGTAAGATTCCGAGGTTGTCCAAAAACATGTATTGTTCTACGTTACCAACGAAGTTGTTTCCATTCTATAATGTGTCAAAATATTTCATTGATATACCAAAATACTCCTATTTCATTGTTGTGATATTGATGATTCTGAAACACATTGTTGATGTACCAATGAGTCTTTATTACATCGTTATTGTATAGAAGGTCTATTACTTGGTTCCTATTAATGTATCATTGTTCCAAAGGTACTATATTGGCATGAACACTAATGTAATAATCTCAAAAGCTTTTGAACTAAGTTATTGGAAAGATCTCTTATGTTTGTTATTTGATATACGTATGGGTGGTAGCTCAGGGGCTTAAGCCTAGCATGGGCCGATTCTGATACTTGATATGATTACAGTTGATATGTACTGGGGGCAGCCTAATGGTCACAGTACGGTACAATATTGATTATTTTTAGGTGGTTGAAGGTTCGGGAGGAGGAGGTAATGGCGAATGATAATTGTAAAGAATGAAATGAACGAATGTATACCGTTCCACAAATGTGTTTGAATTCAAGAACCCAATTCAGATTAATGATAATGTACATGATCCTAAAAGTGTTTATGAAGTGTGGTTCACTTCTATTATGATTTATTCACTTGTGTCTAATTTTCTTGATCCCCCATATCACATATGATTATTTACAGCTTTACATACTCAGTACATATTTCGTACTGACGTCCCTCACGGGGGGGGGGGGGGGGACCTGTATTTCATGCTGCAGGCACAGGTGCTTCAGCTCATACACAACATAGATAGGAGCCAGGTTATACAACTATTGTTTGTGAGTTCCAGTTTGCTTCGGAGCTTTCCGAATCGGTTTCTTATGTTTTGTTATTGTACAGGAGTCATGCGTGGGCGGGGGTTTGTCCCGAACCTAGTTATGTCATGTATATCCTAGAGTCTTTGTAGACATAAGGAAGGGTAAAGTCATGGAATTTTATATAGTAATGTTATATTTGTATATGTGGTGGCCCCGACGGCCAAGTATTATATATATATATATATATTTATGCGTGTTGTGCTGATACAGGTAATTAGACCCTTCTATATGCAACGAAGTGCTGTCCAAATTTTTGGTGGTATGTAAGTGAAAGTACAGGTATTTGAACGGGTTCTCCCGGTCCTTCTCGGCTTCGGGTGCCAGTCCGGCCCGATGGGATTTTGGGGCGTGACAGTGCTTCTTTTACCTTGAGGAGGATAGAGGAGACAAGGACAGAGTTGATTGTACGAGTAAAAGTATATATGCCCGTGTTCCGCAAGAACTATGTGAGTGGGCAAGTAGCCGAAGAGGCTGCTAGATGTGTTCTGGAGTCTCAGAAGATTGAATGCAACTCTATTTTGTAATATCTCAAGTGTTACTTGTCTTTGCAATATAATAGCGGTATTGGTGCAACTTTTCCTATATGAAGCTTTGCACTTTCAATATCTAGGTAGTAAATAGGACATTTGCTTAGAAATGTTAAACAACTGTTGTAGTTTCAAGTCTCTCATCTTTTAAAGTCTTTGAGGACAGAGTTGCTCGATGTATGTGTTAGTGGGAGGTTGTTAAGTGTTAGATGAAATATTTGAGGTGCGAGCAAGTTATCTCGGACACCATAGTTAAAAATATGCTATTGTACTTTCAAGTCATATTTTGAGGAGCGTTCCCTCAAAGTGATGAAAGCGAAATGACTATCTATGATTATTGTATTTATAGCACTTTTAATTTCCTCTGTTTTCTTGTTTTTAACTTCAAATATGGTTGATACATGTGCTTTACAGGTTTTGTTTAAAATTATAAGTAATGAATACACAATTTTGAATCACAAGGATTAAAATTCTTATCCCAAACACATATCCCTAGTGTTAAAAACATAAAAGATCTCAGGCTATTGGACAACACTGCAGATAAACAAATATTGTTATACTACACACAAAAGCTCTTACAAAATATTTCTACCAAAGTACCAGCTACATTAATTTGCATCATGTTAAATTTATCCTTGTGTTACATAGTAATAACAAAAGAGACAGACTACACAGAAGTAACATAAACAAAAAAAAACGCAGAAATAAGATTGTCTTCCTCTACATTGTCTTGCATATTGATTATATATTCAGAGCTCTATGAAAAACTAGATTTAGATATTTGATATTGATGATCAAATGTTTTCCAGGATTGTGTTTACAAGAACCGAGCTACATGACATTAGAACTCTTGCTAAAGCTTAATGGCGCGTTTCTTCTCTATATTCTTACAAAAAGAAAATGAATCTTAAATCAACTTTTACAACCATGTTAATTTGCTATTAAAGTCGGAACCTTCTATAACAGTCATCCTCTATATCAATCAAGTTTTTATACAACTGACGTTATACAGACGTTTGACTGTAGTGATAAAAAAAGAAGATGCAATAACTTACCTTAGTGGATTTCAATGCATTCTGAATCACATAATTGCTAAAACGATCGTTGGCAAGTTGAACTAGTATTTTTGCATCAGATAGAAGAACATCAACTACTGAAATCATTCCATATTCTTTTGACTCTCTGTTTCCCTCTACTGTTGTCACTTTCAGAGCTTCTGTGAACGGGCTCGGCGACCACCATCAACACGAGCATTTGTCTCCTTTTTCCTCTCTTTTTCCCGTCGGGGACCACACCTACAGTCACAGCCACGCCGTCGTCGCCGCCTTCCCTTCTTTCCACAACTCTAGTCACCGCAGCAATAGCCATGGCCGGCGACCATCAGCCCGCGCCTTTATTTTTAGTGAATTGATTCCTTTATTTTTTGGTTACTGTGTTTATTTTGGTCCGGTGAACTGATTCCTTTACTTTTATTTTGTTACTGTTTTTTTTTTAACAGATGTGGGTTGTTTGTGGTAATACAACATTCATTCACTATTTTAGATATTTTCCATACATTTTGGGGCCGGAGTGTCTTCGTTCTCCAATTAAGCCCTTAAAATTAGCTAATCTTTATTTGTGTTGCTCATTTTTTATTGATATGTTTGTTGCCTTATTTTGACATGTTGCTGGTATATTTGAGAATGACTTGTGATTTTTGAGTATTTTATCAAGGTCCGTTGTTGCTGCTTTGTTTATGGTTATTTGGATCGTTTTGGCGCCTTTAGCTAGATATTAATTGCTCCTATTTTGCTCTACTGTTGGTTATGTTTACTGATGGTTGGTTTGCTATTGTTTTTGCGTTTGATGGACTAATTTCGCATGATTTTGTTCTTTATATTTTATTTAATTAAAAATACGTGAGATACTATATTCTTGGCCGATGAAATTATCTTTTCGTTGGATATTTGAGGCCACCCCAATACAAAAGACGAATCTTTACTTTTCAAGTTATTTAACATAGATATTTTGCCAATGAAATTATTTTTTGAGGCCATCCCTATACAAAAGACGGGTCTTTTCTTTTCAAGTTATTTAAAATAGACACTTGGCCGATGAAGAAATTATCCGTTGATTTTTGAGGCCTTCACAAATGAAAAGACGGACATTATGTAATAAAAAATAAATAAATTTGGGCGATGACGAAATCTTTATAATATTTCAAAACTTTATCTGAGCCCACTGTTTAACAAAAATTATATTTTTAAATACGTATATGCACACATATTTTTTAAATTTATTTTAATTATTGTTTATTTGTTACTAATATTTTTATTACGAGTGTTTATATAGGCTATCGAGAATACTTGTCGGAATTGACATTGTTGAACTTTTTTGTTATGTTTTGTTGAACTTTTACAGTGGTGATGAGATGGGATTCACATGTAAATTGGTTCTCTTGAATTTAAAGAACTTTTGTAGTGTGGTGGGAGCTAGAATTCATAGATGTTGTTTTATTAGTATAAATATTGTTTGTTTGCAATAAAAGTTATTGATAAAAATTAGTCGTTTGTTTCAGAGATTGTTGTAAGTTGCTAGAAATTTCATAGCAGTTACTGAAATATGCTACAACAAGTAAGTTCGTGGAAATTTTATCGTAATTGCTGAAATATGCTACAACAAGTACGTTAGTTGGTGAATGTTTTACAACACTTGCTAAAATATGCTACAAGAAGTACGTTTGTTGTTGAAAGTTTCACGACAACTGCTGAAATATGCTGCAACAAGTATGTAATTAGTCTAATTTTAGAATGTAATTTAGATTTTATGGTTATCAAATGCAATGAAATGGTAATTTAATATATACTAGACGATCAATTAAACGATCACAAATGTGATCAACTAAAACTGAGTTAAATGATCACTAATTGATTCGATCAATCATATTTAATAATAAATAGAGTGATATTAGTTTAATTTAAGAGTGTAATTAAGATTTAATTACTATCTTAATTGAATTTGCTACAACAAGTAAGTTAGTTGCTAGGAATTTCAAAACAATTATTGTAATATGCTGCAACAAGTACGTTAGTTGCTTAATATTTTACAACAATAGCTAAAATTTGCGACAACAAGTACATTAGTTGTTGAACATTTCATAGCAATTTTTGCATTATGTTACAACAAGTACTTTAGTTGCTAAACATTTCATTGCAATTGTTGACAATGTAATCAACTAAAATTGAGTTAAATAATCACTAATTGATTTAATCAATCATATTTAATGATAAATAGGGTGATATTAGTCTAATTTAAGCCTAAAAGTTATATTTTATAGTTATAAAATACAATGAGATTGTAATTTGAGATATACTAGACGGTTAATTAAATGGTTGCATATGTAATCAACTAAAATTGAGTTAAATGATGATTAATTGATTGGATCAATCATATTTAATGATATATAGGGTGATATTAGTCTAATTTAAGAGTAAAATTTAGATTTTATGGTTATCAAATACAATGAAATAGTAATTTGAAATATACAAGATGATCAATTAAACAACTACAAATATAATCAACTAAAATTGAGTTAAATAACCACTAATTGAATGAATCAATCAGATTTAATAATAAAGAAAGTGATATTAGTCGAGTTTAAGAGTAAAATTTAGATTTGGTCGTGATCTTAATTGAATTTACTACAACAAGTAAGTTAGTTGTTAGGAATTTCATAACAATTGCTGAAATTTGCTACAACAAATATGTTAGTCGTTGAACGCTTCATAGCAGTTGCTGAATTATGCTAAAACAAGTAGGTTAGTTGTTGAATATTTCATAGCAATTGCTTCAAATGTAATCAACTAAAATTGAGTTAAATGATCACTAATTGATTGAATCAATCATATTTAATGATAAATATGGTGATATTAGTCTAATTTAAGCCTAAAATTTAGATTTTATATTTATCAAATACAATGAGATAGTAATATGAGATATACTAGAAGATCAATTAAACGATTGCAAATGTAATCAACTAAAATTAAATTTAAATGACTGTCAATTGATTGGATCAATCATATTTAATGATAAATAGAGAAATATTAGTCTAGTTTAAGAGTGTAATTTAGATTTGATTGTGATCTTAATTGAATTTGCTACAACGAGTAAGTTAGTTGCTAGAAATTTCATAACAATTGCTGAAATATACTATAGCAAGTATGTTAGATGCTGAATGTTTCACAACAATTGCTGAAATGTGTTTCAACAAGTACGTTAGTTGTTGAACAATTCATAGTAATTGTTGCATTATGCTACAACAAATATGTTAGTTGTTGAATGTTTCATAGCAATTGCTGCAAATGTAATCAACTAAAATTGAGTTAAACGATTACTAATTGATTGAATCAATCATAATTAGTGATAAATATGATGATATTAGTCTACTTTAAGCTAAAAGTTAAATTTTGTCGTTATTAAATACAATGAGATAGTAATTTGAGATATACTAGACGATCGATTAAACGATTGCAAATGTAATCAATTAAAATTTAGTTAAAGGACTGCTAATTGATTGAATCAATCATATTTAATGATAAAAATGGTGATATTAGTCTAATTTATGAGTAAAATTTAGATTTGACTATAATCTTAATTGAATTTGCTATAATAAGTAAGTTAGTTGCTAGAATTTCACAACAATTGCTGAAATTTGCTACAACAAATGTTAATTGTTGAACATTTCATAACAGCTACTGAATTATGGTACAACAAGTATGTTAGTTATTGAACGTTTCATAGCAATTGCTGAATTATGTTACAACAAGTATGTTAGTTGCTGAACATTTCATAGCAATTGTTGTAATTTGTTGAATCTCCTAGACAGTATAATATGCATTTTTTTGAAAACTGAATAACAAGAACAACAATAAGATAAAACTTGTTCACAAATGATAACAACAATAATAAGATGTTTCACAAATAACAAAAATAATAAGATCAAATGTGTTTTTATGAAGCATTTCGCTCGAAGCTTGTAGTCCTTTTGTATCCAGCCTTTTGCATATTTATGAAACATTTATTTTCTTGGTTGAAAATAATTCTATGACTCGTTTTCTTATTTTTATTGGTCTTCTTCCAATCTTGCCTAGCTCAACAAATGGAGGAGATATTTTTCTCTCTAGAATCTCAACCCTTTTATATATTTTTAGTAGTTGTCGCGATTGATGAAGCATTTGCTGAATAAATTATTCAACAATTGCTGCGTATTTTTCAGTAGTTGCTGCATCTGTTTCACCACTTGTTTAAGTTGTTGAAACATATATTGCAATGGCAAGACCAACAATATAAAACTCGAACTCAAATGAATAACACACACCAGGCTACATATTTTATTTATTAAAATGATCGAAAATTATTTTTTAAGCAATTTTCAAAATTTAATCCAAAATTGAGAATTTTTTTACTCTCAAGCTCTTCGCAGAAGAAATTCTAAACAACAGCAGCAACAACAACACCAAGAACAAAACAACAAAATAGAGGAGCGGAAGAGGGGGAGAAGAAGAAAAGGAAGAAGAAAGCATCAAGAGAAATCATTGGGAGAGAAAAGAGAAAAAAGTTTTATGTCTCCTCTTTTAGGAATTAGGATTTTAATTAAAATTTGAGTTAAAGTGTAAAAAGTAAAACTTGAGGACTTGTTTTACAAAAAGTCAATTATTGTTAACTCTAATTATAAACTTGTCACCTAAACCTAATATTTAAGACTTAAATCACTCTTTTTACATTTCAATTCTCTTTTGTCACCCTTAATCAATTAATTCATGTTAGTTCTCTTTTGAGGGTTAAATCATAGTGACTTTATACGTCGTATACATACATTAATGCTGTTGATGGAATCTTCTTCATTTAGCTGTAATAGCTCTTTAAGTATACAAAAGCAGGATATTATTGATAATGTTGCCTCTACGCATTTGCTATCTATAAAATTGCATAATATTTTTTCAACCGTGTTAGCATATTAATATCAAGATATCCTCCTTATTTTTTTTTAAGTGAATGAACACAAGGAGGTTAAAAAACCCAATGAAAAATCTTTCATCACGCTACATGATTCTTTCTATTAGTACTCTTCCCACTTCTGTCCCCAGAAACAAAAAAGATTTAGATATATCCATCTAGTGGACAAAGCTTATGATCCATAAATATGGAATATATGAAGACCAGGAGTTTTAGATCCAACTGAAAGGATTGATATGTATGAAGAATATTAAGAATCGAAAATATAGTGCTTATTGTAGGGGGTGCGGATAACGTGGGTAACTTAAGTAGATCTATTATAGTTCTAATGGATCTATTTTTAATCGTGCGTGGATATTTCTTAACTTCTCTAAGCATTTTTATTTTTGGTGTATTTATTTTAATTTTATTAATGTTCATATTTGGGGGGGTGATTGGATGATATTTGATTAAATGCTTTACTGTAATATTCTTTAGTTTTTTCTCTTAGTCTTTGTAATTCTTGTATATTATTTTGGAGGTATTCAAAATATTCTATATCTTTTGTTCGGGATGCGGATAACTTGGGTAACTTAAGTAGATCTATTATAATTCTAATGGATCTATTTTTAGTTGTTCGTGGATATTTCTAAACTTCTCTAAACATTTTTATTTTTGGTGTATTTATTTTAATTTTATTAATGTTCATATCTTGGGGGGTGATTGGATGGTATTTGATTAAATATTTTACTGTAATATTCTTTAGTTTTTTGTCTTAGTCTTTGTAATTCTTGTATATTATTTTGGAGGTATTCTAAATATTCTATATTTTTTGTTCTAAAATATTCATTTAAATTCTTTTTCATAAGTATTTCTGTTAATCTTATTTCTTTCATATCTTGTCTCCAATATTTTAAATACTCATAGTCTATCATTTTATCCTAAAGTAGTTGTGATACTGCAAATTTCTTTGTAATAATTTATACTAATTGTACTATATCTGATATTAAATTCTAGGTTATCTATTTCGTTAATTATCCTGTCTTTTTAGTCTATGAATAATTCCATGTCTAAATCATATTCTAAATTGTCTTTTAATTCTAGTAGTTTTATGGTTTTATTTATCCAAATTAATCTTTCTTTTAATTGTTCTCTTCCTTTTCTAAGCTGATTTTTATAATTAATTTCTTCGTATAGCCAACTTTGTTTTTCTCTAACTCTTTGAATATATTCTAGCATTTTTAATCTGTATAATATCCATCTGAATAATAACTGTCTGAATTATTTCTACCATAGAAATCTATATTTTCTTATTCATCTTCTACCCAATTAGTACTTAGTAAGTCATCTTCATAATCAAATATTTTTTTCCATATTATTTTCTTTATGTCTTCTAATTCTAAGTCTTTTATGATATATAAAACTAGTATCTTAGTTTCATCACATAAATATCTTGTCATCTTATCCATATTATGCTTAGGTTTCTACGAATAACTTGGATAACTTGGAATTGGATTCTAGTAATTAATTGCTTTATCATAGTATTTATTAGTTGTTTGTTTTAATCTTAATAATTCCTCTATATTTTCATTAAGGAATTCTATATATTTTATATCTTTAGTTCTCATATATTTTTCTAAATTTATTTTCATTAGTTTTTTTTTTATTAATTATATATTTTTCATATCCATTTTCCAATATTCTAAATATACGTAATTTATCATTGTTGATGTGTAGGTTTGGTATGTAAGTATTTGTAAGAATAAGTAGGTAGGTGAGGTATGTAATTTATTCTAGTCATAAAATATTTATCAAATATTTTTTCCAATATGATTTTTCTTATATCTACAATTTCTATATCTTTAAGTACATGCAAAACAAGTATTTTAAATTTATCTACCATTTCGTCAGATAAATAAGTATTTATTTATCATATGATGCTTTTTTCAAAATATTCCCTTCAATCATACACATAACAAAATATGATCATTTTAGATTACTATATACTAGATTATTCTTAAATAACATGTTCTTCGATCACTATTAGCATGGTAATCTGGATACTTTTCCCTTAAACAACGCCTCTACTCTGTCTACTCTCCTATCACGGCTTTCTTGCCTCACCGGTTTCACCTTTAGGATAGCATAGTTCTTAGGGATTTTTCTCCCTTTTCAGTTTGCTAATAAACTTCTTAACATGCTATTTTTCGAATAATTCTACTATAAAGTAACTAACATGAACTTATTTTATCATATCATGATTGTCAGGAATTTATGAATTTAGCTATTCATAATCGTAAATAAATATACCTGTTTTGGTAGGTTTGATAATTCTAGGCTTTGTTTATCTATAGCTTTTTCTTGGAAATATATCTGTTTTTTTATTAAATATTCAAAAGTTCGTTTACAAAGGAGTAGACTTGCTTTCAACACATGAAAGTCTTGCCTTTATCTTGCCAAATGGCTTACATATTTATAAGAGAAAAAGAAACTATTCCTACTAATATTCCTAATTTACACGTTTTACATGTAAACTATTGTCTACTTTACATTTGTCCTATTTGCAAAAGACTTTACAAAAATTCTTAAGACTATTCTATAAAAAGATAAAATTAATAAAGACTAAAGCTATACAATAATGACACTTTGCCATAAAAAGGTCAAAAAGTTATCAAAAACTAGTAAATGCTATAATAACTTACGTATCTAAAGTCAAGGAAACTATTCACATGTCATTTTCTTTCATAACTTTTACTATTTTGTCTTCTTTCTCTTCCATTATTGCTCCGTTGATTTTTATCTTCTATCTGGCGTCCTTATCTTCTTGGTTGATTTTTTCTTTTATTCTAGCTGGACTTTTGGGATAATATTATCTTCTCCATTACATCTCGAACATTGATGGTCTGGATATTTGTGTCCAATTATCTTGCAATATCTTGTTAATAATCCGTCTGAAATAAATCCCTTCCTAATTGCTCTTGCAGTAGATTATTTTTCTGGATTAAGTAACGTAATTATCCATTGCCTAACATCTTCCATATCTGTTTGTCGTAGTTCTCTTGAATTTGAATAAATCATTTGATGATCTCTTGAATAATAGCTCCATATTGGATTTCCATTGATATAATTATTTGCTAATTCTTGAATAATTGTAGCTATTCCAATAAGTCATTTATTTGCGTAAAAATCAGGTATCTCGATTTTGGGTATCTCTGGCTGCTGCACAATATCTTTCGGTATAATCATATCTCTGGTTAATCCTATTTTTACAATTTGTATAACTGATTTGATCTCGTCGTATAATATCTCTGGTGGTGCAGTATAAAACTTTATATAAAATAGATTTTCTTTGGTTACTCTTTTATAGGTGGTGAATACTCTATGTAATTCTTCTATAGCTGTTAGTTCTTCTCCATCTTGGGTATATATAGTATTTAATAATCCATAGTTGAAATAAGTTTTTATTAAGCTTGGGTTGGTTTTGGATAGTGCGATTAGCTTGTTGTAACCTTGCAATTTTTGAGTTATATAGTTTGTGTTTGATTCCTGGATATTTGTAGCTCTGGGGTTAAGGTTTAGAAAAGTTTGTACTTTGTAGATATTTTCTATATATCCTCGGGCTATATGGTTATAAGCTTTTTTATCTTGGTTCAAACTATCTCGATATGTGGTAATTTGTGGGGGTATGAACAAGGGGTCTTTTTGTGCTTTTGATATAAATGGTTTTTCAAATATCTTATTCACGTTCATGTTCTGATATCTTTGTCCACTAACTCCTTTGCTTGTACCTGCAATTGTAGATTGATAAACGTTATGGGTTTTATGGAGTGTCCCAACGTCTCCTTTTAGCTCTGAAATTTTATTGTCTTTCGATTGACATAGCTCTGCACACTGCTGAGTTAGTTGTTTCATAGCTTTAGACTTCAGTTTAACTTCATTAGTCTTTAGCTTTTCTATTTCATTACCCATACTATCCACTTTCATTGAAAGCGTAGTTAGGGTTTTGAGTATTTTTTCTAAAGCATTATCTTCTATTACATCAGTCTGTGTAGCTTTGTCTTGATATGTAATCTGCAATAACATTTTTGTTAGAACTAATTACTTCAATTGTAAATGTAAAATTTAATATATTCAATACTAGTCTCCGAATTTCTTTCGTTGTAACTGAATTTTGTGTTTTTGTTGTAACTGTATTTTGTAACAAAGAAAATACAAAATTCAGTTACAATGAAAGAAATTCGGAGACTAGTATTGAATATATTAAATTTTACATTTACAATTGAAGTAATTAGTACTAACAAAAATGTTATTGCAGATTACATATCAAGACAAAGCTACACAGACTGATGTAATAGAAGATGATGCTTTAGAAAAAATACTCAACCCTAACTACGCTTTCAATGAAAGTGGACAGTATGGATATTGAAATAGAAAAGCTAAAGACTAATGAAGTTAAACTGAAGTCTAAAGCTATGAATCAGCTAACTCAGCAGTGTACAGAGCTATGTCAATCGGAAGACAGTAAAATTTCAGAGCTAAAAGGAGACGTTGGGACACTCCATAAAACCCATAACGTTTATCAATCTACAATTGCAGGTACAAGCAAAGGAGTTAGTGGACAAAGATATCAGAACATGAACATGAAAAAGATATTTGAAAAACCATTTATACCAAAAGTACAAAAAGACCCCTTGTTCATACCCCCACAAATTACCACATATCAAGATAGTTTGAACCAAGATAAAAAAGCTTATAACCATATAGCCCGAGGATATATAGAAAATATCTACAAAGTACAAACTTTTCTAAACCTTAACCCTAGAGCTACAAATATCCAAGAATCAAACACAAACTATATAACCCCAAAATTGCAAGGTTACAACAAGCTAATTGCACTACCCAAAACCAACCCAAGCTTAATAAAAACTTATTTCGACTATGGATTATTAAATACAATATATACCCAAGATGGAGAAGAACTAACAACTATAGAAGAATTACATAGAGTATTCACCACTTATAAAAGAGTAACCAAAGAAAATCTATTTTATATAAAATTTTATACTGCATCAGCAGAGATATTATACGACGAGATCAAACCAGTTATATAAATTGTAAAAATAGGATTAACCAGAGATATGATTATACCGAAAGATATTGTGCAGCAGCCAGAGATACCCAAAATCGAGATACCTGATTTTTACGCAAATAAATGACTTATTGGAATAGCTACAATTATTCAAGAATTAACAAATAATTATATCAATGGAAATCCAATATGGAGCTATTATTCAAGAGATCATCAAATGATTTATTCAAATTCAAGAGCACTACGACAAACATATATGGAATATGTTTGGCAATGGATAATTACATTACTTAATCCAGAAAAATAATCTACTGCAAGAGCAATTAGGAAGGGATTTATTTCAGACGGATTATTAACAAGATATTGCAAGATAATTGGACACAAATATCCAGACCATCAATGTTCGAGATGTAATGGAGAAGATAATATTATCCCGAAAGTCCAGCTAGAATAAAAGAAAAAATCAACCAAGAAGATAAGGACGCCAGATAGAAGATAAAAATCAACGGAGCAATAATGGAAGAGAAAGAAGACAAAATAGTAAAAGTTATGAAAGAAAATGACATGTGAATAGTTTCCTTGACTTTAGATACGTAAGTTATTATAGCATTTACTAGTTTTTGATAACTTTTTGACCTTTTTATGGCAAAGTGTCATTATTGTATAGCTTTAGTCTTTATTAATTTTATCTTTTTATAGGATAGTCTTAAGAATTTTTGTAAAGTCTTTTGCAAATAAGACAAATGTAAAGTAGACAATAGTTTACATGTAAAACGTATAAATTAGGAATATTAGTAGGAATAGTTTCTTTTTCTCTTATAAATATGTAAGCCATTTGACAAGATAAAGGCAAGACTTTCATGTGTTGAAAGCAAGTCTCCTCCTTTGTAAACGAACTTTTGAATATTTAATAAAAAACAAATATATTTTTAAGAAAAAGCTATGGATAAACAAAGCCCAGAATTATCAAACCTACCAGAACAGGTCTATTTATTTACGATTATGAATAGCTAAATTTATAAATTCCTGACAATCATGATATGATAAAATAAGTTCATGTTAGTTACTTTATAGTTGAATTATTCGAAAAATAGCATGTTAAGAAGTTTATTAGCAAAGTGGAAAAGGAGAAAAATCCCTAAGAACTATGTCATCCTAAAGGTGAAACCAGTGAGGCAAGAAAGCCGTGATAGGAGAGTAACCAGAGTAGAGCCGTTGTTTAAGGGAAAAGTATCCAGATTACCATGCTAATAGTGACCGAAGAACATGTTATTTAAGAATAATCTAGTATATAGTAATCTAAAATGATCATATTTTGTTATGTGTATGATTGAAGGGAATATTTTGAAAAAAGCATCATATGAAAAATGAATACTTATTTATCTGACGAAATGGTATATCAATTTAAAATACTTGTTTTGTATGTACTTAAGGATATAGAAATTGTAGATATAAGAAAAATCATATTGAAAAAAATATTTGATAAATATTTTATGACTAGAATAAATTATATACCTCACCTACCTACTTATTCTTACAAATACTTACATACCAAACCTACACATCAACAATGATAAATTACGTATATTTAGAATATTGGAAAATGGATATGAAAAATATATAATTAATAAGAAAAAAAACTAATGAAAACAAATTTAGAAGAATATATGAGAACTAAAGATATAAAATATATAGAATTCCTTAATGAAAATATAGAGGAATTATTAAGATTAAAACAAACAACTAATAAATACTATGATAAAGCAATTAATTACTAGAATCCAATTCCAAGTTATGCAAGTTATTCGTAGAAACCTAAGCATAATATGGATAATATGACAAGATATTTATCTGATGAAACTAAGATACTAGTTTTATATATCATAAAAGACTTAGAATTAGAAGACATAAAGAAAATACTATGGGAAAAAATATTTGATTATGAAGATGACTTACTAAGTACTAATTGGATAGAAGATGAATTAGAAAATATAGATTTCTATGGTAGAAATAATTCAGACAGTTATTATTCAGATGAATATTATACAGATTAAAAATGCTAGAATATATTCAAAGAGTTAGAGAAAAACAAAGTTGACTATACAAAGAAATTAATTATAGAAATCAGCTTAGAAAAGGAAGAGAACAATTAAAAGAAAGATTAATTTGGATAAATAAAACCATAAAACAACTAGAACTAAAAGACAGTTTAGAATATGATTTAGACATGGAATTATTCATAGACGAAAAAGACAGAATAATTAACGAAATAGATAACCTAGAATTTAATATCAGATATATTACAATTAGAATAAATTATTATAAAGAAATTTGCAGTATCACAACTACTTTAGGATAAAATGATAGACTATGAGTATTTAAATTATTGGAGACAAGATATGGAAGAAATAAAATTAACAGAAATACTTATGAAAGAGAATTTAATTGAATATTTTAGAACAAAAGATATAGAATATTTAAAATACCTCCAAAATAATATACAAGAATTACAAAGACTAAGAGAAAAAACTAAAGAATATTACAATAAAACATTTAATCAAATACAATCCAATCACCCCCCAAGATATGAACATTAATAAAATTAAAATAAATACACCAAAAATAAAAATGTTTAGAGAAGTTAAGAAATATCCACGCACAACTAAAAATACATCTATTAGAACTAAAAATTTAGGGACCGAAATTTGTTGGGCACTAATAACGACCTTCAATAATTGGTCACATATTGTACATAAATAATGATTAAATGTGATTTCTTGGCTACATATAACTTGGAAGAAAAAATAATAATTCTTTTTAATTATATAAAAAGTTACTTATTTGAATTGAATATAATTTTTTTTTTAAAAACACTATATTAAATGGAGGGGAGGAAATATCACCTAATCAATAAATTTTTATCACGGGAAAAATGAGAGGTTAAATATGGGTCTCTTTTACTTTTGGGGTTCGTAACATATACTAATATATAACTGCCCGCCCTATGATGTAACCTAATAACTTTCAGAAAGTTATGGACTAAAGTCAAAACTCATTGATTTTACTTTTAAACTAGGAAGAAGTGAATTGCATACATTACTTGAAATGAGAGTGGGCTTTGAGCTAAACCTATTAACCCTCAAAAATACCATACCTAATGATCATGTTGGAAGTACAACACTTCATCACCAATGCAAAGTTATAAACCGACATTACGTTAGTTATTTAGAAATTATCATGCTCGTGATTCTTCATCTATATAGATAACAGACTCTAGTTTTCTAGTTTTCTATCCTTATATGAGGCTGGAAAGTGGATTGGCATCAGATCCACACGAAATGAATCATCTTGCTCAAACATGAGTACTCCATCACTTGTTTGGGACGAATCATCAAATTTTCACGAAGAGAATGAAAAGTGGGTCCAAGTAAATGATCAAAATCTCGCAAACAATAACGCTCCTTCCCCATACAAAGTTCGAAATCCAAAGACAATCATCAAGTACTGATGTTTATGTTGGAATTGTTTCTTCTTATACAGTGTAAACCAAATGACTAAAAATATTTCACTTATCACATACCCGAAATATAATAGGTAAAAAACAAACAAACATAAAGCTTGGTACAAATTAAATTAATTCAGTTCACCTTTTACCACCAGGGATCGATTAAGTACTTGGAGAGAAGTGCATTTTATTGGAACCTATATTTGTTACTATTCCCTTCGTCTATAAATACTTGTCCATTTTTTATTTGATATATACCTTAAAAAACAACAAATAGAAGAGTGGTTTTACTATATTACTCTTTGAATATAATAAATTTTTTATTTTAAAAAATACAATGTGTGATGTATTATATTTAATATCAAAGATAAAATTGAGAAAAATAGATAAATTATACATTAATTTATTAAGTTGAATAAGTATTGTTGAACATTTCAAAATAGAAAAATAAATAAATAAAAATAGACATAGAAAGTAGGCATAATAACTTGACATCAAATTATAACTATGACCTTTAACTTTACCAGTACACAAGTAGGCCCTTAACTATACAAAAGCTGAACAAAAAAACACTCCAATCCTACCTGAAAAAATGTGTGTATACACTCAAAACCATGCACGTCAGAGTTAAAATTGAAGTCTTTTTTTGTTCAGCTTTTGTATAGTTAAAGGACCTACTTGTGCACTGGCAAAGTTAAAGGTCATAATTATAATGTGTCTTTTTTATTAGGTGGCAGCATCTGAGTTTTTTTTCTTCTGTGAAGGCTCCCACATGGGGAGTTTATTTCATGATAGATCAAAAGGAGTATAAAGAGGTAGATATATCCTTAAACCTCAAGAATTACAAAGCTCGAGTGTAGAACACTCATATAATTTGATTTAAGCACAAAATAAACTAGGAGGATCTCTCCTTTAACAACTAAGCTCACAAAAAGAGAGGCTACTAAGCACCCTTAGTAGTAAACTAAGTACTCAACCTGGATCAATGATGAAAGAGCCTTTCTTGACTCGAATTTTAAATTTCGGAGAGCCTTTAATGTCATTCTTCAAAGTAGATATAATTTGAGTGGGCAAGTTTGTCGCCTCATTGAAGAAGGTGTTTCTTTTAGTACTCTCTGCCAAATTTGCGAGAAGATCAGCCGTGGTGTTGCCTTCATGAAGAGTGTGCATGAATTCATAGTCGAGATTTGCTCGAGTTCATTCTTTAGTTGCCAGGAGTTTTTGAATTTTTCAGTGATCATCTGGATGATAGGTAGTGAATCATATTCGACAGTGATTTTGCGATATCCATTGTCTAAACACTATTTCATTCCAATAATAATAGCCTTAATTTCTGCTAAGTTATTGAAGCATGAACTAAAGTAGGCAGTGAATGCCATGATCAACTTTCAAAGGTGATTCCTTAGTAGGCCATCTCCTCCTGCACTGCCCGGATTGTCCTTGCTGCATCTATTCACATTCAGCTTAATTTCTCCAAGCACAGGTTTGATTCATGCAACACTCCAATTTAGGAAGGAGTCCGGGTCGGGTCGTGACAATCCATCTGACTAGTTTGATATCTAGCTTAGGCTTGATACTGTCAATTAAACAAGTAATGTTAGGCATAGGAGAGTTAAAATAAAGGGATGGGAATTGAGTATTAAGGACCATTTGGACCATGTTGGTAACTTGATCAATTATCCTATTAGTAGTAGTATTGATCCCTTCATATTTTAGAGTGCATCTGAATTTCCATAGTTCCCAAGTGAGAACAATGGGAAGACATTGAAAAAGGGTCTCATGCACTTTGTTGTGAGGTTTAATCAGCCACCATCTAACAATTTTGTATCTAATGTTGCCACTGTGAGGATAAAGGATGCCACAAGCATCAAGAAAATATTTCCAACTGAGGGTAGCAATTTCACTTTCTCCAAATAAATGATTGACATCCTCATTATGACCATTTTTTCAACATTAACATTTGGAAGACCCATGAACTTTAAATTTTGTAACAACGTCATCAGTGGACAATTTATTATTAGGGAGTCTGTGCAAGAAAAAAGAAATTTTAAAGGGGAGATTGTTATGCCATGTCTTACTATTGGTTAGGGAAGTACCTTTGCTCATTTGAAAAGAATGCCAAGCAGATTTACTAGAAAAAATACCAGTAGGATCAACTAATCAGATAGGAAGATCGTTTTCATCTCGAAAGAACGAGATTCTTTGATTGCACATAACCAAGTCATACGGAAGAAGTTGTTGGAGCTTAATAAGGTCCAACTGATTATTCTGAAAGAAATCAGAGACTTTAATATTCTTGAAAGTGTTGTCATGGTTTACCAGATAGGCCAGAGCTTCTTTGTTGGCTCAATTGTCCCACCAAAAGGAGATGTCACCTTTTCCAACTTTCCAAGTGATATAACTTTCACAATTATCTTTAATATCCATAAGCCTTTTCCAAATATGGGATTGAACATAGCTAGAGATTCTGTTAACAGTATGAGTCCTTTTAAAGTATTTAGAATTTAAGAACAAGTTTGAAAGGAAATTATGGGTTATGAACCTCCACCAACATTTAACACTGAAAGAGATACATATCATGAAGAGATTTAAAACCAATACCACCCTCTGCTTTAGGAAAACATAATTTAGCCTATTTTATCCAATGATAATGATCTTTCTCATCGAAACAACCTAGAAAAAATTGACGAAATATTTTTTAATTTGTTCCAAGACAGTTTTAGGGGGGGGGGGGGGGGAAACTACAGAGATAATATGTAAAAGAATAAAGTGAAGAACTGACCTGATGAATACAACTTTACCACCGAAAGAGAGGAGTTTACCTTTCCATCCTTGAGTTCTATTGGCAATTTTAGCAACCATGCTGCTAAAATATGTGACTTTCTTTCTTCCCAAATATATGGGAGCACCCAGATAAGTAAAAGAAAATTGGGAATGAGCAAAACCAGTGATTATCTTAATATCATCAATAATTCTTATCGAGGTTCTAAGTGAAACTAAAAAGTAGATTTCTTTTTATTGACGAGTTAACCAGAAACCAGCTCATAAAGATCTAAATTTTTCATCATGATAGTAATAAAAGGGATATCCCCAGATGAAAATAATATAGTATCATCAGCATAAGTGAGGTGAGTAATAAGAGGACTGTCAGGATTAACAGAATAAGGAATGAAATTATCAACATGCAACTAATTCATAATTCTTGAGAGAAGCTCAATTCTAATTAAAAAAAGAGAAGGGGAAAGACGATCGCTGATACGAGTATTATGGGATCGAGACCAATAACTAGGATCCAAGCTCGAGAACTACAAAGGTTTCAAGATACGTTTATGAAAATGGACGTATTAGAGCATGTATTAGAGCCGCCCAAAGGAGTATATGCATTGACATGTGAGGAATTTTCTTAGGTGTTACAAAACACACCAAAGCTGTCCACTTTTGCATCGTAAACCCACCCCTTTCATTAAGGGTAGACGGGTCCTTTCCTCATGACTTTTGTAATAGACTATTTATAGGATCCTTTTAGTCTTGCTCTCGTTAGTTAGATTATTCTTGAAATCACTTGTAATATTGAACATCACTTTCCTCTCAAGAAGAGAGTAGACCACCTCTTTGATATCACAAGAAATGGTTTCTTCTTGTGTTGTGTGTATCAGTTAGAAACGAGAATGCTTGAGTAAACCGAGTTTCTCTTGTGTTCTGTAAGAACGTGGTGCTTGTTAACTTATTTTGTGGAGGTTTTAGAGTATTAATACACTCTTTAGTTGTTGCATTATGAGTTCTCATAGTGTCAAGTTACATTTCTTCTTTATTGTTTAAGTTTGAGTTTGTTGTTTCCATTTAGTGTCTTGTGCGTGTGGACTGTTTGTGTGTTTTTGAACTATTTTTGTGCTCTTTTAGATATCATTTGGTATCAGAGCTATCATTGATTTCATTTCCACGAGATCGATCTTGGGCTTGTTCACTTGAAAAATAAAAAAAGGTGTTGAAAAGCTGAAAAATACAAAAATAGTGAAGCTGTCCCATTTTTTTGGTTCTTGGCTGAAATTTTGGTCTTGAATTTTGTGTGTTTTGTGTATTATAGTGTTAGATATTTGTTTCCTAACACTAGAAGAGGCGTCCAAAATCGAAAATCTCACAAAAAAGAGTTGTTTCCGTTTTTGTACCTTGGCAGAGAAATTGTGTCTTGTTTGTGTGTCTTGGCCGAGATTTGAAGCATAGATTTAGGTGTTATTTTGATTGTATTAGTAGTTTCGTGTGTTAGATTGTTGTTTCCCTAGCACACTTGAGTCTAAGGTCCAAGATTTGAGCCTTTGTTTAGTGTTGTTGAAAGGTTGGATGGCTTGAATATTGTTGTTGTTCATAAGTGTTCTTATTGTTGTTCATAATGTTCTTGAGGTGAATGTTCAACAAAAGGTGTGTTTGATTTGAAAAGGGGAAGAGAGAGGTTAAGTCTTGTGTTTGTCTTGAAAATAGTTTCAAGACGACACCCAAAGAAGCAAATCAACAAAAGACCTCCCAAAAGCTCCCTTACCAAAAGAGTGTCAAAACCTTTTTCAAGAAGAACCAAAAGAGGAAAGAGACAAACCCAAAGCAAAAAGGTGTTTTGCCATTTTGGTACAAGTTGGTGAAAAATTTATTGACACCTTTTTGGCCTTTTAAAAAAAGAGTCCAAGGCCTTGTCTTTCATTTCAAAAACCTAAAAAGCCTCACCAAACAAACAAAATTTAATTATATAAGTTGGACAACATCAACAAAACAACAACACCAAACGACCAAAATAAAAATTGTGGGCCACATCAACAACAAAACTCAAGTCATAGGACCTTCCAAGTTTCTTTCCTTGTCTCTATTAGTTTTCTTTCTATTGAATCCTACACTAGTTGGAAACTAAGTAACAACCTACTAAGTTGTGAACTAGTTTTTGAGTACGTCTTCGTGTCAACGTTCTTTGTTGTGCTTTGTTCGTTTACAATTTGTAGTTGTTCTTGGTTCAAGTGCGTACGAAGATTTCTTGAGTCTTCAAAATCGAAATCCATTCTAACTCAAGAGTAGGCTCATTCCTAAGCACTCACGGATTGATAATTGGCTTACAACACTTGAAGAACCAAGTGAGGAAGCCAAGTGTGAAGAAAGTGTGAGCGTATTTTGAACTAACATTTGCTTGTTTTATAGGTACAATTGCAAATGGAACCCAAAAATTCCAATGCTCCAATCGTGGACAATAATGTTATGAATGCCCTCTTAGCTAGTCTTGAAACTTTGTCTCAAGGCGTGACTAGGATGAAGGCAAATGTTGAGAAGTTGGGCTCGGATGTGGCCTCAACGGGTAAGAGGTTGGAGAGAGTGGAAAGCCAAAGAAGTTCTCGACCTTATACCCCTTAAAACACCTTACCTACTATTACTCTCGAGTCCTTACACCAAAGATTGTATCCACCAAGTGCTATAAACCAAGTCAATCTTTACTCTCCAAGTCGAGAACAAGATGGACCTAGCCGTTCCTTACTCCAACAAGTCCCACAAGATGGACTTGGAACCCAAATTCCATCCCTAAACCCGAATCCTCCAATTCAAAGACCCTACACTCCACTAAATTCAATGTCTCCTTCCCAAAGCTACACTAACCCGGAAACACCCCATCCAAGTAGAAAAAGAGGGAGAGTTAGGATCCAACGAGAATGAGGCCAAGGCTCAAGATGGAGATAAAATTAGTGGTGAGATACAAGAAGAATGTGAAGAAAAGAAGGCAAGGAAAAGGGAAACTGCAGGTAGTGAAGTAGGAAAGGAAAAGAAAAATGTGCTTGTGGGGTTTGCCCACAAAGGATCTTTGATACTCACTAACCCATATGCTAGAACTTTGCCTAGAATTGATCCTTATTATATACAGGTTCAAGTTCATATGCTATCAAATAAGGATCAAAAAGGGGTTCCACACGATAACATGGAAAATGAGCTAGTGACACCCTTGGCCGAGAGCTCCAAACAAGTGGACTGTCGTGGCATACAACGAGGTATAATTGCTACACTCTACACTTCCTTAGGCTTGAAATATTGTTATAAGGATATTAGTATCCAATGTGAAGTAGCTTCGGGTTTACATAGTGTAGAAAAGGATGAATCTTTCTCTGGTAGTTCTCTTGTTGCATATGTTGGTCAATTTGCTCTTAAGGATAGTTCACTAATTGATCATGTGAGTGGTGTGATTAAAAATCCTCAAGTTAGTGTTCATTATTGTAATATTGAACATGATATTGGACCTATTCCTTTAAGCTTGTGTGATGCAAACCGTGCTACTAGTTTTGCTCAAGGTAATCATATGCTTGGAAAACTTTTGAATAAAGGTGTGCTTGCTCTTAAGAGAAGACTTCTAGGACACAAATCTTTAGTCTTGGATGATAGCCTAGTAAAATTATTGGTTAATCTCGACTTATACCCTTGGTTACACCATCCCTTTGATCTCGAAACACTAGTGGGTTGGAAAAGGAGTTGCCTCGTCTTATGCTTAGCTTTCCTTGATGATTATCTTATCCCTATCCTTTGTAATTTTCAAACTACATGTTTCATGATAAAAATAAAGGATTGCTGGTTGAATTTTAAAAGTGTACTCCCTCGGCAAGATGTCTTCACACTTGATTCCTTTCTATACTACCTCTTTACCTATGATGATAATCATGTTAATTTTGAATTTGTATTGTGTAGTGGTAGGAAGTTTGGTGGCTGGTTTTATTATTTGCATGATGGTGATATGTGGTTGACGTGGATCTTAAGATCAATAGAGGCACTATATTTGATGAGGTCCTTTGTAGAGGTAATGAAACAAATGTATCTTATGGTTCCTAAGATAAAGGTAGTCTTACCTTTTGGGTTTAGTAAAGCCATTAAGACCATTGTAGTTTCCTTATCTCTTGATATTTGTCAAAGCCATTTTCTTTGTGACATTCATGCTAATCTTTTCATGCCACACACCAAGGACCCATGGGTATATTCCGAATGTGAACAACCTTGGCTTGATGACATATGCAATAGTTTTGGATTGCACTCTTCTTTCCTTGATGTTTATATTATCCATGTCCTTTGTGATGCTTGTGGTACGTGTTTCATGATCATAACAAAGGATTGTTGGTTGTATTCCAAAAGTGTATCCCCTTGGCATGTCTATATAATTTGTAGTACTAATGCTAACCCTCCTATCATGAGGATTGTGTGCTTGTTTCCTCTCTCTTTGGTTTTGCAAGGTGCAAATTTGAGGACAAATTTCTTTCAAGATAGAGAGGAAATGATACCAAATGGTATCTAAAAGAGCACAAAAATAGTCCGAAAACACACAAACAGTCCACACTCACAAGACACTAAACGAAAACAACAAACTCAAACTTAAACGATAAAGAAGATATGTAACTTGACACAATGAGAACTCATAATGCAACAACTAAAGAGTGTATTAATACTCTAAAACCTCCACAAAATAAGTTAACAAGCACCACGTTCTTACGGAACACAAGAGAAACTCGGTTCACTTAAGCACTCTCGTTTCTAACCGATACACACAATAAAAGAAGAAATCATTTCTTGTGATGTCAAAGTGGTGGTCTACTTTCTTCTTGAGAGGAAAGTGATGTTCAATAGTACAAGTGATTTCAAGAATAAGCTAACTAGCGAGAGCAAGACTAAAAAGATCCTATAAATAGTCTATTACAAAAGTCATGAGGAAAAAAACCCTTCTACCCTTAATGAAAGGGGTGGGCTTGGGATGCAAAAGTGGACAGCTTTGGTGTGTTTTGTAACACCTAAGGAAATTCCTCACATGTCAATGCATATACTCCTTTGGGCGGCTCTAATACATTCTCCAATACGTCCATTTTTATAAACGTGTCTTGAAGCCTTTGTAGTTCCCGAGCTTGGATCCTAGTGATTGATCTCGAGCCCATGATACCTGTATCAATCGCCTTGCTTGAGTTTCCATCTGAGTTGATTACTAATCCACGTAGGAGCGATTGAGTTTCACATATGTAAGTTGCAGAATTGGAGTATTTTTTTTCCAGCTTTTATATAGTTAAAGGGCCTACTTGTGCGTTGACAAAGTTAAAGGGCATAGTTATAATTTGGTGTCAAGTTAAAGGTCTTGTTTATGTATTATGCCTAGAAAGTATCAATCATGTCCATATCATTCTATTCTTGGACCAAATAAAGTCATTAATTATGGCATTGCTCCCTTTTCACTTATTGCTTTGCTTCTCTCATGTTATCAATGAATAATCCCTCTATTTTTCATTGTCAGGGAGTAGGGGTGTACATAGGTCGGGTTGGTTTGATTTTTTATTGAATAAAAATCAAACCAATTATGTCGGTTTATTAAAACTATAAACCAAATCAAACCAACATAAAATCGATTTTTTCGGTTTAGGTTTTAGTCGGTTCTTTTGTTTTTTTGAATTTTCTAGTTTTTTTTATAATCTTTATTTTTTATAATTATATTGTGATTGAAGACTAGATCAAGTATGTTTTCACTCATGTGCTAATGAAAAAACTCAATTATGAAAAATTGAGGAGCGAAAAACTCTCTTGAAACTAAAAAGTAAAATGAAGAGTGAAAGTTTAGATTTTAAGTTTATATTGGGTTTTGAATCATTTTATTAACAATCAATGGACAAATATTACAATTTAATATATATATATATATATATATATATATATATATATATATATATATATGCACCAACTTTCTAAATATTGAAAATTAATAAAACTAATTGAAAAATATTTAAAAAGTTGATTATAATTAATATTTTATGGATAAAAAGTTAAATTATATATATGCATATATACATACATACATACACACACATATATATATATATATATATATATATTATGTCGGTTTGATTTGAGTTCGGTTTGACTTTTTTTTATTAACACCAAACCAAATCAAGAATGATCATTTTTTTTTTCAAACGTCAAATCAACCAAACCAAACCATAAGTCATTTTTTTTTTTTTCGATTTAATTTAATTCTTTGGTTTGGCTTGACTTGACAATTCGATCTGTACACCCTTACAAGGGAGTAGTACTATAATACATCGCCTTTCAATTTTTTTTCTTAAGTAATTATGATTTTTCCTTAAGAAGTACAATGACCAACTCTATGGGTGTGCTCTTAACAGAGGACAATAATTTCAATTTTCTATTATTTCATGTACTATTGGTTTAAATTTTTTTTAACAAGTTTCTGAGAAATAACTTGACTACGAAAATATGAAAAATAACTTCCAAAAAGGCATTAACAATATTTATGTCGTTTTCACCCTGCAACACACCTCATTTCCTCCCTACCCCCCATTCCCTTGTACCTTCTACAATATTTGTCTAAAATCATACACAAATACTTTTAAAATAATATTTTTTGCTTACATACAAAAAATTTAAAAAAAGCAAGAAACTTGAGTATACTTTCTTTTAATGATAGTATATATTTTCCTTCGGACCAACGCACCTATATCCGTGCATGTTTAATATGATTGGATATTACTATAATTTTCTTGCCAGCTACATATATAATTTGCAATTAGAAAATTTTAATAACTTAATTATTGATTGACTAACTAAACATAAAATGACTGTTGAATTTAGTGCCTTGTAAGTTGTAATTTCCTCCCCAATTTGCCTCCGTACACTCTTTTTTTTTTTTTTTAAAAATAAAAATAATAATTTGCAACTTGATTGCTTCTCTTGGCTACGTTGCACTCTCTTTATGGTTTTCTCTTAGTTTAATATAAGCTTGTCGGTTGCATTCAATATACAATTCGTCCATCCTAATATTCTACTATTTGCAGTCAGTCCTAGTCAGGTAGTTCATGCATGAACATCTTGACGTTCACTTTAAATCGGTAATAATATATATAATTAATAACTTTTTAGTTTTTTACTTAATATTTGATATTTTTGTTAAAAGCATAATTAAATTCAAATTTACGTCAAAAAAAATTTAATAGTTAGTTAAAACGCTTCCTACAAAGATACTTAATGCCGTTTGCTAACGTGAAATAAGGGGAGATTTATACCATTATTCAAATCTAATATCAAATTTAGCCTTGCATATTTGACTTTATCTTATGCAACATGAGATTATTTTATACCACCTTCACATGAGATAAATTGGACCGATAAATTAGTGCAGAAATTATAATTTCATGATAATATAATATACGTACCAAACAACCTCGTTACACAGGGGCAGGTCTACATTATCGAGTGGGGTTTCCGGGAACCCCCACCCCTACCGTAGATTCGACAAATATACTAAAAAATAGAATAAGTCAATAAAATATTATAGATGGGAACCCATAAATAAAAAATAGCATTAGCTTAATGGCATGGAATGGACTCTTGAAGTGCTTAGTCCCATGATCATGGGATTGATCCCCGCTGGTGTTATCTTTTTTATTATATTATTATATATTACTTTATTTTATCGGAAACCCACAAGTTTGAAATTCTAGATCCGTCTCTACCTAACATGAATAAGCTGTCCGTGGAAATCTCAACTAATTAAGGACATTGGAACATTATAACACAAATAATGCATGAGGTGATCATCTTACCATACAGTATTCTCCTGTTTGTATAAACAGTAGGATTTAATTTATATACATGACAAAGAATATAAAGATTCTTTCAATATCAATTCTTTGTTTATTATTAAAAGTAGTTTAACTATATAAATATCTTTTACTAACACTAGTATTAAACTCTAAAATGATGTATACTTCAATCTATCCACATTGGATTGGATATTCTAGCACAATTAGTTTGAAAAATTTGTTTGTAGCAAAAATGTCTCTCATCCAATGGTGAGGATATTGCAAATGAACCCAATTTGTTTTAGTGAGGAGTTTGTTAAAAAAACAACCTTATCCTAAACAGCAGGCAAACGGGACTCACGTGAATAACTAACTTTTTCACCTCCTTTTTACTTTCTTTTGGGTGTGTGTTTGGGTTTGGAGTGGGTGTTGTGGTGGTGGAGGATGCAATGGCCTAGATACATCGATAAAAAGATGGTTAGTTGAATCTTTTTTGTCAGAAAATTATATTAAATATAGGGAAAAGTTATTATTTTTACTTCGAATTTGTCCCGAAAAGTCATTTACACACTTAAACTATTATCGCGACCTAATATATACTCGTACTATGTAAAAGTAAATTTATTTTCATCCCAAAACGTATACAACCAGTCACATGATGGAGAGTGAATTACACTCGCGCCACATCATTGTCATGTCACTATCCTTTTTTTTAAAAAAAAAATCCATGTCACCCATTGCTTTTTCTTCACCAAAACCACCATTAAAATACCACCATTGATACCATCACCATCAAACTCAAATCTCCATCATGATAATTTTAAGAATCCACCATGAATTTCATTACCGGAATCACAACACAACCATTGGTATCACAAGAATCACAAGCAACCACCATAAAATTCAATATCCACTACTAAAATTGTCATCGAAATCACAATATCACCATTGTTAACATCCAAAGTTACAATGAACCACCGCAAATTCGCACCACCACCACTACTAAATCCTACAACAAAATCGACTACCATTATTGATTAAGCAAAATTGAAATAGGATTTTTATAGAGAGAAGATAAATCTACAAAAAAAAGTGTTGAAAGATTGAATTTTGAGCAAATTTATAAACTTTTACAGAGAAAGAATAAAAATACAAAAATAAATTTAAAAAATGATGTTCAATATGGGAGCAACAATATCTGATCGATTTTAAACGTCTGAACGAAAAAAATTTCGACCGGCGGCGATTCCACGCTCAATTTTTTCTATTTTTCTCTCCAAAAACTATTATGAAAAAATCATTCTCATCAACCATAGCAAGGGAGGAGTGTTGTGATGAAGAAGGAAGATGGAGAGAGAGAAAAAAAGTAGATTAAAGATGGGTGAAGAAGAGAAAGTGTGTGCATGGGTGGGGGAGGGTTTAAAGAGTTTTTGGTTATTTTTTTTCTCCAGATGCACCCTTTTATTTTTTTAATATAATGTTATTTCCACGTCAGATTTAGGGTGAAGTTAAATTCATTTTTAAGAAGAATAAGTGTGTAATAAAGCGGCACATTGGTTTAGGTGTGTAAATGACTTTTCAGATATAGTTTAGGATGATTTTGATGACTTTTCCCTTAAATATATAAAAACAATACATTAGTCAAATATATATATATATATATATATATATATATATATATATATATATATTAATTAAATCTTGAGCACTTTCAGTAAGATTCTTAGTTTGGCTGTCGAGGAGGGGGTGGTGAAAGGGAGATCTAAGGAAGGATCATTTAGTTGCTAGTTATTAGAGTTTATTTGGAATTCAAATTTTTGTAGCATTTTTTGTAACAAAAAGATTACCTTTCCTTAGAATAGATATTAGATAAGGACTCTAATTATATTTATCTTTAACATGTACAAAGTTTATATATAAAGAGATACAATCAACAGAATAATCAATCTGTACTTATTTTCTCTAACTCTTCTTGTCCTTAACCTTATTATGGTATCAGATATTTCCATCGATCTTATGGCCAATTCTCCAAACTCCAGCAAGTTGCTGTCACTTGCAAAAGAGTCTGGTTATTTCACCATTATTCAACTACCAAACCTCTCTCTCAAACTTGACAGAAACAACTATTGACTTTGGAAAAAATACTTTGAACATACTCAGAGCCTTTTCTCTTGACTCTTTTGTTCTTGGTTCTAATCCTCCTCTAAATACTATTACGGTCACCCCCTCTGCTACAGAGAGCACTACTAGCCAAGCACAACCAGTGGTTACTTCTAACCCTGCGTATGATGAATGGCGCCACAACAATCTTCTTATTCTTGTTTGGCTTCTTCAAATAATTTTTTATCTTCTTCTTGGTCACCTAACTCGAGCTACCTCTTCCTATGATGCTTGGAATAAAATCTAGAGTATGTTTCAATCGCAGACACGTGCTTAAGTTATGCAATTAAAATCTTAACTTCAAAATCTTCCTAAAGGCAATCTTTCCATCACAGAGTACTTTGAGAAGAAACGCGCAATCACCGACTTTTTAGCAGAAAGCTTGTACATTGTACAAGATAATGACTTCATCTTATTTGTTCTTAATGGTCTTGATTCTTCATTTGGAATTTTCAAGGTTGCACTTAATATGCGTTCTGGTCCTATGATTCACGAAGAACTGTTTGGACTCCTCCTTCAGAAAGAAGAACGCTTGACTGAAGAACTTCGTTCTATCGCCATTAATACTCAATTTGACTCTACTCCTTCTCATGCCCCCTTAACTCAAAATTCAGCTTATTCTTTTTTTTTTCGATTTCTCATCCGATGTTCGGTACCCACATTGGAGCCCGACTAATCCGGATTCGCATCGGGTAGGACCCCATTCGGGGGGTAGCGCTCCCGACAGAGTTTTCTCCATACCCAGGGTCGAACCCTCGACCTCTGATTAAGGGTGGAGCAGACCCATCCGCTGCACCACAACCCATCTTATTCTCCACCTCTTAATAATACTAACCAATCATATATTCTTGGACCACCCTCACGCTCTAATTTTGTTGCCTATAATTCTTATAATCATGCTCAATCTATGGTACCTCAACAATATTCCTATTTGTCATTCTCTCGATCCAATAATCGTCAGTCCAAGCATCATGTGCCATGTCAAATATGTGGTAAAACTAATCATGAAGCTCGTAATTGCTACCATCGCTCTAACGAAAAAGATTATCCACCAACAAGGCCATCACAATCCCGGTCAACTCCAAAAGAAACACATTTTGCTTCTCCTTTGACTATTATTGGTCCTGCTTGGTATTTTAATTCGGGTGCTACACATCATTTGACCTCAGACATAGCTAACCTCTCGTTACAATCTTACACTGGAAATGATGATTTAGCGGTTGGTAATGGTATGAAAATTCATATTTTGTACATTGGCTCATCAATTTTTTCTACATGCACACAACTCATTCATCTTAAAAATATTCTCCATGTCCCTAAAATTTTCAAGAATTTACTTAGTGTTGCTAAACTAACTCGTGATAATAATGTCTATATGGAATTTTATCCTTATAATTGCTATGTGAAGGATTTGTAGTGCAGGAAACTTCTGCGAGGAATACTTGATGATGACCTATACCATCTTCAACTATCATAGCCTCATTCTCGATCTCCCCACCTTCAGTATTTCTTGGTGAACACACAACTCTTGTTGGTTGGCACCGTCGACTGGCTCATCCAAATGAAGCTCTTCTTCGACGTCTTTTGTCTAATTTTAGGCTACCTGTTTCTAGATTTGATTTTTCTAATGTTTGCGAACCTTGTCAACTAGGAAAAAGTCAACGCCTACCCTTTTCCCATTCCCATGTTTCTAGTACTAGTCCTTTTTAATTAATTTATTCTGATGTTTGGGGACCTTTCCCTAATCCTTTTATTAGTGAATTCTCCTACTTTATTTTATTCATTAATGATTGCACCAAATTTATTTGGATGTATTTCATGTCACATAAATCACAAGTTTTTTAATTTTTCGCTCAATTTAAGTCTGCCGTTGAAACTCAGTTTGCGATAAAAATAAAATCAATTCAAATTGTCTGGGAGGTGAGTACAAAAATGTATCATCTTTTTTATAAAATCACGACATTCATCATCGTATTTCTTGTCCTTATACACCTCAACAAAATGGTGCATCGGAATGTCAGAATCGTATTGTAATTAAAAAAAGACTCGCTCTTCTTTTCCATGTTTCTCTTCCATTTCAATTTTGGGAGCATGCATTTATCACTGCTACGTACTTATCTAATATTAACATATTATCGTCTTTGTCCTTTAAATCCCCATAGCAATTACTGTACAAAAATTCTCCCGATTATGATTTTCTCACAACTTTCAGTTGACGTTGTTATCCCTTTCTTCGACTCTACAATCATCATAAAGTTGATTTTCAATCTTTTCCTTATGTATTTATAGGGTATATTTCTCGTCACAAAGGTTACCTTTGTTACCATGTCACGTCTTCTCGAATTTATATTACTCGTCATGTTGAATTTGATGAAAATACTTTCCCGTATTCCTCTGTGTTGCCGATCGTAAAATTCCTCCTCCTCCTCCGCATATTTTAGCAACTCTTCTTTCTCTTTACTCAATCAAGCTTCTCAACGTCCAGTGCGTTCACATTCTCCCGCGTTAAGGTCATCATCACGTCCTCCAGTTGCATCACCTATCTTCTCATCTGAGCACACTAATCATACACATATATACCCTCTATTGTATCCCCTAAAGAATCACCTAAAAAGAGAATATACCAGCCATTAACCACCTAAACACCTGCCACCATCTGGTTCCTCTTACTTGACCTCAACCTCTTTCTATTTTTGCCCCTCCGACACATCTCGCTATCACATAATTGTTCGAAGTAAAACTAATTTCTTAAAACCAAAAGCTCTTATAACATCTCGATATTCTCTTCCTCTCGATCTGTCTCACATTCCAAAACCTACAACATATCATTAAACCTCCAAATATCCTGAATGGCATTATGCTATGCAGATAAAATTCTTAGCCTTTATGTAAAATAAGACTTGGACATTGATTTCACCACCGCTTAGTTCTAACATTGTTGGTTGTAAATGGGTCTACAGGGTTAAAATAAAAGTTGATGGATCTATTGAACATCACAAAGCTCGCCTTGTCGCGAAAGGTTTTCACCAAGAGGAGGGTGTTGATTCATTTGACACTTCCAATCCCGTTGTTACTCCCACAACCATTCGACTTATTCAGTCTTTAGCTGTGACAAATAAATGGTCCATTCGACAACTTGACATTAACAATGCATTCTTAATTGGTGATCTCAAAAGTGTTTATGGAACAACCAAAAGAATTTGTTGATCCTCATTGGCCACACTTGACATTAACAATGCATTCTTAATTGGTGATCTCACAAGTGTTTATGGAACAACCAAAAGAATTTGTTGATCCTCATTGGCCACATTTTATATGCTAATTGAACAAAGCCTTATATGGCCTCAAACAAGTGTCACGAGCTTGGTTCCGTAAGTTAAAGATTTTTCTCCTTGGTATTGGGTTCCTCTTTTGTTTATCTGACTCTTCTCTTTTTGTGCAACAAACTTCTTAGCACATAACATATGTCCTTGTCTATGTGGATGTCCTTATTATAACTGACAGTGATAGTGATTTCATCACTACATTTATTTGCTTTCCTGATCAACAGTTTTCTGTTAAAGATCTTGGTTCCTTAAATTATTTTTCTTGGTATTGAATCATCTCCAACGTGAAATAGATAATTTTATCTTAAGGCATGTATATTATTCGCGACTTACTTTGTCGAACTAACATGGTTGATGCAAAGCCTATCTCTAGTCCAGCTGAACTTGGATCTTACTTACTCTTTCTGGTGATCCCCTGCCTGATGCTTATTTATACTGTAGTGTTGTTGGTGCACTTCAATATGTTACTATTACTAGGCCTGAAATATCCTATGCAGTCAATCGAGTATGTCAATTTATGCAATCACCCACCACTGTTAATTGGTCAGTTGTCAAACGCATGCTTCGATATCTAAAAAAATCCATCCATAATGGCCTCTACTACGACCTATGTCCGGTTCTAGCCTTGTAGCCTTTTCGAATACTGATTGGATCTTTGACCTTGATGATAGTCACTCCCAACATGGTTTTGCACTGTTTTATAGAGGTAACCTGATAAGTTGGTCTTCTCAGAAACAAAAAGTTGTAGCCCACTCAAGCATTGAAGCTGAGTATCGTGTTTTAGATTTTGCAACTACTGAATTAATTTGGGTTCAACAACTAATCATTGAGCTACGTGTTCCTCGCACTGCACCTCCTATTGTCTTTTGTGATAATCTTAGTGCACAGTTTTTTATCTCAAAATTATGTCATCCATCAACGGTCAAAGCATATTCGTCTTGATTATCATTTTGTGTGAGAGATGGTTGAAGATCAATCTGTAGTGGTTCGCTATGTTTCATCTCATAATCTACTTGCAGATATATTTACTAAAGCAGTTGGCACAAATCGGTTCCTCAATCTTTGATCCAAGCTCATGGTTCGATCCCGAACATGATCTTACAGGGGGCTATTAGAGTTTATTTTGAGTTCAAATTATTGTAGCTTTTTCTATAACAAAAAGATTACCTTTCCTGTAGATTATACATTAGATAAGGACTCTTATATTTATCTTCAACATGTACAAAGTTTATATATAAATAGATACAATCACCAGAATAATCAATTTGCACTTATTTTCTCAAACTTTTCTCATTCTTAACCTTATTATTAGTAAGTGTGTTATATCGATATTAGTAATGTAGAGATCAACAAAGTAAATCTAATTGTATAGATAGAAAGATATTAATAATGTATGTATTAAACTATAGTTATTCTATCTTCTATTCTTCATAAATAATAGTACATAAATTTTCTCATGAACCAAACAAACATTATATTAACGGTATGAGAAAATGGCCAAATACCCCCCAACCTTTACCCCAAATCCCAACTACACACTTATACTTTGAGGGGGTCCTATGACCCCCCCCCCCCCCCCGAACTATTTTAAAGTGGAGTATTTACCCCCCCGAACTATTTTAAAGTGGAATATTTACCCTCCTAAAATCTCATGCCCAGACATTATTTCAGGCAGTGAGTTGCACTCGCTGCCACGTCATTAACACATTATTTTTTCTTTTTTTACTCTAAAAAATCAATTATTTAAATAGACCGAAACCCACCAAATTTTCTTTGTTTCGTGGACTTCCATAAAGAAACAAATAATGGATCATGATTTTTTTTTTCTAAAATCTTTAAGCCTCCATTTTTCATTGAGGAGCAGAAAAATGAAGTTTTATCAGCCCATGCTTATCAATCCAAGAATAGATACTGTAGAAGAGAGACATTGGTGTTGATTGTGAAAAAATTTGGTGTTGATTTTGATTATGGTGTTGATTTGATTATTTTAATTTCAAGGCATTGTTGGAAGTTTATGTTTCATTTCATGAGAACGATGATTCTTGGTATTGTAATTCGGTTAATGAGTATGTAAGTTTGATAAATTAACTTTGGATTGGATGTCATTGTTGAGTTCTTGAAGATGCCATTATTGAGTTCTTGAAGAAGAATTAAAAATTCTTGTATGGTAATTCGGTTAATGAGTATGTAAGTTTGATAAATTAATTTTGGATTGGATGTCATTATTGAGTTCTTGAAGATGCCATTATTGAGTTTTTGAAGAAGTTTTTGAAGAAGAAGAAGAAAAAGAAGTTTTTGAAGAAGAAGAAGAAGTTTTTGAAGAAGTTTTTGAAGAAGAAGAAGAAGAATTAAAAATGAATAAAGAAAATAAAGAAATATTTGACCATGTAAGCATTCTCGCTCTTTAAGGAGAGTGAAACCCACTCTCTTGCATTAGGGGGTAAATATTCTACTTTAAAATAGTTTAGGAGGGTCACCCCCGCAAAGTATAAGTGTGTAATTGAGATTTGGGGTGAAGGTTGGGGGGTTATTTGACCATTTTCTCTTAACGGTATTATATTCTGTGGCAAAAGAGAAAAACCAAGCAAAACATCGTAAGCCAGATTCTACGAGGAGATCATTTCTTTCTTCAATTCAAAACCAAACAATATATAAAAATAAACTATATTTTTTAAAAGAAATATACTAATTTTAATACATAAATAACTTTTGCCTTACCGAAAACCAAACAACCATAAGGTAATGAATACATAGTTATAATTTTACAAACCTTTATAAACTTCATTTTTATAAAATAGTCGTATTAGATAGACAGTTGCGAAATCAGAAATTTTATTATGTTCTAGATTTAATATATACATATGAAAAATGTTTTTCGACGAAGAGTGTTCAACTTGTTACCCTTCACTACATATACCGCTGTAGATAATAGTTCTAAAATGTTATGTGAGAAAAAATATATAACTTCATCTAAATTTAAAATGATGAGTGAACTATCTCAAAATCGTTAGACTCCTTTGGATACGTTTCATTATAGAACTGATCCATATGGGAAGTTAATATATTGTTGTGTTTACTTTTTACTTGTCCACTATTTTATAAATAGATTTTTATTTTTACTTTGTTATTTTTAAATATCAAGATTTTTTTTTATATTTTTTCATGTTTTACCCTTAATTAGCGCTAATTAGTTATTTTCAAATCATATATCAAGACTTAATACGAAACATCAATTAATAGAACAGTGTGGTAAAATAATCATATCTATCATTGTTTTTTAATGGATATGCATAGTTCAAACGTGATAAGTAAAGTGAATGAAGGGTGTATATATCTTATGTTTGCAGTAGAGTCAGAGGCGGCCCACATGTATCGATCCTTGAGTCGCGCAATATTTTTACTTTTATTTTCAATACTTGACTTCTTGCTAAATTTATAACATCAAATTTTTTTGGATTGGGGATTCGAATCTGCGAACATCCCGTAAAACGAGTTATCCTTGACCATTGAGTTACCACAACTGATTATTCAATAGTGTTAAAAGTAAGTTTCGTAGTATAAGAAAGTAAAGTTATTAACTTAGAACTCATATTTGTTTTATATATTTATTTTTTCAGTATTGTTCATGTCTTTGGCGACCAATTGAATATGATATTATCCCTTAATCGGCACTGAAAGTTTTTCTAACATCTTAAGATAATATTGTGCACCACAGTATTATCAAAAGCAATAAGCGTAAAAAAGCTTCTCGATCTATTGTGTTTAAGCACAAAGTACAAATAAAGTGTGAGATTTAACGAAAAAAGGCATAAAGAGAGAAAAAATATAAATATATGTCTAGTCCAAGATTAATAGTATAAGCATGAATGACAAATATATAAACAAAAAAGTTTTTTTTTTTTTTTTGATAAAGTGAAATAGTCCATCTCTTTAGAAAGCCTCATTGACAAGGAAAAATGTGTATTAGAAATTAGAACTTAAGCTGCACATTAAGCGAGGCAAGCGCTCAATACATTTTAAGTCTTGCTACGAGGCTTATACGCGCCTTTAACAACACCGGTGCATTCACCACTGAGTAGAGTCATGTATATTGTCAATTGGACCAGATGAAGTATCTTTCAATTTGAATTAAAGGTGAACAACAAAAGTGGAATTTTTAAACTAAAGGGTCCACAAAGATACAAATAAGGTTCATTCATGGTTATCTCATTAAGGGACCGTTAGGTAGAGTGTATTGAAATGTTAATGCACGCATTAATTTAATGTGTATTAGTAGTACCTTGTTTGGTATACCTTTTTACCCTATGTATAACTAATACACTCTATTGTGTATTGAGGTGTGTATTACTAATACCTCAAAATCCATGACATTAGTAATGCAATGGATCTTAAAGATCCTATTAGCCCTCAAAAAAATTCCCGCATCCTTTTCCAACATATATATTGAGGGTATTATATAAAAATAAATAAATAAAAAATTTAGAAATTATGTAATTCATGTTTTTTTTAATACATCGAACCAAACACTGCATAAGAAAAATACAAGCATAACTAATGCAAGCATAACTAACACAATCATTACTAATACAAATATTACTAATACACTATATTTTGCATTATTCTTATATACTCTGCCCCTAAATCTAACCATTATATGCCACAATCCAACAAAACTGACGACAAACCTATAATATAAAAAAGATACCACAAAAGGAGCTTTTTTCTTGTTTTCAGACAAATTATGTAAAGTTGAACCCACAATATTGGAAAAAGTTAAAAACGTAATCTATGACAATCGATTTTAAATCAAATGTTGAAAGATAAATTCAAAATTTAGGGAAAATCACGAACAAATAATTAGTCATCCTTCTTTTAAGGAGACTAATCGAACATACAAAGGTATTTAATCAAAAATACTGAATATATGTATTATTGGTTGACTCTCCTTTCATCCTCAGAAAATTTTCCAAAATTTAGTTGGGAATGTCTAACAAGAATGCTTTATTTGTTTATTATGTGTTCGAATGCTCAATCAAAAGACACATAGTCATATTTTACATAATTACCATTTATAGTCGTTGTATTCAATTTACGCCCGCTGTATTCGATTTTATCAATAGTCTGTATTCATATAAAATATAAATACAGTACCATTTAGCTGTTATATTCGATTCACAGCCGTTGTATTCACTTTTACTTAGTGGTCTGTATTCATAAAAACATAAATACACTACATATTTAGTCTTGTCAAAAATACTACCATTTTTAATCTTTTTATTTTTTTATATTTTTTCTTTTTCGTGTTTTCCTCATTTTTTCTTCGTCTTTTTTCCTATTTTTATTTTTTTCATTTTTTAATATATTTTCTCTCTCTTTTTTTTTTTTTTCTTTTTTGTACTTATTTTCTTTATCATTTTTTTTGTTCTATTTTATATTTTTAAAAAAATATAACTACTCAAGCACAAGTCATTGATGATAACATAAATACCATAATTGTTTATCTATTTGTAGTCACACCGTCATTTATATTTTTGTATTCATTGATACAACTATATTTGTATTTGTATTTTAAAGTTCGCACTTATATTTGTATTTTATAGTTCGCGTTTATATTTGTATTTTATAGTTCGCACTTGTATTTGTATTTGTTAGTTCGCACCATCATTTATATTTTATATAATTCGTACTTGTATTTTAAAGAACTGTTTTGTATTTGTATTTTATAATTGATTGTATATTATATTGGATTATATTTGTATTATGATTTTATTGTGTTCGTATATTTAAATTATATTTGTATTTGTATTCTATTTTCGTCGATGTCTTTTTATTTTTAAAGAATTATTTTGTATTTTCATTTGTAAGTTGATTGCATATTGTATTTAGCCGTGATTATGTACAAGTTATCATTTGTATTTGTATACAAACAAGTAAATGCATTAATTGTATTTTCTTGATTCTAAAATATATAAATATGCAATGTATCATTTGATACAAATGTACCGTTTTGTATCTGTATGTCAAAATTACTATTCGTATTTGTAAATAAATAAACATCACTTGATACAAATACAATTACGAACAAATGAAACCAATGATTTTAAAAATACAAATATATACTGTATTTTTATAAAAAATTGAATTGTATTTATTTGTATCAATAAATACAACTAGTATAAATAAATACAAACAAATATTCGTAAAAAGAAAATCAATTTTTCCTTTTCAATAATTAAAAAATACAAATGATAGTTTACACTTGTATCTATATGTTATAGTTCGCATTTGTATTTGTATTTTATAGTTCCCACTTGTATTTGTATGTTATAATTCGTCTTTGTATTTATATTTTATAGTTCGCACTTGTATTTATGTTTGGTAGTTCGCACAAATGAAAAAAAAAAGGAGAAAAATAAAAAAAGGAAAAAGAAAAAAAGGAGAAAAAAATACAAAAAAAAGGAGAGTAATAGAAAATAGAAAAAAACAAAAGAAAAAAAATAGAAGGAGAAAAAAGAAAAAGGAAAAGAAGAAAAAGAAAAAAAAAGACAATCAAAAAAAGACAACGAAAAAGAAAAAATTGAAAAAAGAAGGAAGAAAGAGAAAACAAAAAAAGGAAAAGAAAAAATGAAGAAAAAAACTGAAAAAAGAGAGTAATAGAAAATAGAGAAAAAAGCAAAAAAAAAGGAGAAAAAATAAAAAGAAAAAAGATACAAAAGAAAAAAAGAAAACGAAAAAATTGAAAAAAGAAAAGGAAGAGAAAACGAAAAAAAAAGGAAAAGAGAAAAAGAAGGAAAAAACCGAAAAAGGAAAAAAAAGGAAAGTAACAGAAAATAGAGAAAAGGAAAAAATGCATGAGAGAGGCTATGAATTGTAATTATGAAAAATTAATAGGCAAGAGGAGGCTATGAATTATAATTAATTGAAACTAAGCTAAATAAGGTAATTAGTTGTCAATATTGGCTAAGTTATGTAATTATCCCTATAATAATCAGCTAATTAATTATAATATTTGTTGAACCTGATGTGATTACCATAAAATAGTAAGACATTAATCCAGCAAGTTTAAACTTAAAGAAGATAAAGATTCATACTGCGAATCTCATTTATGATTTATTACTACCTATCAACAAAGTACTTATACACGTGCTTAAGATTTTTTTTTTTTTTTTTTTTTGACTTACTTACATGAAGTAGCGAATAGCTAGGGAGTGCGGGGGGATTTGGTTAGTTTAATTGACCAAACTTTGGATTTGGCATTAAAAATGTAGTTGATGTTATTATTGCAAATTGCAATCAAATGAAAATCATGTGGTACTCTTCAATTTGATTCTCTGAATTTGGAATTAGAATGAAAGGAAATCATAAATTCAATTCTTTGTATAATAATAATTTCGGATAATAAGATTTCACCGTAATATTTATTTATTTTTTAAAATCCATCTATCGTGTTGTGTCATATATTTGTTCTCTATAATGATGTTTTGCTATAACAATTCAATTTTTTTTATTTTTTTTTTAAAAAAACAATTATGAAAAGATTTGGCTCCACTTAAAACTCAACCAAAGTTTTCAACATCTCAGTGGTCACATGATATCTGTTGATGGTTATGGGACGCAGCAGCAACGTTATTTTTCTTTTTTCTTTTTGAGCATCTTAAGTATACATTTGATTATAAATTTTAAATATTTTTTATTTTATTTGACATTTATGAGGTTTAAATTGAAAATAAAGTTATGTTTAATTATATGGTTCGCAAATGAGAGAAGATATCATTTTAGAGTGTAAATTTTGTGCATCGTTAGTGTATTAATCTTTTACACAATCAGGTAATATTAATATGCTATAGTAGGTTGCCAACTTATTTTTAGTTAATTTTATGTTACGAAAATTATAATTTTTTTTTCTACTCCTCTCCAACTCATCTTCAAGGTTCTCGATCTTCCTTAATCTCTTAACTACTTGTCCCATAATTCATTCATCATTTCATTATTTTTGTTAATTAATCTCTGTTATCTTAAATGGTGAATAGACAAATGATGATTTAGTTTATGAATAAAGTTTAAGTCAATTGGCTCCACATCTCCTATATCAATATTGACTTTTTTTTAAAAAAAATTCTTTAATTTTTGTGTGTTCTTCTTCTGTATTAATTTTTCAACCATTTTCAGTCAAATCATCTTTTCAAAATCTTTGTGAATATTCACAGTGATGATATATAATTGCATTTAGTTTGTATTTATGATTAGATTGTTATCAATTTTCTTGCCATAATTTCATAAGAAAAATCAACGCAAATTTAAAAATTATTTCTAACACTAAGGAATTATATACTTCTTATAAGTATGACGTTGAGAAAAATGAACAGAAAAATTCAGATTAGCATAGAAAATAAAGTTGGTTAAGAAGATAACTATGAACTAATTTGATTAGAGCTCAAAGAGGTGTAACGACCCGATTTGCTGAACCGAAATGCTACACGGTGCTCATGACCCCGAAGGACCACAAGCTAACCCTTGACTGATATCTGTACTTGTATAGAGCATAAGATAACATAATAATACGGAAACATGCACTGAAAGGCCATAAGGTTCGATCATGAACATAACTGAATATCGTAACATCTGTGTGGGGTAATAGAATACCCAAAACAAAACTGAAGTCTAAAACATGATAGTCTGTATCTAGTCTGAAAGTCTCTACTGTCTGAAGAATCTGAATAAGAAGTTGATGGGACATGTCCCCAACTAACTCCAACTAATAAGCTGATCAATGAGATACTAGAAAATCATTATGTCCTCGAAGGATGAGGACTCACTTCTACTCTGACTGCTGAATCTGGAATCTACTGCTGATCTGGAACTCGTGTCTCTGAATCTATGGTGTAACGTAAAAAGAAAGCGCCATAGCGCGAATGAGTCAGTACATATGTACCGAGTATACATGTGAGGTAGGCTATATGCGATGGTTCACATGCATGAATAATGCTAACTGACTGTTTAACATGAATGTGAGAATGCATACATAAATACGCAACTGTAACTGACAACGTGATAACATGATACTGATACCGTGGTAGCCTGACTACTGAGTCTGGATACTGATAACATGAATGACTGTATCTAAGTATAACTGATAACGTGGGTGACTGTAACTGACAGTCCTGAATCTGATGGAACTATCTGAGTTCCGTACTATGTCTGAGTTGACTGTGTGTGACAGTCCTGAAATCTAAAGAGCTATCTGTACTGAGACTGAGACTGATTGACTGTATCTGACAGTCCTAATTCTGTAACATGAAACTGTGGGAAGTAGTATCTAACCGACATGCCCCAAAAGTGTTATAATAGCTGAGTTGGGGTCCAATCTATGCCCTGATTGGAAAGGTGTCAATACTGCGCTACTGGTAAGGACAACAAGTGAGTAACCCTCATATAACAGGTAGCTCTAGCAAGAACGGTGGGAACTCTCACATAACAGGTTAAACCACCTTATCTACCCTCATATAGCAGGCTACGATGTCTCAACCTATGCTGGCTACATAGTTCTGGAATGCAAAGATTGCTTCTAGGAATCACACCCTCGTATAACAGGTGAGTCCTCCATCCTTGGGCTCACTCGGTGCTAATTCCTACTCCCATCTGAATGGACACTGAACATGATTTACTGAACTGAGTTACTGAATTTCCATGGCTGACGGAATATTACTGATATCTGACAACTGACTGAGTTATGAGATCATGGAGATTTTTCCTGAGTCATGAGACTATCTGAAGTTTAAGAGTTCATAGCTTGACGGAGAGTATCGTGAAAACATGACATGGCTCTAGGCACACAACTAATGTTTCGGGTACAAGTACCCCCAGGACTCGATGGAAGAAAACTGACATAGCATGATTTACTTGAAGACTTGACTATCATCATAATACATACTACATTCATAGGAGCGTTTCATCAAACATGTAATAGGCACGAACTTGTACATGCATGGGGATTTCATGATATCATGCTAGTTAGACAATATTCCTTAATCTAGGCATTTAATCAAACATATGACAAACATGGTATATGTAAACATCATTATTCAATTCTAATGTCATCATTCAAGGGTTTAAATCTTAGGGTTGCATGAATCTATGACTATAGTAATTAAACCCACATAAAAACTATCAACAATCATGGAGTAGAATCCAATTTCACATTTATCAAACATGAACATGAGCAGCCAAAACATGAAAACATATAGAAAATCCATAACTTGAGTTTAGAAAAGGAATTCTTGAACTTCATGGACGAAAGGAGTCCATGAATGAACACTATGCATACCTTAGTTCGTGATTTCGTGAAGATTGATGGTGAAACCTTCTTGAAATTGGACTTTCTATGAAAACCCTAGCTTGAGTTCTTGAGAGTATTTGAGAAAAATATCAATATTTTGGATAAATAAGGGTTGAATCCCGTGTTTGAAAGCTTATATAGGGGGTAAAATTGACCCTTTTAACCCTGAACACGTAATAAAATTTTCAGTAAAATTTCTCGAGTTGGGCTCTTGGCGCAACGCGGCGTTATCGCGCCGTGTCACTGAAAATTGGGAAATTGCGTGGTGGCACGACGCGGAGCTATCGCGTTGCCACCTTGTCTACGACCCAAAAGTTTGGTGCGACGCGCCATTATCGCGGAGCAACACTAGAATTTGACAATTGTCATTTGAGCTATCTCCGCGACGTGCTGAAGGCTCAGGTCAAACACTGTCTCACTAAAAAGGACTTAACTCTTCGTCTGGGTGACGGATTTGGGCGAATTATATATCGATGGAAAGCTTATTCAATTTTCCACGTGATAGGAAGTGAAAATTATGGAAATACCTCGTGTATAAGAATGAATTTTTATTTCAAAGCAAGTTCTAACATCCTTGAGATGATTTTCAAGTTAAGAAAAAGCACGGGTATTACAAGAGGACTCAACTTTTCTTGACATAATTATAACTATATCTAAAAAAATATATTATTAATTAATTAACAAAACGGAAAAGGGTCAAAAATACCCTTGAACTATCTGAAATGGATCAAAAATACCCCTCCGTTAAATATTTGGCTAAAAAATACTCATCCCCTTAACGGAATTTGGAAAAGGATCAAAAATACCCCTGAACTATCTGAAATGGATCAAAAATACCCTCGTTAGTTTTTTGGCTCAAAATACCCCACTGTTAAATATTTGACTAAAAAATACCCCTCCCCTTAACGAAATTCCACCAAGCATGCCATTTAGATAAAAAAAAAATCACATGACTATGCCACATTACCATCCACATGTAAAATGTTAGTATTTTTTAATTATATGACATTCTTTTCTTCTTGATGAAGGAGTTAAATAAAAAGATTATATTCAGTGATGTTGATTTTTTTTTTTTTTGGACTCAATGAATGTTGATAGTTTTTCTAATTTTATGTTTAATCATCAAGTATTCTTAGAATTTATGAGAATTTCACTTTCAGAAAAGTAAATGACATTTAATATATTTTAATCATTAGAAAAACATGGATATAATTTTCTTCAATAATCTAAGTGAAAAGTTTATCATATAATAAAAAAAATTGAATAATTTGTACTCCTTTAATAAAATTTATTTAGTACCTTCCCAATGTCGAGAAATCCCAAAAACGTTAAACTAAATCAGTAAAAACACTGATTTATTTATTTTATTTAAACATTTTTAATTTTGGTGATCATATTTTTTTTCAGATCAATAAAACTGCTTTGCAAAATAATAAAATAAAAATAAAAATAAAGAAGAAAGGAATGTCATATAATTAAAAAATACTAACATTTTACATGTGGATGGTAATGTGGCATAGCCACGTGAATTTTTTTTATCTAGGTGGCATACTTGGTGAAATTTCGTTAAGGGAAGGGGTATTTTTGAGCTAAATATTTAACAGAGGGGTATTTTTGAGCCAAAAAACTAACAAGGGGTATTTTTAATCCATTTCAAATAGTTCAGGGGTATTATTTATCCTTTTTCGAATTCCGTTAGAGGGAGAGGTATTTATGAGCCAAATATTTAGCGGAGGAATATTTTTGAGCCAAAAATCTAACGTGGGATATTTTTGAGTTATTTCAGGGGTATTTTTGAGCCTTTTTCGTTAACAAAATTAGCATATTTAGCTTTAATATTACCTGATGGTGTAGAAAATCTTATATATGTTGTACAAAACTTAAACTCTAAAAAGAAATGGTCCACAATACTTGTCATTTTAGAAAATCAAGATATAATTAGTTGTTTCTTTCAATCTTTTATCCTTAGTCATACATATAGAGAGATATTAATATGGTGCAAAAAATAAATGTATTAAATTGAAAGGTATAATAAATAAGAATAATTTAGTTAAATTACTCTCTAATAATAGTGTTTTTCTTAAAACGTGTGCGAAATAAAACAAGACAAGTATTCAAAAATGAATTTTGTTTTATGTGCCTAATTTGCTCTCATGGACAATATCGTCTTAAGTAGCGCATCCGATTAAATACTCGCATACAATTGATAACTATTCATTTTACACTCACAAAATCCAACTTGTCTTTTGAAAGCTATTATTCGTAATAATGTCACAAAACAAAAATAAAAGATGATTTTTTTTTAAATAACATCTATTTTTCCACATTTTCCTAAATGTATTAACCTATATAACACGGGCAATAGATAAACATTGCTAAATTGACCTATGTCACACTCTTGAGTGTGCATAAATATTTTAATTAATTACAATAAGTTATTATTTTTCTTCTTCTTTTGTCTATCATTGCTTTTTTTTTTCTTTCTAAAAATTAATTTCAAAACTTAAATATCAACTCTTGATAAATTAGTTTTAAGATGCAAAATATGTTGGATAATAGTTAATTAGTAATGCATTATGTAGCAAAATTGAGTAAATAACTTTTTAAAAAGAATGAAAAAAAAGAAAAGATAAACACAATTTGTGCAATCAGTCACATGTATGTTGGATGCATTAAGTGAGTTTTATTTAAAAAATAAAATCAGTAGAGTGGGAAAGTTTCAAACATTTGCTCAGAAGCACACATTTTTTTTACCTCATTTGTTGATTTCTTTTTGTTGTTTTATTACCTAAGAGCTATCGATGGTTTCAAAATTTTCAAAAAAATTGTGAAACTAGAAAAATTTTATGAAAGAAAGGACTAACTTTTGGGCACGTGTATTGCACACGTGTTCAATTCCGTCGCTATGAATTTTTTTTAAATGATAAATTCTTCATTTCTTCTTACTCTCTCTTTTCTATTTTCTTTTTAAATTCTTCCCTCTATTTATTCTGTCACATCTTTAAAGCATATCGAAAATTATTTTCTAATATTTTAGTATTCTCTACAAAAATTTCCACTTCTTCAATTTAATTATTGAATATGATAGAAATTAAAATCATACTCCTTCCATCCACAAATATTTGTTTACTTTTGATTTAACACAAACCTTAAGACATAACAAATAGAGCGGTGATTTTACTATATCACTCTTTGAATATAAGAAGAAAAAAAGAACAAAATTGTGGTTTTAAAAAAGCTGAATAAGTGGAATTTTTTTATAGAGAATAGTAAAAAATTAGAAAATAATTTTCGATACGCTTTAAAGATGTGAGAGAATAAATAGAGGGTAGAATTTAAAAGAAGAATTTATCATTTTGAAAAATTGATACAGATAGAATTGGACACGTGTGCAACACACATGCCCAAAAGTCAGTCATTCTGATACAAGTCAAATTGCGTCCGGACCTTTGGATGAGATACGTATGATGCTCAAAGTGCTTGATGACTCCTTAGTGCTATTAAAAAATGTCACATGGATGAAGATTACCATTAAGGAGGGTCAAAGGACTTTGACGAGGTCGAAAGAGTGCAAAACGGGGCTCGAAAGCCTCTTGGAAAGATCATGTGCCCAAGGAGCTTTGGATCCTCTTTTGATCCGCTCTAGTACTTTAAGAGCGGCTCTAAACAGCCCCTAGAAGGCCTTTTCTTGCATTTGAGTCACTTTTGGGCCCTAATTATGCAATATTTAGCCAAACTATAAATACTTGATAGCTAGGCTTATTTGGTTAGTTTTTGTTGATTGATAATGATGAATTCATGAACCTCCATTGGGAGTGTTTTGACAGCTTGAAAAAGCAAATGTTGATCTTTGATTAGAAACATCGGTTGTAAGTGAGAGTTAGGTGCTATTTGGTAATCTTTAAGGGAGGTCTTTTGGTTTGATACACCCTTTGATTGCCCTTTTGTTATCATATTTGTGTCTATATTTCTATCTTTGATATCTTATCCCTCTTTCTTTACTTTTTCGCATTTAGATTCGAGTCTTCATGGTGAGAATCGTATCACATTTCCTTTCAAAAAGTTCCTCTGGTTTCACATTTTATTTAACTTGAAACCGTTGATAGTTCCTAGGTGATAAAACAACAAAAATAAATCAACAAATGAGATGGAAAATGTGTGCTTCTGAGCAAATTTTTGAAACTTTTCCACCTAACTGATTTTGTCTTTTTAAATAAAACTCACTTAATGCATGCAACATACGTGTGACTGATTGCACAAATCATGTTTACCTTTTTTTTTAAAAAAAAAAAGTTTTTTCTTAAAAGTTATTTATCCAATTTTGACACATGATCATTACTAATTAACTATTATCCAACATATTTTGCATCTTAAACCTAATTTATTAAGAGTTTATTTGAGTTGATATGTAAGTGTTGAAACTAATTTTTTGAAAGAAAAAACAAGCGATGATAGACAAAAAGAAGGAAAATAATAACTTATTGTCATTAATTAAAATGTTTATGCACTCTCACGAGTGTGACATAGGTCAATTTAGCAACGTTTATCTATTACCCATGTTATATAGGTTAATTTATGTAGGAAAATATAAAAAATAGATTTTTTTTTTAAAAAGTAATTATAAAATTCATCTTCTATTTTTGTTTTGTGTCATTATTACTAATAGTAGCTCCAAAAAGACAGGTTGAATTTTGTGAGTGTGAAATGAGTAGTTATCAGCTGTAATTAAGTATGTCTGATATTTAATCTTATGTTACTCAAGACGATATTGTTCATGAGAGCAAATTAGACACGTACAACAAAATTCGTTTTCAAATACTTGTCATATTTTATTTTACGCACCTTTTAAGAAAAACACTATTAATTAGAGGGTAATTTAACTAAATTATTCTTGTTTATTACATCTTTTAATTAAATACACTTATTTTTTTATACCATATCAATATCTCTTCATATTTATGATTAAGGACAAAGATTGAAACAAACAACTAATTATATCTTGATTTTTTTGAAATGACAAATATTGTGGACCATTTTTTTTTAGAGTTTAGGTTTTGTGCAACATCGGTGAATAAGATTTTCTACACCCTCAGATTTAAAGATAAATACGATAACTTTATTAAGTAATTAATAATAATTTTTGAAAATATAATCATAATTATGTCAAAATATAATCAAGAAAAGCTGAGTCCTCTTTGAGCTCTAATCAAAATTAATTCATAGTTATCTTCTTAACCAACTTTATTTTCTTTGCTAAATTTAAAATTTTTCGTTCATTTTTCTCAACATCATACTTCTAAGAAGTATATAATTCCTTAGTGCATAGTTTTTAAATTTTCATTGTTTTTTCCTGATGAAATTATGGCAAGAAATTGATAACAATATAAACTTCTTCATGTAAATTCCCATGGAGAAAAGCATATTTCACATCAAGTTGATACACAATCCAATTTCTTTTTGACAACAATTGGTAAAAGGACTTTAATAGTAGTGAACTTAACAACAGGGGAAAATGATTCAGTATAATTAGTGCCTTTCTTTTGAGTATCTCCTCTTATGGACATCCTGGATTTTTACCTCTTAATGAAACCAACAATTGCTTGTTTAACCTTGTATACCTATTTGTAAGAAATGAGATTCTTTTGGGGAGGCAAAGGGATAAGGTCCCAAGTGTGATTGGTCTCAAGAGCCTGAAATTCTTTAAGCATAGATTCTTGCAAAGTAAGGTAAGAAACAACTTGCTGATTAGACTGATATTCATGTATATTGAGTTCGTCAGAGAACACCTTGGAAACAGAGCTATAGAGATAACAAAAAAAGTAAGAAGAAGTGCAGGTAACCCTAGAGGACTTTCTAAGAGGAACATGAACAGAAGGACAAGAAACTAAATCAAAAAGTGAAGAAGAAGGAGAAACAAGAACTGGAATCGTAGGACAAGGAGGAGTGGGCACAGAAATAGTATAAGAAGGTGGAAGAATATCTAAATAGGAAGGGATAGAGAATGAGGTGGAGAGGAGCTGGTGGCATAGGAAAAAATATGCTCTTAGAAAATGACATCTCTGGAGAAGAAAACTAAATGAGTGGATAAGTTGAGAAACTTGTAACCTTTCTTACCACATGGGTACCCAATGAAGACACATGGTAAAGCCCTTGGCTGAAATTTGTCTCTGCCATAAGACAGAAGAATCATAACATTAACAACCAAAAGAAACAAGTGACCATAGAAAAGGGGTTGTCCCATGTAGTTTTTCATAAGGTGACAGGTTATTTAAGATAGGTGATGGAAGTCTATTTATGGGTATGTGGTAGTTAGTACATGGTCACCCTAATATTTGATGCGGAGACGTAACTGGTACAGTAAAGCTCTGGATGTTTCAAGTAGGTGCTTATGCTTCTTTTCCACAACACTATTTTGCTGTGTTATATGTGGAATGGATGTTTGATGTAAAATTCCATTTTCATCAAAGAAGGAAGAAGTCTCAAGGCCAGTGCCTAATTCATAAGCATTGTTAGATCTAAAGGATTGTACAAAGGTATGGAAGTGTACTTTCACCATGGACACAAAAGCTTTGAGTATTAAAAGGGAATTACCCTTGAAATGAGATGAGTCCAAGTGACCCTATTGAAGTCATCAACTAGTGTTAGAAAATATCTAAATCCGTTGTAAAAGCTGTAGAATGAATAATGCTAAGTGGGAAAGCGAGTCTGTGTTGTCTGGATTTGGGACAAACATCACATGAGAAGTTCTATTTTACAAGAAGTTTGGAATGTAAAGAAGGAATAGACTTCATTTTATGGTAAGGCATATTCCCTAACCTTTAGTGCCAGAATAAGACCACTTTATTATTGCTTTCAGAAACATTATAGATAGGAAATTCATCACTATTTATATGATTGCAACTGGAAGTAGATTTACAAGTAGAAACAATATTAGGGTAATCAGTAGAGTAGAATTGAATCTATTTGATTTACAAGTAGGGACAGTATTAGAGTGATTAGGGCTTGAGTTGTTGGATGTAGTTGGAGTAGCACAGTAGTAGTACAAATCATTTGCAGCTTTACCAATTTCTAGTGGCCTTTTCAGAGAAGGGCCCTGTAAATGACAAGCGGAAATGGAAAATATAGCTAAGCAACATAATTGTTTAAGGAGTTGATAGATAGAAAGTAAGTTAAAATGAAATGAAGGAACCAAAAAGACATTGTGTAAGGTGATGCCATCTCTTAAATGTAGGAAACCAGTAGAGATAACTTTAACCTTATATCTATTTGGTAAAGTAATGAGAAAAGAGACAGCTAGAGGTTGTAAATTGTGTAAAAGTTGTTTGTGAGGTGTCAATGTGGTTTGAAACTCCTAAGTCTAAGATCCAAGTATTTACTCCTAAGTGTGACGAACCGCATATACTATAACCATCAAAAGTAAAAATGGAATTATTTGACAAACTTGCAAAGTTTGCATAACCTGATGGCTTACCATAAGGAAGATGTTGATTAGCTGGTGAGAGTTGAGCTTGTTGAAACAAACTCATAAGATGACTATGCTATTGCTTGCTGAATCCATGAGCAGATACCTCTTGAGAGGATAGAATAGATGAATCGGTACCAAAATGAGTTGAGGTTGCTGAGATATTTGAATCTAACATCTGGACACAGAAAACAATTGATTTCTTGTTCTTTATGAACTTGAAATCAGCTAGAAAGCCATGAAGCCTATAGCATGTTTCAATGTCGTGTCCAGTTTTTTTTGAAATATTTGTAAGTCAGGGATCCACTTTGATGCTTATTAGAGTTGAAGGACACTCTTTGGTTGAAAGGTTTACTGTTCGAGTTAGGTATAGAGATGGAATCAGTAAAGGAAGTTGACTCACTGAAAAAATTTGAAATTCCAGGATTGTGCTTCCTTCTAGATCTCATTTTATTGTCAAAAAGCATAGACCTTACTGATAGATGGCAAAGGTGTCATCATCAGTGTATTGATCTTCATAGTAGAATAAGTTTCATTTCATCCACTGAGGAATTGAAATAACTGTTGATCTTAGACAAATTTAATTAGAGCTCCACATGTGCATTCAGGACCCAACATAGGGGGCATTAATAAGCTCATCCCAAAGACTTCTCATTTTTATGAAATATGTAGTTATGTTGGAAGAACCTTGAACAGTGGAGTTGATTTTCCTTTGAATTTGTATATATCTAGACCCATAACTGACCAAATCTATCATTCCTATCCTTCCATCCATCCTTAGCAATAGAATGACACATCACACTTACTTCTATATCTTTTGAAAGAGAATTAATGATCCAGGCCTTTCACCATATGATCATATCTTTCCCAGAAGTGAAAATATGGATTATTAGAATTAGGTCTAGGGAATCTATCATTTACCATGCCTAGTTTGTTCTTAGCAGACGGGGAAGTGATAATACTATTTCTCCATATAGCAAATCCATTGCCATTGAAGACAACATGAACTAACTGAAAACTAGGACTTTCAGAAGGATGTATATAATAAGGATGTGATGGATCCAAGGTCAATTCCTCAAAACCACCATTATTAGTCAAAGGTTCACTAGTACTAGCATTCACCATCACAAATATATGTTCAATAGGCAACTATACACAATATGCGCAAATTATAGCTCAACCAAACAAATCTAAAAATGATATAGGTGAAATACCACTGATATCGCACCAAACACAGTTTATGGATAGAGATTACCGGTCTTTTTATTAAACTCGAAGAAGATACGGCCTTGTTCAACCTAAAAACTCGAATTTGATCTCCATCATTGCCTCCATGAAGCTTCAAAACACCACTCAAGGGTAGGATCGGGCGAAAAGGGATATTTAGATCTACCAAATAACCCACTTTGATACCATGTTAAGCTAAGAAACTAGCTGAAATTGACAAATCAGTCGACTGAAAACCCTAACTCAGATGAGATATAAGAGAGAGCAAAAGAGGAAAGAAACCATTCATTGAATTGGAAAAAATCTCCCTACCCCCGTACCCCACTCATCCCTCTTATTTATAGTTATTACAAGTGGGCCGGGTTTCACACTAAGTACAAAATATGGAGCCTAAAGAAATTCTAAAAATTACACAAATACACAACTTATGTTTTTAATATTACAAAAAATTCCAACTCTCTAAACATATTACAAAAATTTCAACACATACACAGAATGTTATGTATATGTTGACTATATTATGTATATTAATAGGGAGAGACTAAAGTAATTAAAAAAATGGAAGAAAGTGTAATTACTTCCAAAAGGATTGATATTTATGTTATTTATACGAAGAAATTATTACAATACAGAGGCCAAATAGAAATATACAAACCCAAGAAAAATATACAAAGTTCAATATTAAATGAAAAACAATGTAAAGCAAAAATTACATCTACCATGTGACTGTTACGTAATTCCAACAGCAGAGGAGAGAAAGAGAAAGAGGAAAAATAAAAATAAAAAATTCGAAATAGAAAATTAACTAGAAATAAATTGCTAACCCACTATAGCTGGTTAATATTACTTGATGGTATAAAAAAATTAATACACCGACGATGCACACAATTTAAACTCAATCATTTTATTTGGAACCTAATTGAATATGCATGAGCATCTTGATGTTCACTTTAATTAAATCGGATTGCATAAATTAAAATTTAAGATAGTGAACAGGTCCAAAGGGAAATCAAAATATGCACAGCTGTAACAATGATATACAGTGAAAGAATACATACTATATGGCAAGACAGAAATCTGAGAAATTTTTAAACAAATGGAGAGGGATCATCAAAATACTGGAGAAATTGCATTTGTGATCAATGCTAGAACAACTGCTAGACTGAAGGTAATGCTGCAGAAGCTAACATTTTTAATAGATCAAGTTCTGAATTGGCATAGAAAGGATGGCCAAAAATGGTAAATAATGGTACCCTGACCCTCAAGTAACAAAGTATAGTTAATACTACAACAACAACAACAAACCCAGTGTATTCCCACATAGTGGGGTTTGGGGAGGGTAAGATGTACGAAGTCCATACCACTACCTCCGGAGAAGTAGCAAGGCTGTTTCCGATAGACCCCCGGCAAAGTATAGTTAATACTGATGAGGCATTTTATCCAACACAGAACATTTAAGCAAAATTCAAGAACACATACCTTCACCCTTTTATTAAGGTCTCTGGCTTTTTGATCATTCTTAAAATGATCACGCGCTGGCTGCATTTCACATTGAAAACTAAGTCAGTCAGACAATTGAAGAAAGGAGGATATACAAATATATTAAAAGGGTAGAGCTGAGTATGCTGAAGCTCCCGCTATACACAGGTCCGATAAAAGGCCGGACCACAAAAATAATAAATAATATGTGTGTGTGTGTGTGTTGTCCTGATTTTGCAACACCGTAGTCTATTCAACATAAACTATTTCAATCTCAAGCTCATCAGATACTAGTCATCAAATGTTCACCATCTCAAATTTAGTATTAGTTGATATTTTAAATTGCCGATAAGATCGATTACTGATTCTTTTTTATCAAGTAATAAGATTTATTACTTGAAATTGAACATATAAATAAAAAATGAGAATACACTACAAATAAATAAGTTAATTCGAAGGGTGTTGGGGCTATACTAATTGTATATATCAGACTCAAAGAACTATGAGGTAATAACACCAACAATCAAGAGATCAACTTTCACATTAGCGCTACTAAAGTAAAAGAAGAATATCAAAATGCAGAGTCAATGCGAAACAAACAGGCCAAAATTTCCAAATGTGTCAATTTGTGGTTAAATACAAGGACTACACAGGATATTAAGTCTTTAAGATGATGAACTATTTTGAATGCATACTATCTTATTGAGTGCTTTTGTTCATGCAAGTTTGAGGTCAGCAGGATGCAAGCTCCCACTTTCACCAAACATGAGCTAAATTAATGGTACTATCGTTAGCAAATCAGCTGGATGGATATGAGCAAATGTGTGAAATGACTCAGCTGTCATCGCCATTCTAAGCACCTCGTTCAATTTTGAACTCATCAAAGCAAGGAAGGACGATATACAATGTACTCCAGACATGGATTCTTCTCTACAACCTTTGGTGGATAAAAAAAAAGCCTTTGGTGTTCATGCATAGCACAGGAAAAAAAAACTGTCATTACAATAGAAAAATCTATTACAAACACCGGCACTCGGCCCAAAAACAATTATAGCAGAGTGTTAACATGTGAATAATATATATAGCTAGATAGCCTAGAGGTAAAATCTGAAGATTCCTCTTCATCATCCATGTAAATTGAAGAAGAGTGGTCACTCTAGGACGTCTTCTCTTGACCTTCTTGCAAGTCAGGGAGCACATCTGCACACAAAGATCATAAGGAGAAAAAACATATCAAAGAGAAGACCTAGTCAAGTAAAAATAGAGTCTGAATTCTGTAATTATGGAAAGATTATCATACGATGGGACAATATGATAGGTTTGTTTTTCCTCGTGATGTCATCTCAGTACGCTCTTGCAAGTACATTAACCTTTCGCTGGTCCATGCTGAGTTGACAGATGTCAGCCTATAAACAACAAAATTCCTTATTTATCTGGTGCAATCATGATTAAACAAATAATTACTGCACTATGGGACAGAAGACTGTACAAAGCACACATATTCACATAATAGTACCGGCAACCAATGAAACAAAAAATACACAGCTTGCATATCTGTCTATATCAAGAAGCATATGCTAGTGAAACTAGAAGCTCAAGGCAAGCCAGCTATATGCATAGAAACAGCCGGCAATGCATTTTTTACTCACTGGTAACCTAGACAATCAAGAAATATAATGACATTGCAAGATTTACACCAGACAGGCAAGAAGTTGATTAACTTCCTTCTATTCTTTCTAATAAAGTCTCACAAAAGATGCTTATATTCGACTTATCCCGATAACTGAATAACAAAGAAAATATTTCCACATAGTTAGCTGCCGTTAACTCATAATTTGGCAGCACCTTATAATGAAGAAAAACCATGTAAGCAACAACGGACTGCTCCTTTCCAGGAGAAACAAGAGATGTTTAAATGCTTTAACCTTTACCTTAAAACCCTTTGAAGCTTATTCCTTCGAGATATGTCCATAACAAGAGGTCAGCACTCATCAGCTCTGGAATTGTTCTCTTTTGAAGCCCACAAGAATTCTACTTGATCCCCTTCAAGATAGCCTTCTATAACTCAATAAAATACTCACTAAGAACTCTAATTTTCTTCATATCACCTCACATCTTGTTATTTAGCTGGGCTAACCAATCTGCAATCAACATCTTCACCTTGCAGCCAGCCGAAGTCTGTTTGCTGACATTTAGTGCCTTCAAAACTCTCTGCTTACCAAAGAAATTGTAAAAGAGAAAAAAAAAAAAACAATCATGAGATGCTAAAAAGAATACATAACTGCACAGGAGCCCCTCCACTAAGTTCAATAACTGACCTTTACAAATGTAACAGGAAGAAGGAATGATATAAAATACAGATTTTCCTATCGATTTATTTAACAATGTATTACTGACGTTGCAGTGACCCAATTACCTGGTGCTTTATTTGGTTCTGAATATTTGACATCCATTTTCAGAAAGTACGAAAATTAGTTGGTTGGCCATTGACATCTTAGAAGATTTCATAATCTTTATCACTTAGTTTTAGACTTCACAGGAATATCTTAGCTGATGAATTAATAGTTGTTCTTTTTGTTTCTTTAGTACCTTTAGTACTTCCTGTACCTGTCATTGCTTCTTGGATTATTTACATGTATTCAAGCTCTTAGTTTTGCGAGGTGATGAAATTAAAAGTAAGTTCTGGTGAATAAGAAGCAAATAACTTCTAGGGGTTAAAAAGAAAGTAGGACAATAACTTAAGCTTCTGAAAGGTGGTTCCTGATAGGCCCCTCATTCGAAGGTATCATGTTACTGAAAGTACATGGAATTTGACCATTGTGGGGACTGTGAACTTTTCGGCATATTAAATATTTAGGACTACAGGTAGAATTGAGACTAAATTGCTACACTCACGTAGCAGAACCCAGAGTTGCTTGGCTTACTAGGCCTGTAACGTACCCAATTGCACTCCTTAGTATAAAGTGGAGCATGACCGTTGGTCTGATCTAACTCCCCACCCAACCATCTAGAGTATGTTTTCAAATGAGCTGCATATGTTACTAGGTGCGTAACGTACCCAACCACACTCTTTTAGTATAAAGTGGAGCAGACCGTCGATCTGATCTGATTCCCCACACAACCATCTAGAGTATGTTTCCAGATCAGCTGCATCATAAGCTTCTATGGATCTTCCAAAATACCCTTAAAATGAATAAAGAAACTCTGTCCTCCTGCCTAAGTAGTTATATTTCAGGGTCAGTTCGCAGTTCATTAATTTTCCTACAATCAATCAACTATGCCTTAATTCCAAATTAGTTAGGGTAGTTTGGGCAGAGCGTCTATCAAAAACAGCCTCTCTACCCCCACAAAGGTAGCGATAAGGTCTACGTACATCCTATCCTTCCCAAGTCTCACTTGTAAGATTATATTGGGTATGTCGTTATACTAAGGGTAAAAGGGAAATTTTGAAATTAAATTGCTTCTATCGTAGAAAGATGACATTCTTTTTGGGACAAACTAATTAAGGTGCCACATATATTTGGATAGAGGGAGTATATAGTTTCTCAGAAAGTTGTCTAAGCTACATGATTTACGCTACATGAATTTGCTATAGACGTTCTTTTCCATAGAGACTGGAAACACTTAAAATGGAACCATGGACAAGTTAAGCATCAAATTAGAACTTACAGAAAAGTAATTTGTATGTTGCAATGTGGTGTATCCGTTTACCACAATAGGTATTTGAACAATAACTAATTTCATTAACATGATATGTAGGCTTTTTATCAGTCTAAGTCACTGAGCATTTTTTTTTTTGACACAAAGTGAAACATCTTATTCATCTTTCAACAAAAAGGGTACATCAAGAGTGTTGGGAAGATCTACAGATCACTCTTGCAATGCTATGATGACAGTAAACCACTATCCTAGAACTTGAAAGATGATGCAAATGCCAAGGGAGGATAAGGACTCCTCAAAAGGTACCACTTTACAGATAGCAAACATCTAAGGAGGATTATAAGTGATTTCAGAATTCTTTATTCTGATTGTGCGCAAACTAGGCAGGCAGCATCTGTCCATGTTCAATAGTCCTCTAACTTGACTTGGAAGATCTTCGAAATTGTGAAAAGTTTGATCATAAGAGAAATTATGACTTAGATTCGCCAGTTTATCAGCAACTCGATTCCCTTCCCTAAAGCAGTGTCCAAGGTTGAAACCTCTAAGATCTTTAAGCCTGACCAGTTCCTTGACTTCATCGTTGATCCTCCCTGGAGGGACTTGGGATTTGTTGACCATATCCACCAATATTTTGGAGTCAATTTCAGTATAGAAAGATTGGAAGTTGTTGGCAATACACCATTTTACCCCATACACCAACGCTGTAGCTTCTGCCCACGGAATAGTATCAATTTTGTAGAGACAATGTTGAGATTGAGCTAAGATGATGACGAACCTTCATTAATGGAGTGCGTTGAGCTCGCAGTTGTGAAAATTATGATGTGAAAGAGAAGATATTTTGTGAAAACTGAAAACTGATTCTCATTGTAAAACAAGAGTCTATTTAGACAGGAGGAGTAGCAATTAGGCAGTATAATTAACTACAGCTAACTAACTGATGTGTACAAAATTAACTAACTAACTGTTTGATTAATTAATTCATTTAATTAATCTCAACACCCCCCCTAAGTTTGAGGTGAGGACTGCACTGACAACTTGCCAAGGATAGAGTGATGTTTGACACCACCAAGTGCTTTAGTAAGAATGTCAGCTAACTGTTGTGTGGTTGAGATATGCTGTAAACTGATGAGTCCATCATGGAGCTTGTCTCTGATAAAGTGGCAATCAACTTCTATGTGCTTGGTCCTCTCATGGAACACAGGGTTCCTTGCAGTATGAATTACAGTTTCACTATCACAATAAACAAAAATAGGCTTGGTGGGACACTCAGTTAACTCGGTCAACAATCTGTCAATCTAAACTAACTCTCCTACTACCTTTCTGAGAGACCTGTACTCTGCTTCTGCTGATGAGAGTGAGATAGTGGACTGCTTCTTGGACTTTCAACTGATGGGAGTATCACCAAGGAACACAATATAACCACTTACTGATTTTCTAGAGTCAGGACATGAGGCCCAGTCTGATTCACAGTGTACTGAGACAGTGTAGTCTGGTTTGTTGGATAGAAAAATTCCTAAAGTTGGATCATTCTTAATGTATCTCAGCACATGTAATGCAGCCTGGTACTGTGGTTCCCTGGGAGCATGCATAAACTGACTAAGATGTTGCACACTGTAGGAAATGTCTATCCTTGCGTTAGTAAGGAAATTTAGTTTTCCTACCAGTTTCCTGTAGACAGAGGGATCAAACAACAATTTCCCTTTGTCTGTATACAACTTAACTGTGGAGTCTAATGGTGATGAAACTTTGGTATAGTTCAAGCAATCAAATTCTTTGAGTAAATCAACAACAAACTTTCTCTGAGAGATCAAAGCACCATCAGCTGTATAGAGTATCTCCAGTCCTAAGAAATAATATAGCTTTACCAAGTCCTTAATCTTGAATTGGTAGTGCAAGAATCTTTTGAGATCCTGGATGTTACACATGTTAGTGCCAGTGATGATAACGTCATCAACATAGACAACAATAAAACATAAGGACTTGTCATTCTTCCTATAAAACAAGGAATAGTCACTGGTTGAATGCACAAAACCTCTTGAACACAAGGACTCAGTTAATTTGTCATACCACATGTCTACTTGCTTGCTTTAAATCATATAAGGATTTCTTTAATCTAAAAACCAATCCCTCTTGGTCAACTGACAGTCCTGGTGGTAATTCCATGTAGACTTCTTTCTTTAGATCTCCATGCAAAAATGCATTATTGACGTCAAGTTGGTATAGTGGTCGTCCTTTCTTTGTGGCTAAGCTTTGTAAGGTTCTGATGGTTGTCATCTTTACCACCGGTGAGAAAGTTTCAGTGTAATCAACACCTTGTTGTTGTGTAAAACCTTTAACTATAAGTCTTGCCTTAAACCTTTCTATAGTTCCATCTGCTTTATGTGGCTTTCTTATTAGTAGGCAGCTTCACTAAATGCCATGTTTGATTTGCATAAAGTGGCTCAAATTCTTATGTCATAGCGGCTTGCCATGCAGGATTCAAAGTTGCTTCCTCATAAGAAGAAGGTTCACTAGCAAGTGATATGTTTCTTATTATCTCTTGACTATCTTGGGTAAGTGATATGAATGAGGTGTAATTATTTATCAGTGATAGGGATGCTACTGGTGAAGAAAGAGAAAAGTTTGATGTACTAGTGGTTGCATTAGTAGGTTTGATGTGGAACCCAGGTACAGTGTAATTGTATTCTTGAAGGTAGGTAGGTATTATATGGATTCTGGATGATCTTCTTGGTGCAGGTGGATCAAGTGCAATACGTAATGTATTAGTAGGTGTTGTTGTAGGTGTATTATCATTGGTTTCTTGTGATGAAGTATGAGATGTTTGTGTGGGAAAGTCTGAATAATCTGGCATGAATGCTTCAGTGTAGGCAGATTCAGTATTAACACAATCAGTGATATCCTCTCTAACCAGAAAACTAGTACCAGTGGAGTGTGTGTTAGTGTTCAGTTATGAAGGATTGCTAAAGTAGGACTTTACGTATTGTAAAACAGAAGGGAAGGTAGATTGATTAGGACATAATGCAAAAGGGAAATCATATAATAAAAAAAATTGAATAATTTGTACTCCTTTAATAAAATTTATTTAGTACCTTCCCAATGTCGAGAAATCCCAAAAACGTTAAACTAAATCAGTAAAAACACTGATTTATTTATTTTATTTAAACATTTTTAATTTTGGTGATCATATTTTTTTTCAGATCAATAAAACTGCTTTGCAAAATAATAAAATAAAAATAAAAATAAAGAAGAAAGGAATGTCATATAATTAAAAAATACTAACATTTTACATGTGGATGGTAATGTGGCATAGCCACGTGAATTTTTTTTATCTAGGTGGCATACTTGGTGAAATTTCGTTAAGGGAAGGGGTATTTTTGAGCTAAATATTTAACAGAGGGGTATTTTTGAGCCAAAAAACTAACAAGGGGTATTTTTAATCCATTTCAAATAGTTCAGGGGTATTATTTATCCTTTTTCGAATTCCGTTAGAGGGAGAGGTATTTATGAGCCAAATATTTAGCGGAGGAATATTTTTGAGCCAAAAATCTAACGTGGGATATTTTTGAGTTATTTCAGGGGTATTTTTGAGCCTTTTTCGTTAACAAAATTAGCATATTTAGCTTTAATATTACCTGATGGTGTAGAAAATCTTATATATGTTGTACAAAACTTAAACTCTAAAAAGAAATGGTCCACAATACTTGTCATTTTAGAAAATCAAGATATAATTAGTTGTTTCTTTCAATCTTTTATCCTTAGTCATACATATAGAGAGATATTAATATGGTGCAAAAAATAAATGTATTAAATTGAAAGGTATAATAAATAAGAATAATTTAGTTAAATTACTCTCTAATAATAGTGTTTTTCTTAAAACGTGTGCGAAATAAAACAAGACAAGTATTCAAAAATGAATTTTGTTTTATGTGCCTAATTTGCTCTCATGGACAATATCGTCTTAAGTAGCGCATCCGATTAAATACTCGCATACAATTGATAACTATTCATTTTACACTCACAAAATCCAACTTGTCTTTTGAAAGCTATTATTCGTAATAATGTCACAAAACAAAAATAAAAGATGATTTTTTTTTAAATAACATCTATTTTTCCACATTTTCCTAAATGTATTAACCTATATAACACGGGCAATAGATAAACATTGCTAAATTGACCTATGTCACACTCTTGAGTGTGCATAAATATTTTAATTAATTACAATAAGTTATTATTTTTCTTCTTCTTTTGTCTATCATTGCTTTTTTTTTTCTTTCTAAAAATTAATTTCAAAACTTAAATATCAACTCTTGATAAATTAGTTTTAAGATGCAAAATATGTTGGATAATAGTTAATTAGTAATGCATTATGTAGCAAAATTGAGTAAATAACTTTTTAAAAAGAATGAAAAAAAAGAAAAGATAAACACAATTTGTGCAATCAGTCACATGTATGTTGGATGCATTAAGTGAGTTTTATTTAAAAAATAAAATCAGTAGAGTGGGAAAGTTTCAAACATTTGCTCAGAAGCACACATTTTTTTTACCTCATTTGTTGATTTCTTTTTGTTGTTTTATTACCTAAGAGCTATCGATGGTTTCAAAATTTTCAAAAAAATTGTGAAACTAGAAAAATTTTATGAAAGAAAGGACTAACTTTTGGGCACGTGTATTGCACACGTGTTCAATTCCGTCGCTATGAATTTTTTTTAAATGATAAATTCTTCATTTCTTCTTACTCTCTCTTTTCTATTTTCTTTTTAAATTCTTCCCTCTATTTATTCTGTCACATCTTTAAAGCATATCGAAAATTATTTTCTAATATTTTAGTATTCTCTACAAAAATTTCCACTTCTTCAATTTAATTATTGAATATGATAGAAATTAAAATCATACTCCTTCCATCCACAAATATTTGTTTACTTTTGATTTAACACAAACCTTAAGACATAACAAATAGAGCGGTGATTTTACTATATCACTCTTTGAATATAAGAAGAAAAAAAGAACAAAATTGTGGTTTTAAAAAAGCTGAATAAGTGGAATTTTTTTATAGAGAATAGTAAAAAATTAGAAAATAATTTTCGATACGCTTTAAAGATGTGAGAGAATAAATAGAGGGTAGAATTTAAAAGAAGAATTTATCATTTTGAAAAATTGATACAGATAGAATTGGACACGTGTGCAACACACATGCCCAAAAGTCAGTCATTCTGATACAAGTCAAATTGCGTCCGGACCTTTGGATGAGATACGTATGATGCTCAAAGTGCTTGATGACTCCTTAGTGCTATTAAAAAATGTCACATGGATGAAGATTACCATTAAGGAGGGTCAAAGGACTTTGACGAGGTCGAAAGAGTGCAAAACGGGGCTCGAAAGCCTCTTGGAAAGATCATGTGCCCAAGGAGCTTTGGATCCTCTTTTGATCCGCTCTAGTACTTTAAGAGCGGCTCTAAACAGCCCCTAGAAGGCCTTTTCTTGCATTTGAGTCACTTTTGGGCCCTAATTATGCAATATTTAGCCAAACTATAAATACTTGATAGCTAGGCTTATTTGGTTAGTTTTTGTTGATTGATAATGATGAATTCATGAACCTCCATTGGGAGTGTTTTGACAGCTTGAAAAAGCAAATGTAGATCTTTGATTAGAAACATCGGTTGTAAGTGAGAGTTAGGTGCTATTTGGTAATCTTTAAGGGAGGTCTTTTGGTTTGATACACCCTTTGATTGCCCTTTTGTTATCATATTTGTGTCTATATTTCTATCTTTGATATCTTATCCCTCTTTCTTTACTTTTTCGCATTTAGATTCGAGTCTTCATGGTGAGAATCGTATCACATTTCCTTTCAAAAAGTTCCTCTGGTTTCACATTTTATTTAACTTGAAACCGTTGATAGTTCCTAGGTGATAAAACAACAAAAATAAATCAACAAATGAGATGGAAAATGTGTGCTTCTGAGCAAATTTTTGAAACTTTTCCACCTAACTGATTTTGTCTTTTTAAATAAAACTCACTTAATGCATGCAACATACGTGTGACTGATTGCACAAATCATGTTTACCTTTTTTTTTAAAAAAAAAAAGTTTTTTCTTAAAAGTTATTTATCCAATTTTGACACATGATCATTACTAATTAACTATTATCCAACATATTTTGCATCTTAAACCTAATTTATTAAGAGTTTATTTGAGTTGATATGTAAGTGTTGAAACTAATTTTTTGAAAGAAAAAACAAGCGATGATAGACAAAAAGAAGGAAAATAATAACTTATTGTCATTAATTAAAATGTTTATGCACTCTCACGAGTGTGACATAGGTCAATTTAGCAACGTTTATCTATTACCCATGTTATATAGGTTAATTTATGTAGGAAAATATAAAAAATAGATTTTTTTTTTAAAAAGTAATTATAAAATTCATCTTCTATTTTTGTTTTGTGTCATTATTACTAATAGTAGCTCCAAAAAGACAGGTTGAATTTTGTGAGTGTGAAATGAGTAGTTATCAGCTGTAATTAAGTATGTCTGATATTTAATCTTATGTTACTCAAGACGATATTGTTCATGAGAGCAAATTAGACACGTACAACAAAATTCGTTTTCAAATACTTGTCATATTTTATTTTACGCACCTTTTAAGAAAAACACTATTAATTAGAGGGTAATTTAACTAAATTATTCTTGTTTATTACATCTTTTAATTAAATACACTTATTTTTTTATACCATATCAATATCTCTTCATATTTATGATTAAGGACAAAGATTGAAACAAACAACTAATTATATCTTGATTTTTTTGAAATGACAAATATTGTGGACCATTTTTTTTTAGAGTTTAGGTTTTGTGCAACATCGGTGAATAAGATTTTCTACACCCTCAGATTTAAAGATAAATACGATAACTTTATTAAGTAATTAATAATAATTTTTGAAAATATAATCATAATTATGTCAAAATATAATCAAGAAAAGCTGAGTCCTCTTTGAGCTCTAATCAAAATTAATTCATAGTTATCTTCTTAACCAACTTTATTTTCTTTGCTAAATTTAAAATTTTTCGTTCATTTTTCTCAACATCATACTTCTAAGAAGTATATAATTCCTTAGTGCATAGTTTTTAAATTTTCATTGTTTTTTCCTGATGAAATTATGGCAAGAAATTGATAACAATATAAACTTCTTCATGTAAATTCCCATGGAGAAAAGCATATTTCACATCAAGTTGATACACAATCCAATTTCTTTTTGACAACAATTGGTAAAAGGACTTTAATAGTAGTGAACTTAACAACAGGGGAAAATGATTCAGTATAATTAGTGCCTTTCTTTTGAGTATCTCCTCTTATGGACATCCTGGATTTTTACCTCTTAATGAAACCAACAATTGCTTGTTTAACCTTGTATACCTATTTGTAAGAAATGAGATTCTTTTGGGGAGGCAAAGGGATAAGGTCCCAAGTGTGATTGGTCTCAAGAGCCTGAAATTCTTTAAGCATAGATTCTTGCAAAGTAAGGTAAGAAACAACTTGCTGATTAGACTGATATTCATGTATATTGAGTTCGTCAGAGAACACCTTGGAAACAGAGCTATAGAGATAACAAAAAAAGTAAGAAGAAGTGCAGGTAACCCTAGAGGACTTTCTAAGAGGAACATGAACAGAAGGACAAGAAACTAAATCAAAAAGTGAAGAAGAAGGAGAAACAAGAACTGGAATCGTAGGACAAGGAGGAGTGGGCACAGAAATAGTATAAGAAGGTGGAAGAATATCTAAATAGGAAGGGATAGAGAATGAGGTGGAGAGGAGCTGGTGGCATAGGAAAAAATATGCTCTTAGAAAATGACATCTCTGGAGAAGAAAACTAAATGAGTGGATAAGTTGAGAAACTTGTAACCTTTCTTACCACATGGGTACCCAATGAAGACACATGGTAAAGCCCTTGGCTGAAATTTGTCTCTGCCATAAGACAGAAGAATCATAACATTAACAACCAAAAGAAACAAGTGACCATAGAAAAGGGGTTGTCCCATGTAGTTTTTCATAAGGTGACAGGTTATTTAAGATAGGTGATGGAAGTCTATTTATGGGTATGTGGTAGTTAGTACATGGTCACCCTAATATTTGATGCGGAGACGTAACTGGTACAGTAAAGCTCTGGATGTTTCAAGTAGGTGCTTATGCTTCTTTTCCACAACACTATTTTGCTGTGTTATATGTGGAATGGATGTTTGATGTAAAATTCCATTTTCATCAAAGAAGGAAGAAGTCTCAAGGCCAGTGCCTAATTCATAAGCATTGTTAGATCTAAAGGATTGTACAAAGGTATGGAAGTGTACTTTCACCATGGACACAAAAGCTTTGAGTATTAAAAGGGAATTACCCTTGAAATGAGATGAGTCCAAGTGACCCTATTGAAGTCATCAACTAGTGTTAGAAAATATCTAAATCCGTTGTAAAAGCTGTAGAATGAATAATGCTAAGTGGGAAAGCGAGTCTGTGTTGTCTGGATTTGGGACAAACATCACATGAGAAGTTCTATTTTACAAGAAGTTTGGAATGTAAAGAAGGAATAGACTTCATTTTATGGTAAGGCATATTCCCTAACCTTTAGTGCCAGAATAAGACCACTTTATTATTGCTTTCAGAAACATTATAGATAGGAAATTCATCACTATTTATATGATTGCAACTGGAAGTAGATTTACAAGTAGAAACAATATTAGGGTAATCAGTAGAGTAGAATTGAATCTATTTGATTTACAAGTAGGGACAGTATTAGAGTGATTAGGGCTTGAGTTGTTGGATGTAGTTGGAGTAGCACAGTAGTAGTACAAATCATTTGCAGCTTTACCAATTTCTAGTGGCCTTTTCAGAGAAGGGCCCTGTAAATGACAAGCGGAAATGGAAAATA